>OZ024724.1:15179699-17579699 GCA_964016875.1 Fallopia convolvulus
CGGGCGGTTGCGTAGGGGCGGGGCACCGGGAGATCGGGCGTCTAGCGGCTGGCGGCGCCCGACGGTTGGATCGCGCACGGGAGCGGCACCGACTGAGGAGGAGGAGATCGAGGGAGGGGGCGGGGGAGGCGGGGGAGGAGGTGGCGGGAGTGGAAGGCGCAAATTTGGAGGAGGAAGAGGCAAAGGAAGGCGGAGGGAGCCGGAGGGCGAGGCGGAGGAAGAGGAGGCGAGGCGGTCGTAGCCGGAGGAGGGCGCCGGAGGAGGGAGGTGGTCGGAGCCGGTGGAGTGAGCCGGAGGAGGTCGTCAGATGAAATTTGAGGTTTGGGAAGAGAGCGAATGCAGACGGCGGAGGAGGAAAATGAAGGAGAAGGAGTTTCATTCTCCTTCTTATTTAGGGTTAGCGACCATATGGTCACTAAATATAGCGACCATCAGATTCCAACTTGGGACGCTTGCACAATTCCTTTATATCTTTTCTGGCCAACCACTTGTCTTTCGACTTCCCCGGAACATCGAGAATGGTGAAGAAAACATTATCGAAGACATTTTTTTCAATGTGCATGACATCTAAATTATGTCTTACCAGCAGACTAGGCCAGTAAGGTAGCTCCCAGAAAATGCTTTTCTCCTTCCAACCCGAACCTCTACTGACCGCGGCATTGTGCTCCTCAGCTCCCACTTCAATTATCTTCATCAACCCCATATTGTTTATGTGGTCTAATATCTCGTATTCGTCAAGAAGTACCAGGGGACCATGACGCTCCCGTCGACCTTTCTTGAAATCAGTCTTGTTGTTTCGAAAGCGATGATCAGGTTTTATAAACCTCTTGTGACAATCGAACCAACACATTTTGTGTCCATGTGTTAGATGAAATGCATCGGTGTCCTCCATGCAATAAGGACACTCGTATTTCCTAGAAGTGCTCCAGCCTACACAAACATATATTTTGTATCACACATTAAATTTCACAAATCATATATATGTATTATTATATATAATAGTTTCAAATTCATTAGCATAGGTTAAATTAACAAGATACCTGACAACATCGAATATGTTGGGAAGTCACTAATAGTCCATATTACAGCTGCATGCAACACAAATTCTGCTTCCTCCAAGAATCGTATGTGTACACCCCATTAAGCCACAGATCCTTTAGCTCGGCTATCAACGGCTACAAGTAGACATCCAACTTTTGCTTCAGACTCTTCGGTCCAGGTACAATAACCGTCAAAAACATAACCTCTTCTCGTATACACATCGACAACGGAAGGTTGTAGGGTGTCAAAATCTTATGCCAACATGAGTATTGGCGCTCGGACACCCCGAACAGATTGAAACCGTCCGTGCACAAGCCTAGTCTCACATTTCGTGTTTCTGATGTCAAACCTGGCGACACAGCATTGAAGTGCCTCCATGCCTCTGCATCTGACGGATGTCTCATCACCCCATCTTGTACATGCTCTGCATGCCATCTCATGTGTTCGGCGGTCACCATAGATGCGTACAACCTCTGCAACTCTGGAGTTATTGGCAAGTAAAACATACTAGAATAGGGAATGAGCTTTGTCTTGCCTTGCTTCCATCTAGGATAGTCACATATCTTGCATGTCGTGTATTCTGCATCTGCACCCCAATATATCATGCAAGAGTTTGGACAACAATCAATGGCCTCGTACGGAAGACCGAGACCCTCAACCAGTTTTTTCGTGTCGTAAAACGTGGTTGGTCATGTCGTCTCCAGGTGAGAAACGCGTCCGCAAAAATCCGAGATCATGTCATATCCGTGCTCCGTCATCCTTAGCTTAGACTTTAGGCTCAGTAGCCCAATCGCAGCCTCCAACTGCGTCATATCATATCCAGGCCACAAAGGCCTATTTGTAGCCGACAACATGTCGTACATACGTTGTGCATCGGGATTGGGCACTTCATTATAATATTGCTCCCCTTGCTCATGCCTTATATCCGCATTCTGCATGGGATCCTCAGCAGTGTAATCACTTCGGGCATTAAAACCATCATACACCATCTGTTCCATTCGATTATTATTCCCACCATTTACTGGTGGTGTTGGATCAGTACTGCTACAATCTTCATGCTACCTAGACTCGGCCAAAAATGCAGCGAACCTTTCATCTGTCTCCCCGTGCGAAACCCAATGGTAATAGTTAGGAACAAAACCTTCCTTAACAAGGTGATAATGCATATCATCTAAAGATTTCAGTTTCTTATTCTTGCACCTCCGACACGGACACCTTAATTCGGATGGCTTATAGGATGACATAGATTTGCAGAATTCGAGAAATTGCTCTACGCCTGCTAAAACTCGTGGTTCAAAAAACCGTCTATATTAAGCACATACATCCACTCACGCATTTTTTTCCTTCCTGCATTTCAATATAAGAGTATAATTATATTAATTCAAGTACATATTACTTGAATGTGGCGACCATATGATCGCTAATTAGTGACAATATGGTCGCTATTATGTATTTCGCGACCATATCGCCACGTACAGTATATTAGAACACATATTTATAACATAACCAATTGCTATATGCTATATGTGGTTAAATTCTATAACACAATCTCTCATAATTATATAAACAAAAACTTTCTACCGATAATATTTGTCTAAAACAATATAATGACGGAATGAAATATTAGGAATAAGATTTAAATACATACCTTTAGTGAGGTTGTCGATAAAAATTGACGGAATTTCTTCCTAGAATCAATTCAGAGTTGTGGTTGATTGTTTCTTTCTTTTGTGAATATTTTGGAAGAGAGATATGTATGTATCAGGTTGTGTTGAAGCGGAATGAGAGTGAAGTTTTTACAACCTAGGTATATATGCTGAAATGGCGGCAATTTTACCAATTACTGTTTTTAGCGACCAGGTGGTCACAAATAAAGCGGGAAATTACCCGTTAAAATTGATGACGCCCGCCAAAGCATCTGATCCATGTTAGCGACCATGTGGTCGCTATATGTTGCGACCACGTGGTCGCTGGATTGGTGGAGACCATATGGTCGCTGAATGTAGTGACCATATGGTCGTGGATATGGGTTCCGGATGTAGCGACCATATGGTCGCTACATGCTGGCGGGAAATTTCCCCGAGCACTTATTGCGACTATAAAGGCCCGACGACCACGTGGTCGCTAATTTGGTTTTATTTTTTTTCCCTGTTTTGACGTCCAGATTAGTGACCATTGGCGTCTATATGGTCGCTAATTAGTGACCATATTTTGTGGTCGCTGAATCTATAGAATGGTGTAGTGCTTCAAATGAAGAATTTGATCTCATTTCTTAATGAAAATGGATTCCGTAAAAGCCTACTTGTCACTTTTTTACCCCTTACAAGTTTCCTCAATCAATTTGGGAGCAATCAATCAAACTCATCCCAAAAATCTCATTCTAGGAACAACTTGTTTGATAAAATAAATGAATTTAGGAAATATCGATTGTTAGAAATAACGATCCCCTTGTTATCGCTATTACGATTATTATTGTTAATTGATTTTTTACTAGGCTTGTATGTGTGGCCTTTTGTTTGTTTAAAATCTCTTTTAAAGATTCGTTATGGATTTAATAATAAAATAAGGGGTGCAGGCTCAACCCGACCACCTCTATATAACATGTCGAGTGGTATCACAACATGCCCTCTCTTCCCGCAACTTAAGGATCATGATCTATGTCCGCTCCTACTCATTGGAGGGATGTATGCACCCTAGCTAGGTGTCAGAACTATGTTCCTTTAAGTAGGTTAGGCCCTTTCATGGCATCCACACCCTTAAACATCATAGTACAACTTGGAATAGTACATTAAAGAAACTAAAACTGGGCCGGAATAGTACAAACTTGGAAGACTGACCCGAAACTCGGTTCTTGAACGATCGTTTTTCCAATCAGAATGCTTATTCAGGCTTGTCAAGGTGGGCTTGGTACTTGAACGCCTTTGGGCCACCTCCCCGATCTGGAGCACCGAATAAGATGAGGTTGGTTGAGGTCCAACAAGGGCGCGATAGGTTTTCAAAAACTTGTGTGTAATTATAACCTTTCCAACATTATTGTACTCTAAGAAGTTCTACAATCACGTCGTTCTTTCTTTCGGTTTAAGAGTTATCTCATCTTCGATATCGACTAATTTCCATCCTTAAAAGCTCCACATAAAGTTCATAACTTTCAAGTACATCTCTTCTATTTATCTCCTTGATGGAATTATGAAATTAAAAAATTACCCTTGAGAATTTCCATTCACTTGCTTAGTCTCCTTAGACTAATTCCACTATTCTCCACATTTTTGTCTGGTATTTCTCGCCCTTCGTGACAAATGCCAGACTCTAGGAATTTCCCACCGAAGTTTTGAAGACAGAGACTAGAAGGTTAATAAGAGTTAGGCAAGGATAGAAGGTCAAGGCAAGACGATGTTGAAGGAATGAAGGAACTTTCATAAGAGCAAAGCGTTCAGAAGATGGTGCACCAGCTCTTCCATTTTAAACCAAGCAAATCATCATCGTATGAGTTTTCTTGGGGAAATATACTTGTATTTTCAATACGTCTTTTCAACCCTTTTAATATGGGCTTTATTTTCTACTGTTACATTCTTTGTAAAACAACTACCATTGTAATGAACAAATGTTCTTATTAATGAATAGTATTTCCGTTTTTAGTTCATTGTCCTTTAATTATGTTTAATTAAATTATTTAACGTCTTGGGTGATTTTGGACGGTAAAATCTGAGGTCACTGGCAGTAATGCCCATCATTGCAATATAAGGGTGTTACATCTAAAATATCAAAATTCATCATCACCAAACTCAAAGTGGGTTGTTAGATATGCTTCAAACTCCGCATTCGAGCTCGAATGTCTCGGTCTCTTGGTAAGGCTATGTATAATACTAGCCCCCCACTTTTGAGTAGTAGTACCGAGGTGACTCAAGCTCGAAGAGAAGGATGATTGTGGATGTAATGGAGAAGAAGAAATAACACTAGATGAATATTCGGTAACCAATTCCTCAATTGATATTATAACTTTACTAATAATATCTCAAACGTTAACACTATCCTCATTAACACCGAAATCTAATGCCTCATAATAACCATTCAAAAACATTTCTAAACCATTCATCTTAAACCTAGGATCAAACACACAAGCAAAAAGATAAATATCGGGGATAACTTTATAATAGTTCAACCATTTTGTTTTCATAGCATCAATAACACCACAAAGTTCGGGGAATTTACGCCCCTCACAAAAAGCACCCTCCACATTCAATGCTTCAAAACAAAATAAATGACCACAAGGTTTATAAACATGACTAAAAGTTGATGTTGCATCATGAAATACTTTCAAAACTTCTAGGATTTTATAACAATAATCCCAAAATTGAGAAATAATGAGATTGTCGGGAAAATATAGAGCGGCAAAAGAAATCAAAACATCTTTGTAAGGCATGCATGCATGAAGTAGTTTATAAGTGGAGTTCCAACGGTGGCAAACATCTTTTGGAAAGTTCGGTGTGGAACATTTTTGAGTACAAAACGACTTGCAATCTTGGTCCCGGGGGCTAGCCCACATACGACTAACAACATATCTAATAGGAGAGATTAAACCCGACATAATATTTAAACCATATTTGACACATAAGTTTGAAATATGGCAAACACATCTTACGTGAAAGTACTTCGCTCCAAGAATTGGTTGACAATGCGAAATCAAATCTCGGATTGAAGCGGTGTTGTTAGATGCATTGTCAAACGAGATAGAAAAAGCTCAATGAAGTAGTCTATACTCTTCCAAAATAGTATGAATAATGTTACTAATTATTAAAGCGGTATGAGAATAGTAAAAAACTCTATAAACCAAAACACGTTTTTGCACAACAAAATGGTCAGCAATAAAATGACATGTTAAGCCCGTGTATGAATGATTTTGCCAATGATCACTCCAAATATCACTACAAATTGAAACTTCAATATCTTTTTGACCAAGGTTTTTATAATCTTTCATCGCATTATTTTTTACCGACTTCCTAGTAGTCGGTTTATAAGCAGGTTGTACATCATTAATCATCCAATTGTTAATTCCTAACTTTTTGGAAAAACTAAACGATAAGTGATCAATACAAATAGACTCGGAAAAAGCATACATGCTATCATTATGGTTATAATTAAATAAATGAGAGTTATAATGAGGGTTAAGGGAAGAAGAAGTTGCAAACCCGGAGAGTTGGGATTGCTCTCGCATCATGCCTAACTTATCAGGGTATGCTCTCTTCACGTGTTTTGACAATGTTCTATAGCTTCCATTAGCCAACCACGTGTATTTCTTATCACAATAGTTACAATGAACCATATATTTCTTGTTAGGTACATCATAAGCTCTCTTTCGAAAATGTTTTGTAAAAATGTCGGATTTAAGGGTTGGACCTTATGTCCATCCACATCCACTCCCTCATTTTCATCGGAAGTGGACGATCCCGGTTGTTGTACCACATTGGGAGCCAAGAAGTCTGACAAGTTAATATGGGGTTCAAATTCTACATTTGCACCACTCCCTTGTGAGCCAAAAAATTGATCAATATATCCATCCATTTTCTTAAAATGTAACTATGCAAATGCAAGTAAGCAATGAGAAATGTGTGGTAAAGAAATATGTAATTAAGAAGAGACAATTGTGTTATTTTTTGAAAGAACAATTATGAAAGCTATTGTAAAAACTAGTAAAAATTGAGAGATTAAGACTTGAGAGAGTTTTGTAAGCATGGGAGATAGAGAGATTGGTAGTGTGGGTTGGAATGAGATCATGTAGTGGGTATTTATATAAGAAATTTATCAACTAGCCGTTACAATTAAGAACAAGCCATTGAAAACTAGTCGTTGGTATTTAAACCGAAACCGCGGTCACGATCTTGATTTTTTGCAAAACTAGAACATTCTGTTGTATAATCAGCTATCATGGTGAGAACACATCGCGATCACATTTTTGGCCTTGGTTCAAAAAAATAGCCGTTTCCAGGAACTGGCGGTTCTCCGGTTCCAAGATTGGAGAAATCGGAACCGGAATCGTAGCGGAAACCGAAAACGTAGTTCCGATTCCGGTTCCGGTTTCCCGCCAGTTCTGGAACCGACGGTTCTCCGATTCCACGGAATCGAAACCCATTTCTATCCCTCTCCCCTTTTTTAAAGCCTAATCACTAGTCCGACCCACATCCCGCTCAACCGGTGAAAAACTGGAACGGGCCATGACACCCCAGCCCAGTCCGACTCGGGGACTGTCCACTTTAGGCCAGTATAATATCGGGCCGGTCCTGGGTCTAGCTTCTCTGGACCGGCCCGAGACCGGCCTAGCTTGGGCTCGTGTCCATGCCTAGTCTTAACAACTTAAAATTGTGTGCCATACTGCCATTAGAATTACTATATTAATCTATTTTCTTGTATTTGATCTCTTTTTCACGTTTTACCAATAGTTAGAAATACAAAAAATAGAAAAACAAAAAGAAGCCCATGTGAAGATGATTGCGAATGGCGCATGATTTATCCACAGCTTTACTAAATCAACTATTCTTATTTCCATACCTTGTACAGATTTAATATAAAAAAATATTTTATAAAATTATTCTCGAATTGTTCTTACAAAATTTTCCTGAACACATTTTTCACAACTAAATTACACTTTTTAAGTGTTATTCATATACCTTGTACGAATTTAATATAAAAGGCATATATAAATTATTATCGACTTGTTCTTAAAAACAAATTACAAACACATTTTCACAAATCACACTTCTTTTAGCAAAGAATTATAAAAATATTTATTTGTTAGTTGGTGGTGGTTTTTAGGATAGTGGACAAAGTGGGTAAGGTGAAAATTGTTTAAAAAAATTATTTTCTTAGTAAAATTAAAAAATATTAATTTGATAATGAGTGGTGGTTTTTGACATATTGGGTAAGTGAAAGTATTTTAGAAAAGATAAAAAATATTTTAAATTTTCAAGTGGCTAAAGACCTGGTTTTTGCTTTATAATTGTATTAGGTAGATTTCCTTCTCTATATCCGATTCTCCCTCGATTCAGCATAGGGTTTCTCCCTCGATTCAGAATGGAGGTAAAGGCCCATGTAGCTAAGGCCTCCAATGGACTTTGAGAGTTGGTGGCCCATGAAAGAAGATAGCATCGACGGTGAAGTCGTCATTTGATAAACAATTTCTCGACCTGCCATTGAAGAGCATCGCGAAGGGGATCTTCAAGACACCAGCACATTCATTTGTAAGTTAGGGATTTTTAAAGCTATATTTAGGACTATTTCAAATTTAGTCTATCTGGTCCGATTTTAATCGAGGCTTGTAAATTAGGGTTTTGAATCGATTTTTCCAAATTTAAGGCTTGTGAGTTAATTTTCATGAAATTCTAATAAATTTGTTTTTATGCGTAGTAAAATTGGGTTTGATTAGTTGATTTTTATGAAACACGATATTGATTCTCAAATCGTTTCATCGTTGAAAGTCTTTGATTAATTGCACTTGAAGTCGCTGTTTACCTTTTGTGCTTGTATGGATTTTGTTTTAATTTAGAGATGTTAGTGTTGGGACGGTGTTGGGAACTCTGGTTCCAAACATCCGAACAACGACGTAATCTCCAGTTTTGATAATGACAAACACCACATGGGAACTAACGTTTACACTCAAGTATTTCAAGGGAACTCCAAGTGAAGTGAAGACTCTCAAAAGGAACTTAGATCCAAATGAAAGCAAGTTCCTACCAAGGGAACTCAGCAGAGAGGAGTTCCCCTCATATGCGAACTCACATGTGACGACAGACCGTGCAGTGCAAATCGCGGGATCCTGTCTTGGACAAAATAGAGGCACAATCTGAGGAACAGACTGGGACGAGTGATCAAACGTTCCGATTGACATTTGAAGTTGACTAGTTTCAAATCAAGTCACATGTGAAGATTGGCAAAACTTGGCGTGCAAGACAAAGGACATTTTGGATAACAAGGAAAATGAAGATACCAACTCAAGTTCGCAAGAGTATAAAGGCCAATGAATAGGGCAGAATACATCAACATACCCCTGTACTTACACTTTTTTTCCTATTAGACCCCTGTACTAAAAAATGTTCAAACGGACCCCTGTACTGCCCCCAATTTTGCCTATTTAACACTTTCAATCTTATTCTCCTTCCAGTGTACATCACACGCCTTATGTGTCATGTTATCTTGCCAAATAAGCCAAAATGGTCAAATACGTACATGTTATTTTGCCTATTGAACACTTTCAAGTCTTCACGCGCCTTATGTAACATGTACGTATTTTGCCAAAATAACATGTATGTATTTGACCATTTTGGCTCATTTGGCAAAATAACATGACACATAAGGTGCGTGATGTACACTGGAAGGAGAATAAGATTGAAAGTGTTCAATAGGCAAAATTGGGGGCAGTGCAGGGGTCTGTTTGAACATTCTTTAGTATAGGGGTCTAATAGGAAAAAAAGTGTAAGTACAGGGGTCTGTTGATGTATTCTGCCCAATGAATAGTGCTTGGAATAAGCACTTCTCCAAGAACTCAAAATCTCACATAAAGAAGCAGGAAAGACGTTGAGTAAGTGAAGAGAAGTCCCTAGCGACGAGTGTTCGATCTCAGCGACGGCGAATCTAAGTTCCCAGGAGTAAGGGAACTGTGACAGTGAGCTCAAGGTGTAATGTTCGATTTATTTTTGTTTAGTTGAGTTGTTCGCTTTGGAACTAGGTTGATAACACTTGCTAGTGTTGCTAGATTTAAGAGAACTGCTAGGAACAGAGAAGTGTAAGTCTTGCTTGTTGTAACTAAGGAACAATCAATAAAACAAGTAGATCATTCAAAATCCTTTAAGCGAGGTAGAGGTTTACCCACACAACTAGTTGGTTGTCGTGGGGTTCTTCTATAAAGGAACTGTGTCTTTTACTTCTTGCATTACTTGCGATCGTTTACTTCCACTGCCTTGGGAACAACCTAACCGCCAGTTCCCAAGCTCTTACTAACACACGTCGATTCAACAATTGGTATCAGAGCAAGGTCTACTCTAGATTTCTATGTTAGTATCGCAGGTTATAGGATGTCTTAGGAACTCACTCAATTCGGACATGGGAACAACAAGCCTCCAAGGCTTATCCCTGTAAGGTTTGAATACTGTCAATGCAACATGAAGGACTAGATGCGCATTCATGACTTTCAAGCTTGGTGTGTCATTGCAGTAGGGAACTTCGAAGTTGACCTAACCATTCGAAATGACTTCTCCAAGTGGGGGCAAAACGAATGGAAGTGCATGGAGGCAAACTTCAAACCCAAATAGTACCTCAAAAACGCCATGTCAGAACAAGACTGTGATAGGGTAGCAAATCTGGAAACGGCGAAGGAGATGTGGGAAGCCATCCAACAGATGCACATCAAAAATTCTGACCTCCGAGAGGATCTCCAAATGAATGCCAGAAGGGAGTTCTGTAACTTCCGAATGGAAATGGGAGAATCTATTTACAGCTATCAATCTCGCTTTGAGGCTCTATGTACCAAGCTTACCGGACTTGGGATCACCAAGGAGGAAATCGCCAATAAGATGAAGGTCCAACAACTCTTCAACGGCCTAACTGGAGAATGGGATAACGAGAGGACCATGTTCAAGGAAAATCTTGAGAACAGAATCTCATGCTTCACCAAGTCTTTGGAAAGCTTGTGGGACATGAGAAAAGGAAGCAAGATGACAAGGAGCAGGAAAGGGCACACAAAGGGATTACTCTAAAACTAGAATAGATGCTCAAGTTCATTCATGAGCAACACGAGGACTTAGAAGAGGACGAAGATGAGTAACTCATCCTTGTCACCAAAGCCCTTAGATCTTTCTACAACAAGGGCAAGTTCAAAAAGATTCATGGGAACACGCAAAGGGGTCAGAGTTCCCAAATAGGCCCACGGAGAAGGACCTCACTAACGTCACCTGTTACAAGTTCTACAAAAAGGGGCACTTTGCCAAAAACTGCCCACAGGGAACTAATGACAAGAAACCAGGGAAGAAGGCCTATATCGTAACTTGGAGTGATGACGAGGACGACGATCCCGAATCTTGGGCACATCCAGACATGTGTGCAATGGCTATTGGGGAGACCACCGGGGAACAACCTAGTGAGGTAACCACCGAAACCATTCTTGAGTCCTTATCAAATTATGAAAAGTCTGAATAATTGAAGTTGCTTTCTAGTCTTGTCAAAGATAATATTAAACTAAAAAAGAAATTGGATGGATCGGAACACACTAATGCTAAGCTTGTTGGTCTTGATTCTTGTTCCAACTGTGTTCAACTAGTTGATAAGCTCCAGTCCTACCTATCCAACATCCTTGCTCTTGATAATGAATAAAAGACCTTAGAGAGTGAGAAAAATGAGTTCCTACAAAAATTGAGTGGGAACGAGCCTAGTGTTGAGGCCTCTAGTTCCCAAACCAAATTTATTCCTGCCAAACACGGGATCGGATACAAGCCTGAGTGCCCAAAGTATGGGAAATCTCCTCTAAATGAACATGAGATAAATGAGTGTATATCCCTAGAACTCCAATATGAGAAACAAAACAATGCCCATCTTGAAGAGAAAATATGTGTCCTGGAAAGTGGGGTTAGTGGCAAAAGGGACTACTACACTGAGAACACTGGGCACAAACTCTATGTCCGAATTGCCAAGGGAAACGGGTCAAGAAGTTACATCAAAGAAACCATGGAGAGGAACAGGATACAAAAACCCCATCCCAAGTACTGATGGTGCGCGAAATAACCGCTAATTAGTAAAAGGCGAATTAGCAACCATAAAGAGAGATAAGATATCGCGTTGTACACACGCGCCTAACCTAGGCATGCGAATGAGTAGGAAGCTTTCTTTGACTTTCCACTTCACAACCAATAAGTGTATGGTCCAATGGGAAATGGCCAGCTAGCACCCCATTGCTTAGCTTGCAAGACAATCTTGTAGGCTTGCTAGCTTAGGGAGCCAAAAGTGCAAAATCTAAATAGTATCCCACATCGAGTATGTATACACAAGCAAGCACGTGGTTAATCATATAAATAGGAAGGCATCAAGGCCAACTAAAGGGTCGAAAATCCCCTCTGGCTCGAGAACTATCTCGTTTGCCAAAGCTCAACGTGTTTGATCTCCGAGTGAGAT
This sequence comes from Fallopia convolvulus, assembly GCA_964016875.1. NCBI lineage: Eukaryota > Viridiplantae > Streptophyta > Magnoliopsida > Caryophyllales > Polygonaceae > Fallopia > Fallopia convolvulus. The sequence goes on from OZ024724.1 coordinate 15,191,892, forward strand.
CGCGCTATAAACGGTATAAGGTCTAAAGGCTTTATTCGTAAAGAGCACAAAAACAATCGGCCGAGGGGTGGGGAGGAGGAATAATCCACGTACGAAAACCGTTTGGTTGTACGAATCCCGAGAGTTAGTATTTTTATAATCCTGTTTATAGTGCAGATTATATCGGGCTTCAACACTGGCGCCGTCTGTGGGAACCTGCTCTCCCTATCCGACCTACTCTCGGGTCACAATCAAGTAGGCGTGTCCTCTCCCCTCCGTTCCATCATCGCATATATTTTTATATATATGGGCAAGCGACGAGGTTGTGGAATCAAATAAACGAGGTGGGGCCATCAAAAGCGAGGTCCGAGGTCTACTCCGAGGTGGGTCTCTGCGTCTTTCTCCCTCGGCTCGGCCGGTGTGTGGCGCCTCTCGGCCATTTGTAAGCAAACAAGCGAGGTTGAAGCCGGGCCAAACAAGCACGGGTGTGGCCAACAAGCGAGGTTGAATCATGGCCAACAAGCGAGGTCGAAAGATAGCTAGTACGGTCGGCGAGGTTCCAAGCGAAACAATCAAAAAAGTGGGGCCACGTTCCAAGCGAGGTCAAGGCTAGTAGGGCCACGTTCCAGGTGAGGTCGAAGCAAGCAAAGCGAGGCTAGCGTGCGAGGTCGTCGAGGCCAACGGACGAGGTTGTGGAAGCATGGCGGGGTTGGCTATGCGAGGTCGGGGTCAAAAGCTAAACTCTGCGATCATCATCACATGGCGTCCTCACCCCGCACCCGGTGCTCGGTGCGGTGATCTCGCTGGATACCGTCTCGAGCACAACATCTCGCTCTTTTCCAAACGCCACAACATCTCGGACGTCGGGCGCTGACACCGTGGTCTTCTCTTCCCGACCAGACGTTGCGGCCTTCCTTCCAAGGCTGGCTAGTTAAGCCAAGGTGCGGGGTCTCCGATCACCTTGATTCCCTTCGAGCGCGTTGTTTCCATGCATGGCTATGTATCTCCGCATAGTTGATCGTCTAAGCTCCAATGGTGTGTATGGCGGCCCAGGAAGTGTTTATTCGACGCCATATCCTCCTCTAAGCAAGCGCCCGAGCTCTTGCAATTTTGGCTTCGCATTTCATTCTCCAGGTGGCGAATAAAAAACGCACGAGTTTGGTCCACGTAGCCAGCAGCTCAAAGCAAATTCAGAGTTTGAGAGATGGTGTTGCATGGTCACGTGGGATTGCCCTCGTGGAATGGTGCCTCTCATTTTCAAAATTCGTGGGCTTGGAGTGGAGTTGTGTTCAGGTGGTGAGAGGGAAACGGAATGGCTAGGTGGCCCAAACTTTATCCGGGTGGGCCGTCTCGTGTTTTGGGTTGACATTTGTGTTTGTGGAGCAAGCATTCTCCAAATGGGCCAATCAATTTGATCGCACCATCAAAAAATTAGCGGGCTCTGTTGGCAAGAGAACGTTCAAGGATGACATCGCATGAAATGTTTAAAACACCTCCGTTCCGATAATCACGTTGCATAGTCGTGGAATGAGGTAAGCCTTGAGAACTTGACTCGCTAATTAATTACACTTTGTATAAAACCGCATATTGGAACCAAGTTCCTAACTCTCTGTTATAATTAAATCCACCCCTCGCTTCCCACTTGGGGTTGGGTAATCCCGCTTGGGGTTGGAAAATCTCGTAAGGTCCACCCCTCGCTTCCCGCTTGGGGTTGGAGAATCTCGTTAAGTTCCACCCCTCGCTTCCCGCTTGGGGTTGGAAAATCTCGTAAGGTCCACCCCTCGCTTCCCGCTTGGGGTTGGAGAATCTCGTTAAAAGGTCCACCCCTCGCTTCCCGCTTGGGGTTGGAGAATCTCGTTAAAAGGTTCACCCCTCGCTTCACGCTTGGGGTTGGAGAATCTCGTTAAAATCCACCCCTCGCTTCCCGCTTGGGGTTGGAGAATCTCGTTAAAATCCACCCCTCGCTTCCCGCTTGGGGTTGGAGAATCTCGTTAAAATCCGCCCCTCGCTTCCCGCTTGGGGTTGGAGAATCTCGTTAAAAGATCCACCCCTCGCTTCCCGCTTGGGGTTGGAGAATCTCGTTAAAAGATCCACCCCTCGCTTCCCGCTTGGGGTTGGAGAATCTCGTTAAAGGTCCACCCCTTGCTTCCCGCTTGGGGTTGGAGAATCCCGTTAAAAGGTCCACCCCTCGCTTCCTGCTTGGGGTTGGGGAATCTCGTTAAAGGTCCACCCCTCGCTTCCCGCTTGGGTTTGGAGAATCCCGTTAAAAAATCCACCCCTCGCTTCCCGCTTGGGGTTGGAGAATCTCGTTAAAAGGTCCACCCCTCGCTTCCCGCTTGGGGTTGGAGAACCTCGTTAAAAGGTCCACCCCTCGCTTCCCGCTTGGGGTTGGAGAATCTCGTTAAAATCCACCCCTCGCTTCCCACTTGGGGTTGGAGAATCTCGTTAAAATCCGCCCCTCGCTTCCCGCTTGGGGTTGGAGAATTTCGTTAAAAGATCCACCCCTCGCTTCCCGCTTGGGGTTGGAGAATCTCATTAAAAGATCCACCCCTCGCTTCCCGCTTGGGGTTGGATAATCTCGTTAAAGGTCCACCCCTTGCTTCCCGCTTGGGGTTGGAGAATCCCGTTAAAAGGTCCACCCCTCGCTTCCTGCTTGGGGTTGGGGAATCTCGTTAAAGGTCCACCCCTCGCTTCCCGCTTGGGGTTGGAGAATCCCGTTAAAAAATCCACCCCTCGCTTCCCGCTTGGGGTTGGAGAATCTCGTTAAAAGGTCCACCCCTCGCTTCCCGCTTGGGGTTGGAGAACCTCGTTAAAAGTCCACCACTCGCTTCCCGCTTGGGGTTGGAGAACCTCGGTTTAAAGGTTGCGAAGTCCACCACCCCGGTTTTTCACTTGGGGTTGGAAACTCTCTCATGGACGAGGTCCAAATTCTCTTAGGGACGAGGTCCAAACTCTTATGGACAAGGTCCAAACTCTCAAAGGACGAGGTCCTAACAATCTAAAGGACGAGGTCCTGACAAATCTAAAGGACGAGGTCCTAACAATCTAAAGGACAATGTCCTAACTCTCTAAAAATGTTCAAACTCCACCTAATCTCGAGTTTTGATCGCGTCGCATAAAGTTGCAAGTCGATAAGCTGCGCACCTATTTATTGTCTTGTTGCCCTCATAGAACGAGGACACCAAGCCAAGAGGTTGTGATGGTGCGCGAAATAACCGCTAATTAGTAAAAGGCGAATTAGCAACCATAAAGAGAGATGAGATATCGCGTTGTACACACGCGCCTAACCTAGGCATGCGAATGAGTAGGCAGCTTTCTTTGACTTTCCACTTCACAACCAATAAGTGTATGGTCCAATGGGAAATGGCCAGCTAGCACCCCATTGCTTAGCTTGCAAGACAATCTTGTAGGCTTGCTAGCTTAGGGAGCCAAAAGTGCAAAATCTAAATAGTATCCCACATCGAGTATGTATACACAAGCAAGCACGTGGTTAATCATATAAATAGGAAGGCATCAAGGCCAACTAAAGGGTCGAAAATCCTCTCTGGCTCGAGAACTATCTCGTTTGCCAAAGCTCGACGTGTTTGATCTCCGAGTGAGATCGCGCTATAAACGGTATAAGGTCTAAAGGCTTTATTCGTAAAGAGCACAAAAACAATCGGCCGAGGGGTGGGGAGGAGGAATAATCCACGTACGAAAACCGTTTGGTTGTACGAATCCCGAGAGTTAGTATTTTTATAATCCCGTTTATAGCGCAGATTATATCGGGCTTCAACAAGTACTACTTAGGTGAGTACTACAAAACCTGCTGGAATTGTGGTGCGCATGGGCACTACAAGGAAAGTTGTCCTAAAAAGAAAGCTCAAGCTCAAACAAATCACGAGTATTGGAACAAGAAAAACCAACAAGCAAATAAACCTGCTAGAGGTCCCACTCGTGGGAACCAACATAGGAACTTCATCTATCACTCTAGGAATTCTCGTGATATCAACATTGTTGATTATGTTATGTTTGAGACTATATTTCCCTGTAAGGAACCAGGCAAGAGTCATCTTGCCTGGGTCACCAAAAACTAATTCTCCTTGTAGGTGGTAGTGAGAGGGAACAACACATCAGTCATTGATAGCGGCTCTTCAAATCACATGCCTAGGAACAAAGACAACCTCACATCACTCCACACACAAGCCGAAGGAGGTCATGTTTCCTTCGGTAACAAGAACAAAGGAGAAATTGTAGGAACATGAGAAGTACTATTGAACAAGTCAATCAAGATTAGCAATGTCAACCTAGTGAAGGATCTAGGATACAATCTCTTGAGTATATCTCAGATATGTGATCAAGGGAACAACGTTGTCACCTTCGACTTAAAGGAATGCTTGGTCATCAACAAGAAAACCAACAAAGTCATTCTAAGAGGGAGGAGGTCCAACAATGTCTATGTGGTAGACACAAACTTTGAACCACCAAGAAAGTTATGCCTTGCAAGTTCCCATGATGACATGAAACTCTGGCACAAGAGGCTGGGTCACGCAAGCATGAATCAAATTCTGAAGTTGTATCTACAGGACCTGGTCATTGGCCTTCCACAAATCAACATTGAGGGAGCCAAGCTATGTGAAGCATGCATTCGTGGCAAGCAAACTCGGAGTTCCTTCAAACCAAAGAAGGTGGTAAGCACAACGAGTCCCTTTGAACTAATTCACATGGATATTTGTGGTCCCATGCAAACGGCCAACTACGGTGGTAAAAGGTACATGTATGTGTTAATTGATGATTTTTCAAGATTTACATGGGTTATTTTATTGAGATCCAAATCAGATGCATTCAAGGAATTTGAGCCCTTCATCACGAGAATGGAAGTCAGCATGGGATTGAATCTCAAGTCTATAAGATCTTATCATGGAACTGAGTTCAAGAACTCAGAGTTCCTTAAGTTCTGTGAAGATCATGGTGTTTCCCTCAACTTCTCGGCTCCACGCACACCCCAACAAAATGACGTTGTCGAGAGGAAGAACAAAACCTTGGAAGACATGACTCGCACCATGATTCTCGAGAGTGGAGTTCCCGAAAGCTTCTGGGCCTTGGCGATATCCACATCAACATACATTCTAAATTTAGCCATGACCAGGCCCATGATCAAGAAGACCTCTTATGAATTAATCAAGGGAAGAAAGTCTAACATTTCCCATCTGAGAACCTTTTGGCTGCAAATGCTTCGTCCACAACAATGAAAAAGACAACCTTGGGAAATTTGATCCAAGGAGTGACGAAGGGATCTTCTTGGGATACTCCTCACAAAGCAAGGCATATAGGGTTACAACAAAAGGACGAAAAAGATCGAGGAAAACATTCATGTCATCTTCGATGAGAAATCTGTAAGGATGGGAACATAGTCTCAAGGAAAGGGAACTTTGTTCAAACTGGTGAGTCAGGAGGAAGACGATGATGACGATGGGCTAAGGAAGCGAGGTGAAGACTACCTAAGTGGGAACAATGTCCAACGACTAGACAACAACGAAGAAAACCAACATTAAGCTGATCATGACTCATTTGAGGTGCCTTCCACTACCGAAGAACCTCAAGATGCCTTTCAATCCAACACTCTTGTTCCCCAAGAAGAAACCGTACCAGAATCTAGTGCCCTGGGGGAACAACGAGGGAACAATGAAGAAAATCTTTAAGAAATTTTCAATGAAGAAGTTGAGAACAACTCTTCCCATAAAGAGGAGAATCAAGTTCAAGATGAGGAAGACACAAGGAAACAACTTGATGTGACAAACATTCAAACAAGGAACTACCGTCAAAGGAAGGATCATCCCATCGACGGCATCATTACTCCCTATGACAAAGGTGTGCAAACCCGTTCCTCTCTCCACAACTTTTGTGCATTCAACTCTTTTGTCTCTATGGTGGAACCTAAGAACATCAAGGAAGCTCTGAAAGATCCAGACTGGATCCAAGCTATGCAAGAGGAACTTCACCAGTTCGAAAGGAACAAAGTGTGGAAGTTGGTCCCTAGGCCCAAAAACAAGAACATCATAGGAACTCGATGGGTCATCAGAAATAAGCTGGACAACACGAGGGATGTTGCTAGGAACAAGGCTCGTCTGGTGGCTCAAGGATACAAACAAGAGGAAGGAATTGACTATGATGAGACCTTTGCACTAGTTGCAAGGATTGAAGCCATTCGACTTCTTATTGCCTACGCAGCCCACAAAGGCTTCAAGTTGTATCAAATGGATGTCTGATGTTCGTATTTTTAGTATAGTTTTTAGTAGGTTTTCTTTGTTTATTAGGTTTAGTTTTGATAAGTTTAGGATTAGTTTTGTGTGTTTTTGGATAGTTTTGCATATTTTTATGGAAAGTATGGAAGCTACTCTATTTTGTGTATTTTGTAGGTTTTAGCAAGGAAAAGTGCTATATGGAGCTAAATTTGGAGCGCTACAGTGAAAGACGGGGGAATACAAGATTGGAAAAGTCAGAGTTCAAGTTTTACGAGATGAACTATGGAACAAACCAAGCCCAGGCTCGTTAACGAGGCTGTGAGGGCTCGTTAACGAGGACACGTGATAGATTTTTTCGATGGTTGACTTTGTGACTCACCGATCCTGTGCGGGAAATTATTTCTGTGTCGGTAGAGTATCTTTTTGTGATTTTTAGGGTTATTATTATGTATTTTAGGTCTTGTTATCTTCTTAGATTTTATTTCTATCTTTTAGGTTTTATTTCTATCTTTTTAGAAAAGTTTATATCTTTTAGCTTTTTTAGTTTCTAGCTTTTTAGTATAAATACCCTTGTATCTAGCATAGAAAAGAGAGGTCAGACTTTTAGGGATTGCTTTTGGAGAAGAGGAAGAGCCGAGAGAGGAGAGAGAGGATCGGAGTCGAGATCGAGGTCGGTGAACGAAAGTTATCGGGTTCGTTGATCGTGATTTTGGTTCGGTACTTTGTATTTTTCGGTTTCTTCTGAATTTCTGTAAGACGATTTTTCTATTTAATTTGTGTAGTAATTTGTTTTCAATGATTTCTTTTATTGAATTTGTTTGTTTCGTAGTTATGATTAGTGAGTAGTCTTCTTTTCTAGGATCGGGGTTAAGCACGGCATAGTTATACATGTTTGATGAGTAAGATTGTGTGTTGAATGCCTTCTATCTATTATTGAGATTGTTTGTTGAGCTTATACCGAGATGAAAGTTGAGGTAATTTGAGTTTTTAACTTAATTAAAAGAGAAAGTTAGTAACTTGAAGGTTGATATTGTTTGAATACGAAAGTTTCACGCTTTAGATCCAAAACAAGCAATTAAGTGAATTCGGTTACGAAAGTAGGTTAATTTACTTGATAGTCAACGAAAGTTGATGACTCTATATATTTAAAGGCATGATCCTATCTTCTTACGAGTTTATATGCATGATTATTTTGTGGTGTCCCTAGTCCTAGATCTTTGTTTTTATTTGAATTATCTTAAGTGATATTCGTTGCTGAGTTACTTGGCTCGGTACCGAATTTATTTAGGTCGTTAGATTGAGTGTTTTGTACACGGTGGTTCGTTAACGACCCTGACAACGTCGTTAATGAGGCTGCTTGTGAGTGTTTTGCTTGATTTTGTTTGCTTTTTATTAGTTGATAAACGAACAACCTTGCTTCCTGTGGAACGATCCTCACTTCGCTATACTCAGCGGGTCTTGACTTATAAATTTATTTGTTGTCAAAAAACCCTCTCAACAAATTGGCGTCGTTGCCGGGGAAGCAACGAGTTTGTTTGTTTATCTGTGGGTTCGGGAATAGCCCGACCTCGTTTTTGTTTTTAATATTTGTTTTCGTTGTCTATTTTCTCAGCGTATGCTGGTAGGACGACGAAGGCTTGAGTTTGACAACGCTGGTTATTACTCAGAACCTGAACGTTCCCTGCATCGTAGACGCCGCGAGAACCGAGCCATGGCCACACCAGAAGAGATGGCTCGTCAAATGGAAGACCTCTGAAATCAGATGGAGGCGTTGAAAACTGAGAAGGAAGGCGCTGTTGCCGAAGCTGCGCGTCAACGAGCTGCTAATGCTCGTCTACAGGAGGAGCTTAATGCCTATCCGAGGAATGCCAAACAGTACATGCATCCAGAACTGAGGGTGCCCGAGTCTCCCATTGTGCTTCCCGAGATAGAGAAACCCTTTGAGATCAAGTCTCAATTCATATCCTTGATTAAACGGGCTCAGTTTGAAGGGAAACCTACTGAGTGCCCTATGGAGCATATTAGAAACTTTCTTGATTTATGTGACACCATAGCTGCTGAAGGTGTTTCACTTGAATATGTTCTGTTAAAAGCTTTCAGGTGGTTTCTTACTGGATAGGCCCTGAGCTGGTTGGAGAGCCTACCTTCTAAGTCTATCAGGACTTGGAAAGCTTTGTACGATCAATTTCTTACAAAGTTCTTCCCTCCTGCTAAGACGACGGAGTTAAGGAAACGCATCACCTCCTATCACCAGCTGCCTAATGAAACATTCGTTGAAACATGGGAAAGATTCAAAGAGATGCTTAGACAATGCCCCACTCATGGGCAACCTTTATATGTTCTACAAAAATCTTTTTCCACGGTATCAACGCAGAGACCAAGAACCGCATCAACACGCATACTGCGTGCGGTTTTATAGAGATGAACCCGACGGAGGCATGGCAACTGTTGGATAAGCTGTCCAATTATGATGCCATGTATGGAACCCAGCAGACTCCACAGCCCCAAAAACGTCTCTACATACCTAACCGAGACGAAGTTGACCCGGATGTTAAAAATCAATTCCTGCAAGATGAGGTCAACCGTCTGAAGAAGCAGGTAAGTTTTCTGAAATCCTCTCAATCATGTCAAGAATGTGGTTCTTCTGCACATAGTACTTCTGCTTGCACTAACATAGAGCAGGTTAGAGCCGCTGAGACAATTGCTGAGATGAATTATATGAGAGGACCATACAGGAACCAGCCTAGCTATCATGACAGGTCAAACAACTATCAGGCATGGGGCAACCAGAATACAAATAAAAAATATGTAGTGCCTCCACCAGATAGACGACCTGCACCCTATCGACCTCCAGGCCATCAGGAGCCACCATCATGGGTTCAAGGATTACATGAAGGCATTAACGGAGTGACCAACAAGGTTAACGAAGTTCAAGCCAACCTGAACCAACAAAATAAAAGATGGGGAGAGTTCGATATATGGAAGAAGAGTGATGATTCCCAACTAGGGAACCTCGTTGCCCAAATTCCGAGACCACAAGGGCAACTCCGGGCCGCCTAGAGGAGAACCCTAGGGGACAAATAGCAGCGGTGCACCTTAGGAGCGGGAAGACATTGCCGAGCGAGTCCAAGCTGAGGACACGGAAGAAGAGGACGTCACCAAACGGCTCGTTAACGAGCCAGCGAGGGCACATAACGAGCCTGTATACCAGGGTGACGAGGCTCCGAGGGTTCCTAACGACCCTACCCTAGGTAAGTTTTCTAATCCGAGCCTTCCTCTCAACCCTAGGGCAGTTAACGACCCCATCAGGGTCAGTAACGACCCCATCAGGGTCGGTAACGACCCGCCGAGGACACCTAACGACCCTAGTGTCGACCCGATACTCTCACCTCTCGAGCCTAACTTGGTTCCGAGAATGGTGAAATCTCTTCCATTTCCAACTAAGAAATCTATGGACTCTATTGAGAGTAAGTTCAAGCGTTTCGTAAAGATTCTTCAGGGCATTAATATTTCCATCCCATTCGTTGAGGCCCTAAGAGAAATGCCGGCTTACACAAAGTTTTTGAAAGATATTCTTAGCAGGAACAGATCCATTACAGAGCTGCAGGATGAAGTCAGATCAATAGCTCTACCGGAAAAGCTAGGAGACCCAGGGAGATTTACAATAACGATCGGCATAGGCAACCACAAGTTCAAAGCTTTATGTGATCTGGGCGCCAGTGCTATTTTAGTTCCTCTCTCAATCTGGTCTAAAGCTAATATGGTACCACTAGAGCCGGTAGATATGAATCTGTACATGGCAGATGGATCATGTGTCAAGGCCACAGGAGTCGTGGACGACTATCCTATTCAAGTCGGGAAATTCTTTATACCGAATGATTTTATCGTCCTAGATATGCCTGAAGACCCTCATGTCCCCATAATTCACGGCATACCATTTTTAGCCACAATAGGCGCAAGAGTTGATGTGCGGAAAGGACTCCTCACTTTTGATATTGGAGAGGAACGAGTGGAATTCAACCTAGATCAGAATGCCAATGACCCAATTGCGGTCGCACAACTTGAGTTGACTCCACCAGAACTCGACACAACCGTCCCTACCAAGCTTCATTGGCCGATAACCGAGTCCCATGTGCAAGAGTACAACCAAGGTAAGTACTCTAACTATGAATCTGCTAAAGATGGTCATGAATGTTCCTTATCTGTTGTTCCTACACCACGCCCTATCATATGCACTACAGAGGAGTCCAAACCACCTTGGTTTTCGGATTTCACTAACCATCATGTAGGAATACCGAGCATATTGATAGAAGAAAAGGGTCCTAATTTAGCAACTCAAGCACACAAAGGCTGCAAAGCTAAGTATGGGGTACCTCAAAACCCCAACATAGCTACACAAGAGCCACCTTGAGTCAAAGGAGCACGTCGGGCTAACGACGTTAAAAATAGCGCTTACGGGAGGCAACCCGCTTTTTAGTGTAGAATTAGATTTCTCTTTTCTTTTCTTTTTAAATTCTTCTTCTTAGCTTTCTTTTGAGTTCTTTTTAGTAATTTTTAGGATAGAAATTAGGATAAATTTTGAGCTAACAAGATGCAGGAGAAGGGATCGAAAATCTCTCCAAGAGGCTACGGTGGCTCGTTAACGACCCACCGAGGGTCGTTAACGACCCGGTTCGGCAAAACGGGCATGTAAGTTTCTTTTAACCTAGTCTATCTTTTTTACTACCCTAGCCGCCGCCCCCTCTACCCCTTCCTATCCCTACCCTCTCCTATATAACCCTTCTACCCCTTCCAAAAATTCACTCTAAAATTCTCCAAACTCCAAACTTCTCAAAAAATTCAACCAAAGATCTTGAAGAATCCCACCATCGATCAGAATCCCTCACCAACCACCGAGCAGCCGTCGTTACCGAAGCCCGGAAACTCTTCCTCCCACCGACGAAGATCCAAGCTTTCGTTAACTTGCTTTCACCGAGCTCGTTAATCACCCAATTCCGACCCCTTGTTCTTCAATTCATCGATTCTCCGGTATGATTTCTAAACCCTAACTCGAAATTGCATGATTCATGGTTTTTAGGGTAGAAATTTCATATCTACAATTGAGTTCATAGAAAGTATTGATTTGCATGATTGGATTTTGCCCATGAAAGTTTGATTTTGCTTAGTAATTCTAGATCTAGAGAAGGATATTCATGTTAGATGTTTCATTGTGAAAAGTTGATTGTGAAAAACATGAATTTTTCTTATTCTAGTATCAAGATACAAACTTTGCATGTCAAAATTTCGGGTAAATTTAGCATGTTCGGGATGGGTAATCGAGCAAGTATGTGGTGCGTATATCCGATTGTGTGACTAGTGAAGGAGTATAGAGGATTGCATGCTTGATTTTGGTTTGATTTTTAAGGTAGATTAAACTCGGAATTCTGCGATTTGGTTCTTGGCGGCTCGTTAACGACCCTGCTTAGCTTCGAAGTTCAAATACCAGTCCAGATTCGTAAACGACCTAATTGGGTAGTTAACGAATAATTCCGAGGTTATTTCGAGACCAAGTATGGGGTCTCTTGCCTATCTATTTTGAGTGGATCTTATCTTGGAAAATTCTTGATTGTTTTGTAGATCTCATGGCAAGTTCAAGCAGACCCGCTACCCGAGCTTAGAAGAAGAGAAGGAACCAGAGGTCCCCATCTCCACCTCGCATGGACAACGTGATTTTGAGTACTCAAGGCCAAGTGCATCGATACCGTGCCATTCTAGAGAAGGACCACAACACTCGTTGGTTCTCGAAGTCCAGTGCTGTAAACACGGGGATCTACACGGACGTCAAGGAGGCCTTAATTATCCTTGGTGCCGCTCATCTCCTGAAGAAGGAGAATTTACCACACTATTCGGCCCTCACATCCGAGTTTTTGGCCACTCTAGAGACTAGCTTCTCGTCGAAGACTTCGGCGGGACGAATCCGGTTTCGGCTCGGTAATGTGAGCCGTGAGTTCACCATGGCAGAGTTCAATGCACTTCTGGAGCTCCCGAATCCGTCTAGAGACTACAGCTTGAAAAACTACAGGGTGACTCGGACTTGGAGCTACATCACTAGGGAGGTCCAATCCTCCACAACGGCATTATTTGGGGCAAGCATTATCAACCCCATCTTCAGAATCATTCTCCGAGTCCTAGCCGCTACGTTTTGGTCGAAGAGAGAGTTGAACAGGCCAACGAGGACGGAAGTTGCTTGTCTCCGCACCATCCTTTTCGAGGAGCCCGACCCCTTGAATTTGGGGTATGAATGGCTCTACTACATAGAGAAATCAACCAAGTCCAAGGAAGTTTGGTGTGGTAACTTGGTTAGTGTTTTAGCTACAAACCTTGGATTCGACCTTACTCGCTACACACCGGCTCATGATCAACTCCTCAACAAGAACTATTGGTATAGCTCCGGTGTTTTCATTCAAGCCGAGGGAGGGTTCAAAGTGAAAGTACAAGACCGCATCGTTACATCCACCCTTGATAAGTTGGAGCTACTCTACGTACCAAATTGGTACGAGGCATGGACGGGACATGCTTTCCCGTTGGAACCCAAGCCGGAGGATGAGCTATCACTTCGGCCGTGTGAGACGAGATTTGAGCGAGAGGGTGAAGCAATGGATGAAGATGAAGATGACGATGAGGATACCGAGGTAGTCGGCGATGACACTGAAGAAGCCGACACAGAGGGAGGAACTGAGGAGCTTAACTTTGAGGAAATGAACTTCAACACGGAAGTTTTGGGCACCAACGTCCTCGTTGACGAGCCTACCAGGCTCGTTAACGACCATTTCTAGCCTCCTTCCTACACTTCTAACGAGGCACCCAGCTTTGTTAACGAGGCACCGAGAGCTCTTGTCGACCCACCACCAGCTCCTACCGACCCTCATTCTTATGGGCTCATGCCATACAACCCGGTGTTGTACCAAGATCATTTCCAGCCTCACTATCCACCACCTCCTCAGCCCGAGTACACAGGATCGATTATGCCACCACCATGGGCCGAGGATCTTTCTGCTCAGATGCAGCATCTTCACCTCCAGCAGGACCATATTCATAGGAGGATGGATAGATGGGAATCCGTCTATTCTGCTCGCATGTCGATGGAGGATGAGAGGCATCGTCAGAGAGAGGCGAATGATGCTGAGCGTTGGAGGACGATGTACGACTTCATGGGGAACTTTGAGCACTACTTTCCTCCACCAAACCGTTGATTCAGCCTGAAGATGAAGTTTTTCCTTGTTTCCCACTTTTGAGACTTTGTAAGTTTTTATGTTTATTTTTATTTTTCTTATTTTTATTTTTGTTTGTTTTCTTTTATATTTCTTTTCCTTCTTCTTATTTTTCTTACAGTGGGGACACCGTAATTTTAAGTATGGGGTGGGAGAAAATAGAAAACTGGTTGTCTTATGTGTTTATGTGTTTTGAGTAGTTTTTATTCTAAATGAAAAAAAAATCGAAAAATTTGAAAAAATCTAAAAAAGAGTTTTAGAATTGATAGATATCTCCTTTCTTAGGTTCTATGATAGTAGTTGCTAGCTTAATCATATAATTCCTTGCAAGCATGTCTTTAATAGTATAGCCGGATTCTTAATTTGAAATTGTTTTTTTTTAGAGGAAGATAGCACTTGATGAAATTGAGCACATATACTTTATAGCATAAGTGATGCAATCCAACAAAATAATTACCTAGTGAGGAATTTTTGGCCTAATAGGGAGAACATCAATAAATCCCTCTTCTTTTCTTGTGTGATTTGCTATCTATATGCATATTATCTCTTGGAATTGTGATGGTTATCTATTTCTTGAGACCCGTATGGGATTTAGAGTTCATTACTTGTGAGAATCATATGATGGAGAACTTATTTTTATAAGCCCTATTATTCCCTATCCACCCTTACATGATCCTTCTTTTGACAACCAATTCTAGCCTGAAGCCTTTATTTTTAAGCTCCACAAAATTATTCCCTAGCGGAGATAAGCTTGACCCTATCCGGGGATTAGGACTTAGATTGGAGAGGTATTTTTGTTGAGTGAAAAAAAAAGGAGTGACTTATAATGTTTGCTTTGATTGAGGGATTATTGGGAAGGGTAGATTGGAAGTCTCTTGTTTTAGTTGTAATAACAAAGATCTCTTGATGAGTAAAAGATGCACAAAATAAAGTTGTTTGTTGGAGATAATGAGAAAGAAACAAATGAAGAATACACGATGAAGCTCGTTAACGACCCTGAAGTGGGCTCGTTAACGAGGCAGCGAAAGAAAAAAAAAGAGATTGAAAAAAAATATGAAGTAAAAAAGAAGGAAGAAGTTTGAAGTGCATGTGTGTTTATAGATAATATCATAGATTCTTTTATTTCTTATGAGACTTTCTAGGATATAATGGGTGAGTGAAAGAGAGTGTGCATAATGAGAGAGTGAGTTTGGTATATTGTTTATGAGAGTTTTTGTTGTTATGTGAGTTTTTAGGAGTCTTTGATTCCCGGATATTATTAGCACCACATAACCAAAATATTTTCCACGCCTTATTTTTTTTACCAAGCCCCATTGCAACCCGGCCGAATGGAAGCTTCTAGAAGTTTTTCATTGAGCCCCCTAAGTTCTCTTGATGATTTTTGCTTGTTTTTGAAAAATCTTGTGTGGAGAGTATTGGTGATATAAGTTCCAATTTCTATGAGTTTTTGTATATAAGATGAGTTGAAAGATTGAATTTATAAGCCTAAACACTTGAGAGTTGAGTGAAACACATTATATCCCTTGTGAGGTTGGATTTTATTGTCTTATGTCTATTTGGTGCATATATGTGTGATGACATTAATAATCCTTTGCTATATTTTTCTCATGTGTAGAAGTTGCTTTTTAGATGATGGCTATATCTTGATGAGTATGTTTGTTTGGTTTTGGTTAGTGTTTAGTGATTGCTTGAGGACAAGCAAGTCTAAGTATGGGGTATTTTGATGTTCGTATTTTTAGTATATTTTTTAGTAGGTTTTCTTTGTTAATTAGGTTTAGTTTTGATAAGTTTAGGATTAGTTTTGTGTGTTTTTGGATAGTTTTGCATATTTTTATGGAAAGTATGGAAGCTACTCTATTTTGTGTATTTTGTAGGTTTTAGCAAGGAAAAGTGCTATATGGAGCTGAATTTGGAGCGCTACAGTGAAAGACGGAGGAATACAAGATTGGAAAAGTCAGAGTTCAAGTTTTACGAGATGAAGTATGGAAGAAACCAAGCCCAGGCTCGTTAACGAGGCTGTGAGGGCTCGTTAACGAGGCCACGTGATAGAGTTTTTCGAGGGTTGACTTTGTGACTCACCGATCCTGTGCGGGAAATTATTTCCGTGTCGGTAGAGTATCTTTTTGTGATTTTTAGGGTTATTATTATGTATTTAGGTCTTGTTATCTTCTTAGATTTTATTTCTATCTTTTAGGTTTTATTTCTATCTTTTTAGGAAAGTTTATATCTTTTAGCTTTTTTAGTTTCTAGCTTTTTAGTATAAATACCCTTCTATCTAGCATAGAAAAGAGAGGTCAGACTTTTAGGGATTGCTTTTGGAGAAGAGGAAGAGCCGAGAGAGGAGAGAGAGGATCGGAGTCGAGATCGAGGTCGGTGAACGAAAGTTACTGGGTTCGTTGATCGTGATTTTGGTTCGGTACTTTGTATTTTTTCGGTTTCTTTTGAATTTCTTTAAGATGATTTTTCTATTTAATTTGAGTAGTAATTTGTTTTCAATGATTTCTTTTATTGAATTTGTTTGTTTCGTAGTTATGATTAGTGAGTAGTCTTCTTTTCTAGGATCGGGGTTAAGCCCGGCATAGTTATGCATGTTTGATGAGTAAGATTGTGTGTTGAATGCCTTCTATCTATTATTGAGATTGTTTGTTGAGCTTATACCAAGATGAAAGTTGAGGTAATTTGAGCTTTTAACTTGATTGAAAGAGAAAGTTAGTAACTTGAAGGTTGATATTGTTTGAATACGAAAGTTTCAAGCTTTAGATCCAAAACAAGCAATTCAGTGAATTGGGTTACGAAAGTAGGTTAATTTACTTGATAGTCAACGAAAGTTGATGACTCTATCTATTTAAAGGCATGATCTTATCTTCTTACGAGTTTATATGCATGATTATGTTGTGGTGTCCCTAGTCCTAGATCTTTGTTTTTATTTGAATTATCTTAAGTGATATTCGTTGCTGAGTTACTTGGCTCGGTACCGAATTTATTTAGGTCGTTAGATTGAGTGTTTTGTATACGGTGGTTCGTTAACGACCCTGACAACGTCGTTAACGAGGTTGCTTGTGAGTCTTTTGCTTGATTTTGTTTGCTTTTTAGTAGTTGATAAACGAACAACCTTGCTTCCTGTGGAACGATCCTGACTTCGCTATACTCAGCGGGGTCTTGACTTATAAATTTATTTGTTGTCAAGAAACCCTCTCAACAATGTCAAGCAAACATTCCTAAATGGGCATCTCAAGGAAGAAGTCTATGTGGCCCAACCACCCGGATTCGAAGATGAGAGTTTGCCAAACCATGTCTACTTCTTGGAGAGAGCCCTATATGGTCTCTAACAAGCTCCTAGAGCGTGGTACGACAGGTTTGTTCAATTTCTCTTGTCTCATGGATACCTTCGTGGTTCCATAGACAAAACTCTCTTCCTTAAGAAAGAATCAAAAGCTATTTTAATTGTCCAAGTCTATGTTGATGATATTGTATTTGGTGCTACTAATGAACTTCTTGTTAAAAAGTTTAAGAACTTGATGAGTAGCGAATTTGATATGAACCTCATAGGGGAACTGACACTCTTCTTGGGACTTCAAATCTCTCAAACCAAGGAAGGAACAAGGATCCATCCACAAAAATACATTAGAGAGATGTTGGTGAAATATGGAATGGAACACTCCAGGCCCATAGACACCCCCATTTCACAAAACTCAAGGTTCAATGCAGATAAAACATGTATCAGCGTGGACCAAAGGAACTTTCGAGGTATGATTAGGTCCCTTCTCTACTTGAGTGCTAGTAGACTTGATATCATGTTTTCAGTGTGCCTATGTGCGCACTTTCAAGCTAACCCCAAGGAATCACACCTGAAAGAGGTGAAGAGAATTTTCAAGTGTCTCAAAGGGAACGATAACTTGTGACTTTGGTATCCAAGGAACAGTTCCCTTGAGCTTATGGCATACTCAGATGCAGATTTTGTTGGGCACTTGGTTGATCAAAAAAGCACTTCTGGAATGGCCCAGTTCTTAGGGTCATACCTAGTATCATGGGGTTCAAAGAAGCAAAACTCGGTGACACTCTCCACAACAAAAGTGGAATATGTGGCAGCCGCCTCATGCTGTTCCCAGGTTCTATGGCTTAAATACCAACTTCAGGATTACGGTATGTCTTTTGGACTAGTTCCCATAAGATGTTATAATACTAGTGCTATTAACATTTCTAAGAACCTTGTTCACCATTCACGTACCAAGCATATAGACATTAGGCATCATTTCTTGCGTGACAATGTTGAACATGGGAACATCTCTACGGAAGACTGTAGAACTAAAGAGCAAATTGCGGACATTCTCACTAAAGCTTTATACAAACGTCCCTACCTGCGTATTCGGATGCTTCTAGGGATGATAACTCTAAACTGAACAAGTCCATGTTTGTTATTCCCTCAATGCTTGGCTAGTTTATCTTGGTTTGCATGATAGGGAACACTAGGAATAATCGCTTTCATTTTTCCCTAATTACTAGTCTAAAACAATAATTGTACAAGTTGGAACTTCATTTCTTTCGGTCCAAAATGATCAACCTGAGTTCCCTTAACCCTCATTACAAGAAACTATGACGGTTGATCATAAAACCAGCCATTAGCCGTGAACCAGACAAACGCTTCTCATGAGCCCTCATATTTGTCCCTTTATCGTGTTGCAAATTGTTTGGTTCCCCTTTAAGTTCTCTAGCCTCACAAAAGATTTTGAGTATGAGTTCCCTTAACCACTCTACTCAAGTCTGGCCTTTCAAAGACTATGGGAACTGGCTTGCTTTTTGGTCACTAGCAAATGAACAATGGTTTTAGGGAAGTTGAAATGCCACTCGGGAAGTGGGACGGATGTGTCAGAAGCTGAAGCGTTAAAGCCACATATTCTCAACCACGTGATGTGTTTTCCCACGGATGTGTGACGCGTGTCCCAAGCGTGCAAAAGAAGTTGAAACGGCGCTTCGCCCTCTTTGGCTGACGTTTGAAAAGGGAAAGAGTCTTTACCTTTTTACCCTTATCTTCTTCCCACTTAAAAAACCCAACTTTGACATTTTTGGGACCTTCTTCAATGGCTCTCTGCAACTCACCCTCTCTGAACCTCCTTTCCTTCCTAATTCAAGAAAAACTCCAAAAACCCTCTCTTCCCAATACCTTTCCATGACACCCACTCACCCCGATCACCACATCCGTGAATGGATCGAAAACAATCCCAAATCTCTCTTGGCCTTCATGCTCAAAGAAGCCGACAAAGAACCAGATCCAGCCACTTGTCAAACTCTTTATAAAGCTCTCCATGACTATGTTCACCCCCACCTCCACAAAGAAAAAACCGGATCCTCGCTTCTCGAATTTGAGATCCTAGGGCAATCCTCCACTCCTCCGGCGGCGCAACCACGCACCCCCCTCATCATCTCCTCTCAACAAACTCAACCGCCTCCTCCGTCATCTTCTTCTTCCCAACCAACTCCCATCTCCACCTCTTCCGGAACTGTCATCTACGACAGTTTTGGACCCGAACCCCCCAAATCTAAAACAAAAAGAAAGAACCCCAAATCTTCTTCTTTCGATCAACCAAAGAAGAAGAAGAAGAAATATACCACCTTCTCCATCCACCAAATTCTCAACCTTTTGTCATCTCTTCCACCACCACCACCGCCTCCTTCTCAATCGTCTCTACCCCCTTCCTCAGGTTCTGGGAACCCTCAATCCCAGGATCTCCCACCACCACCACCTCTCCCAAACCCAATCCGATCTTCTCTCCCCACCAGAGATCCCACATCCAACTCAGGCAAGACGGGAAAAAGTAATAAAAGTTTGTGAATGTTGTTTCTATCAATCTATCATGTCACATCTATCATGTGGTGACATGATGCTACTATGTAGTTGTGCTTGATCGGATCAATGTTCAATGTTTCCCCACAAACGCATAAAACTTGTGTTCACCATGAATCGTGATTTTGATGGAAAACTGAAGAAGAGTGCTTATAAGATTGTTTTGTAACAAACAAACTCAGAAAGATAAGCTACTAAACAAAATAATTAACCAAAAAAATATTTAGTAAAAAGCATTATGCATGTATTTGTTATATTATTATGAATAATAAGACTATATTGTTATATTATTATCAATAGTAAGTGCCCAAATAAAAATTTAGGAAAATACTTTAAAACCACATTCAAAAGATGAGCATGGCAAAGATTAGCTTCCTTTCTTTTGTCACCCAGTCCTCCCTATATATATATATGGTACGTACGGTGAAAATTAAAAAAAAAATTATGTGACAAATTACAAGTAGAGCCAGTCCTATTTAAACTAATTAAACATTCACCTAAATAAATGTAACGCTTAATTTAGTCATATTTAAGAGGTCTAGTTACATATTAGTTGAAAATGCATATTTGACATATTTTATATTTATTTTATTTTGTATTCGAAATCTACATTTGTTTTTTTATATATTTCAGGTATTTAAAAGCTAATTAATGGAGATGATTAGTTGCAACACGGGCATTGCTACTGCGTTTGGACTTTGGGTGAGTTTCACTTGTGGATAGAAATGGCTTTTTGGGTGAAAAGTGATTTTTAGTGTCTTGAAAAACGTAAACAGTAGAGAGAGTTGCACGGATTTCAAGAGTATTAAAAGTAGTTTTTGGGTAGAAAAGACTTTTTGTGCAAGTAAATTGGCGGATTCGATTTTCATATTAATTTGGAAGATGAACACGGACCTCACTTCTGCGCCTATTAATTTGGGCTTGGTTGCTATTGGCGGTGGATGGAACACATTATAATATTATATAAGAGATATATTAGCTTATCACGAATACATTATAATATTGAAATAATTTGGTTAAAGGGTAGAAATAATTACTCTATTTAGGCGTTTGTAACCAAATTTTTTTAAGGTTTTTGTTAAGTATAAAAACCCTCATTTTATTTTTTGTCTCACCTCAACCTCTGTCCCCCTCTCCTCACGATGGACGACTCTAGGGCTTCAACAAAGAATTCACGACCATGGATTCTACAGATCAGAACTCAGGCAAAGCAATCCGGTTTCGATTTGAAGTTAATCGCTCTACAATCTCAAGCCCCACCGCTTCTCTCTCCTTCTCAAGCTCCGATGGTGGCGGCTTCGAGTCGAATCTGATGTTGGATCTCCGACAATAAAGTCCAAGCTGATTCTGTGAAATGGCTCTATCAAGTCGAGATTCGTCAGGATCTTCCAGAAATTTCGATCTCGTCTTCGAATCGAGGGGAGGTCGCCTCCTGCTGATAAATCGGCGAACAATCTCCAAGGTCTTCTGCTCCCCCACCGGTAATCCTTGCTTTTTTGTTTTTGTTGTGTATGTAATTAATTTGTTCTTTTGTATTTTTGCATGATCGGAGTTCAATTTCTGGTGTTTGCGAACTAATAGTTTATTGATAAGTTGAATTTTCTTTTCTGTTGCACACACAAATTGGGATTTTCTTGACATTGATAGGTTAAGCTTGTTAATACAGTCAATTGATAAGCTTCTTAATGCTCATTTGATCTTGACATTTAATTGAAAAGACTACTGACTCTCTTGCTTCCCATTTGTTGAATGTTTAGTATTTTGATTAAAGAAGTTGCTTTGAATACTTTATATTAATGTGGGAGGGGAGGGGTCTATGTATGTTTATTCTATAGACCAATGATGCGATGTGAGAAAACTAACACATCTATTTTGTTGTTGAGGATCGAAAATACAATATATTAAATGATGTTCAAGGAAATGGTTCTAAATAGCAACTAGCAAGAATTGACACGTGGATTGAATAGTGATATGAAAGCTGTTTTTATTTTCATGGATTTTGAGGTATAAGGCTGTTTTTAAGTTAGTTAGCCTCCATCTAAATTGATGACAAATTTCTATATATGATTTTAGCATTGTGTTTATAATTTGTCCCTGCTTCATTTACTTTAGTGCATGCTATACACATTGGGAATTATTTTCTAGAAGCAAGAAGTTTTAGATTATAGTATGTTCTGGAGTTTGTCTTTGTTCTCATTTGTAGGTGAGGAGCTTTTAAATTATTTTTTCAATTTACAGTAGGATATATGTTTCTAACTGGTGTCAAGCATTTTAAGCTTTCTGTTAAGTTGATGGATCAAAAAGAACTTTTTATTGGATCCTACATATGAATTTAGTCAGCTATGAATAATAAGCTTAGCTACCTTGCCAAAAGATTGTCCATGTCCAGAGTACTTTCACTATCTGAAAAGAGAACTGTGCTGCATATTTTGGACATGCTGCATATTAATCTAAGTATATTTTGGTCACTTTGCAGTATGGAAAAGTTTCAGTTGAGGTCTTATTATGTCTGATTGGACATTGATCTCTCATTCATATTTGATCTTATGTATTGTGCATGATGAGACAATACTCATTTTCATGATGATTGCAGAACATGGAGAGGGACTTCAAATTCTCCACTATAAGGAAGGATAGAAGTACGAGCCTCACTATGATTACCTTCTAGACGAGTTCAACATAAGAAATGGGGGTTAAAGGATTGCTACTCTTCTAATGTACTTGTAAGATTTCTTACATTTTATAAAAATATATTTAGCCTATTAGCTCAAATGGTAGAGCATTTTTCTTAAAAAATAATGATGTACGTTCAAATCCCACATAGGCTTTTTTTTATGACAACTTTGTTTTTATGTGTTTATTATAGTTGTTTTTATGTGCTTAAACATCATCAAGGCCGTTAAAAAACATGTGGCACTTGATGACGGTTGTTTGTCATCAAGGTCCTTTTGATGACAAACAAATCAATCAAATTGTCATCAAATAGCGATGACGATTGATGACAATCGAACCGTCATCAAGTAGAGATGACATTTGTGATGATAGTTGATGACAATTTGATTGTCATCATGTAGTGATGACAGTTTATGAAAAAATCGTATGTGATGACACATATTTGATGACACTTTGAATAATGATACTAAAAATTATATGTGACAACACTAAAAATTAAACGTGATGATATTTGATGACACTAAAAAATTAAACGTGATGATAAATATTTGATGACAACTTTTCTTTGTTATTTGTGATGACAACTATTTTTATGTGGTGATGAGATTTGATGACAACTTTTTTTGTGATGATGATAAAAACTGATGAAAGGATCGATGGAAGGGATGATGGTGCAAAGAGATCGCCACGAGAATCCAAGGAATTCCGACAACAAACACCACGCAACTGACCCGTCTTCAACTAGATGGATCTTCCTCGTCCAAACTCGGAATTGAGTGATTCCAATTCGAGAGGTTAGATCTTTGAGTCTAGTTTAATTCCTCAAATTTCAGACCTAGATGATGAGTGGATTGAAAGATATGTCTATTTTACTGAGGGGGTGTAGAAACCACCGAGATGGATGATAGATCGAAATGGGAAGAACAAGGGGATGTGGATGCTTGACAACTTGGATATGAATCACCAAGCTCTCAAACAAACTAGGATGTCCGAGATTGTCGGATATTACTCACCAACAACTTGAACAACGAGAATTGAACGAACGAAAAAAAAACAAGTACTTGAATTGAAAGATGCAAGGAAAGTAAGCAACAAGGTTTTTCGTTCAAATCTCCTCCAACAAAGGGTGAGGGGGCCGACCATATAACCTAGAAAGCAACCTCACAAAGTTAGCCCCTTCACTTAAGGAAATTACAAAAATTAACCCGAAATCCCAAAAACTTATAAAATGTCCTTAACCGTAAAAAAATCACTTGTTGGAACATGAGTCAAAAGGAGACTCCAACCTTTTTCTTTGTAAGCCTTTGGAAACTTATGATCCATGAGCTCCTACTTGATCTTGTCAAGCATTGCCCTAGCATGTTCTCGAGTGATGCGCCAATAATAGAGCGTCGTGCCTTGACTCGGCTCCTTAGCGCCTCGGACACCGGCCTTGGATATGTGTCCAAATGAAGACTCTCCCTTGTCGTGCAAATTGGACTTGTCTTTAGAGCTGGAATCTTCACTCAAATCATGGGACCATGACTCAGTAGATGGAATCACATCATCATCCTCCCCTTCAAAAAGATTCGTCCTCGAATCTATCAAGCCTTGTGAGCTCAACAAAGTAGGTAGGGCTTCTAGCTCCCTTGGTGTGGCATTCTCCATGACAAAGACATCCTTCTTGGCCTCCACAAGAAAGGGAATGTAATCACCGCTTGGAGTGACTAAAACAGCCTCGTCCTCCTCATGGAGCAAGAAGGGAAAACATGAAGGAATCATAGGAAATGCATCCATCCATGGTGTCGCCAACGAGTTTATGGAACTAGGAGTGATGGTAGGACGATGCTTGGTTTTAGGAGACAATTCCACAACTTCCTCCTCTTCTTGCAATATGTGCATCAATTCTATTGGATACTTGATGGTAATGAGTTGTTCCAATCCATGGAAAGGAGTCTCTCTTTTTGGTTGTTCTGTGTCACACATCACTCTTTGTTGGAAGGAATTCTCCTCCCCTTTACAAGGGGTCGTCCTCGAACCTTGATCCTCTTCTCGTATATCCTTGATCTTCACCACTTGAGGCACTTGTGTCCTCTCATCCAGCCCTAGGATTTGGCGCTCCAAGGCATCCATGCGTGTCGCCAAAGCTTCCGCAGATTGTTGCAGGATTGTTGAAAAGTTTGTATCATGGCAGCCACCGAACTAGTGGACATCTCCTCAACTTGTTCCTTATTCTTGTCATCACCTACACTTGTCATCGTAAAAACAAGGCAAACATCAAGGTATAGAGGTCACACGAATTAATCACCAAGACTTGTCCGAGATGAAAATCCGACAAGTTGCAAGTAGGAGATGACCAACAAAATGGAACAAGAAAAGCTCAAACACAACAGCACAAGATGTCTCGTCTTGGTGTCGTTCCCGTATCCTAGCACCGTAACCAACAACAAGCATGTAATGATATAAAGGGGTCAAAAGAAATCTAGATTATGGACTCAATTCCCACGTTTTTACTCAGCCAAATTCAGCAAGACACACTTAAATCAAGCACTAAAGGAAGACATTAATCAAGCAACAAATGCACCCTTTCAACTACCAACTTTTGATAACTCTTTTGAGTGTTCTATTGGAACGTTTTTTGAGCATGGTTGGCAGCCATGGCTGAACACACACTCAGCCAAGACAACCACAAGATCAAGACAAAGCAACGACCACAACAACACACAACAAGGACACTATGGTCGCACACAACAACACAACGCAGCCAATAAAGAGTTCGAACCTAAAACTTGCAACAAGTGGAAATTCAAGGTCGGAACAAGGTTTAGATGGTGATACCTTCGCGTGGCTCTAATACCACTTGATGAAAGGATCGATGGAAGGGATGATGGTGCAAAGAGATCGCCACGGGAATCCAAGGAATTCCGACAACAAACACCACGCAACTGACCTGTCTTCAACTAGATGGATCTTCCTCGTCCGAACTCGGAATTGAGTGATTCCAATTCGAGAAGTTAGATCTCTGAGTCTAGTTTAATCCCTCAAACTTTCAGACCTAGATGATGAGTGGATTGAAAGATATGTCTATTTTACTGAGGGGGTGCAGAAACCACCGAGATGGATGATAGATCGAAATGGGAAGAACAAGGGGATATGGATGCTTGACAACTTGGATATGACTCACCAAGCTCTCAAATAATCTAGGATGTCCAAGATTGTCGGATATTACTCACCAACAATTTGAACAACGAGAATTGAACGAACGAAGAAAAAAAACAAGTACTTGAATTGAAAGATGCAAGGAAAGTAAGCAACAAGGTTTTTCGTTCAAATCTCCTCCAACAAAGGGTGAGGGGGCCGACCATATAACCTAGAAAGAAACCTCACAAAGTTAGCCCCTTCACTTAAGGAAATTACAAAAATTAACCCGAAATCCCAAAAACTTATAAAGTGTCCTTAACCGTAAAAAAAATCACTTGTCGGAACACGAGTCAAAAGGAGACTCCAACCTTTTTCTTTGTAAACCTTTGGAAACTTATGATCCATGAGCTCCTCCTTGATCTTGTCAAGCATTGCCCTAGCATGTTCTCGAGTGATGCGCCAATAATAGAGCGTCGTGCCTTGACTCGGCTCCTTAGCGCCTCGGACACCGGCCTTGGATATGTGTCCAAATGAAGACTCTCCCTTGTCGTGCAAATTGGACTTGTCTTTAGAGTTGGAATCTTTCACTCAAATCATGGGACCATGACTCAGTAGATGGAATCACATCAAAAACGGACAAACTTTGAGTGATGACACTTGATGATGGTTGTTTGATGACGCTTAAGTGATGACAGTTTGATGACACTTGTTTGTCATCAAGACCTTTTGATGACAAATTAATCGAACTGTCATCAAGTAGAGATGATAGTTGATGAAAATCAAACCGTCATCAAGTAACGATGACAAGTGATGACAGTTGATGACGATTTGAACCGTGTGATGACGATTGTTTTTATATGGTTGAATGCCTTTGATGATACTTTTTGTTATCAAAAAGTTGTCATTAAGACATTTTGATGACACTTTTTGTCATCAAAAAATTGTGATGACGGTGAAAAAATGTTGATGACGGTTTTTTATGTGGTTGAATGCCTTTAATGATACTTTTTGTCATCAAAAAATATCATCAAGACATTTTGATGACACTTTTTTACCTTTCATTACACTTTTTCTCATCAAAAAATTGTGATGACAATGAAATAAATTTTGATGACGATGAAAAAATTATGATGACGGTTTTAAAAATGATGATAGTGATTATTGTGATGATGGTCAACGCCGGTCAACGGACGAGTCAACGCGGTCAACGACTGAGTCAACTCGGTGGGAATAGGGCGGGGGTTGGGTGATGGTGGGGGTTGCTATTTGCCTAATTTTCACATCCTCCTTAATATCCACGTAATTAGCCTCTTTCTTTTTTGCTATTTACTTAAATCATCCTTATAATACATTATAAGAGATATATTATAATAATATAATACTATCTAATTAGTTAGTTAGCTTTAGGTTGAGTTTTGTCTTTAATTTTAGCTTTTCGTTGTTTTGCGCCGCACTGTTCGAAGGTTGTTCGCGAGGGAGTTCGGCTAGTGTATTGAAGATTGGTGTTATTAAAGTTCTAGCCCTTATTTTGAATTATCTATATAATTGAGGTTAAGTTTTCTTACTCTTTGATTGTATTGAATAATTCTTTGTTAGTTTATTTATTATGATTATGTCTTCAATTATGCTTGGGTAAATTCCTAGTTCTAGAGCTTTGATGATTCATTCAATGTGTATTTAATTAAAGTTATATTCTTTGCCTAAATTGTAATATATTTGATTCGATCATAGGTTGCGTTATGCCCTACTTGCTTTTGCATATAGGATTCCTATTAGGGTTTGAGGGGATAACAATAATAGGAGATTGATTAATTGAATATATTGTTTGTTCATGTTAGATCCCTAGGATTGGCCTTGAGAATTATTTGCGCGAGAGCGACTTAATTTCACTTGTGTGATTTCTTAAGTATCGTAATTGTTTTAGGGTTTTGAGTAATTTCAGCGAAGCGCTAGAGCGGAAGCTGACTTTACTTTTCCCTAAACTCTAAAGAGCTTTAAGGATCTAAATAATACTTGAGTGATTGCTAGTCGAGTTTAGGTACAAACACTTCCGAGAGGAGTTAGTGTTTATCTTCAATAGTTGATCATTCAAATAAATTCAGGGCAGAATATAATTTTATTTATTGAAACATTGTTGTGGTGATCCTTAACCTTAGACACATCTATCCCACAATTTTTATCCTTTATTTGCACAATTGCTTTTATATTAGATATTAGATTTTCCCATATATTTTGGCCTAATTTACTAGTAGATTTATAATTGGTGTTACATTGGTCTTTGTGGGATCGACACTTGAGGTAGTATAATTGACTTTGTTATCTTGCGGGTTAGTTTTGGTTGCATTAATAGACAATTGATTTACCTACTTAATTAGTTTGAACGAGGCATCACGAAAGGAGCTGAAAAAATCGCAATAGTGATAATAATTGTTATAATACAAACCATCAGTGCAAACATTTTTGAAGACTAGGAAGGAGACGGAGACAGAAAAGCCCTACCAATGGGCAGTTGAGAAGTGGCACATACAAAGCAGCAGACGAGGAATAAGAGAATGACTACTTTCCTTTGTGTTTCGACGTCCATGTCTTCAAATAGAGGAGAATAGAGACTCTACAATTATAATGTTTATTTATGGAAGATTTTATAAATAAAAAATATGTAAAAAAGATGAGTTAAGTAGATTTATAGAGAATATTATATATAAGGACAAATAGTGAAAAAAAAATTTAGAACTAAAAATAGCAATTAAAATTGAAAGGATGAAGTAACAAAATACTAGTGCAGAGCATTTACCTTTATAAAAAAAATGAGGGGTTGTAGGGTGATAAAATATGTTATTTTCAAGCATTTACCTTTATACAAATGGCCTTGTAAACTTGGATCATGTTCAAAATAAACTCTTTCCATAGACTTTGGAAAATCACAACCTTTGATTATATCTAATTGCTAGTATTTAGTAAATCTTGTTAGGATTTTTAAGGAAATAAAAATTAATTAAATTAATGCTAATAAAAAGTTAGATTAGCACTTATCTCCTCTTCGAATAATCTTACCACGACTCCGGAAAATTAAACCATGTTTATATATAGAGGCTCCAAAACTGAATTTCACCGCCATAAACTCCTCTTCGAATCATCTTGCCACGACTCCGAAAAATTTGCAATTAATTCTCTCATTTGGTTTGTTATGAGGTTTGAAGAGCTTTAGTTATGTCTCTGCTAATGGTAGTCTTCTTAAATTTTAAAGACAATGCTCATTGAAGTTGTAATCAATATCTATGGTGCATATGATGGTATTACAAAAGAATGCCTAGGTTCAGTCTCTTACCGGTGCTGCATTTTTATATTTTTTGTCACGAATTATACATTGGTTGACTTGAATCTTTTGTGTTGTCTTTAGGGAGCAGCATTACATAATTTGGATCAAGATTTAAGAAAGTTTGGCCAAGCATTTTACTGCATACACTTGGCATGATCTCAAAATAGATAACTAACTCATGATGATATGATGCAAATATAGTCAGTCACGGAGTAATTTCCCTGCAATTTGATCTCTTTCATTCTTGCTTCTGATGGATAATGTGGAGGTGTGCTGCATTTTCTAATTACTTGTTCTTGGTTGTTTTTCCAAATAAATGAATGTTATCCATCTCTTCTACTATATTACACATCAAAACACAAGTTATGAGATACATTAATACTCTTTGTGTGATGGCCTTCTTTGTAATTTGATATGTTGAATTTTAATCCAAATGATACTCAACTCTTGCTATCTGCACATTCTCCATCCAACTAAACTATATTTCCAGTTTGCTACATTATATTGTGATATACAGTTTACAAGGATTTAGTCCCTAGCAAATGAGAAATATGAAACTGATTTTTTTTTGCTCAAAGACCTCGAAGGCTCCAACAAGGTAATGCATACTGATCAACCCATTTTCACTAATCCAAAATACAACTTGCAGTATTTTACCATATCATATACTGAACAATACTACAAGGCTAATCAATGATCAAATACAATAGTCATAGTGCTACACTCTCATGCACATTGGAGGCTTTACTCCAAAGATAGCCAAAATTGAATCGTAGATCGTCCAAAATCCATCACCCACTATAAGCCCTGAACCAAATGTCTTTCCATACTTCTCTAAGTTAGATTCATTTATCCAGCCCCAGATAAGCAAGATAACCCTCCCGACGAACATGTCAATAGCAAAGGAGCCACCAGCTTAGAACGGGATCGCCATTGTCATTGGTTGGGGAATAAACTCAGTCCAAGGCTTTTGGTAGATCTTTCCAACATCTTTGATCAAGCTGAGTACAAAGGATGTGATGAATGCAATCAAACATAAGGTAAGGCAATACGATGGGAGGATACTCTAGCCTTCAACTCCAAGGATCGACGTGAGCCTATAAAGTAATCCATTAGGTGCAGGGTAGTCAGATCCAGGGCTACCTATGTCAGGAAAGGCCTTCAAAAACAGGTGAAAGACCAAAAGACTAAGAAGACATTCAAATAAGTCCCCAACTATTTGGCTTATCATCATTTCTCTTGGGGACATCAAGGTCATATAGGCAGCTTTCATGTCGTGTGTGTATGCTACTGTGGACACAACACTTGTTATTACATCCTAGCAGACTTAAGAAGACCCACCTGTACCCGCAGCCCAAGCGGCCAAACTAAAGATGACCACTCTTGCATAATTGCCCGCCATGGAACAATTTGTGACCCCACCTCCCATAGGCATTGAAAAACGCCAAAATGGTTGCAATGACCATCAATAGCGCGAATCGATACCAATAGAAATCGGGAATTATATTTGCTATAACGAAGAAAGATATGATATCAATCCCTATGTAGGCTAGGACTGCGACCTTCCATGTCCCATTGGGGCCTTGTGCAAAGTATCTCTCCCTCGTCTCACCCATTTTTTACTTATAATACATTAATTATAATATATTTTAATAAAAAAAATATTATAAGTTTTAATTCTTTTTATACATTCTATAAATATACTAAATCGATCAACCCAATGGGTTTTTATTTCAGATTTCGGGTTCAACTTTTTATGTATTAATTAACCCTAAAAAATTTCGGGGCAGATTTGCGATTCGGATCCACTTTTGACAACTCCAATTACTACTCCTTGATTCGTTCCCTTATCCACAAGAATAAAATAATGTACTCCGGAGTACTAATTAAATTTAATCCTCTGACTCTTTTCACTAATTCAGTACACTAAACACAAGTAAAATAGGGGAGAAATAGTGAAATAACGAAATAAACCTAATCCCACGAATTTACTGTAACTAATTCAATATTTTGTCAACCACGAAATTAAACACGCAACTAGCAGAAGGGGCGGGGAAATGATGATATAAAGCTAGCTTGTTCACTAATTCAGTGGTTCAACGACAAAATGAAACACAAAATACTCAAATTATTGAAAATGTATGATGAATTATCGAGTTAAGTGAGAAAATTTGAAGGATTAAGTGGAGACTGGAGATTGATTACTAACATGTAGCTAGGTAGGTTGAGTGGCGGCATTGATAGGCTACCGGAGTGGGTGAATGGCGACGGCTAAAGCGAGCACACTTGAAGATTCCGGCGACGATGGCTGGAGCCTGACTGGAAACAATGAGGAATGACGCGGAGTCGGAGAGGGCTCGAGTAGGGACAAGGGAGCGAAGGTTGTTGAGCTACTGGTGAGTGAAGTTAGGTTTTACTTACTTTACTTTACTTTTTTTAATTTTCAAAAAAAAAAAAGCGTTGGCATTAATTAATGAGACGTTTGGTTTTTTGGGGTAAATTTAACAAAACTACCCACAAATTACTTCATTTTTTCATAAAAAATCACCCATAAAAAATAGTATTGCACCAAATCACCCAATAGAGCTATTCCTTCTCATCGGTAACAATTAAAAAAATTATCATTGTGTAGTGTAGTACTTCTTTGTACTTTACAATAAAAGAATTAGAAGGGCCGAAACGTTAACCAAATTGGTTTTAATAAAAATTTATGTTTTAACATTTGGGTATAAAAATTATTTAAATTTTTGGACATTAATAAAATAAATTTAGGACATTTGGATATCAAAAAACAAAATAAACTTTATCCATAGAGTTTGGAAAATCACAGCCTTTGATTATATATCTAATGGCTAGGATTTTGTAACTCTTGTTTGGATTTTTAAGGAAATAAAGATTAATTAAATTAATGCTAATAAAAAGTTAGATTAGCACTTATCTCCTCTTCGAATTGTCTTGCCACGACTCCGGCAAATTAAACCTTGTTCTATATATAGAGGCTCCAAAACTGAATTTCACCGCCATAGACTCCTCTTACCTTCCCCGCCATGGCACCATCACCCTTCCTTCTTCATCAATTTTGTTAATTCCATTCTTAAATTCTCAATTTATACTTGCTCTACCGATACGGTCGAGGCGGGAACAACAAGCACTTGAGCCGCGATCTTGACCTAAGTTTAGGAAAGTCTTCTTATGGGTCTTCCACCAAGCTAAAATATCAAATTCATATTCACCAAACTCAAAGTGGGTTATTAGATATGTCTCAAGCTTCGCATTCGAGCTCGAATGTCTCGGTCTCTTGGTAAGGCTATGTATAATACTAGCCCCCACTTTTGAGTAGTAGTACTAAGGCGACTCAAGTTCGAAGAGAATGATGATTGTGGAGGTAATGGAGAAGAAGAAATAACACTAGATGAATATTCGGTAACTAATTCCTCAATTGATCTTCTAACTTTACTAATAATATCTCAAACATTAACACTATCCTTATTAACAATAAAATCTAATGCCTCATAATAACTATTCAAAAACATTTCTAAACCATTCATCTTAAACCTAGGATTAAAACACAAGCAACAAGATAAATATCGGGGATAACTTTATAATAGTTCAACCATTTCATTTTCATAGCATCAATAATGTAATGACCGCTATTTCTATAAAAAAAATAGTTATTTTATTAATTTAATTATTGCTCAAAAATAGAGAGTTTAAGTACTTTTATAATTTTTAGTATGTTATTAAAAGTTTATCACAATGGCAAATAAAATTTTATTAAATATAATTTCGGATTTTATTGCATATTAATTTATAATACAAATAAAAAATGCAAGGGAAAGGCCAAAAATAAAAATGCGAGAGGTGGGACTCGAACCCACAACCTCTTGCACCTTTCACAAACTAATACACACTCATTTTCGCTATGCCATTGTAAATCATCTACTCATTAAGGAATTTTTATTATTTTATTCCCTTAATTCTTCTTCTCCCCCAAATTGAACATCAGATTTGACTGACTGATTGAATGTACAAGCAATGCATGGCTTCCAAACTCCATCAATAACTTTTGTTGCTTGTTCTCCTCACCAAACCACGTCATCTTTTGTCATCCTCCAAGAAGCACAAAGCTATCCAATCCCCATGGATCTCCTCCTCCATAAGTGGTCCATCCATGGAGGTGTGGATCCATGGAGGAGTCAATTTTGGCTATAAAAAGGGCTGGGATTTCATTAGAAGACTCACACATTTCTTCTCTTCTCACTCTCTTGCTTAATTCATCACTCTCAAGCCAAAATTTCAGCCAAGAGACCTCCATTATACTTGCTGATTTTTTTACAAAAACCCCACAAAAACCCTTATTTCTTCCCCAGACCACCCCTTGGCCGCCCCTCCCTTGCCCCGCGTCACCCCCAGGGCTCGCCAGACCACCGCCCACCACTTGTTGTTGTGTCGCCCCCTGCCTCCTTCCTCTTTGTGTTCTGTTTCAAAAGAATGTAGAAATCTGTAAAAGAAAAGGTCCAACTCCTTATCTTTTTATATTTTATTAAATTGTTTTAATGTGATTTAAAGCCTTTTCAAGTTAATAGTAGATATTTTTATTATTAGAATCTTTTAAAATATTAACATAAGATATAAGCAGTTAAAAGAAAATCAGATTTTATTCTTTCCTTGTACATAAATGGATTAAAATAACGTGCATGTGAATTTTATAAAAAAGAAATAAATTTAACAAGACGTGAAATAATTTCAAATAAATTATAAGGTTAATATAGATGACTTTTAAGCATGAAAATTATGCTTTAAAAATATATTTACCTTTATTGTATTTTATTTGCAATGTTTAAAAGACATAGAGTGAGATGAAAGGGTTTATCAAATTAAGACTCTGTTAAAAAAGAAATATAGTTGCATGTCTTTTAAAATCCTACTTTAAGCTTGTAAAAAATATTGATAAGATAGTTTGTCATAAGATAATTTAATAAGAGCAAGTTTGAGGACTAAATAGATTTATTAAAGTATTTGCATGTTATAAAAAAAGGACCTTCCTTGAACTTGTGAGTAAAGTATTTTAATAATAATAGTAATGGACTTAAATGATCTAGATAAATAATTGTTGATGCTTTATTTAATCTTTTCACCTTGAATATCAATAATTAAGACTTTATTAATACTTTTAAAAATATTATTTTTAACAATTTGGGACTTAATAAAAAATATGAGTAATTGATAGCTTGCATATAGGTTGTGTTTAGGATGCATGTTTACGTTTCTTTTGTGTTGTTTTTAGGTAGTTTTAGTTAGTTTTTTAGTGTCTTAGAGTGTCTAGGAGTTTTGGGTTTTTGCACTTGTTCTATGTTGTTTTACAAGTCTTAAAGTGAACAAGTGTGAAAGAAATGGAAACAGGGAAAAGAACGCTTGAATTCGGGTCATCCATTGGAATTGTTTGTTTGACACCTTTGTCTTGCGAGGGCTCGTTCAGGAGCTATAGTGGTCCGATGAAGTTGATTTTAGGATAAGGTCGGATTTAAGATGGAAAGGATTGGGAGGAGTCAAAGGACGGATTAGAGAATTAATCCTGATTCAATTACAAGATAAATCACCCATAAATGGGTGAAATCAACCGGATTGTGTCTAAGGCATTAATGGAGGATTTCGGGCTTGTTTTGGGAGCTCTGAAACTCATTCTGGGCCATATTAATAGCATATATTATTATATTTGTAAATATTCCTTGTATAACCTAACTTGCCAAACAAGGTTGTGTACGCTATTTATACTGAATCAATGGAAAAGCAAACCCTAAGGTTACATTCACAATCTAATATGGTATCACGAGCGTAACCCTAACTTGTCCCTCTCCCTTCTCTCGTTGCTCGCCTTCTCTGCGCAACACAGCCAACCGACCCTCCATCACACCGTCGGCCCTCTCTCCCTCGCCCTCTCCTACCGTCCGATCCACGAGATCGGTCGTTGCCCTCCCTGCGCTGCTCCCCTCGGTTCATAAAACCCTCTCAAATTATGCCCTAATTTATCGTTGTTATGGACAACGATGATGACTCCTCCATCAGCGGCAACAAAATGCCAGTGGCTCGCGACAAAGATCCGACCGTCATCATACCGACAACAACCGAAGGGGACAGCTCCTCGGTTGGTTTGGGGAAAAACCCTTTTCATTCCGCTCTTGCAGTCTTAAATATCAAAAATCTCATTCCGATTGTGCTTGATACCTCTCATAGCAAGTACAATTATTAGTCTGAGTTATTCAAAGTCGCAGCCCATGCACATCGAGTTCTTGATCATATTGACTCGAATGTTGCCCGTCCGACTGATGTTGTTGATGTATTATGGGATTAAATGGATGCAATTATACTCCAGTGGGTCTATCCTACCATATCTCAAGACCTCCTCTTCACAATTCTGGAGCCCAACACTACTGCTATGTCCGCCTGGCTTCATTTGAAGAATATTTTTCATGACAACAAAGCATCTAGGGTTGTTTATCTTCAGAATGAATTCAGTAGGTGTCGGCTTGAGGCTTTCCTGTCCATCTCCGCTTATTGTCAACATATGAAGGATCTCGTAGATCAATTTGCCAATGTTGACTCTCCGTTGTCTCAACGTCAAATTGTGATTCAATTGATCTTTGGTCTTCCCGCTGAGTACGATACAGTGGCCAGCCTAATTCAACAGACTCAGCCTTTGCCTGAGTTTGCCCAACCGTGATCCATGCTTCTTCTTGAGGAACCCGATGTGAAAAATGTGACTCCATTGCTATTGAAGTCAAAGCTCTTAATGCCAAAGCTGAAACGCCACCGCCTGTAGAGAAATCTGTCATGCCGCCTAATGTTGCACAAACCCGCGGGCGCGAGGGCACTACCCGCGGTCACGAGGGCAGGGGCCGCGGGCGCGGTTTTTCTCCGCAACAAATCAAGCGAACGTCGTATGGCTGGATTCAGCTGATTGGAAATTCTCATCCCGGGCAATGGCCATTCTCTATTTTGAACCAGGCCTTGTGTCCTTATCCGTCTCACCCGTCACAGGCTTTCCTCGGGCCATCCCCTAGACAACCACCGCAACATGCTAACTCGGTCCTTGCTGAGCACGGGTACAAGCTCATGACTGATCTTGCTCAGAACTAAATAGATTTATTAAAGCATTTGCATGTTATAAAAAAAGGACCTTCCTTGAACTTGTGAGTAAAGTATTTTAATAATAATAGTAATGGACTTAAATAATCTAGATAAATAATTGTTGATGCTTTATTTAATCTTTTCACCTTGAATATCAATAATTAAGACTTTATTAATACTTTTAAAAATATTATTTTTAACAATTTGGGACTTAATAAAAAATATGAGTAATTGATAGCTTGCATATAGGTTGTGTTTAGGATGCATGTTTACGTTTCTTTTGTGTTGTTTTTAGGTAGTTTTAGTTAATTTTTTTAGTGTCTTAGAGTGTCTAGGAGTTTTGGGTTTTTGCACTTGTTCTATGTTGTTTTACAGGTCTTAAAGTGAACAAGTGTGAAAGAAATGGAAACAGGGAAAAGAACGCTTGAATTCGGGTCATCCATTGGAATTGTTTGTTTGACACCTTTGTCTTGCGAGGGCTCGTTCGGGAGCTATAGTGGTCCGATGAAGTTGATTTTAGGATAAGGTCGGATTTAAGATGGAAAGGATTGGGAGGAGTCAAAGGACGGATTAGAGAATTAATCCTGATTCAATTACAAGATAAATCACCCATAAATGGGTGAAATCAACCGGATTGTGTCTAAGGCATTAATGGAGGATTTCGGGCTTGTTTTGGGAGCGTTGAAACTCATTCTGGGCCATATTAATAGCATATATTATTATATTTGTAAATATTCCTTATATAACCTAACTTGCCAAACAAGGTTGTGTACGCTATTTATACTGAATCAATGGTAAAGCAAACCCTAAGGGGACATTCACAATCTAATATGGTATCACGAGCGTAACCCTAAATCGTCCCTCTCCCTTCTCTCGTTGCTCGCCTTCTCTGCGCAACACAGCCAACCGACCCTCCATCACACCGTCGGCCCTCTCTCCCTCGCCCTCTCCTACCGTCTGATCCACGAGATCGGTCGTTGCCCTCCCTGCGCTGCTCCCCTCGGTTCATAAAACCCTCTCAAATTATGCCCTAATTTATCGCTGTTATGGACAACGATGATGACTCCTCCATCAGCGGCAACAAAATGCCAGTGGCTCGCGACAAA
This sequence comes from Fallopia convolvulus, assembly GCA_964016875.1. Taxonomy (NCBI): domain Eukaryota; kingdom Viridiplantae; phylum Streptophyta; class Magnoliopsida; order Caryophyllales; family Polygonaceae; genus Fallopia; species Fallopia convolvulus. The sequence goes on from OZ024724.1 coordinate 15,228,533, forward strand.
GATCCGACCGTCATCATACCGACAACAACCGAAGGGGACAGCTCCTCGGTTGGTTCGGGGAAAAACCCCTTTCATTCCGCTCTTGCAGTCTTAAATATCAAAAATCTCATTTCGATTGTGCTTGATACCTCTCATAGCAAGTACAATTATTAGTCTGAGTTATTCAAAGTCGCAGCCCATGCACATCGAGTTCTTGATCATATTGACTCGAATGTTGCCCGTCCGACTGATGTTGTTGATGTATTATGGGATCAAATGGATGCAATTATACTCCAGTGGGTCTATCCTACCATATCTCAAGACCTCCTCTTCACAATTCTGGAGCCCAACACTACTGCTATGTCCGTCTGGCTTCATCTGAAGAATATTTTTCATGACAACAAAGCATCTAGGGTTGTTTATCTTCAGAATGAATTCAGTAGGTGTCGGCTTGAGGCTTTCCTGTCCATCTCCGCTTATTGTCAACATATGAAGGATCTCGTAGATCAACTTGCCAATGTTGACTCTCCGTTGTCTCAACGTCAAATTGTGATTCAATTGATCTTTGGTCTTCCCGCTGAGTACGATACAGTGGCCAGCCTAATTCAACAGACTCAGCCTTTGCCTGAGTTTGCCCAACCGTGATCCATGCTTCTTCTTGAGGAACCCGATGTGAAAAATGTGACTCCATTGCTATTGAAGTCAAAGCTCTTAATGCCAAAGCTGAAACGCCACCGCCTGTAGAGAAATCTGTCATGCCGCCTAATGTTGCACAAACCCGCGGGCGCGAGGGCACTACCCGCGGTCACGAGGGCAGGGGCCGCGAGCGCGGTTTTTCTCCGCAACAATTCAAGCGAACGTCGTATGGATGGATTCAGCTGATTGGAAATTCTCATCCCGGGCAATGGCCATTCTCTGTTTGGAACCAGGCCTTGTGTCCTTATCCGTCTCACCCGTCACAGGGCTTCCTCGGGCCATCCCCTAGACAACCACCGCAACATGCTAACTCAGTCCTTGCTGAGCACGGGTACAAGCCCATGACTGATCTTGCTCAGAACTTCAACACAATGACATTGTACCCGTCGGATTCCAATTGGATCCTGGACACAGGAGCCTCATCTCACATGGCCAACAACTCAGGTATACTTTCTTCTATTACCTCTAAGAGTCCAAATTCATCTATTATAGTCGGAAATGGAAAGCATATACCAAATACGGGTCTTGTAGATGCCCTACTTAACCAATCCATTGTTGAAGGGTGGATTTAACTCGACAACAAATAAATTTGTAGTCAAGACGCCACTGAGTATAGGAAGGTCAGGATCGTCCATGGGAAGCAAGGCTTATTTGTTTACCGAACTACAAAAAACAAGAAAACAAAGCAAAACAAAGCAAAACAGCTACGACAGCCCTCGGTACCGACCTTGTTAGGGTAGGCAACGACACTGGAATTCTACTAAAATAGAGCAAACACGACAATTCAAGTGCAGGCTCGTTACCGACCCGTGTGCCTCGGTAACGAGTATATTCGTGAGTGAAAACGAAGGAAATTCAAAGGATAAAAAGTCTAGGAAAAGGGTTACCACGACAAAATTATGCATACAAACTCATGTGAAGGATAAAGATCATGCCTTTAAAGATAGATCTATCAACTTTCGTTGACTAAACAAGCATATCAATCAACTTTCGCAAATCGATTCACTTTTCTACTTGTTTTTAATCCAAAGCTCAAAACTTTCGTTATCGAACAATATCAACATTCAAGCTCACAACTTTCTCTTTCGATCAAGCGATACACTCAAATTACTTCGACTCTCGTCTAAGTATAAGCACAAAGAAGCAATTCAAAGGATAAAAGGCAATCACACATCAACACACTCATTCAACCATGCATACCTATGTCTGGTTTCAACCCCAACCCTAGAAAAGTAAACTACTCACTCATGATTGAATCAAAACAAACAACTTTATTGAAAGAAAATATTGAATTAAAACTTACTTGAAATTAAAGAAATCTCGTCTTACAATCAACCACGTTCAAACTCGAAACAACGAAGAACAAAAAGAAAGACTTGATCACGACCCTGCTTTCCCTCTCGATCAAACCAGGATCAAAATACAAAACTACCATCTTTTTCTCCAACGACTTGCTAACCTCTCTAAACTAGAACTCGAACTAGGGTATTTATACTAGAGGAAACTATCTAATCAAGATCTAAAAGATAAAAACTTTCTAAACTAAAAAGATTACAAGATAAAAGATATAATTTCCGAAAGTCGGCACCTCTCTACCGACACAGGTCACCTCGGTAACGACGTACATAGGGTCGGTAGACACCAGCTGAATTCCTTGGATAAAAACTTTGCTGCTCAACTCGGTACCGACCCTCACAGGTCGGTAACGAGCTCTCTGTTTTGGGTTTGGTTGAACACTTCTCACAACTTTTCTTTGACTTCTTTGGGATCTTTAAGACATATTCTTCCTTCTCTTCTCCTCTATGCTTTCCACCATAATCTTCTTGACTCCAACTTGCTTGAAAACGCTCCTTTCCGCTTCAAAAACCTATAAAAAAGACATAAAACGGAGTAGCTTCCATACTTTTCACAAAATATGTAAACTTATCCAAAAACACACAAAACTAACTCTAAAACTTACTATAACTAACCTAAACTACCCAAGAAAGACACCTAAAAACTATACTAAAAACACGAACATCATCCACCCCACCCCTGAAACTCAAAAATGTCTTGATTTCTCCTCACCTCATTAAAAACCTTATCTCTGTCCGTAAATTCACCACTGATAATAATGTTTTGTTGAATTTGACCCAAATGGTTTTTCTGTGAAGGGTCTCAATACGGGAACACGTCACATGAGATGCACTAGTTCGGGCAACCTTTGTCCAGTCACTTCTTCCTCAAGTCCTATGTCTCTTTCTACTGTGTCGTCCTTGGTCTAGCATGCTCGTTATGGTCATCAAGGTGCCCCTATCTCTAGATTACTTAAATGGTTTACTTCTTCTAGTTTCAATAAAATGTATGATCCTAGTTGTTGTCGGTCTTGTCAACTGGGCAAACATACTCGTCTACCTTTCAGTTCTTCTAGGTCTTTTACTACTGCACTGTTTCAATTAATTTATAGTGATTTGTGGACTTCTCTTGTAACCAGCTCTGCTGGTCATAAATATTATCTATTATTGCTTAATGATTTTACACAATTTTTGTGGGTGTTTCCTCTCCATTAAAAATCTCAATTCTCTTTCACAAATTTGTTCACACTCAATGTAATTTCCCCATTAAAGCGTTTCAATGTGACAATGGCAAAGAGTTTGATAACCATTCTTTTCACTCCTTTCAAAAACACGGGATAACTTTTCGGTTCTCTTGTTAATACACTTTGGCTCAAAACGGTAAGGCGGAGCGTGCCATTCGAACAATTAACAACGTGGCTCGAACGCTTTTGTTACACGCCTTCGTGTCGGCTGAATTTTGGCCATTCATAGTCGGTGTTGCCACATACCTTCTCAATATATTCTTCCATCACCTCTTCTTAATAAATTCACCCCTACTACATTTCTCTATAATGTCATCCCCTCTTATGATCACCTTAGAGCTTTCGGGTGTCTATGTTTTTCTAACTTGTCGTCTCAAAATGCCCATAAACTTCAACCCTGCTCCACTCCTTGTGTCTTCCTTGGGTACCCAGATCATCATAGAGGGTACTTGTGTCTCAACTTGTCCTCCAACAAAATTATCATATCTCGTCATGTCAACTTTAATGAATCTGAGTTTCCTTTTGTCTCTGAAACGGTGCCTTCTTCTTGCTCTTCATACGAGTTCTTAGATGACTTGTTGTCCCCGCTCATACACTCCTTCTTCCGCTCGCCATTGGACTGTGCGTCTCATGCTCGTACCCCACCTTCACCAAACCAATCTTCTCCTTATTCTAGCCATCGGACATCACTCACGCCCGCCACCCTATCACCCGCGCCCGCCGCCTTGTCACCCACGCCTACCGCTATGTTACCAGCACCCGCTAGTCCTTTAAACTCTCATGCGCCCGCCGTCCTATCACCCGCGCCCACGACACACTTGCCTGCACCCGCAGCACACTCACCCGCGCCCGCAGTGCCCACGCTCGAGACTAGCCCATCTGCAGAATCTCAACCCCAAAATATTCACCTGATGACCACTCGTAGTAAAGTTGGGGTTGTTAAACCTCGTTTCTTATTCGACCTTTCAACCACCACGTCTAAGCCTACCATTTCCCTGTGCCTACCTCACAGAAAACCGCTCTCCTTGACCCAAATTGGAATGCTGCTATGACTGACGAATATCGAGCTCTTATTGGTAATGTAACCTGGGTGTTAGTGCCTAGGCCAGCCGATACTAATGTTGTTCGATGTATGTGGCTCTTTCACCATAAATTTTGTGATGAAGGGTCTCTTGAGCGCTACAAAGCTCGACTTGTTGTAAATTGCAGATCTTAGGAGATTGGTATTGATTGTGATGAGACTTTCAGTCCAGTGGTTAAACCTACGACAATTCAGACCGTTCTTCATCTGTTCTTGGCCCATACATCAGTTGGATGTCAAGAATGCATTTCTCCATGGTCATCTCAATGAGACGATTAATATGTTTAAGCCACCCGGATTTGTGAATCCTAGTCATCCTAAACATGTTTGTCTACTCCGTAAGTCACTCTATGGGCTCAAACAGGCACCTTGTGCTTGGTACCAGCGGCTAGCTACCTATCTTTTCCGGCTCGAATTTACATGCAACAAATGTGATTCCTCTCTGTTCATTTTACGACATGGTTCTGATACAGCTTTTCTCTTTGTTTATGTTGATGACATCATTTTGACAGCCTCCTTTGGGTCCTTGTGAAAGGACATCATCTCATCACTGGGTCGTGAGTTTGATTTATCTAACTTAGGCCCTCTGTCTTATTTTTGGGCATTTGCTCGCCCGACGTTGTCTGGCCTCTTTCTTTCTCAAGAAAAATATGCCTGTGAGATTGTTGATCGGGCTAACATGTCCTCTTGCAACCCCGTTGTTACTCCTATTGATTCTGGTGCAAAGCTCAGTGCGTCGTCACGCCCCCTTGTAGTCGATCCTTTCTTATATCGCATTCTAGTTGGTGCACTACAATATCTCACTTTTACCAAGCCAAACATTTCTTATGATGTTCAGCAAGTTTGTTTGTTTATGCATGATCCTCGGGAGGCTCACTTGTCTGCCTTGAAGCGCATTATTCGCTATGTCCACGGTACAACTACTTTGGGGATCACTATCACAACTGTGCCCACGTCGTCCCTTGTAGCCTATACTGATGCTGATTGGGCTGGCTGTCCCGATACTCATCGGTCTACATCTGGTTATTGTGTGTTGCTGAATGACACACTTGTTGCTTGGTCTACGAAACGACAATCTGTGGTCTCACGATCTAGCGTTGAAGCTGAATATCGCGGAGTTGCCAATGTTGTTGATGAATGTTCTTGAATCCGCAACCTTCTCCTTGAGTTACAGTGTCCCCTACGGAGTGCTACGTTGGTTTACACAGATAATGTATATGCGACATATCTGGACAACAATTGTTGAAAGGGTTTCTTGACAACAAAGAAATTTATAATCAAGACCTTGCTGAGTACAGGGGAGTCAGGTTCGTCCACAGAAGATAGTCATGTAACAAGTTATGTTACTTGTAGCGCAAGTAATCAATTAAATCTAGGGAATTTAGCAAGAAAAGAGAAAATCTAAGGTAAAGGTATCACCACAACAACAATCATGCATACAAACGTTTATGAAACATAAAGATCATGCTTTTATCACATAAAGGTGTCAACTTTCGCAGGGCCATCCAACAGTTTATGGGGGCCCTGTGCAACAATGTAATAAGTGTCCAAAGTCGATTAAATATAAATTTAATTACTATTTTTGTATCAATTGATCTATTTATATTTGTAATATGACTATACGATTATTTTGTGATTGTTCAAATATAATAATTTGATTTTATTGATAGGGGACGGGTTGTTAAAAAATATAGTACAAAAGAAATTAAGTTAGATATGTAATTTGCATATACAAATAAGAGAAAAAGGAAATTAAGTTAGATATCTAATTAGATAAAAAAATTCAATAATTAATTAATAAATTACTATGTTCCAATTATAGAGTTTGGTTCAAATGAAACAAACTCTTAACCTAAAACGAACTCTTATCCTAAAACGAATGCACTTTTTGTAGTTAATAGTGCACTTTTCATACTTCAGAGTGCACTTTTTCGCATTTGTACTTTTCGTACTTTTTAGTGCACTTTTCAAATTTTTTTAGTGCACTTTTTCGTAATGCACTTTTTGTATTTTTCAATGCACTTTTATATGAAAAGTGCATTACTAACTATGAAAAGTGCATTCGTTTTAGGATAAGAGTTCGTTTTAGGATAAGAGTTTGTTTCATTTGAACCAAACTCTCCAATAATATACTTCATATTTATTATATAAATTAAAAATCTAAATATTTACAAATTTTAAAAATAATTTTCATATATAAATAAGCTAAAATGGTTCAAATAATTTTAAACTAATACGTTTTTTTTCAAAATTTTGATAACTTTGGAAAGCAAGCGTAGGGCCCAAGAATATAAATTGCAACAAAATTAAAGGAATTCCCCCGCATTGATGAGATTCGAACGCAGCCAGACTGGATTACTGTACTGTGGCAAGACCATCTGCACCAAATGATAAAGATTTCCAAATACCACACTTATAATATATATTAAATCTCAAAATTTTTGCGGCCCTTAGAATTCGGAGGCCCTGTTCCGTTGGGGTGTTTGCACATGCTCATGGACGGGCCTGAACTTTCGTCAACCTATGCAAGTAAATCAACTAACTTTCGTTCAATCAATAAACTTACTATCTAATCTCTTCTACTTCAACTAGGATAAATCTGCTTTCGCTTCAAAACCATAAATTGACTATTCTGATTCAAGGTTTATGCTTTCGCTTCAACTATGAATGAGAAATTCCCTTCAACTTTCGTTTCAAGGATTAAGAACAAGAGAATAGATTCATGCAATAAAAACAATAAAAACAATAAAAATATGATCACAAACAAGCATGCACAACCATTGTTGGGTTTAACCCCAACCTTAGAAGGAGAAGACTACTCACTAGTCATTATAATTAAGAACAACTGAATTAAATAAAAGAGAAAGCTTACAATTTTGAATCCACACAAACTTGTTCTCCAAGTTTCCCTACAAACACGCCCCTCTCATGCCTATCTCCAATCTTCTCCCCTTACTTGCCCTCAAAGGCAATTGATTGTCTGTCTAACAAGAGCTAGAGAAAGGTATTTATAGAGAAACTAATCTATCTAAAAGCAATCTCTAAGGAAATAAATCTTCTAATGAGATATATTCCTTCTATCTATCTAATAACATAAAATAAAATAGGAAGCCAATCAAACGCGCCGACTCGGTCTTCGCTATACCTCGGTACCGACTTGTGCACCTTGGTACCGACCCTGTTCAGCACTTCGAACAACCTTGAGTAAAACTTGTGTAGCGGATTCGTTACAACTCCATTTGACTCGATTCTTTTTCCCATGTTTATAACACCCCGTCCGGTGAACCGGGTTGCTACTTAGTTGTAGACCACACTTGGGTCTACCAGAACTAACCTGACAACAAATTCATCGGTATTGGACCTTGCAACAAAGGCACAACGAGAAAAACCAAGAAAAACATCCAACTTATCATTTTCAAAGTAACTTGAAAACCAATACGAATGCAACCGACTACTAGAACTACATCCAACAGACTAGATACCAACATCAACTCAATGATTATTAACTACACTGTCCTTGCAACTAGGCACTCAACCCCTCAATTCCCACTAAGACACGTCATGTCAAGTTCGAGCATCATCGTCCAAGAAGTGATCTCCTGGAACATTCCCCATACAAGGATGTTTACCTAAAACATTGAAAGTGGAACACATTAGCTAACAATCCCAGTATGGGCCAAACAAGCAAATCAAACATGTAGACCAAAAAAAGATTATCAAAATAACACACTCAGTCATTCATATACATAACAAACTAATATGCACACCAAAACACGTCATATAGTTATATAGACTAGCATATCAATTTCCGAACCAGCACTCAATTCTACAATAATAAATAAGCACAAGTTTAATCAATGTAATACTCATGCATCATATATCATAACAACCATCAACAATTCCCCCGTAATCCAAACCATAATCATTATCCAGTTCAAGCAACCCGGACTTGCCTTCGAAACATGGTACATGGCTAGCGCACACGCTAAACTCGTGCCCATTTTCTTTCCCATCACCCTTCTTTCCCCGGCTAAGCCTCTACTAGAGCACTTGCCAAAACAATCAATTTTTTTGAAGGTGATCTCCACACGCCGCATGTTAAAGTTAAAAAAATTCAATTTGATACTTATACTCTTATACTATAGTATAATACAATACGAAAACGTAATTGTATGTATATCTATAATATAATATGATTATGCTACTCCAATTATGATATTTCACTGAAAATGAAAATATGCCTAACATTTCTATATTCAACTATGCTCGGGGTCTCTTCTCCATCGACTTGTCCGTGTCCATAATCACACCCGTAGAGATCAAGTTGCACACAATAAAAATTATTGAACTATTCCAATAACTTTCAAATATGAAAAATATACTATGGAAGAATATTCCAAAATAAAGGTCCACACATTCAATTTACTAGTTTAACACATAACATGATCGCAAGCTAAGTAAGTCTAGACAACTTACCTCGGAGTTCCCAATGATATTATAACGAACATGGTCAAGCTAGTCACAATTAATAACAATCAACAACGATCGAGCTAAATTTCAGGCTAGAAAATTCAAACTTGCTAGAAGAACCTACAAAGAGCTCAGATTGTGGCTTAGTGTCTCAAACACACTAAAAACACACCTTAAAAACACGACTAGAAAGGCGAACATCAACAATCCGGTACAGCACCGCATACCAAACACATCGAGTTGGAAATTCATTTCGTTCGAGAAAATGTTGCCTTGGGACATGTTCGTGTCTTTCATGTGCCATCCTCTTATCACTGTGCTGATATTTTCACCAAGGGTTTGCCTCGACAATTATTTTTAGATTTTAGAGACAGTCTCACTATTAGGTCACCGCACGTTTCGACTACGGGGGTGTAATAGCATATATTATTATAGTTGTAAATATTCCTTGCATAACCTAACTTTCCAAACAATGTTGTGTACTCTATTTATACTGAATCAATGGAAAGGCAAACCCTAAGGGGACATTCACAATCTAACACCTATAAATAGATCTTGACATTGCCTATATAATCGTAAGCAAAAACACTCCCTTTCCAATCGAGATTTGGCCAAAAATTGATCTAGAAACCCACATAAAAATTCGGCTCTATTTTAGTTCCAACTCACCAGAGCCGCCTGTTTAGCGGTATTTTTCGGCCACCACATACCACCTCAGCCACCGATTCTGCCAACAGTGGTAGGGCTGCTCCTCCCGGTTCCAACGACACCTCACACGACTCGAACCGATTCAATACGAAGGAGAACGAAGCTTCTGAAGTCAGAGATGCGTATTGTTGCTGCTGCTGTACATAATAGGTCCGCGGGCCCGACCCGGTCCGTTTGGCTGCCTCCTTACCCATGTTTTACCTTATTTTATGTATTTTTATAAATTGGGGTATTTAAAATAAAATAAATATTTTTAAATCCTAATCTATAAGATGTTAAAAATATTTTTATGATATTTTTATGAGAGAAAAACAGAAAATATGTTTTCATATAAAATTTGCAAATAGAAAACAAATGATGAATACTATTGATTTTATGCCTTAAAAATAGGTACTTTGCAAAAAGATATGTTTTATTGGAATAACATATGGGTAAATATTTTTAGTTAATATGTATGCATAAAGATAAAGAAACCTACTATATGCAATACAAAGAAATTAAAAGGTCTTACATTAATAAAGAAAGATTTTATTAATGTTAATAATATAAGTTTATTAGAAATATAAACTTAGACGAGTCATAAGAATTCAACTTATGAGGAAAAGTTGAACAAAATAAATTGCTTATAATTTATTTTGTATCTTATGTATGAATCAAGAAAAGGAAATCAATCGTTGGATTGCAAGCTCGTCTAAGATAATTCTCGATCGCCTTGTTTGAATAAAATGAACTTAGGTTAGTATAAAAATAATGACCATGTTGAAACATATAAATGAATTAGGGTTTATTATGCATAGAAATAATGACCCATGGTAGCTTATTGTTTACTATTATACGCTAGAAGTTATATTTAGGTTGCAATGTTTGTGCACCTGTTTGTTTCACGGTCATATTTTGAGATTCGTTGTTTTGGACTAGCGTAGAATTAGGGGTAGAGATTCACTAAACCCTGAACACCTCTTTATAATATTTTGCATTAGGATGGACCTAGACCCTAATGTTGTTCATGACCCTGCTCGCTCAACCGTTTTGAGGAGTGTTTGACACCTAGCTAGTGCCTTGTATCGGGACTTAGGAACCCGTTAAGCCCTTTGTGGGATTCTATATCTAATTGCATATCACATATTCGTCTTAAAAGCTACCAAATTGAATGCAATATTTTGTAATTAAAGAAGATAAGTGCTAGTGCACACCCATTAAAATGTGTTCAGGGTGGTGACTACAACTTGGAAAACCACTCTGTCTCCCGGCTTTGATCAATCTATTTTTCAATCTGAATTCGGACAACACGCATTCGGTGAGGTTGGTTGTAGATTGGATAAGTCGACAAAGGCTTTTCAAAATCTTGGTTGATAGCTAAAGTTCCCAACATAACCTTTCTCATTCTTAAGGAACCATAGTCTTGTGGTGTCCTAATCTCATTTCATCATATTTCTCATTCCGTGAGATTATTTCGGTTATGCCATCGACTGGCTTTCATTTGGAGATCGATGGTCATAATGCAACTAAGATCACAAGAACCTCACATAAAATTCCACTTGTATAGTCTTTCATTAAACTGACCACCGCTTTATTTCTTTTGCAAGGCCGGTTGGTGTCAACCGTCCCTATACGGAACATTAGGGAGTAAAGGAGTGGTGATTCGAGATTGAAGCAGTTGAAGTCGTTGCACGTTTCTTTTGAATAACTTCTTTTTAGTTTTAAAGTCGAGATCCTTATTCTGTAAGGATTGCCTTCAAGAATTTTACTTCCGCTTTGTTCAAGGATATTTAATCTCATTTTTCCGCAAGTATTTGGATTATTCGAGATTGTGAAAGTTGGACATTTTGTTTTAATATTTATTAAATTATCATTATTATTTATATCTTGAATACCGTGAAAGCCTTGGGTGGCTTCGGAGTGTAAATTCCGAAGTCACTGGCGGTAATATCTCCGAGGGAAAAAACGGGGGTGTTACAGCATAGGCTAATAGACCCATAGTGGTTTGTGAAGTTGGGATTTTCACATTTTGGAAGGAGTGTGATGAAGGAGTGATTAATCTGTTTTAGGATCTTTCCAGAGTGGAAAAGCTCTTTACTGCATTAATGATGAATGATCCTACAATATTCCAATATTTCTTTGTAAGAGTTGGTCGACATACCGTCCAACCTAGGAGATTTGTCATCTCCAATGTCATAAACTGCTTTTTTAATCTTAGTGTTTGAGACTGATTTTGTGAGTTTCGCATTATCAGCGTTCGAACACACTTGTTGGATAGGTTAGGTTACTCTTTGTTAGACTTGTTAAAACTTGACCCTACCCGAAAAAACAACCCGACCCGCCCGAAGATTTATGAGTTGAAACCCGACACGAAAATCAACGGGTCAAAAGTCGAACCGGTCGACTCGGAAAAAATGGTTTAGGTCACCAACCAGTTTGGTTGACCCAACTCGTGTTTCTTTCCTCCTACCCACCCCCCTCTTTCTCTTTCTACTTTTGGGCCCTCCTCAGATACCCTCCCAATTTTTCGAGTCGGGGTAAGGGGCGTACATCGGATCCCGTTCATATCGGGTTCCACTTGGGTAGATGTTGTTGTTTTATAATATAATATTAATTACTTTAATAAACATAAAAATAAAGGTTACCAACCCGTTGGATCAACCCGAACTCGTACCAAACAAGTATCAACCCGTTCCATATGAACCCATGAATTTAACGACCCGATGACCCGAGACTCGTTTTGACCCAAACTCGATTGACCCAAACACGAACTCAACCTGCCCGACCCATTTGACATGTCTACTCTTTGTAATTTAGCGCGGTTAATTTCTAGGAAACTGAACTTTTTCTAGAATTCTCGTCTAATTTATCGTTTAATGTTCTCAAGGCTCGTGATGGGGTCCCATCCAAGGCAGTGAGTTCTTTAATATTTGTTCTATTTCTCCTGCCACTAGCGATTTTGTGGAAGTATTTAGAGATTTTGTTGTTTAGTTTTATGTGTGTATTTTTTTGCCATGTGCTTCCCATACGAGTTGTGGAAACGGGTGAGACATGTCCTTTTTTGGACAGTCGGTCCTGTTTTTGGATTAGTTGCAGGTTCTTTTGCTCAATAATTTCTCTTTGTATTGAGAGGAGTTCTTCATCAAGTTTTTTGATCGAGGGATCCGAGATGAGAAAATGTATCAAAGAGGGCTTTGGGGGCCAAATTTGGGGATTTTGAAGATTCTTAGACTACCTTATTGAGGGCACTTGAGATATTATAAGAGAAAGAAGGAGAGGCCAAACGACACTCAATCAAAGAGATCGTTTTAGACTCGGTCCATGGCGGAAGTACTTTCGGGTTCCTTGTTTGAACTAAGAAGTGTTCTTCAAGTGCTTTGACTTTTGATGGCGGATATTGATCGGGTTTTGGATTGATTTCTTGGCAAAGTTGTTGGATTCCAGCGGTGGCCATGTGAAGCCAGGGTTTTGGTCCGATTGGTGAGGCGACATCTGATTGGATCTGGCGGCCATTTGGGGCGGCGGGTGGGAAGGTAGAATGGTTTGATTGTTTGAAGCATGCAATAATATTAAAAAAAATAAAATATAATTTTTATACATTTAATAATATATGTATTTCAATATTTAAAAATAAATTTGTATTTGGGAAATTCCTTTTGGTGCCCTTAAGTTTTTTCTTGGTTTATCTCTTCCTTTTGGTATCCAAGAAAAAACTTATTTCTCTTGGTACCCACTGAGGTTTTGGCTTTTCCCATTGACACCCCTCTTCCGTTAAAACTAGTTATTTTCGATCTTACCATCATGTTCATCACCCTTAATTTAGTAGGATTCAACTCTTAAAACACTTAAATTCATAAACCAAACTACATCAATTTGAATTTTAAAACAATCTTCTATTTTAAGAGGTTGTTTAAAAAATTGTTTACAAATCAAATTGAGATGGTTAGGTTATGAATTTTGATATTTTAATACTCAAATCCTACTAATTTAAGAGTGGATAACACAATGGTGAGCTTGAATTTAATTAATTTGAACCGGAGAGGGACTTCAACAGGAAAAGCCAAAACCTTAGGGGTACAAAAAAGGAATATATTTTTTTTTCTTGGATACCAAAAAGAAAAGGAGAAAACTTAGGAGCACCAAGAGGAATTTCCCTTTATATTTTTCAAAACAACAATCCGGGTCAAACCAGCGAGTTTTGAGTTTCAACCCAATCAAGTTCGAGCTAGTTAGATTCTGGCTTTCTATGACCTATTGATTGTTTAATCGGGTTTCAATCTAAGAGTTTTGGACAGTTGGGATTATTTTGGCGAGTCTGCACAACCATTGCAAGCCCAGTACATTGATACAATCATACAAACCTAGGCTCCATTCAACAACACTTATTTGGTTGTTTAAAACCACCCTATTATTTAACTGGAAAAAATAAGCATCGTTGTACTTGTTTGGCAACACTTGCTTATTTGAAATAAGGTGCTTATTTATGATATTTATCTGCTGAATATATAATCTGCACCACCAACCTTATTTCAAATAAACAAACTAATCTACCAAAATATAAGTGAGGTGGGGCCCACCTCATTTGATTTTTCCCAACCCATACCCTCATTCAATATTTCCAGATCCATTCACCCAATTTGATTGATAATTCACCCAATTTGATATTATCCATTGTTGTCCTCCACTGTCGTCCTCAACACAAACTCCGTCCACCGTCCGACGTATCGTTGTGCCCTCGTCGTAGGACTTCGTCGAATCTCGTTGTCAGACTTTTTCAAATCTCGTCGGCGGACATCGAACCTCACTGGTGCTTCGATTACATCGGATGTCCTCCATTGTTGTTCCTCTGTTTTCCAATCTAAATTCTTCAACCCCAAATGAACGTGAGCAGATGAGCGAACAGAGGAGGCACACATAGGAACGTGAGTAGAGGAGGTGAACAAAGGATGCAGACAGAGGAGGTGAGCAAAGGAGTGAGCTTCAAAGCAAGCTTCGATGGAGGCAAAATAAAACCAGAGGGGAGAGGCAAACCCACATTGTCGGGAGAGGCATTCACAAGTGTAAAGAGGGCAAATTGAGAATTAGGGTAAAATAAAGGCATGTGTAAATCACGTGACAAAACCATCTCATAAAAATCATTTTTAATTTGTTTACCTTTTATTAAACTCTTTTCAATAATTTTACACACATTCCTTATAATATCAACAATTTACTGAACACATCCCGAATTATTTGAAAAATAAGTAACTGATATCAACATCTCATATTAGCATAAGTATCAGAATCAACACCGATAAGAGCATCTCCAAAAAAATCTCTATTTTCTTGAAAATGGTGAATTTGGAGAATTTAGTGTGTGTTTTAAGCCCAACAATTTCTCCATCTATTTCTCTAAAATGGAGAGAGTCCCCAAAATATAAGTAGATATCTCTACATTTAGGGAATTCCCCAAAAGTTTTAGAGAATGCATTAAATGTATATGTATTCATGTCTTCTTCCAATTTTTTTAAATTAAATTTTAAAGCATTATATAAATATAAATAATATTAATATAAATATGATTATTTAGAATGGAGAATTTGTTGGAGTTAGGGTATAAAAAATTTAGAGAATATGGAATTTTAATCTCAATTTTGAAATTTTTTTTAGAGCATTTGTTGGGGATGCTCTAAGTACCCCAACGAACGGGGCCCTAGTAAAAAAATAAAGATCCGAATCACCCCGAGTGGAATCGGGCCCTAATAATGAAAAAGCCCAGTACATTGATAAGGCCCAGATGAACTACGTAGAACAACAGAAAAACGTTTTTATAGGGCCTCCAGTCGATTTCAGTCTGCTAGGGTTTTCCGTGCCTGCGGAGTAATTGACGAGGTGAGCAGAGGAGAGAAGCGGAAGGCGACCACCACAAGTCCACAACCATCACTCCGCCATGGTTCTCAAGTAAAATTTTTTTCTCTTTGTCTATTATGTGCTTGCTTCTTCGATTTTGTCTTCATAGATCATCGATACTTGTCCAACCGTTGACACATTGTTAGTTTCCACTCCGAGTTAATAAATGTGTTTCTTACGAGTTTTCGATCTAGTATGGCGTGTTTGCTATCTGCGCTTTCGGTTTGACCCTGGACATTTTTCCATCATTGAATTTGCACATCTATGTGAGATTGATTTAGGAGCACCATTTTTCTATTCCTAATCTCGTTGGAAGAGAAATATTCAATGAAACGATTTTAGCTGTTAGACCGAATGCCTTGGGGTTAGGCATAGAACATACAATCATTACAGTGTGCAACCATACAAATTCTACTCAGATGGAATCATTTTTTATGTGGGAGAACGTTTGAAACCCGTGCAAAATGGCGTATTTGAAATCTTAGGATGCTCCAGGGAATACTTGTGGCTTCTCATACATTACACTACAGTGAGATTTATAGAGTACAACCATACAAGGTTCAGATATGAGTATAATTATGAGATGCACTTATATTATGTTTGGATTGAGAATCAAAGAACTGGTTATTGGCATGGATGAGATGTGCATAATTGTTTCATTTTGATGTTCCTTATCACTGGATTGTTACATGCACTGTGAACATTGATTATTTGATATGGTATAAATTAGTCAATCCTATTGCTGTGGAAGTTCTATATTATATGCTTTTTTTAATGCTACTTCATCTATAATTGCTGAACTTTGGTCTGCTTTCTCTGCGCCAGGACTGAACTTTGCCGCTTCAGCGGTGCCAAGATCTACCCTGGGAGAGGCATAAGATTTATTCGGTCGGATTCCCAGGTTTATTTTCTAACTAACTGCTCAATGTCTATTTTTTCTGCTTAAAGCTTAGTTAGATGCGTATGTTATCACCTTAACTAAAGTGTGGCATAACTTCCCATGTAGGTTTTTCTATTTGCTAATTCAAAATGCAAGAGATATTTCCACAACCGTCTGAAGCCAGCCAAGCTTTGCTGGACTGCAATGTACCGGAAGCAACACAAGAAGGTAAAATGGTCAATTTTCGTACTCTCTAAGCATTGCCATGGATTGTTGTGCATTATTTTTGTCTTAAGTATATTTTCTGTGATATTCACAGGACATTGCTGCTGAGGCTGTGAAGAAGAGGCGCCGAGCAACCAAGAAGCCTTACTCAAGGTCTATTGTTGGAGCCACTTTGGAAGTCATCCAAAAGAAAAGAAGTGAGAAGCCAGAAGTTCGTGATGCTGCAAGAGAGGCTGCTCTTCGGTGTGTTGCTTTCTCTTCACAGCTTATTATGATGAAGTTTCTTTTGATTCTTCTTCCAGTTTATTTATCTGCTGATTTCGTTTTACAGTGAAATCAAGGAAAGGAACAAGAAAACCAAGGATGAGAAGAGAGCGAAGAAAGCAGAGTCATCAACCAAGTCAAAAGTCCAGGCCAAAGGTGCACCGAAAGGTGGTGCTGCGGCTAAAGGCCCCAAACTTGGTGGTGGAGGTGGAAGGCGATGATTGCATTGTAGCTCTTTTGTTGAGGCGAGTTACTTTAGTTTTGGAAAGATTGAGAGGTGTCTTCCCCCTCATTTAGCTGAGTAGTGATTTTGAATATTTCCCTTGAAAGTCTTACTATGGATGTGGCCTATTGTTATACTTGTTGCTGTACCAGACGCTCTCTTGATTGTATTCTGCATTATGTTTTATTCATGGCATATTTTGCCCAGATATGATAATAGGGTACTTTTTTGCATTATTGATGTTGCATTGTGACTTATGAGTTTTGCAAACCTTGTATAACTTTGGCCTATTCTTTGTGCGCATGCATGATCCAAGAGAGTTTTGAATCACTATTTCACGAGTTGCGAAGAATTGGCTGAGTCAAACCATTCGAAGTTGAGAGAAAC
This sequence comes from Fallopia convolvulus, assembly GCA_964016875.1. NCBI lineage: Eukaryota > Viridiplantae > Streptophyta > Magnoliopsida > Caryophyllales > Polygonaceae > Fallopia > Fallopia convolvulus. The sequence continues at coordinate 15,245,892 of OZ024724.1, forward strand.
AATTGTAGTCTTTAAGGCTGACTTTTATGATACAGTTTTTGCCAATGGTTTGAAAATGATTGTCAATAAGATGATGATCTGATGGTGTGCCATTGCCGTTCCGAGTTCCGACCGTGTGTTTTTGGTGTTGTCCACGTGGACCTTGCTCCATCTTGTATGTCTGTGGTGATCTTTGCATCTTGCTGTGGGGCTTCCTTGGGCCTTTTGGTCTTCTTGGGCCTATGGGCTTTTTTTTTTGCTTGTGGTTTTAGTTCTTCCTTTGTTGAGGTTGTGTTTGTTTGGTTTTGTCAGGTTAGGCTCAAGTAAGGTATGTATGACTCCGAGATCTGGTTTTGGAATTGAGTATGGGTTGCTTGTTGCTTGTGATTGGCGAAGTCGCTGGACGTTTTTGAGGCTGCTGAAGATCCTTCATCCCGGTGGAGGCAACGTCAGTAGTTCATCTTATTTACCTAATATGTCCGTTTAGACCCGAATGCTAAAGACGTTTGTTCTCTTTAGCCCCTCACGTTATCCCTTACTCTTTTCATTCTAGTTCCAACCTTTCGTCGGTTGTACTTACTTTACGTGTTTTTTTAGTTGTTTCACAGTTTGTCCTAGCCGGTTTTTGGGGCGGCTTGTATACAGTATACGGCTTGTGAACAGTATTTTTTCAGTGTAATTTCAATGCCTTCGTGTTCGACTCGGCTTATGAACAGTATTACTATCTTTGAATTTTTCTCTCTTCCGCGCTCTTCTTTTTTGTCCTATCATCCCACCTCTCTTCTTTCTTCTTCACTTTCAATCGTGCTTAACTGAAATCATTGATCTTTAATTGTGTTTAACTGAAATCCTATCTAAATTTTGTCAAATGAACTACTAAAACAAATTGGACTAGCGCTAGTTCTGTCAAATGAACTACAAAAATTACTAGTTTTGTGCTTAACTGAAATCCTATCTAAATTTTAGCCCTTCGATCTGTAATTGTGTTTGTTGATAGTATGCAAGAGTAGATGGCTTGAGTATAGTGCTTTAATTCACTATGTTGTAGCCCAAACACGTTGGGGTTATTTCTTGCCAATTCAAATATTGAATATATAGGTATGGGCGGACTAAATTGGGTCATTTTTGTAGTTCATTTGACAGAACTAGTATGTGTCCCCCGTGCCTAAGGCACGGGTGAGGTTGAATGATTTGATTTAATTTAATTTTAAATATAGTAAAATATTGTACTCATTTTATATATAGTATTATGTTATAATTAAAATTTATTATATTATATAAGGTATCGATAATTATTTATGGGGTCTTTTTATCCTACGTTTAAAGATTATAAGATAAGGATCTATATTATGAAACTGACATTATATTTAAACTATTTAATAATGTGAAAATATGATTTATTCTTATCTCATTCTCATAGAGCATAGAATAAAAAAATATTTTTCATATATACAATGATTAGGTAATATAAACATTACAAATGTAAGAAATGTGTAAATGAGTGGAGAGAATAGAATTGAGATAGCTAATTTGGAAGAGTTAATTAAGAAAGGGTGAGAAAGAAAACGCACATTAATAAGAAAATTATCTAAAATTTACTTTAACTAGCGTAGTTGCCCGCGCCTTGCGCGGATTTTCATAATTTTTTAATTATTTATTTAAAAAATTATTAATTAAAACGCTTTATTTTGGCCTAGATTTGGTATCATTTTAGTTATATGTTTGATAATTTACTTATTAATTGAGAAACTTTTATAAGGTTTATTTCAATATTTCATTACTATTTAAATTAATTTAAATAATTATAAGAATAATGTTATAAAATTATTTATAGAATATTGTTATTAATATCCAACATAATACAAAAACAAAGATTTTAGGAATACATAATTAAATTTATTCCAATTTAGTATCAACTATATAAAGGTAGTATTTTTGATATACTTTATTCTCAACAAATAATTCTAGACGATGTTTCAATTTTTTGAGTATAAACTTTATCAATTTATAAAACAAAAAATTGAAATTTTTGTTAAAAATGTTTAGGATTCTAAAACATTAAATTAGATAATTTTCAATTCAATTTTAAAAAAATTACAAATTTTCTCGTTAAGACATCATGAATTATTTTTCTTATTAGTTCTAAAATTGCAACAATTTTTATAATTTAAATAAAGCAAAAGGAACATTAGGTCACAAATAATAATAATAATAATAATAATAATAATAATAATAATAATAATAATAATAAGGAGGAGGAGGAGGAGGAGGAGGAGGAGGCTTTCTCGTATTTAGTCCCTTTCTATTAATCACTCTAACAATGCTAAGAGTGGTGCATTTGTTTTTCATAGATTAAGTTTTTATGTAATTTCTTAAATTATAATTATAATAATATTACTAATATTATAATAATAATAATAATAATAATAATAATAATAATAATAATAATAATAATAATAATAATAATAATAATATCTATCTGGTATCCATGTTTGTTCTAAATAAATAACTAAAATCTAATTAAGATCTCTACGAACAAATATAAATGATTAAATTAAATAAAATTGAGTATTTTTATTTAAAATAAAAAAAGATTATCTAATTTTTTGACCCCAAATATTTAATAGGTTTTTGACATGATACATATTACATTAAATCGGTTAAAACCTTTCTAGAGTTCTAGGTCGGATATTCTAATAAAGTTTTTGTCATCTAAAGTTAAAGTTAGATGAAAACTTGCAATTTAAATGTACTAAAATTGAGATATTGTAATGGAATTGGCTTAATTTTGAACTAATTCTAATTAGGGTTAGAAATCCTTTAAAAAATCAAGTCAATATTATGTATAATTATCTTGAAAATGCCTTAAAAAGTTGAAAATAATTTAGGTTAATATCATCTTTAAGGTTAAAAATACCTTTTTTTTTAAAAATCGATCAAGATTCTCTAGAACCAAAAAATTTGAGTTGACTTGTACGTAAATTGCAATAAAATCATAATGAGAAATTATTATTGGAAAATCATAATTGAAAAGTATAATCATAAATCATAATCGTTATGTACGTACATATTTTCATATCATATGAATTAATAATTATATAATATTAATTTTGGAGCATAAGATAAGATTTCGTTATATATTTATGGGAATTTTTTTGGTAGATTATATTAGAGAGTTGTTAAGATCATAAAAATCTGCTGAAAATATTTCACGTGTAAATTTTCCGAAACTTGTTACTAAATTTCTAAAAAAACATAGTTGTTTTTAATTCAAATCCAATATAAAAGAATATATGGGAATTAAAATATTTTTAACCTAAATTAATAGAGATTTGTAAATTATGTGTACATGGCATATGAGTGACATGGAAAATTTTGACATGTGGATTATGATATGGAATATTTATAATGACGTCTAAATTATAAGAAAATGACACGTGTAAAAATATGAGGTGGCTTAATGTAGGATCGCCATGTGGCGTAATCCTAGGTGGCGCAATGAGAAGACTCCAATCCTTATTGCTTTTATATATATAGTAGATTCGGCATAGGGTTCAAGTCATATTTTAAAATTATGTTACATTAAAAACTTTAAACAATTCTAATTAATACCTAACTTTAAATTGCTATGGATAAATTCCTAGGAAAGTGTAAATCCGATTACTTTATTTGGAAGTAAGAAAATCACAACATTATGTTTTCTAACTATAATACATTATGTTACTGTATGATGATGCCTTAATACTGAACATATAATACATGAGTATTTTCATAAATAAGCAACCCTTAAAATAAAAACAAATAAATAAAGTATGAGGAAACATTAATTAAAGATGTAATCTCAAAATAATAGAGAGTGTTTGTTAACATCATCATATATATTCATATATCCATACCATGGATGGAATATATTTCAAGGTAGATAAACCTCAATTTATTAGAAAATTTGAGCCTATAAAATTTTCAAGGGAAGACAACATTATCGGTCAAGTGAAGCATTCACTCAATAACAGTTCATTTACATTTTAAAATAAAAATTTAAATTTTATCATGCATAGAATAAATAAAATTTAAAGTTTAAAATAAAAAAGAGCAATTATAAAAGCACAAAAACAGTTCATTTACATAAATGCTTTCATGAAACACTCACATTCAAGGCAATCTGTGGGAGTCAATAAGCTAGATATTTAAGTCTAGACTCCAGACTACTAACCAAAAAGGTGTTGCCTGGGTGAGAGTTAATGACATTCCTACCTATTTCTTTGAGTAAAATAAGAACATGCCCTAAATGACAGTGAAAGCTCACTTATGCTAGGAAATTTGTATATCCAAAATTTTATCATACTTAAATACCTACATAAATTTCCTTGATTAGAAAGAAATAAAGTAAAAATAGAGCGACGATATAACCATCAAGAGCACCAACACAGATCAGCCAGTTGCAGCCATCAAAATGTTGAATGACCTAAAAATATAACAGCACAAATATCCTACCGTGAGAAGTTATAGAAGGACAAAATAGAGTGAATATGAAAAGAAAGGGTGAGCTCAAACATAATCTTACTACTTGAGCTGTCTGTGCATTTGTAATGTCACCGAGTACTTGAATAACTCCTTCAATTGGAGGCATGGACAGCCAATCAACCGCCAGTATAAGAAGGGAAGATCGCCATCCCTACATCATGCTGTCCAAACTCCGCGTTTTCACTCCAAGCACTTGCTATGCTACTAAACAATTGTTATTAGAAGAACGGATTTGTTAGTAGATTTTTTAGGCATAAAGTGCAACATATAATGTCTGTGTATTACATTGCACATAATCATTAACTACGGTCCAGCATGACCAAAGAGACATTATAATAAACGGCCTTCTACTGATTACTAATGAATTAGACATGACACAGAGTAGCAACCAAGTGATATTGTGCAATCAAATGCATGGATGTGAAAAAGAACAAACAGATGCGGCGACGATGGGGTGGTGTGGCCATTGCTAGGAACTGGTGTATCACTGAGGTTGCAGTTGAGTCGTCGGCAACAGGGGTGAAAACGCTAGAAACACAAGCAAGGAGAGAAAGTAAGGTGAGAAGAAAGTAGTTTGCAGGTTTAACCTCGACATAAACTACAAATTACGCAAAACAAAGACTTAATAAAAAAAAATCCGAGATCAAAATTTGAAAAATTAGGCAGATTGAAACAAAATTTAGACGAGCAGAGACATAGAAGCCATACTTGGACTCAAGTTGAAGCTTCTATCCTCCAAAAAATTGCTTTTCCGACCGCCTCACGTTGTTGAATTCAGTCATCGGATACAATGACAAGGGGCAACAACGATTCCGTATTAAGGGGCAAGGATGATTCACAAAGATCTAAGTCTCCCCTACAAACCGACCTCGACTTGCTCGATTGCCCGAATTTTCCACACAAATTAACCTCAACTTGCTCGATTCATTGAATTCATGGGCTATTCAACGGAGAAGATGCCCTGGCGCTGTTAGATTTCTTCAGGGCGTGGAGGAAACAGAATAGTAGTAAGGAAGGGGAAGACATGGCGAAAGCAGAGAAAATTCCTAGCCTTCGATTTCTGAGGCCAAAATTCAAAGAAAACCCAGAGATTGATAGAAGAGAGCACATCGTCGCCAGATTAGCTAGTGTCTTTGTTAGAATAAAGACGAGGAGAAGAAACTGTCAAGGAGAGAAGTTGAAACCAAAAAGGAAGTTCGTGAATGTTAAAATATACAAATTGAATATAGAACGTGGGTGTAATTTCAACCAAAACAAAAGAATGTGCGTGTAAAAAAGATTGAATATAAAAGAAAAAAAAATGGTTGAAATTAGTGGACACGTGGCAGAAGCAGAAGGCTTGAAGCCTTACTGCTTTAATTAGTTACTAAGATGTCTAAGAGTGCTGATTAGTTTAGTAGCTTTGAAGGTGGCTTCACTATCTTGGTATTTTCTTTGGGTACCTAGCTTAATATTGTACTTTTATTATACCTACAAATAAGAAGGATGAGGTTCAATATATTTGGATGTAGATCACTTTGTTGAAAAAGGGGTTATCAGTACAAACTGTGCCAGGTTTGGACGAATCGTTAATACATGCTCTAGACAAGAATACCATCTTTAATAGTGTAAGCAAACCAAAATAGGATATTTAATGGTAGATCGGATTCTCTTAGAGACGTCGAAGAAGGCCACATGTTGAACCAGCCGACGAGCCTTTTCTCTTCTCCTTAGACGTGCTTCATGGCTCACGATTTGGATTTGAACCAATCAATCTCTGTTCTGCAAGATAACCACCGTCCATGTGTTCCAAGAGTATAGAGAAGGCCTCATTAAGATAAAAAGATTGGTAACATGAAACTATATAAGCACATTCCCGTGATTGATTAATTTTCAGTTCCTTAGCAATCTGCTTGCGAACAGTCTCTTCAATGTTAATCTGGATAACCTGGAATACAAGGCAAAGTTAGTTTTTGTTATTTCCCTCCTTCAATGTTCAAATGTATTATAGTTTACATCTCTTCATCTCTCTAAAAAATAAGACATCAGTTTTCATAATCACTTGGTTCAAGCATTCGAAAGATTTCAGTTGGAAAAAGTGGGTTTGGTTTTCACATGAGAATGATGGAGAGGACAGCAAAAGGGCTTATTATGTTTGCACACTGAGGGGAAAAAAAACTGGTGTGGTGGGATTTGAGAAATAAGGGGGTGATTTGTGGCCAAACTGGCTTTGTTCGTTCTTTACTTTTTTTCTTAGAAAGAACTGAAAAGGCATTTAAGCTAAGGGAATGAATGGATCAATAGTACCTCACATTAATTACTCCTAATATTTTAAGTTATGTTATAGCACATGGAAATAATTACAAGACTAGGAAAGAATAATACAAAAGGACACTTGGTAATTTCATATCTTGTGACTTAACTCTGTTATATAGTCTTAAGTGGGTACTTTTAAGTTGTAGTCTCCTATTGTATGGAAGGATAAAAGATGCAGCTAAAGTAAATATCAGTATTCACTAATTAGAAATTAGGCCTTTGTTCTTCCGAGTACTACAAACCTCATTATTGGATCCTATTCAGTCCTTTAATCTTGCTTTTGGCATAATCAAGCGTAGCTTACATTTAAGCTCTTCAATAGAAATAATCACTTATTTTTATTTCGAAAATTGCATTGTAGGTTCCCTCTACTACTGAATCAAGACAATGAATTGAGTGGTACATTGAGGCACCAACTTCCAAGCTATAGTTATATATTCTTTTTTCCTTTATGAATTCTATAAAATAATCACTTATTTTAGCTTGTTTATCACTAATTGGCGCTGAATGAAAGTAGTCTCATCATATATAAGAATCTAGAGGCTGAAGAAATTCAAGATTTATAATTTTAGGATGTAGCTGTGAGGCCACCTCGTCTAGAAAGAATCGGAAACTTGCGAAGGAGCTGACTACTAGCGTCGTAGCATCAGTTTTCCTTGTGAGTTAAGATTTACTTGCTATAAATCTCTGTTGCTTAAAACATTCTTATGGTTAATGAATGATTTTTGCAAGAGATCTCGCTTCGCCTAGACGCAAATTCTCTTTCCCTCGTGTAGGGTTTTGGATCCATGTTTTTGCTTCTTTCGACCGGTGTTTATGTCTGAGACCATCCTACCTAGGCTTCCTTTGTTTTTTGGTAAGAGGATCAAAGCCCTTTTCAAATTTTTTGATGCACTAGAAGCTTGTTTAGAAAGAATTGGTCAATGAATTTACAGATTTTCAGCTTGTTGACTTGATTTTGAATTTGATATGTGGTCGCGTGTAGGCTTATTACACATTAAATCTATTGAATGTCTTGGTTAAACCTTCAGTTGGCCACTTCTTTCTTTTGTTTAATAGCTTATATAGTTTCTGGTTCATTCTTCTGACTCTTGTGTTTAAAATGTCATTCTTATAGGGAATTTATTGCTGAATATTTTCTTATAGCCCTTGCTTTCATCAATATTTCTATAACTTCTTAGTGAGTAGAATTTAACTCTGATCATTGTTCTGTCTATTGTGATACATATCTGATTTTCACTCTACTTTTTTCCCCGTTCTCCATTTTCACAAGGGCAGACTCAGACCGATCAAGAAAGGAGATTGATAAAGCTTCAAAAGTACTTATTCTCCCTTGAATCTTCCCTATTTTCTTTATTTTATGATGAACATTATAATATGGTCTATGTCTGGAGTTTTACTCTTTTTTCTTTCACTTTTTTTCGTTACCCAAAAAAAAATCACAGGCTGTGGAGTTGAAAACTATGTGCCACCTCTTGATTTTCTTATGTAATATGTTCTTTTTTACGTAACAGTATAAGCATGCATCAGTTTTGGCAGCAATTTCATTACAATAAAGTAAGTAGCACAGATACGAATATCTTAACTTTGCACCTCTTTAGGCATGAATATTGGGGGCGAAATGATGTAAGATTGAATTCATTTAGTTTAAGGGTTTGATTGGTGCTCTTTATTTTTTTCTGTATTTCATGGCTTGCTGATTAGAGTGGCTTATGGTTTTGCAGAAAGGTCGGTTGGGTCATGGAGATAAGCTCCAACGAGATAGGCAAACAATGGTGTCTGAGCTCTCAAAGTAAGTCCCTTGTGCATTTGATAGATTAAAATGTGTTTGGTTTTACCATTTGATTATTTTTTGCGTTTGTTATTCATGATCATGAGCTAACAGTTTTTAAATTCTTTGTTGCATGTATAATTCCGAACGGTTGCATTTGTCAATAGTTTATGCAATAAATAAGATAAATTTCTTAGTTTATGATATGGCTTTGTGAGGCTGCATCATGTATTGCACCAGGATCTTTCAGCCTATTTTCTATTATCCAGAGATAAAGTGGTAGAACAATAATAACTGATATCTGTGTAAAATATTTTTCAAGAAGAACTTTATCTGAAGAGAGAAGATTATATCACTTGACAATGATCTTACAATGATTACTGCTTCTGGAGTTTGCAAAGAGTAGCAAAAAACCATTCGCTTGGTGCTAAATCATCTTTATCTTTCATGGAAAAGATACTTTTTTTTTACAAATATGTACTTTTAGGATGAAAAAGATGTCTTGAAATTTAGTTTTGGTATGTCTGTGGTGTTATATGCTTTTCGGTTTATAATTTTCATGGTAAAGATACCTTCTGAACTCATGCGCTGAACAATTGGATCAAAGAGGCATTTTCTTAGTTCTTCATCAGTATTGTCTCGAATTTACGTTCTTCTACTTATTTTTGTTCACTTTCGCTTATGTTCTTGGCATTTAAAGGAAGTGATGAATTGTCTCTCTCAAATCACCAGTACCCCCTATAAAACCTCATCTACATCGTATGTAAGACTACACTTGTCAATTTTTAATCCGTGATTTGTATATTTGGTTACGAAATATGGCAGACACCATGGCTGGACTAGAGGCAGGTCGTATTTGGCCAAGTTTTGGAAGGCATGGATTTTGTAAAGCTAATTGAATCACAAGAGACTAGATCAATTCGATGTGCTTTTTTATAACTTGCTGCAAATTCGATTCCACACACATGTTGATAAAATGTTTCTTAGCTTTTTGGCCATGAACTTAATAACCTTCATCTCAAGCCCTTCTCTAAGGACTGTTAATTTCAACTTCATTCTTGTATGTAGTTTATCTTAAATGATTGTGCACTTGTACAGTTTTCACTGTAATGAAGTGTCCATTTTGTTCCATTGCTTAGGCAACTTAACAAAACACAAAATGTCACGCACGCGGGTCTATCTACCCTAGTATACACAAACACGAGAATGTCGGCAAAAATTTGAAAAAATTACATTTTCTACCCTCAATTCTCCTTTACTACAAACTTTACCCTGAAGTAATTATTAATTAACTTTTACTTAAAAACTTTTTAAAATATAATAAACTTAATTCGAAAATAAATATTACTTTTAAAAACTCACTATATATCATGCCAATATGCTATGCATATGCTCTTAATCTTATATGACTGTCGAATGACGTATGCATTTTGGTCGGGGATGTTACAATACAACTGCTTCATTGATGTGGTCATATCTGGATACTTTTCCCTTAGGAATGTCATGGATTGCCTAGGTTCTATATCTGCCAAAGCCATATTTCTTGCGTCAATCCTTTGATCCTCAGTCAGTCGGCCCGCAAACGGATAACCCTCTAGACTGGTGGAAAATTCATGGTTGTGGTTACCACATTCGACCCTTAAGTGTCACTTCTTGGTCTTTCTGTCCCTCCAACCTATCAACTCGAACGAGCAACCATTCTTTCTAGTACGAGGACGAGGTTTAAGCTCATCAGCGACCCCTAAATTCTTAACCATTATACGTGGTATGCCCTTTTTCCCGCTTTGTACTGACCGCCTAATACACATCCCAAACTGATCATTGTCGGCCATGAGTTTTTGGTGGTGAGTACAATGTTTAACTCCTCCCTATCTCACGGGCCCACTTTATCATAGGTTCTCGTTCCTCCCACTAACAATTATTTGCAAAATAACTGGAAAAATCTGGAAATTGAATAACATATAATAATAAAAAAACTAATTAGAATTTTTTTTATCTTAATATCTAAACTTAATAATAATGCCATACCTGATTTGATTCAAGATTATAAACGACGCCATAATTGTGCTCATTTGAAACCTCATCTCCTCCATCATCGTCATCAACGTACTCCTCGTTTAAATCAAATGGAGCCGATGGTTTTGACCCTCACACCATCAACGACTACGTAAAATTACGAAATATTTAGGAAATAATATCGAAGCGTATAAATTTAATGGAAAAAACTTAATAAATTGCTTAAAAATAAGTAATTAACTTACATTAAATTTTACAATCAACGAATTCGCCATTCCGAAAAAAATTTGAAAGTGAATTTTTGTAGAGAAGAATGAAATGAATTTTTGGATGTGAAAATGGGTTTGGGGTAGGGTTTAAAGAGAGGGATGAAATCCACCAGTTTGTAAATAATTACAACGGGTGGATAATCGATCGGAGGGACCGAGTAGTCGGCCGAGGGACGTGTAATCGGTCACCTCGACTAACTACATTGTCCTTTTCGAGGCCCCAGCACGTCGATCGAGGTGACTGACTGGGGGAGCTCGTAATGTCTGACATGGGATCAGGCGAAAAAAAGGCTTTTTTTTTTGAGAAATTATGTTTTGCCCATTTGAAATAAAATATAAGTACATGATTTAAGATACTACATTACGACAAATTTTGAAGTATAAATGGTCAAACCTTGTGTATGGACTAAGTTATAGAATATTATTAACATGGCATTATTAGAAGGTGTTTCAGCTCCCAACTTCTCCCACTGAAAACAGGAATAAGAGAATGTGTACTTGATTGCATTCAATGAAGTGGATTAGTTTTGAAACAAGTCAATTTGCTCACTCTTGAGTCTTACACAATTTTGTCATTAATTCTGGGTCCTCCAAAGTACCCACACAATTGACAATACCAACCCTTTTGTCTATTTATAATTTTGTTCACTCTTTTACTACGTTAATTAATAATCGCTTGACTTCGAGATTTTATATTATTTATCAGATTTACATGTAAAAACGCTCTCTTTCTGGCTTTCCCCTCCTGCTTAGCGACGCTTGGTTTTTTTATGTCGGAAACCACCATGATGGTGGTGGCTGCCGGACAGCCACCGCCATCATCCCAGAACCCCCCAACGGAACAGCCTTCTCAACCCCGAACGTGGAAAGATCTGATTGTGAATGAAACGGGTATGCAAATACCTAAACTGGTCCCAGAGTTTTTGGAAGGAAAAATAAACATCTCCTTCCCTGCTGGTGAACTGGGAGATCCAGTTATCACCATTGCCCCTGAAGTTGTGATTGTCCTCGCGGAAGTTTGGCGCTCGTCTCTGATTGTGAAGGTTCTGGGAAGCTTCGTCCCGTTCCATGTTATGGATAGGAAGCTTCGTGACTTGTGGAAGCCCACCGGGAAGATGACTCTCGCTGACATGCCAAATGGTTACTATATAGTCAGATTCGACACTGAACAGGATTATATGAAGGCGATCACTGGTGGTCCGTGGATTATCTTCGGGCACTACCTTATCATTCGGGCTTGGTCCCCCGATTTTAACCCAGAAACGGATATCATCACGACGTCCCCTGTTTGGGTTAGGATCGGCAAACTCCCAATTGTTTATTATGAAGAAGAACTCCTGATGCGTGTAGCCGCTGGTATTGGGCGACCGATCAAGGTTGATACCCGTACCCTGTTCTCCAACAGGTGCCGTTTTGCAAGAGTCTGCGTGGAAGTCGATCTCACCAAGCCGTTGAAGGGAACCGTGACAATTAACAATGTGAGGTACTTTCTGGAATATGAAGGTTTGAATCGGATATGTTTCTCATGTGGCCGCTATGGCCATCTTGCACCTCAATGTCCAACGCCAAAACCAAACCTGGTCCAAGACGGCACTGTGCTATCTCAGAGTAACGCCATGAAAGGGACTGGTTCGCCGCCGGATGGTGCTGCTCTTGGTCCGATGGTTAACTCCGAGGGTGCCCACCATGGTCCATGGATGACCGTACAGAGGAAGAAAAAACAGGGGAAAGGAAAAGGCAACTCCGGTGAAGACGGTTCATCGGCCAAAGGAAGCAAATCAGCCTCCGGTGTGGAGGGTTCGGTTGGCGGGAAAACGAACCGTCCCAAGGACCTCGGGGGATGTGATGGTGGGAAATCTCTCGCAATCAATGACCCGAACGTTGCCATTGAGAAAGGGAAGAACGTCATGACTATGCACGATCCCCAGAGTAGTGGGAAGACGGCGGAAGCTTCGGAATCTGGTACTAACACGTCAACTGGGTCGGGCCCCAAAAGTCCTTCTTGCCCTACGTTTAGTTTGGGCCCCACCAAAGCTAACCAAATGAAGCAGAAGAAGAACCCCAAGAGGAGAAATAAGAGTAAGAAAGAAGGGCCACCCGTGGACTTTAAAACCCAAGCAACATCTGGCCCGATTAAAAGGCCCCGGAATGAAATAACTCATTTTACTTTCAACCCATATAAAGGGCAAGCTGAGAATAATTGTACTGGGCCGGCCCAACCGGAGAACATGATCTACCAAGGCGGTGTGTTTGGAAACCCAAATGAAAGAATGGAGGATGCAAGTAATTTGCAAGATGCTAATGACACACTTGCCGATCTCCGACGACAGATTGAGGTACAAGATCAAGCGGCCCGTGCTTTGGTTGAAACAAGTGGAGCCGATTCGATGCAAGAGGATGTTGACGGCAAGGTTGCTGTGCAGGACCAATAGTTCGGGTTGGATCTGTTGCTTCGTTACCCTGTATATTCTCCTCATGAATTGTATGTTCTGGAACTGTCGCGGAGCCGGTAACGACGGGTTCCGCAGGGCTATCCGTTACCTCATAAAACATCACAAAATCAATGTTTTGGCGATCTTCGAGCCCAAGATCTCTGGTCCTCGCGCTGATCAAGTGTGTGGACGTCTTGATTTCTCGCATTCCACTCGTATTGAAGCCGTGGGCTTCGCGGGTGGAATCTGGCTTCTTTGGAATAATGACATTGCGGATGTACATGTTGTAAGGCTTTACGATCGGTTCATCCATGCCTTGGTAAAATACAACGGTAAGACTGTCAATCTGATCGTTATTTATGCACCTCTGGATGTTACTGACCGGAAACCTTTTTGGAATGATTTGCAGGGTCTCACTCGGACAACTCATGGCCCTATCATTCTCGGCGGAGATTTTAACTGTGTTCTTAACAGCTGGGAGAGTATTGGCACCGTGGATTTGCTATCCCCGGATTCTAGTGAATTTCAGTCCTGGGTGGATGACGCTTGCTTGATTGATTTGGGGTTCACGGGTGCGAATTTCACCTGGTCTACTGGCACTACTAGTTAAACATTCAAGGCCCGTCGACTTGATAGAGTTCTGGTTAACCCTGGTGCCCATCTGGATTGGCCGGATGCTACTGTCAGACATCTCCCTGCCTTCGGGTCTGATCACGCCCCCGTCCTCCTTAGCCTGGTGACGGACCGAGTGTCAAACAGGACGAGGCGCCCTTTCCGCTTTGAGGCTGCTTGGCTTACTCATGCCTCGTTCTCGGACCTCCTCACGGTTAATTGGAACAAGAACGTGAATGCTCCAAGGGCCCTCGCAGATTTCAAAGAAGCAGTGATTAAGTGGAATAAAGAGATATTCGGCAACATTTGTAATATCCGAGTTTCTTAAGTCGAGTTTCTTAAGTCGACGACCAATCGAGTTCTAAATTTTTTTTAGTAACTTCGTTGAGGGACTAACTAATTAATTTGTTATCAAAACTTAAATCCTTATCAAATCCTATTACTAATTAATTTAGTAACTTCCACGTTTTTTATATATATAAATACGTAGACTTCTTCAAAAAATTTTATTTTTTTATCTTTACCAAATTAAAACTCATCCTTATCAATCCGTATCAAATCAACCCAACCTCCTGATCTCCTACGCGTTCAACCTCTTAGTCAATCACGGATTCTACCGAAAAATCCGGATCAAACTATTAAAACCCCTCAAAGACAGCTTAGGATCAATTCTATCCTTAGGAATCGCGTAGCGCCCTTTTCAGCGAAGAAGCCAGGGAGGACTCACCGGACTTACCAACGCAGCGACGATCGAGTTTGGTAAGGATATAGCTTTCCGTCCCCTTTCTCCATTGACTTAGAATTCTGTTGTTCTTCTTCCCTTCGTTCATTCTCATTGGCTTTCCGATCAATTTTTGTTTGACCCGCCGTAGGATAGGACGTTCTTGGGAAGGCAGTAAAGACCGTCAGAACTCGTCGCCGCCGTCATCGCCGTTCGTGACGATCCTGGTGAGATTTCCTTCCTCTGCTTCCCTAAATCCCATCATGTTCAATTTTTTTTTTTTTCGGGAGGGACTACCTTTCCTCCTATGAGTTGAGACTGGTGGCGGATTTGGGTGGTGGCGGAAATAGGAGCGGGGGTTAGGCGAAGTGAGTAGGCACGATCATAGATCACCGGCGGGGAGAGTGGGGCTGGGAAAATTAGGACGTTCGGGTGAGGAAGAAAGGGAGTGGGGCCTGGTCAAATTCTATAGTTCGGTCAACTGTTGGGTTTGGCTGGATAGTTGGGCCACTCAACATGGTGTTGGGTTAAAATTATATGTTATATGAATGGATGCTTTGGTTGGGTAAATTAATTGGGTTTGGAAAAAGGGCTTAAGCAAATTAATTTGTTCGGTTGGCTTAGTTTCGGAAGTGTACAATGGTGTAGTAGCATGCATTAGTGAGTGTAGATTAGAATATTTATATTTTTTTGGTATAAATCGTATTAGGTAATATCTAGCGGGGTGGGTTAGTATTTACATTTTTTTTTATGTACGAATAAATTAGTGTTGTTGGTTGAATTTGAAGGTTAGAAGGACTAACAATTTTAAGTGGGTCACTTTTATTTGTAAGTCGGGTTCGTAAAATAAGGGTTGTTGATCCAAACGTTGTTGAGAGGTAGTAAGAGTCGAACCTAATCTTTTCGTCATATATTCTACTAGGAAATCGTTCGTCGTGCTCTTATTTTTCCGTCTGCTTCGAAGGATTCCTAGTTTCAAGGTAAGTCGTTTTTCGACTTGCTCGGTTCTTTTCTCCCTTGTTAGATTGCATATCGATATTGTAGGGCGGGTTTTGGGAACTAGTCCCGAATAACTTTTAAATTGATTTGAACTCCTTGTGTGTTGTGTGCGTTAATGATTTTAAATGTGTTTTATCGAAAATTATTTTGGAACGTTTTCTCTGTGTTGGTACCGTTTCCGACACGGCCCATTGTAGCTGGTGTTGAGGAAGAGTTGGCTACTTTGACCCGTGTGACTGGGAAAATCGTACCCCTTCAAACGAAAACTATTATCTGTGTGTTTTTGGCAAGCGCTCCAGTGGAGGCTTATCCCGGAGTTAGAAGGGAGATTGGGAAGTGGAGTGGGAGAGCCTGCCTCTGCACTCGGCGCGGTGATGAGCGCCTTGGAAGTCGGATTGTGGACAAAGGAAGAATTGCATTGTTGTGTGACTGTGATTGCAAATGCGTATGTGACTGTTGTGACTGACATAACTAATTTAGGTATTGGCCTTTAGAGTTATGATTGCGGTTGTGGATTTGTATGCTAACTATAGATAACTGATTTTAAAACGTTCTATAATCTCCGTATTCTTTCTAGCTTGGTAGATTAGACGCTGACCCTTCAGGGAACATTTTTCAGTTCCAGGTATGAATCAGGGAGCCGTGCAGGAACCGAGGCAAGATGGCGGGCCGGAGCGGTAAAGAGCGCGTGTCATAGTGGGATTAGTTTTTATTAGTTATTTATAATAGTTAGGATGTTGATTTTAATATGTGTTAGACAGAGTTGGAATTTTGTTTCGGTTATTATCTTTTTGGTTCAAATAGTTCAGTTTCAGTAGGCGTTGTGACGTATTTGATTATTTATAATTTTTGGGGATTCATGCATTATTACGTTTTCTAAGTTTTATTAAATAAAGGTTGGTTGTTTTATTATGTTTTCTCGTCGTGCCCGAGTTGTAAGGTCCTACAGTGTAGTTGTCAACCTAAATAATAGTACCTTGTAAGGTCTATTCCCTAGTAGTGCCTCGTCGGAAGACGGGGTGTTACAACATTCATATAAGGAAACAAAAACTTATGAAGCGTCTCGCCGGGATTCAAAAGGCTCTTGCTAATGGGCCGAATACTTACCTTATAAATCTTGAAAAAACCCTTCAAGCGGAACTCAGTCTGACTCTTGAGCAAGAAGAACTTCTTTGGTTCCAAAAGTCGAGGGAGAATTGGCTTTTGTCTGGTGATAGGAATACCTCGTTCTTCCATATGTCCACAATTGTGCGTAGGCGGCGCAATAAGATCACCACCCTCTTAACGGATGACAATGTGATGCTGGAGGATAAGCAGCTTGTTGAGGAATCGGCTGTCAATTTCTTCAAGGCTTTGTACGCCCCGCAGCCGCTCCAAGTTGATTGTGATGGCCTTATCTACAATGCCTTTCCCGCTATCAGTTTAGAGAGATGGAATTTGCTGGTCTCTACCATTTCTGAGACTGAAATTTGTGATGCTATTAATCAGATGGGCAGCCTTAAAGTCCCGAGGATTGACGGTTATCAAGCCCTTTTCTTCCAAAAGTGTTGGACCTCGGTTGGTTCTACAATCAAGGCGTTTGTCCACGACTTTTTCAGAAGTGGAAAGCTCCCGGAAGGGGTGAATGAGACGCTTATTGTTCTACTTGCCAAGGTCGCCAAACCTGAACGAATTACTCAATTCCGCCCAATCAGTTTGTGCAATGTTGTGTACAAGCTCATCACCAAAATTATGGTCAATAGGATGCGGCCGCTGCTTAATGATCTAATCGGGCCGATGCAGGGAAGCTTTCTCCCTGGACGACTTATCTCGGACAACATCGTGTTGGTTCAAGAGCTCGTGCATTCGATGAGGAAGAAGCAAGGCAGGAAGGGTTGGATGTTGTTGAATATTGACTTGGAAAAGGCCTACGACCGGCTTAATTGGGATTTCATTCTCGATACTCTTCGCGACGCCGGCTTCCCGAATGAGTGGGTGAATTGGATTAAAGAATGTATTACTTCGACTAAGATGAAGCTGCTTTGGAATGGTGAGATGACGGAGTCCTTTGTTCCTACCCGAGGTATCCGACAGGGGGACCCCATGTCCCCGTATCTGTTCGTGTTGTGTATGGAAAAATTGAGCCAAATGATTCAACACTCGGTTAATCATGGGGAATGACGGCCAGCTCGTATTACACGCAATGGCCCGGATATTTCCCACGTCCTATTTGCCGACGATGTTGTGTTGGTGGCTGAAGCTTCCGTGAATCAACTCCGAATCATCAATGATATCTTGGACCGCTTCTGCAAGGCTTCCGGTCAGAAAATAAACTTGGCAAAGTCAAAACTTTTTGTCTCTCGGAATGTTGATGGGAACTTGAAGCAAAATCTTAAAGATGAATGTGGATTTGAAATCACGTCTGATTTGGGCAGCTATCTTGGTATGCCAATTCTGCACAAAAAAGTCACCAAAGATACTTTCGCACCGCTACTGGACAAAGTTAATGGGAGACTCGCCTCTTGGAAAGGGAAGTTTCTTAGTCTTGCTGGTCGAATTACCTTGGCGAAATCTGTTCTCTCAACGATTCCAACCTATTCAATGTCTACTGTCATTCTTCCCCAGGACACGTGTGACAAGCTGGACCAGGCAATTCGCAATTTTATCTGGGATCACGGGGACGATAGGAGAAAACTGCACCTTGTCGCTTGGCGTGATATGTGCAGACCCAAAGTGGATGGGGGATTGGGACTTAGACCCATGAAATCGATTAATCTGGCAACTATCGGCAAAACCGGGTGGCGTCTGATTCATGATAATTCGGGACTTTGGAGCTCCATTTTGAAAGCTAAGTATATTAGAGAGTCTGGAAACAATGTCCAGGCTTCGTCGTTTGTTTGGCAGAGTATACGAACGGGGATTCAGCAGGTGGTTGTCAAAGGAAGTCGATGGGTGCTTGGTGATGGTCGCTCGGTGTTATTCTGGACTGATCTTTGGCTTGGGGAGAATCGTCTGCTGGACATTGCTGTCGGCTCGGTTGAGGATGATCAATTGCGATGGGCGGCTAACGACTACTGGTCTCCGCATGAGGGGTGGAATTGGGACTTACTAAGCCCGGTTCTACCCAACTCGATCCTGATGCAACTTGCAGCTATGGCCCCGGCGGAAGAAACTGAAAATGGTGACGCTCTGGGCTGGAGGTTCACTTCTGATGGCAGCTACTCGATCGCATCAGCTTACGATTATGTGGTTACTGATGGCGTGAGGAGCGGGAATGACAGGGACATCTATAAGAGCATCTGGAAACTGAAAGTACAAGAACGAATTAGGACGTTTATTTGGCTCGCGATCCGGGGCAGTATCCTGACTAATTGCGAGCGTCGCCGACGTCACTTGGCAGCAAATGACACCTGCGTACTATGCAACGCAGCCCCTGAATCTTTGTTGCATTTATTCCGTGATTGCGATGCTATTCGGGGTTTGTGGCAGTCCATTCTCCCACCTGATGTGGCTACTGATTTTTTTACTCTTCCTTTTGCAGGATGGATGCGAACGAACCTCATATCTCGATGGCGCTTTGATGATGGAATCGATTGGTCGGCCACGTTTGCTACGACGCTTTGGTGGACATGGAAGTGGAGGAATGAAAAAGTCTTTCGGGACACGAGACGAGTGCACGATGCAACTAGCTTTGTTCGGGCGAAGGCTAAGGAGTACAACGACTTGTGGCTGTCAAGAAACATGAGGCCTGACACTATAAGGAAAACCGAGGCTATGGTTGCGTGGTGTAGGCCAGCTCAGGGGTGGATTAAAGTCAACACGGACGGGTCCGTGGCCAGCGATGGAAGGGCTACTGCGGCAGGTGTTCTTAGAGATTCGGATGGCAGATGGATCAGCGGCTTTGTCCATAACATCGGGCTTTGTACGGTGCCCAAGGCGGAGTTGTGGGGTATCTTGGATGGCCTCACTTTTGCGTGGGACCGTGGCTTTCGGAATGTCGTCCTTGAATCGGACTCGGCGCTCGTGGTTAATCTTCTCAGCAAATTTGTTGCCCCGACACATCCTCTTGCCAGCCTGGCTTCTAAATGCCAAGGCTTCCTCACTCGGAATTGGAATATCCGAGTCACTCACGTCTTCAGGGAAGCGAATGTTGTCGCCGACTCCCTTGCTAGTTTAGCCTTTTCTTTTCCGCTCGGTTGTCATGAACTGTCCGACCCACCTGTGGGTACGACCCCCATCCTTTTGGATGATGTTAGAGGGAGAGCGTTCCCTCGTCTTGTTGGTGACTAGTTATCTGTTTGAATAAAATTCCCGAAAGAACGTAGTTCTTTCTTCGACCAAAAAAAAAATAATTGCTTGACTTCAGTAATTAGTCAATACTGTACAACTTTTTTCTTACTCAAGTACTTCCTTATATTTTGGGCAATTAAAATCAAGTTATTTGAACTATTTTACCACTTATACCACATTTAACATGATCAGGATTTGTAAACTCTTAAATTTTCAGTAGGCCGTAGTTAGTCGGGGGCGAAAGATTACATCGGTTATGTTATTTATTATTTTAAATACTATATAAGTTTAGATCCACATTTCAACCCAAAAGCTTAAGCTATTGGGTAGGAGTTTGACCTTATATATGAGTATTTTTCCTCTTAGTTTCCGATGCGGCATATATATATCCTAATCTCTCAACACGCCCTTCCTCAAGTGCAACTAGTCTAGCTTAGTTGACACTTAGCAAACGTTATTTAAGGGTGGCTAGCTCAATCATGCCTTTAGGACTACAAAACAAACAAGCGTAGCTCAAATACATTTCCATGGTGAGCTAGCTCAATTCAACTAGAAAACACCCTGGATCGGACCCACTCTGATACAATCTTAAATTCCCGGTGGGCTGTAGTTAATCGAGAGCGAGAGATTACATCAATTATATTAGTATTTATTATTTTTAATATAAGTTTGAACCTACCTTTCAACCCAAGGGTTTCAATGTTTAACCTTAGGCGAATTTGCGAATATGCCCCCAAATAAGTCGATAAATTAAAAAATATCCTACTTTAGGTTAAATTGCAAGAGTGTCCTTTTGGGCATTTTTTCTAATAAAAACTTCTGCTTTTCTATTTACTACTGTATTAAATTATAAAATAAAAAACATTCAAAAAAAAGTGTTAGATAAAAATGA
Organism: Fallopia convolvulus; assembly: GCA_964016875.1. Classification (NCBI taxonomy): domain Eukaryota; kingdom Viridiplantae; phylum Streptophyta; class Magnoliopsida; order Caryophyllales; family Polygonaceae; genus Fallopia; species Fallopia convolvulus. Next base: position 15,266,671 of record OZ024724.1, read on the forward strand.
CGAAAAAAAAGGAAAACAAAAACGTAATCTTATTTGATAAGATCTAATTTGTTTAGATCTTAAACTCACATTTAATTTAATAATCTTATTTATAAAAAAAAATGACGATAAAAAGAGAAAAAGGTCATACATGATTACATATGAAGGTGACAATTGCTGCAGGAGCGACCACTTGGCATGGTCTTTGCCATTTGCCAATACCATTTCTTGCTATTGCCCTTAAAACTAGTTCTTGACTACTACGGCTTAACTTCACAATTAGAATTCCCCTGCAATTATAGATGCTATAAATAAAAAAAACAGCCATATATATTCAGCGTAGTAACACAAACAAATAAGGGCAACTTTACCTAAGATCTATTACTACATGTAAATGCCAACGATCAGTCTGCTGGTGCACTTATTTACTAGCTTGTACTGGTCATAATTGGGTTGATGGTTATCATGGGTCAACAAAGATATATAATTGGCTTGATTGTTCATAAAGTTCATAAAACTCGTTGAGAATTAAGCATTCATTTTCTAAAACAATGGTTAGTATGTTTAGGGTATCACTAATTTTCCTCGTATCTGGAATTTAATATTCAGTGTACCATCGCATATAAAAGGAGATAACTGATCCTAATTAGGTTGATAGTTAGTATGTTTGAGGCCGCCGTCTACTTTGCTACTGCCGGAAAATTTCATGACCGGATCGGAGTTTGCTTGTGAAGAATTATTTAATTAAAATAAGAATTTCATACGTTTTTTGAAAAAAAAAATTTAATTTGTTTTAAAAAGATTTGAATTTTTTAGAACGTGGCACTTGTCTACCTAATTTGACTACAGTGCCGGTCTCGCCCCGGGCCATTGCATTATTAAAGGGAGGTTTTTATTCCATCGATAAAATTAAAATACTGTAATTCCAAGTTAACCTTCTTATCTTCCAAAGGATTTTGGGGTTTCGGTTGGGAGTTTGCAAAGCCCATTGGGATTCAGAACTCGACAAATTGGCCTCTGTTCACATGCCCTGATTCTGCTTTCAATGTTGTAATTTTTACCCTTTTATTTTGATATATTATCATCTGTCAATCATATTATTGTCTATTGTACTACTCCAAGGGATCTCTATTGGCTTCGGCATTCAAAAAGAAGGGATTTCCACCAAATCCCACCCACTACATCAAGTAGCAACCGACACCCTTTGCAAACCCAAAATCACCATCGGTGACATTTTCAACTGTGGGGGTTCATCATGTTTAAGTCATCAAAAGTGGTTCTTATAGGAACATTAAAACAACCCTTTGTTAACCAACAAAACATGATTACATGAACAAGTAAATCTTAGTTAGACAACATGACCAATAGGAATGAAATTAGAACCCATCACATACTACTATCTAATTCAAATACCCACTATAGTAAACCACTGCATTGCTATTCCTAACCGGCATTCCAAGCCTATCAAGATGACCAGAACCCGGATAGGCCTTGCTAGCAAAGCTCGCCTGCATTGTACCAGAACCCGAACCCAAACCCACCACCGCCCTCTGCTGATGAACGCTCCACCTCTTCATGGAACTCCCCCTCTCGTAACATTGTTGCTGTTGTTGTTGCGGTCTCTGCCTAGGAGCGCTCATCGACCTCATCTTAGCCCTAGACGACTCCGTATAATTCATATAGCTCGGGCAGTCTGAGTAGCCACTGAAGCAGCTCGTTGCTGAGGCGTCGCTTTTAGTGGGCGTGTGCGGGGCCCGCCTCCTCCTCGAGCTCGACGAGTAAAACCGTGGGCTGTTCTCGGCAGTGCAGAACGCTCCGTCCTCATCAACGTCGTCTCCTTCTTGGGCAGATAGTTTGAGGGTGTTCATCGTCGTGTTAAAGCCTGATTGGACTTCACATGAGCCCGGGCTCGGGACAGTTGTTTGGTGAGTGTAAGAATCCTCCTTTGATGTGGTGGTGGTAAAACTTTGAGTCAACAGATCTGAATAGAAATCGATTCCTCTGGATTCCAAGGGATTTTTCCTGTGCTTTGGCCCCAATTGAGGTGGCTTCCCGGTGTCTACTTCAAGAATCTTATCTGGCCTGACATAGTAATCTTCCCTAGGGTGGTACTGAGTATGTCTTCCTTGTGGCTCCCACAATGATTCACCCAATTGGGGGCCCGACCAGGATGAGCTTACGTATCCCTTGTCGGGATGAATGAGAACCCGGTGAATGGATCTTGAACCTTTCCCCTGAATTGATAGACCAGAAATCAAAATTACATTTGTCGTTCCCTTATTTCGAAACCAAATTGAAAGAAGCAGCAAGAGATGAAGAGAGCGTATTGAGTGCTGACCTTTAACATTCCTGAATGATTGCTACTCGTGTTCCTAACGTGGGAAGTTGGCTCGAACTTCTCAGGCGTGGGTGGCCCCTGGAAACCGAGCATAAAGGCCATGATCAACATTTGAGTAGTTAATGATTAATAATATTAAGAGAGAGAACATCTATTGTTTGAAGAAAACTTGTGCAGGAGCAAAACACCCTACAATCACAATGGGTTCCCAGATTCATTTCTGCCATTATAGCAAAAGTAGTACATATTGTGGTTGAAGAAAAGCATAGCAATGTTAGAAAGTAACACATAATGTTAAGTTTGATGAAAGTATAGATCAAATAATTTGACATGTCTTTCAATAAAATGTTCCTGCAAAAGAAAGCATAATTAGATTTTTTTTCACAGTTTCCAAGTTACCACTGTCCCTTTAACTCACTTTTCCATATATAATTGACTAAATTGAGTTCTCCCACCTCAATCTTTTAACCTTTATACTTTATTGAACAAAAGTTGCAGCTAAACCCACCATAGAGAAAATTCAAAGAACATTTAAAAATGGAGTTAAAGAGTAAAGAGGATGTGGGCCTTACAGGGTGATGGATTTGGGAAGATTTTCCGCTCGAATTTGGCGAGTCATTGGATCGAATAGATCTTGCCCGTGCCTGGGCACGCAACATCGCTTGTATACACCTCATAGTGTCAGCAGTTTTCTTCCTCATAATGTGGCCTCTTACAAGTGCTTGGAGCTTGACTAATCCCTTCAGCGCTTTCAATGCTCTCCTCGCCTGATAAATCATGAAAACAAAATAGTAATGAAATTTAGAAGTTGCAATTATCTGAAACATAAGCACCATTTACATCAAGAGTACGTAGTTCTGTATTAAGATACAATACCCAATTCAATTACATACTAGCTGTATGATGACAACTAGTTGGACAAGCCCAGTAGTTCGAATTCCAAAAATAGTGGAAACATAAAATCATTTGTTAAGACACACTGTTATAAGGATTATATTAAACACTGATGAACTCTAATTGCTATAAACTTGTACACGTACATTTTAATACACGTTAATATCAACCCAAACACTCATGGTGTTGATTGTTTTGTCCTCAAGAACTTTTATCACACAAATTATCTTACATTTGCAAGTATTTAATACCAAGTGAATTAGTTCTTTCCCACTTTCCCTCCATGAATTTGGCAAAACAATATAGATAGGAGGAAGGCGGGAAGACAGATTTTGAGATCATTTTGCACAAAATGTCATGAAAAAGTCCATTTTCAAAGACAATGGGCGCGAAAAGAAGAAAAAGAGATCCAAATCCTTATCCTTCCTTACTTAAAAGGTTAGAGGTAGCAATGTGTCTTGTCAACAAATTTGTATTGAAAAAGTGAGAAAACAAGAAAAAAGGGTTTGACATTGAACAAGAAAAGGACATATCAACTCAACCATCTCTGTTACACAGGAAAAAGTAAATGGCACAAGCTCTGACCACTGCAAAGTGCAAACTCATCCATACCAGTTTTAAGCATTGAAAGCAAGCAAATCAAAGTTTTTGTAGTACAATCTTATTATACTGTATGAACTATATGAAGGGCCCCACCAAGGCGCCCTTCCTACCCATCAACCCTCATTCTGTGAACAATAATAGATTTGTCCCACACCACATGATTCTACACCCCACAAGACTACAACTATCCCCACAACAAACATGACCCCAAATTTCCACATTCACATTTTGCCAAGCAAAGGCTATTTGACTAGGTCAAACTTTGTGGGTTTTCATGACCAAGGAAGCATCCGAATTTACATAATTCAGATTTTCAGAGGAATATTAGAGTTAATAGCAAAAGGTAGTGTGCAATAATTGTTTTAAAAAAGAATTATAGCACACGGCGCATTTTAGCAACGGCGGTATAGTGGCAAGTAGGGAGGGAGTAGGGACTACTAGTACTGAGAAAAGGAACTGACAAGGCCGCGTTTGGAAAGCGTCTGTAAATGTTTCTTTAATAGTAAAGGAGAAAAAAAAAAAAAAAGGAAAAGTAGCAAGCCCCGAAGGGTGTGGAAGTGAGAAAACGACGGTGACAAAACGAACAGCTCATTTTGATAGTAAAACGACATCGGTTTCGTTCTCGGTGAACTAACCACCAAAAGCAAAATATTTGTAATCCGGCAACACGAAAAACGTTTCTGTTTTATACTTGATATCAGGGAGAGACGAACCAGATAGCCCCTAAAATGGGATTGGATCACGAGAGCAGCCCACGATTTCCGGTCGGCACCAGCACCAGCGTGCGTCGACGGTGGAGTGACACGCCGGCTGGTTGTAGTGAGCCTGACGACGGCGGCGGCGGCCTGGGCAGCGGCCACGGCGGCCTCGGCGGCGGCGGCGGAAGCGGCGGCGACTACGATCGCGTGCTTGCTGGCATCGGCGGCATCGGCGGCGGCTCGGCGGGGGTTAGGGTTTGAGAAGGAAGAGGATTTGTCTCTGTAGGACTTGACGAAACTCCACCTCCGCTTTTCCTTGGGAGGGGGGCGAGAGCGCGGCGGGTCTTCGGGTCGGGTCGCGGGTGTCGAGTCGGGCCCTTTGATGCTCTGGATGAGTCCCTTCAACCATCTCGTAGCTTTGCCCATTTCTCAGGCATTGAGAAGAGGAATAGGAAAGTGCGAGAATATCACGCTAAGTCGCTAACGAAACGCCATGGATCTCGACTCGTAAAATATGAAGGTTTAGAGGGAGAAGAGAGAAGAAAGACAGGAACAGAGTGAAATGAGGATTTTGGGAGTCACGTCTCTGTAAATAGGGAGGTGGGAGGGGAGGAGATAAAACAGAATTGGCGTTTGGGGTCCAGTCGCGCTTAGTGGTGCGTGATTCTCACGCTCCTTCTAAACAATTCCGGGATGACGACTTTTGCTAATGTTGATGGAATTGGAAGGTTTCTAATTCTACGCTTTTACCGATATGCCCCTCTTTTTCTTGCCCGCCTCCTCGGAATGGACCGTCGTTAATACTACTCCTCGTTAATACACGTGGCCGAATACATAAATAGGTCCCTGGACTTTTACAATTTTGGCAATCATGTCCCTGTACTTTTCGGGTTTTAGATAGGTCCCTGAATTATACATATTTTTGTCATTTAAACACAAATAATATGAGATTCATACGCGTATAATCCACTCGCACTGACATGGATATAAAACGTGTCATTTAGGTGACGTGTGTGTGCCATGTAGGTGCCACGTCCGTATCCTTCTCTTCCTCGTCAAAGTCTTAGAAAACAAACGGAAATTGCAAAACTTAAAAATATTCCCAGCCAAAGGTGTACCATACATGACCATGGCAATCTTCAATTCCTTCGGTGGAGTCCTCCTCGCTCCTTGAGCCCAACCTTGGCGGTCCGGTACACATGGCATCCCGGTGACTTCGCCAGCCACCTGTCCACGCAACCCGCATCCAAGACGTGCTTACAATCGGGCAATTCCCGGCACCAGACCCTCTCCGCGCAATTCTCCAGGCAAATCGCGTGGAGCTCGTTCGGTCTCTACCCCAATCTCGCACTGAATTTGAATTTTGGAAGGGCTCTGATATCGTCGGTGGAGAGGTCGGATTGGTCGTCGTGCGGGCGATTGCGGGAGCGGCGGTGGCGGCGGTGGAGGGCGCCGCCTACGAGGCAGAGGTGGAGGAAGACGATGACGGCGATTCCGACGAAGACGAAGAAGAGGGAGAAGACGAGCGTCATGATGAAGGCTTGGAGGAGGAAGGAGAGGAGCTTCGGGTTGGGCTTCGTCGGAGTCTGGGTCGGTGCCGGCTGAATTTCAGGCGATGGCGGTCGGACGGCGGGAGGGGAGGATGGAAAGTCGAAATTGAGACGTCGATTGGCATGGTCGCGGTGGTGATGGTGGAAATGGCAATTGATACTCAGCATTAATACAGAAAGGAAGGATGAATTTTGATTCTTCTAGTTTTGGGGGAAGGGAGGGCGAGGAGCTAGGGTTTGGTTTTTCAAGGGCGAATGCAATTAATGAAGAATGGGGTGAACTGGTGAAGGGGAATTCTTCTCTGCCTCGTCAAAGTCGACGGAATCGAATTTTTCACTGCTCGGCTTCAGTCGTTCTTCATCGCCGGCATAGAAGGAACCAAAAGACTAGAGAATCAGGACGGAACAGAAGACTCGGAGAAACGCCATCTTCACCGCCCCTTCACCGACGACATTCTTTCAGATCTGGTTCAAGATCTGGATCCTCCAGATTTAGATTTTTGGAGGAACCCATAATGAAAAAAAAAAGAAAAAATAAATGAAAGAATACAATTAAAGAACAAAAAATTATGCTTATACATTATTAAAAAAATATCCTATCTTACTCGCAGTTAAAGAGATGAGTTACACGCATTTTGCCAGATCGGATTTTTGTGTTTAAATGACAAAAAATATGTATAGTACAGTGACCTATCTGAAACCCGAAAAGTACAGGGACATGGTTGCCAAAATTGTCAAAGTTCAGGGACCTATTTATGTATTCGGCCTAATACACGTGCAATTTTTGTTATGAAAATTAATGTACATGCGCCGGATTTGTTGTTAAATACTCATTAATATGAAAAAGAGTCACGTGCGAATGGGCGCCTAGGTGAGAAATAAGAATAAATCTCGTTCGTTCCTTCCAAAAAATCAACGTCCCTGATTAAACATTCATTTAAAAAAATTAAAATACGACACGGACGAATTTTTCCCTTATTATTCGCGTATTTTTCAATAAAATACGGTACGAATGAATTTTTCCGAATTATTCACGTATTTTTCAAAAAATACGTTTTATGAGACGCGCCCAGTTTGTTCATCAGAAATAGCGATTTGTTCATCAGAAATAGCGATTTGTTCATCAGAAATAGCGATTTGTTCATCAATACTAACTAATTGTGCATTGAGTTTTTGATAACATTGTTCATTGATTTCAAACTTTTTTAATTTTTATTTTTATTTTTTAACCTTATTTATGTGTAGGAATACAATATTTATGTAGTTTTTTATGCACATATAATTAGTTTCGATATACCCATATTTGTTCATTGATATACTCGTATTTGTTCATTCATATACCCCTATTTGTTCATTGATATACACATGTTTGTTCATTGGTATACCATTATTTGTTCATTGGTATACTTCTTTTTGTTCATTGGTATACTAGTATTCGCTCATTGATATACCATTATACCCTATTTGTTTATGTATATACACCTATTTGTTCATTGATACACACTTATTTGTTCATTGATATAACCTTTTTTGTTCATTGATCTAACCTTGTTTGTTCATTGGAATACACTATTTGTTCATGGATATACCCCTATTTGTTCATTGATATAACCTTTTTTGTTCATTATTATACCCTTATTTGTGAATTGAAATAAACTTATGTTTATGTGTCAATGACATCAACTTGTACAAATATGCATATATTAATGAACAAATATGCATAAACTAATGAACAAATTGATGTTACAATTTATGCACAAACCAATGAACAAATATGCCAAAACCAATGAATAAATATGTCAAAACCAATGAACAAATCCAAAGTGTTGATGAACAAATATGCACAGACCGATGAACAAATATGCCAAAACCAATGAACAAATATGAATATAACAATGAACAAATCCACAATGTTGATGAACAAATCCACATTGTTGATGAACAAATTGATGTTACTAATATACAAATATGCACAAACCGATGAACAAATATGTCAAAACCAATGAACAAATATGAATATAACAATGAACAAATATGCATATATCAATGAACAAATATGCATAAATTAATGAACAAATTGATGTTACAAATGAACAAATATGCACAAAACGATGAACCGAATCCAAGATTTTCGCGGATCGGAGATCCCTCGTCCGGAGCTCTTCAACAACTTTGTTTCGTGTGTTCCCAGGCCAAGAGGAATTCGATCTCTTCAATCTCGGCGCTTCCCACAGATGGGACTTACGATCACTCGCGCCGTGGATCTTAACCCAGTATTGCTTGGCAAACTCCATTGCCCCAAACTCAGATACCACTGGTTCTCCTGTAGCTGGATCCTCCGGAACCACAAGAATCCTTAGTTTGAATTGGATTCCAACTCAGGCTCCCATTCACCAGCGCAGACTAAAAGTGCTCTCCGTTTTCATGGTCCGTCGGTGCAATCATTTCGAATTGGATTTCTCTTTGACCGAGCTCAGACTCTTCAAGCCTTGTTCGGTCGTTCAGAGATGGTTGGGGTATTCCCTTTGGCTATATAATCGTGCGGTTTCTGGAAATTTAAAACGGGTCGGTCCATGGATTTTCCTTCCTTTTTCCATTCTATTACCCGGGGGACTGGTACTGGCTCGCAAGCCAAAACCAATGAACAAATATGTCAAAACCAATGAACAAATCCACAGTGTTGATGAACAAATCCACATTGTTGATGAACAAATCCACAATACTGATGAACAAATCCACAATACTGATGAACAAATCCACAATATTGATGAACAAATTTAGGACGTTTTTTTCAAAAATACGCGAATAATTCGCCAAAAATTCGCCCGTGCCGTTTTTTCCCCTTTTAAGTGAAATGATCAGCGCTTTTGATTTTTCTTGATCCAACGGCTCTTGTTCTTTCTTATTTTGCATCTGGGCACCCTTTCGCACCTGAACCGGACTCCATTAATATATATGATTACCAAAATACTCATGTTTCTAGCTTGCATTCCATGTTCTATCCAATAAAAACTAAAGAGTATATAATTATAGGAATATAGCCAAATACCCATGTTTCTAGCTTGCATTCTATGATTCATCTCAATATGGATCGCCGTGGGGGGGCGAAGTTATTAATACGTTTTTGGACCTTCTTGTGTAAACTCATTGCTCCTCCGACCAAATGTGGGGACGGCCGCCTTCGCCTAAATCCGCTCATGCCTATAGGGTATTAAGAGCATGTGTGATGGTGAGGAGGCTTAATCCTCTCTTGTTTTTCTGCTTTTGACACATCATTTTCTTTATCATCCAACTCACTTTGGACTATCTCTTTTTCTTCTTACTCTTCCTCTTTCTTTATTTTTCTCCACAACAAATGATATCTTCTTTCATTTTCTTTCTCTTACTTTTACATATATATTCACCACACATTTTATATCATCCAATATTTTCACAAAGTTAATTACTCAAATTAATTAATACTACATCCGTTTCGCAATGTAGGTCATTTTTTTATTTTGCGCAAGAATTAAGACAAACTTAAAATGGAAAATATGATAATTTAATACTTGTTTTTATCCATGCACTATTAATTCTTTAACCACTAAAATTGCTTGAGTTAATGAATGTTGTTGGAATGTTAAGTAAATTTAATAGAGTAGTGACCTCTTTTAGAAAGTTTACATTAAATAATGGAAGGAATGACTTACATTATGAAACACCTTTTAGAGCTAGAAACGACTTACATTGCGAAACGGAGGGAGTAATAAATTGTATTTTCTTAACTGATTTTATCGAATTAATAAAATTGTGAAAAACTTATGATAATATAAACAGATTACTAGTGAGAAAATATAAAGTTGATTAATATTAAGATAACTTCAAACACTATATAAAGTACGAAAATTGTAAAATAAAAATTACATTAAGCATAAATAATAACAACCCTTGCCCATTTGGTCGTGGCTTCCACTCTCGTTCTCTCTCAAATTTCTTGGGTTCTTCATTGTTGGCTCTGTGATTGTCACCCTCAATTGCTTTGCCTCCTGATTTGATGGCGAAATTGGTGTCATTTGCCCTAAATTGCTTCATCTATGAACCTAGAGACTGATCTACTCGATTTTTGTCCCAAATTGCTCTTGTTGGTGAATCTTGTCCATTGGGCATTCGACTTATTTGACCAAGGTGAGTTCCTTTGATCTTCGGTTTGATCTTGTCATTTCCTGGTAAAAAATGCATTTGTTAATGTTTTTTCATCCCTTTGACTTGCATGTTGTTGATTCGAGTTTGAATCGAGATTTAAGCCTTGAACTTGTGTAATCTGGGTGAGTTCCTCCAATCTAGGGTTTCATACTATGCTTTTGTCCCCAATTTGCTCTTACTAATGTTTTTGTTCATCAGTTTGTCTTGCATGTTGGTGAATCCATTTCTCTAAGGTTTGACCTTGTCTAATCTAGGTGAGTTTGTTGCACTGGAACTTGTGAAATTTGTTTTTATTTGATCAACTCCGTCCTTGTTGCTCTTGTGTCCCAAATTGCTCTTGTAAATGTTTTTTCATCCCTTTGACTTGCATGTTGTTGATTCGAGTTTGAATCGAGATTTAAGCCTTGAACTTGTGTAATTTGGGTGAGTTCCTCCAATCTAGGGTTTCATACTATGGTTTTGTCCCCAATTTGCTCTTGCTAATGTTTTTGTTCATCAGTTTGTCTTGCATGTTGGTGAATCCATTTCTCTAAGGCTTGACCTTGTCTAATCTAGGTGAGTTCGTTGCGCTGGAACTTGTGAAATTTGTTTTTATTTGATCAACTCCGTCCTTGTTGCTCTTGGTGTCCCAAATTGCTCTTGTTGATGGTTTTGTTCATCTGATGCTTTTGCAGGTTTGTCAATCTAGTTCTTTGCCTTCACTTTGTCCCCTGACTCGAGTTAAGGATTTGTCCTATTAATCTAAGAGTAACTTATGGTCTATGTACCCCCATTGTGAGTGTGGAACTGATTGCAAAGAAAATCATTCATTAAGTCCCTATTACTTTGAAAAAACTATGGAAGGGACATCTCTCATTTCTGATTTGGTTGATGATGGTGATTCTGGCCATTCTATCGAGCCACCTAGTGATGTTGTCCATGAAATTGTTGATCCTTGTGCTGATGGACTTGTAGCTCTATATTCTGAAGACAATTAGCTAAGTCTTCCTTTATCTCTTAAATTTAATTTCATATACTCATGTTTACTGTGTATGTTGAATGATGATGTTGATGATGGTTATTGATGGTGTTGTTGATGGTGATTGATGATGATTGCTGATGATCGGTTTTTCTTGTTGATATTGCATGTCCCTTGAATTTGTGCTAGATTTATATTGTGGATGATGGTTAATTATGATGATGATGACATGGACATTATATTGATGCTTAATGATTGATAAAATAAAACATTAGCAAAAGCAATTTGGAGGTGGCAAAGAGAGAGAAATAAGGTTAAATTCAAGATCTCCATTTTGGGAAAAAATGGGCTAGGATTTTGAGTAATTTATAAGATTTTTATAAGGATAAATGTGTCATTACTCACACCCTAAAAATGAAAATAGAAATAAAAATGGGAAGATCAATGATTTATGATAATGGTAGTGAATGATGATGATATGATGTTGCTTACGATATATATCAATGTCCCTATTTTCATTTCCATGTTTAGTTCTTCCCATTTTCTTATTTATAGTCAATGTTAAAAATTTCTAATTTCAGACTTCTTTACCCTAATGATGTTATGAGCCAAATTGAATTGAGAAACCAATCTCTTTGAGACTGAACGAGGCTCATGCACAATTTGATTTTTATGGTAAAATGGTGAATTTGTCAATGATGAATGAGGACATTTGAGACTTATTTATTTCAAAACTTGCCAATGATGAAATCTTTAAGTTGAGATTGTTTGCTCTAATGATGCCTGGAACCAATTTGAAATGAAAAACCAATCTCTTTGACACTTAATGAGGCCCATTTAGAATTTGTGTTTTTTGGCAAACTGGTGAATTTGTCAATCATGGCTGGGGACATATGAGATTATATCCAAAATAAACGTAACGTTATATCCAATTAAGTCCAATTTACACATTACATAATATATTTTACACCAAAAACCAATACATTTCCTAAGAAGTAAGCATCAATGTCTTCCATATCATCCAAGAGTAGCACATTAACGTACTATTTTAGGATGATGTGATCTTGTTGCTTCCTGACATGCTTAATTTGCAATTGATTGTGATTCTTTTTGATTGCCTTCTCTTTGATTTAGATGTCCCATTTTATGCACAATATCCCATGCTTCAAAAATAGCTATCATTAGCACCTTTACTTGAGTTGGTAGGTTTCCTTGTGCTTCCAACTTGTTCTTGTTGACACGTGGCAATTCAAAATTATTTCCTCCTTTTGCTTTGAGGATTTCATTCATTACAAATTGTAGTGTCATCCACACATTACTTAGAGTTTTGGGATCTAATTCATAAAGTGTCTCATTCACAACTTTAATCATTTTGTCAACATCCTTATGCATTTTCTTATGCATTAAGGATTGTATGCTTCTAAAGAAACCTAAATCTAATATGTTTAAATCAGGATTGTTAGAGGGCTTTTGAATAAGAATAAATGTAAAACCACCTTGGATGTGTACTCAATACCATTCTAGATCATCCTGTGTTCTGTGGGCCTTAGCATTGTCTTGTTGAATGAATATAACTTTCTAATGACCATCATCTGGCCATTTTGCCTTTGTTGTTGGAATTATGTTGTTAATCAATAAACTTCTGGTGGCTATTTTATTAACTGATTCCACTATTTTTATGACAAGCGTCCCCTTGTCTTTGTTCTTTGATGATCTCTTTACTACCTCTTGGTACAATAGTCTTTTTTTAAACTAAACCTAGGTCTAGCAACAACTACTGTGAACATGACTCTTGGGATAAATTTGCTTGACCTTGCAACTCTATATTGACCCTTCTCTACTAGTGCAAGATATACTTTGTGTTTTTTTTATAGATTAAACCATTTTTCATCAATATGAACAAAATCATACATTGTGTAATCCTCCCTCTTTGCTTTTGATGTGTCCTCGTGAGGTAGCATTAGTATAAATTGCAATTTGGTTATTTTATTTGCATCATTTAAACCAGAATGAAGTCCATTTATGTGTGGCTTTAGGTGCCCCCTTTTGACCATCCTATGAACTGTGCTCTTTGAAATGCCTAGTTTTGTTGATACGTCTCTAATGCATGATCTATCTCCTATATGAATTGATGTGATTGATGATAAGTCTCTAATGCATGATCTATTTCCCACATGAATTGATGTGATTGCTTCAACTTCCACTTGAATCAATTTGTTGAGCTTTGTACTCACACTTTATAGTTGCTTTTGATTTCTCTATTGTTTGGCTGTGTTCCATAATTTGCTTATGGTCCTCCTTGAAACATTGAACTGTTGTGCAATTTCTTGTATTGTCCTATGTTCAAGGCGCTCATTTGTTGCTTTGTTTAAGAACCATATGAGAATTTGGAATTTGTCATCACTATTGAGTCTTCTGCTTGTTGGCTTATGACGTCCCGCTCCCTGGTGATGCTTTGTTTCCTCTTGAGTTCTTGTTGGTTGGTTGAGATCAAAAATCGTGTCCCCTTCTTCAATGTCCCCAACCGCCTCATTTAAATCAATTGGAAATGGAGTTGGTTCTACAATAAGGGTTGAAGCCATCAACAACGACCAATGATGCTACAATCAGGGGCGGGTCCAGGATTTCTTGAAAGGGGGGGGCGAACTTTGTACATCAAGCTAGTATATAGACAAATTAAGATAGTATAAATAAAGTTGTAAATAAAAGTTAAACTAACATAGTTTGACAAAAATAAGGCATATTAATCAAAATTTCGTGCGATTCAATTCTTTGATACTGGATATATAATGAACATCTACGGATATCTAAACTTTGAAAACGATTCAAAATAAATTCGTTATCAATAAAACAAACAACTCCCCCAATCAAGTATAATAATATTTGATATTTCTACCAAAAAAAATATAATAATATTTGATATGTTAGACATACAAGCCAAATGAATGTGATCGGTTTAAATCAAGCAGGTGCATACACTGATTTCTCCTTTTCTAAAAAGGCAATGGACTCCTAGCCCAATCAAGTAAATCAGTCTCCAAAAGAACGCACAAAATTAATTAATGATTCCAATTAAACAAGAAGACATGCATGGTTTTAACTTTTAAGAATATCAAAAAATTCTAAAGGAAGGAGAAAGAACTATCAAAAAATTCAATCGTTCCGTTCAACACTAGTTCAGTAGACAGCAAAAAAACGCCCTAACAAGGCTTATTTCAGGCAAAAAAACAAGAAAATGGGCCTACCTAAATCAGATTGCCCAAAAGACCAAAATCTCAAATGGGCCTATTTTTTAGTTAATTCACCAAATCAGATAGTCGTCTACATCTACGCAGATTACAACTTGTTATTTCAGGCATCAGAGTGCATCAACAATTCCTCCATTGATGACTTTTCGACCTTTGCCCAATTCCCGCCTTGACCCTTCCTCTAGCAAATCTTTCCGCCCCGGTTCAATGTGGGGCGAAATTAATTTTTTTTTTAATCCTTTGGACTCCTTAGGTAATACTCGTTGCTCTTCCGGGTCAATGTGTGGGCGGCCGCCCCCGCCCGCCCCCTAGATCCGCCCCTGGCTACAATTAGCCCCCTTTTTAATGTCTTGAAGAGCTTTGAATGAGCTCTTTGAGCTCTTTAAGTTTTTGGAAAGCTTTTAATGCTTTAGTGCAAATGTGTGTGTGGATTCAGATGTTAAGGTTACATAGCCATAAATTGTCCCCTTAATTTGTTTTGGTGATCCGTGGCTTGTAAATGCTACTTTATGATTGATTCTTTATAACTTTATTATGTTTGTAGCTGGTGCAAATGTGTGTGGATTCAGATTTTAGGAAGCCCTAAATATCCACAAATTTTAATATGTTTATTTCTCTTTCCAATTGTACTTTTTGTCTAATCAATTTTGTACTTATGAGTTTCCTTAATTCTTATGCATTTTTTCAAATGCGAAGATCATAAAGAGATAGAGGAAGTACAATTAAGTAATATCGAATTGTATGAAAGGAAATAGACAATTGCCAATTTAACAAATTAGTATTTTAAATAAGAATGGGGCTTGCTAATTGTAACTAGATTAGTCGTGTCACCAATGCTAACTTCCAACTTTATCTTGCTAAGTATGTTTGAATTGTCAAAGTTAACACAACTTTTAATCATGAGATATTTTTTTTTGCAACACTTATAAAAAAAAATTATAACTTCTTGAAATTTGTTGACAATTACACTATTGCAAAAAAGTAATGAAATAACATTATCAACTACACATTCTTCAAAAAAAATATTATCTACGCTCTTGTCACCACTTTCATCGCCACATTGTGATCTCATAACGTCCCTCACATTTTTTAAAAAGGAAATGAAAATAAAAGGAATTGGTGAGAGACCTATTTTGTGAGAAGAGTCCTTCAAGTGAGGGCCTTTGAAGGACCTTCAAAGACTCATTTGGATAAAAAAAATTAATTAATTGGTGACAGACCCATTTGGGTCTTTACTAATGGAGATGCCCTAATCACTTGGGCCCATGTTTCACAATCGACATTCAAACCAAATAAAAGGTAAAATACAAATTCTTCCTCATTCTCATTCTCTTGACTTGCATAATTAATAAAACATGATAAAGTTTGTAGGTCACTAGGCTAACTGATGGCGTGTCTCAAGTAAAACATATATAAGTACAACACATAAGTTTAATAGACACATTATCATTCTCTTAACTTGCATACTAAATACAACATGATAAAAAATTTTAGGTCAATAGGCTAACTAATGATGTGTCTTAAATAACGTGAATATATATATATATATATATATAAGTATAGTGCATAAGTTTAATTGACACATTGGCTCCGTTCGACGGCGTTGATATTGACCTTATATAGCCTTATTAAGCCTCAAGTGAAAAAAATAATGTTTGTATCATGTGTCTGATGTTGGGAGTTGATGATACTTCTAGTAGCTTTTACAAGTTGATTGGAGTTGAAATTTTGGCCAAAAGTTGATTTACCCCATACGACCTTATCTAGCCTTATGAATGTTAATTTATTTATTTTCCCCTTCAAATACCCTCCAATTTCAATTTTGAAAAATCTAAAATGTGGATATTGCTATACTCGAAAGATCTTCTTCTCACCTCATTCAAGGGTATGAATCAGACTTATCTCCTCTTCCTCTTCTTCTTTTCTGCAATTTTGATATGAACCCTAATTTTTGTTTGGTTTACAACAAATAATTTAAGTTTTCGGATGCAATTGAAGCCTCAGGTAACATATGGCTCTTGTTTTTCGATTTGTCTTGCATCCTTTTAATTTGTTCAAAATTCGTGAATGTTTATTGAAACTTAAAGTCCATAATCAAATTGTCTTGCATAGATATCCTTTTGAAGAGGTTTTTTGGATTCTCTATCTCCTCATGTTTTTTTTGGTGAATCTATGATTGAACATTTGTTGGTAACCAGGCCCTTGAACACTACTAGTAGCATTACAGAAATAATCTTGTAACTTGGCTAGTTGAGTTCTTATTTGGGTAGAATATATAGGTAAACTAGTTGAGCAACAATGGATAAATTTTGGTCTTGAACAGAAGAAGAATTATTTATAGCAGGAAGTAAAAATTGATGTGAAGGTTGTGGTTCTATGTTTGGAAAAGGTACGTGATTGTGTTTGTGAGGGTGATTGTGTTTGGGAGAGGGTAGTGTTGTTTTAATATTTTGGTCAAAGGACTCATCAAAAATAGGATTGTCTAAAGGATGGTTAGGTAAATTGAATTTTGCAGAAGTAGAAAGAGACTTTTTATCAGAATTCTTTTAAGGAAATACCTCTTCTTTGAAAATAACATCTCTAGAAATAAAGAACTTCTTGACTTCTATATCAAAAAGCTTGTACCCCTTTGCCTTGATGGATATCCCATCAACACAGACTTCCTTGTTTGACTCCCAAATTTGTCTTTTGTAATAGTTTTAGCCTTTCCAAAACACAAACAACCTAGAACTTTCAATTCATCATAATCTGCCTTCCTTTTAAACAAAACTTCAAACTGAGCTTGGTATCAAATTAATAATATGCACGATTGTCGCAGACTCTCCCCAAAATTTTACTGGTAGATTGGTACGTATCCTTATAGCCCTAACAGTCTCTATTATATGCATGTGTTTCCTCTCAACTCGACTATTTTGTTGAGGATTCCCCGATACAGTTTTCTGATGAACAATTCCAAGCTGAGCAAATAGTTTTTGACATTTCAATTGTGTAAATTATGTATGTGATTCCCCAAAAAGCTACGATTATATTACCATTGCCCCAAATGATACATGATCACCTCGGATTACTCCTCGTTGACCAAGTATTTGACCTCACAGGATCCCAATCTTGCTAGTAAGCACAATCTCCAACCTGAATTGCTTTCAAAGCTAATGAATTGAACAATAAGTAACCAAACAAGCCAATTGATTGAAGAACGAAACTGAATTGGATTAATAAGATAAATCAACTTGATAGTTCGACTGGATTGGCTCTAAAGCTAAATCCAATTGATTAACTAGGTTTGATCTTTAACAATCAAACTAGAACTAATCAAAATTGATCAAATTACTAAACCAATTGAAGAACACAAAAGAGAGAGATTGAGATCGATTGCTGGATGTTAATGCTTGAACACAAGGTTGTTTTTATGGCCCAAGTTACTTAGGCTGATTTTTATTGAATGAAATGACAAGCTATTTAAAAGGAATACAAAAGAGTCTCCTTAGAGAGCAAGTAATAAGGTGGCCAACCCTAGAGGGGTATGATCGACCTTTTGCTTGTATCACAAGATAACCTAATGTATGCCTAAAACTCCTATCTAAGTCTCCTTACCTTGATTAAATCAAATAGATAAATATCTGACTTAATAGATAAGGAAACTATCCTAATAAACTCAAAAGATATTAATAAAAGTATAACCAAGATATTTCAGCCACTGACATAAGCCTATGGCCGAAAATATCACTTATTGAAGTTCTAGCTAAAGATAGAATTAAATATCAAAGATATTAATAAAAGTATAACCAAGATATTTCAGCCACTAACATAAGCCTATGGCAAAAAAATATCACTTATTGAAGTTCTAGCTAAAGATAGAATTAAATATCAAAGATAAGATTCTCGTAAGACTTGAACAACTCTCAGTAAATTACATTTTTCGGCTCTTTCCTATTGGATCCTGAATTTGAAATAACCTACAAAGTTGTAGAAATTTTAATTATCTTTCCAACTAATACTTAACGGACTTGAGATCAATTTTCTATCCCAAGTTATGACCAATTTACTGAGCATTGTTTTCCATTTGACGAGTTTCTTAACTTTCCGAATTTTTATGACTTCATCCTCTTCCTTGGTGGCCTTGGACTCCATTGATGAATATATTCAAAAAATAATATCAAGTCCTTGAAGTTATTCTTGAACTTGAATTCCCGAGACCTTGGAAAAGGTCTTGGTCTTGACCTCCTAGATACCTTCTTTTCAATCTTATTCTTCATGATCCTTTGATCGCTATCATTCTCCCCCACTTTGCCTCGAATCTTCCTCGATTCGATGTTGCATGTAAGCTTAGAGGAGAAATATCTTGAAATGTTGGAGGTAGTAAAGGCACCATGGCACTCTTTGGTTAAAACTTCATTTGAGATATCAACTTCTTCCTCCATGCTCTCATCTTGCATGTTTTCCTTAGGTGGAGCCTCCTCCTTCAAACTTTCATCCACAATATAGCATTGAGGAACACATGGGAGGTCACTGGCTTCTTTAGAGGTTGGAATGTGTTCTCTTGACTATGTGGGGCTGCAATTCTCTCTTCTTGAATGGATATTCCTGTTTTTGGTGAGTTAGAAACTCCCATTTCCTGCAACAAAGAGCAAAGAGTTAGTGACTAAAACAATGAAAGAAGAGTTAGAATTGTACCTCAGTTGACTAGAATTAGCCAAAGCCTCCTTAGTCATGTTTGAAGACTCGTTCTTGCGATTAGGGTAGATATTATCAAGATGTCCTCTTCCTTGACACAAGAAACAATGTAGATCTCGTGCTTGAATCAAGGATCGGTTTGTAGATGTCTTTTGGCAAGTAGGAGCACAAGCCTCTCTATTTTGTCTATGCAACTCTTCATCATTTGTAACATAGATCTTTCACATTACAAACTTCAATTGGTCCCAGTTTGCAATTGGGATCAAACCTTGAAGTGTTCTAGATTGACATATCCATTACCAAAAGGAACGGGCAGAACCAATAAGGTAGTTAGTCACCTAGGGAAGGATATCCCATTCATCATAACCATAGTAGTGAAGGTAGTAATCAACAACTCGCTCCCATGCCAAATAATCATCCGATCCATGCTCTCCGAAAAAAGGCTCAATCTTGGGAGGTCTTTGTAGCCTTGGAGTTGGTGGAATATCATCATAGGGATCACACCAATACATTTTAATCTTGAAAAGGTCACAAAAAACAAGAGAATAGTTTATTCCAAAAGCGATACGATCAACACGATCACACCTTAATCAAGCCAAAACTTGCCTCAAAGCAATCCAATTCAAACAATTCAGTTTTTGGGTTAAAATTGAGGTAGTAATGGAGTAGATATGGTGTGTTAATGTTAATCAAAGTAATAATGCAGCTCAAGTAATTAGCAAGTATGCAATCAGAAAAGCAATGCAAAATTTCCCTTTATAAGCTCAAAAGAAAATGCAATCTCTCAATTGATCCTTAGCAAGATGAATAATGTCAAATTAAAGCAACCAAGGTGAACAAACAGGGCAGGCTATGTGACTTATAGTAGCGTTTTCACAAGTATACAAAGTGATCACCAAACTACTTTTTAGCAAGCAATCACTGGGGGTGAAAGTGGCTTAAAACTTGATAAAGTGACTTATAGTAGCATTGGCCTCCTGCACACCTTCTTTTCAACCTTATTTTTCATGGTCCTTTGATCGCTATCACTAAATTCATTTGTAACAAAAACTAGAAAAGATTCAATAGTTGAATAAACTTGATGCTTATATTTCAACAAATAAAGCCATGTGAATCTGGTACAATCATCTAGTATAGTTAGAAAGTAAGAAGCACCATAAGTAGTAAGAACTTTTTAAGGTCCCCACAAGTCTAAATGTATTAGATGAAAAAAAATTATAGCTAGAGATTCACTCCTTACAAAAGGTTCTTTGCATTGCTTAGCAAATACACAACTTGCACAAAAATCTGTCTCAGAGTTGACAACTGAATTATAAACTAGTATATGCTTTATTTATTTTTTGATAAGGTAAGAATTCGGAATACCAAACGGGCTTGGTAATCCGAGAGGTCGTAATAAAACGGCATCCGAGAACGGCTAAAGGAGTAATAGATAAGCATGAAAGGTATGAAAGGTACAATACTCCGAAAAATAAGAACTAAGACGAGTTTGAGATTGAGGTGAGTAAAGCACTATAAAAATAGCGTCGTAGGCAACAGATCGACCCCTCAAAGCACCAAGCGACCTACCCTAATATGACTCGGTCCAATGTCAAACTCAGCTGTAACTCCTCGGAAAAAAAGTACATTAAATAAGCCTCGAGCTAACCTGCAAGAAAAGAAAACGAACTTGCCTCACAAGTAAAACAACGCGTTTTACTTGCAACGCAAGTAGACACAAAACTTGCTCCGCAAGTGAAAAATCTTGCCTCGCAAGTAAGAGGAAAAAACTTGCCGCACAAGTATATAAAACTTGATACGCAAGGAAAGAAGACGAAACTTGTCATACAAGTAACTCACATACTTGCTTTGGGGCACAAATACTTGAAAACAATTAGATATTTCTCTACTAAATGTTAAATTGATAATTAAGCTAATTACGTTTTCTTCTTTGCTTGCCACAGTTCTTATTTCTTTCTTTCTTTTGTTTTTAAAATTTCTTAAGTGAACCATAAAAAAATAAAAATCTAAAACTGTAAGAGGGTGGCGTGCAAGTCACGGACGTTCTTCCTTCTTTTTCCTTTTTTTAATTCTTTATTCTTTTCCTTTATTTTCCCAAACTTTTGCAGGCTTTGGAACCCATCTTCGATTTGTTGAGGATTGCTCGACGCACAAAGATTACGGGAGGGTTAAGCCGAGGAGTGGTGATCAAGACTTGGGGTCAAGCCGACAAGCAGTAGATCAAGATGGGAGACAATTGAGCGGGGTCAATAAAACTCAGATATGGTCTAAATCTCCGTCGAGTTGTTCGTAGAGCGGGGTCAACTCAGAATTGGCCTAAAACTCCGTCAATCCGCTGATGAGTGGCGTATCTGGAGGGCGAGCAAGCCGACAAGAAGAAGTGAGTTTCAAACTGCTCAAAATCAGATCTAAAATCATCTCAAAAATGAGATCCAAAAATTAGGGTTTTTGTTCTTAAACCAGGCGTGAACTCTAAATGAGTTCAAGAAAGAGTCAAAGAATTAAGCCTTCTCGGCACAAGTTTTGCCTTCTATGCACAACTTTTGCCTTCTCGGCATAATTGATTTTGTATTTGTTAACATCGAACTAGAACAAGGAGAGAGAGATTCGCGTGTTATCGTCGGTGAGGTTCAATCAGGCTCGTGGTTAGGATAGATATGAGTTCCATTGAAAATTGGGAGGGGGGTTTAGTTATAAGAATAATTAAAGCAGTGAAGCCACTGAACTAGATTAATTTGGGTAGAGGTACAAATTTTATGGCTTGAGAAGGGGGAAGGGGGGCGAATGGGAAAGAGGGCAAAGAGAGCGTTCCTTCATTTACACCGCATTCATTCATGTTATCATGTAGCTCGTATAACTGGTATATGCGTTATTTTCCTACTTGAACAATGTCTTAATCTTGCAATTAGAACATTGACATTAGTCTTGCAACTATTGCTAAAAATTGTCCTTCCTCCGTATTGATGTTGTAGCTTCACTGCAAGTTTAAGCAAATACAAGTCTCAACCTCTAAACCCAACAATATCTCCTCATATTCTACGGTCTTTCAATTTGGATTAAAAGTTTTAAAGTTTAGAGTATTTTTTTTATATAGATGAAGAACCTTCTTTGTCCTCAATTGGAGTGAAATTAAAATTATAATTAGGGGTTATGCTGGTATGCCTTAAACGCAATTAGTTGCACATGCTAGTTTAGCAATATTATTTTTTTAATATATTTTCATCTACCTAAACAAGTATATATGATTGTTGCAATGTCATAGTTGAATTGATGATGATAAACAACATGGGCCATAATTTTTGGGTTTCAATTTATACTATTTTCTTTTTTAAGTTTGAAAGCTCTAACAAGAATACACTTGGTAGCACTAAAGTGTTATGGTTTCTCCGATGCCTTATATGTGTTCTAGATGAAAAAATATTAAAATTTATATATGATTAAGTCTTTACATTTTAATTGGTTACTTGCTGCTTTCCAAATGTGTAACAAAGATTCATTTGATAATTGGTTTTTAACGTATATATTTTTTTCATTTTTAGGCTTCTAACTCCTTCAAGCACTCCACTTTCCCCTTCTTTGGACATGGATTTGAAGAAGGGTTATCTAGGAGAAATTGAAGCTCCAAAGTGTCATCCACCTACACCGAAATCAAGAGTAATACCATTGAGTCTATGTGCCATAGTTGACTTTGAAACCTTATATAAAAGTATTTAGTTATATTGGTTGAATTAGCTCATTTTTATATTGTGGTGTCTTTTGTGTTTTTAAACCTAAAACATCATTATAAAATTGGGATAATGCAAATAAGGGTAATAACGGTTGTTTGATGACTGAATGGAACTAGTTACTAGTTGATGTAGTGTTGTTGTTGAGTTTTATGACTACAACTAGGGTTGTCAATGGGTTGGGTTATGGTTGGGTGGAGCACTTCCACCACCCGACCCGCAAGTATACATGCTCCACTCGTCACCCGTGAAATGTTATACCCATCACCCAAATCACCCGTCACCCATGAGTTATTTGGGTGACCCGTTCACCCATCAAACCAATATAATTTTCCCACTTCCCATTTTGGGGTAGATGCAACTTGGTAAAATGGTAAAGGAGTACCAAATCAATAAAAGAAAACTATAATAACTAGCTAGTTAACTATATGTAAAAAAATATAAATGACAATTTTAAACAAGTTTAAATATCCATAAGGCTCAAATTGTAATGTCATTTCCGAACAAATGGGAGATGGAGGTAAGCAAATGGGCTTATTACCTAAGACTCAAATTGTAAAATTGTTGAGGGTGGTTAAAAAGCCCATTAAGCCCACTCACATATTAAAAATTAAGGACTTAAATGGGTTATACGGGTGGTTTGGGTGAAATGGGTGATGGGTTGGGTGATGGGTCGGTTTATGGGTCGAGTGAAATGGGTGATAAACTCTTACCCGTAACCGACCCATAACCCGTCACCCGAACCGCCCCTCACCTGCTTTGTTTGGGTTTTCGTCCATTATTTCGGTCGGGTGAAACGAGTGGGTCGGTCACCCGTGGGTAATTGACATCCCTAACTACAACATTTGCTTTGGATTGCATAATTTTCAGGAGGTACGCCCTAAACCCCAAAGACAATGTGGTCGTCGATGCATTATCTAGGAGGTACGCCTTAATCACTCATATGCAAACTAAAATGCTAGGATTCAGTCTTATTAAGGAGTTATACTTGCATGATTCATTCTTCTCGACTATTTTTGAGTCATGTCTATCTTCTCCTTGTCATGAGCATGATGGTTTCTTTTTCGGTGATGCATACTTGTATGAGTCCTACCTTTGCATCCCGACTTCATTTATTAGGCTTGCTTTAATTAGGGAAGCACATTGATCGCTCGGGAGTGCGAGGGTCTAGAGATACAATTTATAACCCGGCCCCGTTGTAGCACGTGGTGGGTGTCGAACGCTCGGGAAATCTACTCGATTGAGGTGCCTAGACACTAGAAAGCTGGAAAGGAGAACTTAAAACAAAGGAAAACAAAGAGAACAGTCGGGACCGACACAAGTGTCACGTCGGGCCCGATGTTGGCGACAAGAGGGAAGTCGGGACCGACGTTGAGCAAGTCGGGCCCGATGTAGCTGGGTTTTGTCGAACTCAAGGATTGAAAGTAGATCTTGGGCTTTTGGGTTCCTTCTCTAGTAGATTAAGGCTTTTCCACCCCAATTCAAGCAATAAGTGATGATCGGAATAGGATCGAGTGCTTTCACCCTCGTTCCAACCACTTCTACACATCGATCATTGGGGAAATCCCCTTCGAAGCAAGGTCTAGAGATGCACAAATGTTCACTTTCGCTACTTTGCCAATCACAAGCCTTGATTCCTTACTTTCTTAAGGAATTCTAGCTCTATGTAGAGTGGGTTCCTAGATCAAGCACTCAAGGCTATGGAATTGGGGTTTCTAGCCCAACCTAGCTAGAGTTTTCCCCCATAACCCAAGATCAAGGAGATCTACTCGATATGGCAAACAAAGAAAGCAAACAAATCAAAAAGCAAAGCAATCAACATCATCAATTTCAAACCAAAGCCAAGTTTCATTCACAAATCAAAAGCAATCCACAAACTCCAATCAAAGGTTTCCAAATCCACAAAATCAAAACAAGTCAAAGCTAATCTATCAACCAAACCTATCAAACCTCCTCTCCTAGGCCGATTCTCTCTCTTCTCCTTCTCCTCTCCTTCCTCCTTGCTCTCCAAGTATCCTCTTGAGAGTTTTTGAGGGTTGGTTCCTTGCTAAGTGTGGGAACCTCTCCCCTTTGTGTGTGGGAACCTCCTCCAATTAGAAGATAAGAGAGCCTTTATAGATGAGGGGCAAAAGTGGTAGTTTACAATTTCGTGCCTTGGAGCCCAAGCAGTCAGCGACCGACTCGGACCGACACGGAGCAACCTCGGGCCCGACTTACTGGGCAAGTCGGTCCGAGGTCGAAAATTCACCTCGGTTCCGGCGTTGGTTCCAGCTCGATCCGGACCTCGTTCCACCTTCTTTTTAGAGGCTAAACCATCCAAAATTATGCAAAGGAATTTACATGCTCACATCATCATTAGCTTTCATTTGCCAATCTAAGATGGGAATTTCTAGTCCAAAAACTACAAAACACAAAATCTTTTTGTTGTTTTCAACACAATTTTTCAAGTTTTTATGGATTTTTGCAAAAATTTCTCTAAAACCAAAAACAAAGACTCATCCATTCAAAACCAAATCAATCATCAAACCACAAACCAAGAAACAAACATCCCAAACACAAACTAGAAACTGAAAACCAAATATCCTCAAAATAATAAATACACACAAGCAAGTGAAATCATGAGCACACTTACCCCCACCCCATACTTAAAATTTTGATGTCCCCATCAAACAAGGAAACCAAAACTTAAAAGCAAGAGAGAAGAGTATGAAGAGCTCACAATTTCTTTATTCTTCAATGGCATGTCTAGGATCAATTGGCGAGGACGAGAGCCCATGAGGCTCTAACTCCTTCGCTTGGATCGGCCTTGTCATAGAACTTCTTCACTCGATGACCATTCACTTTGAAAATATGTCCCCGTTCATCAACCAAGTCCACCGCACCATGAGCATAGATATGGTGGACCACAAATGGTCCACTCCACCTAGTCCTTAACTTCCCCGGGAAAATTTTAATCCTTGAATTGAAAAGGAGAACCTTGTCACCGGTTTGATAAGTCTTTGGAATTAACTTCCTATCATGCCACTTCTCGGTCTTCTCCTTGTACAATTTGGAGTTCTCATAGGCTTTCAACCTCAATTCTCCCAACTCATGAAGCTCTAGAAACCTCTTCTCACCGGCCAAGTTGATATCCCAATTCATCTCCTTGAGAGCCCATTTTGCCTTGTGCTCAAGCTCTACCGAAAGATGGCATGCCTTGCCATAAACTAGATTGAAGGGTGTAGTTCCCAAAGGTGCCTTGAAGGTGGTTCTATAGGCCCAAAGTGCATCATCGAGCTTAGAGGCCCAATCTTTCCTTGATCGAGATACGGTCTTCTCCAAGATAGCCTTGATTTGACGGTTTGACACCTCGACTTGCCCGCTTGTTTGAGGATGATAAGGAGTAGCAACTCGATGAGACACCCCATACTTGATCAACACATTCTCGAAGCACCTCTCAATGAAATGAGGTCCGTCATCACTTATGAGAACCCTAGGCACACCAAACCTTGCAAAAATGTTGCTTTTCAAGAACGTCATCACCACCCTAGCATCATTGGTTCTTGTTCGTATGGCCTCCACCCATTTTGAGACATAGTCCACGGCTACCAAGATGTACTTGTAAGGCCCCGATGTGGGAAATGGTCCCATGAAATCGATACCCCATACATCAAATAACTCAACTTCTAGAATGCCAGTTTGAGGAGTCTCATTCCTCCTTGATAGGTTCCCCTCTCTTTGGCACTCCTCACACTTCCTCACATAATCATGCACATCTTTGAACATGGTTAGCCAATAATAACCACATTGAAGAATTTTTGAAGTGGTTTTGGAACTCTTAGCGTGACCCCCCGTAGGCAAGGAATGACAATGGTGAATTATGCTCTCAACCTCTTCACTTGACACACACCGTCTATAGATTTGATCACTCCCTTCCTTGTAGAGATATGGGTCATCCCAAAAATATTGTCTAGCATCATGTAAGAATTTCTTCCTAGCTTGATAAGACAAATTTGGTGGGATCACTCCCCCTACGGCCAAGTTAGCAAAATCCGCAAACCAAGGGGAAACCCCTCGTCTTACGGCACTAATAGAAAGAAGGCAAGTGGGAGAGAAAGAATTAATCAATTGAGAACGAGAAGGAATGGAAATCGAGTTAGAAAACTTACTTTCTTCCGCGGACCGACATGGAAGTGTACCGAGCCCGACTTGGTTGGACGCTGGTCTAGCTTCGCAGACACCCAGGTAACTCGGGCCCGACTCTGAAGACCTCGGTCCCGACCCACTGGTACCTGTTCTGCCTTTGGTCCGATGTTCTGGACCTCGGGCCCGATATACTTGGTTCGTCGATCCACCTTTCCTTTTCTCCTTTCCACTCATGAGAACTTCATCTGCCCTTGAATCATCTATAGTCAAACCATCCTCCATCTCCAACATGTACTCAATGGGCAAACGGGATAGATGATCAGCTACCACATTTTCCGCACCGGTTTTGTCCTTGATCTCATGGTCAAACTCTTGGAGAAGGAGCATCCACCTTAGAAGCCTCGGCTTTGCATCTTTCTTCTTCATGAGGTATTTGATTGCCGCATGGTCCGTGAAGACTACCACCTTTTGTCCCACAAGATATGAACGGAATTTCTCAAATGCAAACACTACCGCAAGAAATTCTTTCTCTGTCGTTGTGTAATTGCATTGAGTTTCATCCAAAGTTTTGCTTGCGTAGTAGATGGCATGCAACTTTCCATCCTTCCTTTGCCCAAGGACTGCCCCTACGGCGAAATCACTAGCATCACACATTACCTCGAATGGAAGATTCCAATCGGGTGCCGCCATTATTGGAGCCGAAATCAAGGCATCTCTCAACCTACAAAAAGAACTCATGCAATCCTCGGAAAATTCAAAGGGCACATCCTTCATCAAGAGGTTAGACAATGGTTTTGCAATCTTAGAAAAATCCTTGATGAACCATCTATAAAATCCCGCATGACCTAAGAAACTCCTAACATCACGAACACAAGAGGGAGGAGGTAGTTTTTTAATTATTTCAACTTTAGCTTTATCTACTTCTATCCCCCTACTAGAAACCAGGTGTCCTAGTACTATGCCCTCCTTCACCATGAAGTGGCATTTTTCCCAATTAAGCACCAAGCTAGTCTCCTCACATCTAGTCAAAACCTTGTCTAAGTTAGCTAAGCAAACATCAAATGAGGACCCATAGACGGAGAAATCATCCATAAACACTTCTATTATATCCTCAACCATATCGGAGAAGACGGACATCATGCATCTTCGAAATGTTGTCGGCGCATTACATAAACCAAAAGGCATGCGTCTATAGGCAAAAGTCCCATAAGGACATGTGAATGTCGTCTTCTCTTGATCATCGGGATGAATAGGGATTTGCCAAAACCCGCTATACCCGTCAAGGTAGCAAAAATATTCATGTTGTGCTAATCTTTCTAGGACTTGGTCTATGAAGGGAAGAGGAAAATGGTCTTTGCGAGTGCCACTATTAAGCTTACGGTAATCAATACACATGTGCCATTTTTTGTGGTTCTCGTAGGTATCATTTCTCCCTTTTCAGTTTGCACAACGGTGAGACCTCCTTTCTTAGGAACTACATGCACGGGACTCACATACTTGCTATCGGAAATTGGGAAGATGATTCCCGCATCCAACATCCTAAGTATTTCACTCTTTACCACTTCTTTCATGTTAGGATTTAATCTTCTTTGTGGTTCAATAGTGGGTTTATGGTTATCCATATAAATCCTATGCATGCAAATTGAGGGAGAGATTCCCTTTAGTTCCTCTAGTGAATACCCTAAAGCTCCTCTATGTTTTCTTAGAACCTCTAACAACTTAGACTCCTCCTCATCATTCAAGTTGGCATTTATGATTACGGGCAAAGAAGAGTTGGGACCAAGAAATGCGTACCTCAAATCTTTTGGAAGCTCCTTGAGTTCTTGAGATGGTTCCGGTGGTGCTTGAACTTCTTCCTTCTCGGCCTTGAACACCTCCAAATAAGACATCCCTTCCTCCAATTGCTCATGCTCAATCATATTGAGGGCTAGACCTTGGCGCTCTATCTCAATTTCTCTAGGTGGTGGGGTGGCTTTCAACCTAAGCTCCCTTGGCCTTGACTTCTTAGAAACGGCTTCCCATTGCAATCCAAGAGGAACTTGGATCATCTTAGCTTCCTTATGTATGGCCCCTTTTGAAGTTGGCCTAAAGAAAAACTCAATCTCTCTTCCTCCAATGTCAAGAGACAAGTGGCCCTTTTTTACATCAATGATTGCCCCAACCGTAGCAAGGAAAGGTCTCCATAGTATAATCGGTTCACCCGGCACTTCTATCATGTCCACCACAACAAAGTCGATTGGGACATAGTGGCCTTCAATGCAAACGGGGTAATCCTCGACGATACCAATTGGCTCGATGGACGACCCATCCGCTATCGTTAACCTCATGTTGACCGGAGCTATGAGACCCATGGATGTGGATTTCCATATGGTGTAAGGAATGATGCTCGTGCTTGCTCCAAGGTCACACAAGGCTTGGAAGTTTTGAGACCCCACACCAATAGTGATAGCAAACCGACCGGGATCTCCTAGCTTTTGCGGTAACTCCAAGGTCTTGACCTCATCTTGCATTTCAACTATGGACCTCTTCTTGCTCAAAATTTCCTTTAAAAACTTGGCATAGGATGGCATCTCGCTCAATGCATCGGTGAACGGGATAGAGATGTTCAAACCTTGCAAAAGCTTGAGAAACCTCTTGAACTTGTTCTCAACAACATCTTTCGCTTCTTTGAGGGATATGGAAGAGTTGTTGCACCTTGAATCTTGCTTGGATCAACCTCCTTGGACTTCCCCACTTCACTTACAACATTTCTTGGTTGGACCGACTTAGGCACCACGTCGGGCCCGATGTCGTGTATCACGGTCCTGGGGCTGAGCTGAGGCAGAGTAGTCGGATCGACATCTGGGTACGTCGGGCCCGACTTACTCTCAACCTCGGTCCGGGGCAGAGGAGTCGATCTTCCTACTGGACCGACTTCAGGGAACGTCGGACCCGACTTGCTGGGTAAGTCGGTCCGGCTCTCTTCATTCTTCTTAGGCATGTGTGGCTCGAGTAGGTTTCGGCCACTTCTCAATCCAATTGCCCGGACTTCATTTTGATTGTTTTGAGCTCGGGGGTTCTCCTCGGGTCGGCCCGAAAGTCTCCCATTCTCTCTCGGGGCTTGAGCTGCAATTTGGGCAAATTGATTGTCGACTTGCCTCCTCCATGCACCAAACTCATTGAATTGGGTCCTCATCTCCTTGAACCCATCCCTCATCTCTTGAGCAAATGATTGTAGCTCATTGAATCCCGATGGCCTATATGGTGGTGGTTGCGGCGCCCTTGGCTCGTTTTGGTTGAAGTTGTTGTTGTAGCCTTGAGCTTGACCGTTGTTCCACCGGCCATTACCACCATTGTTGAAGTTGCCTCTTCCACCGAAATTTCCTCGAACAT
The DNA here is from genome assembly GCA_964016875.1 of Fallopia convolvulus. Taxonomy (NCBI): domain Eukaryota; kingdom Viridiplantae; phylum Streptophyta; class Magnoliopsida; order Caryophyllales; family Polygonaceae; genus Fallopia; species Fallopia convolvulus. The sequence goes on from OZ024724.1 coordinate 15,297,017, forward strand.
AGTTTGCCTCCTCAATTCGCTCGGCCAAGCGCACTTGGCTCTCATTCGGACAAACTTGTGTAGCATGTGCAAAGGATCCACACTCCTCACAAGCTCTAGCATTTTGCTTGTAGTTGTGGACTTGCCTCTTAAGCTTGCTCACTTCACCTTCAAGGAATTGGAGCTTCACATCCTTGTCAATGTCTTCTCCCCTTGGATCATATAACTTCCTTGCACCTTCACCTTGAACTTTCACCTCTTTGCTAGCTTGACTCACCCCATACATGGCCTCATAATCGGATAGCTTGTCAAGTAGCTCCCAAGCTTGATCCGGTGTCAAGTCTATGAACCCACAATCGGTGTGGAGATTGAGCTTGTCCTTCGTTGCCGGATTGATGCCTTGGAAAAAGATGTCTTGGAGCACATATGGTTGTTGGCCATGAGTAGGACATTGGCACAACATCTCCTTGAAACGGTCCCATGCTTCGAAGAGAGGCTCATTCGGACCTTGTTGAAAGCTTGCAATTTTCCTTCTTAGCTCGGTTGTCTTTGAGGGAGGGAAGAACTTCATCAAGAAAGCATCATAGAGTGCCTTCCAAGTTGTGATCGACCTAGGGGCTTGGCTCTCGAGCCAATGTGTGGCCTTGCCCCCAAGTGACCACTTGAACGCCTTTAGAAGCACATACTCCAACGTCTCCTCGTCGGTAGAGATCGTCTCACACATGTCCACAAAGCGTTTGACGTGCTCTATGGGACACTCATGTGGACGGCCCTCGAATTGATCACGCTTGATGAGGGAGATGAATTGCGTCTTGATCTCAAAATTCTTGGCAACCTCGGGAAGCACAATAACTGGTTCGGGTACCCTCAACTCCGGATGCATGTATTGGCGTGCATTCCGGGGTAGAGCGTTGAGTTGAGCCTCGGCCCTCATCCTTTGCTCCCGTTCTCTTCTTGCCACCGCCTCTTGATTGTCCTTCTCAAGTTGCAATCTAGCCATTTCGGCCCTAAGTCGAGCCAACTCCTCATCACCATGGAGAGCTTGATTCTCCATCCTTTTCCTTCTTCGGGCTTCTTTGAGAATACTTTCCGGATCACTCACAAACTCAAGCTCAAGTGTTCCTCGGGAGGAACGAGCTCGCATACACCTACGAAACAAAGACACAAACCAAAACAAATAAAAAACAATCAAAGGGTTTGGGCTATTCCCTCACCCAAATCACTACCAAAACACAAGAAACTCACCAAATTGGCACTCAATGCACTTAGACTTCCCCGGCAACGGCGCCAATCTTTTGATCGCTAAGGAATGCGAGGGTCTAGAGATACAATTTATAACCCGACCCCGTTGTAGCACGTGGTGGGTGTCGAGCGCTCGAGAAATCTACTCGATTGAGGTGCCTAGACACTAGAAAGTTGGAAAGGACAACTTAAAACAAAGGAAAACAAAGAGAACAGTCGAGACCGACACAAGCGTCACGTCGGGCCCGATGTTGGCGACAAGAGGGAAGTCGGCACTGACGTTGAGCAAGTCGGGCCCGATGTAGCTGGGTTTTGTCGAACTCAAGGATTGAAAGTAGATCTTGGGCTTTTGGGTTCCTTCTCTATTAGATTAAGGCTTTTCCACCCCAATTCAAGCAATAAGTGATGATCGGAATAGGATCGAGTGCTTTCACCCTCGTTCCAACCACTTCTACAAATCGATCATTGGGGAAATCCCCTTCGAAGCAAGGTCTTGAGATGGACAAATGTTCACTTTCGCTACTTTGCTAATCACAAGCCTTGATTCCTTACTTTCGTAAGGAATTGTAGCTCTATGTAGAGTGGGTTCTTAGATCAAGCACTCAAGGCTATGGAATTGGGGTTTCTAGCCCAACCTAGCTAGAGTTTTCCCCCATAACCCAAGATCAAGGAGATCTACTCCATATGGCAAACAAAGAAAGCAAACAAATCAAAAAGCAAAGCAATCAACATCATCAATTTCAAACCAAAGCCAAGTTTCATTCACAAATCAAAAGCAATCCACAAACTCCAATCAAAGGTTTCCAAATCCACAAAATCAAAACAAGGCAAAGCTAATCTATCAACCAAACCTATCAAACCTCCTCTCCTAGGCCGATTCTCTCTCTTCTCCTTCTCCTCTCCTTCCTCCTTGCTCTCCAAGTATCCTCTTGAGAGTTTTTGAGGGTTGGTTCCTTGCTAAGTGTGGGAACCTCTCCCCTTTGTGTGTGGGAACCTCCTCCAATTAGAAGATAAGAGAGCCTTTATAGATGAGGGGCAAAAGTGGTAGTTTACAATTTCGTGCCTTGGAGCCCATGCAGTCAGCGACCGACTCGGACCGACACGGAGCAACCTCGGGCCCGACTTACTGGGCAAGTCGGTCCGAGGTCGAAAATTCACCTCGGGTCCGGCGTTGGTTCCAGCTCGATCCGGACCTCGTTCCACCTTCTTCTTGTTGGCTTTTCTCTTGTTCTTCTTCATGGCTTGCTCCTCTCTTTCCCTCTTAAGCTCGGGCCTTGCTCCATGTTCCGATTCTCCTTCAAAACGACCCTTGATCCATGCCAAAACACCTACAAAACACATAAAACGCGCATAGTCTCCGAATCTCATAGTAATACGGGAACTAAGCTAAAAAGGAACAAAACACACAAGAAAAGGGGAAAAAGAAACATATTTTCAAAGGAAATCATATATAAAAACACCACCAAATAAAGAGACATCACACATGATGGCCGAAGAAACTTTAGGGTCCAAAAGACTCTAAGATCATTTCTTTTGGCCACATATCCTTAGAAAAGTGACAAGGTACGTGCGAGCTTGTGTCACATGCTAAAAGGCCAAGTCCACTTCCCATGCTCATGACCTTTACATGCCATTGCCCATTCCACAAGGGCCTTGTGAAGATCTTTCTATGGACTTTATTGTTGGCCTTCTTATGACTAGAAAAGGGAATGACTCAACTTTTGTTGTGGTGGATCGGTTTTTAAAGATGGCCCATTTTGTGGCTTGCAAGTCCACAAATAGCTCCGTTGAGATTGTCGAGCTTTTTTATGATAATGTCGTGAGATTTCATGGGATCCCACACACCATTGTGAGTGTTCGAGATTCTAAGCTTGTTGGTCACTAAGTTGTCCTTTTCAACTAGCTACTACCCCCAAACGGATGGCCAAACTGAGGTCACTAACCGCACCTTAGGGGCTCTACTCTGCACTATACTAAAGGCAAATCCCAAGTGATACATGATCGCCTTGGATTACTCCTTGTTCATCAAGTATATGACCTCATAGGATCCCTTCTTGCTAGTAAAGACAATCTCCAACGTGAATTCACTTTCAATATCAATGACTTGTGTAACAAGTAAGCAAACGAAACAACTTCTATGGACGAAAACTGATTTGAATAAACAAGATAATCAACTAGATAGTTTAATTGGATTGGCTCTAACGCTGAATCCAATTGATTAACTTGATTTAATCTTTAACAATCAAACTAGAACTAATCAAAGTTGACCAAATTATCACCCAAATTAAATAAGAATATGAGAGAGGGATTTCGAGAGTATGATGATGATCAATCTCCAATGTTGAATGTTAGAACACTTTGTTTGTTTTAATGGCCCATGAACTAGATAAAACCAATAGGGGTTTATCTAATTTCAGGCTGAATTTTATTAGATGAAATAACAAGCTATTTAAAGAGTACAAGGTAGAGTCTCCTTGGAGAACAAGGCAATAGAAGGGTCGGCCCTAGAAGGGTAGAATGGTCCTTTATCTTGCTCCTCAAGATATCATATTATACTTTTAAAACTTCTATATATATTCCCTTACCTTAAATAAATCAAATAAATAATTATCTGACTTATAAGATAAGGAAACTATTCTAACAAACTCTGACAAACTCAAACGATAATAATAATAGGGGAAATTACATTCAACCACGCTTTATTTTATACTTGTTGCAATTAACCACCCTTTATATTTTTTTCTACACTTAACCACCCCTTATTTGTAATTATGTGCATTTAACCACTCATTTTAACGAAAAACGTCATTTTCCCCGTTAAATAGAGTAAATTATGTTTTTCCCCTTCTTTTTAAATTTTACTTACAATAAATAAATAAAGGAAAAGCCATAATTGACATTTTCAAGTTCCAATACGCCGATTTTGTCGTCCTGACCTAATTTCCTCCATAATAATTCCTTCCCTCCATCCAATGGCGAAGAAGAACCGCGAATTCGTCGATGCAAAGACTGTGTCTAAGTTGAAGGACGACATCGAGATTCAAAAGTTTGAGACGCATGCCGAAATCCAATGATAATGACGTTCCAAGCTCAATTTATTCCTAAATTCTTTTATTTATCGTAAATAAAATTTTAAAAAAAGGAAAAAATGTAATTTACTTTACTTAACGAAGAAAATAACGTTTTTCATCAAAATGGGTTGTTAAATGCACATGTTTACAAATAGAATCACGCTCTAGTAAAATACCCTCTTAGAGTAAATCATGTGGTTAATCAACATCCGTCGGATTGGGATAAATAAAGGGTGAGGATTAAAAATAAATAAGGTGCATAAAACTTTTGTGGGTGAGATGCACTTGATTTGCACACAATCTCCTATATTAATTGAAAATCCCTATATTTTTGGTGATGATTTATTTCACTTTCCTTATTTTGTTGATTGAAATCTATTTCTCTCCCTTCATATTTCTTTTTCATCGTATCCCTTCATATTTCTTTTTCATTGTATCCATAAATTTTGATTATCTTCAATTTCATGGCACCATTGCAGGCTCACGAAGATGAGTGTATGTCAGGATCGAAATCCGAGCCTTGCACGATGTAGCGATGACAAGGATGCAGTGATGGTGTGAGTCATGACGCAGATCCGGTGCACAACAACGAAACGATGACGCGATTATTTTACCTTTCTTTATATATCAGGTTTGGATTGCACTTCATACCCTTTGATGTTAAATAGTAGATGTAGATCTTCTTATATGGCGAGATGTTTTTTTGGGTTTGAGTTAAATTGAGTTTTTTGTTTGTAACTACTTTGTTGGATCTGATTGAACTAGACAATTGTTTTTTCATTCTAGCAATTCAGTATAATAGATGTTCTAGATTTAATTTGGTTTTCATAGATTTAATACAGTAGATTTCCTAGATTCCAATTGCTTAGTCTCGTGTAAAAATTTTCGTCTATGTATTATATGTTATTCATGGATGTGTATCTTATTATTCAAACATGCATGTCTTGTTATTCACACATGGATGGCTTGATATTCATGTTGATGTTTCTGGATTTTGTTATTCATATATGCATGAATTGTTATTCAACTATACGTGTTTTGTTATTCATATATACATGCATTGTTATTCGTCTATGCATTATTTGTTTTTTCACATATGTTTGTTTTATTATTCATATAGATGTATTTTGTAATATGAAGTGATTTGTTATTCATATATGTGTGGTTTGTTATTCATTTATGCATTTTTTTATTTTTTTTGTATATATGTGACTTGTTATTCATGTATGCATTCTTTGTTATTCATATGTGTGTGAATTATTATTCATATACGGATAGTGTATTATTCATATATAAGTATTTTATTATTCATATATGCGTAAATTGTTATTCATAGATGTGTGTTTTGTTATACAGTGAATCAAGAATGACGCATATTGTTATGCAATAATTGGTTTTCACATTTGCGTGCTCTGCTATGGAGTTTTTCAAGAGTGATGAAGAAGTGTAAATGGTTGATGTTTAAAGACGAAGACAATGATTTATTTTTCATATTAGTGTATATACAAATAAATAGATGTACTCTTTATTGGAGTATGTATTCGAGATACAACACTCCTTAATTTGTATTATTCAATGTATATATCCAACTTATTCAAATAATGCATGATATTATTCACAAAACTCTCAGTCATTTAAAGGATCGTTATATTATTCATGGTAATAAGATTACTTTTTCAAAAACAGAAAAATACTTATTCAACCAAAAAATAGCAATTCTGCATCGTCACTTGCAAAATTGCGTGGTTATTCAAAAACATAAAAATACTTATTCAACCAAAAAACAACAATTGTGCAATCGTCACATCCAATATTAATTGCACGGTTATTCAACAACATAAAAATACTTATTCAACAAACAATAGCAGTTGTTCAATAGACAATTTCAATATTCTGTTATTGTTCACTATAAAATGAGTACTTATTCAATTCCATAAATATTTAGTAATTATCTTATATTGTTCAAACCAGTATGCATTATTATTCGAACAATCATATATTCTTATTCAAATCAGAATACAGAAATTACATTTGGGTTAAATTCAATTATGTATTTATTCAAAAAAACTTCTCACTCTTATCAATCCCTAAAATCATGCAAATCCATTAAATTTAAACGTGGGTTTTTATTATTTCACAATCCCTTAAATTTAGGAACTTCCAAATTTAAATCCAATCCCCCCGTATTTAAATCAGCCTTGAATTAATCCAATCCCCCTCCCTATTTTTTCTTATTATGTTGTCTAATTTATAACCATTGATTTATGATGATCCAACGCTCTATCTTCAACCACACATTGCACTCTAATTTGTATTGTACCTGAGCATTCCTCTTTACAAATAAGGTGTGGTTAAGTGTAGAAAAAATATAAAGGGTGGTTAATTGCAACAAGTATAAAATAAAGGGTTGTTACATGCAATTTTCCCTCAATATTAATATAACCAAGATATTTAAGCCACTAACATTAAGCCTATGGCCGAAAATCACTTATTAAAGTATCTAGCTAAAGATAGAATTAAAACTAAAGATCAAATTCGTAAGACTTGAATAACTCTCAGTAAATTGCATTTTTCATCTCTTTGTTGTTGGAATCTGGATTTGATATAAGCTACAAAGTTATAGATCTTTTAATTATCTTTCCAACACATACTTAACGGACTTGAGATCAATTTTCTAGCCCAAGTTATGATCATTTTACTAAGCATTGGTTTCGATTTGACGAGCTTCTTAACTTTCCGAACTTTCATGACTTGATTTTCTTTCTTGGTGGCCTTGGACGCTATTGATGGGTACCTTCAACGGATAATATCAAGTTCTTAAAGTTAATTATTCTTGAAATTGAATGCTCGTGACCTTAGAAAAGGTCTTGCTCTTGGCCTCTAAGACACCTCCTTTGCAACCTTATTTTTTATGATCATTTGATGGCTATCACCAAGCATTGAGAAGACTTACTTTCTATTGTAGAGTTTTCTTATAATATGTGTAGGCACTCGACTACTGTTAACAGATGTATTTGAGAAAGAAAACAGAATAACAGAGGAAGAAGGAGAATAGAGCTGAACAAATTCTGTTATTCAAGATGTCGATTCTGTTACATGAATGCTCTCTATTTATAGGCGTGTGCCTTACACTCAACTTGCCATTACATTCAACTTGACATGTATTACAGAAATAGTATAGTTCTTCACCCCCCCCCCCCCCCTCAAGCTGGGCAGGCAAAAACATGCCAAGCTTGGACATTAAAAACTGCTGTTGTGATGAAGGCAAGATTTTTGTAAGAATATCAGCAAGCTGCTGTGTTGTTGGAATATAAGAGAGCTGAAGTAACCCTTCCATGACCTTATCCCGAGTGAAATGAACATCCACTTCAATGTGCTTGGTGCGTTCATGTTGAACTGGATTCTTGGCAATTTGCAAGGCTGAATTATTATCACAGTAAAGAACAACGGGCTTAATAGAATCAACACCAATATCATGAAGTAAGCAAACAAGCCATGTAGTTTCTGCAGCAGCCTGTGCCATAGCACGGTATTCTACTTCAGCAGAACTTCGTGAGACAACAGACTGTTTCTTATATTTCCAGCTAATAGGTGAATTGCCAAGCATAAGAACATAACCTGTAACTGATCTTCTGGTAATAGCACAAGAGGCCCAGTCAGAGTCAGAGTAAGCTGCTAAGACTGGAGCATTGGAACCATTAAGTATGATTCCATAGCCAACAGTGCCTTGAATATATCTCAAGGTATGTAACAATGCTGAATAATGGGATGTACGAGGTTTCTGCATAAATTGGCTAAGAGTTTGGACTGAAAAAGAGAGATCAAGCCGGGTATGGGTAAGAAAATTGAGTTTGCCAATGAGAGTTCTATATGGGGTAGGATCAGATAAAAGGGTGCCTTCATCAAGAGTAAGTTTGCAGTTGAAAGGGAGAGGAGTACAAGTTGATGTTAAAGAAGTAAGATCAACATCTTGTAATAATTCTTGAGTAAATTTTTTCTGCGTAAGAGCAATACCTTCTTTAAGGTAAGACACTTCCAATCCAAGAAAGAAATGAAGTGAACCAAGATCTTTAATACTGAATTCTGAATGCAGAAACTGCTTTAAAGCTATAATCTCAACTTCATTTGAACCCGTGACCATCAAAGCATCTACATAAACTGCCACCAGAGTAATTTGATGTTGAACTTTTTTTGTGAAGAGAGAATAATCATTCTTGGACTGTTGAAAACCAAGAGATAACAAAGCTTGTGTGAGCCTGGAGAACCATTGCCTAGAGGCTTGTTTTAAACCATATAGAGACTTCTTAAGCCGACAAACAAAGTTATGAGGATTAGGAATTCCTTCTAGCACTCTCATGTATACTTCTTCTTCGAGAGAACCATGTAAAAAAGCATTGTTGACATCTAGTTGGTGAACTTTCCATTTCTTAGATGCAGCAACTGAAATAACACTTCTGATTGTGGCCATCTTAACCATTGGTGAAAAAGTCTCTTGAAAATCAATACCTTTTTTTTTGGGTAAACCCTTTTGCTACTAATCTTGCTTTATATCTCTCAAGTGACCCATCAGATTTAAGCTTTACTCGAAAAACCCACTTGCATCCAACTGGTTTTTTTACCAGAAGGTAAGGGAACTAATTCCCAAGTACCATTTTCTTGCAAGGCTGTGATTTCTCTATTCATAGCTTGAACCCAATGGTCATGTTGAGAAGCTTCTTTGTAAGAATTAGGCTCACTATAAATGGCTTGATTAGAAAGTAAAGCAAAATGAGAAGGAGGTAAAGCACTAGGAGAAACTGTAGCAAGATTACAGATGTAGTTTGAAAGATAACTAGGCACATTATGAGGCCTAGTAGATCTTCTAGGTAAAGGAATAGGCTGGAGGGAAGGAGTAGAATTAGAAGAAGAATTTGGAGATAAAGTTGAGGAGTCTGGAGAAAAAGAATCAGAGGACTGAAAATCTGAGGTAAAAGGTTGAGTTGTAGTAGTTTTTGGAAGAAAAATGTGAGAAGGAAAATCAGAGGCTATTGTGGGTAATACAGGGTTTTCAGAGGTAGAAAGATAATGAAAAGGAAAGTAATTTTCATGAAATGAAACATCACGAGAATGGTAAACATTTTTAGTAGCTAGGTCCATAACTGTATAAGCCTTTTTGCCATAGCTATAGCCTAGAAAAATGCAAGGACAAGCACGTGAAGAGAATTTGTCTCTTCCCCTTTTTAAGGTAGAAACAAAGGCTAAACAATCAAAGGTTCTTAGAAAAGTAAAACCTGGTAGGTGGTGGAAAAGTTGTTCATAGGGAGTTTTGTTGTTGAGAGATGGAAGAGGTGTTCTATTAATAAGATATGTGGCTGTAAGAACACAATAACCCCAGAACTTATGAGGAACTTTGGATTGAAAAAACAAAGCTCTTGCAACCTCCAATAGATGCTTATGCTTTCGTTCCACCATACCATTCTGCTGTGGAGACTCAACACAAGAAGTTTGATGAATAATACCCAAATCAGAATAGAATTTCTGAGCAACAGGATCAGCAAATTCTGGTGCATTATCAGTTCTTATAGCTTTAACAGAGGTTTGAAATTGAGTTTTGACCATTTTCACAAAAGATTGCAACACACTGAGAGCATTACTCTTCTTTGCCATTAAGAATGTCCAAGTACAACGTGTGTAATCATCAACCAAAGTGAGAAAAAACTGAAAACCAGTATCAGTAGGATACTTGTAAGGACCCCAGGTATCAACATATACAAGAGCAAAAGGAGAAGTAGTGGAACACTTAGAAGAAAAGAAAGGATTTCTATGTTGCTTGGCTAAAGGACAAATGGTACATATACAATTGGTTTTAGGAATTTTGCCAAGAAAAGGTAAACAAGACAATTGATCATAAGAGGCATGACCAAAACAACAATGCCATATGTCAATGCTTTTAGTGTAGGAAGAGGTTAGAACAACAGGATTGAGATGAGTTGGATCATTGGACTGATGTGAAGAATGTAGAACCTGTGAAAGAGCAATATAGAGACCATGCTGCTGCTTACCAATCAGTATTGGCTTCTTCATAGAAGGGCCCTGAATGTAGCAAACATCATGAGTAAAAATGACATCAACATTCATGTCTTTACTGAGTTTACTGACTGAGAGGAGATTGAAACAGAAATCAGGCACATGAAAGACATTTGAAAGGCTCAAAGCATCAGAAACATGAACCGATCCCACATGAGCAATAGAAGACTTTGTTCCATTTGGAGTAGTAATAGATATAGGAGAAGAAATAGGTTGCACAGAACTCATGATATCAAGATTTGGTGTCATATGATCAGTGGCACCGCTATCAATAATCCAGTTCGAAGCATTGTGAAGAAGATAAAAGACATGAAGCAATACCTGCCACAAAAGCACAAGAATCTGGTGCACTATCAATTGTTTGTTTGCTGAGTAGACTCATTAGTTGCTGAAATTGTTCTTGAGTAATTTGAGGAGATGAGTAGAATCATTCTTGGAAGAAGAAGATTCATTAGAATCAGCAGAAGCATTATTAGCAGATTTTCCCCCTTTTGGATGATTAGGAGGATAACCATTGATTTTCCAGCAACGATCAATGGTGTGATTGGTTCCCTTGCAATGCTCACAATAAAATCGACCAGTTTTCGAATTGGAAGAAGAATTACTGCTCTTAGAAGAAGAATCATGAGATCGATTGCCTCGATTTGCTGCTAAAGCTGTGGAATCAGTATCCAGAGAAGAAGAAGCTCTAATATGGCGTTGAGATTCTTCTTGCAAGACTAAATTGTAGACAGAGGAGATAGCAGGTGGAGGATCCATCATAAGAATTGTACCACGAATAGTAGAGAAAGAATCATTCAGCCCCATTAGGAACTGAATAACTTGTTGATCTTCAAGAATAAGTCGTGCAACAGAATTGGAACCACAAATACAGACTTTGTTTTCCACCATTTGTAAGTATTCATCCCAAAACTTCTTGCACCTGGTGAAATAGTTTGTAACAGAGAGATTTCCTTGCGATAAAGAAGCAAGATCTCGTTGAATCTGATAGATATTAGTACGATCAACCTTACTGAATCGCGATTCAAGATCAAGCCAGACTTGACGCGCAGAGCGACAATAAAGAATGGATTCAGCAATATCTTTGTTGGCCGAGTGCAGCAACCATGAAAACACCATATTGTCACAGCGATCCCAGTATAAGCAATGAACAGAATCTTGAGCAGGACGAAGACATGAACCATTAACAAATCCAAGTTTGTTTTTGGCCTTGAGAGAAACTTCAACAGAACGTCGCCAAGTAGCATAATTCCGATCATCCAATAAACTCGTAGACAGGACATAATTCGGATGATCACTATGGTGCAAGAACAGCTCATCCATCGGATCAGTTGGATCTCGTACAAGAGATCGATTCCATGGATTTTGAGGATCGCGAGGAGAATCGCGCAAAATTGGAGAATCACGCAGAACAGGAGTAGCGCGAGGAGTCGCCATGAAAGAATGAGAAAGAAGAATGGAAAAGAAGGAGAAAGAAGAATCATGATCGAATTTTGTCTGATACCATGTTAACAGATGTGTTTGAGAAAGAAAACAGAATAACAGAGGAAGAAGGAGAATAGAGCTGAACAAATTCTGTTATTCAAGATGTCGATTCTGTTACATGAATGCTCTCTATTTATAGGCGTGTGCCTTACACTCAACTTGCCATTACATTCAACTTGACATGTATTACAGAAATAGTATAGTTCTTCAACTACTAAGCTCACTCCTTTTGAGATGGCTTATGGGAGAAATCCTATTACGCCACTAGATTTACACCCTCGGCCTCTAGAAGATGGAGACCATTTCACGACCTCCAACCGTGTCGAGTACATCTTGGAGTTTCACCATCGTACACGTCCCTAATTGGAGAGGCGTGCCCACCAATATGCCACACAACACAACCACGGACGGCGCCGACGCCCAATTGGAGCTTCTATATGGTACCAGTTGTTACTTCAACGAATTTGCTTCATTAATAGGCTCGCAATTCGACTTTAATCGTTATGGATTGATACCAAGGTCATTTAGAAATGTAATTTTGAGGTTTTAGAATAAAATTTTGATATATTCGCACAAACATTAATTCCCCACAAGATTCAAACTCAAATATATATATAGCTTCATTATATAACTAAATAAGCTTTTTCCCCTTTAGATTCTTTAATATTGACCAGGGTAGGCATCTTTCAATGTTCATTTCCTAGAAAGATCACCACTCGATCCTCGTTAGATTTCGATATGCATGTAGTGAAGTGATATGTGAAATGATGGAATGCAAAAGTGAACCCACCCCTATCCTACACTCTTACAATTGCTATAACTAAAATACATGTGTAGTTGTGTACGTTGAGTGTTCCCAAACATCATCATACACAGTGGAATCCACACTTGAGAGCCCCAGCCTACCGTATACTGTACCAATTAGCATGGCATCAGAACCCTCCTAAATACACACCCATCACAAAATCAGAAGTCCCTTTTTTTTTCTTTTCCCTCTCATTGTTCTGTCACTTCTACAGTGCTGTAAAAAGAAGAAAAGAACATCTCCCTGACCAATGGTTAATCGGGTCATGGTTAATTTTGTCCTTTTCACCTTTTCTTTTACCTGTGGTCTGTAGATCACAAGTTTTTTCTTTTTCCGAAATTATCTTTTAACCTACTACACCCTTAACACTTTGATGAGAAAACCATCTTTTTTGGGTGATTTCCCGCAATTGGACTCAAGTATTGTAAGCCTAGTTTGGTGTCCTCCGAATAATTTGTAAACTACCCCTTTTATACATCATTGTATTATAGTTTTAGGCCGGTGGTGTTCCATGCAAGTGCATATTAATATTTCAATTTTGCATACCTCGACACGTTCTTGTCAGCAAAATGGGTCAAATTTGGAGAGCTGGATGTCAAATTAAAGAGGCCCCAAGAACTTGTTTCACATAATAATTAATATATACGTGTATATCAAAATATCAATCAAACACCTAACTAAAATAGATTTCACCCACCAACTCCTTCAATCTTGCCGACGTTTCCTTCCCCTTTATATTTTGTAATGTTGGATTTATTTATATTTTTGTAATAAGCACATTGGAGGACCCTGTTAATTGCAAAATTATGTAACACGTATACAGTGTTCAAAATTTGCTGGATATGAGACACCCATATCCATGCAAAATTAGCCAACCCCAGCATCATACCACAAAGAAAATGCGGTGCTTGCTTTTCTATTAAATATCTCAATCTTGAAATCAATCAAAATACAAAACATGATTTTTTTATTATAAAATTTACAACAAACAACAGATTTGTACCTGTATAAGTAGGAAACTGCTAACCCTTGCAACTTTTCAGCTCAAGAACCCAGCAATCTTGGTGGAAGGAGGTGCTGCGTGCGTATAATCTACAATCTGGCCAACTATAACTATTTCTATTATCTAATGAAACAAGTATCTAAGATTAAAATTGCAATTACATTCCGAAAAATATCTTCAAACAATGAGTTTTGATGCATTCTCACAAGTGTAATGTTTTGTGGGATCATTGAACGTTTCGAAGCAGCCCTGTCATCCTGTGGATGATATCCTGGAATGATGGGCGGCGCTCTGGCTTGCTGTTCATTCATTACAACAAAGGAGGAGTGGATTAAGTGCACTTTGCGCAAGACATGTTGATAATATAAAGGAAAGCGGATAAGACAACATAATTAAATACTCCTCATAAGGTGATAATATGCTGTTACGGAAGCCTTATAATTATAACATAAATGATGTTCAACCAATCACGCCCTGTGTTTTTGACTATATATGGTATGTCACCTAAAAGTAAATTGCTTAAAGAGACGTAAAAACTAAGCTGAAGCTTTGACTTTGATTTTGTACCTCTGCCAACAATCGGTAATGAGGGATGCAATAGGCAGATCCAGATCCTCTGGCATATCCAGCCTCCTATCCATGAACCCTACAACTCCTACAACCTTGAAGATAATAAAAGATACAAACGGGTATATTAGATGATAGGATGAGCTTTCAAATTGTGCCTCAGATATTGAAACAACTCCTTTTGCCATTTTTTATGTAATAATATTATGGAACTGAATTCCTGAGATATAGTGAATTGGCCGGGGATCAAGAGAGGCACCTGCAGAGGATTAAGGTTGTTCCATGGAATTGAAACGGTCATTAATTCCCACAGAATAACACCAAAACTGAACACATCTGATCTGCCAAAGAGATGGAGTTAAACATTAGTGATGGTAGATAGAATTTGATCAAGTAATCAATATCTACATGAGCAAGAACTTGATCATTTTTTCAATCCTCAAATTCATGATATTTCAGTTTCAAATAAGCTGAAACTGCAAAGTTGACTAGTTATTGTTGTCATTGGCAGAAGAAAACCGAACATTTAGGCTAATGACAATGTTTACTTTTATATGTATGACAGAAAACTTCCAATGGTGGATTCATAAGCCAGATTAGTAGAGAATTACTTTTCATTGGATGGTTCATTCCTCAAGATTTCTGGAGCCATCCATTGGGGCTGCATGAGTAGAAAAAAAAAATTATATCAAACTGAAGTAAATGTTAAGACCAATTGACAATACATATTGTAACATTCGAGATACATTAATTCATCATTTTTATTAAGTTTCTAATTGAAAACAATTGAGAAGGTTACAAAAATGGAAACCGTACAGTTCCTAGTCCAGATTTGGCGGATACAAGTGTTGCATGCTTCAATCTTGACAGACCGAAATCACCTACCTATTAGAAGGGTATTACAGTATGAGTGAAGAAAAAGACGAAGTGTATTTGAAACAATATGAAAATATGAAATCACTGTGTGCAATATAGCACCTTGACTGTCCAATTCTTATCAACTAGAAGGTTGGAAGATTTTAAGTCCCTGTGTATAATAGGAGGATTTCTTCGATGCAGATAATTCATTCCTCTGGTCTGCATCACATTGCAAATCCACAAATGTTGCTTTAATGTGGCAAAAATCAATAAAGAAGAGAAGAAGATTAATTCTTGAGGAGACATACAACATCAAGAGCCATTCTCAGACGTCGTTTGATGTCCAAGACTTGATTACTCCTATGAAGTGTTTTGAAGAGGCTGCCCCTGAATTTATGACATTGAACAGAAACAAAAACGTACGAGATGTTTTTATCACAAACTAAGAAGGTTAACCATACTTGATCACGCAGAGAACTTCTTAGTAAACAGTACTTTATAGCCATCCAATGCCAGTGCACAACCGTAAATTACCTTTTGATTCATTTAAATTTAAGTTATACATATGATAAGTTGATAACCCTTAATAGCAAACAGTCAGACATTATTACAAACTTTGGAGCATCTTCAACAAACGTAAATGGTAAAACATTACCTGGGTAAAAATTCTGTAACAATAGCAAGACGTTCATGTGAATAGCATGCTCCCATAAACAGCAACACATTCGGATGTCTCAATCTCCTCATGATATCGATCTGCAAAGGTTATGATACTATAAGGCAAAAGCAAAAATAAAAAAAATCCAGTTATAAGCTTTCCTCTGAGAAACATAATTATCACACTACAATACCTCTTTTTTGTAACCTAGTAAAGTCCCCCCATTGTATTCATTCCCTAAGAAGACTTTGATAGCAACATCCTGTCAGAGAGAGAAGAATGTTATAATTGACTTCAGTAGGAACTACTACCACAAGCTTCTCCAGCTTAGAAACTCACTGAACCATTCCAAAGTCCTCGATAAACAACAGCATATGAACCTGTCAAATGATAAAAATGTAAGTAATTTCACACAGAGTCAAAAACCTTGTTAGATTACTCACTATACACAAACTGTATTTTGTCCCAATACCTCATTTATGCCAGCAAGCACATTAGAGAATTACTACATCAAGAAAGACAGAATAAAACATAAACATAGGAATATACCTTGACCAACTTCCTCACCCAATTGTAGCTCGTCCCATTGAATCCCACTATCCACTGAACTGGACTCGTCAGCTTTGCTTGATGAGCTCTCATGGCTGCTATCAATGCTTCCGCCTGAATTGGGATGCTGTTTAATTACTGGCAGCTGCTCATCATCACCTTCTGGCTCTAATATTTTTCTGTTTACTAACTCATGCTCTAACTCCTTTGGTTCCATACCTAAAGTGGGAGATGTAGTTCCTATGGTAGGGTCCTTAGAGCACTCATTACAATCCTTTTCCAAGGTCTTACTGCAACTGCAAGTAGCCTCTCCAAGATCAGTTGAAATTCTCTGCCTATGAAGAGTTGGATGCTGACCTGTAGCAACAAGAGGCGGACTTTGGGTACCATTGCAGCAGTTGTTGAGAGGAACTTGTAGAGAAACTCCCGAAGAGCGTGGTTTTTCTTTCATTTGATTGCTTGCTGAGGCACTAAAAGTGCCATTTTGAAAAGTGTTCCATGCCTTTTCTTTCAAATTCTGGTTATTTTTTCTAATATTTAGTTTTGACCAAATTTTTGCTACCTGCAATTGTCCCAAAGAATAAATTCAGTCAACAAGCAAGCAATAAAAATGACAATATTCACTCAGCCAGATGTTACAATCTTTTCATCTCAGAGACTCCAAGATGATCAACAGAAGTTTGATGCAATATATAAGCTAGAATCACGAGCTGATAAATTACAGGGCACTTGATTCATCTGGTTATTAGTAATGTGCTTCCAGTTCAAAACAAGTATCATAAAACAATTATTAAGGATGTTCAAAACTCACAGCTGCTTTGGGGTTTTTTAGGTTCACATCTTCAGAATCTGAAGCAGACTCAACCCTCTCCATGGAAGCTGAACCTGTGCTGTCTATATCATCTCCATTCTTTATAGATAGGACTTTCGAGGCCTGAATAGTTTCAGTAGCATTTTTTTTAATTAATGGAAGCAAAAAACAAAAATCAACAAACTGAGAAAAATTGCAGAGTGCAGCTTCTAATTACCAGACTGGAAACAGATGAAGCAATTTGTGGCACTGATTTAATGGGAGGGAGTTGGTGCCACTGAGTCCTTCTTGGGTTTTGTCCTGTCACCTTGGGCCCCTCATTACCATTATCTTCATTTGTTCTGGAGTTCGGATAAGGATCGTTAAACATAGCCGCATCGCTCGAGACAGTGATGAAACCAACAAGTTCATCATCCTCAAACAAGGGGCTCTTGGTTACTATCGCCATAAACACCCCACCAGATCGCCTCTTAAAAGGAAATTGACCTGACCATGACTGACCTGAGTGCAAACTTTCCTTAATCTTCTTGATGGTTGGAGCATATTCTTTATCAATAAGAAAGTCTAAATCCTTTCTCCCCATCACCTCATAGTCCTTCCATCCATAAAGCCTCTCTGCAGATCGGTTCCTGCAAACACGTATAATGATCCAGCCATGGCCATCAACACATGGTGCGCAATACATAATCTATAGCTATCTCAAGTAATGAATGGGAAAGGAAAAGAATACATAACATGGGTATACTATATGTTTCAATACATTAATCTTCTGCACTTCTGTTCTTGCAAATCTACTTCCACGCATAAAGTAAGTATGATTTACATATACTACTAGTCCAACTAGGAAGCTAATAGCAAACATCTGACTCCACTTCCATATATATAAATAAAATTTAAAAAAAGACCCTCCTAATCTCTTTGGGGTTTTAAATTAACTAATTACCTTCAACAATTGCCTAAAGAGAAGAATTAGAAGAACATAAGCAGCTCCGAATTAGGTAAAACTGTAGAAGAAGAAAGAGGTATGTTTGGAAGAAATCCATAATCTCAATAAGCTTGGTTTGAACCTCAATGACTATCAAATTTCAATATTCTCAAGTCTACTACGTAGAGATTTGCTTGCTAATTAAACAATTATCCAACTCAAAAACAGAACCCTAATTACTAGAAACTAATCACATTTTCCATCTTCCATTTGTCGATCTAATTCAATCGGAATAAAGTTATGGCATCAAATCGCCAAAACAATACCCTACGGATCAAGAGAAAGGAAAACAAAGTATCGATCAAAGTCTTCAACACATCAACCGAAAACAGCTAGCTATGGTTTACCAGTAGGTGATCTGTCCTGATGCCGCCGACGTCACGTGCACGGCGTGACCAATTGACTGCAGCACGTGCTCGTACGGACTCTTCCCCTGGGCGGCCTTGAAGTACCGCGGCAGCAATCCGGTTTCGAGATCCGTCAATTCTCCGGAAAACGACGTCGTACAGGGACTCTCTCCCTCCTTGCCATCCGGTCTCTCCTGCTGCTGCTGCTTCTCCAGAGCGAGCTCATTCAACTGCTGGTTGAGCATCGCGTGACTCGCCTCCAACTCGGAGCACCGTTCCACCATAACTCGGTACAGACTCGGACGCGACTCGTCGTCAGACATCTCGTCCCCGGTGGCGATTTACCGGTGTAATCGCTGGTTGGAGGGTTAGCAATAGGAGGTCGCATTTCGGAGGCTGATCCCACCTAGAAATTCCTAATAGTGGAAATAAAATATAAATTTAATTATTTGTTAATTGTTTTTATTAGCATAATACGGAGTATTATTTTTAATAGAGGGGGACCAATGGGAGAGTTGGGATAGTTAGTTGGACGAGTAATTTTCCGGCAGGCGGAAACGATGGGGTGGCGACTAATCACTAATGGGTTGATTTGGGAAGCGAACAACCAATTTTTCTGTTTCTGGTAGTCTTGATGTGCGTAATTGGCTGTAAACTGAACAAAGGGTTAAAATATTCTTCCTCTTTTTTATAGTATGGGTTTTCTCCCAAATTAGTTACATTTTTAAATTTACCCGTCTGACTTAGAACAATATCCTCCCAAAACAAGCAATGCCATCATAATGACTCATTTATGAGATTATAAGAAGATAATTAATTCCAAGATAAAAGTAACCCAAGATAGCATGTGCATTTTTTTTTTCTTGAACCAATGAGCTACTAGCTCATTACAAGGCAAACATTAGGCTGTCATGTAGAAATAGGGTCAACCTAAATAATCACAACGGATGATTTTTAAGAAATGTAACAAGACAGGATAAAGAGAACAAGAATTCCTAATATTACAAAAAGTCGAATCTAGGAACTTAGAAACTAAAGATGAGGACAAAAGAGCAAGAGGGAATCGATCGACATTAACATGCCTTCTGGCTAAAAAATCAGCCGCATAGTTACTTTCCCTAAAACAAAGGAAAAAAACCACGTTATCAAACCCCCCGACCAAATTTCGAATATCTTTGATTAAAACATTTATTTCCCAAGGAATTTTCCACACGTTTTTTAAAGAATTAATGAAAACTAAATTATCGTCTTCTAAATAATTTTTTTAATATTCATATGAATTGTCTCTCTAAGGCCATGAATTAGAGCTAAAGTCTTAGCTTGAAGGACTGACATTGAGGAAACTTGTTGACGATCAAAGCTTAGGATCGAACTGACATGGTTTCTTAAAATATAGCTTACAAAGGTATTTGAGTTATTTTGTTTGGAAGCATCAAAATTTAATTTTACCTAGTTGGTCGGAGGTTTTAACCAAGCAACATTATTTTTCCTTTTCCGCCTATTACAAACAGGAGTACTAATTTGTTTTACCTGATAGGAGATCCATAACGAATGCTCCCTAGCTGCTAGTTTACTAGGTAATAAATCAGAATTACGAGCTTTATGGTTAAAAATAATTTTATTCCTATGGTTCCAGACAACCACCAAAGAAAACATAAGACATTTCTATCTGCATTTGCTTTTAATGTAGAAACTAGATTATCATAAAAATTCCCGGGACTAATTATCTGAAAAGAGACATTTAATTTCAATTCCAATTCCGAAAATATTTTTTGAGTAAAAGGACAAAGGGAAAAGAAATGATTTATACGTTCATCATTCATATCACATAGAGAATAGGTATGGGGGACCGAATTATAAAATCTATTAAGCCTTTATGTTGTTGGTAAACAATCTGTACAAGCTTTCCAGATAAATTTTTAAATTTTAGGAGGCAAATTAGTCTTCCAGATCCACGAAAATCCAGAAAAAGGTAATTGTCGCATAGAGTTGATTAATTCCGAGGCCGATATAACAAAAAAAACACCATTAGTTGCAGAGCTCCAAATAATTGTATCCTCAACATTAGAGGATGGAATTAATAAAGAAGTATTTTTTTGAACTATCAAGGAGGTAATAACTGATTTAAAGCTTGCACATCCCAAAATTTTTGGGTTGTAATGCAATTATGCACTTTTAGATTAGCATCTCCATTAATTTTGCAACCATTTCCTACTAGCCATTTAACTCCTTTAGAAAAAGACTAATACTTAGAAGTCGACCAAACTGCCAAGAAGAAGTTTTTTGTTTATAATTAAAAATATTTTCCGAATGAAGATATTTTTCATTTATAATTTTAACCCAAATATTCAAAGGGTCAGTTACAATTTTCCATAACAATTTCATCTGAAGGGTAACATTATTATTATAAGCAGTGCGCAAACCCACACCACCATTCTCTTTTGGGGAACAAATTTTATCCCAGCTAATAAGAGGATGGTGATTAGGATTAAATTTATTCTAGAAAAACGATTTATTAACTTTATCTATCTCATCACAAATCCCTTTGGTAAGCAAAAAACTCTGCGTTAGGGAACCAATTTGTCCTAGAAGATTAGACTATATTAAAACAGTCCTACCTCTTGAGAAATAGAATTAACCTTCCATTGTGATAATTGTTGTTTAAGTTTTAATATTAAATCATTAAACATAAAATTTTTGAACTTTCCCCTTTAAGATAGGGATGCCCAAATATTTTTCCATGGAAGTAGTAATCTGAATATTCAGGATACTAGCAAGGGACATAGCTGTAGGCTGAGATATATTTGACGAAGTTTGAAAAGAGCTTTTATTATAATTGATAGAAAGGTAGGAAAGCGTGCTAAATTTTTGAAGAAAAAGTTTAATGAAATTCATATTATGTTGTGTTACATTTGCAAAAATAATTGTATCATCCGCAAAACTCAGAAATGGAATACAAGTTCCATTCCTAACCAGACGAATACCAACTCTAGAGGAAGATTGAGAAGATTCATATTGTAAAGAGTATGCAAAATATTCCATAGCTAAAACAAAAATAAATGGTGACATTGGATCCCCTTGACGAATGTCACATTCTGGAGTGAATTCCGGGCCTGGTTCATTATTAACGAGAATTGAAGAAGACGAGGTAGTAATACAAGTCATAATAAGGTGAACCCATTTAGAACATAAACCAAATTTGAGAATAATACTTCTAATGAAATTCCAATCAATTTTGTCATAAGCTTTCTTTAATCAATTTTAATAGCCATCCGACCCTTCATTCTCTGTATTTTCATATGAAATGAATGAAAAATTTCACGAGCTATTAAAGTATTATCTTGAATAAGCCGACCTTGGACAAAAGCACATTGTAAAGGATGTATCATAGATGGAAAAATATTTGACATTCTAGAAGAGATAATTTTAGTTATTAATTTATAAATTGTATTGCACAGACTTATGGGGCGATAATGCCCAATTACTAAAGGATTTGAATTTTTAGGGATTAAAGTTATAAACGATTTATCAATAGACTGAAGCATTAGACCTGAATGAAAAATGCATTAACTGCTAGGATAATAGAAGAGCCAAAAATATGCCAATAATGTTGAAAAAACTCAGCCGTGAAACCATCAGGACCAAGAGTCTTATCTAGAGGCAAACTAAACATAGCCTTTTTTATTTCCGCATGAGTTGGAGATTTACAGAGGAGATTGTTATCGTTTTGATTTATTAAATTAGGAATAATGTCCAAATCGTCTACTAAAATAGTACATAAAGGATTGTGTAGAAATCGAGATCGCATTTCTTGAGAAATATTATTTGAAATTGATACATGATCATAAATTACCCACCCTTGTGAAGTAGTAAATTGATTTATTCTTTGTTTAAAAGATCTAATTTTAGATATAGATTGGAAATACTTGGTATTTTATTCAAATTTTGCAGATGTTTAATTTTCGTACGTTGTTTCCAAAACGTATTTTGGAATTGTACTAAAGTGTTATATTTATTTAAATGTCTCTAAAGTTTACAAATTATTTGAAAATTACGAGGGTTACACAAAAGCTCATCTTGGAGTATTTGGAGTTGATTTGTAGCTATTTTGAGTTGTTCATAATTATCATTGACATGATGTTTTGCCCAAACTTTCGTATATTTTTTTAAGCAAATTCATTTTCATGGATATTTTAAACATAAAAGATCCATGTAACTGATATTTCCAAACTTTATTACTAGTCTTTCAAACTCTGAATTTCCTAGTCAAGCATTTTCAAAACGAAAAGGGAATTTTTTAAAGGTATAAAAATTGTTTAGTTTAAAAGATATTATACAATGATCAGAGGTTGTAAACGGATGATGATGAAACTGAAATAGACGGATATTGCGAAAGTAAAGATTGATGAACTAAAACTCTATCTAATTTTTTAAATGTATTTTCTAGAGAATTGGAGCTTTTTCTCCAAGTAAAAGGGAATCCTGTAGTCGGAACATTTAATAAATCCAAATTAAATAAAATTGAATTTAGCCTCACAAATCTAGAATTTGAAGGGATAATCCCACCCTGTTTATCATGAGCGAAATTTATTTCATTTTAGTCTCCAATAATAAAAAAGAGAATATTGAAAGTTAATAGGATGCGTTCTATATTATTCCAATAATCAGTTTTTTCATCTTCTCTAAACGGGGCATAAACGAAAGTTGATAAGAATTGAATATCTTGAGAAGAATATTTAATTATAATTAAGTTGGTATCATTATAAAATAAAGAACAATTTTGAGTAAAGATATTTTGAGTGGTAAGAACCCACATTCCTCCTTTCGTTCCAATACTAGGACTGAAGAATATTTTATTAAATCCACATTTTTGCCATGAATTAACAAAAGGTTCATATCCCGTTTTAGTTTCCGCTAAGCAAAGGATCTGAAGCTTATTTCTTTTTCTAATAAATCCAATTTCTTCCCAGAAATTGGATCTACGAACACCCCTAGTATTCCAATAGGTAATACTCATAAAAAACCTTTTTTTATAGAGTAACAAGTAGTAAGAAAGAGTAAGTTTAATTTTGAGGATACGTAGCAAACATGTACTACACTTACCATTAAAAGATAATAGAACTTGAAAATAGTCACAAGACTTATGATTTTAACATCCCAAAAAAGAGCATTCATTAAATTTGAAACATAAGTATCATTTACAAATACAAAGCAGAACATACAATCTTATACAACACTTTAGAGTACGAAATACCCAAAAAATCCTACAATTAAGAAAGAGCAGATAATGTCCCATTAATTGAAAATAAGCTTCCTCAAAGGATAATATTAACTTGTATATGTAACACCAAATAACAAAGAAGTCTAGATGTGTGATCAGAAGGAAATTTGAAGTATTGAAGGAGCAAATAAAATAAGAAAATATTATTAAATGAAGTTTCAAAGAGCAGATATCAATAACAGAGAGAAGAGGTAAATTTAGTCTGCAATCTAAGATATGGAAGTGATAAATACACACATAAATAAAAGTTTTAATGATGAGTTTATTTAATGCACTTAGGTTAGTCAAGAGAGGAGAGCTAGGCCCAAGCACTTCCACAATAAGAGAAGGAGAATACCTTGGATTGTTTATAATTATATAAGAACCTGGAGTATAAAACTTATTTGAAAAATTTGTAATAATCTGCATAAAGATAATAGAAACTTGTTTTTGAATTGGAATAAAACTCAGTTGGAAGGAGCAAGCGGACTTCAATCCACAAAAAGAATACAAAATCAAGAATATGTTTAAAATGATACATTTAAGAACAAGGATCTCACAAAAATAAAAGTGAAATAGTATTACCAGGTGAAGATTCATTAGAAGCCACCAAACTTTCAAAACTAAAGAAATATGACTTATGGACCTAAAATGTTCATCATTAAGTTTTGGATCATTGTAAGGCCATGGAAGTATCAAATTCTCAACTCTGTCTACCAACCCAGAAAGGGGCAAATAAAGGAAAATGTGATAGAATCCATGGATCCAAAAAAGGAACAAATGCTTGCATGTTGAAGTATCATCTTTCAGAACCTTGAAATTGCCATTAAAGATGCTTAAAGGTTCATCATTTCCAATTGCATAAATCCAATAGTTACGGTAAGACAGCAGCTCATCATAAAGTTGTAAATGATTCCAAACCCATAGAAAATTCAAAATCTCAACTCTGTCTACTAACTCAAAAGAGGGCAAAAAAAGGTGCATTTGAAAAGTTCTATAAGGCAGGAAATCACTGGTTGAATGCATATTGAATTTTTAATTTTTAGACCCACTAAATGAACAACAATACCAACATGACCATCATTTAAAGTTGCAGTTATCCCATATTTATAGGAAGACATTAGCTCAAGCTTGGATTTACCTAGAAGGCAAACCCTCCAAGAGAACCATAATGCAAGCCTACAAAATAGTATGAACAATTTGAGACTATGGCAAGTGAAATTATCCAACTGAAAGATTAAGAAATGAGGCATAAATGTAACACCCCGTCTTTACACAGGGCGCTACTTAGAAATAGACCTTACTAGGTACTGCTTAAGTAGGTTGACAACAACACTTTAGGATCTTGCAACGCGGGCACGACGAGAAAACTTAATAAAACATCCAATCTTTTATTTAGTAAAACTTAGAAAACATAGTTATGCATGCGTTCCCGAAAAACATAAATATCCAAATCCGACGAATCACTACTAACAATAAATTATTCGAGGAAAACAAAAGACAAGTAATAATACTAACCCCATCATAACAGTAAAACCAACATCCTAGAAAGTTATAAATAAACTAAGGTAAACCCGACCCTACTATGACACGCGCTCTTCACCGCTCCGCCCCGCCATCTGGCCTCGGTTATCGCACGGTTCCCTGATTCATACCTGGAACCGAAAAATATTCCCCGAAGGGTCATCTACAAATCTATCAAGTTCGAAAGAATACGGAAATTGCAAGACGTTTTGAAAGCACTTCTAAAGTCAACATCCAAGTCCACAATCGCACTCATAACTCTAAAAGCCAATACCTAAATTAGTTATAATTAGTCACACATAGCCACATACACATTCACAAATACAACCTTACAACAATGCAATTCCTCCATCTCGCAATCCGACTACCAAGGCGCTCGACCCCGCGCCGAGTGCAGAGGCAGGCCCTCTCACTCCTCTTCACAATCTCCCTTCTAACCCCGACTAAGCCTCCAATGGAGCACTTGCCAAAACATATAGAGAATATTTTTCGTTTCGAAGGGGTACGGTTTCCTTGTCACACGGGCCATACATAGACAACTCTTCCTCAACGCCAGCTACGATGGGGCCGTGCCGGAAACAGTACCAACACAGAGAAAATGTTCCAAAAATCTTTTTCCGATAAAATGCGTTCAAAACCATTTTACACACACAACAAATCAAGAAGTTCAAACAATTTAAAAATGTACTTGGGACTAGTTCCCAAAACCCGCCCTACAATAACGGCATGCAATCTAACAGGGTAGAGAAGAAGCAAGCAAGTCGAAAACGACTTACCTCGAAGATATGGATCCTTTGAAGAAGACAAAAGTTAAGACCTCGAGCGGAAATGATTCCCAATGGTCGTCTCTAACGACAATTGACGGTGGCGATGAATTCCGACAATCCTCTCGGCTCTCCAACGGCGTCCGGAATCGATCGGCGACGTCGTCGGTAGCACTGGTGACTGATAAGGACGGCCAGTGAGTTCCTCTCTGGCTTTTAGCTCCTTCCACGCACGTGACACGATGGCAGAGCAGTTTCCTCTTTCACTCCCGGGACGAACGATGAAGGTGATAAGCGATGGAAGTGATTGGCGATTCTGGTACAATTGATCTCCTAGGGCTGTTTATAATAGAATCCTAACGATAGGATTCATTGATTGGACAAAATTTTGTGCGTGCGAGATTACGAGGTGATGTTGGGTTAATTGGATAAGGTTAAATCTTGGATAATGAATTTACGTGTAAAAAGATAATGGGTATAGTTTTAGTATAGGGGTTTAGTTCAATAACAAATTAATTAATTAATCCGTCAAACGTTCACTTGTTATCCAACGAATTAATTAATTAATCCGTCACATGAAGTTACTTATAAAATTAGAACTTGATTGATTGTCGACTTAAGAAACTCAGATATTACATACTACCCCCCTTAAGAAAGTTTCGTCCCGAAACTTCTATAACGAATGAAAAGATATTCCGAGGTTTCCACAAAGCTCTCCCCCTTAAAGAGGTTCATCCTCGAACCAGAATTTATTGATAAAGATAAACATAACCAATACTAGCCATCCAAAACATGCAACACGTCTATCAAATATTTAAACAGTCAATCAAGCAAGTCAAAGCGAACATCAATCACGAAGCAAACATCGAATCTGAAAACATTACACTAATTACTACCCTTCCCCTCAAACGCCTCTACTATACCCGTGTAGATTTCTGGGTAACTCTCACTCATCTTGGACCCCGTCTCCCAAGTGGCCTCATCGGCTCATCGTTGAGACCACTGGATCAGCACCAAAGGAATCTCCTTGTTCCGCAACTTTTGCATTCGTCGATCCAGAATCTTCAATGGTTGTTCTCGGAAAGTATGGTCTGGTTCTACCACCAATTCCTCATAATTAAGTTTGTGACTAGGGTTCGGAACATACTATCTCAGCTGTGAGACGTCAAATACAGTATGATATCCGTCCAAAGCAGGCGGCAATGCTAGCATGTAGGCCACCTCGCCCACTCGCTCTAGAATCTCAAACGGACCGATATTTCGAGGGCTCAACTTCCCTTTAACTCCAAACCTCCTGACCCCGTGGGTAGGCAATACTCTGAACCAGATGTGTGCTCCTACCTCAAACTCCAAGGGTCTAATCCTCTTATCTGCATAGGACTTCTGGCGACTCTGTGCAGCTAACATCCTCTCCCGGATTATGGCCACTTTCCCAATCGTCTCCTCAATCATCCGTGGCCTCTCACCTACTATATCCGAGGGATCGTCCCAACACAACAGTGTCCTACATCTCCGACCATATAAAGCTTCATAAGGAGCCATCTGTATCGACGAGTGCCAGCTGTTGTTATAGGCAAACTCTATCAAAGACAAGTGGTCTGACCACTGACCTCCCCAGTCTAGCACACATGACCTCAGCATGTCCTCTAGAGTTTGAATCGTCCTCTCTGTTTGGCCGTCTGACTGCGGGTGGTAAGTGGTCGTGAAATGCAATCTCGTCCCCAATGCCTCATGTACCTGCTGCCAATATCTGGAAGTAAAACGCCCGTCACGATCTGACACAATCATCTTAGGCACTCCATGTAGTCTGACTATCTGACTGATAAACACCTCCACCAACTTGCTAACTAGCCAAGTCTCCTTAATGGGAAGAAAATGGGAAGTCTTTCTCAGTCTATCCACCACTACCTAAATGGCATCATGGCCTCTGCTGAGTCTCAAACCTGTGACGAAATCCATGCAGATGTCCTCCCACTTCCATTCAGGAATAGGGAGTGACTGAAGCATCCCTCCAGGTCTCTAGTGCTCGATCTTCACCTGCTGGCAAACCTGACACTTAGCAACAAATCTCGCTACATCTGGCTTCATGCCATCCCACCAATAAAATTGTCGCAGATCCTTGTACATCTTACTCGCCCCGGGGTGGATTGAGTAAGGTGTAGCATGGGCCTCCTGCAAAATTTTCTGCCTCAACTCTGCATCTCGAGGCACACAAATTCGACCACGCAAACACAAAATACCATTTGTTCTCTCCATAAAGTCGGGTGCCTCTCCACGACTCAATCTCTGCCTTAGATCCTGAATCATCGGGCAACTCTCCTGCTTCTGCCTCACTTCCTCAAGCAAGGACGGCTGACATTCTAGGGCTCTCAAACTGCCCTGGTAACGTTGAATCTGCACCTCAATACCGGACCTCATCGACTCTCTCTGTAACTATGGCTGAACTGTCAAATGAGCCAACATACGCTCCTGAGGCGTCTTCCTTCTAAGAGCATCAACGACCACATTTGCCTTCCCTAGGTGGTAAAGTATCTCAAGGTCATAGTCCTTCAGTAACTCAAGCCATCTTCTCTGCCTCATATTCAACTCCCTCTGCGTGAAGATGTACTTAAGGCTCTTATGATCTGTCATCACTTTTCAAGTGCTCCCATATAAGTAATGACGCGAAATCTTTAGTGCATGTACCACAGCTGACAGCTCCAAGTCATGAGTGGGGTAATTCTGCTCGTTCGGCTTCAACTATTTGGAGGCATAAGCAATCATCCTGTCCCTCTGCATCAGCACACAACCTAGGCTTACCTTGGAGGCGTCACAGTAAATCACAAAATCCTCATTCCCTTGAGGAAGAGCAAGTATAGGAGCCGAAGTCAACCTTCTCTTCAACTCATCAAAACTCCGTTGGCAGGCTTCATTCCACTCAAACCGAGTGGTCTTCTTAAGTAGGTTGGTAAGTGGTTGGGCTATCCGGGAAAACCCTTCCACAAACCTTCTGTAATACCCTGCTAGTCCTAGAAAGCTCCGCACCTCCTTCACATTCTTCGGAGGCTCCTAGGCTTTTACAACTTCAATCTTCAAAGGGTCCACCATAACTCCCTGGGCGGATACCACGTGACCTAAAAAGGTAACCTCAGACATCCAGAAATCATACTTGGACAACTTAGCAAATAACTGATGTTGCCTCAACACTCCCAATACCAGCCTAAGATGCTCGACGTGCTCCTCCTTACTCTTGGAGTAGATCAGAATGTCATCAATGAATACCACTACAAATTTGTCCAAGTAGTCTATAAACACCCGATTCATCAGCTCCATAAATACAGCGGGTGCATTAGTCAGTCCGAACGACATCACCACAAACTCATAATGACCATATCTCGTTCGGAAGGCCGTCTTGGGAATATCCTCTTCCCGAATCATCAACTGGTGATATCCCGACCTCAATCCACTTTAGAGAACACAGTAGCCCCTTGCAACTGATCCAACAAATCGTCAATACGTGGCAGCGGATATTTGTTCTTGATGGTAACCCGATTCAACTCCCGGTAGTCGATACACAAACGAAGAGAACCATCCTTCTTCTTCACAAACAAGACTGGAGCTCCCCATGGCGAAGCACTCTGTCGTACATATCCCTTCTCCAATAACTCCTCCAATTGAGCCTTCAACTCATGCATCTCCATCGGGGCCATGCGATATGGGGCTCTCGAAATCGGTCCCGTCCCAGGCTCCAACTCGATACCAAAATCTACCTCCCTCTAAGGAGGCAGTCCTGGAAGCTCCTCGGGAAAAACATCCTCAAACTCGCACACTACTGGTATGTATTGAATGTGCGGTCTCTCCTTGTTCCCCTTTAGGACATAACACCAATATCCTATACATCCATCACTGAGCAACTTGGCGGCCTTTATCATACTAATCACCGATTCGGGCCCTTCATGCTCTAACTCTTGACACACATGTTTTGTCCAATCATCTGTTGTCACTATAACTGTACCCCTATGTGCATCCAAAACTGCTCGGCAACGTCTCATCCAGTCTATCCCTAGAATCACGTCATCGTCCGGTGACAACTGCATTACTATGAAATCCGCATACCAATCCCTATTCCTTATTCTAATAGGGAATTGTAAAATCTCCTTATTCCCGCTCACCTTACTGCCGTCAGGCAGCCCCACAACAAAAGATACCCCCTCAGTGCAAGTCAATCCTAGTCTAGCCACACAAGCAAAAGACATAAAAGAATGGGTAGCACCCGTATCAAACAGTATATGAACAAGTCTAGACAGAATCCAAATCGTACCTGTAGCAGTCGGCGCGTGTAAGGCATCAGCCCTCCTCATCTCAAACATACGAGGCTGATTGCCCCCAGTAGTACTAACTCCTGCGCCGCGACCTCTGCCCTGACTCGGTGCCTGTTGAAACTGCTGAGGCTGACGACAAGGCACCTGGTTCACTGTTTCTAGTGAAGATCCTTGTGAGGGTGCTCCAACATTACAGTGCTGTTGTAAATGGCCAGGCTTCCCACAAGTGAAGCAGCTCTTGATTGGCTTCGGGTACTGACTCCTCAAATGGGCTGTGCTTCCACAGTTGAAGCACTCTCTCAGCCCTCCAGTGGACCGACTCTGACGGTGCTGGTCTTGACGACCTTGTGACTGAAACCCTGATCGTTGCTGCTGAGACGAGCCGAGATGACTATCTCTCCTAGGATCTGTCAGGGCATACAACTTCTGCCGTTTGATCCCCGTGGCATGTACCTCTAGCTGACTCTGTCGGGTCGTGGCCATAGCATAAGCCAAAGCAAACTGCTGAACATCTCTCAACGTCGGGAGTCGGAGACCAGACACATAGGCACGTAAGTGCGGATGCAACCTTTATAGAAAGGTCGCAATCTTCAACTCCTCGGTAGGGGCAGCATTCGACAACGCTGCCAACTCTTGCTGAAACTTCAGAATAGTCTCAGCCAAGGTGATGTTTTCGGGTCCAGCATCCCGAAAAGCAGCCTCCCGAGCCATCCTCACCACCAGAGGACAATACTGATCTCGAATCCTCCTCTCAAACTCCTCAAAAGTCACCTCAGTCCGGTGGTCCCTACCCAACTCCCACCAGTCAAAAGCACTCGCTTGTAACAAACTCTTTACCAAGGACATCTTCCTCTCCTCCGATGCCTGAATGGAGTCCAACGCAGATTTCACCCTCCCCAACCACTACTCTACGTCGGAACCTTGAGCTCCAGCAAAGTTTGGCACCCCAGTCTTCCTGATGTAACACCCCTATTTTACAACATTGGGTATTACCGCCAGTGACCTCGGACTTTACCCTCCAAAGTCACCCAAGGCTTTTAGAATGATATAGAACAATAATAACGCGGAAATAAACATAATTCATAAAATAGAAAAGGTGCTCCCGAAGGAGACTTTGTTTGTACAAAACATCTTACATTGCTTTTCGAATATAAAGTTGTTCAGAATTGAAAAGCAAAACAACTTGTCCTTGAATCATAATGAAACTAAAACGAAATGACATGAAAGGTACATCTTAAAAATCCTCTTTTTACCTTCGTCTTCACTTCACTTCACTTTACGTCTTGTTGGGATTCCTAGATTCTGACATAATTCGTGAGGGGCGAGAGAATGCCAGGAAAACATGCGGAAAAGAAGAATTAGTCTAGGAGACTAAGCAATCGGGAATGGAACTTCCCGAGGGTATTTTGGTAATTTCAAGTCTTATCGAAGGAGATAATAGGGTTGTGTTTACTATGAGGCTTATTTATGTGGGGCTTAAATAGTACGAAGGAGAGCATATTTTAACCGGAGATAGCTCGATAAACGAGAGAAGAGCTACTAGATTGTAGACTTCTTTTAGAATCGAAAGTGTGTTGTGAACGTTATTAATTCACACAAGTTAAAATAGCGAACTATACTATCAAGGCAACAACCATACTAGCATAAATAATCCTATCAAATAATAATAGCGAACTATACTAACAATGGTCGTTATATCTAACAATCGATATTTCCTAGGTTCATTTGTTACTTGGCACACAAGTTGTTCCCAACATCGAGAATTTCACGGAAACAAAATTATAAAGGTCACAAGGGGAAATTCCACTTGCCTTAACTTACACACGTATACTATCGAGTCTTGACGGAATATTTGGTTCAGAACATCGAGCACGAATCCCGACATAATGACACGGAATTTACAAGCGGATTTTAAATACGAATTCTCCCTACCTTGGATTCTCTCTTATAATACTTATATAAGAGAAATGGAATTCTAAATTATTATCATAATAATTTAGGTGGTCATTTAGATAATAATATTCCTTTATTATTATTTTAATTTTTTTGTAATATCCTTCTTTATCCCATATAATAAAATTCTTGTTCAAATAATTATTAAAATAATTTCCTTCTTAGCTTCACTTGCAATTTCCTTATTATAATTAAGGGAGTGTAGTCTCATAAAAATAGTATACTTTGTCTAAAAAGTATTTTCCATTAAAAGTACAAATTCTCCTTACATTATAAGAAATCTATTTTAACCTTTTTACATACCCATTTTAATTAAAATATTACTTTCAAATTTTCAAACATTTCCTTAATGAACTTAAAATATTATTTCCCTCACCAAAATATTTTATTAAGAATATTTTCTTAGTAGGATGATATTTAATTATTTAATTAACATAAATAAAACTCATAGACTTATAATTTATTTTCTTGGAAGTTTCCATAATTAGGACTTTCTATTTCTCTTTATAAGGTAACTTCCTAAATTTAACATATATTCAATTAATCTTATTTATTTTATTCCTATAGTTCGTTTCATGTTATATGGCTTATAAAATATCTATGATCATACCTTATATTATATGATCATGGTTTATAACATACAATCATGTCTTGCAAATATTCTATTTCATACTTATAGTCCATTATTGTAATATTTTAGGTTATAAAATAATATCTTTCCCATATCATAATTATTTCTTTTCTCGCAAGCAATCCTTATAACTATATAATATCATAAAATCATTATAAGATCATACTTCTTATATCTAACTTAGAACTTATGCCTTGCAATAATTCTCTACACTTAAAGATTATTAAATTAATATTCTTTTTTCTCACATGATGACTTTTGTAATATAATCATTATCAACATTATGCTTTTATAACAAATCAATGTCTAATGTCACTATAGTCCATGACCACAATCTTTGTAATAATAATATTTTTATAAAGGTTCTCTACAAGTATTTAGATTAATTATAATTATACTATGTCATAAGTATTTTATCATCACTACCATTATTATTAAATAAATCTTATGTCTAGGCCATTATGATTTCTTAATTCAAATTATAAAATCTTTTCCATATTTCTCCAATATCTTGTCATGCAAGTCAACTTTTATAACTTAGTAATATAATAACATATTATATATTAACTTATTGTCACAACTTATATATTTATAATTAGAGGTTATATCTTTTAGAAACCTCTACACCTAGAGGTAGGTCAAACTAATATTTTTATTAAATAATAGATTCATTAACATATCTATCATCATTATAAAAATTCATATATCATTATATTCTTTACACTTAGTGATATGTAACATTAATATCTTATATAAATATAAGTATTCTTCCAACAAAATATCTTTTAAATATAGAAAGCTACAACTTTATACTAGTAATTTTATATAAAAATACTCTTACAAAAGTTCTTATTATTATTTATATAAAACATGTCTTGCAACTTATAATATAATATGATATAAGGAATTGTCCACAATACTTTATTTACTTGTTTTATCTCCTCTACTTAACTAACAAGATCTCAACTATTATTTTTATTAGAATTAAATTGTAAGGCTAACAATAATAAGGAGAAACTATTTAAATTATATAAAAAATTTATTAAACAAATTAATAAATTTGGGTAGAGATTTATGGACCTTTTGATTATACGTAAAGTGTATAGAGGAGAAGGCCAAGGAGGAGGGATCGACCGACGGTGATGGGGCGGCGCAACCAGGACGGGGCGGCGAGCAGGTGGTGCGGCGGCGGCAGGCGGTCCGGCGAGGCTAGGTGGTGGCCGGCGGTCTCAAAGGGGGAAAAAGAGGGGATATTTGGTGGGATTTTGAATGGAGAATTGTAACTTGAGAGGCTAATTTTTGGGCACTAGAGAGCACTTAGCAAGAAGGAGAAGAAGATCTTTGAAGTGTGAGTTGCTAAGGTGGATGAGAGCCCCTTCTTATAGTCAAGAGAGGCCAAGCTCTCAATCCTTGTCCATGGAAGTGAACCAATGGAGGAAGGGAGGATGCTCCATGATTAGCCAAAGTTGTGTTTGTTGGTCGTGATGAGAGGATGATGCAAGAAAGTTGTCTTGCAAGCTGGAGAAAGAAGAGAAGCATGCAATGGTGAAGTGTCAAATCAAGTTGACTTTTTTGGAGAAGAAGACTAAAAAATTGATATAAAATTAAAAGGGTGGGGTAAATGAGTAAGAAAGTTCACTTGGTCTAGCAGAATAGAGAGGGGGCGTGTGGAGTGAGTTGCAAGAGGTCTCGGGTTCAAGTCCCGGCTCTTGCATTCTTATTTATTGAATTTTCATTGTATTTTTACTAGCTTGTTGTACCGTTTTTTATCTACTAAAACTGAAATTATGAAGCATTATTTTTATTTAATTGCTTTTTTTTATTTATAACCCTTATAATGCCTTCTTGCAATTTATTTAATTTTAATTTACGTACGAATCTCTTTTAAAGAACAAAAGGGTTATATATAAAATATATTTAAAAATTCTCCTTTATAAGAGAAAGAATTATAAAATTATATTATATTGGATTTAAAGTCTTGTAATATTGCGGATATTACAATAGTACCCCCTTAAAAATTAGTTTCGTCGCTGAAACTAGGAAAGACTTAGGGCGGTACAAGGTTAACACGAAAAACCACTACCACTCACAACTGTGAGGAATGAACAAAGGGTCTAGTACCCCCTTAAAGAACGTTTCGTTCTATAGTTAAGATGAGAGTACAATTGTAACACTTTTCTTAAGGAATTATTAACTTAGTATTCTTAGAACGCTTCCACATTCGGACTTATGTGGTGTAACGAAATCAAGGGATAGGAATGGAGAACCAATTGGTTTTGCTAGTGAAGTAGGCTATAGGTCAAGCAGTCTTATCCATTAGCTTGACTCATACCTATGGAAGTTCTAGGTTGACCTTCCCAACATAAAAGTGGGACTGCTTATAGAATAAGCATTCTAATTGAATTGATCAGTTAAGTGCTTCTAGGAAGTGAGTATAAAAATGACTAAATTCTTTCCATTCTTTTAGAATAGAGTCTTGACGGATGAATTCTCTTAAGATGGACCTATGATAACTGATGGTATGGAATTGAAGTTTTGACTATTTGGAACCATCTTTACGATGCCTTGGAAGAAGGATTTCGAATTATGGTTTCTAAAGAAGTTTCTATTGGGATAGATGATGGTTATCTCCCAAGAGGGAGTAACCATCTTTACGATGTCGTAATCGGATATATTATACTATCGAGAAGTTGTTCGAGCATCCCTTTATATTATATTATACAGTATTTACCTAAAATGTAGTTTTTTTTTGTAATCAAGGTTAAACTCGAGGGACTACGTGGTTTCATTCCACCTATCTGATCAGTACCGGGGAGCGATTTCCAACATAATCGCCTAAAGTGTATTTCTTTAGAGGAATAAGACCTGAAGTTCTACCTCAACCACGTGGCCAAGGTGGGAGTTAAAAGTCCGTTGTTATTCACCACCATGAATCTATATTGAACCTTTTGATTTTATAGCTTACAATTTCACTATGGTATAAAAAGTAACATTTTGGGGCGAGCTTAGTAATATAATGAATATGTCATAAAGTTAAATCAGGGTTTAGCTCGAACTTTCTCTTGCCTTAAGCCAACGATGGAACAAGGTCGATGGTTAACCACTAATATGATAATCCATAATCATAATATAGATTTCAGAAGGGGACACCCTTACGAGAAAGAGTGTCACTGGCAGGGTTCGACATTTCAACTACTGCTGTGATACAAAAGTGCCTTAAGGGCAAAACTAATATGATTACGAAGATTAAACTTGGATAGGAAAGATAGCTATTGAACTCACACTGTGAGGATACTACGAGTTCTAGTACCCCCCTTAAAAGATAATACTAATGGTACTTAGGAAGACATTAATCTGGGCAAAACGTCTCTGCATACCTTGCTCGGTTTCCCAGGGTTCCCAAGTTGTACCTTCATTGCCATCCTTGGACCAAAGTACTCGTACTAGAGGTACTTCTTTGTTGCGTAGCTGCTTAACTTGGTGCTCTACTATTTTCAGCGGTCTCTCCTCATAAGTGTCATCCGACTGGATTTCCACGTCGTCGAAGTTGATTACGTGGGAGTCATTGGGCACGTATTTCCTTAGGAGTGACACGTGGAAGACATTATGAATGGGGTGGGCTGAAGGAGGTAAGGCAACTAGATAAGCTAGGTTGCCGACTCTTTTTAGGATCTCAAAGGGTCCTACATATCGAGGGTTAAGCTTGCCTCGCTTTCCGAAGCGGAAAACGCCTTTTGAGGGAGATACCTTGAAAACCTTATCTCCTACTATGAACTCGATGTCTCGCCTCTTTAGATCAACATAGGATTTCTGTCGACTTTGAGTAGTCAACAATCTTTGATGAATAAGGGCAAACTCGGAGGCAGTCTTTTCTATTAAATAAGGACCTAGTAGAATCTTGTCGACGTTGTCGTCCCAACAGAGCGGAGAATGACATTTTCGGTCGTACAAAGCTTCAAAGGGAGCCATCTTGATGGTGGAATGCCAGCTATTGTTGTAGGTGAATTCTACAAAATGCAAGTTGTCGTCCCAACTCGTTGTACTGTCTAACGCACAGGCTCGTAGCATGTCCTCAATAGTTTGGATGGTCCTTTCCGATTGACCATCGTTTTGAGGGTGGAAGGATGTGCTAAATTTCAGTTCTGTGCCCATGGCCTTGTGTAATTCTTCCCAGAAGGGGGCCATGAAACGACCATCTCGATCGGAGATAATTGTCTTCGGGGTTCCATGGAGGTGGACTATTTCCTTGATGAAGACTGTTGCCAACTTTGGAGCTTTCCATGTCTTATGAATAGCGATGAAATGAGCGCTCTTGGGGAGACGATCTACGATAACCTAAATTGAGTCCTTTTGCTTTTGAGTCTTGGGTAGGTCAGCCACGAAGTCCATTTCTATATCCTCCCATTTCCATTCCGGCACGGGAAGGGATTGCAATTTTCCTCCAGGTCTTCGGTGTTCGATCTTCACTTTCTGACAAACTAAGCACTTGGATATGAATTCTGCGACTTCTTGTTTCAAATTTGGCCACCAGAAGTTTCTTCGTACATCTTTATACATTTTACTTGCTCTGGGGTGTACGGAATAGGAAGATGCGTGGGCTTCTTTCAAGATGATCTTTCGAAGCTCGTCCACTGCTGGCACACAAATCCAGTTTTAGAACCAAAGGGAACCGTCATCTTGAATGACGAATCCGAGTGCCTTGCCTTCCTGTACTTTGCCGCTTATTCTGATCAGCATGATGTCATCAATTTGCTTCTCCTTGATTTTGGCTAGCAAGTCGGATTGGATTTCCAAGGTGTTTAGACAACCTTGTTGTCTTCCAAACCAGTCTTCGATGCCTTCTCTAATCAGTTCTTGCTGCAGCTTTGGCTGAATCGTTAGCATTGCGATCAAGCCCTCTTGTTGTGTCTTACGATTGAGAGCGTCTGCTACGACATTTGCCTTGCCCGGGTGATAGAGCAGCTCAATGTCGTAGTCCTTCAGTAGTTCCAACCATCTTCTTTGCCTCATGTTCAGTTCCTTCTGAGTGAACACGTACTTCAAATTCTTGTGGTCTGTGAAAATCTAACATTTGACCCCGTACAAGTAATGTCGCCAAATCTTTAAGGCAAACACCACTGCTGCTAGTTCAAGGTCGTGCGTCGGATAGTTCACTTTGTAGACCTTGAGTTGTCGGGATGCATAAGCAATTGCTTTCCCATTCTGCATGTGTACGCATCCCAAGCCTTGCTTTGAGGCGTAGCTATAGACCACATAGACATCGTGTCCATCTGGCAGTGTCAGCACTGGTGCACTTGTGAGACGCTTCTTGAGTTCTTGGAAACTTTCTTCACACTTTTCATCCCACACAAACTTCTTATGAGTTTTTTGGGGTAGTTTCGTCATGGTTAGGGCGATCTTGGAGAACCCTTCGACGAACCTTCGGTAGTACCCTACAAGTCCTATGAAGCTGCGAATTTCCCTTACATTCTTTGGTTGCTTTCATTTTGAGACTGCTTCAATTTTCTTTGGGTCTACCATAACTCCGTCTTGGTTGATGACATGACCTAAGAAAGTCACTTCTTTAAGTCATAAGTCACACTTGGACAACTTGGCGTAAAGTTGGTTGTGCCTTAAAATCTGTAGCAGAGTTCGGAGATGTTATTCATGCTCAACTTGATTTCCGGAGTAGATTAGAATGTCGTCAATGAAGACGATGACAAACTTGTTGAGGTATTCATGGAAGCATCGGTGCATCAGGTCCATGAACACCACAGGTGCATTGGTCAATCCAAATGGCATCACTACAAACTCGTAGTGGCCATAGCGGGTGCGGAAAGCAGTCTTCGGTATGTCCTCCTTGCGGATCCGAAGTTGGTGATAACCTGATCTCAGGTCGATCTTGGAGAAAACTTTTGATCCTCGAAGTTGATCTAAGAGGTCGTCTATCCTTGGAAGAGGATACTTGTTCTTGATGGTGACTTTATTCAACTCTTTGTAGTCGATGTCTAAGCGGAAAGTCCCATCCTTCTTCTTTACAAAGAGCATCGGTGCTCCCCAAGGCGAAGCACTTGGTCGGATGAAACCCTCCTCAAGCAACTCTTCGAGCTGACTCTTGAGTTCTTTCATTTCTAGCGGGGCCATCCTGTAGGGTGACTTAGGGATTGGCGCGGTTCTTGGCTCGAGGTTTATTGAAAACTCGACTTCTTGTCGGGGAGGTAATCTAGGGAGTTCTTTTGGGAAGACGTCGGTGAATTTCTCTGGCTACCGGAATCACTTTATATCCACGACCTTTTTCTCTGTCGGCTCGAGGTAACAAAGATACCCAACACAGCCCTGTCGGAGTAGCTTCCCGGCCTTCTTGGCGTTGATCACCTTTCCATTTTCTTTTTCTCGTTTTCCCTTGAACTTACATTTGTGCTTCCCTCTTGAGTTGATGGTTACGGTTCATCGCTCCATGATGAGACAACCAATCTCTTCCGAGAATGATGTCATAGGGATCCATGTCCAAAATATCTTGGTCCTAGCAACTTCTTTTCTAACTTCATCTGTCACCGTGTTGACTTATCAAAATCGAAGCGAAGAAAAGTCTATGATGTGGCTTTCGCATAGCTTTATTATGGTTGGCTTAATCGGTTGACAAACATCAAATATCACGCCAAGCTTCCATATGCTAGTTGAGCAATTCCTATCTACTTGTTGGTACGTCAGATTAATATATCTTTCACTAGTCGGAATTTTCTACCATTCCTTTCTTGCTAGATCATTGTTTGTCCCTCACATACCTCTCGATAGTCTGTTTCGAGATCGGGTGAAGTAGAGATATGTTAGATCTTTAGTCGACTAAGCCATCCTTGGTGTCCTCTTTGGAAATTTCTATCTTCCCGTGAGTCACTGGATCAGTAAGTTTGACTCTATGGAAACGTAAGTATTCCCTTTAGTTAGCGTGACTTCTTCTCATTCCCGATGTGCATGAACTTAGTTTTTATTACAACCATTTTCTGTAAATGGCTAAAATCGACATTCATATAGAATATTCGTAATTCTATATTTGAAGAAGGATATAGTTGTTTTTCTTAATTCCCAAGTATAGGCAAGAAATGATGTGCAAGTTTACAGAAGAGAGAAAACTTTTATTAGAACTTTTATGGAAACTGATTACAAAAGGCTATATATAATAAGTCATTACACTAGGGACGAAAACAAAACTACTATCGACCTAACTATTCAAGGACGAAATGAATATTCGAGTTAAGTGGACTACTTAGAGTTTCACACTACTTAATGATAAACAACCGAATTTTAGCCCTAGGGTGTGCTTGGGAAACAAAAGTTGTCCAAGAACCCTTCATCGAACAAACTTTCATCGAGGGCGCCCCCTTCGTGGTTCAACAGTAATTGGGCTTGCTCGATGTGCTGACGGGTTGCAGCTATATAGCCACGGTTGACTACAAGACGAGCATGGAGTTGGGCGTCCTTGTTTTGGTATGACCTCATTTCATCCAACCACACTTCCTTGCGTTGAATGAGGTAGTCGTACTTTGGTTGACGAACCCTTGTTGGGTTTGGGCTGTTGATTGGAGATGGGTTTCTTGTTTGACAATTTGCTTGGTGATGGGATGACTCTCCTTGAGTCCAGTTAGCCCATCCACCCACTTGATAGGTCATTGGAATTTGACTTGTGAATTGGTGGTGTGGAGTCTTCGTCAAGTGTCCCCATGGATGATATTCCGAGAATTCTTGCTTAGTGATTTCCTGACTTGATTGGTCATGAAGGGAGTTATTAACTCCCCCTCGAGGTATGCTTCTTCATGGTTTTCTTCCTTGAGATTCACCTCGGGTGCATTTTCATGTATCTCCTCTTGTAGTGCTAGTTCGGGGTTGTCCTCGGGGTATCCATTTGGCAAAAACGACCATTGAGCGAAAGCCTCATCAAGCTCTTGAGCAGCCTTTTTGGCTTCATCCCTGATTCGGATTTGGCTTCTAGTGAATAACATTTCTGTAGAGGAGAAGAAGGCGTTTATATAGAATCTCCTTTGATTCTATAAGGCAAAGACATGTTGAAGAAAGTTGAGGTTTTGAAATTTACTAAAGCAAAGGTTTATTTTTAATCTTTTCATTTTCTTGGCCTTATTAAAGGGTCTAGGATTTCTTTCTCTTTGTCTATTTTAAGAAATAAGTTCTTGATTACTAACAATTTTCCTAGTGTGAAGGTGAAAATCTTTAACCACAAGTTTCCAACAAAGGGTTTAAAGTCTCTAAAAATCGGAACGTTTATACGACTTTAAGTTTCGGATGATAGAGAGGAAATTTTGTAAAAATGGTAGTTCTAGAACTAAGTATTTGGCATTTAAAGTTTTTTATTTATTTAAGAAATCTTAGCTAAGAAGTTAAATTGGGGAGTTATCATTTTTCATTTTCTATTTTAAGGCTATAAAAGGAACTTTTCTATAAATGGAAGTTTCGAATAGCAGAAGAAAGAAAAAAAACTTAGGTTTTAAAAGTTCTCGGTTTTTCGAAATTTTTTTGTTTTAAAAGTTTTCGGTTTTGAAAACAAATCATTTTAGCTCTGATACCACAATTGTAACACCCCTATTTTTCAACATTGGGTATTACCGCTAGTGACCTCGGATTTTACCGTCCAAAGTCATCCAAGGCTTTTAGACTGATATAGAACAATAATAATGCGGAAATAAACATAATTCATAAAATAGAAAAGGTGCTCCCGAAGGAGACTTTGTTTGTACAAAACATCTTACATTGCTTTTCGAATATAAAGTTGTTCAGAATTGAAACGCAAAACCACTTGTCCTTGAATCATAATGAAACTAAAACGAAATGACATGAAAGGTACATCTTGAAAATCCTCGTTCTTCCTTCGTCTTCACTTCACTTCACTTTACGCCTTGTTGGGATTCCTAGATTCTGACATAATTCGTGAGGGGCGAGAGAATGCCAGGAAAACATGCTGAAAAGAAGAATTAGTCTAGGAGACTAAGCAAGTGGGAATGGAACTTCCCGAGGGTATTTTGGTAATTTCAAGTCTTATCGAAGGAGATAATAGGGTTGTGTTTACGATGAGGCTTATTTATGTGGGGCTTAAATAGTACGAAGGAGAGCATATCTTAAGCGGAGATAGCTCGATAAACGAGAGAAGAGCTACTAGATTGTAGACTTCTTTTCGAAAGTGTGTTGGGAACGTTATTATTTCACACAAGTTAAAAACCTCTCGCGCCCTAAGCGGACCGAGAGCTAGATCGATCATTTGAGACCGGTCCGGTTTTGGTGTCTTAAATGTGCATTGGGCACTTTTCTTATATAGTGATGAAAAAGTATTCAATTTCATTAATGATTTTTAATAGAAAGAGGTGGGACTCGGATGGCCCGATCCACCAAGGGAAAAACTCAGTTTCCCGGCACTTAGCTAGAGTGCGCTCATCCCTCCTTGCAATCGGAGCGGATGGGATCATGATCCCGAAAGTCATACTTCAAGCACGTAGGCACTTACGACTTAGTAAGATTATATAGAAGCGTCAGCTATTCCGCGCTCCTCACTAGTTCGTTCGACGTTGGTCTCTGAACGAGATCGTAAACAATCAAGGCCATAACCATACTAGCATAAATAATCCTATCAAATAATAATAGCGAACTATACTAACAATCGATATTTCCTAGGTTCATTTGTTACTTGGCACACAAGTTGTTCCCAACATCGAGAATTTCACGGAAACGAAATTATAAAGGTCACAAGGGGAAATTCTACTTGCTTTAGCTTACACGCGTATACTATCGAGTCTTGACGGAATATTTGTTTTGCAACTTCGAGCACGAATCCCGACCTAATGACATGGAATTTACGAGCGGATTTTAAATACGAATTCTCCCTAGCTTGGATTCTCTCTTATAATACTTATATAAGAGAAATGGAATTCTAAATTATTAGAGTTTGGTTCAAATGAAACAAACTCTTATCCTGAAACGAATGCACTTTTTGTAGTTAGTAGTGCACTTTTTGTAGTTAGTAGTGCACTTTTCCTACTTCAGAGTGCACTTTTTCGCATTTGCACTTTTCGTACTTTTTAGTGCACTTTTCATACTTTTGTAGTGCACTTTTTCGTAGTGCACTTTTTGTATTTTTCAATGCACTTTTATATGAAAAGTGTACTACTAACTAAGAAAAGTGCATTCGTTTCACG
The DNA here is from genome assembly GCA_964016875.1 of Fallopia convolvulus. NCBI lineage: Eukaryota > Viridiplantae > Streptophyta > Magnoliopsida > Caryophyllales > Polygonaceae > Fallopia > Fallopia convolvulus. The sequence continues at coordinate 15,340,051 of OZ024724.1, forward strand.
TTTTAGGATAAGAGTTTGTTTCATTTGAACCAAACTCGTCATTTAAAATAATAATATTCCTTTATTATTATTTTAATTTTTTTGTAATATCCTTCTTTATCCCATATAATAAAATTCTTATTCAAATAATTATCAAAATAATTTCCTTCTTAGCTTCACTTGCAATTTCCTTAATATAATTAAGGGAGTGTAGTTTCATAAAAATAGTATACTTTGCCTAAAAAGTATTTTCCTTGAAAAGTACAAATTCTCCTTACATTATGAGAAATCTATTTTAACCTTTTTACATACCCATTTTAATTAAAATATTACTTTCAAATTTCCAAACATTTCCTTAATGAACTTAAAATATTATTTCCCTCACCAAAATACTTTATTAAGAATATTCTCTTAGTAGGATTTTATTTAATTATTTAATTCACATAAATAAAGCTCATAGACTAATAATTTATTTTCTTGGAAGTTTCCATAATTAGGACTTTCTATTTTTCTTTATAAGGTAACTTCCTAAATTTAACATATATTCAATTAATCTTATTTATTTTATTCCTATAGTTCTTTTCATGTTATATGGCTTATAAAATATCTATGATCATAGCTTATATTATATGATCATGGTTTATATAACATACAATCATGTCTTACAAATATTCTATTTCATACTTATAGTCCATTATTGTAATATTTTAGGTTATAAAATAATATCTTTCCCATATCTTAATTATTTCTTTTCTCGCAAGCAATCCTTATAACTATATAATATCATAAAATCATTATAAGATCATACTTCTTATATCTAACTTAAAACTTATGCCTTGCAATAATTCTCTACACTTAAAGATTATTAAATTACTATTCTTTTTCTCACATGATGACTTTAGTAATATAATCATTATCAACATTATTCTTTTATAACAAATCAATGTCTAATGTCACTATAGTCCATGGCCACAATCTTTGTAATAATAATATTTTTATAAGGGTTCTCTACAAGTATTTAGATTAATTATAATTATACTATGTCATAAGTATTTTATCATCACTACCATTATTATTTAAAAAATCTTATGTCTAGGCCATTATGATATCTTAATTCAAATTATAACATCTTTCCCATATTTCTCCAATATCTTGTCATGCAAGTCAACTTTTATAACTTAGTAATATAAAAACATATTATATATTAACTTATTGTCACAACTTATATATTTATAATTAGAGCTTATATCTTTTAGAAACCTTTACACCTAGAGGTAGGTCAAACTAATATTTTTATTAAACAATAGATTCATTAACATATCTATCATCATTATAAAAATTCATATATCATTATATTCTTTACACTTAGTGATATGTAACATTAATATCTTATATAAATATAAGTATTCTTCCAACAAAATATCTTTTAAATATAGAAAGCTAAAACTTTATACTAGTAACTTTATATAAAAATACTTTTACAAAAGTTCTTATTATTATTTATATAAAACATGTCTTGCAACTTATAATATAATATGATATAAGAAATTGTCCACAATACTTTATTTACTTGTTTTATCTCCTCTTCTTAACTAACAAGATCTCAACTATTATTTTTATTAGAATTAAATTGTAAGGCTAACAATAATAAGGAGAAACTATTTAATTTATAAAAAAATTGATTAAACAAATTAATAAATTTGGGTAGAGATTTATGGACCTTTTGATTATACGTAAAGTGTATAGAGGAGAAGGCCAAGGAGGAGGGGATCGACCGGCGGTGATGGGGGAGGCGCAACCAGGACGGGGCAGCGAGGACTCGGCGGCGAGTAGGTGGTGCGGCGGCGGCAAGCGGTCCGGCGAGGCTAGGTGGTGGCCGACGGTCTCCAAGGGGGGAAAAGAGGGGATTTTTGGTGGGATTTTGAATGGAGAATTATAACTTGAGAGGCTGATTTTTGGGCACTAGAGATCACTTAGCAAGAAGGAAAAGAAGATGTTTGAAGTGTGAGTTGCTAAGGTGGATGAGAGCCCCTTTTTATAGTCAAGAGAGGCCAAGCTCTCAATCCTTGTCCATGGAAGTGAACCAATGGAGGAAGGGAGGATGCTCCATGATTGGCCAAAGTTGTGTTTGTTGGTGGTGATGAGAGGATGATGCAAGAAAGTTGTCTTGCAAGCCAAGGAGAAAGAAGAGAAGCATGCAATGGTGAAGTGTCAAATCAAGTTGACTTGTTTGGAGAAGAAGACTAAAAAATTGATATAAAATTAAAAGGGTGGGGTAAATGAGTAAGAAAGTTCACTTGGTCTAGCGGAATAGAGAGGGTGCGTGTGGAGTGAGTTGCAAGAGGTCTCGGGTTCAAGTCCCGACTCTTGCATTCTTTTTATTGAATTTTGATTTTATTTTTACTAGCTTGTTGTACCTCTTTTTATCTACTAAAACCGAAATTATGAAGCATTATTTTTATTTAAATGCTTTTATTTATTCATAACCCTTATAATGCCTTCTTGTAATTTATTTAATTTTAATTTAAGTACGAATCTCAATTAAAGAGCAAAAGGGTTATATATAAAATATATTTAAAAATTCTCCTTTATAAGAGAAAGAATTATAAAATTATATTATATTCGATTTAAAGTCTTGGAATATTGTGGATTGCAGCGTTCACCTCTAGGGCCAGTCCTGCTGGTGGCACTCCTCCTGCCACTTGTGCCCCGTTAGCTGGGGGAACCCCTCCAGCGACAAATGCACTGTCCTCCTGATGACCAACAACAGCCACATCCTGACTCTCAGCAACCTCCTCCTAGTGAGTAACATTATGTTGTACCTCTGGCTCAGCATCCACAAGGGCCTCTCCTCTACCCTTGCTACGATCCCTACCTCGGCCTCTACCACGGCCTCTTCTGCGACCTCTTCCACTGGCTTCAGCAACACCCGCTCTGGTTGGTGGGGCCATCTATAACAGAAAGTCCCACAGTCAAAACTTAAGTATCCTTCGGCTGATGGAGCGGAGTCGCGATGTGTCACCTACCCCCTATATGCAACATGCCTACCCTAGTGAAAACATTTTGAAAATACTGGCTAATTTTTGTTTTAAGTTGGACCTCGGGTACACTCGTTGGTCAGTTCCTTGTGCCCTGTTGTCAACCTCGCTCTGATACCAATTTGTAACACCCCGTCTTTACACAGGGCGCTACTTAGAAATACACCTTACTAGGTACTACTTAAGTGGGTTGACAACAACACTTTAGGATCTTGCAACGCGGACACAACGAGAAAACTTAATAAAACATCCAACCTTTTATTTAGTAAAACTTAGAAAACATAGTTATGCATGCGTTCCCGAAAAACATAAATATCCAAATCCGACGAATCACTACTAACAATAAATTATTCGAGGAAAACAAAAGACAGGTAATAATACTAACTCCATCATAACAGTAAAACCAACATCCTAGAAATTATAAATAAACTAAGGTAAACCCGACCCTACTATGACACGCGCTCTTCACCGCTCCGCCCTGCCATCAAGCCTCGGTTCCTGCACGGTTCCCTGATTCATTCCTGGAACTAAAAAATATTCCCCAAAGGGTCAGCTACTAATCAATCAAGTTCGAAAGAATACGGAAATTGCAAGACGTTTTGAAAGCACTTCTAAAGTCAGCATCCAAGTCCACAATCGCACTCATAACTGTAAAGGACAATACCTAAATTAGTTATAATTAGTCACACATAGCCACATACACATTCACAAATACACCTTACAACAATGCAATTCCTCCATATCGCAATCCGACTACCAAGGCGCTCGACCCCGCGCCGAGTGCAAAGGCAGACCCTCTCACTCCACTTCACAATCTCCCTTCTAACCCCGGCTAAGCCTCCACTGGAGCACTTGCCAAAACATATAGAGAATATTTTTCGTTTTGAAGGGGTACGGTTTCCCTGTCACACGGGTCGTACATAGACAACTCTTCCTCAACGCCAGCTACGATGGGGCCGTGCCGGAAACAGTACCAACACAGTGAAAACGTTCCAAAAATCTCTTTCCGATAAAATGCGCTCAAAACCATTTTACACACACAACAAATCAAGAAGTTCAATCAAGTTAAAAATGTACTCGGGACTAGTTCCCAAAATCCGCCCTACAATAACGGCATGCAATCTAACAAGGTAGAGAAGAACCGAGCAAGTCAAAAACGACTAACCTCTAAGATAGGGATCCTTTGAAGAAGACAAAAGTTAAGACCTCGAGCGGAAACGATTCCCAGTGGTCGTCTCTAACGATAATTGACGGCAGCGGTGAATTTCGACAATTTTCTCGGCTCTCCAACGTCGTCCGGAATCGATCGGCGACGTCGTCTGTAGCACCGTGACTGATAAGGACAGCCAATGAGTTCCTCTCTGGCTTTTAGCTTCTTCCACGCACGCGACACAATGGCAGAGCGGTTTCCGCTTTCACTCCCGGGACGAACGATGAAGGTGATACGTGATGGAAGTGATTGGCGATTCTGGTACAATTGATCTCCTAGGGCTGTTTATAATAGAATCCTAACGATAGGATTCATTGATTGGATAAAATTGTGCGCATGCGAGATTACGAGGTGAAGTTGGGTTAATTGGATAAGGTTAAATCTTGGATAATGAATTTACGTATAAAAAGATAATGAGTATAGTTTTAGTATAGGGGTTTAAATTGATAACAAATTAATTAATTAATCCTTCAAATGTTCACTTGTTATCCAATGAATTAATTAATTAATCCGTCACACGAAGTTACTTATAAAATTAGATCTCGATTGATTGTCGACTTAAGAAACTCGGATATTACATACTGCCCCCTTAAGAAAGTTTCGTCCCGAAACTAGAGGTTTGTAGAAACCTCAGAATATCTTTTCCTTCGTTATAGAAGTTTCGGGACAAAACTTTCTTAAGGGGGGTAGTATGTAATGTCCGAGTTTCTTAAGTCGATAATCAATTGAGTTCTAATTTTATAAGTAACTTCGTGTGATGGATTAATTAATTAATTCGTTGGATAACAAGTGAACGTTTGACGGATTAATTAATTAATTTGTTATCGAACTAAACCTCTATACTAAAACTATACCCATTATCTTTTTATACGTAAATTCATTATCCAAGATTTAACCTTATCCAATTAACCCAACTTCACCTCGTAATCTCGCACACGCACAATTTTATCCAATCAATGAATCCTATCGTTAGGATTCTATTATAAATAGCCTTAGGAGATCAATTGTACCAGAATCGCCAATCACTTCCATCGCATATCACCTTCATCGTTCGTCCCGGGAGTGAAAGCGGAAACGCTCTGCCATCGTGTCGCGTGCGTGGAAGGAGCTAAAAGCCAGAGAGGAACTCACCGACCGTCCTTATCAGTCACTGGTGCTACCGACGACGTCGCCGATCGATTCCGGACTCCGTTGGAGAGCCGAGAGGATTGTCGGAATTCACCGCCGCCGTCAATTGTCGTTAGAGACGACAACTGGGAATTGTTTCCGCTCGAGGTCTTAACTTTTGTCTTCTTCAAAGGATCCCTATTCGAGGTAACTCTTTTTCGACTTGCTCGGTTCTTCTCTACCCTGTTAGATTGCATGCCGTTTTTGTAGGGCGGATTTTGGGAACTAATCCCGAGTACATTTATAAATTGTCTGAACTTCTTGATTTGCTGTGTGTGTAAAATGGTTTTGAGCGCATTTTATCGGAAAGAGATTTTTAGAACGTCTTGTCTGTGTTGGTACCGTTTCCGGCACGGCCCCATCGTAGCTGGCGTTGAGGAAGAGTTGTCTATGTATGGCCCGTATGACAGGGAAACCGTACCCCTTCAAAATGAGAAATATTCTCTATATGTTTTGGCAAGTGCCCTAGTGGAGGCTTAGCCGGGGTTAGAAGGGAGATTATGAAGTGGAGTGAGAGGGCCTGCCTTTGCACTCGGCGCGGGGTCGAGATGGAGGAATTGCTTTGTTGTAAGGTGTATTTGTGAATGTGTATGTGGCTATGTGTGACTAATTATAACTAATTTAGGTATTGTCCTTTACAGTTATGAGTGCGATTGTGGACTTGGATGCTGACTTTAGAAGTGCTTTCAAAACGTCTTGCAATTTCCGTATTCTTTCGAACTTGATTGATTAGTAGCTGACCCTTCAGGGAATATTTTTTAGTTCCAGGTATGAATCAGGGAACCGTGCAGGAACCGAGGCCAGATGGCGGGGCGGAGTGGTGAAGAGCGCGTGTCATAGTAGGATGGGGTTTACATTAGTTTATTTATAACTTTCTAGGATGTTGGTTTTACTGTTATGATGGAGTTAGTATTATTTCCCGTCTTTTGTTTTCCTCGAATAATTTATTGTTAGTAGTGATTCGTCGGATTTGATATTTATGTTTTTCAAGAATGCATGCATAACTATGTTTTCTAAGTTTTACTAAATAAAAGGTTGGATATTTTATTAAGTTTTCTCATCGTGCCCGCGTTGCAAGATCCTAAAGTGTTGTTGTCAACCCACTTAAGTAGTACCTAGTAAGGTCTATTTCTAAGTAGCGCCCTGTGTAAAGATGGGGTGTTACAATAAAAATCAGGTTAAGAGATGAAAGGCGACTTGCACCTCTTAACACATCCCATAAATTGTTGTAACAGGTTTCAATAATTTGTTTCAAGCTCGTCCTGATCAAAAGAAAGACCAAAAGCTCAACCTCATAGATAGGACAAAAGTCCCATATACTTGGGAACTCTTTGTACAAACCAAGATACATGATAAGAAGTTTGGACATAAGGTTTAGAAAGACAATACCTGCCTGAATAGACAACTCAAAAGAACCAGAAAAGGAGAACCACCTAGAGGCACCAACACACAAAGCAACCACCAAACCAGAAAAATGCACATACCCAAACAGAGGCACAAGAGAAAGGCAACAATCCAAAGGATTCCTGCAAACCCCAAGAACCTTGCACATACAAAAAATATTTGTCAGCCTACAAAAGTAACTGAATGAGCAACCTATGAAAATTACAACAAGTTTTTTATGAATTGGGAGATAAAGGTTCAATAAGGTTTCATCATTGGAATTTTCATGCTCTGAAAGCAAAAATTTAGACAAGTTCTCGATCTTGAAAGACAAAGAAGTCACACAAGAGACAAGGAGTCCGAACCGAAGCAAGCAAAGAAAAATTTGGGCACAAAAAATAGAAAACAAAACAAGAAAACCAAAGATGAAAGGAGAAGAATTCACATAACTTGTAGATGCCAAGATCCAAAAGCAAGAAGAAGGGCAAGAAAAACTCTTCCCCTTCAACAGAAGCCCAAGAACAGTACAAAGCTTGACCATAGATCTTTCAAATAAAGAGAAATCCATATCAAAAAGCCTCGCACGACAACAAAGAAGCATAAACAAAGCAAAGAAAACATAGATCCAAACTTTTTCGTCAACTAGGGGATCTTCAAAGATGCCCCCACACACTAGAGCAGGAAGCAAGAGAACCTGAGATTGAAAAAGGGAGTCCGAAAACGAAAGCTCCAAGCGCTTCAACAATCCCCATGTCCCAAATAAAGGGAAACGATGGAAAGCAAGATCCAAGAGGACGAAGTGACCCGAGCAAAAACAAAACCAATATTCAGAAGAGTAAAAACTATACGGATCCGAGGAAGAGTAGTCATTAGAGCAATCATCAAAGCACATACACCAAAATCTATCAAAAGATAGACAGTGAAGAGGCATGAACGATGAGATTACTCCATAGGGGTGAGGGAAAGTGGTTAGAAGAGAAAGAAGCAACTCAATCTCCACATTTTCATCAAGGAAGGAGGAAAAAACAACATGATGGATGGATTTACAAATGAAAGAACATGGAAGAAGGGGCCAAATTAGGAGCGGAGCATGTCCATTCTTGTATTAGAATTTTGATCTTTTTTTTTTTTGATTAGGTGTGAATTAGGGCGTACTCCTTACGGGGGGCGTCCTAGAGCATCCTTACGGATGAGAACCTTAAGTTCTGCATGATTTCTAATACATTCAATAGGGAGACCATGTCCCGGCTTAGCGATTTTGTCGGTTGTTGAGAGGGTATTCTTGACAACAAATAAATTTATAAGTCAAGACCCTGCTGAGTATAGCAGAGTCAGGATCATTCCACAGGAAGCAAGGTTTGTTTATCTATCGACTACTAAAAATCAAACAAGGCAAGCAAAACACACATAAGCAGCCTCGTTAACGACGTTGTCATCCTCATTAACGAACCACCGTAAACAAAATTCTAAAACTAACGACCTAGACAGGTTCGGTACTGAGCCAACGAACTCAGTAACGAATATGATCTTAAGAGAAATCAAATAAAAACAAAGATCTAGGACAAGGATTACCACGACATAGTCATGCACACAAGCTCGTAAGAAGATAAATATCATGCCTTTAAATAGATAGATGCATCAACTTTCATTGACTTCAGCAAGTAAATTAATCTACTTTCATAAACTAACTCACTCAATTGCTTGTTTTGGATCTAAAGCTTGAAACTTTCTTATTCAAACAATATCAACCTTCAAGTTTATAACTTTCTCTTTCAATCAAGTTAATAACTCAAATTACCTCAACTTTCATCTCGGTATAAGCACAACAAACAATCTCAACAATAGATAAAAGGCATTTAACACATAATCTTACTCACCAAACATGCATAACTATGCCGGGTTTCAACCCCGACCCTAGATAAAAAGACTACTCACTAATCATAACTAAGAAACAAATAACTTTAATCAAAGAAAACATTGAAAACAAAACACTTCTCAAATTAATAAATATCGTCTTACAGAGATTCAGAAGAAACCGAAAACACCAGAACACCGAATCAAAAACCACGACTAACGACTCCGGTAACTCTCGTCCACCGAGCTCTCGATCTCGACTTCGATCCGTCTCTCTCTCTCGGCTCTTCTTCCTCTCTCTACTCTCTCTATGATCGATCTCTCCTCTTCTAAGCTAGAAAGAAGAGTATTTATACTAAAAAGGCTAGAAACTAAAAAAAAAACTAAAAGATAAAAAACTTTCCTAAAAAGATAGAATCTATTCTACAAGATAAAACTAAGATCTAGAAAGATAACAAGACCTAAAATACATAATCTAATAACCCTAAAAATCATTAAAAAGACTCTATCGACACGGAAATAAATTCCCGCACATGATCGGGAAGTTACAAAATCAACCTCTCGAATATTCTATCTCGTGGCCTCGTTAACGAGCCCTCACAGCCTCGTTAACGAGCCTGGGTTTGGTTTCTTCAACACTTCTTCTCCAAAAACTTGAACATCAACTTCTTCACCTCGTATTCTTCTGTCCTTTATCATAGCTCTCCAAATTCAGCTCCAAACAACACCTTTTCCTTGCTAAAACCTACAAAAAGACAAAAAATAGAGTAGCTTCCATACTTTTCACAAAATATGCAAAACTATCCAAAAATACACAAAACTAACCCTAAGCTTATCAAAACTAATTCTAAAAAACTAAGAAAACCCATCAAAAACTATACTAAAAACACGAACATCATTGGCCACAGTATTAGACTCTCTAGGAATATTATTAATATTAATATCTCGAGCACGATGAATGAAGATCAAGATATCTGAGATAACTAACTCAATTTCCCAAGGACATCTATTTTTCCCCTTCATCGTTGATCACTTGTAGTTTTTTACTTTTAATTTCAACCTTTTCCAAGTTCATTTTCTTCGCCTCTTTAATTGCCTCTCTGAGGATCAAAGCTTCAACTTTTAGTATTGAGATTCGACCAAAATTTCGCACCATCATATCAACTACTTGTCCTCTTTGATCTCTTATAATAATTCCTCCTGACGCATACTCGTTGAACAGTCTAGATGCATCAACGTTAATTTTTTTAAATCCTTCCTTTGGTCTTTCCCATTTTTTGGTTGATTGTGTTTTTTTGTTTCTTGGGCTTATGCGATATTGTCTCGGTTCTCTCTTCGTCTTTGGCCCATTGTCTCGATCTCTCCCAATTGCCCAGTTTTGTCCGGATGTAGTTTGCTAAATCAAGAATGTCATCATAATGATCTTGTTGGAAAATCAGTTTGTTTCTCTGGTGCCAAACGCACCACCATACCACAACAGCTATAGTGAACTCCTTCTTTCCAAGGATTTGGTACATTTCATTTAGTATTTTTCTTGGAGTTTTGTCATTGATATTAAAGCCCCTAATTATATTTGCTATTTTTGTGTCTATTTTACAAGTTATATACAACATGTAAGGGCATTTAGTTAGTAAATGTATAGAATCCTCTATGGAACAATCGCATAAAACGCATCCACCAAGTGTAGCAATCTGGTTAACCCTTAGTCTTGCCTTTGTTGGGAGCCCATTATTATCGATTTTCCAAAGGAAAATTTTCACTTTTGGGTAAATGTCTAGTTTTCAAATCCATTGGTTTATATATTGGGCTTGTGTTTTTTTTCATGATTAATTCTACAATAGACGAAGAAGAGAACCATCCATTTCTACTCGGTGCCCAGTATAGTCTATCTTGTATATTGTTTTTCGGTGATGGGGTCGCTTGGATTGCTGCAACTATGTCATTAGGCAGAATTTGCTTTAATTCATCTATCTTCCATTTTCGATCAATTGTCATCCAGTCAACAACTTTGGCTTCTTCAATGATTTTATTTGGGTTTTTGGCATGGTGGTATTGAGGCCCTTCGTGGTTCCAATTGTCTTTCCAAAAATTGACCTTTTTCAGTCACCTATTTGCCATATGAGGCCTTTGTAGAATTCTTCCCTAAGGTTCATAAGTTTTTTCCATTGCCAAGATGTGTTTGATTTTAGTTTGTATGAAAATAAGTTATCATTCCTAAAGTATTTTTGATTTACTATCTTAACCCATATATTATCTGGTTCAGCTAACAATTTCTAGAGTAGTTTCATTTGTAGTGCTTTGTTCATATCTTCCGTCTTTCGAATTCCAAGTCCCCCATATGTCTTTGGTTTCCAAATTTGATCCCATCCCACAAGCGGCTAATCGTTTCTATCTTTATTCTAAAAAATTCTCTGTTTATTCTATCTATCTCATCGTGAGCACTTCTTGTTAGCATGAAGCTTTACATCACATAATTTGGTTTTGTAGCTAGGTTTGATCTAATCAGAGTTGTACGCCCTCATTGAGAAAGGGAGTTCGCTTTCCATTTAGTCAGTTGGTCAAGTGCGTTTCCGATTGTGTCCTTGAAAGTCTCTTTATTAACTTTGCCATTTATAATAGGACAACCCAAATATTTTTCAATGTCTGTCATCGATGTGATTCCAAGAACTTGTTGCATCTGTGTTTTTTTTAGCAGTAGTCATATTTTTCGAAGCTTGAAAGACAAATTTATTATAGTTCACTTTTTGTCCTGAGCTCCTACAAAAAGTATCAAAAATGTTTTTAACCTTCATGCATACCCCTTGGGAGCCTTTGGCGAAGATGATGATATCATTGGCAAATGAATGAAAGGGAATTCTAATTTCACCTCTAGAGATCAGAAAGCCAATCGTGTTTTTATCCACTTGAATAGTAATTTGTAGTTTCCTCGAGAGAATTTCTTTCGCCATAACAAAAAAGAAAGGCGACAACGGATCTCCTTGTATTTGTAACACCCCTATTTTGCAACACTAGGTATTACCGCTAGTGACCTCGGATTTAACCGTCCAAAGTTACCCAAGGCTTTAAATAATTTAATGAGAATATAATTTAAAGAAGAAATGACTAAATGCGGAATTGCCTTGACCTTCGATCCTTGCATAACTCTTCTCGAGCCTTCTAGACTTTGTCTTCGAAACTTCGGTATGTCCATCCTAAAGTCTGGTATTTGTCGCGAAGGGGGAGAAATACCAGACAAAAATGTGGAAATAGTGGAATTAGTCTAAGGAGACTAAGCAAGTGAGAATGGAAATTCTCAAGGGTAGTTTTGTAATTTTATTATTTTGCCAAGGAGATAATTAGAAGAGATGTACTTGAAAGTTATAAACTTTATGTGGAGCTTTACGGACGAAAATTAGTTGATGTCGAAGAGAGATAACTTAGATCCGAAAGCGAAGGAAACTACAAGATAATAGAATCTTTATGTGGATCTTTCAGGATGGAAACGAGTAGATCTTGAGATGAGATAACTCTTAAATCGAAAGGAAGAACTAGGAGATTGTAGAACTTCTTAGAGTAGGAAGTATGTTGGGGACTATTAATTCATACAAGTTTTGAAAACCTCTCGCGCCCTTGTCGGACCTCAACCAACCTCATCTTATTTGGTGCTCCAGATTGGGGAGGTGGCCCGAAGGCGCTTAAGTACCAAACCCACCTTGATAAGCCCGAATAAGGATTTAGATTGGAAAGACGACCATTTCAAGAACCGAGAGTCGAGTGGTCTTCCAAGTTGTACTATTCCGACCCGGTTTTAGTTTCTTTTAAATGTGCTTTGACACATATCTTATGTCAGAATAAAACTTTCACTTACGTTAATGATTTTTAAGAGTGTGGGGGGCCATAAAAGGGTCCGGGTCCACTTATGGGAACGAAGTTCCAACACCTAGCTAGGGTGCGCACATCCCTCCTCCGAATAGGAGCAGATATTAGATCATGATCCTTAAAGTTGCGGGAAGAGTGGGCATGGTGCCATACCACTCGACTTGTTATGTAGAGGTGTTCGGGCCGAGCCGGCACTTCTTATTATTAAATCCATACTAATCTCGAAAAGAGATTTTAAACAAGCAAAGGCCACACAAACAAGACTAGCATAATAGTCCTATCAAACATTAATAATCGTAATAACGATAACAAGCGGGTCATTATTTCTAACAATTGATATTCCTAGATTCATTTATTATTAGCAAACAAGTTGTTCCCAACATCGAGAAATTTTACGAAATGAAATATTGATGCTACAAGGAGAAATTCCACTTGCCTTAGCTTTCACGAGCGTTTTCGAACGAAAGTACGATAATCGATGCCTTAGATGGATACGAACTTCGACCTAACGACACGAGTGATAATGAGCGAATTTCTATTAAAATTCTTGTCTCTTCTAAGTTATTATTTTCTCTTATTTTTCCTTTTCACGAGAGAATTTATGCAAGCTAAATTATTTAAACAATAATTTAGGCGGAGGCTTTAAATAATAATAATCATTGATTATTATTTTCAATTGTAATATCTTAAAAATACTTTATAAAATAGTTATATTTATATAAAGTTTTATACAATTTTGGAAGGTCAAGAAATTACCTTTTTTACCTACTATAATATTAATAATCTATGGTTGAAATTTATTAAAAGACTCATTCTTTTATTTAAGACTTATAAGTTATCACAATATTCTTTCAAAATATTTGTATGTTTTAATAAATACATGCAAGGTGATTAAATTAAGTGAAGTCCACCAATAAGATATTTTATATATTATTTAAATCTCATTTTAATCATATTAATTACTTTCTTTAAAGAAAATTCAATAAACCTCTTTTTATGGTATATCTTTAGTCTGTCTTTATTACATCTTTTTTATTCTTCACCTTAACCATATAAAAAAATATCTCATGACAAAATATCTTATCAAAAATATTTTTAAGTTTACAATATGATCTTTAAAGGACATGCAACCTTTTTTCAATATATATAGTCTTAAGATAATATTTTCCACCAACTTGCTCTAGTTCTTTTATTTATTATAGTATGCTCCAAGTAATGTAAATATATTATTTATATTAAACTTTTCATGTATATAAACTCATCATTTAATCTCATAATTATTTAAAAATCTTTCCTTTTCTTGCCATATCTATTTTCCTTTTATAAAAACACATGCAAATTATTTTTTTAACTTATTTAATCCCATACTTGTTCTTATTAAAAGAGCTTATACAAAATATCTTAATACTTGTATTTCTAAGCTAATAATAGGGTTTAAATGACATGCAAGGTTATTTTCTCTCAACAAAACCTTATTTTATTTATTGTACAAATATTTCTTTATTTTCTTTCTCTTAGAGAGAGTATCTAAATTATTTATACTAATAATTTAGGTGGAAAAAACCAAATAATAGTGTTCCTTTATTATTATTTTTAAAGTGAGGTCTTACATTGTTTTTATAAAATTTATATTATAAGTGCATGCAAAGTGAATTGAATCATTTAAGTTCATTTTTACTCCACATGCAATATTTATTAAATTTTAACTAAATAAATATTATATAGTTGTGAAAATTATTTTATATATAAAAAATATTAATTAGAATATGGGTCGAGAAATTATACCGAGTGAAAACGAGAGCGAAATGAGCACGTATTTCGAGGTGGACGAAATTTTCGGCCTCTCCTTCTCTTTTCCCTTTTAAAAATTCTGATGGGGTACTATTAGACATATGAGCCTATTTGAATTAGCCCAAAAGAAGCCCAAACCCCACAAGAGCATACCAGCTCCTTTTTCTTCTCCACTGTATGCATCAGAACCAGAGAACAAGATCTGGACGGACGACGAACGAGGCTGGACGGAGGTGACGAAGTACCGGAGAGGGCGGCAGCGCCGCACACGTGGTGTTGGCGGCCGTCAGATGGGTAAGGGTGGCCCCTAAACTAGGGTCTGTGGAATTTTGTGTAAAAATCAGCCCTTGAATAAATTGAATTGGGGCTGAAATTTAGTTGAATGAGATTGTATTAGCATGAGGAGGAAGAGTGAAATTTGATGAGAGCTTTTCCTTTAGCCAACGCCCTTTTTTATAGTGGTGGAAGGCTCTCCCTTGATCCACACCTTCATGAATGGACCTCTCATGGAGGGTGTGATCCATGATGATTGGCCATAGGTGTGTTTGTTTGATATGAGTTGGGAGAAAGTGATTGGGGAAGAGGAGAGGTGGAGAGGAGGTATCATTGGTGAAGAAGGGAGGTGAAGATGCCACCATTGGTCATACATCAAATCACATTCCCACCATTGTTAGTCTTTCTAACAAGAAGGGAGAAAGATAGAATAAGAGATTTAAATCCTAAGTTGATAAAGTCACTATAGCATAGCGGAAAAGGGAGTGTGTGAGTTTATGAGAAAATGCAAGAGTTCTTGGGTTCAAGTCCCACTCTCACCTATTTTTATTTTTGCCTATTCTTATATTTTTACTTGCATCTTAAATTAATATTAAATCAAAATCCGAAATTTTATTAATTATTTTTATTTTCCATTTTGATAACCTTTTATAAGCTTTTTATTATTTATTAAGAAAATTATAAGAATATTTAAACTCTCTTTTTAAGAGAATAATATTTGAATAAATACCCGATTTGCTTAATATATTTAATTAGATTCTTAATTGCCATTGTAGTAAAATTTTATAACCTTTTATAATGTAATATGAGATTATTAAGATTATTAAATTCTCTATTTTAAAGAAAAAAATTATTGGGATAAATACCCATTTTATTATATTTAGAATTTAGCGGATATTATAGTCTTAGACCTCTTTCCGGGATAAATGGGTCTGTGGGGTCATTGTTTACTAATACTAAAAAGGATGCTGAACACACACACTCCTTAATCCAATCAATGAACTTGTTGTCAAATCCAAATCTCTTTAGTACTTCAAACAAGTATCCCTAGTCAACGATCATAGGCCTTTTCCATATCTAATTTTATTGATGAAACCCGAAATAACGGCTACGCTACGAGACAAGAAACAAGATTATTATATTTGAGTGCAAACACTTGCTCCTTTATTTATGATTTTTTCCGTGGTAGCGAGGTTACAAACCTACGAGGTTGACGAACAACTTTGAGAATCACACCTAGACCTCCTACGAGGTTCCGAGATCAAACCTAAATGTTGCGAGGTCGATTCTAGGGCAAGGTAGATTTGGGTACGTGGTGTAGAGAGTTTTGTGAGGTTTTGTAGCGAGGTCTTTGTTGTGGGCGAGGTCCCTGTACGACTTGGGGTCTTTTTGTGGACTTCTCCTATTTGTAGCGAGGTCTTTTGACGATGTTCCTATCACGTCGATCTTTAACAAGCAAGAGAGTTCTTGAGTTCAAGTGGTTTTTCGACCCCTTCTTCCTGTGAGGTTCTCCTCTATTTATAGAGAATTGGGGAGCCGAGTTTAGGCCAAGGTTCGATGTGGGATGCTCGGAATAGGGTTTTTTGATTGGTCTGAGAATGAGGTCGTTTGTGATTGGTTCGGGAGTGTGATCGCTTGTGATTGGTTCGGGAATGAGGTCGCTTTTGATTGGTCTGAGTGGGCGGGTGCGCTAGTAGACTCGGTGACGAGGTCGAGACTCGTACCGGATCGTTGGGAGAACTCGCGAGGGCGTGAGTTTTGTTTTAAATAGACGAAGGGTATGGATGTGGGTTCCTAAATTATTTTTGGGGATCCCTTCGGGCCCACTGGCTCTCGGTACCCCGGGCCCACTTCTTGCTTTACTGTTTTGGACATCATCACAACCCCATGACCTGGGGACCTCGCTCCGAGGTTCGCAGGCCATAAGTTCCTTGGGGCCACGGGGTACAAGGAGGGGATCCTGAGAGGTTTCTTCTTTTGCGAGGTTTCTTCCCTAGGTCTCTCTTCCGCTCGCACGGGTGGATTCTCCCGGGCCATGGGTGTCTGTCCTGCCCAGCTGTTCCCGAATGCCTGGCGGCTGCTGTGTGCCTACACAATTCGAGTCGCGAGCTCATGGACGAACCGAACCACAATGATTTGTCGGCGTTAGTTTTAGCGAGGAGAGAACCTCGATGTTCCCTTGTCAATCTCAGCACGCCGAACGTCAAAATCACCACGACCCAGTCGAACGTCGGGGCGTGGAAACCTAAGTGGTTTTTGGTTCGAGACCTCAGCGGGAGATATCTTAATTTCCCTGTGGCGTCGGGTAACTTCGAGAGATGCGTGTGCCCGTACAAGGTCGCTGAGTTCCAGGCACTCAAGGCTCGATACGCCACAGCGTACCAGGCGCCATACGAGATATACCTTTCTCAGGACCGGCTTGAGCGGGCCGGGCTGAGCCTCAGTTTCCCTCCTCGCGAAGGTGGAGAGGGTATTTTATTTTCTTTCTGATTGCTCTTCTTTTCTTTGTAATATTTGTTTCTGACATCGTCTTAACTTGCTTTTTTTTTTTTATGCCTTTTTTCTTTGACAGTGGATTTTTTGCACGCTCTTACCACGAAGTCGAAGGGGAAACAACCCTTGGCTTCTAGTTCCAAAGTTCCTGCTCCCCGGGCTCTCAAGGGGATAATCATTAACGAGCCGAGCTCGCAGGCGAGGACAGGCACATCGCAGCCTAAACCTGTTCCACCGACGATCGCAACCGGGGGGGTCCCGCCCAAGGGGAACGTCGCAAGGGCGTCTCACTGGGACGTCACGGGGCCGCCCCAAGGGGAATAAAGGTCTGAGGCGGTCCCGCTAAAAGGGGCCACCGTGAAGGCGCCCTCCCATCCTCCTCGGGGGTCCGACGACAAGGCCGGGCAGAAGAGGAAGGAAGCGGAGTCTCTTCATGGGGAAAAGAAGAAAAAATCCCGGACGGGTGACCACCAACGAGGCTCGCGGGGTCTGAACATCATCCCCGCCTTCGACTTCGAGGGGCGAAGTCGCGAGGTCGCAGACCCCCATCCCGCCAGGTTTCACTATCATGGACCTATTAAGGGGGCCCCGTTGGAGTGGACCTGGGGGGATTACAAGGAGGAGATCGCGTGGGCCAATAACCTCACCGAGGCGGCGCTTGACGATGAGGCTGCTCGGTACTCAGCCATGGTAAGCTTTTCGCTTTTGTGTGTTTAATTCCTGTCTCTTTCTTGTTTCTTTTCTCACCCTCCTGTGAATTTACAGCACACTTTTTTTGATAATTATAACCGGAGTCGCATCGCCCTCGCTCATGCGAGGATGGACAAGATGGAGGCGTCGCTTCGAGCCCGCAACGAGGTGTGCGAGCGACAGGCCAAGGAACTGGCCGAGGTCGCGGAAAGGTCCAAGGCCGCGGAGGCTGCGACCAAGAAGCAGGTCGAGGCCGCGGAGACCGCGGCGAGGGAGGAGGCAAAGGCGGCGCTGGCGGCGAAGGAGGGGGAGAAAAGGGCGAGGGATGAGGCCGGGGTTATGCGGGGCGAGGTTGAGGCGCTTCGGGGCAAGCTCTCCGCTGAACATGAATTCTTCAAGGCAAAGGAAGCGGAGTTTCTGAGGTTTGAGGAGGAGATCAGGCGTCTCGAAGGGCGTATTGTTGAACTCAACAAGGAAGTCGAGGCCGCGGGCCCTAGGTACGTGGACTCGGAAGAGTACAAGGCGGAGCTGGTGGAGAGTGTGAGGAAGATGTTCCACCAGGCCGTCCGCATGGGCGTCAAATAAGCGGTGGCCAAGTATGGACACGTCGACCCCAAGATTGTCTTCTTCAATCCCAACTACAATGAGACTATGGGGGAGTTGGGGTCAGAGGATCCCGAGGGGGAATGCGAGTTCTTCCTCAACGAGGACGGGACTGTGTCCAGCACCGCGCCCCCCGAGGTAGAGCTTATTGGAGGGAACCCGGAGTTGACCTCCACGGGACCTCAGCCCGCGATCGATGCGCCCGTGCCTCTTGTCTCCGCTGCCCCTGCTGAAGCTTCTAAGAGAGAAACTGTCGACCTTATCGGTCCCGATGCTGAAACCCTGAAGAAATGAAAACAATTTTTTTCTTGGTGGCCCTACGGGGTCTGTAATTAAAACATCTCTTTTTTTTGTTCGGGTGACCCTACGGGGTCTGTAATCGGACATCGCGGTCCTTGTGGCCTTTTTATCATTATTCCCTATGTCACTTTCGTTTCCTATACTTGTTTGTTTGTTTGCCTTAGACTTTCTTGCATACGTCTATCCTTATCCATCCAAACCCATGGTTTGAGTGCCACATCTTTTGTGGGGCTCGGGCCACATCGGGCGTTGTAGTTCTGCATCGAGGTCATGAGCTTTTGTTCGGACCTTGCCGTTTTGGAAGTTCGTTCCAACCTAAAATAACTGTCAGCGAATCCTGCCTTCTTAGAGGGTCCACGAATCTCGTTCGTATCCCAAGCGGGAAGCGAGGGGTGGACTCAACGAGGTCCTCCAACCCCAAGCGGGAAGCTAGGGGTGGACTTTTTTTAACGAGATTCTCCAACCCCAAGCGGGAAGCTAGGGGTGGACTTTTTTTTAACGAGATTCTCCAACCCCAAGCGGGAAGCTAGGAGAGGACTTTTTTAACGAGATTCTCCAACCCCAAGTGGGAAGCTGGGGGTGGACCTTTTTTAACGAGATTCTCCAACCCCAAGAGGGAAGCGAGGGGTGGGCCTTTTAACGAGATTCTCCAACCCCTAGCGGGAAGCGAGGGGTGGACTCAACGAGGTTCTCCAACCCCAAGCGGGAAGCTAGGGGTGGACGTTTTTAATGAGATTCTCCAACCCCAAGCGGGAAGCGAGGGGTGGACCTTTTAACGAGATTCTCCAACCCCAAGCGGGGAGCGAGGGGTGGACTCAACGAGGTTCTCCAACCCCAAGTGGGAAGCTAGGGGTGGACTTTTTTAACGAGATTCTCCAACCCCAAGCGGGAAGCGAGGGGTGGACCTTTTAACGAGATTCTCCAACCCCAAGCGGGGAGCGAGGGGTGGACTCAACGAGGTTCTCCAACCCCAAGCGGGAAGCTAGGGGTGGACTTTTTTAACGAGATTCTCCAACCACAAGCGGGAAGCGAGGGTGAACTTTTTTAACGAGATTCTCCAACCCCAAGCGGGAAGCGAGGGGTGGACCATTATTTCAAACCAGATTCTCCAACCCCAAGCGGGAAGCGAGGGGTGGACTATTTTTTCCAAATGAGATTCTCCAACCCCAAGCGGGAAGCGAGGGGTGGACCATTTTTTCCAAACGAGATTCTCCAACCCCAAGCGGGAAGCCAGGGGTGGACCATTTTTTCCAAACGAGATTCTCCAACCCCAAGTGGGAAGCGAGGGGTGGACCATTCTTTCAAACGAGATTCTCCAACCCCAAGCGGGAAGCGAGGGGTGGACCATTTTTTCCAAACGAGATTCTCCAACCCCAAGCGAGAAGCGAGGGGTGGATTTTCGAGGGAGGGATTGTTTTTCTTTTAGAAAAGCCTGCAATCCTTTATTCATCAACAGTGAGGAACAACGGGGCTTCGAGATTTTACATGTAATATTTTTTGAGTCGCGCGACGTTCCATGTCTTGCTCAGTGTGCACCCCTCGCCGTCACTGATCTTAAAAGCCCCGAGCGCGACTTCTTCTCCGAGGATGTAGGGTCCTTCCCAGTTAGGGTCCAATTTGCCCCCTTCGGTGCGTCTTAGCACGAGGTTTCCTGTGGCCAAGAGGCGAGGTCTGACCTTCTTGTCGTGATATACGGCGACACGTCGCTTGTATTCTCTAGAGCGCAGGTCCGCCACCTCGCGGATTTCGTCCCGGAATTGCAGTTCGACCCTGAGGTTGGCCTCGTTTTCTTTTTCGTCGAAGTTGTACACCCTCGCCGATGGGATCAGGGTTTTTACGGGAACGAGGGCCTCCGCCCCGTAGGTAAGAGCGAAGGGAGTTTCTCCCGTTGCACGACGCGAGGTCGTGCGATACGTCCAGAGGACGAGTGGGAGTAATTCGGCCCAGCGACCTTGTGCCACGCCCAAGCGCTTTTTTAGGTCTGTCAAGATGCGGGCGTTGACGTTTTCTACCTGGACATTGGACTGGGGATGGGCCACGGAGGAAAATTTGAGGTCGATGCCCAACTCAGAGCAGAAAGTCCGAGTCTCTTCGCAATCGAATTGGGGGCCATGATCGGTCATGATTGTCATGGGGACACCAAAACGGCAGACGAGGTTCCTCCACAGGAATTCGCAAACCTTTGCCCCGGTGATTCTTGCCATTGCCTGCGCTTCGACCCACTTCGTGAAGTAGTCGACGATGACCAAAATGTATTGCACCTGGCCAGCAACTTTGGGGAAGGGACCTAAAATGTCCATTCCCTACATCGCAAATGGGCATGGTGCGTGAATGCTGCGGAGGGGGGCCGTCGGGGTGTGTTGGAGGTTCCCGTGTTTCTGGCACCCGGCGCACCTTTGGACGTAAGCCTTTGCATCTTGTCGGAGAGTGGGCCAGAAGTATCCCAAGTGGACGATCTTGTGTGCCAAAGACCTCCACCCCGGGTGTCCCCCACAAACTCCCTCGTGGGCCTCGTAGAGGACGTGGTCCGTGGTCTCGGGTGGTATGCATAGCAAGTTGGGTTCAGCGTAGCCTCGGTGGTAAAGTTGGTCACCGATGACGCAGTAGCGGGCAACTTGCATCTTTAGTTTCCTGGCTAGCGCGGGGTCCTCTGGGAGGACGCCGCTTTGTATATACCTCGTTACTGGGAACCTCCAGTCCTTGGTCCTTATGGACATGACCTCACTATCAACGCTTCGCGAGAGCTTTCTCTCTACCATCACGCGGTTCCCCACATCCAAGGGAAGCGCGGAGCCTAACCTGGCAAGGGCATCCACCTTTGTGTTTGAGGTCCGCGGGATTGACTCTACTGCGAAGTTCTCCAGGCATGAGACCAAGGCCTTCACTTTTGCTCGGTAGGCGGGCAGAAAACCTGTCCTGGTGTCGTATTGGCCGTTGAGTTGTCGTGCCACCAATTCTGAATCTGTGTAGACCCTGATCTTGCGGGCTCCGCTAAGTAGCGCCATCTCGATCCCGACAATCATGGCCTCGTACTCGGCGTCGTTGTTGGTGGCATCAAAGGCGAAGTTGAGAGCATACTCCGTCTCGATTGAGGGGCCAGCGAGGAATACTCCGGCCCCGCCACCGGCGTCACATCGCGAGCCATCAACGAACACTTTCCATTCGTCTGAGCTTGTGTCTGTTTCGGGGAAGGTGACCTCTACCATAAAGTCGGCGAGGGCCTGTCCTTTCATTGCGGTCCTCGGGAGATAACTGATGTCGAACTCGGAGAGCTCGACGACCCACTTGGTCATACGCCCGGAGAGGGTGGGCTGATGTAGGATTTGACGGAGTGGGAGGTCCGAGAGGACCTGGATGGGATGTGCGTGGAAGTATGGGCGTAGACGCCTTGCGGCGGTCACTACGGCCAGTGCCATTTTCTCTGCCGGGGAGTATCGTTGCTCCGCAGGCTGGAGCACGCGACTCACAAAGTACACCGGGTGCATGGCTTCTCTTGTGAGCACCGCGCTGACTGTCTCGGGGCTCACTGCTACATATAGTTGCAGGTCTTCGCCCGCATGCGGAGGTGACAGGGTGGGGAGCTTGGTGAGGAAGATCTTTAACTCGGAGAAGGCAGTCGAGGTGACAGGGCAGCGAAGAATGGGAGAGATTTGTCTACTAAACGGGAGCAAAATCGCCTCAAGTAATTTACAGCGCCATTGAGTCGTTGCACCTCGGTTCGAGATCGGGGAGACCTCATTGCGAGGATAGATTCTATTTTGGCGGGGTTGACGTCGATCCCACGTTCGCTGATCATGAATCCCAAAAACTTTCCCGATGATACGCCGAAAACACATTTCTCGGGTTTCAGGCTGAGTTGGTGGTGTCCGAGGGTAGTGAAGACCTCGGCGAGATCATCCAGGTGCTCCTTGGGGCCCTTGCTTCGCACCACGTTGTCGTCAACGTAGGCGGATACGTTCCTGTCCAGGTGGTCTTTGAAAACCCGATCAATGAGGTGTTGGAATGTGGCCCTGACGTTTTTGAGGCCAAATGTCATGACCTTGTAACAGTATGTTCCCCGCTGGGTGATAAAGAATGTCTCCTCTTCGTCACGAGGATTCATCGAGATCTGGTTGTACCCTGAGTAGGCGTCGAGGAAACTCAAGACCTCGTGCCCCGCACTTGAATCTACGAGTGCATCGATCGAGGGCAGAGAGTAGATGTCTTTGGGACATGACTTGTTGAGGTCCTTGAAATCTACACACATCCGCCACTTGCCGCTGGCCTTTTTGACCAATACGACATTGGACAACCATTTCAAATATTGGACCTCGCGGATGAAATCTGCAGCCAGCAGCTTGACCACCTCTTCATTTGCGGCGGTTGCCCTTTCTTCGTTCATTTTTCTTCGACGCTGCACCACGGGGCGAATGGCGACGTCGATGTTCAGGGAGTGTTGGGCCAATGTCCGAGGCACACCTCAGAGGTCTTTTGCAGTCCAGGCGAACACGTCGCGGGACCCATCAAGCAGGGCTTCTAGTGACGCTGCTGCATCTCCGGTGAGGCAACCCCCGAGGTAGATCTTCTCGGAGTTGTTTTCGAAGGGGGTAATCACCCTTCTTTCTGCCTCGGGGGTGGGCATTGTGAAATCCCGAACCTCAAGATCTGCTTCGCTTGAAGCTTCTACCATAAACACGGAGCATTTTTGTTTTGCCGAGGTCATGTAGCAGAAGCGACCCTCTTCTTGGTTGCCCTTCACCTCTCCGACACCTCCATTGGAGGGGAACTTCATTTTAGGTGGTAGATGGAGACCACCGCCTGGAACTTCATCAAGGAGACTGTCCCGATGATTGCATTGTAGGCCGAGGGTAGGTGCACCACCGTAAATTCTATCACCTCGGTTCTCGTTATCGAGCCAGTACCGAGGGTCATCCATAGGTCTATGAGACCAGCGACATCGACCTCGTTTCCCGAGAAGGAGGTGAGTTTCCCAGCGTAGGGCCTCAAAGATGTCGCGGAGATCCCCATCTGCTCGAAAGCGCCAAAATACATGATGTCCACGGAAAAACCCGTGTCCACCAATATCCGCTTTACTATCTTTGAGCCCAATTGAGCGTGTATCACCAGGGGGTCGGAGTGGGGCATATGGAGTCCTTCGGCGTCCTCGGAGGTGAAAGCCATACCTACGTGGGACCGTGAGGTCTGTGTCACGCTGTATACCGAGGGCTCATGGTGACTTGCCCTCGCGTATCTCTTTCTTTCCGCCTGGCTCGAACCTGCTAGCGAGGGTCCACCCGAGATAGTGTTGATGTATCCATCGGGCGCCGCGGCTTGTCCGGAGCGCGACTGCCTCGTCGGAGCTTGTTGCTCTGCGTTGCTTGGTCGGGACCGGGTTGGTTCCTGCTGCACGAGGTTGGCCCCCGACGCGGGGTTGGCGCGTTTTTTCTCGTTTGGGTTGTAGGCGGGGCCACCTTTGCCCTTGTAACCTCGTGGCTTCCCGCCGAAGCAGCTCCAACCCCCACTGCCACCTCCGCGGTTGTCGTAGCGGTTGTTGTTTCTATTATCTTTGTTGTTGTTGCCTCTGTTGTTATTGTTGTTGCCTTTGTTGTTGTTGTTGCTTTTGTAATCGGCGCGCCGGTCGTGAGTTTGCGTCATGTACGCGTCCCTCGCGGCCGGTGCAGCCACTTTAGCTTTCCCCTTAGCCTCGGTCACGATTTCCTTGTCGGTCCTCGGTCGCGAGCTCTGGCTGGCAACGTCCTCGGTGTAGACCTGTGCCGTGATCCGAGCACACAGACTCTCATACGTCGTTAGATTCTTGAGAAAAATGCGACACTTGAAATCCCCCTGGCGAAGGTTGCCCATGAGGATGTCTCGCACCGACGTCTCGTCGATCTGTGCGATCTCGACGACCGCGGTGGTGAACCTTGTAAAAAAGGTACCTAGCTTCTCGTTTTCTCCCTGCTCAATGCCGCGGAGATCGCGCACGTTCTTCTTGCGCTTCCTTGAGCCGTTGAAGTGCCCGACGAAGGACTCGCATAGCCGGGAAAACGAGGCTATTGACTCGACCTTAAGGCTGGTCAACCACGTCATTGCCGCCTTGTCCAGAGTGGTAGGAAAGATGCGGCAGAAAATGGCGTCATTGTAGGAATTGATGTTCATCTGGACCGCGTAGTGTTTTATGTGGTCCTCGGGGTCGGCCGTGCCGTCGTAGAGTCCCATTTGCGGCCAATGGAAACCTTTGGGCATGTGTGCCTCCTGGATCTCAGGCACAAAGGGATTCTTGTATCCACTCTCGACGGATGGGCGAGCAGATTTCGACTTTGACCTTGCTAGAGGGCGTGGCACGCTTGCCGCTATTTTGGACAACTCCATGTCACGCCTCTCCGCACGTCGTGAACGGGATCGCGAGATCTGCATCGGATCTCGGGAGGGTCTCTCCGTGGTAGACCCGTTGGTGGGCGCCTCCTGCCCCGACATATAGCCCGGGACATACGCGGGCACGTACTCGGAGTGAGGTTGCCCCTGGGAGGGAATCGGGACATATGGGGGAGCTTGGCCCTGTTGGTACTGCTCGTACCCCGGGTAGGGATACGGGTTGAAAGGAGCTCCACCCTGTTCATACCCCTGGAACGGGTATGGGTTTTGTGGAACGTTGTATGTCCAACCCGGTGTAACCACAAAAGGGTACCCCGAGGGACCTTCCGTTGTCCACGGAGGGGTCTCAGCCATGTTGTCGGGATGTTGGGGGAAGAAATTGTTTGGGCAAGCCATTTTGAGGGGTGTTTTAAGGAGTCAAGGTTTGCACTAAAACGGGAGGCTACTTAGGATGAAGAGGTTCCCACAGACGGCGCCAATGATGAAACCCGAAATAACGGCTATGCTACAAGACAAGAAACAAGATTATTATATTTGAGTGCAAACACTTGCTCCTTTATTTATGATTTTTTCCGTGGTAGCGAGGTTACAAACCTACGAGGTTGACGAACAACTTTGAGAATCACACCTAGACCTCCTACGAGGTTCCGAGATCAAACCTAAATGTTGCGAGGTCGATTCTAGGGCAAGGTAGATTTGGGTACGTGGTGTAGAGAGTTTTGTGAGGTTTTGTAGCGAGGTCTTTGGTGTGGGCGAGGTCCCTGTACGACTTGGGGTCTTTTTGTGGACTTCTCCTATCTGTAGCGAGGTCTTTTGACGATGTTCCTATCACGTCGATCTTTAACAAGCAAGAGAGTTCTTGAGTTCAAGTGGTTTTTCGACCCCTTCTTCCTGTGAGGTTCTCCTCTATTTATAGAGAATTGGGGAGCCGAGTTTAGGCCAAGGTTCGTTGTGGGATGCTCGGAATAGGGGTTTTTGATTGGTCCGAGAATGAGGTCGTTTGTGATTGGTTCGGGAGTGAGGTCGCTTGTGATTGGTTCGGGAATGAGGTCGCTTTTGATTGGTCTGAGTGGGCGGGTGCGCTAGTAGAGTCGATGACGAGGTCGAGACCTCGTCCCGGATAGTTGGGAGATCTCGCGAGGGCGTGAGTTTTGTTTTAAATAGACGAAGGGTATGTATGTGGGTCCCTAAATTGCTTTTGGGGATCCCTCTGGGCCCACTGGCTCTCGGTACCTCGGGCCCACTTCTTGCTTTATTGTTTTGGACATCATCATTTATAGCAACCCATCCATCTTTGTTTTTGGAGTTTCTAAAGGAATGAAGAATTTCGTGGGCTATAAGAATATTATCTTGGATCGCAAGGTTTGACACGAATGCTCCTTGGAGTGGGTGTATTATTTTATCTATATCTTTTTCAATCGCTCTGTTATAATTTTAGATATTATTTTGTATATTGTGGTACATAGACTAATCGGTCTATAATGGTTAGTTGAATTTGGATTTTCAGTTTTCGGGATTAGAGTTATGAAGGTATGGTTAAACTACTTTAATATTCTTCCTAAGTGAAAGAAGCTTTTCTCTGCTATAATAACTGATGGACCAACAATATCCCAGTATCTCTTATAAAATTCCGCCGTCATCCCGTCAGGTCCAGATGATTTATCTGTTCCTAATCCCATCAATGTCATTTTAATTTCTTCATTGGTAATCGGGCTTATTAGCATAGCATTATCTTCGTCTGTTATCTCTTTTGTGATTAAATTAAGGTATTCTTGGGCACCATTGCCGCTCGTTGGTTCTCTTGTATATCTTTTCTTGAAGTCCAATCGTATTTCTTCTCGGATGTTATCTGTTCCTATAATATGTGTTCCTTCATGTGTTACTATTTCTTTGATAGGTTTCGTCTTCCGTTTGCAATCTTGTGAAAGTATCCCGAGTTTGTATCCGCCAACTTGATATGTTTTGTCTTGGCTCGTTGTTTCCAATATGTTTTGTGGTAATTTAGGATACATTCTTTCTTTTGTATTAGTTGGATTTGTTTTTGTATGACACTAAGTTGTGGCGAGATCAATTTTTTTTTTGGATTTCCACTAATTGTTCTTTCATAACTTTTAATTGTTCAAATATGTTTTCAAGGGTACGTTTGTTCCAATTCTTAGCATGTTTCTTAAATAATTGTGTTTTTTTCATGAGTTGAAGCATATTAGAGCCCGAGAAATGGACTCGCCATGATTGTTTGACCACATTTCTGAAGTCTTTTCTATACATCCACATTTTTTCTATCTTAAATGGGGCAGCTTTGTTGTTTCTTCATTGGTCAATTCCACCGAGATTTTACAATGGTCAGAGCTTGTGAAAGCATAGTTTGTTGTAGATATATTTGGGAATCATTCAATGATACTATTACTAACCAATACTCTATCTAATCTTTCATAAATATTATCAATTTCCGTTTTTTTTCCTCCATGTGAAGATATTGCCAATAAATGGAATATCTTCAACAAGACAATCATTTTTAAACTTAGTTAGCCGTTCAATTCTATTACTTTTCAGGGTAGCAACCCCTTTTTTTTCGCTTGGGTCCTATATTTCATTTAGGTCACCAATAATCAAAATGGGTAGATTCAAATTTTGTAGAGTTTTAGTTAGGTGTTCCCAAAAAACTTCCTTATCCCCTGCATTAGGCGGAGCATAGGCCAAGCAAATTGCTAAGTATATTTAGTAACAATGTTATAGTATTTTAGAATGACATACCTCGGGTGTTGAACTAGTACTAACACTTGTTCATTAACCATTTGGTGTTCTTTCCAAAGTACTGCAATGCCACTTGCTCTACCATTAGTAGGGGACCAAACCAAGTTGTCAAACCCCGCTCTCCGCCACACCTGATCACTTGGTAGTCTATCCATTTTTGTCTCTACTATTGCCATGATTTGTATGCGCTCATATTTGCAGAACGAGTCGATTTCTGGCCAAAAGGATTTCCTATCCATCCCCCCTAGAATTCCATAGACCAATCTTCATAATAAATCAATTTATTTTGTACGCATCTCCACACCCATTTCCATTTTGTTAATCAGGTCCAATTATGGTTTAGAATTTGGAACCTGGAAACAAATAGTTTGACTTTCCTAAATCTGTTGCATAATCTTGAGTTTAATTGTTCAACACAATTCTTTAACATAGTCTTGCTGCAATAATCATACTTACAATACAGGGTTCTTTCCAAGCAGATTTTATTCAGCGAGGTTTTGCACTTCCCCATACAAACAAGCTGTAAACACCAGCAATATTTATCATTTACATATTTCTATATGGATATCAACTTTCTAATACACCAACAAGGGCCACATTGATTGTCTTTACTGCCATCACCCTTCTTTATAATCTTCTTGTTCATATCTTTAGTTTTGTCATGCTTGTGCACCTTCCTCATTTCCCTTTTGGGCTTTGGTTGTTTCTGATTTTTCAAAGGCCTACCAAACCAAACAACTTCACCATAATTCAAGTATAATTCAGCAAACTGACTAATAAAACCAGAGACAACTAGCAAGTTAGTGCCATAGTTGGAGTTTTGATCTTTTTCCCTTTTATTTTCAATACAACCTCTTTTTTTTCTCATGATTAAACCAGGTTTCCACAAAAGAACATCCATATTCCACCACATGCAGTTTTCACTATAATTAATTGGACCAAAAATTGAAATTTCTTTCTTTAGGTATCTATCATTCTTCCTTCTATATTTATTGAAAGGATAAACATGTAGATCCAAAGAGATAAATATCATAATATAATAATCACTTAAATAAGCATACAAAGGTTTCAAGTTCTTCAAGATTGAGATCAAGATCAAACCATCTATGTACCAGCCCCTAGGAGAGTTGGAACACCAAACAAAAATCAATGGTTTAATCGTCATTAGTCTAATCACTACACTGGAATCTCCCAGGACAAATGCAAAAGGCGAGGTTTCTTTAAGATGGTTAATAATTTCTCTAACATCCGTAAGTTGTTTAACAAAAAACATTCATATCGATTTTCCCTTAAGTCCCGCCTTTATCTTTCTTAAATCCTAAAGGATCAGCCTCATTAGGCTTAGAAGAAATATTGCCACCCTTAAAGGTCTCTTGGACCATGATCGGCATAGAACTGGATTGATCAAGAACATGATCAACTCGGTTTTGTTTTTTAGAGAAAGAGGAGTCAGAGCATATAGCCAGTTTAAATGACTTGTTCTTTTTGTTTTTCTCCATTTGAACACAGATCCGAGAACTCTCCAAATGAAAGGAGTTCCAAAGATCAATAAAGCAGATTTGGCATTTGATAGAGTTAGGAAGAGGGATAGTTTCATAAAGGAGACTAAAAGTAAGATATATATAGCTAGGCAACCTGATATAATCACACCACAATTTTTTAAGAATTTTCATATAGAAAGGGTAGATAAGATACAACCTGGTTTCAGTCGACTCCATATGCATCAAACTAGCCACCTCCCAAAGCAGGGAAAGCACTCTCATCATCATTCCTTTAGACGTCGTTGCCTAGGGAAGGCGCCGAGAGAACAAACCCCCAGGTGAAAGCCCCCAATTCGCCGTGAACAACACCCCACAATATCGAAACTGTCCTAGCCCTAGCCTCCAAGCCGATCTTAATTCGCTCTAGACAAACTATTTGTCCTTTCCCCTTCTCCATATAACTCTAGGAATAGATCTCCATAGCTCTATAAGATCGTCGATTGTTTTGATACAAGTCGAATACACGAACCAATCGGCCTTCCGAATAGCGGAAAATTGGAAATTTCTGTGACAAAGCATCGAAGAAGCGCCCAGAGCCCAAATAAAGCTTTAGCGAGGAATGCACAAATCGAATATGATGTGAAGATTTCATTGATCAGGGCAAGATTTCTTGATTTAGGGTGTCGAATCTCTGATTTAGGGTTTCGATAGGGGGCTAATGCGAAGGGGTCGGGGATAGAGGGTTTTGGGGAGTCATTTCTTCTTATGTGATTTGATCTTTGTTATTAATTGCATTACCCTATAACATTGATGTATGGATTATTTTATTCCAATTTAGTAGTATATATACTCCGAAGCAATAATTGTCATATTGAGCTGAATTTTTTGTTAAATAATAATACTTGTCATTTTACATATTTTGATAAGATTTTTCCAATTTTATCCTTACAAAAAATAGCTAGAAAGACAACTTTTTTCCAATTTCTAAAAGTAGAATTAAACAAATTGATTATAAAGGATATTTATGTAAATTTAAGTGGTTCATTAATTTTTTTGTCAATTCCTATAATGACAAGTATTGCTTAACGGAGGGTGTAATATCTGTGAATTTTTAGGATAATTTTGAAACTTTGTTCTAGACGACTTTCAAATACCCAATTAGCAAAGTCGTACCCTTTTTAATTTGTAAACTAATAACTCAAATCTAAACTCGGCGAGATCATACTAAGAACTCAAGTTGTACCCTTTTTATTTGTCAACCTCCTCCACTTCATTGTACCAAGCATCAATAGGATGTTGGTATTCTTCCCCATATCGTTTTGCCTCATCAAACTCGGTGAGATCATAATCAATAGGAACTCCACCTTTTGTTTTAATCGGCGGAGGCATAGTAGACTTATTGGTTTAAGTAAGAGGATGAGCAACATTGTGAAGAACCAGCAACACTCGAGACCTAGTATCTACAAAACTAGCAATCAGGTAAGAAGATAGCTAAATACGGATTGTGATAGGATCCTTACCTTTGTTGCTTGTGGAAGCTATGTTTTGATCCAACAATGGAGGTTGGTGACCAGAAATGGTGAAGCTCTTAGCCGAGCCTGGGGATGCTTGAGCCGTAGTAGAAAGGCTTGCCATGGCGGTTTCCAATTGTTGGAACCGAGCGGCAATGGCTTGGTCTTTCTCTTCTTGTTGTCTTTGAGAAGCGGTCATGCCACTTGGACTGGTAATCCGAATTGCTTCAATGATTTTGGCATTAAGGTCCCCATCTTGACTATCCACAAAGGAGGCATTGTCGCTTATGTGAGACATCGTGCCTAGACAAGAAGGAAAAGCGAGAAACAACTACGAACAAAAGTGTAATCAAGGGAGGAACAACTTAGCTTAGCAAGGAGCAATTCAATTCACAAGCATAAATCAGTTAGTGAAACCTATTAGGCAAGTGAATGAAAGGTGTAGTCTTAGAAGCTCAAGTAGAATTTCAGCCTCAAAGAGTGTAGAAAGGAAGATGCAAGTTGACAAGTAAACAACTTCCGTATGCAAGAAAAACACTTAAATCGAGTAGAGGGTACCACAGATTCAGTATAATTAACAAGCAATCAAGACACTCAAGGCTGAAAATTCTTAAATTAGGCTAAAAATGTGCACAATTTGAGGAAGCTAAGTACTAAAATGCAAGTGCACTACAAGAAGATAATGAGGGTGCATGCAAGTTCCAGTTTCATACACAAGAATGCAATGCATAAGGGGTTCTTTTGTGATGCTTCAACTAAGTAGGGTGTGATTCCGACTAGAAGAACAAAGAAGGCACACATTTTTCCAATTTTGAGCAAGGCAAATCAAGAGATATGCAAACTACTAGAATGCAAGACAATATTTTTGGTGATCCTTGGCGAGGACCAATTTTTGTATGCATTTTTTTAAGAATTTCTAAACACCAATGAAACTACTTAGAAGCAAAGATAAAGAAAGGAAATTGGCTAATTTCTGTGGAGAAAAGAAGCACACAATATGCATGAACAAGAAGGCAAGTAATTCACCAAATTGTTGTAAACCCATTTATCATGAAAATAAGTAATTTTAGCATGCAATAAATATCCAAACTTATCAACAAGGAAAGAAAAACTAGCAAGATCTTATCTATGGAAAGTGGTTTCAAGCAACATGGGCCACAAGAAAAGCAATTATTGTGCAATCAAGCAAGGGGAAGGGGTGGATTACCAACCCAAGGTGAAGGAAACAAATTTCAGTGGTTAGGGTGGTGGCGAAATTCAGTGGAGGTGGAGTATGGGTTGAACGAAGGTGGTATGGTGGTGGTGTCACCAAGGAAGGTGGCGCCTAAGGTTCATGACAGCTCCAAAGGATTGATCTTGTAAGCTTTCCCGAGATCCAAGCCTAGGAGTGCCGAAAATAGAGCCGGCGGTGGAGAATGGAGATGGAGCGCTTGTGCGCGAGAAGGAAACAAAGAAGATGTGTCGATGGTACGGGCTGATCCAAATCTGGCACGTAGAGGCATGCTAGAGTGCGTTGTAGTGGCAACGTTGGAGCAATGAGGAGCACCGAGCAATGGCAAGGACGAGTGAAGGCCTCAGTTGGCAACGAAGTTGATGGCACAAGGGTGCTAGCGCGAGGAGAAATATCGAGGCTAAGGTTCGGCTTTGTGAGTGGTGTCGAGAGTGGCACATATCAGCGACATGGGCTTGGGGCCACGCTGGATTGGCCAAGCAAAGTAATTCTCATCCTAGGCTTTGTCGAGGAAAGGGCTCAGTCTTAGCATGTGTTTAATGTGATTGAAGAGCGAGAGAGAAGAATGCAATGGGAGAGTAGATGCCAAAAGGAAGAGTTATCTCTATTCTTTAAAAACAAAACAAGGTTTTACAGAATAGTGAGGAGGCTTTTATAGAGAAAACTTCCTTACTAAAAAAATAAAGACTAGTCCCGATATGCAAACCGTGAAATATGTCCAACAATAAATAACATAATAATTATAATGAAAATAATACTAAATCATGCAAATAAATAAATAATATACATAGGCACCAATAAGGCTCGGCTAGGCCAAGAACGGGCGCACCAACAAGCAAGGTGCACTGATGATGATCCGTCACATATGGTCGCTACTGAGCACATGGTGATGTGTGTGGCTCAACATGCTAAGTGAACTATATTTGGGCTCTCAAAACAACTGAAGTGGTAGAATGAGCAATGGCCTTAGCCCGTGAACGGGTGATAGGACCATCGGAGTGAACACTCATAGCCTCTTCCTCCTCCTACGGTGACATGGCTGAAGGTGTGTTGTCATTAGGTTAAGGTTAGGGTTTGGGTGGCTCTTTGTGATGTTTTTCTTGAAAATTATGATGAATTCTAAAGATAAAAACTTATGCTTGTAAAATTGAAAAGCAATTAGAAACTTGACTAAACAAGGAGAATCTGATACCACTTGATACAAAATTTTGATTGGATCGAGCGCTTCACTTCCATTTTGTTTTCCAGACCCAATCTTGTCAAACTAATCCTCCTCCCTTTTACTTGCAAGTTTTTCACTTCGATTGGAAAAGATTTTTATTTGAATGAATTTTAGTCACTTCCTTGTATTGCAAGTGAACAAGGTTTGTAGACTAGTTTCTTTTGATGCAAGTAACCAATTGAGTGTGTTTGAAGCTTTGAATTTCACGCGAGAATGAAAGAACAAAAATCTAAAATTTTATTGTGTGTTGGCCGAAATTTAGAGATAGAAAAGACAGGTTTTGGTTGAAAATCCTTGGAATAAGAAAATCGAAGAGTTTTTATTCCAAAGATATAAATTCAACTTAACATAGAGAGTAGCAATTACAAGAGTTTAAATAGAATAAATGGCCGAAAATTCCATCCCATTCTTAAGGATATTCTATTGTAAAATAACTTTAATCTTATCTAATAATAATATAAAAAACAACTAAAACTTAGGCTCCAAGTAAGGCCTATATTACCTTCCAAATTTATCTCACCAATCTGCATGGTCCAATTGATAGGATAATATGTTCCTTAATTTAAAAACCATAAGCTAGCCCACATATTACAACCCATAACACATGATCCATATATATAGAAAAACCTATAAATAGAAAATCAAATATGGAAATCACAATAAATAGTAAGTTTCTAAGATAAGTATGCAAATAACTCTTGCATGTGAGTTTTTCCAAGTTAAGCTTGAACATGATGAATAGAAGTGACCCATCTAGGATCCTTAGGCTCATCCACCATAGCCGGGATACGAGCTAGAAGAACCCTTGTAGCTTTCCTCAACTTCTTGGCTCGGTCTCTAGTGATCGGTCCATCCAAGGCCGGTCCTAAGGTTTTTCAGGCCCGGGGCAAACAAAAATTTAGAAGCCCCTTTATAAAATTCCTCCCATATAGGCCCTTTTCAACTAGAATCCGCAACCTAAAACCACCCGTAAAATAGGCCATTCTCCGCTAAACCACCCGGTTTATGACTATTTATTTTTAACGACCCATAAAAGACATTCCGTTAGCTAAACACCACCCATGACACTATTCCGTCAAAAAAATCCGTCAAATATGCCCATTTACATTTCTGCCCTCCATTTTAATATATTATAGTATTATTTTTTTAGAACAAATATAGTATACTAAAAAATTCCATTTCCCCACCAAACTTAATTGATTACTGTTCATCATCCCCTACCTTTCCCCTTCTCTAGAGCTCCATCCAATAACCAACGGGAATGGCCCCGCCGAGCTCAATCACATGAAGCGTGGCCAAGGAGAAGAAGACAGTAATCAATTAAGTTTGGTGGAATCGGTGGCGACCTTGTCTCCTTCCGAGAATGCGAAGAGGGCGAGGGAAATGGAAGCCTAGAGGAGGACCAAGAAGATGGTTTTGAAGAGGCTGTCTTCACGAAAACTCTTCGCTGGATTCAGCGGGGATTTCATTTCGAGAGGGCGGAGAGGCAAAGATCTGACCCATTGGGCGACGAAGAGGCCTATATTCTTCAAAACCAAAAAAATCTTCGCTGAATTTGCTCGGGATTTCATTTCGAGAGTCGTCTGAAGGGTGGAGTTTGGGGTTCGAATTCAATTGAAACCCAGGGGATGGTTGTTAGGATGGGTAAGGTGTTCTGGGAAGGTGGTGGTGGGAGATGACTGAAATGG
This sequence comes from Fallopia convolvulus, assembly GCA_964016875.1. NCBI lineage: Eukaryota > Viridiplantae > Streptophyta > Magnoliopsida > Caryophyllales > Polygonaceae > Fallopia > Fallopia convolvulus. The sequence goes on from OZ024724.1 coordinate 15,374,931, forward strand.
TGATGGAATTCGAGGGCGGAGAGGCCAAATCCGACCCATTGAATTCGATAGCGATTCGAAATAATTTGGATTGCATCTCCTTGATTAGGGTTTGGGTGGAGATGGAGAGTTCGAAGAAAGGGGCTTGTGATTGGGTTTTAATGAAGGGGCAACTTTGGCATTTCATTTTTTAAATTGAGGGCAGAAATGTAAATGGGCATATTTGACGGATTTTTTTGACGGAATATTGTCATGGGTGGTGTTTAGCTAACGGAATGTCTTTAATGGGTGGTTAAAAATAAATAGTCATAAACCGGGTGGTTTAGCGGAATATGGCCTATTTTACGGGTGGTTTTAGGTTGCGGACTCTTTCAACTAATATATCTCTATCTTTGTTGTCAAGGTTATCACACCTTCTAGTATCATACATATCGATGGGAGGGATATATTCTTCATCAACTATTAAATTATCAATATTAGTTGAATTAGGCACATCATAAGGTCCACTAGACTGACTAATCCCTTCATTGGATTGATTTTCATTTGAGTTCTCAAGATCAGCAACATCTATTCCCTCAGGATTTTGGTTCAAACCTCCCTGTCTTATTACAAACTTGTGAATAGCTCCTCTTTGTGATTCTATAAAATTTTCATTAGCTTCTCTTTCTTTTCTCTTACAAAATCTAGATTTTTTGCTTTTTGGGCAACATCATAACACAAAAGGAATGGAATACTATCACTTGAGATGTTGAAAGTATTAGTTGGCAAGATTGTAAGAAGTCCAGAAAGCAATCTGATTTATAGGTGTAAACTTGAATCCCAAATTCAAAATCCAACGACGTGCCAATCTTGAAGTATCTACATCAAACACATGAGAATACTAATTATTATATATTTAAAAGATAAGTAAACACAATTTGACAAAGTACATGACCATTAATCGTAATTATGATGGCTCAGCACTTATCAATTGACTAATTAAACAAACATAAAATACGAACTTAGCAAAGTCACCACAGATAGTTTGTAAAGACATAACTAATTAAGTAATTCACGAATCACGATTTGATGAGCAAAATAGAGAGAACACATCGAGAGGTGGTTCTATCTATTTGGAAAAACTAGAATTGAACTTTAGATTAGTTTCTCATGTGGTTAATTGTCATAGAACTTCTAGATGTTTGAGTCAAGTTTGATGCATCATGAGAGTGGGGCAAGTTTGGTTTACCATCTAGATTTGTAAGTGCTTAAAGGGTTTCTACCAGTTTTGTTTCGTCACGAGAGTGGGTTTTTAATTTGATAGAAGTACATTAAGTTAAACTTTGAGAAAAGTTAATTTATAACATTAGACAATAATCTTCATACAAAATATCCAACTCAGTTTAGGTAGAAGTGAGATTCAAACTCTGTTGATCACAGTTGCGGGGATTCCTTGCCTTGGAACTTTGCTTTCTCATACACTTTTTATTCTCATACTTTACTTGTTTTTAGTATTAGAAATACACCATAAATCTCCATATTTTGGCTTAGAAATTAGTTCTAGAATTAAATAAAGCAAAGATAATCCACGTGATTCAATCATGATCTACTATTACAATAGATCTTGTTATCTTAGGAGTGTGTGGGAAACCATCACAACAAGTTTTGGCGCCATTGCCGGGGATTATTGATAGTATTAGTTGGTTCTAATGGACTATTTCATCTAAGTCCCCTTTTGTTTTTTGTTTTTTTTTCTTTTTGTCTTTGGTTATAGGTGACTCTTATAGGGAACCGTGACAAAGTAATGGAAGCTCTGCATCAGACCGTTGTTGAAATGAATGCCCGCTTGTAAGGCTTTGAACAACGTGAGGTTGAGATATCAAAAGTTGAAACTACAAGGAAACCTATTGCACTAAAACCCAATACTCTTCATGAGTATATGTTGCTACTAGTCGTGGCCCAATCTCAAGGGTTGTGTTTCCTCAGGTTACAACTAATTGCTTTGAGTTGAAATCGGGCTATCAAGCTCGACCTTCCCCAGTTCCACCAATGGCTCCTAAGAAATCTCCTGAGTTGATTGCTATGGAGAATGATGGTCGAGATGTAAGAGTTGTCTAATAAGGTGAAAGAACTTGCACACGCACAAAATATGACAAAGATTCAAGTGGATCAAAATGCAACCAATGCTCATAGAACTTTCGGTACTCTATCGGGCCACCTTGAAGAGAATCGAAAAGGTCAAATTCTAGTTGTGAATTTGAAGAATGGCAAGGAACTTGAATCTAAAGAGGTGGAGCCAATGAAAGCTAAAGAGACAACAAAACCAGACTGCCTTGTTGAAGAAGACGAGACACCTTCTTATCCCACCAAGGAGAAAGTGGTGCCATATGATCCACCACCAAAGCTTCAAGATCCAGATTTAGAGGTGTCACTAGAATCTCATGTGTATGGAAAGGTTGCATCTATAGTTGAAGCCATTACGCTCTACTTTGTAGTCTATGAAGCCCATATTTTCTAAGGATTGGGCACAAATTGAATTTAAGCTCGGAGATCAAGTGCTTCTTACTCATCATAAGTCAAATATGTTCCCTAAAAGCAAGAGTACAAGAAGGTCGGGACCATACCTCCTACACCGAGTTCTTAGAGATGATTTTGTCGAGATATGGTATAAGAACTCGGGGCATTTCAAGGTTAGAAAATTTTGACACAAGCCTTACAAAAAACCAAATCCGATTGAGTTGGGTATCACCGACCCTCCCGATCTGAAGGCTTGACATTGGTGAAGGGTCAAGCTAATGACCTTAAAGAAGCGCTTCTCGGGAGGCAACCCGAGCCTTTTAATTTGTGAGTATCCGTTCTCCCTCTTCTTTGATTTCTATGTTTGGGACAATATAGGGTTTAAGTATGGGGTAGGGCGTATTTACTTTAGTTAGTTTTGCATTGCATGTTTATTTTTCTTGCATGTTTATTTTAGTTGAGTGAAAAAAATGAAAAAAAGAGTCTTAAGATGATTTTATAGATATCCTTACTTGAAAATTGACCACAATGATTAGATATTTGTCTATGATGCTAAGCTTTTGAATTTCTCTAGATTGCATTGATTTTTCTTTGATGAATTGCCTAGCATGGAGTTATTGATGAGATTTTAGCTTGAATAGGTCCCTAGACCAAAAGCTTTGTGAGATTTTTTTTGGCTTAATGGACTTCATTTATGCGTCCTCTTGCATTCTTTGTGTGTGATTCTTGCTTTGATTACTTAATCTCTAGAACTTGTGTTATAGCCTTATTCGAGGCCACATATATGACTTTTGTTCATGACATAGAAATGATTGAGGCATTTGTTTTGTTAGCCATAGTCCCTTGACTACCTTTACATATAATTTCCTATGTTTCAAGCCATGTTCTAGCCTTTTACGACCTTATTTTTGAAAGCTCCACAAAGCATCCCGAGCCTATTTTCAGCCTTTTACCCTACGGGAATTAGGATTTTTGTTGGAAGTGTGCTAAGTGTGAGTTGAACTTGATGAAGTTGTATGTTTCTGGTATTGGAAGTGATTGTTGGAAATAAAGTAAGTGGTTATTATAAGGAAAAAAAGAAAAAAAAGGAAAAGCAATGAAAAAGAAGAAGTTCCTCCATTCGAGCAATCGAAGTTTTGATAATGACAAACAGATGGAACTAATTCCCTGTACAAGTGATCTCAGGAAAGATAAAAGGTTCACAGGAAAAGCAAGGGAAACGTTCCCGGTCAAGCCACTTGTGTACGTGGCAAGTAAATGAAAGGATAGTGAAGACTTTTCACTATTGCCTTGGGCGGCAAGCCAAGCTCCGAATGAACAGAAATGCAAAAGGGTACCCTAGTCTTTTTGAATAGTGTCGTACTCCCCAAGACAAGAAGGGAAAAGGCGTAAAAGCTAAAGATGGAAACTCTATAAATAGAATGTGACGCCGCTAGGTCTAATAAGCTCTTGAACACAAGAATACGAGATCCACAAAAGGATAGAGAGAAAGCAAGAGCCCGAGTTGATTAAGTAAAGACGACAATCCAGAAGTTCAAGGAAGGAAGCATCAAGTGATGAAGACTGCGTGAAGATCTTCGTCGACTTGAAGAAGGTGGTTAATGTGCTAAAGGGAACTGCACAGGAACGAGTAAGGCTCACTATCTATATTCAATTGTGCTTAGATCTAGGAACTACTATGTCTTAGTCGTTAGTATTGTTTGTAAGTGGGATTGCGAACAATAGGGAAGTTCGACTTTGTATTGTGGAACTTGAGATCTATCAATAGAATATAGCGTGTGTTCAAAATCCTCCAAGGGAGGTAGAGGTTTACTCACTAGCTAGTTGGCTAAAGAGGTTCCTCTATAAGAAACTGTGTCCATGTCTCTAATTTCTTGTTTAAAGTTTGTGTTACATTATTCCGCTGCGTAAGGGAACTGTCACAGTGACAGTTCCCGATTGTTTTTTACTAACACCGATCTATGATCCTACAATTGGTATCAGAGCTTGGCTCTAGATTTTCTGTGAAAACTCGCAGGATGTCTACAGGAATATCTTCAAATCTCAGTGCTGTTAGACACGGAAGGAACAAACCACCTAGACCGATCGAAGGACACTTTGAGCGATGGCAAGGGCTGATGAAAGATTGGATACGAATCCACGATTATCAGGCATGGGCTGTAATCGAGAGAGGGAACTTCACCATCAATCCAGAAATTGAGAATGATCTCACAAAATGGGGGCCAAATGAGTGGAAGTGCATGGAAGCAAACTACAAGGCAAAGATGTACCTCAACTATTCCATGAGTGAGATTGACTCAGCCAAGGTTGGAAACCTAAAAACCGCTAAGGAGATGTGGGATGCAATCGAGCAGATGCACATGGGAAGCTCATATCTAAAGGAAGAACATCAAATTGATGTTCGTCAGGAGTTCTACAACTTCAGGATGGAACCTGGAGAGACTGTATCATCATATCAATTCCGTTTCGAGGGACTATTGACTAAGCTTGAGAACTTGGGAATCTCAGAAAGTGAAGTCACTGAACGGATCAAAGTCAAGAAGGTGATAGATGGTCTTTTTGGTGAATGGACTCATGATCGAACAACATTCAGAGAAAATCCATCCAACAAGAACCTCATGCTTCATGAGATCTTTGGAAAATTGAAGACCTATGAGAGAAGAAGGAACTCCGACAAAGCTCAAGACAAACCTGAAAAGGGAATTGCACTTAAACATGAAAAAGTGCTTAAGTCTGTTCAGGAACAGTGTGAAGAATTTGAAGATGAGGAAGAGGAAGACATAGTGCTCATCACAAAGGCACTACGCAACCTCTACAAGAAGGGAAAGTTCAAGAAGAACTACGGAGGGAACAGTCACTCAAGAGATTACAACAAGTTTGGAGAAAAGGATGTAAAGGATATCACGTGTTTTAAGTGTTTCAAGAAGGGTCACTATGCTAAGGCTTGTCCTCTGGGAAATGATGAGAATAAGTCTAGGAACAAAGCTTACATAGCAACATGGGATGATTTCGATGATGAAGATCCTGAGGCTTGGGCTACACCAAACATGTGTGCAATGGCTATCAAAGGATATCCTAAGGAACCTCAAGAGGATGTGAGTATTTTATCTCTAACTAGTTGCTTTGATAAATACTCTAAATCTGATCTTATTCGTATACTCTCTAAACTTGTTAAAGACAATATGAAACTACAAAAGGAAATGAGTGGAATTCAAGAGCATTGTCTTAAACTTGAAAATGATGTTGCTGAAAGAGAATTTGAATTAAAAAACACTAAATTTGTTGAATGTTCTGCATGTGATAAACTGAGGAAGGAACTTGACTCTATTGTGACTGCTAAAAATGAGCCTGTCTCTACTCTTGCCATTGTTACTTCAGAGAAGGAAACACTTAGTAAGAAAGTAGATATAACTGAAGGAAAGAAAGCCGTAGAAATTCCTAAGGTCACATTTGTCCCCTCTAGACATGGTATAGGATACTCTGAAATAGGCTCTGGAAAAAATCAAAAAACTCCTACTCTAAGGGAACTAAGTGAAAGTAGAGCCCTAGAATTACAAACTAAAAGAATAAAAAATTCTCATCTAGAAGAGAAGATTAGAGTTCTAGAGAGTGGAACTAAAGGGAAAAGGGACTACTACACTAGGAACAACTCACATAAGATATATATCAAGATAGCTAAGGGAAATGGTTACAGAGGACCAAACAAGGAAATTGTTGAGAAAAATAGAATTCAGAGACCTCATCCTAAGTATTATCTAGGTGAATATTACAAAACTTGCTGGGCATGTGGAAGTCATGGTCATTACAAGGAACAATGTCCTAAGGTCAGTTTCTCAGGAAATCCCACAAATAGAAACAACAACAGAACTTCACATTTAAAATCCTACAGGAACTATCACTCTATTGACGTTAACATTGTAGATTATGTTGATTACTATCCCTGTAAGGAACCAGGCAAGGAACACCTTGCCTGGGTAACCAAACATTGAATCTTTTGCAGGTGAAAGCGAGGGGAAACTGTATGTGGTTCATAGACAATGCATGCTCCAACCGCATGACAGGAAATAGGAACAATCTAACCTCGCTTAACACCCAAGTTGAAGGAGGAAATGTTTCCTTCGGCAACAGAAACAAAGGGGCAATTCAAGGATCAGGGGAAGTAAAGCTCAACAAATCAATCAAAGTCAATAATATCAATCTTGTGGCAGATCTTGGGTACAATTTACTATGTGTGGCACAACTCTATGATCAAGGAAACAACATAGTCACCTTTGATTCGAATGAATGTTTGGTTGTGAACAAAGAGACGAACAAAGTTATTCTTAGAGGGAAACGATCTAACAATGTTTACATTAATGATCAAGATTTTCAACCTCCAAGAAATCTATGTCTCACAGTCTCCACAAGTGATACGGATCTCTGGCATGGACGTCTTGGTAATGGAGGTCTAAATCTCATTCAAAAGTTGTTCTTGCAAGATCTTGTGGTTGGCTTACCAAGGATAAACCCAGATACAGCAAAACTGTGTGATGCTTGTGCCAGGGGAAACAAACTCGTAGCTCATTTAAACTATAGAAGAATGTTAGAACTTCCAAACCTTTGGAAATGCTGCACATGGATCTATGTGGTCCAATGGATACATGTAGCTATGGAGGAAGCATGTACATGTTTGTTATAATAGATGATTATTCATGTTTCACTTGGGTTATCTTCTTGTCTTCCAAAGGAACAGTGTTCAAGGAGTTTGAAGTATTCATAAAGAAGACAAAAGTCAGTCTAGGAACCAAGTTGCAGTCCATACGCTCAGACCATGGAACAGAGTTCGACAACTCAACCTTTCTCATTTTTTGCAATGAACATGGATTCTCTCACAATTTCTCTGCACCAAGAACTCCACAACAAAATGGAGTAGTCGAAAGGAAGAATCGCACCCTGGAGAATATGGCTCGAGCCATGATGCTTGAAAGTGGAGTTCCATCGAACTTTTGGGCAGAAGCTATTTCAACCTCAGTTTATATCCTTAACAGGGCTATGATTAGACCTTTGTTGCTTAAAACTTCTTATGAACTAATCGAAGGTCGAAAGCCAAACATTTCCCATCTCACGGTTTTTGGTTGCATGTGCTATATCCATAACAATGGGAAGGATCCTCTTGGAAAATTTGACCCAAGAAGCGATGAAGGAATCTTCACTGGCTACTCCCTCCACAACAAAGCATATCGAGTCTACAACAAGCGAACCAAAAAATTTGAAGAAAGTATTCACGTCATCTTTGATGAAGATCCCATCCATCATGGATCCTTCTCCAAAGATCCACTCTCAAAGACAGTTGTGAAACCTTTCACCATACCATGGGAACTAACAAGGGAACCAATAGAAGAGGATGATGATCTGAACCCTCGAAGACATGACTCTGAGTACATCAATGAGAGTGGTTCTCAACTACGGGAACCAACCCTTGAAGATGATCATGAAGAAAATGATGTCACGGAGCAATTTGACGATCCTTCAACCAACTTTCATGAAGAAGAGGATATTCCACCAGAAACAATTGAAGCATCAACTTCTGGGAACAATCCTACTACTCAGACTCCACAAACTTTACCTGAAGCTAGTTCCAGTGTTCAAGAGGAACTTCCAGGAACAAATCAACCTGAACCAAGGAACTACCATCAGAGAAAAGATCACCCTCTTGAAAACATTCTCACACCTCTAGAACAGGGAGTACAAACTCGTTCCTCTCTCAATAACTTTTGTGCATTTAATGCCTTTGTTTCTCTTGTTGAACCCAAAAGCATGCAGGAAGCTCTTAAAGATCCTGATTGGATTCAAGTTATGCAACATGAGCTCCATCAGTTTGAAAGACACCAAGTGTGGAAGCTAATTCCAAGGCCACCAGACAAGAATGTCATCGGAACTAGATGGGTCTTTCGCAACAAACTGGATGAGTCAGGAAACGTTTCCCGAAATAAAGCTCGACTTGTGGCTCAAGGTTACAATCAAGAGGAGGGAATTGACTACGAGGAAACATTTGCACCAGTTGCCAGAATTGAAGCAATACGGTTACTCATTGCCTTTGCAACATTCAAAGTATTCAAACTGTTCCAAATGGATGTGAAGACAACCTTTCTCAATGGCTATCTACAAGAGGAAGTGTATGTGAAGCAACCTCCCGGATTTGAAGACGATAACAAGCCAGATCATGTCTACTTTCTTGAAAGAGCTCTCTATGGCCTCAAACAAGCACCTCGAGCCTGGTATGATAGATTTGCTTCATTCCTATTATCCAAAGGTTATCAAAGAGGATCTATTGACAAGACGCTCTTCCTGAAGAAAGAATCAGGTGACATTTTAATTGTGCAAGTTTATGTTGATGACATAGTTTTTGGTTCCACTAACCCTATGCTTACAGAAAAATTTGAGAAACAAATGAGTAGTGAGTTCGAGATCAGTATGGTAGGGGAACTCAATTTCTTTCTAGATCTTCAAATTTCTCAAACAAAAGATGGCACCAAGATTCATCAACAAAAATACATCAAGGAAATGCTATCCAAATATGGGATGGACACTGCAAAACCCATCAACACTCCGATCTCACCTAGAACACGCCTTGATGCAGATGAGAATGGAACTAGTGTCAATCAAAAGCTCTTTCGAGGAATGATTGGTTCCCTTCTCTATCTCACCGCTAGTAGACCGGATATCATGTTCATTGTCTGCCTTTGTGCACGGTTCCAAGCAAACCCTAAGCAGTCACATTTGAAGGAATTCAAAAGGATCTTTCGCTACTTCAAAGGGAGAGACAACCTGTGCTTATGGTATCCTAGGAACAGTTCTTTGAACTTGTGTCCTTCAATGATGCTGATTTTGCAGGGCATCTAGTCGATCGAAAAAGCACTTCAGGCATGGCACAATTCCTAGGAGACTGTCTAGTATCTTGGGGATCAAAGAAGCAATCCTCCGTGGCACTTTCTACTGCTGAAGCTGAATACATAGTCGCGGCTGCTTGCTGTTCCCAAGTCCTATGGCTCAAGTATCAACTTCAAGACTACAAGTATGTCTCTTGGAACTGTTCCTATTAAATGTGATAGTACTAGTGCAATAAATATCTCAAAAAACCTAGTGCATCACTCTAGAACAAAGCACATAGAGGTTAGGCACCATTTCCTACGTGATCACGTAGAGAAAGGTTCCATTAAGATGGTTCATTGCAGGACAGATGAACAAGTTGCTGATATTTTCACCAAAGCTTTGGGCAAACAACCCTTTGAGCATCTTCGAATGCTCTTAGGGATGATTCTCTTACATTAAACAAGTCCCGATCCATCTTTTCCCTCAATGATTGACTAGTTTAGCATTAGTATGACTAGGGAACTGTATGGTTTAGCAACTGTCATTTTAATAATTGCTCTTTGCATGAAACTTGTTTACTTCTATGTATGGGAACTGATTCTTAAAAGCACTTTGTTTCTTTCGGCCCAAAATGATCAACCTGATCTTATCTATCCCTCCTTACAAGCCGAAAGGATGGTTGATCATAAGACTTGTCCCATAAAGCCCATCCAGGTAAACGTTTCCTATGAGCCTCTATTAATTGATAAACCCCTATTCTACGGGATTCAGTTACCTGGATGATAAAAATTGTCAACCTACCAATATTTTGTTTGGATACTTCTCTTTGTCTTTTCACAAAATACCTTTACGTATCCAAATATGGCCTTCCGTTACTTGTTCATGGAAATAAGGTTAGAAAGGAAAGGAACTACTTCAAGTCACAAGGGAACTACAAATATCTTTGAAACTCAAGCATCTCATAGCTGTATTATTGGAAAGAGAAAAGGCATTGGAAACTGGGTTTTGAATTGACAGGTTGAGAAAAAGGAAATTTGAATCCGCACCGTTTATCTTGCTACTTTGGCTCATTCTCCGCCATGTATAAACTTTTGATTTGGAAAGAATCTCATGATGGAAGACATCAAATCTCTCCAGTTATCCTTGGTGTAACTAAACGCAACTCTCAAGGAAATTTGGTAACCCTCTCTTACCTTTTCAAATTCCTTCACTATCCTTACTTAACCCGTCTTCAACATTCACTTTCAACCTCATCATCTTCATCTTTACTTTCTCTTCTGCAAACCCTAATTTCCAACTTCCTCAGTCCAAAACCTCTCGAATACACCAACCTTCAACAATGGCCAATCAAAATCAACCCAATTACACCAACCTTCACCCAAATCCTCTTATCGAGCATCTTCTCCACAACGACCCAGTCTACCTTCAGGAAAAACTCCTCACAAACCTAGATCTTGACCACCATGAACCAGAATATATCTTTGATGTGAAAGAGGGTCTCTTCTCTCTTTTACGAAAGAAAGATGGTCAACCCCCTGTCACTCCTCACAACTCTCCACCCTCCACTCCCATCTTTGAAATCCCAGTACTCACCACAAGACTGGATGGTTACTCAACTCTCACAATCAATATCGAGGGTGTCAAACACACACTTTCTGAATCAGGTCCGACCCCTCTTCTTCTCAAAGACTCTTCCCATCCCTCTTCACAACACCACACTCAAATTCATGACAATCTAAGTCCCAAAAGATGACCTGATCCCTTGGCCTCAACCTCTCAAAACTCTAACCCTCAAATCCAAAGTTCCCAAGCACCCTCTTCCCTCACAAAGGCTCCTTCAATCCCATTTCCACCCCATAGGGAACTCGACCTCCCCACTCTTGATCAAACTCTCTCACAATTCGAGAGAGAAGAGTTCCCCACCACACAAGGAACTACACCTACCCTACCCTCTTCTTCCTCCACACCTTCAAAAGGAACCTCTCCTCAAGCTTCTCTTCCAAACCCACTGGTTAACGTTCCAAAAAGAGAAAGCTAAGGAAACTGAGTGAAGAAGAAGAAGATGAAGAAGAAAACGAAGAGGAACTACAACCTCTTCTCTCTGAGCAACTGTGAGCCCTCAATCCATCAACGGAAATCGTTACTGTTGAGGGTTCCGATGATGAGATAGAGGAGTACACAGAGTCTGCTCTCCAAATCGGTTACAAGGAACCGCCATCTGGGCGACCTTCAACGAGAGGCTCTAAGAAACAAAAGGTGGAGGAAAAGAAAGAAAAGATAGGAAAAGGAAAAAGTGAAGAAGGAAAAGAAGAAGAAAGAAGAGAGAAAGTTGGTTATTCCTCTGATCGTTACCACCGCATTTCTTCAAGAGCATGAATTTAACGAGCTTCAAGAACTCATCCAGTTCCAAGGATGGGAAAAGCTCTGCTCTGAACCAGCAAAGGTGGATCAAGCTCAGGTCAAATTCTTCTACTCCAAATTTACCCTAATAAAGGGAACAGAGCTCGATCCAGTCATAAGTAGGAAAACAGAAGAGGATGACTTCACCTTCACCTCCGCTATGATCAAGAAAATACTCCAAGTTCCTGGAAAAGGCTTCGACACACTTCCCCAAAGACCATGGCAGGATACTGATGGAAGAGAAGCTATCATACAAAGGCTTCTAGGTCATGTGTCTGCCCAAGGCAAGGAGGTTTTGACTCACAGTTTGAGTCAATTGGGGAAGATGGCACATCAGTACATCACTCGGGTAGTGATTCTAAGACAGGAAAAGCGAACAACGCTGAATTCAACTGATGTTGTTCTCCTGGATCTCTTCCTCCGCAAAGAGATCAATCTTCCTAAAATCATGATTTTTCACATGTGCAAGTGTGTTTCAAAGGATTCTCACGCACTTCCATACGCTGTTGTGGTAAAAGAAATCATGAAGAGGAATGATGTCTATCATCCTCAGGAAGAAGAAGAGCTTGGAGAAGAGATGGACATGTTCAACATTTTAAGAATGAAGCACTCTCAGGAACCAACTGATGATGTCGATACCACTGTGTTCATAGAACAGGGAGATTCAAAGACAGTTCTCCAAGCTCTCAACCGTCTATGTGGGGTCAATGAGTGGATTCTCGATGTTCTTCTAGACATCCAATAGACCAAGGGAACTAACGAACACATTCTTGCTGTTCTCCAAGACATTCAGAAGAAGCTGCCTTCCTCCTCCTCTAATCCATGAATAAGCCCTCTACAAAACAATCCTTAACTGTTTTCTCCCTCCTTCAATGCTTTTAAATGTGTTTGTTCCTGTACTTGCTTAAACGTTGTTTCAATGAAATGCATTTTGCTATTATTCTCTAGTAATGACTGTGCTTCACTTGCTTTTCCTTGCTTGTTTATACTTAATTCTTTTCAATGATAAAAGAGGGAAAAGTGGAAAAATGCAGAGATGCGTTGTCTAAGAGAGTACAGAATAAATAGCCATAAGCTGAGGGGGAACTATAAAGCTTAAAAATCTTGAAAATTGAACTGCTTGTCCATTTCAAGGGGAACTAAGTATCTACAAACAATTGATTGTGTTATTTTGGTGTTTAATTTCTTATATCTTTCCTGAATCCTTGACTTGCATTTTACAAAGGTTTGTCATCATCAAAAAGGGGGAAATTGTTGGATCAGTGTTAGGGAACTAACACTGGAACAATGGTTTCTCCATTCGAGCAATCGAAGTTTTGATAATGACAAACAGATGGAACTAATTTCCTGTAGAAGTGATCTCAGGAAAGATAACAGGTTCATAGGAAAAGCAAGAGAAACGTTCCATGTCAAGCCACCTGTGTACGTGGCAAGTAAATGAAAGGATATTGAAGACTTTTCACTATTGTCTTGGGCGGCAAGCCAAGCTCCGAATGAACAGAAATGCAAAAGGGTACGCTAGTCTTTTTGAATAGTGTCTTACTCCCCAAGACAAGAAGGGCAAAGGCGTCAAAGCTAAAGATGTAAACTCTATAAATAGAATGCGACGCCGCTAGGTCTAACAAGCTCTTGAACACAAGAATACGAGATCCACAAAAGGATAGAGAGAAAGCAAGAGCCCGAGCTAATTAAGTAAAGACGACAATCCAGAAGTTCACGGAAGGAAGCATCAAGTGATGAAGACTGCGTGAAGATCTTCGTCGACTTGAAGAAGTTGGTTAGTGTGCTAAAGGAAACTACACAGGAACGAGTAAGGTTCACTATCTATATTCAATTGTGCTTAGATCTAGGAACTACTATGTCTTAGTCGTTAGTATTGTTTGTAAGTGGGATTGCGAACAATAGAGAAGTTTGACTTTGTATTGTGGAACTTGAGATCTATCAATAGAATATAGCGTGTGTTCAAAATTCTCCAAGGGAGGTAGAGGTTTACTCTTTAGCTAGTTGGCTAAAGAGGTTCCTCTATAAGGAACCGTGTCCCTGTCTCTAATTTCTTGTTTAAAGTTTGAGTTACATTATTCCGTTGCGTAAGGGAATTGTCACTAGAACACTTCCCGATTGTTTTTGACTAACACCGATCTACGATCCTATAATATATAAAAAATTTCGAATAAATTAAAAATGTTTCAATAATATTGAAAATAAAATAAGTATATAAACACTAATAAGAGTAAAAAAATATAAATTATAAACTTTAAAGTACATACATATAAGAAAAAAAACAAATAAGTAATCTTTCTTTTATTGTAAAGAACAGAGAATTTTAATAACCAGTTGGTTAGAATAAAAAATAAGAAGAAAAGAAGAAGAAAAAAATAAACAAAATAAATACCCACATAAAACAATGAAAATGTAGTCATGAATTCTTCAAAAAATTTGAAAACAAATAAAAGCCATCAATGGGGGAACTAGAGATCGAACCCAACATGTATTAGGGATGCTCACGGGTCGGGTCAGGTCGACCCGCGCCCCGAAATTGTAGGTTGCGTGTTGACCCACGAATCACAAAAAAAATTACTTTTGACTCGCGACCCGAACCGCAACTCGACTCACGGGTCGACCCGCAACCCACAATTTCGGGTCGAGTCATTGCGGGTCGGGTCGGTTTGGGGGTCGACCTGATTTTTTAATAAAAAATAGTTTGTATATCAATAAAATTATAATATATATATATTTAAAAATATTGCTGGTCGCGGGTCGACCCCCGACCCGCGAGTTTAACCCAACCCGCGACCCGCAAAATAAAAAAATTCAACCCGCGACCCGACCCGCACGGGTCGCGTGTCGACTCGCAACCCGCAAACAGCGGTTCAGGTAAATGTGGGTCGCGGGCGACCCGACCTGTTGAACACCCCTAACACGTACCATCCCCCAAAAAAATATGCATGTACTTCATTACCATTGAGAGAAGTTGAACATATGATCCATATAATACTAGAATTGTATATATTTCTTAAGTATTTGGTGTGGGGTACACCAAACCCTAGCCCACCCCTAGATCCATGACTGGTCTTCGGGTCACAAGGGGGAGGATCTATGATCGAAACACTTGGATCTTCTCCAACAAAAGTTATCGGATAAGTACGAGTCCAACATTATGGACTCGCATGCCTCTTATGAGAACCTTGCCATCAACGTGGGTCTTCTCGAATAACAAAATAAAGAGTGTCAACACAGGGGCAGGCTCGAGTATGGCCTCGGGGTAGGCATCGCCCATCAAAGACAAACTTATGTCGATTAGGGTGCTCGACGACGTAGGCACATCCAAAAGGGGCGCCAGGGTAGGTGAGGGATTTGCGGCTCACTGGGGCGGGACCTTGGCCTTAGGCGACGACACTGCGGGTGCGGGATCCTCGGGGCGGTCTAGCTCGCTCGGCACAGTCTCGATGTAGGGCTCGCTCGGTATCGGCGCCAATGGTGGCTAGGGTGTTGGGTCGCACCCGGGTTTTTCCATGAGCTCGAGAAAGGTTGGCGAGAGCTCAGCAAGTTATCGCTCCAACTTGGCGATCCGCAAGTCTCGGAGGGCAAGTTGATCGATCACGACCGAAGGCGTCGGCCTCGACACATGGTGCGCTGGGGCTGACTGTTTGGCTTGGGAGTCCTCGTCGCGGACTCGAATGCGTGGGCGCTGAGGAGGCAGACTCCAACCCCGCTCGTAGTAGGAACGATGTTGGGATCTGGGAGTTTCTCCATAGTAGTGGACGTGGTTCTCCTAAAGGTGGTATGGTGGGATCCAATCCGGGTGATCCCTCAGAAGCGGCTTATAGGGACGAGTATTGACTCGTCGATATGGCTGATCCCAAGAGTCCGAATCGTCCCATATTTCCGAGCAGGTCCAATACATGGCTTGGCCTCTTTTTTTTCTTTTTCTTCTTTTTTCTTTTTTTTTTGTTACTATGAGATGTTTAACAATCCGAACGATTCTCTTACAAATGGAAAAGTAATAAAAAAACTAACATAGAATAACAAATAAAAAGAGGATCTGTTATAATCAAGATCCCTAATAGAAAGGGAGCAAATCAAACAAAATAAAATTCAAGATCAAATCAAATAAAGATATGCCTCTAAATAGTTGAACCAAAAAGGAGAAAAATCTCGGATTTGATTTGGCAAGATCTTCGGATGAGCTGCCTCGGCTAGGGCAAGGAGCCTTCGTCGCGGGTGGGCACGGGCACACGCACCGCGATCATGTTCGACCCTTTGGAGGGGCAAACGAAGTCCGATTTGGGCAAATTTTATATGTTCGGACTCATATCGAAAAGATCTTCAATATTATGGACAAAATTACATATTATAAGAGAGTAGTAGTTTAATTCCATAACAAATTTGGAAGGGTTGAAATTGTAGGAGCTGGGTCCAAGCCAGGGCAGAGTCGCATCAATTGTGTTTAAGGATTCCTATATGGGCCTAAGGCGTGGGAACTTGCCCATATATAAGCATCTCTTGTGTTTCATTTGGATAGGTTGAAATTAAGAATATTATGTCATGTTAAAGGGTTCTTTTACCAAACACAATACGAGTTATTTTGTGTTCTTAAAGCCTAGATTGTAAGAGAGTAGTAGTTTAATGCCATAAAAGATTTGTTTGTAACCTAAGACAACTAAAATACTTTCTTAAGAAAGAGTAAGTTTCAACTCTACCATTTATTAAGTCATTTTAGAAGTTTATTATATTAGCCTTCACCACATACATATACAATAAGACTTACAGTGGCACTACCCAATTAAACCGGTCTAAGACATATAATTCCTTTTGGGCTCATTGTTTGATTTGTATTGTGTTCAAAAGCCCAACATTAAGCCCATAGATTTTTGTCGAATTGGTGGGACTTGGAAGTTGGAATTGAGCTTCAAGAAAACTGCAACATCGTCAAATGTTTGTATAACAAAGCCATTAAATGGCGAAATCCAAAATGAAATGTAAGCGTTGCAGACTTGTTAGGCACACAGTCAAACGGAGTGGTCAGGACTCAGGTATTTTTCAAGCGGACATTTAGTTTTTTGAAAAATGCAATATACTTTCTTAATGATTTACAGAATATCAATCAAAGTTGTTAAACATTATTTTAATACTATAATGTAAAGGATAAATTCCATGAAATTATAAGAAATGCTGAGTCCCGATCCTTAGGGACCTCATCCGCAAAGATGCTCTAGGGCAACTTTCCTCTCTTTAGAGTGGAGCTTCCTAATTCTTTACATATCCAAAAAAAAAAATAAAAATAAAAATGCTAAATAACTATGATATAAAATTGTTAGATATGATGGTCACAAATTTCTATTATAACTAGATGTATTTACCCGTCCGTTGGAGGGGTATTGGATTTATATGCTTGCTGAATGTGTAAGCGTGTATTGAAATTATATGGATACATTTAACTTGAATGCTTATCGTTGTTATATAAAATTGTTAGATACAGGTTTGACTTCTTAATGAAAATATAAAGTTATGACAGTTGATTTTGTTCTTATCATGTCACTCTTTGACAATAAAACACTTTATTTGTTTAAATTTCTAAACAGGAAATCAGTAGAAAAAACGCAGAGAACCGGAAGAAGCAAACTTACATGCATACTATGGGGCCTATATCATTTGCTAGAAAGCGTCATGAAATGGTAAAATATATTTAATTATGTATGCATATTAGTCCTATATTATTATAAGTTGCCATATGGTTTGATATTTTCTTTGATTATTTTCTTTAAGCAACAAAATCACCCAAATAAAAGGGCACCTTCACAAGGAGAATTGTATATGGAATCTAGAAAGCGAGTGCCTGGACGCCAATATCTGACACAAGATGAAGAAACGCTAAAAACATAGTGAGATAAATTCTCTTACATTAATTTTTACATGTAGTTTATTTAATATTAGTTTGGTTACATTGTGCACTACTTTTATGGTGATCCTATGTTTATTGCTTAGGAGAAAATTAAAGAACTTCAATCCTTGGAGGATGGAACTGACAAATCTGATCCATATTCTGTTGTTTTCACTAAGAAGGAACATAGTGGCTACTTGCGTTTATATGGACTAGGTGTCACCAAATCAACATTGAAGAGTAAGGATTCTAAGACTCCTTTTATACTTCCCTCTGTGTTCATGGACAACATCATGCAAGAAATGAAGAAAAAGATATTCGAGGAAATGGAACAAAGAGTTTCTGGTTTCATAACAAAGATACGAGAAGCAAATACCGGAAGAGATTTTGTTATTCCTGACTTCCAGACAAACCAAGATGATGAATCTACTGATGACAATGCAGCCAGGTGAGAGATGGATCAGTTACTTATAAATTAAGCTTTATTGGGACTTTTTTGAATTTTTTTCATTTGTGTTGATTCTACGGACCATATTGATGAATCTTGAGAGATTGATGAAAACAATTTGTCATAACTGCGTATATGCAGGTACTTTGATTTTCATACTATCTATCTTAGTCCCTTGATTGCTTGCCTTTATATTGCCTTTATATTGTCCCTTGCTTGCCTTTATTAGTGAGCCTTGATTATGATGCCATAAGCGTATAGCTTACAAAACTGAAATGGACTTTCTGTTTGCTGATCTTGGCCACTTGATCTAGGCCACTTAGGAATGCTGATCTACGCCACTTGTGCATGCTGATCTAGGCCACTTGAACAAAACTGAAATGAGGAGCCTTGGTCAATTAAGGCCACTTATTTTAAGATTTCTTGAATACTTAATTTATTCAGCTTTTGGCATGATCACTATACAACTTTGCAAGTCACTTTGACAACAACTTCATCTATAGATTGGTAAAGTTATAAATTTTCAACAGAAAATGCCATGGCATGATCAGTAAAAAGTTTGACAACATCTTGTCCATGTGCCATGGGTTGATGGCCACATAAATGCTATATTGGGTGATAGTTTACATATAGTAGATTTGATTATTGTCTATGTAGGCTCTTGTGCAACCTTTGCATGATATGCCATCTAGCTTGCCATCTAGCTTGCTTGATCATTTTCTGTCTTTCCAAACCTCATTTTTATCTTAAAATGGCGCAGGTTGCTGGCATGGATGTGAATACGTAGATTAACCAATCGAATTACAAATGGGTGTAGTTTATATCGTAATGCTAATTAGTTGGCACACTTTTGAGAATTCAGTGCTATATTTTGGTTTCAAACTGATTATATACACCTTGGGCTACAAACTAGCCATTTTGTAAGGTTACTTGAATTTGCTTCTTTTTGATGAACAATTATAAGCAAATTGAAGTTACTTAATTATAATTAATGTATCAATTTAATTAATGTCATTGTGTTATTATTTTATTTATACTTGGTGATATATAGAAAATACATATGTTTAAATATAAAGAAATATATATATATATATATATATATATATGCATCTACTAAAATGCTACAATAGCATTGAATGTGTGTATCATAAATTAAATAAACCGCTTCAAATGATTTGAAAAATCGCTACAATATATAAGGGAACTGCTACAATAGATTTGGAAGTCTTACAATTGATTTTAAAAACCGCTGCGATAGATTAAAAAAACTGCTTCAATAGAGTGTCGAACAACTGCTTTTGCTAAAAAAATATCTGCAATAGAGTGGTACAAAACTGCTGCTTTAGGAAACTTAGCAACTATCATTATGACTTAAGGGAGTGGTTTATCTATGTAAGCATAGAACCGCAACAATAGCCTAAAACAACCGGTGCAAAAGACCTAATGCAACTCGATCGGATGAAGTAGTTAAAACCGCTACAATAGGCTTTAAGTTGTCGTTTCCGATCTTTTTGTAGCGTTTTTCGATAACTTCCATAGACTTTCATTGTAGTAGTGTACATCCTTAAAAACAATATATATAAACCAAAGATATAATAGAATTCTATGTCTTGGTGATGTTAAACATTTGCCCATGACTCGTGAGCTAGGACATCAAGGACAAGTTAAAGGTTCCATTTGACAGATTGATCACAAGAACTCGAGCAAAGAAGATTCAGAAGACGACTAATGCTCTTCTAGCTCTTTTTGTAACACCCCTATTTTTGCAACACTGAGTATTACCGCCAATGACCTTGGATTTTACCGTCCAAAGTCACCCAAGGCTTTATAATGATATTAAAACATATAGAAATGCGAAAATTGACATGAACGTTACATAAATAAACGGATGCTCGCGAATGAGACTTAAAGGTAATTAAGGACGAAATTGACTAAAAGCGGAATTTTATTTATTCATAAGAACTGTCATTCATTACATTGGGAGACATTTTTACAAATGATGTAGCAGCGGAAAAATGAAGCCCATATAAAAAGGGTTGAAATGACGTGTTGAAATTACAAGTATATTTACCCAAGACAATTCATGTGATGATAATTTGCTTGGTTTAAAATAGAAGAGTTGGTGCACTATCTTCGGAATGCTTTAATTTCCTATTATGAAAATTCATTCCTTCCTTCAACGTCTTCTTGCCTTGACCTTCTATCCTTGCATAATGCTTCTCGAACTTTCTAAACTTTGTCTTCAACACTTCGGTGTGACTTCCTACAGTCTGACATATGTCGCAAAGGGCGAGAAATCTTAGGGAAAAATGCAGAAAAATGGAATTAGTCTAAGGAGACTAAGCAAGTGAGAATGAAAATTCTCATGGGTATTATGGTAATTTTATAATATTTGAGAAATATTATCGGGATGTGTTTGGGGTATCAGACTTTATCTGAAGATTTTAGTAACAGAAATGAGTATATCTCGAGATGAAATAACTCTTGAATCGAAGCAAAGTACTACGAGATTGTAGACTTCTTAGAGTAGAAGGTATGTTGGGAACGTTATTAATTCATATAAGTTTTACAAACCTCCTGCACCCTTGTCGGATCTCAACCAACCTCATCTTAGTTGGTGCTCCAGATAGGGGGTGGCTCGAAATCGCTTAAGTACCCGTCCACCTTAGACAAGCCCAACTAAGCATTCAGATTTGAAAGGCGATCTTTTCAAGAACCGGAAGTCGGGTGGTCTTCCAAGCAAGTTGTACTAATCCGACCCGGTTTTGGTTTCTTTTAAATGTGCTTTGGAACTTATCTTATGTCGTGATAAAGCTTTCACTTACGTTAACTTATTTTAAGAGTGTGGGGGTCCTGCATAGGCCTGGTCTACTAACAACAACAAAGTTCCAACACTTAGCTAGAGTGCATTCATCCCTCCATTGCGTAGGAGCGGACATGGATCATGATCTAGAAGTCGTAATTTAGGCATGGTGGCAATACGACTTAATTGGTTATATAGAGGTGTCGGGTTAATCCCGCACCCCTCACTATTTCATCCAAACCGATCTCGAAAAGAGATCGTAAGCAATCAAGGTCACAATCAAGACTAGAATAATAGTCCTATTGAATATTAAATAGTGGAATAACGATAACAAATGGGTCGTTATTTCTAACAATCGATATTTCCTAGATTCATTTATTATTAGCAAACAAGTTGTTCCCAACATCGAGAAATTTTACAAAATGAAATAACGAGGCTTCAAGTGGATTCCACTTGCCTTAGCTTAGTGAGCGTTTACGATCGAATGGACGGAAATTGATGCCTTAGTCGCAACGAATACTCAATCTAATGATACGATAGAGAAAAGCGAACTTTAATAAGAATTTCTTTAATTCTTCTAATGTTTTGAATATCTCTTATATCCTTTTATAAGAGAACTAATACTAAATTATTATAATAGTAATAATTTAGGTGGATGTGATAAAATAATAATATCCCTTATTATTATTTCTTATTTGTAATATCCTTGTAAGGTGATTGATGATGTCCAAAATAGTAAAATAGCAGGTGGGCCCGAGGTACCAAGAAACAAATAGACACGACGGTGTCTCCAAGGATGATTCGGGGTCCCACGCTCACCCCCCCATTTATTAAAACAGAGTTCTTACCCTCGCGAGGTCATCTGAAACCTCGGAGCGAGGTCTAAACCTCGCCACCGACTCTACTGACACCCCCGCCCACACGGACCACTCAAGGATGCCGCTTCCCCGAACCAATCACCATCTGCCTCACCTCCAGACCAATCAGGAGCCCCCATCTCGGGCGTCCCACATCGGACCTTGGCCAAAACTCGACTCCCCAATCCTCTATAAGTAGAGGAGAACCTCGTAAGAAAGGGGGGTCGAAAAACATCTTGAACTCAAGAACTATCCTTCTCGTTGAAGATCAACGTGATAGAAACATCGTCAAAAGACCTCGCTACAGACAAGTAGAGTCCACAAAAAGACTTCAAGTCACACAGAGATCTCATTCACACTAAAGACCTCGCTACACAATCTCACAAGACTCTACACCACACTCGCGGAGTCCACCTCGCCTCAAGATCAGTTACGCCACACTTAGGTGATAGAACCTCTTAGCAAATAGGAGATCTCGAATATTGTTAGCTCGAGATCTCGCAAACTCGTAGGAGGTCTAAGGTGTAATTCTCAATTGCTTGCTAGCCTCGTCGGCTTGTAACCTCGCTGTATAAAAAATCATAAAAAAAGAATAAAGTGTTTTCACTTTCGAATATAATAACCTCGTTCCTTGTCTTCTAGCGAGTCGTTATTTCGGGTTTCATCACTGGCGCCGTCTGTGGGAACTTCTTCATCCTAAGTAGTCTCCCGATTAGTGCAAACCATGGCTTTTTGAACCCCTCAAAATGGCTTGCCCAAACAACTTTTTTCCCCAACATCCCCACAACATGCCTAAGACCCCGCAGTGGGTGGCCGTGGGGCCCCCGGGTTGCCCTTTCGTGGTTCCTCCGGGTTGGAAGTACAATGCTCCTCAAAACCCATACCCATTCCAAGGGTACGGATAGGGTGGCGCACCCCCAAATCCGTATCCTTACCCGGGTTACGGACAATACCAACAAGGCCATGCTCCCGAATACGTCCCAATTCCCCCCATGGGCAACCCCATTCCGAATACGTACCCGCGTAAGTCCCCGGGTATATGTCGGGGCAAGGAACATCAACCAACAGTTCGACCACAGAGAGACCTTCCCAGGACTCGATGCAGCTCTCGCGATCCCATCCGCGACGCTCAAAGGAGGCGAGACACCGAGTTGTCCGAAACAGCGGGGTGTGCGGCACATCCCTTGAAAAATCAAAGTCGCGTCGTCCATCCGTTGAGATCGGGTACATCAACCCCTTTGTAATCGAGATCCAAGAGGAGCCCATGCCCAAAGGCTTCCACTGGCCACAAATGGGGCTCTACGATCGTACGGTTGACCCCGAAGACCACATAAAACACTTCGCCGTCCAGATGAACGTCAACTCCTACAATGACGCCATTTTCTGTCGTATCTTCCCAACCGCCCTGAACAAAGCTGCAATGACGTGGTTCACCAGCCTCAAGATAGAGTCGGTGGCCTCGTTCTCCCAATTGTGTGAATCCTTCATCGCACACTTCAACGGCTCGAGGAAGCGCAAGAAGAACATGCGGGATCTCCGCGGTATTGAATAGGGGGAAACCGAGATGCTGGGTACATCGATGAAGCGTCGGTGCGAGACATCCTCATGGGCAACTTGTGCCAAGGGGATTTTAAGAATCGCATTTTTCTTAAAAACCCGACGACGTATGAAAGCCTGTGTGCCCGGATCACGGCCCAAGTCTATGCCGAAGATGCCGCCAACCAGAGCTCGAGACCGAGGACCGACAAGGAACTCGTGACCGAGGCCAAGGGGAAGGCAAAAATGGCTGCAACAACCGCAAGGGATGCGTACATGACGCAAACCCACGACCGGCGCGCCGACTACAAAAGCAACAACATCAACAACAGAGGCAACAACAACAAAAACAACAACAACGACAACAGAAACAACAGCCCTTATAACAACCGCGGAAGTGGCGGCGGGGGTTGGAGCTACTTCGGCGGGAAACCACGGGGCTACAAAGGAAAAGGCGGGCCCGCGTACAACCCAAATGAAAGAGGGCGTGCCAACCCCGCGTCAGGAGCCAACCTCGTACAACAGGGGCCGACCCAGCAACATTGAGCAGCACCCCCCCGCGAGGCAGACGCGCTCCGAGCAGGCCGCGGCACCCGATGGGTACATCAATACCATCTCGGGTAGACCCTCGCTGGCAGGGTCAAGCCAGCCAGAAAGAAAGAGATATGCGAGGGCAAGCCACCACGAGCCCTCGGTATACAGCGTGGCGCAGACCTCGCGTTCCCACGTAGGTTTGGCTTTCACCTCTGAGGATGCCGAGGGACTCCACATGCCACACTCCAACCCCTTGGTGATCCACGCTCAATTGGGCTCGAAGATAGTGAAGCGGGTACTGGTGGACACGTGTTCTTCCATAGACATTATGTATTTTGGCGCCTTCGAGCAGCTAGGCATCTCCGCAACCTCCCTGAAGCCCTACGCTGGGAAGCTCACCTCCTTCTCAGGGAACGAGGTCGATGTCACAGGTCTCATAGACCTTTGGATGACGCTCGGCACCGGCTCCACCACAAGAACCGAGATGGTGGAGTTTACAACAGTACACCTGCCCTCGGACTACAACACGATCATCGGGAGGGTCTCCTTGATGAAGTTTCAAGCGGTGGTCTCCATTTACCACCTCAAGATGAAATTCCCTGTCGACGACGGTGTCGAGGAGGTGAAGGGCAACCAGGAAGAGGGCCGCGTCTGCTACATGACCTCGGTAAAACAAAAGTGCTCGGTGTTTATGGTGGAGTCTTCCGGCGAGGCCGACCTCGAAGTCCGAGATTTCACGATCCCCAACCTCGAGGCTGAGAGAAGGGTGATCTTCCCCTTCGAAAACAAGTCCAAGAAAATTTACCTGGGGGAGTGCCTCACCGGGACGACAACGACGTCATTGGAAACCTTGCTCGTAGGGTCCCGAGACGTGTTCGCCTGGACCGCAAAGGACCTCCGCAGTGTTCCTCGGACCATCGCCCAACAATCCCTAAACGTCAACGTCGCCACTCGCCCTATGGTGCAACAACGGAGAAAAATGAACGAAGAAAGGGCAAGCGCCGCGAATGACGAGGTGATAAAACTACTGGCCGCGGATTTCATCCGCGAGGTCCAATATCCGAGGTGGCTGTCCAACTTCGTATTGTTCAAAAAAGCCAACGGCAAATGGTGGATGTTCGTAGACTTCAAAGACCTCAACAAGGCATGTCCCAAGGACAACTACCCTTTGCCCTCAATCGATGAGCTCGTCGATTCAACTGCGGGGCACGAGGTCTTGAGCTTCCTCGACGCTTACTCGGGATATAATCAGATCTCGATGAATCCGCGTGATGAGGAGGAGACGTCCTTCATCACCCATCGGGGGACATACTATTACAAGGTCATGCCCTTTGGCCTTAAAAACGCCGGTGCCACATTCCAACGCCTCATTGACCGGGTCTTCAAGAACCACCAGGGAAGTAACGTGTCGGCTTACGTCGACGACATTGTGGTGCGAAGCAAAAGCCCCGGGGAGCATCTGGCGAACCTCGCCGAAGTCTTCGCCACCCTCAGGCACGGTCGTCTCAGCCTAAACCCCGAGAAGTGCGTTTTCGACGTGTCATCGGGAAAGTTCCTGGGCTTCATGATTAGCAAGCGCGGGATCGACGTCAACCCCGCCAAGGTCGAGTCGATCCTCTTGATGAGGTCCCTGAGGTCGTGAACTGAAGTGCAATGGCTCAATGGCGCCGTAAACTACCTGGGAAGGTTTTGCTCCCCTTTGACGGACAGATCCCTTCCTTTCTTCACCGCCCTCAAAAAGAATGACAAGTTCGTCTGGGACGAGGGGCTCGAGGTCGCCTTCTCCGAATTAAAAATCTTCCTGTCAAAGCTCCCCACTTTGTCACCTCCATTGGCAGGCGAGGATCTGCAGCTATACGTCGCAGTAATCCCGGAGACAGTAAGCGCGGTGTTGACTAGAGAGGCCACGCACCCAGTGTACTTCGTAAGTCGCGTACTCCAACCTGCGGAGCAGCGATTATCCCCGGCGGAGAAGATGGCACTGGCAGTTGTGACCGCTGCGAGGCGACTACGCCCTTAGTTCCATGCACACCCCATTCAGGTCCTCTCCGACCTCCCTCTCCGACGAATCCTCCACCAGCCCGCCCTTTCCGTGCGCATGACGAAGTGGGCAGTCGAGCTCTCCGAGTTCGACATCAGCTACCTCCCAAGAACCGCGATGAAGGGGAAGGCCCTCGCCGACATCATGGACGAGGTCACCTTCTCCGAGACCGACGCGAGCTCGGAGGAGTGGAAAGTGTTCGTTGATGGCTCGCGGTGTGATGCCGGTGGCGAGGCCGGCGTTTTCCTCGATGTTCCCTCAATCGAGACGGAATACGCCCTCAACTTCGCCTTCGAGTCCAGCAACAACGACGCCGAATACGAGGCCATGATTGCCAGGATCGAAATGGCGCTCCTTAGCGGAGCCCGCAAAATCAGGGTCTACACAGATTCCGAATTGGTGGCGCGACAACTCAACGGCCAATACGACACTAGGACAGGATTCCTGCCTGCCTACCGAGAGAAGGTGAAGGCCTTGGTGTCATGCCTAGAGACCTTTGCGGTAGAATCAATTCCGCGAGCCTCGAACACAAAGGCAGACGCTCTCGCGAGGTTGGGATCCGCACTTCCCTTGGAAGTAGGGAACCGCGTGATGGTAGAGAGAAAACTCTCACGAAGTGTAGACGGCGAGTCCTATCCGTAAGAACCGTGGACTGGAGGTTCCCAATAATGCGGTATGTACAGAGCGGTGTCCTCCTAGAAGACCTCCCACTGGACAGGAAGCTAAAACTGCAGGCGGCCCGCTACTGCGTCATCGGCGACCAGCTCTATCGCCGAGGATATGCCGAGCCCAACCTGTTATGTGTACCGCCCGAGGTCACAGACCACATCCTCTACGAGGCGCATGAGAGAGACTGTGGCAGTCACCCGGGTTGGCGGGCCTTGGCACATAAGATCATCCATTTGGGGTACTTTTGGCCCACTCTCCGATAAGATGTAAAGGCCTACGTCCAGAGGTGCGACGGGTGCCAAATACATGGTAACCTCCAACATACCCCAACCTCCTGCCTCCACTCCATCCACGCTCCTTGCCCATTCGCGATGTGGGGGATGGACATCCTCGGCCCCTTCCCCAAAGCGGCTGGCCAAGCGCAATATATCTTGGTCATTGTCGATTACTTCACGAAGTGGATTGAGGCACAAGCTATGGCAAAAATAACCGGGGCAAAGGTCTGGGACTTCCTATGGAAGAACCTCGTTTGTCGTTTCGGCGTCCCCATAACCATCATGACTGATCACGGACCCCAGTTCGACTGCAAAGAAACCCGGACATTCTGTTCCGAACTAGACATAACCCTCAAATTCTCCTCTGTGGCCCACCCCCAGTACAACGGCCAGGTAGAAAATGTCAACGCCCGCATCCTGACCGTTCTAAAGAAGCGCCTAGGCCTAGCACAAGGCCGCTGGGCAGAACTACTTCCCCTCGTCCTCTAGACGTATCGCACAATCGCGCGTCGCGCGACAGGCGAAACACCCTTCGCTCTAACTTACGAGAAAAAGGCACTTGTCCACGTAGAAACCCTGGTCCCATCGGTGAGGGTGTTCAACTACAACGAGAAAGAGAACGAGTCCAACCTCAAGGTCGAGCTTCAATTCCGAGACGAGCTGCGCGAGGTGACAGACCTACGCTCCAGAGAATATAAGTGTCGCGTGGTTGTGTATCACGACAAGAAGGTCAGAATTCGCCTCTTGACCACAAGGAACCTTGTCCTGAGACGTACCGAAGGTGGCAAACTGGACCCCAACTGGGAGGGCCCATATCTCCTCTAGGAGGAAGTCGCACCCGGAGCTTTTAAATTGAAAGATAGCGAGGGGCGTACCCTAAGCAAGACATGGAACATCGCACGGCTCAAAAAATATTACGTGTAAACTCTCTAAACCTCGCTTTTTCCTTGCAAGCTTTTATGAATAAAGGATTACAGGCTTTTCGAAACTCTCTCAAAAGTGGAAATCTCGTTTGGTCCACCCCTCGCTTCCCGCTTGGGGTTGGAGAATCTCGTTAAAATCCACCCCTCGCTTCCCGCTTGGGGTTGGAGAATCTCGTTTGGTCCACCCCTCGCTTCCCGCTTGGGGTTGGAGAATCTCGTTTAGTCCACCCCTCGCTTCCCGCTTGGGGTTGGAGAATCTCGTTTGGTCCGCCCCTCGCTTCCCGCTTGGGGTTGGAGAATATCGTTTGGTCCGCCCCTCGCTTCCCGCTTGGGGTTGGAGAATCTCGTTTAGTCCACCCCTCGCTTCCCGCTTGGGGTTGGAGAATCTCGTTTGGTCCACCCCTCGCTTTCCGCTTGGGTTGGAGAATCTCGTTAAAAGTCCACCCCTCGCTTCCCGCTTGGGGTTGGAGAATCTCGTTTGGTCCACCCCTCGCTTCGTGCTTGGGGTTGGAGAATCTCGTTAAAAGTCCACCCCTCGCTTCCCGCTTGGGGTTGGAGAATCTCGTTTGGTCCGCCCCTCGCTTCCCGCTTGGGGTTGGAGAATCTCGTTTAGTCCACCCCTCGCTTCCCGCTTGGGGCTGGAGAATCTCGTTTGGTCCGCCCCTCGCTTCCCGCTTGGGGTTGAAGAATCTCGTTTAGTCCACCCCTCGCTTCCCGTTTAGGGTTGGAGAATCTCGTTTGGTCCACCTCTCGCTTCTCACTTGAGGTTGGAGAATCTCGTTAAAAGTCCACCCCTCGCTTCCCGCTTGGGGTTGGAGAATCTCGTTTGGTCCACCCCTCGAATCCCACTTGGGGTTGGAGAATCTCGTTTGGTCCACCCCTAGCTTCCCGCTTGGGGTTGGAGAATCTTGTTAAAACTCCATCCCTCGCTTCCCGCTTGGGGTTGTAGAATTTCGTTTGGTCCACCCCTCGCTTCCCGCTTGAGGTTGGAGAATCTCGTTTATACCACCCCTCGCTTCCCGCTTGGGGTTGGAGAATCTCGTTTGGTCCACGCCTTGCTTCCCGCTTGGGGTTGGAGAATCTCGTTAAAAATCCACCCCTTGCTTCCCGCTTGGAGTTGGAGAATCTAGTTTGGTCCACCCCTCTCTTCCCGCTTGGGGTTGGAGAATCTCGTTTAGTCCACCCCTCGCTTTCCGCTTGGGGTTGGAGAATCTCGTTTGGTCCACCCCTCGCTTCCCGTTTGGGGTTGGAGAATCTCGTTAAAAGTCCACCCCTCGGAGCAGAACTGGAAACACCCGATGTGGCCCGAGTACCACAATAGTTGTGACACTCGAACCATGGGGTTGGATGGATATGGAAGAGCATATGCAAATAAGCTAGAACAAGCAAACAATCATGGGAAAAGGAAAATAATATAAAGAGGTGGGCCACGAGGGCCCAGGCGTTTAATTACAAACCCCGCAGGGCCTCCAAAATAAAGGCCACAAGGGCGGAGATGTTTGAATTACAAACCCCGCAGGGCCACCAACAAAACAAAAATAAAAAAAACACCAACAGCATCCTTCAATTCTCCGAGGCGTCGACGGCGGGATCAATAGACTCAACGGGAGCATTCTTCAAGGCTTCGGCAGTGGAGTCGACAGGCGCGTTGGGAGCCTCTAAGACCGCGCCAGGAGTAGTAGGAGGCTGGGAGCTAGACGCGTCGTCCGCGAGCTGAGGCCCCATAGCAACCACCTCTGAGCCTCCCTGAACGAGGGCCACCACGGGAGGTGCCTCGCTGGCCACGGTCCCATCCGCATTAAGGAAGAACTCACATTCTCCCTCGGGCTCCTCCACGGTCCCCTCCCCCATAGTCTCCTCCTAATTAGGGTTGAAGAAGACGATGCGAGGATCGATGTGCCCATACTTGGCCACCGCTTGCTTAACGCCCATGCGGACGGCCTGGTGGAACATTTTCCTTACGCTCTCCACCAACTCCGTTTGGTACTCCTCCGAGGCCACATACTTAGGACCCGCGGCCTCCACCTCCTCGTTGAGCTCAAAAACGCGTCGCTCAAGGCGGGTGATCTCCTCCTCATCCCTCAAAAGCCCCGCCTCTTTCTCTTTAAAAAATTTATGCTCAGCAAAGAGCTTACCCCGGAGCTCCTCGTTCTCGCACTTCAAAACCTCGGCCACCTCCTTCGCCTTGTCCGCTGCCTCCCTCGCCCTGCTCTCCCCCTCCTTTGCCTTCGCCTCCCCTTCCTTCGCCTTCGCAACCGCCTTTGCCTCGTCCCGGGCTGCGACCTCTGCGGCCCTAACCCGTTTCTCGGCCGCGGCAAGCTCCCTCGCTTGCCTCTCGCCCTCCTCCATGCGTCGCCTCCATCTTCTCCATCTGCGCATGGGCGAGGTTGATGCGGCTACGGTTGTAATTATCGAAGAAGGTGTGCTGCAAAAGTTCACAAAAATAATTAGAAAAAGAAGGAAACAAGAGAGAAGGCATGAAACCCAAAACAGGGACGAAGTTCACAAAAGCAAAACTAACCATGGCCGAGCATCGGGCAGCCTCCTCGTCGAGGGCCGCATCAGTGAGGTTGTTGGCCCATGCGACCTCCTCTTTCCACTCCTCCCGTCCCCACCTCACCGAAGCACCCCTAACCTGGCCGGGGCAGTGGAACTTGGCGGGCGAAGGACCAGCGGCGTCGATTACTCGTCCCTCGAAGTTGAAGTAGGGGATGACATCCTTCCCCGACGTCCCTCGCTTCTCCTTCTCTGATGGACCTCGCTAGTCCTTCCCCGACGTCCCTCGCTGCTCATCCTTCCGGTGTTTTTTCCCCCTCTCCCTATGAGGAGACTCCACGCCCTTCCTCTTTTGCCCAGCCCCGTCACCAGAACCTCGAGGGGCTAGGGAGGACGTCTTCGCGGAATCCCCCTTCGGAGGAACCTCCACAACGAGCTTCTCCCCGGACGTCTGATGAGGAATTTTCAGTGGTCGTTAATACCTATCAAAGAAACCTAACTTAACCAACTCATTAGAGCGGTAAGAAAGGGTCGATCCCACAAAGACTCTTGTATTTGTGTTATTACTTGTATGCCAAGTAACCAAAGGGGGAATTATCGATTAAATTATCTAGACTACTATGCAAATTGAAAAGTAAATATGAATGCAAAAGTTGATTTAAATATATGAAAGACAAACGTGTTCAACTAGTTAAATCCATCATGAAATTGCTTTGTTGATCATCGATTCTCTTGATTCTCTTCTCACTTGAATAATCTATTGTGGATAACGATCCTACTAAAGATTAAAACCCGAACTTCATATTTAGTTGATAGAACAACCAGTCTAACAACCCTAATTATTCAACAACCTAGAAGACCTTCTAGATTCAATTAAATAACAACATGACGATTCAAGTTATCAATAGAAACAAGCACCTAGAGCAACCAGACATCTAAGTGACTTGTGAATTTTTTGTTGATCATCTATTCAAATAAACTAACATGAGATTTATATATGTCTTCCAAATAATACACAAAAGATCTATCTTTAAGCTATACTCGGATATGATATAACCGTAGGCCCGAAAATCAAGCCCAAATGTCGATCTAAGATGTCCGCGTAAAAACACCGATTGCTCGGTTTGCATAAGGATTGCGTGGCCGAGCAATTGTCAGCCCGCGCAATCATCCCTCAGTCGGGATTGCTCGGGATAGGGTGATGAATTGTGCGGCCGCGCTTTTAGCAGTCATCCCGCGCAATTGCTTCGGACTCGACGAGCAATTCTTATTTCAGGGCCCGACGTTCGAAACATTCGTGGTAATCTTGATGCCCGGCAAGCTGAGGTTGACAAGACAAGACTTTTGCTCCTTCCTCGCTAAAAACAGCGTCGACATATTGTCGACGTTCGGCCCATCCCCAATCTCGCAACTGCGAACCGTGTAAGCACACAGGAGCCTCCAAGCATTAGGAAACAAGTGAGCAGGGCAGATCCGCATGGCCCACAAAAAGTCGACGATATGCTGGGCCAGGGGCAACCAGAATCCCGCTTGAAGGCTGAATAGATGCACAACCACGCACCTATCCTAGGACGCCAAGGAGCTACCCTCTTCCTCGGGAAGTGCTAGCTCGACTCCCTCGGACCAAGCAAAGTTCTTAGCAATGTCAGCGAGCTCCTTCAATTTCAGCTCGGAGGGAAACCCGTTGGACGAAAAATTCTAGTATGAGTCCGACGACATAGGGATGTGTTCCTCGAGGACAGGCGGAACGCAGGACACGGCATCGGTAATATACGCCGCGTCAAAAGGTGCAGGTTCGTAAGCATCGGATGACGTCGCCACAACCGTAGCAACAACCTCGTCGGGGGTAGAAGACGAAGCCATCTCAACACCCGACGACACGCGAATTTGGGGGAAGCGCGAATTGATGGAAACCTCGGAGTCACTTGAAGAAGGGTCGCTGAAAATCAACGAGGGGGACCTCGGGTTCTGAGAATCGCTAGGTTCTACGCTTCCCAAGGACTCGGAAACCTCCTCGTAAAAACCCTCTTGAACTTTGAAAAGGAAGCCTGGTGGGGGGGCTCGCAAAAGCTCTCCTAGACATGAAAAGAACGATGTCCAGGATGCGGAAGGTTAACACCTAGAAAAAGAATGAAATGGTGAGACATCGGGCAAGATAACCAAGGAAAAGCAATGCGAGGTCATAGCCACGAAGAGAAGAGAACGCGAGATCACATCAAAAGGAAGAAAAGCACGAGGTCATAACCCCGAAGCAAAAAGCAACACGAGATCACAACGAAGGAAAGAAAAGCGCGAGGTCATAACTCCGAAAGGAAAGGCAACGCAAGGCCTTGGGGGGAAGAAAGCCACGTGGCACCCTAGAAGCTACTCTGACAAGATAGGACGGTGAAGGAGAATTTGAAGCGCCAAAAAGGAGAAAAGAGAAAGAAGAAGGCCAACTAGCGGTGGAGGCCAGCGGTGGAAACCCAAACGTCCCGTCAGTCGAACATCATGACGTTTGGGCTCCCAAGGGCCTTAAAATTCAAAAATGGCGAAAAAAGCAGACACTCAACCGTCAACCGGCAGACAAAGGTTGCGAAGGCATGGCGGTCGCCACCCTTGCCCCCACCGTCTCACCTCCGTCTCGCCGCCTAAGTATCGGCGAAAGACACCAAGAACCAAAACCAAAGCAAGGAGCGGCAAAGGAAGAAGACAAAGAAAGTGCTAGGAGCACCGCGCCAAGACAAGAGCCACCACCACCACCGACTCGCCACCACAGCGGTGGCGAAGAAAAACCGAAGAAACAAACCGTCGACTACCATGGCCCAAAATAAAAAAAAAGAACAACAACAAAGAAAAATGGCGGAGGTGACACGCAGAGGCATATGCGACTCCACCACCATTTCGCCACCGCGATACCGGCGCGAAACACCAGGTGGCACATCGTCGCCCCTCCAGAACGCGGAACCAAAAGCAAAACGGCGAAAAATCAAAGGCAACGAACACCAAAAGACGAGAGGAAGAGGGTCTAGAACTTACTTCTTCGGAACCGACGTAGAAAATGCGGTGGTGCAACTGGAAAGTATGAAGGCTCGCTGGAAACCATCTGAGAAAACCGCTCCGCGGGAAACCGAAAGGGCAGAAAGAGAGAAGGCGACAATGTTGGAAGAAGAAGAGGAAGAGGAGGCGTATGAGATACGCCCTTATAAAGCACAGGCTTGGGCTTCTCCCGCTCCCGAAATTCTTATTGGGCCCATCCCACCTTGACGGCCCACTAAGCAAGGTATGGCGAGCAGGCCCAGGAAACTTCATCCAAGCAGAACAAGAAAAATGCCTAAGTAAAGAACCTCACACCTCGCAGAGTGCCCTCCCCACCTCGAGAACCTCACACCTCGCAGAGTGCCCTCCCCACCTCGGGAACCATACACCTCGCAAAGAACTTCCCAACCTCTAGAGCACCCCGCATCCCCCAGTCCCAGGGAGCTTATGCCCTACGGCCCTCAAGGCGAGGCCCCCAGGCCATGGGGTTGTGATGATGTCCAAAATAGTAAAATAGCAGGTGGGCCCGGGGAACCAAGAAACAAATAGACACGACGGTGTCTCCATGGATGATTCGGGGTCCCACGCTCACACCCCCCATTTATTAAAACAAAGTTCTTACCCTCGCGAGGTCATCCGAAACCTAGGAGCGAGGTCTAAACCTCGCCACCGACTCTACTGACACCCCCGCCCACACGGAACACTCAAGGATGCCGCTTCCCCGAACCAATCACCATCTGCCTCACCTCCGGACCAATCAGAAGCCCCCATCTCGGGCGTCCCACATCGGACCTTGGCCAAAACTCGACTCCCCAATCCTCTATAAGTAGAGGAGAACCTCATAAGAAAGGGGGGACGAAAAACATCCTGAACTCAAGAACTATCTTGCTCGTTGAAGATCGACGTGATAGAAACATCGTCAAAAGACCTCGCTACAGACAAGTAGAGTCCACAAAAAGACTTCAAGTCACACAGAGATCCCGTTCACACTAAAGACCTCGCTACACAATCTCACAAGACTCTACACCACACTCGCAGAGTCCACCTCGCCTCAAGATCAATTACGCCACACTAAGGTGATAGAACCTCTTAGCAAATAGGAGATCTCGAATATTGTTAGCTCGAGATCTCGCAAACTCGTAGGAGGTCTATGGTGCAATTCTCAATTGCTTGCTAGCCTCGTCTGCTTGTAACCTCGCTGTAAAGAAAATCATAAATAAAGAAGCAAGTGTTTGCACTTTCGAATATAATAACCTCGTTCCTTGTCTTCTAGCGAGTCGTTATTTCGGGTTTCATCAATGATAAATATATAAAGTCCATAAAAATATAGTTTCCATACTTATATGAAATATTGATTATAAAAAATGGTTCTTATGATGTGAAAAGTCCAAAATGCCCTTGTCATATTATATCTTTTAATTTCCCTTGGAAATGTCTTTTATCCAACTTGATCATAAAAAAAATATCTTCTTAAGACTAGAATCTTTTGTTATTATATTTTCCTCTTAACCTATTTCTTATAATAAGACACGCAATTCCTTTTATAGATGTAAAAGGTATTAAAATATTATATTATATAATATTTATTCTAACACTTTACTTATATGGAAATTTCCCAATATTATATTAAATAATGACTATATCATACTTTCCGTATTTATGAAAGATAACAATAATTTCTTATTAAATTAAAAAGGTTATTCATATCTAGAGCATTATTTTATAAAATATGAGTATTGATAATATTCTTAGCATATCTTTTCTACCAACTTAGGTCTTTACATTATAATATCTTTAAATAGAGTATACTTATTATTTATATTATACTCGATATAAACTCTTCAAGTATATATACTCATATTTTAATCTCATGATTTTATTTAACAATTTTTCCGTGTTTAATATAATGTATTTCTTTATATAAAAATACAAGAAAATTATTTAATATATTTTTTTTAGTCATCAACTTAATCATAAAAAATTATCTTATGATAACAATATCTTATCCATATTAGTTCCAAGTTTATAATAAGATTAAAAGGCATGCAAGACTATTTTTCTTTTACTAAAGTCTTGTTTTATTAAAACTCCCTTATTATAGACTATTTCTTTTATAATAGAAGAAAAAATATGTTAGATCAATATTATTATTTTTTTAAATCCAAATTTCATGTTAAGAAAATTATTTTTATGATTCTTACAATGTACTGAAATTTATTTAATACTTACTAAAAATATTTCTTTTTTGATATTCTATAATACATGTTAGTTTATTCCCTTTTAAGCATAAAATAATATCTGATTTTCCTAACAACCCAATCTTGTATTGATATTAAAAGATGCTAAAATTAATAATTATCTACTTATTAAAATAAAAAGGGTTAAAAGGAAAAATTAGAAATAAACCTTTCTACAGGTTGATCGATCTTTTCAGAATAGTGTACAAGAGAAGGAGGCAGAGGGGCGGCTCAGCAGTGGCGATGCCCAGTGGCCCGTGGTGGTTATGCGTAGCTCCGAGGGTGGCGCGCGGCTAGGGAGGCGGCTCGGTGGTGGTCCCGTGGTGGCCCGACGGAGGAAGGTTAGGATTTGGAGGTGATTTGGGGGAAAAATTCAGTTTTTAAAAGGCTTCTCTTAGGCTGATTTTTGATTGAAAAGAAGGCTAATTCACTTAGAGAAAGAGAAGGGAAGAGAGCTGTGATTGAAACAATGAAATTTCAGCCCTTTAAATAGTGAATTTTGAAGCTTCCATGGATCCACCAAATTGGATTTTGACCAATCTAAGAAGAGAAGATCAAAGGGGATTGGTGGGAGGTGTGTTTGTTGGTTGATGACATGGGGTGATGGTGGTGTAGTTGATTCAAGGAAGCAACCATGGCAATTGGAAGGGAGAAGAAGGGCTTTCAATGGATGTACGTCAATCAGAATTGACATGTCTAATGTTCAATTTGGGGAAGAAGAAGAAAGGAGTGTTTAAAATTAAAATCATTCCATAATGGGTAGTCAAGTTACAATGGTCTAGTGGTTTGAGGAGTGTGTGATTGCATGAAAAGAGTGAGAGGTCTCGGGTTCGAGTCCCGTCTCTTGACTCCTTTTTATTTGTTTTACCTTCTATTATTTTAGCCTTGCAACACTCCATTATTAATAAAATTTGAAATTTATATCAATTTATTTTATTTGAATAACTTTTACACTTTAATAATCCTTTATAACATTTTTTTAATTTATTATGAAAATTATAAAAATAATTAAACTCTCTTTTTAAGAGAAAATGTTTAAATACTTACCCGACTTGCTTATATATTTAATTAAATTCTTAATTGTCATTGTAGTAAACTTTTATAACATTTCATAATATAATATGAGATTATAAAGATTATTAAATTCTCTATTTTAGAGAAAAATAATTATTGGAATAAATATCATTTTTATTATATTTAGAATTAAGCGGATATTACACTATTAGGAGCCATTATAGATCAAGCTTCGCAACCTATGTGGATCACCATGCTTAGACATCGAGTTCCAGCCAACCTGAGCCTAAATCAAGATGTCTCAAGGCCAAGGCAACGTTTCATGCAACACGATCGTGCACCTTAGTCCAGGTTATGCCTGGAGTTGTGCGTGACACAAGATAGTTCGAGGGCGTGTGCCCCTAGCACATGATTGCGATCTATGGCTTAATTTGTACCTTACGGTCGTGCGGGACCGACGGGTTTTAGGTTGCATCATTGTTTGTTTTGCTTCTAACCTAGTTTATCTTTTTGTTTACCCTTATAAACATTTTTTGCATCTCCTTTTAGGTTAGGTTGAATTTAATTGAGAGCACTACTATGGCTAAGGCTCTTCTCAATTTCAACTTAGATTTGTATTCTCTTGGTTTTGAATTTCAATTCAAGTTTGTAGGTTTTTTTGCAATGCGTTGGTTCTGCATTAAATTCTCTCAAATTGTTCATAAAGGAACTTTGAGTGAAAGATTGGTCCTTCATCAATATGAGACAAGCTAAAGGTTCATCCACAAGTCGTCACGTATCATTAAGATCAGGCCTTTTTTATTTTATGCTCTTCTTTTTTTTAAAAAAAAAAGCTTAGGGCTCTTCTTTAAATTTTTTTTATAAATCTTAAATATGGCAGTTCAATTTTTATATACTACGAGTTCATTTTTATACATTAGAAGTTTTTGTTTTATGTTTGGAGTTCAATTTTTCTATATTGTATGATTTTAATTTTTATATTCTATGAGTTCAATTTTCATCTATGATAACTTCAATTTTTATGTGCTTTACAAAAGTTATCTCTCTCAACTCAAATAAATGCTCTATTTTTTTGTATTCAACCTTATTGAAATAAATAAATGAAAAAAAATTGTGAAATACAAAAGGGTTTTAATAAATATGTTTATAATAAATGTTTCATTCTTAGATAGCGGTGATTTCGTCGCGCAAATAACGACTATGCAAAAGAATCCAAAACAACTAAGAATCGTAGTGTTTAGGAAGTCCAGGTCGAATCCACATGGAGACAGATTTATCGTTTTGTATGAGTTTTGTGTCAAACAAGTAACTAAGTGGTTTTTGTATTGTAACTAAGAATGAAAAACTAACAAATTAACAAGTTTGTGAATAACAGTATTTGGGAAGATAGCTTAGGCAAACAAATATACACAATCGTATGACAAGTTGATCCTTGATTTCAATTCAATATCACATGCAATGGATTTTTCAATTCATTTTCAATTCTAACTAACAGAACAACCAAATATTATTAGTTCTAAATAATTAAACAACCATGAAATAATCAATTATTCCGTTTAATAGCAGCAGTAAGGGTATGAATACAATATGATACAATTCTAGCATAAAACAACCAGGTTTATCCTAGAATGTAAATTAAATCTCTTCTGCATAAGACTAGCAAAACCATATACTAGTATGATGCAGTTGCTACTTCACTCTAGAGATGCTCAACCAGTATCACTCTAGATTTAGCAATAGATTCAATAACAACAAACCCTAGTTGATCAGGCTAGAAACTGTTGAAATAAATCATAAAAATTCAAGCAAGAGAGAAGATTAAATCCAAGCAATTGATAAGGAATTAGAAATCTCACAACTTTTATCAAAACGATGCTTCAATTGTCTGACTAAGCAAAATGGCTTAGTTTAGTTAGTTCTCCATAAAAATATGAAAAACCTAGAATGAAAAGTATGAGAATGAGAACTAGATAGATGAGAGTTGCAACTCTCTAAAACCTAATATAATAAACTAGGTCTCCAAAAGTATATCCAAAAATATATAAGTCGGAATAAACCTGATATAACTAAAACTAATCAGAATAGAACACGTGGCGAGCAAGAGGTCTCGCGCTGTCAGAGGCGGCAGGTGCCGCCTGGTCGGCTGCGGTCACTGCCAGCAACTCGGTTCAGAATTCAGGTGACATTCGAAGGCTGTTTTGACTCCCTTCGAGTTGGAATTTGGACTCGGAGTAAAACATGAAGTGTTGATATTTGAATTATCTTTCCAATGATAACAAATTCAACTTCATCAGACTACTATAACTCCTGAACCAGCCCTCTCAAGACAAAGATGTCGAACCAACAACTCCAATGGATGGCCCAGATTCAAGCGTTCTTTTCCCGGTTTCCATTCCTTTCACACTTGTTCACTTTAAGACCTGTAAAAAAACATAGAACAAGTGCAAAAATCCAAAACTCCTAGACACTCTAATAACTTAAAAACTAAGTAAAACTACCTAAAAACAAAGCAAACGAAACATAAACATGCATCCAAAACACTACCTATATAAAAGGTATCAGTTCTTTTATAATAATTTCTTCCAACATTAAGTTTGAATAAGTATATACAAATTTTTTTTGAAGAAAATTAAATAAACAATTACAATTGACCATTCATCTTTTTTTAAGGACTAAAATTTTCTTATTTCAAAATAAAATAATATAATGAACATTACTTTTGTTTAGATAGAAAAAAAAGATACAATATTATTGTGGATTATTTACAAGTTTATATACAGGATAATCACATTATTCAAAATACGAAAAAATTAGTTACAAAGAATAAACCTAAACATTGATAATTGATTAAGTATATAAAGTGAAAATAATGTTTGAACTGCCAAATTAAGATAGAAAAGAAATTCATATATCTTAAATTAGTATGCATTGATTAAATTATCAAATAATTTATATATGCATGTTTTTTCATAATTTTATATACATTCAATTATAATATTTTATAACAAAATTATTTAATATTCATAATCACATGTTATGATTTCTAGAAGGCTAAACACAAAAAAATATATGATATAAACTTCTTATCGTCCAACGGATGAATTTGCAATCTAGTAATGATAAAATCTCTACACTCCATTAAATCGGAGCACGGAGATCGCAAATGTAAAATTTAACAACCCACTTCATGAGTAATTTGTTTTAAAAAAGGGATTTTGTATGAATATATATATATCTATATATATATATGTATATCAGCCGACAAAGAATGAGTTAGAACATGAGCAGTGGATTCTGCAATGACATCTTAAGACGTGACAATCAACTTCAATGTGTTTGTTACGATCATGAGACTAAATGGGCAACAGTGAGAAAAGCGGCTTGATTCAGTCATGATTGAGACATATCTACCTTGACTTTGTTGGCACACAGTTTCTCCTACCCTTGGAACTTCAGATGTTCCCATAACTCGCACAGATCGTTCTACTTGAGAAATTCCTTGTCGATCACAATGGGACCGATCACCCTTTTTCATCCTTTGACAACAAGGGTCTCTTGTTCCTTGACCTGTTTCCCCTTGTCTTGAGTTTCTTGATATTTGTGAGATTTTTGATGTTTTGGGTATTGATTTCATGGGACCTTTTCCATCATTTTTTGGGAATTTGTATATTTTACTTACGATAGAATACGTTTCCAAGTTGGTGGATGCGAAGGCCACCAAGCCTAATGATTCAAAAGTAGTTGTAGGCTTCCTCAAAGACAACATCTTCTCTAGGTTCGAAATGCCAAAGGCCTTGATGTGTGACATGGGTTCTCATTTTTGTAACATAACTGGAACAAAGTGTAGAAGCTAGTTAAGCTTGATGACAATGGAGCCATTGCTAGGAACAAGGCCAGACTTGTGGCACAAGGATATAGGAAAGAGGAAGGGATCAGTTATGATGAAACCTTTACCCCTATTGCAAAAATTGAATCCATTCGACTCCTCATTGCCTACGCTGCCCACAAAGGTTTCATGCTCTACCAAATAGACGTCAAGACTGCATTCCTAAATGCGCACCTCAAAGAAGATGTTTACGTGGCCCAACCTCCTGGTTTTGAAGATGAGAACTTCCCAGATCATGTCTACTTTCTAGAGAGGGCCCTCTACTGTCTCAAACAACCTCCCAAAGCTTGGTACGACAGGTTTGACCACTTTCTCTTGTCTCATGGTTATCTTCATGGTTCTATAACACAAGACACTTTTTCTTAAGAAAGAATCAAAAGACATCTTAATTGTCCAAGTTTATGTTGATGGTATATTATTTGGTGCTACTAACGTTTCTCTTGTTTAAAAGTTTAAGAACATGATGAGTAGTGAATTCGAGATGAGTCTCATAGGGGAACTGTCATTCTTCTTAGGACTCCAAATCTCTCAAGCCAAAGAGGGAACACAAAAATTCATCAACAAAAGTACATAAGGGAAATGCTTGTGAAGTATGGGATGGAGAACTCAAAGCCCGTTAACACTCCTATTTCACCAAATTTAAGGTTAAGCGCAAATGAAACAGGTATTAGTGTGGACCAATGGAACTATCAAGGTATGATTGGGTCCCTTCTCTACTTAACCGCCAATAGGCCTGATATCATGTTTTCTGTGTGCCTATGTGCGCGTTTTAAAGCTAACCGCAAAGAATCACACCTGAAAGAGGTGAAGAGGATCTTCAAGTACCTCAAGGGAAATGAGGATCTTCAAGTACCTCAAGGGAAATGACAACTTGTATCTTTGGTATCCAAGAAACAGTTCCCTCGAGATGGATGCATACTCAGATGTAGATTTTGCTAGGCACATGGTTGATAGAAAGAGTACTTTTGGAATGGCCCAGTTCTAGGGTCATGTCTAGTCTCGTGG
This sequence comes from Fallopia convolvulus, assembly GCA_964016875.1. Classification (NCBI taxonomy): domain Eukaryota; kingdom Viridiplantae; phylum Streptophyta; class Magnoliopsida; order Caryophyllales; family Polygonaceae; genus Fallopia; species Fallopia convolvulus. Next base: position 15,416,281 of record OZ024724.1, read on the forward strand.
GGATCAAAGAAGTAGAACTCGATGGAACTCTCCACAATTGAAGCAAAATATATGGTTGCCACCTCATGTTTTTCCCAAGTGTTATGGCTTAAGTATCAACTTCAAGACTATGGTATGTCTTTCGGACCAGTTCCTATAAAGTGTGATAAAGCTATTGCAATAAACATTTCAAAAAATCATATGCATCATTCACGAACTAAGCATATTGATATTCCACATCATTTCCTATGTGACAATGTCGAGCATGGGAACATATCTATGGAACACTGTAGAACTGAAGAGCAAATAGCGGACATTCTTACTAAACCTTTAGAAAAATTTCCCTACCAGCATCTTAGGATGCTTCTACGGATGGTAAATCTAAACTAGACAAGTCCATGTTTGTTATTCCCTCCATTCCTGGCTAGCTTAAGTTGATATTGCATACTAGGGAACTCTAGGATTATATGCTTTCATTTTACCATGTTACTAGTCTAAGGCATACTTTGTACTTTATAGAACTTTGCCTCTTTTGGCCCAAAATGATCAACCAGAGGTCCCTAAACCACCTTTATAACCCACAATGACGGTTGATCATGAAGCCCACACTTAACCGTGAGCCCCTTTGTTTGTCTGTAATCGAGTTGCAATTGTCTGGTTCATTTTTTTTGTTCCCTAGCCCGACAAATGATTTTGGATATGAGTTCCCTTGTCCACTCTATCCAAACCTAGCTTCTCGCAAAAGGTCATGGGAACTGGCTTATAGTATGGAAGGAACTCCGTGCCAACCGAGTTGATCGAGGAAGTTGAAAGATGTGTCAGAAGTTGAAACACTAAGGGCCACGAATTTCAAACCACCGATTGGACTTCCTTGGGAAATGGTGACGCGTGTCTTAGGCGTGCAGAGGAAGCCAAAAAGGTACTATTCTTTCAAACCAACCAACCCCTGCAACTCTCCATGCCTAAAACACTTCTCCTTCCCAAATCAAGAAAACTTCCAAACTCCTCTTCCCCAAAATCTTTAAAATGGTTCCTCCCAAGATCTCCTCTAAGCCCATTCATCTTGACCCGTGGGTCCAAGAATGGATCGAATCTAATCCTCGATCCCTTGCCCAAACTATGCTCCAACAGGATGACGAGGAGCCCGATAATAACCGCAAACAAATCCTCTACAAAATGCTTTACTAATATGATCGCCCACATCTCCGTGAACCCAGAAACCCTAACATTGCTCCTTCGTTTCTTGAGAATGAAATCCTAGGACGAGATCCTCCTACTAGGGTTGCGCCGCATCCTCTTCCAGTGGCGCCATCCACCCATTGTACTCCTCTTACTATAACTTCCCAACCTTCCTCTTCTCCACTTCCTTCCCCTCCACCCATCTCCACCTCCTCTGGAACCACCATCGTAAAAAAATTCGGCCCTGACTCCCCCAGATCCAAACCCAAATGTAAAAATCTCAAACCTTCTTCTTCGGGTCCTCCAAAGAAGAAGAAAAAGAAATCCACCCCTTTTTCCATCGATTAGATTTTGAACCTCATAAAACCTGATCAACCATCTCTCTCCTCTCCACTCAAACCACCACCACCACCCACCTCCTCCACACAAACATCCTCTTTAACTCCTCCTTCGGACCTTGGGAACTCTCAATCCCAAGTTCCCTTGTCTTCCTCCAAACCTAACCCCACCTCTGGGAACTCTAGCCCCCGAGATCCCATCTCTACTATTGTCACTCCCTCCACCTCTCTAAACACAAACACTCTTCCTCCTTCCTCTCCCAAAGCTAAGTCTCCCACTCAACCTCTGAAGAAACCCACTCCTCCTCCTACCAAAGAAAAAACACCTCCTCCTACTACCACTGAAATCTCCTCCTCTCCCTCCCCCACAAAGACAGTCATCAACGTCGAAACTGACGATGACAAGCTTTCAATAGATGAAGCTACTCGACGAAAAGGGAGTGCTCCCATTGTCAAGGGATCGGTTGAAGAGAACGCTCGCCTTTCTCAACTTGAGGCCGAGATACAAGATTTTGTGAGTGGTCCTATGCATCTCAAAGGTCTCAAAGAAATGACCTAGAGAGATTGATGCAAATGATGAGGAAGAAGTCGGAAAAGACAAAGAGGAAGAAGAACTTGGAGGTGATCTAGGCACTCAAGGTGCTATCGACGAGGAAATGGAGGACGCCTCAGATGCTGAAGGAAACTCGGATGGTGATGACTCCATCGAGGTGCTTGATGGGGAAACTCTTGGAGCAGACCACGCCCTAAGCGTTGGCTGATGTTGACTAAGGCCACCAACTTGTGGTGTCCCATGATCTTCCAAGGAAACAAGAGCCCCCTCTTCTGCTGGAGCACAACACTTCCCCTCCTAAGAAGAAGCGGACTCTAAGGGGGAACAAAAACAAAAAGGGCAAGGGCACTGAGGTCCCAAGGGTCTGTATCATTGAGGACCGAAAATTGATCATCCCCCTGGTTCTCTCTGAGTCCTTCTTGAGCCAATATGGCCTCGTTGATCTATGGGAACTCATCAAGGCACAAGGGTAGGAACAAGTGTGCGACAAGGCAACATTTACCCTCCAAGGCAACCACTGGAAAAATATGCCTCACATGGCAGTCTCACCCTCCAAGGCAACGTTTACCCCTTCAACGCTTCTACCATCCGTCGCCAACTAAATGTTCCCCTCGAAGGCCTAGTCTCCCTTCCTTACTAGAACTAGGGTGACTTCAACAGGGATGAAATTTTGTACAATCTTTATCATGGTCGTGTTCCCACTTTTGGCACCCTCACTCACAACCTTAACCTTATCGCCAAGTTGGCACATCAATTATCATCACGGTTGTGATCCCACGACAGGAGAAGCACAACCACCTCAACATTCAAGACTCCATTATTCTCTACCACTTCATCCATGGCATGCCCATCAACTTGCCCATGATCATACTTGGGCACATGGACAAGTGTCTAGCGTCCCCAACCCACTCCTTGCCATATGTCGGGCTGGTGAAAAAGCTCCTATGATGACAGCAAGGAGCAAGTGGAACTCGGCAGGGACCTGGATCTCTTTGTGATCCAAAAGTTGCGCCACTTTGAGGATCCCGATGGACAAGTGACCGGAAATCTACCTCCTGAAGAAGCATCTAGTGGGAACACGCAAGTACTCACCCACATTTTTATCACCCTTGATCGCATCTTGGATGTCATCACTCAGCTCGGTGACCACATCATTCCCAAGGCCCCATGATCTTATCTTTCAAGTTCCCCAACTCTCTCTCCCCTAAAAAAGTTTGTCTCAAGTTCCATCTTTGTACATTATTTTGCTTAAGTAATATATTGGTCTTTAGTATGATTGCATGTTCCTTTCTTTCACTGTTTATGTTTTTCACTTATTCGATGATGTCAAAAGGGGGAAGGACAAAATATGTGAGATGTGTTTTTTATGGTTATCATACAACATGCTTCGCCTAAGGGGGAACTAACGCCTAATATGCTAAGTATGAACTACTCTATCCACAGAATTGGGTCACATGCACCATGCTTAGGAACTCAGATGCATGTCATGATCACTCACACATTGAAATACTTGTATTTTTGGAATGGGATTGTCATCATCCAAAAGGGGAAAATTGTTGGGACGGTGTTGGGAACTCATGTTCCATGACATTAGAACAACGATATTGTCTCTAGTTTTGATAATGACAAACATGGGAACTAACGTGTTATGCTCAAGAATTTCAAGGGAACTCTAGGTTAAACACGTCTCTCCTAAAAGGAACTCAAAGAGCACAAAACGAAGCTTAAAAGAAAGAAAGCAAGTTCCTATCAAAGGAACTTAGGAGAGAACAGTTCCAAACCAATGGGAACTCAAATGTGACAAACAGTTCAGTGCATATCGCGGGTTTTTGTCTCAGACAAAGAAGAGGCACAGTTTGAGGAACAGACTGAGCCGAATGATCTAACGGTCCGATTGACATTCAAAGTTGACCCATTTGAAACGGAGTCACAGGTGAAGAAAGTACATACTTGGCTTGCAAGACAAATACATTTTGGACAACAATAAAAATGAAGATTTTAGCCCAAGACCAAACGATTATATACGCCAATGAATAGTGCATGGAAAATGCACTTCTCCAAGAACTCTAAAAGCCTCAAGCAAAGACATAGAAAAGAAGGTTCAAGCATTTAAGAGAAGTCCCCGGTGACGAGTGTTCGATCTCAACAATGGTGAGTGAAGTCAAGGTGTAAGGTTCGATTTATTTTCAGTTGAGTTGCTCGCTCAGGAACTAGGTCGAGAACTTACTAGTGTTACTAGAGTTTGGTAACTGTTAGGAACAAAGAAGTATAAGTCTTGCCCTTTCTAACTAAGGAACAGTAAAAAAAACAAGTAGATCGTTTAAAATCCTCCAAGCGGAGTTAGATGTTAACCCACACAACTACTTGGTTGTTCTGTGGTTCCTCTATAAAAATGCCTCTAAATTTTTGAATGTGTTATAATCCCGTCGACCATAAAAATGCCTCTAAAATTTTGAATGTGTTATAATGGATGAACTAATAAGAATACACAAGAATTTCTATGCTCTTTATTATTCTCTTATTTTATGTATTTTGAGAACTAATAAGAATACACAAGAATTTATATGCTCTTTATTATTCTCTTATTTTATGAATTTCTCTCAAATTTATAACATATCAAAAATTTAGAGGCATTTAAGTGAAAAATAGGAATTTAAGGAAGGTTGTTATTGAAGGAGACAACCTCCAGGTTATTAATGCGTTTAAAGGGATAATTAAATGCCCTTAGGAGATTGAATTAATAATACCCGATATCCTTGTCTCCACTTTTGGAAATCATGATTTACAGATTAACCATATTACTGGAGATTGTAACATTGTGACCGATAAAATTGTTAAATTGGGTCATAGTCTTTCCGTCGAGGTCATTAAGACTCACCCAGAACTTCATGTTCTCATACGAAAGAATGCTCTAGGACACCGTCCGTGATGTAGTGCATCTCAATCCTTACCTAATAAAAAAAAAATTGGAGGCATTTTTATGGCCGAAGGGATTATTAATTTCGCTTGATTTGTTCTCTATATATACGCATATTTGAGTTGTTTGTTACTGTGCTTGATAATATACATACATCGAAATCAAACAGAAGTGTTATTTAATTTGGTTGTGTGTACTACTTGAATAAGAATATATATTAGTACAAATTACCCAAAAAATATATTAATAGATACAAATACTCATTCTACGGAAGGAGAAAAAAAAACTAAGAACATACAAAAAAAAAGGGCAAAAACTAAGAGACTGTTACCTAAAAAAAATACTCCAAATCTATACAAGTGAAGAAAGTGACAGGTACCAAGTACCTCTTGGTCTAGTGGTAATTGGCGCTAGGTCGCTTAAGCATTTGTCTAGAGGTCTCGAGTTCGAGACTCTCTGGCGGTGTGGATGCAGCAGAGAGGCTTGGGAGGAGCAACACCCCTTACGGGGTCCAACCACACTCCGGTCCAGACGTAGGCACAAAGTGTCGAACTAGGCGAGGGCCCAGCCCACCAAAAAAAAAAAAAAAAAAAAAAAAAAAGTGACAGGTAGCTGAGCACAACTCAGCTAGCTGAAGCACCCAGAAACCACAAATCATCCACACACACACAGAGTATAAATTATAATCACCCTGTATAATCCGTGTCCATAATATCCCACGCTGCAAATACAAAGGCGTCTTTTCATGAAAACACTTCCAACAAACTCCTTTTTCGCTTTAATAATACTATATCATTTCATTTAATTGCTGTCTTAGCTAGCGTTGGGTGCATGACATACACCAGCTAGCCAAACAAATGGATCAGATAAAGACTCGTCTATAGTACTTACTTGATGTCTTCATCACCCTAAAAATTGAAACACCGTCTTATATATATTTATTCTTAAAATTCAACCGTTTTTTCTTTCATTTTTGGTTCCGCGATTTCCCCACGTATTTTGATATGCCCTTTAAAATCCCCATCAGAAGCCACTTCACCATCAACGGCTGCCTCCATAGTCCATAGTCCATATCCCATACCCTCTTTTTTATAATTTTTGACCCACACACCTTCCCTCCCAATTATTTACAAACAAAAACAAATCCACAATAAAAGTCAACATTTAATTTCATAAATGTCTGACCCTCGTCCCCAAAACCCTCCTCCCCATCACTCTACTCCTCCTAACCACCCTGAAACCGTCGTCCCCGCCGCCGCACCAGGAGCTAATAATAATCAAGCACTCCCAGCTGCGGCCGTGGTGGCTACGGTGGCAGCTGGATCTTCTTCTTCTTCGCCCTCGTCTTCTTCACTGCCGTCTCCGACGGGCAGGCACCCGGTTTTCCGGGGGATCCGGACCCGTGGAGGGAAGTGGGTGTCGGAGATCCGGGAGCCCCGGAAAACCACCCGGATTTGGCTCGGGACGTTCCCGAGCCCTGAGATGGCGGCAGCCGCCTACGACGTGGCGGCTCTCGCCCTCCGGGGGAACGATGTGGTGCTCAACTTTCCGGACGCCGTAGGGAAGTACCCGCGCCCTGCCTCCACCTCCCCCGCCGACATCCGAAGCGCTGCCTCCGCGGCCGCTGCGTCCATGATGGAGGAGGCCGCGGGGAAAGGAGAGGGGCGCAGATCGGAGGAGGTGGGGGAGAAGAAGGCGGAGGAGGAGGAGAAGGGGACGACGGAGATGCAGGCCACGGAGGAGCAAGAGGAGTTCATCGATCTGGATGCGTTCTTCGACATGCCGAATTTGCTGGTGGATATGGCGGGAGGGATGATGGTCAGCCCTCCCAGGTTGATGGGCCCCGCCCAGGCCGATGATGACGACAGCTCGCCGGAGAACCTGGGCGGTGATAGCCTCTGGAGTTATGAGAGATGATTGGTTAGATTTTTAGTGCTGATATTTATATTTATGGGCTTGCTTGATTAATTAAGGAAATGCTTAATTAACGCATAGACAATCCATCCAAGTACGTTGGTTTAATTTCTTTGATCATTCTCCTCTTTCACGACTTCACTTTCTATTAATTTGTACCCACAAGAAAGTTCTAATAATTACTTACAAAATGTTTTTTCCCCAATTAAGCTAGATGGAGGGTTGGGAACTTGATCTATCTCTAAAACATGTACTTTTTTTTTTTGGTTTGTTGCTTCCTTCAAATTTTGATCAGCGCCTAAAATTTGCCTCTTGGAATTCCCAAAATCATACTTGGAATATTTCAGTCTGATAATGGAATGTAATTGTTCTCATCATATATAGAGATTGAAGGTGAGTTTTATTTACCATTTCAGGATAGTAAAGATTCTCCTTTTTGTTTTGGTATATGCAGTTACCAGTTTTATAAGATTCTCATGGAAATTGCGTTGGTTGATTGGAGTACTAATTAAGCTGCATATTATATTATATGCCTGTTATTGAAACACACTTTTACTCTTACTCTTCTTTGCAAATTCAAGATTCAACTAACACTATAAAATTACCTGCGAAATTAATGTTCTCTCAAACACATTGATGATTGATGATTGATGATTGATCTATCTTAGCGCTCACAATTGATTCTTAAAGTGAATAATTACCGTGAAGTTTGATTTAATTTCAAACATCAACAATCTGAAGACCGATAGTTAGCTCGGATCCCTAGCTCATCGTAGAATCTTGCCAGTGAAGATGAACAAGCTAATTAAGTCGGAGCGATTCTGCAAAACATCTCCAAACCAAGATGAGTTGAAGAACAAGATCCATTTGAGATCCATGATAATTAAAAGCGTTTAGTGGTTCAGGGTATGAAAGAGATGGAATAATGATGGGATATACGGGTAGCTGAATTAGCATTTAGGGTTTCTGGTTGAGGACGACGAACAAAAAGAGGTGTGAGACACCTTTCCTTTATCAACGGCTTTTTTTATAATTAAGCCGAGGAAGATTAATTTGGCCATCATTCGCCCTCAAGCTTTCTATTAGGTCGATCATCATTATGTGGTTTTCGAATCTAAGATGGTAAAATGAAATTGAATTCATCACTATATACGGTAATAACTTCAACACGTAGGTACATTCGTTAAGCATAGGGAAGATTTTTTTTGGAATTTTTTAAAATTTTCTTTAAAAAAAAAATCTAAACATTCTTATTTAGAAACTAAAATTCTACTAGAAAATAAATAAGCTCTATTAATAAAATCGATTTTTCTAAGGTTAAGCTCTTACAAATGACAAATTTGTACTAATTTTAAATTAAAAAGGTTCACTAATTTCCTAATAGGGTTTTAGTTTCCTTCGTTAATATGCTTAATATTTAATATTTATACTTAGGACATAGGTTAAAAAAATCAAAAAAATTACTCTTGCCCTACTTGTAACGTGACGGTCTATAAATGTAAGACGAAGCCAATATAAATCCTAGTTTCAAAGATTCTAACCCATACCCTAACAACATAAGGAATTACTTTTTCCACTTGAGAATAGCAGTTTATAAAATTGATATATTTAACCAATATCCAGCAAAAGTTAAAATGATCGATTTTTGTATTTTATAAATCTACTTCAAAATAATATTATATATACTGAAAAAAAAATAGTCCGTATATATTTACTCATGACTGAATTCATCAAATAAATTAATGGTCAAATGTGCCATCTTTTAATCATTAAATTTTGTTTTTAGTTCTGAAAAGTACTCAAAACTAAATTAATACTCCGTATTTATTTACCTATATATTGGGTGTTAGTGTGATTGATTTGATTCATTGCATATGAATAAAATAACGAAAGCAGAACAATTATATAACACATACATAGAGATCATTGAAACCAATTGAGTTATTTTAAGTTTTTGTTAATTCGTACAATTCTTTACATACCAATATACCATACACCCCTCTAAATCCCTAACCATAGATTAGCTTTTAGTTTTTTTGGTGTGACATGCATAGATTACCTTTTTAGTTTAATATATTAGTGTACCATAATCTAAAATTGATTTGGTCATAATTTTCATTCTCAACCGATCCAAATCATATCTAGCTACTTTATGTAGTCTATGATTTAATTTATATGTGTACTTTATACAATCCCTAATATAGTAGTGCATCTTTTAATATACGATATTTTATTGTAAAATACAGCAACCTAAAAACTGGAAACTTACATAAAGTATTGTCTGTTTAGTTTTTTAGCATATAACATTAGGGTACCTATTATAAAAGTCATAAAAAAATTTAGGGGATTGTACTGTATTTATATTCTAAGATATAACAATACTAATGATTAATGAACGCCCCTAAATGCATAGTTGGATCACATATTCATATTCATTCACGTAATAGAGATGATAATTATATTTGGTTTAATGGTTAAACTTTTGGAGTAGTATTCTAAGATTACCGCTTCAAATTTGTTGGACGACGGTTTGTCCATTTTTCTCTAAAATTGATTAGTTAATCTGTTCTCGTTCCTAGTGGATATTCTAAACGAATACAAGTGGATATTCTAAACGAATACAAGTAGTAATTATGGCGAACCTAATCCTTACACTATAAAAATTTAGAGCTACTACTATCTTACTAGGAAATACTTAGTCCTAAAGATTAAAAACTATAAAATTATAGCAGTAATAAATTATCCGTTTCAATGATTCAGATTTTAATTCTACGAGTAGAGTTTATTCATGCAGAACTCCGAATTTCACTATGGCCACTTCTATAAATTAAAGTACCATACTTATCAATTGATCTAACATTTCTTATCGAATGCATAACAAGACACATTCATTATTGTTATTTAAGATATGAGATAGTCGATATCAGTATCTAGTGGCGGAATTACATGGGGGCCAGAGGTGGCTCTGGTTCTCACAATCCAAAATTTTTTAATATTTTTTTTTCGTCGAGTATTTCGATTTGATATACACCCTGATCCGATATCCGAGCTAAAAGTTATGAACATTTGAAGATTAGATATATGCGAACTACTTTTAAATGACATTTACATAGTCATAATAATTCTTTGTTTCATTAAATTTCATATCTTCATTTTATAGTTGAAACCGGAACCTTCAAAATAATAGATTATATTAATTAAAATATTTGAGTATCGTATAATAAAGTACGAATGCATATTTTAAGCAGTGTTCTAAAAATTTCCGCCTAGCTCCGTCTAGGCCCACATAGGCGCTAGAAGGCCCTACTCCGCCTAGACCTTTAGCCCGTCTAGGAGACCGCCTAGTCCGTCCAGGCGCCCGTTTAGGCCGCCCAGGCGGTCCCTCTCCTCCTAGGGGCCACCTAGCGTTTTTTAGAGCACTGATTTTAAGTAATTATTCTAGTATCATTGAGCAACTAGTTAAGAAGATAGGATGTAGTACCATGAGGTCTATGTTCAACTTCCACACGCAGTCTCCTTGATTTAAAAAATGGTTATTCTATTTACGCATTATAATCATAATGTTTTTTTTTTATGTTTTTCAATATTCCGTACTTTTTAAAAAATTAAATTTTTTAGCATCGGATAAATTTTGACCCCTTGAAAATAAATTCCTGGTTCCGCTCTTGTCAGTATCAGTATGAATACTAAGGTTAAGGTGTGAATATGAATGACACTGGCAGGTTTAGAGAGGCGGGAGGGGGCGGCCACCTCTATGAGTCACTAGAAGAGCACCAACTAGGAAATTGTGGGAAGACGAAGGCTAAAATGGTATTTCCCTTAAAACACTATTAATTTCAAAGAAGCAGCTTAGCTTAGTGGCAAGCAAGTAGGACTGAGAGGCTTGTAACCTAGAGGTGTTATCGATTCAACTCTTTCAATTTTTTTCAATGGGCCTATTTACAAACGGGCTAAAATATATTTGGCCAAAAATAATTAGTCTAATAATTAAAATTGATTTTATTTACAAATTAATTATTTCATCTTAAATAATTTCAACAAATGTGTTTTAATATTCAAGAAAATGTATAATATTAGAGTTTGGTTTAAATGAAACGAACTCTTATCTTGAAACTTTTTTTGTTCGTAGTGCACTTTTCCTACTTCGGAGTGCATTTTTTCGCATTTTCACTTTTCGTACTTTGTAGTGCACTTTTGGTACTTTTTGTAATGCACTTTTTCGGATTGCACTTTTTATATTTTTTAATGCACTTTTGTATAAAAAGTGCACTATAAATTATAAAAAGTGCATTCGTTTCACTTTTAGAATAAAAGTTCGTTTCATTTGAACCAAACTCTATAATATTATACATTCTATATTTATATTGGGAGTTGGGATCATATGAGGAGGAGGCCTAAGCTAAAAAATAAGGAGTAAGGAGAGCCGTCAGATGGATCAAATCTAATGGCTTACGTTATATCCTAATTTTTAAAACGGGGGTATTTTTGTCTTTGTATGTTCTAAAATTTACAGCCTTCTCCTTCCTTCCTCTGAATCTACGAGACACGCAATATCCCCGCCGTACGTAGCTCCTGCACAACCTCGTCGTAACCCATGCCCGTCCTCTTCTTCCTTTGAGTCCTCGTCGCAAGCTTCGATTGGGAGCTTCGATGATGTTCTACGTACACGCTCAATAGAGCTATCTCCCCTCTTCAATTTTGGGCCTTTGCCTCTATCAAAGTTTTTATTTCTCTAATTTCAAACCCAAATTAGGGATTTTCCTATTAATTGGTCCAAATTGAAGAGCGTTCCCAACACGATGGTACGTGGGCGGCAAATGGTGTGGGAACGAGATTCTGATAAAGGCGAAGGACGGGAAGAGCGCCAGGGCTAAGGTAGTGGATGAGTGTGACTCGACTTGGAGGTGTGATGAGGTTCACGCGTATGACGCGCCTTGTAAGCACAACGGGGTCGATGCTTGTAGGGGTGTTTGGAGGGAGTTGAGTGTGCCAGAGGGGGAGTGGAAGGAGATGGAGGTCACTTGGGTTGAAGTCTAAACTATCGAGTTTTTAATGAGTTGTACTTGTAGTTCTATTTTACAAATGTTTTTGTTGTTTGGTTTGAATTTGAGCTTCAAGCTTGTCTTGGTATTGTGATTGTGGTCATGGATTTGGCCGGATTTAGTTTGTTTTCATATTGATGTGCTCTGAAGAAAAAATGTTGTAAGACTTAGTTTAATGAATGAGATGTGTGTTTGCCATCGGTTATGTGTTATGTTCATGTGGTGTGTTGTCATAGTGATGCACTTTACTAATCACCTAGTCACTCCATTCGGGATGAACTTTAACTTATTTGTAATGCACATTTAATGATTTGGATTGCACTTTTAGAAACATGGAATGCGCTTATACTATAGAATGTAATTTCACTACATTGAAATCCACTTTTTCTATCTTTTAGAAATGCACTTTTTCGTCTTTACAATGCACTTTTACTACTTCAAAATGCACTTTAGTGTTCAATTTTACTACTCTAGAATGCACTTTTTTTTATCTATATAGAATGCACTTTTGCTAATTTATTATGCACTTTTACCACTTTAGAATGCACTTTTGAAATTTAATTCCACTACTCTGAAATGTACTTATTCTATCTATTTAGAATGCACTTTTGCTACCTTTATAATGCTTTTTTGCTACTTTTTTTAGAATCCATGGATACGTAACAACTATTTATGAGTTTCTTTCATATGATTGCACAATATGTCATTAGGAATGCACTTTTGCTACTTTAAATGCACTTTTACTATTTGAGAATGCACTTTAGATTTCAATTTTACTATTCTGATATACACTTTGAATACTTTAGAATGCACTTTAAAGTTCAATTTTACTACTCTGTAATGAACTTTTCTATCTATTTGGAATGCACTTTTTCAACTCTAGAATGCACTCTAGAATATAAGGGCACATAACAAAATATGCTAGAATTTCTTCCACGTGATTGCACTATATACCATTTAGGAATGCACTTTTCGACTTTCACAATGCACTTTACTTTGTTTAGAATGCACTTTAGAATTCAATTTTACTACTCTATTATGCACTATATATCTACTTGGAATGTGCTTGTTTAATAATCATTTACTAACAATTCTTGTGCATTTATGAAACAAATTAGCCCATGTGGGATTCGAACCCACATCCTTGTGTGTATACACATTGCTCCTCCATTTGAGCTAATAGGCTGTCTTTATATTAATAACTTGTTAACTTCCTAAAGTAATCAATTGATTTTTTGCATCTTTCGTTACGGTGATCTAAAACTTTTAGATTGAACCTCTTACAAGAGTCATATTTAAACAAACTCTTATGTTAAACAACACATACTCTGGTTTAAAACATGAACTTTTAGCCATTCTTTTAAGTGTGAAAAGTGCATAATTCTCTTTACTAGCTTGAAATGCACTTTTGATAATTTGGAATGCACTTTTTTTACTTCATAATGCACTTTACTAATTTCGAAAGCACTATATGCATTTAGGAATGCATTATATGCATTTAAGACTACATTATATGCATTTAGGAATGCACTATATGACATCTTCAAAGCTATCTTCATATTGTCTAGTAAGTGCAATAACGATCATATTGCTTCTTGAAGTCCTCTGCTTACAATTCATGCTTATATCGACAATCTTGTGAAGCTTTCTCCTTTTATAAAAAAGAAGAAGCCTCTAAGGTCCAATAAAGATAAAACCATTGATTGCTTCTTCACAAATTGCCTCTTGCTTATCGAGCTTGATCTACATATATAGAGCAATACCTACACCACCCTTCATCAAACCCATTATGGAAAGAAGGCAGGGCATCCAAACACAAGCACAAACATAAGTGCACCAAAATCAATAAAAACTGTCATTGTTTCCACCATCTCTGTTTCAAAATCCACACAGAAAAAATCAAACATAAAACTAAGAGACAATCTCAATAGAAGACCATATATTATTTTCATAGAGACAACTAAAACAAGAATTAATAGGCTCCAATTATGCATAAACGCACATAAAATTCCACACAAGAACAAAACAAAGTCATAAACTCATCCAGCAATACAAAATCAAGTCGAAAAAAATTCTAGGGTTTCTATTTCACCTTGTTTACTCTTTCCTTTGTTCTTATTCACCATTCATCAAATATGAGACTAAAGAAAGAAAAGGCAATCGAAAATCAATGTGAGACACTCGGCAAATCGATTGAATGCTCTTCAATTTTGAAATTGGAGATGGATGGTGCTCGAGATCGATGAAGTTCAATTAGGTGGGAGTTGGTTTTTGTGTGGACGGAATCGGGAGAGATATACGATTTCGATCGATTTCGGATTATTGATGGGGATGATGATGCTTTTGATTGATCAATTGCTCATTGAAATCGAAGTGCTCGGGAGTTTAAAGGACTCAGATTTACGTAAGTGGATTTGGGGAAATTTGCACAAATGTGGGAGGAGCCGAGGGGCAATTTTTGGGTTCTATTCATGTTTTAAAATTTAAAGTATTTACAAGAATGCCATCGTTTAATGATTTCCCCCATTTTTAAATGAAGCTTAACTTCTAATCGTGACCGTTTAAATACTCCATCTAACGGTCCAAGTTGGTCCTCATTTTTCACCATATCACTACTATGTACAGGAAATGCACTCTTATTTGTAATTGAACAACATATTAATCAACAACTTGTCTAAAATTTTATTAAGTAATCTCGCCCCATTCCCCCAACAATTTCTAAATCCGCCATTGATGAGTGATATATCCATCACCTATCATATATGGGCATGAGTGATATCTTTAATGCACCAATTTTCTTGGTTTATCAAAATAACACTCTGAGATTAACTGATATCGACATCCCTATTTAGCAAATGCAAACAACAAATATGGAGTATTAGTTTGATATTGATAATAGAATGTATCGAACACAAGATATAAGTATTAGTCATATCCATTATCATAAATTCATACCTACTATCCTAATAAGAATACTTTTTTTTGGTTGAGTCCTGATAAGAATACTAAACAGACCTTAAACATAAATCATAATATGCTTCGTTGTACGTTCTTACAACTCTTACCACAAGAGATATTTTTCTTGTCAATAAAAACGCTATTTATAAATACGGATTTTCTTTTTTATATCCTTAGTGCATAGGTTAAGAATAGTCGATATAGAAACTAAAGCCCTAAAAAAATTGATTAACCCTATAAAAAAGTCAAAATAATCTTAAATGATAAAATTTAATAACTAATTTCTATTTAAAGGCTCTTAACTTATACGTGCTCCATGGACGTATCACGTATGTTAAAAAATAGTTATAACTAATAATAATCCTTAGTACATGGACGTATGCTCAAGGCATGATGTCAGCCAGTTGGAAATTTCAATAGATCTGATCGACAGTTATCACAGATAGTTGGAGGGAGAAGATTTGAGTGGAGGACAGCTAGTCACCCGAGCAGATTGGTCCACGGGGGCCTTGAGGCTTAACCGCTTCTATTTTGGTTTTATATTTTATTTAACTCGATTTTGTCTTGCCTCTTATTTGCCTTTTGGTTTCCATGTGTTTATGTGTTCTGTGGTCTTGTCGGATCTATTGGTCGCTCCCCCGTCGCTTTAAGCTAGGGGTGCCCAATCTTGACCCTGAAAATTTCCGTAAGGGAAGTTCCACTGGGTAAATATTGTTGTTGTTGTAATAATAATTTTGTCTGCTATTTTTATATTCGTAAATGACATTTTAAGTCACCTCAAAATTTTAAACTAGGATAGAAATCTGAACTCCATCTCCACATTTAATGTGGATTTCAGAAAGTATAGGCAGAGGAAGGAGAAGATGTGTATTGTTCATTGAGTGAATGAATTGGTTCTGTTACAACTAACCACCGTGTTTATAAATCACACCAATGGTGATTCTTTCAACTGAAAACCTTCAAGGACACGTGTCTAGCACGGTCTCTTGTTACAAAGATACTACATACTATCACCCCCCTCAAAATTAGCATGGTTGGAATCAAGTATGCCAAATTTGCGTTGAAACTCTTGAAGTTTATATCCAGGAAGTTGCTTGGTTAGAACATCTGCAGGTTGCTCTTGTGTAGGAACATGACTAATAAAACTCAAGCCTTCTAGGGGTTTTTCACGCACAAAATGACAATCAATGTCAATGTGCTTGGTGCGTTCGTGAAATACTGGGTTTTTAGCAATGTAGATTGCAGATTGGTTGTCACACTTTAATGGAATTGGAGTGATATTAGGGACACCAAGTTCAGCCAAAAGTCTGCTAAGCCATGACAACTTTGTTGTGGCATTTCTCAAGGAACGATATTCAGCTTCTGAGGAAGATAAGGACACAATGTGTTGCTTCTTTGATTTCCAGGAAATCAAAGTATCACCCAGAAACACAACATACCCACTTACAGACCGATGAGTATTAGGACATGATGCCCAATCAACATCACAATAAGCTTGTAGATGCATTGAGGGAGAGGAACTAAACAATAAAGATTGATGTAGTGTACCTTTAAGGTATTGTAAGGTGTGTAACGCAACTTTCATGTGAACATCTCGTGGTTGTTGAAGAAATTGACTGAGAAATTGTACTGGATATGCTAAGTCAGGTCTGCTGTGAACTAAGAAGTTCAATTTTCCAACAAGATGTCTGTAATCAGTTGGATTTTGTAACAAATCACCAGAATCAAGTAAGAACTTGGTGTTAACTTGTAGAGGATTGACAACAGAAGGCAAATTTAGGCAATCATACTCTGTTAAGAGATTAAAAATATACTTTTGTTGACTCATGAGAAGATCACTATCATTCCTGGTGAATTTTAAACCCAAGAAATAATGCAGGTCTCCTAGATCCTTTATTTTGAAGACATCATTAAGAAATGACTTCAAGGATGTTATCTCAAATTCATTTGCACCAGTACGGAGTATGTCATCAACATATATAGCAACAAAAACACAATCTGAAGGGGAATTCTTCTTGTAAAACAATGAATGATCATTAGGGGATTGAACATACCCTTTGGAGCGAAGAGCTTGAGACAATTTAGCATACCACTGTCTTGAAGCTTGTTTTGAACCATATAAAGATTTTATGAGTTTGTAGACCATGTCTTTCCCTTGCACTTGCAATCCTAAAGGAATTCTCATGTAGACCTCTTCATGTAAATCACCATGAAGAAAAGCATTATTCACATCAAGTTGATGAATTTTCCAGCCTCTTTTAACAGCTACACATAAAAGGATTCTCACGATTGTCATCTTTACTACAGGAGAAAATGTCTCAGTGTAGTCAATCTGTGGTTTTTGTGTGAACCCTCGAACAACAAGACGAGCTTTATACCATTCAATTGAGCCATCAAATTTATGTTTGATTTTATATACCCATTTGCAACTGATTGGTTGTTTGGCTTTTGGTAAAGAAACAATATCCCAAGTGTGGTTCATATCTAGAGCAGAAAATTCAACAAGCATAGCATCTTGCCACTCCTTGTATAAAGCAGCTTGTTTATAAGATGTTGGTTCAATTGAAAAGGGAAAAAGTTATGGACTGGATTGAGTAGGAAGAGAAACAACTGATGTCAAGGTATGAAAACAATAAGAGATAGAATCATGTGTATGAGCATGACACACATAATTTTTGAGATAACATGGTGCAGAAGAAATTCTTTGAGATATGTGCAAGACAGGTGGGGAATTTTGTGATGGAAGTGGTAAAATGGGATTTGATGTAGAAGGAGTTTGAAAGGTTGGTAAATTATCAAAGATAGGAAGAGATGGAGGGCAATTTTGTTTTGGTAAAGGCAAATCAGTGTAAGGAAGTATATGCTCATGGAACACAACATCTCGAGAGAAAATTACCTTGTGAGAATCAAGGAGTAATTTATAAGCCTTTTTTCGTAATGGATAGCCAAGAAACAATGCTAAGTGTGCTCTGGCTTGTAATTTGTCACGACCTTGCTTAAGTGTAGAAATAAAGCAAAGTGATCCAAATACTCTCAAATGAGAATAATCTGGTTTTTTCTGATACAATATCTCATAAGAACTTTTCTATTGAAGAATTGTGCTTGGCAGTTTGTTGATCAAGTGGACTACTGTGAGAGCAGGATCACCCCAGAACTTCGTTGGAAGTTTGGAATAAAATAACAAGGCTCTTGTCACTTCTAGAATGTGCTTATGCTTGCGTTCAACCACCCCATTTTGTTGAGGAGTAGCTGTGCAACTAGTTTGAAGAGTAACACGAATAGAATCAAGATATGCATGAGCTGTTTTGCCTGAGCCTAACTCAAGTGCATTATCACTTCTAATGGTATGAACTTTGGAAGAGAAATGACTCTCAACATAAGCTAAGAAAGCTTTGAGAATGTTCAAAGCACTGCCTTTGGTGCTTAAGAGATGAATCCATGTTGTTCTAGAATAATCATCCACAATTGTAAGGTAGTACTTATAACCATTGTAAGTAGGTTGATTATAAGGACCCCAAACATTGATATGAATGAGTTGAAAAGGCATAACAATTTTTATTGCACTAGAAGGAAATGGAAGTCTGTGCATACGGGCTTTTGCAAAAGTAAGACAAGGTTTATCATGAATACTACTATCCTGTTGTACAGAACACAACTACTTAAGCTTGGAAAAATGAAGATGACCAAATCTGGCGTGTAAAATGTCATAAGAGACAACATTATTAGCTAGAATATCTGTACTCTCAACAATATTAGAGCTAGAAACAGAATGTAATGACTCTGTATGAAGCTGATCTAGTTCTTGTATGATGTAGAGGCCATTAGAAACTTTACCAATCATCAAACTCTTCTTCGAGATTGAGTCCTGTAACACACACTTATTGTGTGAGAAAACAACTCTGCTTCGTAGATCAGCAACTAATTTGGATATAGAGATTAAATTGCAGGTGAATGACGACACAAAAAGAACATCTTGTAGAATCATCTTTCCAAATAAGCAAACTGATCCAGACTTTGTGACATTCACAACATTGCCATTACGAAGAGTAACTGTGATTACTCGAGCAATAGGTACTAGATTTTGTAACAAAGCTAGATTGCCAGTCATGTGGTTACTTGCACCAGAATCTAATATCCAAGAAACATAAGGAGAATGAGAAGTTTCAAGAACTTTACCAGCGAAGGCGGCAAATTCATTCTCCTCAAAAACTCCTCTAGTTGTAGGCTTGTCAGAGATCAAAGCTAGCAACTTCTGATATTGTTCCTGAGAAAGAACTGGTGAAGATTTGGATGAAGTACAATATGCTTGTCCAGCAAAACTCTTAGAAGAAGTGGAAGAAGAATCACTGGATTTCTTGTTGCGAGGCTTGTAGTTGTCCGGAAATCCGATGATGAAGTAGCAACGATCAACGTTGTGATTCGTCATTTTGCAATTGGTGCAATAATGTTTGTCATTCTTTGTAGAAGAAGCACCAGAATTGGAAGATGATCGAGTAGTTGAAGATGAATGCTTCTTCTCTGTCTTGGCAGATACGTGCATAGAAGATGACTAAGACATGATTTGAGAAGTGCTTTGTAAGGATCTCTGTTTTTCTTTGTGAATCAAGATTCCATAAGCTATATCAAGAGAAGGTAATGGAGTCATCATCAGTATGCTGCTTTGCACAGTCATGTACTCTTCATTTAGCCCCATAAGAAAATGCAACAACTTCTGATTGTCTTCATATTCCATGAGCGCTTGAGCGGCACCGCAGGAACAAGAAGGAGCATGACGAATACTGGCCAATTCGTTCATGATGATCTTCATCTTCGTGAAATAAGAAGAAATTGAATCTGGTCCTTGAGATAATGAGATCAATTCTTTCTTCAAAGAAAACATGTGTGCACCACTGAATTTGCCAAATCGACTTTCAAGCTCGTTCCAAAGATCTTTTGCGAGATCTGTATAGTTCACAGAACTCTGAATTTCTGGTGACAAACAATTGATTATCCAACCGACAATCATGTCGTTGCATCGCTCCCATAGAGGAAGATCGGCATGTCCTGCAGTTGGCATAGGTGTGGATCCAGTAACGAGACTCCATTTGTTCTTGGCCGATAGCGCACGCTTCATAGATCGCCTCCAATCTCCGAAATTCGCACCATCAAAAGTCCTGGAAACTAGAATCAGTCCAGGATGATCAGATGGGTGCAGGTATAATGGATTCGAAGGATCCATGGAAGGAGAAACAGCTGGATCCGGCATGAAATGCAGAAGAAATCAGGTTCGAAGAACCCTAGCTAATACCATGTGGATTTCAGAAAGTATAGACAAAGGAAGGAGAAGATGTGTATTGTTCATTGAATGAATGAATTGGTTCTGTTACAACTAACCACTGTGTTTATAAAGAACACCAATGGTGATTCTTTCAACTGAAAACCTTTAAGGACACATGTCTAGCACGATCTCTTGTTACAAAGATACTACATACTATCATTCAATCCTTACCCTTTTTTAAGTTTTCACTCTTTTTTGTACTTGTTTCGATCAGCATATATAATGCTTCCACCAACGGCTTGGAAAAAAAAAACTTAACCGAAAAATTGAATCATCAATCACTTTTTCTAGTTAATCGTTTTTACATAAATTGGTTACAGTTAATTAATGAAAACTTTTAACGGTTTATCAGTATGGACACAATTATGGGTTATCAATATTTTCACAGGCAATAAATCGATACTATTATTACTATATATTATATTATTAGAAAGAGAACTAAATATCTAATTAGTTCTAGTGGATAATAGTTGTTGGGCCCTCCGAAATTCGGCCCAAGAGGAATGCCACGCAACCCAATATCGACAATCCGATTAAACCACTGCAAAGAGAAGACGATGGAGCAATCAAAGCATGACGGGAATCTCGGACTTCATGGTCAAACAACAACGGCTATGCCATTAACGACGGGGGCGAAATCTCCGGGATATGCTAGACACTCTACCAACGGTCAGAAGAGGGAGAAGAATATAAAACCAGGCTGAGGCGGAAGGAAGAACACAGTGAACACTAGCTCTTAAAACTCAATCTAGAAGCATAATCTCATCTTTGTTTTACCATTTCACTTCCATTCGAGCATTCTTGGATACTTTGGGGAGAGCTATTTACAATTACGATCGCAATATACGAATATCAACTTACTTATTATCTGTTTTCCATTCTTTATTTGATCCTACATCTTGTCCATAATTCATAACGCGTTACGATTGCTTTTTGGTTAGGATTTCCCTATTTTCAGCAGGTAACGTGTTAGTACGATTATCCTGCCAAAATAATAGTTGCATTTTAATAAACAATTAAGTAACAAATATATGATTAAAACTTCCCATTATAATTCTATATTTCTATTTTTTCTCCTTACTTACAAAACCTAAATTTTAGCCATTAGTTTGCACATTGCTACTTTGCTAGTGGACTAGTATTGCCTAGTTACGTTTACCAAAAAAAGAAAAAAGTATTCCCTAGTTAACCTTCTATCGCTAATTTTCCTTCTTAGTCACTTTCTTCTCCTTATACTCGTTGGCATCAGTCTGACCGAATTTTTAAATCTAACATCACATGTTCTAATTCACACAGAGCATGCCTTTTTACATCCAATTTTCACCCTTATTTATGTCCATCTCATACATAAATATCCAAACTATATATTATTCAATTCGTTTATTTTTTTTGGTAGAATCAATTCGTTTATTTAAAATGGGGGGAATTAATGTATAACATTAACCATGGAGCAGAAATTTCAGCGGTGATTAAATATGGGTCCATACCATTCATAACCTTAGTAAGAATAAATATACATACCTAACGAACACTCTTATTCACCAGTCGCGTCCCCTAGTAGAAATGACATCTTGTCCTTATTCTTAATAAAAGAAAATTAAGTCAGACTGATGTGTTAGGTTGCATTCACAGATGCACCCCCATAATGTAATATGTATGCATGCTTCATAAAAAAAAAAATTAAGAAATTTTGATTGATCTCGATTTTAGTAAAAATCAATTAGCGTTACATAACTTCGTACCTTGTTAAACATAATCATATATGGTAATTTAATAACGCGGAATGAAATTGAGCCATTGAAAAAGGTTGGTCAACCTTTGTCTACGAATTTGAGATCGTGTTGGAGATAGAGGCTTATGAACCTAGAGTTTGGTTCAAATCAAACAAACTCTTATTATAAAACGAACTCTTATCCTAAAACGAATGCACTTTTCATAGTTAGTAATGCACTTTTCATATAAAAGTGCATTGAAAAATACAAAAAACGCATTATGAAAAAGTGCACTAAATTTTTTGAAAAGTGCACTAAAAAGTACGAAAAGTACAAATACGAAAAAGTGCACTCTGAAGTATGAAAAGTGCACTACTAACTACAAAAAATGCATTCGTTTTAGGATAAGAGTTCGTTTTAGGATAAGAGTTTGTTTCATTTGAACCAAACTCTATGAACCTAACTCTAACCTACTTGATGATTTGCACAATGCGTAGAAAATGGGTATTTTTTGTGATGAAATTTCACCAATTGTCATTTTCTTACATAGGAAAAGCATTCTCCACCAAATCGGATCTCTAATGGAATAATGGGGGGTATGAATTGGAATAATAGAGTCAGGTTTGATCTTAACTGTAAATAATTATGATCGAACCTAACACAATGGCTAAGAATATTAAGATCTTGTTCCAACTTAGCCTTTTGGTTTATCTTAGCTCTTGGAACATTCATTGTTCTATAGTTTATAATGATGACAAACTTTGAATAGTTAATGTATTGTTTTACAAGTATCTCAGGAAATATTACAAGAAGGAAGTGTATCGTTAGAGTAAGAGAATGTCGTGAAGGAACGACGGAGGGAGTGATTGACGATCTAGACAACCTCTGCAGGATGCTATGCAACTTTCTATATTTGACAAGTTACCATGTTTTGAACAAACGACTTCAATGATGATTTGACAACTAAGATCGTGTTGTTTGTGAAAAGATAAGATAAAATTTGGAGGATTTGTTGGTGTAAAAAGATAAGATATCGAGATCATTCGACTTTTGGTAGGATCGATTGATTGAAGACATGATTTAGTTGTTTTATTTTAATCCGTTTTGCGAAGATCATCTGAATGGAATATCCCCGTGATTAGGGATATCATGATTGAGATCATATTCAAAAGTTTCTTTATAAATAGGCTAGGGTTGCCTAGGGTTAAAGTGTGTGTTGAAGAGGAGAAATTGTGTGTGTGTGTGTGTGTGTGTGTGTGTGAGAGAGAGAGAGAGAGAGAGAGAGAGAGAGAGAGAGAGAGAGAGTGAATTACATTGTTCCGAGTGTTTCGTGGTTATTTTTTTGGTGAAGACTCCACTATTTTTTTAGTACTCAAGTTTGTAGTTCTTATTGTTCTAGGTTTAGAATTTAGGTTGTAGAAGTAAATTTGGTTGAACTTAGGTTGGTGCCTATTTACTAGGGGAACTGGGCTTTCCTTGTAATAATTGAACTTAATATATAAGTGAAGTACTGAAGTCTTCTATGAAGGAGTCTCAAGGGTAGAAGTTTTTCTTTCTTGACTAGTTTGTCGGACAAAAAGTTTTTCTCTCTAAATATCATTTTATTGTTCCTGAGTATTGTTATTTCCGCCGCCCATGGAACAAATATTGTTGCTTGTCTAAAAACTATCGCAATTTGATGCAACAATTGGTGCCATGGCCTGTTGCTCTAGATTTGTGTGTTAAGTGTATATAACAAGATGAGTATCAACAACACCAACCACACCATCAGTATTGGGAACAACAAGCCTCCACTACTCAAAGTAAGAGAGTATGACCACTAGAAAATTCTTTTCTCCACGTGGATTAAGATTGTAGGATCGTAGATCTGAGTTAATTCAAACAATTGGGAACTATTACAATGACAGTTCCCTTACGTAGCAGAATAATAAAACAAAGAATATAAGGAACTAAGGTAGTAGAGACACGATTCCTTATAGAGGAACCTCACTTCAGCCAATAAGCTGAATGAGTAAACCTCTCTTCCTTTCTCAAGCATCATACCCAAATCTTTGACGACCTAAGTCCCAAATGATCCACACTTGACTCTTCCACCATCAAGGAACCAAACACTACTCCTCAAAATCAATCTCTCACAGATCAAGTTGCTTCCACAAAACCCCAAATCACATCCTCTCTTCCTCTCCAAAACAAAATTCCAATATTTCCTACCCCTCAATTCAAAGATACCTCTCTCCATGCTCTCGATGCAACTCTCACACAGTTTGAGAGAGAAGAGTTCCCTTCTGTTCAAGGAACTTCACAAAAATTTCCTTCCACGTCTTCCACACCCTCAAAGGACTCACTACCCAAAGATCCTCTTTCTCGTTCTCCAACAAAACCTAGAATTGAGAAGAGAAAGTACAAACAAATCATCGAAGCAGACTATTAAAAGGAACTTGAGCCTCTTGCATACGAAAATCTCTCCAACCTCAACAAGGACATTTCTATCATGAATGTCAATGAAGAAGATAAAGAACTGGAGGATGACTCAAAACCAATGGAGTACAAGGAACCTCTCCTACAACTTGGATTCAAAGAACCAAGTCTCAGTCGTTCATCCACTCGAGGATCTAAGAAAAAGGGAGACACGAAGTAGAAGACAAAGGCCAAGAAGAAGGGAACCATTGTAGTTGAAGAAAAGAAGCTAGTAGTTCCATTGCTAGTCAAACCAGAGTTCCTTTAAGAAAATGACTCCAAGGAACTACGAGAACTCATTCAATTCCAAGAATGGGATATGCTCTGCTCCAAACTAGCTAAGGTTGATTCTACTCAAATCAAGCTCTTTTACTAAAAGTTCAAACTGACTCAGGGAATTGAGCTGAATCCAGAGTCTAATGCACTCTTAGAGATGATGAGTTCATCTTCTCCTTTGCTCTCATAAAAAAGATTCTCCAAGTTTCAGTTGAAGGTTTCTACACTCTTCCCTTCAAACCCGACACAAAACTAATGGAAGAGAGGTTATTCTCAAGAGGCTACTAGGAAATTTCCCTACTCAAGGAAAGGAAGTCATAAGTCACGGATTGAGTCAGCTAGGAAAGATGGCACACCAATACATCACTGGGGCGGTGATCCCAAGTTAGGAGAAACACACTACTCTAAACATAAACGATGTCATTCTCCTTGATCTGTTACTAAGAAAGGAGAAGATCAACCTGCCAAGGATCATGATCAGACACATGTGCAAGTGTGTTGCCAAGGCCACTCATGGTCTCCCTTACGCTGCTCTTGTCAAGGAGGTAATGATCAAGAATGATGTCTATCATCCTTAGAAAGAAGAGGAACTTAGACAAGAAATGGACATGTCCAACATCCTCCGGATGAAGCATTCCCATGATCTGCCTGAAGAACAAGACAACAGATCTTCCTAGAACAACGGGAAAGTGCGACTGACCTCTAAGCTCTAAACCATCTTTGTGATATCAATGAAAGGATCAATCTGGGTGGTTTGTTATTATCGTGTCCAATAGTATTCGGTTCCATTGACATCCTGCAACTCACAATCAATCTAGATCACCAGGATTTGATACGAATTGTAGGATCATAGACGTTCTCCTTGATATTCAACAAAAGCTTCCTTCCTCTTCCAAACCATGAACAAGCCCCTCACAAACTTTGATCCCTGCTTATCTGTTCCTCCTTTTTTTTTCTATAAGTTGTGTGTTTCCCATGCTTGTTTGAACTTTTTCTAATTAATGCAAATGCAATTATTCTCTAGTTATGATTATGGTTTACATGACTTCCTATCATTGTCTATGCCTAACTCTTTTTGATGATGTCAAAAGGGGAAAAAGTGAAAATGCAGAGATGTGTTGTCTAATAGAATATAGAAATAAACGATTCCCATGTTAAAGTGGAACTATCTACTTAAAACCTTGAAAAATAAGAATTGCATATCCATTTCAAGGGGAACCGAGTATCTTCTAGTATTTTGTTATTTCTCTTTGGTGTCTAGTCCTTTCTATCTTTCCTAAATCCTTGACTTGCATTTTAGGTTAATTTTGTCATCATCAAAAAGGGAGAAATTGTTGGATTAGTGTTAGTTACTAACAATAGAACAATGGTCCAAGGAAAGACACAAATTCACATGAAATTAAGGAAATCGTTCCCCATACCTACCAAAGTACGTCACAAATTAATGAAGGAGGACAAACAAGTCTATTTGTTCCAAACTTGGGCGACAAGTACAAAGGGATAGAAGTGTCATAATAAGGAAATTTTGCACAAGAGTACATTGGTAATTGGAAAGATGTCTTGCTCCCCGAGAAGAAAAGGACAAATGTGTCATAAGGAAGTAGCTACTACTATAAGAGGAAGGCGATTGAGATAGGTCAAGTAGCTCTCTGATCCGAATGAAAAATATTCTCTAGAAGGAAAGCAAGCAATTCTGAGAGAGAAAGAGAGCCAGAGAAATAAAAGAGCAATCAACAATCCGTTTACGAAGAAGGAAGTTCAAATCCAATCGACGGATAACACGTGAGCTCAACATCGACTTGGAAGGTTGTTCATGTGCTAAAGGAAACTGCACAAGGGACGAATAAGGTTTGGGAACTTTTATTGATTGTGTTCAGTAGACTAATGAACATCATAGCTTAATCCGATAGTATTGTTTGAATTTGGTGATTGCAAACAATAGAGAATTTTGATTTTGTGTATTTTGACTAAGGATCTATCAAATTAATATAAGTTTCCTTTCGAAATCCTCCATGGGAGGTAGAGCTTTGCTCATTCATCTTGTTGGTTGAAGTGAGGTTCCTCTATAAAGAATCATGTCTCTATTGTCTTAGTTCCTTACATTCTATATTTTATTATTCCGTTGCGTAAAGGAACTATCACTAGAACATTTTCCGACTATTTGAATTAACTCAAATCTACGATCCTACAAAGAGTAATGACTAATAAGCTTGGTTTGTCCTTGAATATCGGAGCTGTCAAACAAATTGGATAAGAAGTCCGAATGGGGTCCAATCGAGTGGACATGGATAGAGAAGAACTTCAAGGAAAAAATGTACTTGAACCTGCCATGGGATCTGATGACTTGCTCAAAGTGATCAACTAGAAGACGTCAAGGAACGAATAAGGTTTGGGAACTTTTTTTAATTGTGTTAAGTAGACTTATGGACATCATAGCTTAATTCGATAGTATTGTTTGAATTTGGTGATTGCAATCAATAGAGAATTTTGATTTTGTGTATTTTGATTAAGGATCTATCAAATTAATATAAGTTTCCTTTCGAAATCCTCCATGGGAGGTAGAGCTTTACTCATTCAGCTTGTTGGTTGAAGTGAGGTTCCTCTATAAAGAATCATGTATCTACTGTCTTAGTTCCTTAGATTCTATATTTTATTATTCCGCTGCGTAAGGGAACTGTCACTAGAACAGTTTCCGACTATTTGAATTAACTCAAATCTACGATCCTACAAAGAGTAATGACTAATAAGCTTGGTTTATCCTTGAAAATGGGAACTGTCAAACAAATTGGATAAGAAGTCTGAATGGGGTCCAGTCGAGTGGACATGGATGGAGAAGAACTTCAAGGAAAAAATGTACTTGAACCTGTCATGGGATTTGATGACTTGCTCAAAGTGATCAACTAGAAGACGTCAAAGATGCTTGGTTAGTAACAGAGAAAAAGCATATCAAAAGCTCAATTCTCAAGGTTAGTCACGAGAAGGCTGCAAAGAAAGATTTCTTTAACTTTATCATGATTGAAGGAGAAACCATTTTCTCATGCCAATCTAGATTTGAGACACTAATTAATTAGATAAATGCTTTAGGGATTGGTGATTATATCACACACGAAGAAAACATTTCTGTCGTGATTGATGGTCTTGGTCCTAAGTATGTTGTTACTAGGGGATTGTATAGAGAAAATCCTATCACAAAGAAGAGTTCTCTTCCTGAGAACTTTGACAAGCTCACTAACTATGAGCAATATGCTATCAAAGACGGATCAATCTTCGATGAAGGAATTGCCATAAAGGTGGATAAGGTAATTGAAAATATAACGATCGAGAAAGATGATGATGAAGTTGAAGTTGAAAAGGATTCTGACATTGTTCTCATTACCCTAGCCACGTGATCTCTCTACAAGAAAGGTAAGAAATAAGAAATTCTTAAGGAGATAACGAACTGCAAGAGAAGAGATGTCAAAGACCTCACATGTGCAAGAAACCAGGCACTATGCAAAACATTGTCCTAAAGGTGATGACTTTGGAAACGAGAAGAGAAAAGCCTACATAGTTGTGTGGCAACTTGACTTTAATGAAGAACCAAAATCTTGGACAAAAACCAAGAAGTGTACCATCACTCTAAAGTCTAATGCCTTGGAACAAGAGGTAACTCCAGATCAATTTCTTGCTAATCTTAATAGTCCTAGTAAGTATGGTTTAATTTCTTTAGTACGAAGAGTGTTCGAAGAAAATCTAGATTTACAAGATAAGTTGAATATCTCTAATGAAAAATGTTATAATCTTGAGAAAAAGCTATCTAAATGATGCTTCTAGTTCTATTGGATCTTAGAAGGGCAATATCTTACAATCTCAAATATATTATCCTGTGTGCTATGCTAACCGACCGACAAGGCTAAGTAAGCATGGGTCGTTAAAACTTGATTTTTCTCCAATGCAAGATTAAATGAGGGGAACAATCACTAAATCCTTGATAGTGAGTGTTCTATTCACATGACGGGAAACGAGAAAATTCTATCTTCACTTCAAAAAGGGGTTGGAGGAAGTATTTCCTTTTGTAACAAGAAACAAGGAGAAATCATAAGAACATGAGATGTAGATCTTAATGAATGATTGAAAGTGAAGATGCGAGCCTAGTCAACAACCTTATGTACAATTTCTAAGTATAGCACAACTTTGTGATCAAGGTGACAATGAGGTATCCTTTACCACAAATGGTTGTGTGATAAATCAATAGAGAATAAAATCCAACGGTCCTAAAAGGAAAGAGGTGCAATAATGTGTACTTTGACGACTCAAGTTTCCAACCACAAGAGAGTTTATGTTTTGCAGCCATTGCTAATGAGATGTATATCTGGCACCAGAGAATAGGTAATGCGAACCTACGAGGAATCCATAAGTTATTCTCTCAATACCAAAAGTCTAGCTAAAAAGGATGAAATTTATGATGCATGTGTCCAAGGGAAATAGAGGCGTTCCTTGATCAAGCCAAACCAGTCAATTAGTACATCAGATCCTCTTGAAATGGTACATATGGATCGGTGTGGACCCGTGAAGGTAAGAAGTCAAGGAGGTAACATGTATGTCATTATTATTGTTGATGATTTCACCGGGTACACATGGACGGTGTTCCTAGCTTCAAAAGATGATAAATTCATGCATTTTAAGCATTTGATAAAGAAAGTTTAAATCGGAACAAGACAGAAACTTGATGCAATACGGTCATTGAAAGGAGTTTGAGAGCAAGATGTTTTTTGATTTTTGTGAGGAACATGGTGTGTCTCACAATTTCTCTACACCTAGTACTCCTTGGTAAAATGGCGTAGTTGAAAGGAAGAAAAAAAATTTAGAAAATACGACTCGTACTATGATGTTAGCAAGTAGTTGAAAGGAAGATTTTTGTTTGGAACATACGGCTTGTACTATGATGCTAGCAAGGAACTTGGTACATCATAAATCGTGCAACTATTCGGTCTTCTTTTCATAAAGCTCCTTATGAATTGTTAAAATTGTTAAAATTGTTAAAAGCTCCTCATAAATCCTGCAACTATTCGGTCTTCTTTTCATAAACCACCATCATTAAGACAGTCAAATAAGAGGTTTTTTGATAGAATTGGTGGTTGATGGAGATTTTGGAAAGAGAAAGATCTCACTTACTGTTTAAGGAAATTGTTGATATTTACTTACCCCAAAAGAGAATCATGGTCTTTTTTACCAACTCTCTTGAAATTTCCTTCCTCAAAATAGAAAATCCTAACTCTTTGGACTTTCTTGCCCTAGAAATACTTTCTTTCTTTGTCCAATCTTCTCCACGATCATTTCCATGGATTCTTCTTCTTCCAACCAAACTCTCAACCTTTCTTCCATGACAGATGTATAACTTGCAGATCTAAAAGCTCAAATCTAAAAGGTAGAAACTTGGGGACTTATCTCATTCCACCAAGTATCATGTTCGATCCGTTGTTCCTTCCTTTGCCAAGAATTTGAATGAAGGGGATGAAGAACAAGAAGAATACAAAGTGAAAGAAGAAATAAAAGCTAAAGAAGAAGTAGTAGGTGGATAAGAAGTAGCTTCATCAACAGAAGTGTCCAAAAGGGTGGTCGCTCCCTTCGTGATTGAGGATCCTTCCTTCGTGACCACCACCTCTCCCAACTCTAAGTTGAACTCCCATCGTTACCCTGCCAATCAAGCCCCCCTCAAAAATATCTTTCAAAGTTTTTTGGTTTATGATTGTTTTATGTTTTTGGTTTCTTTTGCTGAAGTTGCCTCATGAATAATGTGACGATGTTACAACTTTTCTATTGTTATGAATGATTCTAGTTCAATTAAGTTTAGTGATTGCTTTGTGTTTTTCTTTGTTCGTTTTAACCTTTTAATTAATGATGTCAAAAGGGGAAAGTTAGGAAAAGGCAGCGATGCATTCTATCAAATGAAATACAGAAACAATGGGAACTTCTACTAAGGGGTAATAGGATGGTATACTTGTGGGTAAGAACGATGATGGCTTCATTAAGGGGAAACCTATGAAACAAATCTTTCTATGTATTATATTGATATACAACTAGTTCTTTCTAAATGTGCATTTTTAGATAGGTTTGTCATCATAAAAAATGGAAAAATTATTGCAACATTCATTGTTCTATAATTTCTTTCAGCTTTGATGATAACAAACCTTGAATAGTTAATGTGTTTTTTACAAGTATCTTAGGAAATGCCACAAAAAGAAGCATATCGTAAGAGTGAAGAAATGTCGTGAGGGAACGACTAACAATGTGGACAACCCTGCAAGAAGCTATGCAACTTTCTATATTTGGCAAGTTAACATGTTTTGACCAAGCGACGACTTGACAACTAAGATTGAGTTGTTTGTGAAAAGATAAGATAGAAGATGGAAGATTTGTTGGTGTGAAAAGATAAGATATCGAGACCATTCAGTTATGGGTAGGACTTGATTGATTGAAGATATGATAAAAAAAAATTTTAAATCATTTTTTGTGAAGATCTTCGGAATGGAATATCCTCACTATTAAGCAAATTTTGATTGAAATTAAATCATTTTCAAAAGTTTCTTTAGAATTAAATAGGCTAGGGTTGCCTAGGGTTAAAGTGCGTGTTGAAGAGGAGAAATTATGTGTGTGTGTGTGTGTGTGTGTGTGTGTGTGAGAGAGAGAGAGAGAGAGAGAGAGTTACATTGTTTTGAGTGTTTCATGGTTATTTTCGGTGAAGACTCCCCTGTGGTATCAGTGCGCAGGTTCGTAGCTCACTTATTGTTTTAGCTTTATGATTTAGGTTGTAGAATTAAGTTGGTTAAACTTAGGTTGATGCCTAGTCACTTAGTTGGCCTGCCTTGTAATCGTTGAAACTTAATATATAAGTGATGTATTGAAAACACTTGAGAAGGAGTCTCAGGGGTAGAACATTTTCTTTCTACGACTTGTTGGTCGGGCAAAATAAATTTCTCTCTAAATACTATGTTATTATGTATGCGTATTGTTATTGCAGCTGTCTTGGAATCAACAATTGTTCCCTGTCTGTAAAATAACATATTCCTATCTAACACTAGCTTCAACCCAAATTATATATTATTAGTTCTAATGTCAACTTGTTTTAGCTTGTCGAGTCTATTCTAACGAAACACATGCATCCAAACACTCTTAAATGTCAAAGTTCATGGACCGATAGACTGGAAGAGGTGCATGTATAAGCTTGGTGGAAACGTGTTTGTGTATCATATTATACGTCTTTTATTTTCACGCGCATTTTACAAATTTGTTAGGTAAATGTAAGCCATATTTATATATAGTTTAGGGATTGTTGAGAATAATTACCTATCCCACATCTGAAATCAAAGGAGTTCAAGCCTAGAATATATACCCTTGGGTTACTCCTCTTATTGCCAATCAGTTTTAGGATGGAATCCCATGGGCTTTTGTGTTAGGACCATCCACGAATGTGCGCCTGAACCGACACGTCCTCAGTTTATCTATCTACTGGGCCCACAGACTTTCACATGGTATCAAAGCGGTTCAGACCTGGGCCCCTTTATCTACCTTGGGTTGGACTTAGAGAGTTGCTACCCCACCCATTATCTACTCTTCTGTCTTAGGTTGGGCTTAGCGAGTTGCTACCCGCCCGTTATCTACTCTTCTGTCTTAGGTTGGGTTTAGCGAGTTGCTGCCCGCCCATTATCTACTCTATTTTCTTGGATTGGGTTTAGCGACATCACTAGAGAACAAAAATACAAGAGAACGAAAATCAAAGGAATGAATGAAGACCTTGAGTGAGAACCACAGTTGATATAAAGACATTAGGAAAAAAATTCAATTGAGAAGGACAAGCTCAAACCGAACAATTTGGAGAGGAATTTGTAGACTTTGACGTGCATATTCCAAGTGTTTATTGATATTCCAAGAGTTTATTGAGGAATCATGACAGTACATATTCCAAGTGTTTATTGATATTCTAGAAACCTATGAAGATTATAAGAGGAGTTTATAAATTTTCAAACCACACTGAAATCAATTAATCAATTTAGAGGCTTAGCTTCCTATATGGCCCTCCTCACATTAAAAAGATATCAAGGCATGTACACCAGACAGGAACACTAACTTTCTAACAAAGAGAAGCAAGTTACACAATCATTTGACTATGAATCTTTTAATCAATTCAGTTTAGTAGGGGTCATACCTAGTTTTGGAATCAACCCCTTAACAGCGTCGAAGTTCTTATACGTGTAACCAACAAAACTTAGATCTTTTGGATCTTGTAGCATCTGTAATGAATTAAGGTGGAGATTGAGACATTAGATACCCATCTAAACCAATAAACAGGAGAAGGTATGGCAACAAAGAAGCACGATACGGCAAAAGTAAATACGTTATAGGAATGGACCACAAGGAGTAAATAAAAAAGATATCAGATATAAATCCAGCATACCTTCCATGATTGTCCAGAACCAGTTCTTGCAGGATTTGAAGATGCCCGTTAACATCCCTCCTAGTCCCCTCATGGAAGCCATTACAACTGACGATGACGATGATTTTCGTCATTTGCAGGGGCCTCCAATTCCAACCCTAGTCTTGAGCTTTGAGCTTGAATTTGAGCTCGATGAAAACCTCCGCGTGTATGTAGTCCGACTGCTATCAAAACTAGAGCAGTTGTAAGCGCAGTTGTGAAGAATTCGAATGCTTCTCCCAACCAGGGTTCTGTTGGCGGCCGTTCTCAGCCAGGCGGCATGGACACAAAACAAGTGAAAGTATGGATCTCAATTAGAAATAAGAACCTTGATTGACAAAAAGACATTTGGAAAACAAATTCGATTGAGAAGAAGAAGCTCAAACCGATCAATTTGGAGACGAATTTGTGGACTTTGAAGAGGCGGAGAAGATATACCAGCGGTGAACAATCCGAATTCTTTTTCCCCAAGTCCATTGCTCCATACCGATTCTCTCTCTCGAGTTCCTTCCTAGAGGTGTTTATGAATTGAATGAACTTTTTAGATGAGCGCCGCAGTCAAAGATAGAACCTAAGGTTTGGGAGGGCAAAGAGATCCGCAGGTTAGATATTGAAAAGGGCTTATGGGCTTGGTTTTTACTTGGCCAAAAATTACTTGTTCCCACTAAAAAATTTAACATTCCCTCCTTATAAAATTTAAGCCCGCCCCCAAATTTTTTTTTACGATATATTCCCGCCCAATCTTTTTTTAACAAATATTCCCGCCCAAATTTTATTTAACCAAATATTTCGGCCCGCCCATATCATATATTCCCTCCTTTTTTCCCCATAAAAAATAAATATTCCCTCCTTTTATCCCTCTTAAACCAAATGTTCTAAATGATAAATTCACAAGTAATTTTTATAAAAAATTATATACCACTTAAACTATTTAAAAAAATAAAATTGAGAACGTAGTTCCAAATGAATCATGATAAACCCATCAGGTAATAATTATAAGATAGCGTTATAAGAATGAACGATTCTAAATAATTATAACGATTTCTTATATGAATGATCGATTCGAAAGGAATATAACAATATCTTATAAGAATGATGAATTCTAAATGAATGTGACGCTTTCTTATAAGAATGAAAGATTCTAAATGAATGTGACGTTTTCTTATAAGAATGAAAGATTCTAATTAAATGTGACGTTTGCTTATAAGAATGAAAGATTCTAAAGGAATATAACGCTTTCTTATAAGAATAATCGATTCTAAAGGAATATAATGATTTATTATAAGAATGAACGATTCTAAATAAATATAACGATTTCTTAGAAGAATGATCGATTCTAAGGGAATACAATGATTTCTTATAAGAATGAACGATTATAAGGGACTATAACGTTTTCTAATGAGAATGAACCATTCTAAATGAATATAACGATTTCTTATAAGAATGAACGATTCTAAGGGACTATAACGTTTTCTAATAAGAATGAACGATTCTAAAGGAATACTATGATTTCTTATAAGAATGGTCTGTTCTATAGGAATATAACGATTTCTTATAAGAATAAACTATTCTAAGTGTGTATAATGTTTTCTTATAAGAATGAATGATTCTAAGTGAATATAACATTTTCTACGTTTTCTTATAAGAATGAACGATTCTAATAAGAATGAACGATTCTAAATGAATACAACAACTTTTTATAACAATGAATGGTTCTAAGTGAATACTATGTTTTCTAATGAGAATGAATGATTCTAAAGAAATATAACGATTTCTTATAAGAATGAATGATTATAAAGCAATATAATGATTTCTTATAAGAATGAACGATTCTAAGTGAATATAACGTTTTCTTATAAGAATGAAAGATTCTAAGTGAATACAATGTTTTCTTATAAGAATGAACGATTCTAAGTGAATACAATAAAATTCTTATCAGAATGAATGATTCTAAGTGAATATAACACTTTTTACTTTTTCTTATAAGAATGAACGATTCTAAATGAATATAACAATTTCTTATAAGAATGAACGATTGTAAGTGAATATTATGTTTTCTTATAAGAATGAACGATTCTAAAGAAATATAACGATTTCTTATAAGAATGAATGATTATAAAGGAATATAATGATTTCTTATAAGAGAGATCGACCCTAAACCCTAAACCCTAAACCCTAAACCCTAGATCCTAAACCCTAAACCCTAAACCCTAAACCCTAAACCCTAAGAAATATAAAGATTTCTTATAAGAATGATCGATTCTAAATGAAAGTAACGCTTTCTTATAAGAATGATCGATTCTAAAGGAATATAACATTTTCTTATAAGAATGAATGATTCTAAAGGAATATAACGATTTCTTATAAGAATGAACGACTCTAAAGGACTATAACGATTTCTTACAAGAATGAAAGGTTTTAAATGAATATAATGATTTGTTATAAGAATAAACGTTTCTAAAGGAATATATAACGATTTCTCATAAGAATGAACGATTCTAAATAAATATAACGATTTCTCAATAAATGAACGATTCTAAATGAATATAACGATTTCTCATAAGAATGAACGATTCTAATGAATATTACGATTTCTCAATAAATGAACGATTCTAAATGAATATAACGATTTCTCATAAGAATGAACGATTCTAAATGAATATAACGATTTCTTATAAGAAGGAACGATTCGAAATGAATATAATGATTTCTCATAAGAATAAAAAAATATTAATTTATTAGGAAGTCATTTATAATTTATTAAAAATTATTAATTTCCTAGGTTAGCATGATTGATATTTTATTTTAATAATTTTTTTTTATAAAGGCCTATGGGTAATATTTATTAAAATTCTAAAATACTTGTTATTTATAGTGGAAATAATTTTACAAATAATAAAAATTAATTAGGAATGGGCTTGTAGGGTAATTTCCCATCTGATGGGCTTAGGAGTCAAAAGAAATGGGCCCGTTTTTGGATCACCGTACTCGGCCCATATGGAGGAGCAGCCAAATCCAAACGTACTCTTCTCCTTTTCCTTCGTTGAAATCTTTTTGTTATTTCTGAAGATTTACCACGAAATGAGGAACTCGTGGCTAATCTCGTGACTGTTTCTACAAATTTTTCCAAACAAACAAAGTTAGACACGAAATGAAGAACTCGTGACTAGTCTCGTGGTTATTTTTGCAGATTTCTCACAAAATGAAGAACTCGTGGCTAATCTCATGACTGTTTCTGCAAATTTTTCCAAACAAACAAAGTTAGACACGAAACGAAGAACTCGTGACTAATCTCGTGGTTATTTCTGCAGATTTCTCACGAAATAAAGAACTCGTGGCTAATCTCGTGACTGTTATCGCAGATGTTTCCAAACAAACTTTGTTAGACACAAAAATAAGAACTCCTGGCTAGTTTTGTGGTTATTTCTAAAAAATTATAACGAAATGAAGGACCATTTATGATTCAATGATTCAAATTACCCACATAAATATCCACAAACCTAGCCACGACTAGTATGTGGGTACTTAGCTCCAGACATTGTCCTGAATATACACACGAATCTTTTTTCGTGGCTAATTAGCTACTACTCTAGAAATGAATCTAGCTGCCGCAAAAAATTCGCGTCCATTGGGCCGTAACGTTAGCCACGAGCTTGTTTTCATGACAATATGGCCAGAAATCTACAACCAAATCTAGCCGCGCTCACTTTTCGGGGCTATTTGGCCCCAAAACTAGCCACAACTCTATATTTCATGGCCATATTAGTACAAACTGAAATATTTGTGGCTAAATTTATGGCTGTTGCCACCCAAATTACCCTCGCCAAAATTCGTGGCTAAATATTTTCTGGCTACAGACGCGTTTTCCAGCAGTGGATACTATTGAATTTCCCTTTGACATCCATGCCGATATTCGGGAGGTATTATAGCTCCACGAGAGCATTTTTCGTTTGCCGGTGGGGTTACCACATTAACACCCATGGGATCACCGAATTCACCTACACAAGGACTCTAAACCGGTGAATCTCCGACCTTACCGTTACCCTTATTTTCAAAAGGCAGAAATTGAACAATAAGTCCAGGATATGTTGCAACAGGGAATTATTCAACATAGCATGAGCCCTTTCTCGTCGCCAGCGCTGCTTGTTAAAAAGAAAGATGGCAGGTTTCGGTTTTGCATGGATTACCGTGCCTTAAGTAATGTGACAATGGTTGACAAATTTCTGATACCAACGGCTGATGAGTTATTTGATGAGATGGGGAGGGCGGCATTCTTCACCAAATTGGATCTTTGATCCGGATATCACTAGATTAGAATGCATATTTCGGATATTTACAAGACTGCCTTTCGAACGCATGATGGGCATTATGAATTTCTAGTCATACCATTTGTGCTCACCAATGCCCTGTCGACTTTTCGGGTCGCCATGAATCAAATATTTGTCGCCTATCTACGTGAGTTTGTCATCATTTTCTTTGACGATATCTTGATTTATAGTTTGTCCATGGCTCTTCACATCTGTCACCTAGACAAAACTCTTCAAATATTACAACAGAACAACTTCTTATTTAGGAGCTCTAAATGTTCCTTTGGTACCATAAAAGTCGAATATTTGGGACATATTGTGTCGACAAGGCGGTTGCTAGCCGACCCAGCTAAATTGGAGGCCATGGCTAATTGGCCAAAACCGAAGACAATTCGACAACTTCGGGGGTTTGTGGGCCTAACGAGCTATTATCGTAAATTTATAATGCATTATCCCATCGTCGCAGCCCCTTTAACAGTCCTCCTACAGAAGGATAAGTTCGTTTGGACCTCTAGTTCTGACGACGCTTTCAGTCGACTTAAGTCGGCTATGTTACATCCGCCCGTTCTACAGTTATCGGATTTTACTTCTTCTTTTGTGGTGAAGACTAATGCTTCTGATGTGGGTATTAGGGCAGTGTTGTTACAACATGAGAAGTTGGTATCTTTTTTCAGCCAGACCTTTGGCGTCTGGCGCCGTGGTTCTATTGCGTACCATCGCGAGTTATTTGATATTGTTTCTGTCGTCCAGAAATGGCGTCAGTACTTGTTGGGTTGGGAGTTCCTTATACGGACTGATCAGAAGAGTTTGAAAGAGTTACTCTCTCAAGTGATCCAGACTCTTGATCAATAATTTTTCATTCGGAAACTTATGGGGTACAAATTCAGGATTGAATACAAGGCGGGGTCTAATAACAAAGTTGTAGACGCCTTATCCTGTTGCATGATTGATGCTGACTTATCTTTACACGAGTTCTTTGCTTTTCCGCACCCCATGCCAGATTTATTAGAACACGTGTGACTGGAAATATCAACTCTGTCTGATTTGGTTGAGTTACCTTAGTCATTTGCGGAGGGTACCTTACAATCCCCATTTCGGGTCCATGATGGTGTTATTTACTATGGTCATCCGCTGATGTTAAATAAGTTTTCAGCCCTTAAAGCCGACGTCCTACACGAATTTCATGCATCACCTAGCGCCGTCCACATGGTATGCGTAAGGAAGTTAAACAAATTGTGGATTCTTGCCTGGTATGCCAATCCACTAAGTATAGTACAAAGAAACTGGTAGGTCTACTACAACCTTTACTGATTCCACTGCAAGTGTGGGACTCTGTTTCCATGGGTTTTATTACCGGGCTTCCACCCTCACGGGGATTTTCTACAATTTTGGTGGTGGTAGACAGGTTATCTAAATATGCTCATTTTGGGGGCATTGGGCGCGTCCTATGATGCTATGAAGGTGGCTTCAGTGTTTGTGGAGATTGTGGTCAAACACCATCGCATACCGGTGTCGATATTGTCCGACCGAGACGTTATTTTTACTAGTACGTTTTGGAAGGAGTTGCATCGCTTGAGCTGCACTAATTTACGGCATAGCACGGCTTACCATCCTCAATCGGATGGTCAAACAGAAGTAAAAATTCGGGGCCTTGAACAATACTTACGAGCTTTCACTCATGCTTGTCCATCACGCTGGGCGGTATTTTTACAATGGGTTGAATTGGTTTTGAATTGCTCTTTTTATGAAGGCTTGAGAATGACAACATTTCAATCTCTATATGGTAGGGAACCACCTTCACTCCTTTGCGCAACGCAGCCCTCGTCGCAACATGCTTCGGCATTAGCCACGGTCCAGGAGCGTACTCAACTCCTTGAGCTGTTGTGGACGAATTTACAAAAGATGTAGCAGCGTATGAGTGCCCAAGCCAACTCTCATAGGCGCGTGGTTGAGTTTAAGGCGGGTGATAGGTTGTTGCTGAAACTACAACCCTATCGCCAACACTCGGTGGCACGTCCTTTGTCTGCGAAACTAGCTCGTAGATTTTATGGCCCGTTTGAGGTAATTGAGTGTACCAGACCCGTTGCTTTTCGGTTGGCGTTGCCTGAGAATGCCCAAATTCATAATGTGTTCCATGTGTCATTGTTGCGTCCTTTTATTCCCAATGGATCATGCCCGGTGCAACCGGCCTTTCCTGAGGTTTTTGTGAATGATCAACTTGTGTCTCGTCCCGTACGTGCCATTGATGAGCGTCAAGTTTTGGTGAATGGTGTTCCGCAGCATGAGTGGTTGTTAGTGTGGGAGGATGGGTCTCCTACGGATGCATCTTGGGAACCGCTTGCTCAGGTTCGTATTTCTTTTCCCGAGTTACGCCTTAGGGACAAGTCGCTTCTCAACGGGGGTAATTGATACACAAATGTAGTGCAATGAACTGTCAGGGTCGGTAATGGGGCACAAGGGCTTCGTAACGAGGCCATCAAAGGTGACAACTTCATGAGGCCTGTTAGGGATCGTTGGACGCCAGCTCGCTTTAAGGACTATTTAGTTAACTAATTAATGTAATTTTTAAACAAAGTTTTATAAACTCCTTCTCGGGTTTTCTTTACGGTTCTTTATCAGGACACTTTTATTGAACCGTTAGGGCTTATTATAAATACTCTTATGTTATTATGCTTTTCATTAATCATAAAATATCTTATGCCCTAATCTCCCTTTCTCGCCTCCCTCTTTCTCGTTTGTTCTCTCCCTCGGCTGTAGGTCATTCACAGTTCTCTTTCAATTTGGTTACTACCTTGTGCGGGCTAATTACAGCTTGCATCATCTACCCTTACTTGTCCAAGTGTCATTTGGCCATCCTAATTGCACTTGAGAGGGCGTTTTGAGAATAATTACCTATCCCACATTTGAAATCCAAAGAGATTAAGCCTAGCATATATACCCTTGGATTACTCCTCCTATTGCCAATTGGTTTTAGGATGGAACCCCATGGGCTTATGTGTTAGGCACATCCGCACATGTGTGCCTTGTTGGATCGTGACGCATTAGTAACAAGTCAGGGAACTAGTAATGTTCCCTGGGAAGCGGAAATAAATAATAAGAACACAAAATTTAGAGAGGAAAACATATTGTCCGACCAACAAGTCGTACAAAGAAAAAACCTCTACCCCTGAGACTCTTTCTCAAAGGATTTTCAATAGAATACTTTTATTAAGTTTCAACAATTACAAGGCAAGTCAAGTTCCCTAGTAACTAACGCACCAACCAAAGTTCAACCAACTAGACTTCTACAACCCTAAGAGTAAAGCTAAAAGAAAGTAAACTACTGACTTACTTGTGGATTCTTCACCGGAAAATGCCACACACTCGTACAATTGAAATGCTCTCTCTCCATGTTTGCCGTCTACAACCACACTTAAACCCTAGCTATAACCTAGCTATTTATAAGATATGTCAAGTCTAATTTTATAGGTAATTCTTGCCTAATTATGCAGATTTTCCACTTAACAAATCGCACAATAAAAGGTGAAAGTATTGTTTGTGATTTGGATCCTCAACCATGCCGATTCTTGCCAAAACCGAATGATCTCAGATTTCTTTAGATATGATCGTGTGAATAGGGAGCCAATCATGCCTCGGTGCATCATTTGATCAACATCAACACCATTATGGTCAACATCAAGACGAGTATTAGGAGAAATAGGTATATCAAAAGATTTCGTAGAGTCCATACCATACTTCTTCAATAGCTCCTTGATGTACTTATGTTGATGTACCTTCGTTCCCTCATCACTTTGTATCACTTGTAGACCAAGAAAGAAAGTAAGTTCACCGATCATGCTCATCTTAAACTCACTGCTCATTAGGTTTTTGAAGCTTTCTACAAGTTTAGGGTTAGTAGAAACAAATATAACATCATCAACATACACTTGAACTACTAAAACCTCACCGTATTGTTCCCTTAGGAACAACGTTTTGTCAATAACACCACGTATGTACCCATTTGACAATAGAAACTGCGCAAATCTATCATACCAAGCACGAGGCGCCTGTTTAAGACCATAGAGAGCCTTATCCATCACGTAAACATGGTCAAGGTGATCAACATCTTCAAATCCCGGAGGCTGCAACACATAAACCTCCTCTTGTAGGTACCCATTCAGAAAAGATGTTTTCACATCCATTTGATATAATTTGAATCCCTTGTGAGTAGCATAGGCGATTAGAAGACGAATGACTTTTATTCTTGCAACAGGAGCGTACGTTTCATCGTAGTCAATCCCTTCTTGTTGATTGTACCCTTTTGATACAAGCCTCGCCTTGTTCCTTGTGACATCTCCGGTGTCATCAAGTTTGTTTCTGAATACCCACTTTGTTCCTATAGCCATTTTGTGCTTTGACTTGGGAAGTCCTATCACTAGATTTTGTGAGTAGAGTTAGTGAATTCCTCGATGATTTACGTGACCAAACCTCCTATGCCATAATTCAGCCTTATCAGTGACCGTAACAAAGCATAACTATTCTTGTGGTTAGAAACTTGAGTCGACAAAATACACATTGTTGCGTCTCTTTACCTTCAGGACCACAAGGTTTGAATTTTTGTTCTTGATCGTACAACCATCTGAGGTAAATGAAACCTCGTTGTTCCCTTGGTCACAAAGTTGAGCAATACTCAACAGATAGTAACCAAGACCTTTCACCAAGCTCACGTCTTTAACGTTGGTTTTATCATTTAGCTTGACTTCACCTGTTCCAATGATTTCTCCTTGATTGTTGTTGCCAAAGGAAATATTTCGTCCAACATTGATCTGAAGTGAGGACAGAATACTTCGTTCCCTGTCATGTGACATGAACACCCGATGTCAAGGATCCAGCGGATGTTCCATCTCACTTCAACATGCAAGAAAGAAATCACGTTTTAACGACCCAGGCCTGCTTAGCCTTCCCGAGTCGGTTAGCAGAGCTCACAAAATGATAGATTTGATATTGAACTAAAGTAGTTTTCTGTGGACTCTTGGAACTAGAAGCAATATTTGAGTGATCAACATGGTTTTTACCTTTATCAGTTTTAGAATCTTGCTTCTTTTGTGGTTGATGAGCTTGTTTCTTTTTGTTCTGATGAGATTTGACATACCCTTGATTTTTCTTACCAGACCACTGTTTATTGTTGTTCCCTATATTCTGGTTTTGAACCTTTTTGCTAGACACTTCTAATCTAACCTTACAGTCCCTTTGAACATGACCTCCTCCACCACAATGATAGCACACCCTATAATATTCGTCGAGATAGCGTTTAGGATGTGGTTTTTGGAGGGTTCGTTCCCACGCAAGTTCCTCGGAAGGAACTTTGTGCTGGTTCCCTTTAGGCTGTTTAAGATATATCTTATGAGCCGTTTTACCAGAATACCATTCAGAGTTATCATTTTAGTTACTCTCAAGAATCTTAACCCTACCCTCTAGATAAGTAACTTTATCTCTAAAAGATTGAAGTTCCCTAGCTTTTCTTTCCATCTTTTCTTCAAAGCTAAGGTCATCTGGAAGATATTCAAATTTATCTTTACCATAACCAATACCACACCTAGCCGGATTAAACACAATGTGATTTTTCTTATCAAGTTCATTCTCTAATTCGTCTCTTTTGAGTTTAAAGATAAGCAAATCTGTTCCAAATTCATTATTAGTTTTAGTGAGAGTCTTAATATATTTCTTTAGATCTTCACATTCTGAACAAGGAACAACACTAGTAACAGTAGAGTCTGATATTTTTTCTTTAAGATTAAGACATTTCTCATCAGTTGCTTCTATTTCACCTTGCATTTTGAAGTTATCTTCAAAAAGCTTTTTAACAAGAATGACAAGATCAAATTGTTTAGCATCTTCTAAACTAGCAAGAAATTATTTAGGAGTACCTCTTGGTCGACATTTTCAGTCTTCAGAGTCATGGCACAGATCTTTGATTCAGATTCATCATCTAAGTCAAGATCCCATGCAGCGATGTTCCCAGACTCGTTACCATTTGGACAACTCTTAGCAGAGTGTCCCTTTTCTTCAAAAGTTGTAGCAAGTAACGTCCTTGATCTCCTTGTTCTCAAAATTGACCTTTTCTTTTTCCTTCAAGGACCCTTGCTTCTTGCCTCTCTTGTAGAATGCCCTCATCATATTTGTTATGAGAGCCACATCAGAGTCCTCCTCTAAAGTATACACTCCTCTTTCGGCAGTAATGTTCTCAATGACCTTCTCCACTTTGAGAGCAATACCCTTGTCAGAGCTTGAGGTACTACTTTTGATTGTTTCGTATCGCTCGTAGTCTGTTAGCTTTCCAAAGATCTCATGAAGAGTGCATGTCTTCGTGGTTGGATTTTCTCTTAGCAAGCCTCTATTTGGTCACAACATACTTGGGACCAAGACCATCAACAATCGTAGAGATTTTCTCCGATTGTGTGATGTCCTTTTCGATACCAAGATGATTGATGCGATTCACCAATGCCTCAAACCGAGATTGGTAGGTGGCAATAGTTTCACCATCTTTCAGTTGGAAGTTATAGAACTCCTTCATGGCTTCCTTTTGATGGCTTTCCTTCAGATTTGTACTGCCGATGTGCATTTGTTCAAGAGTCGCCCATGCCTCTTTAGCGGTTTTGCAGTTCACCACCCTCAACAGATCTTCAGCGCCCAAGGCATTGTTTAGCAACATTTGTGCCTTGTAGTTCTTCTCCATTCCTGACCATTTAGTTTGTCCCCATTCGGAATTCTTGTTCTTCTTGTCAGCAGGAATGACATAGTTTCCATTCTCAATGACTGTCCAAGCTTGGTAGTCATTGCTTTTGAGCCATGTAGCGAAGAGGTCTCCAACAACAAGCAGTGGACGCTTGTTGTTTCCAATCCCGGCATTGTGAGTGTTGTTTGAATTCATTCTATATTCTTGTACTAACACACAATCTAGAGAAAACTTGCTCTGATACCAATTGTTGGATCGTGACGCGTTAGTTACAAGTCAGGGAACTAGTAATGTTTCCTGGGAAACGAAAATAAACAATAAGAACATAAAATTTAGAGAGGAAAACTTTATGTCTAACCAACAAGTGTAGAAAGAAAAAACCTCTACCC
This sequence comes from Fallopia convolvulus, assembly GCA_964016875.1. Classification (NCBI taxonomy): domain Eukaryota; kingdom Viridiplantae; phylum Streptophyta; class Magnoliopsida; order Caryophyllales; family Polygonaceae; genus Fallopia; species Fallopia convolvulus. The sequence continues at coordinate 15,460,786 of OZ024724.1, forward strand.
CTGAGACTCATTCTCAGAGGATTTTCAATAGAATACTTTTATTAAGTTTCAACGATTACAAGGAAAGTCAAGTTTCTGGTAACTAAGGCACCTACCAAAGTTCAACCAACTAGAATTCTAGAACCCTAAGCGTAAAGCTAAAAGAAAGTAAACTACTGACTAACTTGTGGATTCTTCACCGGAAAAAGCCACACACTCGTATACTTGATCTACAACCATACATAAACCCTTGCTATAACCTAGTTATTTTTAAGATATGTCAAGTCTAATTTCATACGTAATTCTTGCCTAATTACGCAGATTTTCCACTTAACAAATCGCACAATAAAAGGTGAAAGTATTGTTTGTAATTTGGATCCCCAACCATGCTGATTCTCGCCAAAACCGAATGATCTCGGATTTCTTTTAGATAAGATTGTGTGAAGCCGCGTTCCGTCTGGTAACTTGCCATTAATAGAAAGTCGCGTTCCGTCTGAGACGCGCTTCCTAAATCTGTCACTCGTTCCCTCAATCGTTCCTCACAATGTTCCGTCACTCGTGACTATGTCAATGTTTCCCTAAAACACTTACATGTAGAAGCAAATTATACCAACTAATATTGTTATCATCAAAACTAAGAAAAACCATGGAACAACCATTGTTTTATAGAAAGTGTATAAGCTGATAATTATTATTGAAGAAGAGGTCTCTTTAAATAGAGATTACAAGATAAGAATAATCCTTAAAAGATAGCATATCTAGGGTTTCCTAAATACAAATATACATATATTAACTATAAGGAAAAGATAATAACTTAACTAAATACAAAGGATAAGATATGCTAAATATTATCTCTAACATGCCCCCGCAAGCTGGACGGAGGGCTCCCGAGGCCAATCTTGGAAACAAGAGTCTGAAACTGAGCCCGAGCCAATGGTTTGGTGAAGACATCAGCAATCTGGTCACGTGTGGAGACATACGAAACCCGAAAAGTACCAAGATGAACATGCTCTCGAACAAAATGAAACGCTAGCGCAATGTTCTTCATACGAGAATGGAAGACAGGATTTTCACTGAGTTGTTTGGCTCCCACATTATCACAAAAGATCATCGGCTGTTGAGAGACAGAAATGCCCAATTCAGAAAACAAGGATAGGACCCAAATGAGTTCACAACTAGTGTTGGCCAGCGACTTGTAGTCGGCTTCAGTTGACGAGCTGGCCATCGCCTTTTGTTTCCGAGAGCTCCAAGATATAGGTGTACGTCCCAAAAATAGACAATAGCCCGAGGTAGAGATATAATCATCCTTATCTCCAGCCCAATCAGCATCCGAAAAGGCATGCAGATTAAGAGGATTACGAGCATGTAACAGAATTCCATGTCCTGATGTACCCTTTAGGTATCGAAGAACACGTTTAACCGCACTCCAATGCTTCGACGTCGGACATTGCATGAACTGTGATAGCTTGTTAACGGAAAAACTGACATCCGGCCGTGTAAGAGAAATGTACTGAAGGCTACCTACAATCATGCGAAATTCAGCCGGATTTTCAAGTGGCGTACCAGAATCTCTACGAAGAGAAGATGACGCACAAATGGGCGTAGTCATGGAACCCGCCTCAGCCATGTTAGCACGATGAAGAAGATCCAATATGTACTTGCGCTGGTTTAGAAAAAGACCCAATGGATGATGATGAACCTCGACACCAAGAAAATAAGCAAGGGGTCCGAGATCCTTTAGTGAAAACCGAGCACTGAGTTTCCCAATGAGCCATGTTAAGGACAACTCAGAATTACCCGTGAGAATAATGTCGTCAACATAAACAAGTAAGAAAAGCGTGATATGCCGATCACGATAGATGAATAATGATAAATCAGCAACCGAGTTCCGAAAACCAAGTTGAAGAAGAAAGTTCTGAAGCTCCGTGTACCACGCACGAGGAGATTGCTTTAGGCCATAGATGGCCTTCTTGAGCTTACATACATGACCCGAAAATTATTTGTCAACGAAACCGGGCGGTTGTTCCATAAAGACATCCTCATGTAGCGATCCTTGAAGGAACGCATTGTTAACGTCTAATTGGCGAATGGACCAACCGAAGCTAACATCAAGAGCTAAGATAGAGAGTACCGTGACCGGTTTGATAACCGGGCTGAAAGTCTCAGTGTAGTCACAACCGGGCCGCTGATGGAATCCCTTAGCAACGAGGCACGCCTTGTACTTGTCCAGCGTACCATCTGATTTCAACTTTACTCGGAAAACCCATTTGCATCCGACGATATTGGACGCTTGTTCAGGAGGTACAAGGCTCCACGTTTGATTTTGAATAAGAGCCGAAAATTCCGTTTCCACTGCCATGCGCCAGTCCGGATCCTTTAATGCTTGGTTGATATTGAGGGGTTCTTTGTGAGTGGAAAGGGAGGTATGGAGGTTTAGGCGTTGGACAGGTTTGTGAATATTGTGCATGGATCGAGTGACAACCCGATGAGGTGTAGGCGAGGGTGGGTTGGGGCTTGGGATGTCAGGGGAGGCAGTAGAGGTGGAGGAGGATGACCCCGAGGACTCTTCATCAGGAAGAGAAGACGTGGAATTAGTTGGAGAAAAATTAGGGCTAGTAGATGAGCTTTGGTTATTAGGGTTTGGTGTGACGTGGGAAGAAGATAGGGAATTAGGGGAGCCAGGAGGGGAAGGGGTATGCGGCGGTGATGGATTAGATGGACCGGCCAAGTGGGGTTCAGGTGGAGGGGGGTCCGGGTTCAGGTTTGGGTTTGGATCCGGTTTGGGGAGGACAGGGCAGGCAAACGATGTCCATTCGGACGTAGGTAGAATATTAGAGGTGCCAAATTTGGGAGGTGGGTTATTAAGAAAGGGAAAAACATGCTCCACAAAGGAAACATGGCGAGAAGTGTAAATCTTATTGGTGTCGGGATCAAGGCAAAGATAGGCGCTTTGAGTGAGCGAATAGCCCACAAAAATGCAGGGTCGGGATTTGGGATCAAACTTGTTAGAAGTGTAGGGTTTTAACCACGGAAAACATAGACAACCAAAACTTTTTAACTTATGATAATTAGGTTGTGTTTGGAAGAGTTTAAGATATGGAGAGAGATTTTGTAGGGTTGGGGTAGGCATCCGATTGATGAGGTAGACAGCGGTTTGGAATGCTAATGGCCAAAGAGTGGTAGGTAAACCGGAATGAGTTAAAAGGGCAAGGCCCGTCTCAACAATGTGTCGATGACGTCGTTCGGAATACCCATTGTGTTGAGGTGTGTGAGGAGGGGTAGTGAGATGAGAAATACCGGTGGTGGAAAGAAAGGATTTGAGGGCTACATATTCACCACCATTATCCGAATAAAGTATTTTGATTGTGGTTTGAAAGAAATTTTCAACAAGAGCTTTAAATTTAATGAAGATGGACTTTGTATCGGATTTATTTTTGAGAGGATAAAGCCAAATGTATTTTGTAAAGTGATCAACAAAAATTACATAATAACGATATCCATCAAACGAACAAACTGGAGACAGCCAAACATCAGAAAAAATAATCTGTAACGGATAATTAGAAGTAATGGAAGAGACACGAAAAGGCAGTTTATGACTTTTATTCATGGAACAAGAAGAACAATAATCAAACTTGCTACTAGAACTAGGAAATTGAAAGTTGTTTTGCATAAGTTTCAAGATCGGAGGTGCAGGGTGGCCCAGTTTGTGATGCCAGAGAGATCCAGCAGACAAGTGTGCGTTGAAAGCTTTAGGGTTGACAGCGGAAGACAGAAGATAGACACCATTGATGCAAGGTCCACTAAGAAGAGTTTGACCGGTTGAGAGATCCTTCACAAGAAAAGAATTTGGTAAGAATTCAACTGAGAGGTGATTTTGAGAAGTAAATTTGGAGATGGAAATAATATTATTGGAAATTTCAGGAACATGAAGAACATGATCTAAGTGAAAAGTTTTGGTTGTCGTTTGAAGAGAAAGTTTTCCAAGATTAGAAATTTGAAGTCCCTTACCATTCCAACAAGTAGTTCATCAGGGCCATCGTAGGGGTAATGGAGGCTAAGGTTTTTAAGGTCATTGGTTACAGTATGGGAGGCCCCACTGTCCATGATCCATGGTTGGGAACTGGTGGTGGCGTGATGGGCTTGCGGTGGTGGAGTAGGGGGGGTCGGAGGCTGCGGTCGATAGGGATTTGGTGGGGGGCGAAGATGGGGAGCCACTCGACGAAATTCGGTGCAAAAGCCAACCACATGGCCTGTCTCACGACACCACTGGCAGCGGCCGAGAAACGGACGTGGGGGTGGTCGAGTAGGGCTAGGGTTATGGTTTTGCATGGGAGGGGGCGTGGGGTAAAAATTAGGGTTTGGCATGGGTGAATAGTTTGGTGGAGGCTGTTGGGGCGGGAATTGTGGGGTAGGGGACCAGTTTTGGTGTGGGTTCGAGCGCGGTTTGGACCGGGATCTGGACTGGACGGTCATGGCACTGGCTGGCTCGTTGGTGGTGTTTCCTTCAGTTTTAAGTTCTAGCTCTCGGACGATGAGTCGCTCATGAAGCTCCTCAAACGAGATTAGGGTTTCTCGGTTGTGAACTCCATCAATCACGGCTTGATAAGATGAATCGAGCCCTTTCAAGACGTAATCGATGAGGTCTTCAGGATCAGGTTGCTTGCCAAGAGAAGTAAGTAAATCCGCACAATTCTTGACACTTTGCATGAAGTCAATGATTGAATAGGAACCTTTCTTGAGATTGGAGATTTTGTCTTTCAGTTGTTTGATATTCCCCCGCGAAGGCTTGGCATATGTAGTTTCGAGTAGCTTCCAAGCAGCATGAGAGGTGGTTGCCTGTGTGACTAGTGGAGCAATATTAGATGAGAGAGTCCCAACTAATGCTCCAAATAGTAGTTGATCTTGTCGTTGCCATGTCTGCACCGCCGGGTTGGGTGCTGCAACAGCGGTTCCAAGCGGCGTTGTCGGAGGGCACTGGTGAGAATCATCGAGGTACTTGAAAAGGCCATACCCCACAAGAATAGATTTGATTTGGGTTTTCCATGTGATATAGTTGGAGGAGTTGAGTTTGATAACATTGGCGAAATTCACCATAAACAAGGGTTTGGTAGGCTCGGCATCATTCGGAATGGAATGAGAAGATGGAGTAGCCATGGAGAAAAAAAACCCTGTATTTTGTATGTGAGGAGAAGTTTTGGATCAAGCTCTATATACCATATAGAAAGTGTATAAGCTGATAATTATTATTGAAGAAGAGGTCTCTTTAAATAGAGATTACAAGATAAGAATAATCCTTAAAAGATAGCATATCTAGGGTTTCCTAAATACAAAGATACATATATTAACTATAAGGAAAAGATAATAACTTAACTAAATACAAAGGATAAGATATGCTAAATATTATCTCTAACATGTTTTAATACGCCTGAAGCAACACGTCCTCAGTTTATCTATCTACCGGACCCACGAACTTTCACATAGATGAAATTACTCACAAGAGAAGCAAGGCCTGGCCGCCTAGATGGAAAGCGTACGTATGATGGATGAAATAACATTAAAACCAGCCAAATTAGTACGTGTAGGGTAAAGCTGGCCTCCCTACTGCTGTCATGTGGGAAAGGTCACCATTGCATCAACATAAATACAATACATGGAAGTCCTAATAATGGCAAAAGCTAGAGCCGAATTAAAGCAAAGAAAATGGAAGAGAGAGGGGTTTATGATGGGTTAAGTTTCTGATGCTATCACATGTTAGCATAGTCAAGATGGGAGACAATGCATTTGGTCCACCCTACCCCATTTCCCTTTGAAGTCTCTTCTTTTCTCAAGGGTACGGTAAATCTTACAAAACCCCTGAATTTTCTACGTCACTTTCCATAAAACCATCCTATAAACGGGAAATTACATTTAAATACTCTTTTTTTCTTTGGTCTTCGAAACTGCTCATGGGAGTCGAAACGAATATCTCATTGTACTACCTGAAATCCTTGCCGTTTGATTAAATGTCCGAAGACTTTAATTACTCATTTTGCATATATTTAAGTATTTAATTTGCTTATATATACTTCATTTGAGGCCTGTTCATGTGCGAACGTCGCTTGTGCATTCATTACATTTTGACTGATTAGTAAATTATATACTTTGGAAAATGATATATCTAAACAATGATATGTCATTATTCTAAGTATTAGATTGAGAGTCTATATATAGAAAAGGTATCTTCTTTTTTGTATACAACTTGTGGAAAATTTGAGTAGCACTGAGAGTTCCATATCATAGAAGAGAGAGTATCTTTCAAGTTCTTAGTTGTAAGAGGAAAGGTCAAAAAAGGGTGGAAGAGAATCAAACTACCAAGGAAGGTGCATGAGGTGGTTCAAAGCTACCTTTTTTCAAGTACCAATTAAGGGATTAATAATATAAGTAGCTAGTCGCGATTCCATTCAAGTAAGTGAATTGAAGGGTAGTGGTTTAGTTTAACTAAATAATTAATTTATTAAAGGTTCCATTAATAAAAAATTGTGCATCCATTGCGTCGACTTTATGTATTTTTTGTGTTTTGACTACATACTCTAGTATCGCTGACTTAATTATCCTCGGTTTAATACTAATGATCCAACCCCTATTATGGAAGAGATAATATTTTTGAATAAAGAATATTTATCTGACGTTCTATACTTTGTAACGCCTTACTTGCGATAAATAATGAGGTTGACTGCCAACAAAATATGAATGGTGGTCGGTTAAAATACAACTGATTTTCTACATAAAAGTGTGATTTTGTGCAAAAAGATCTAAATTAGAGCTCATTTTTTAGATTTACATTTTTTTACAACTGAGTGTATAACGAGAAGGAGAAGTGGGTGGTGGGGGAAGCTTGTTGTTTAAGGAAGGAAAAGGACTCATTGTCATGTCAAACGTTGGGATGAATTTGTGTCCCCCACTAGGTCATTAGACCATTAGGCCATGGACCATAGCTACAAATATACCCTACATGGATTATATTTCTTGTCTTCTTCGTAGACGGTGTAAATTAATCGATCTAGTAAGTAATTTCGGTTTACATTTAAGGAATTAATTAATATAATGCAGAGTAGATTTATAACACATATAGTATAGTGTTTGTCTTGTATATTAAAATAGTAAAGTAGCCTAAAACTTTATTAGGGATTGGAACATCCGATTCCGTCATGTATATTGAGAGGTGAATAAGGTTTGGTAATTGTCTCACGTCTCTTGCTTTCTCTTTTCTCTTACGCTGCAATGTTGTGTTTGCCCCGCCGTAAGAGATTTCTCTACTTTTATTTGATGTTGTTAGAGATCGGGCTATCCCTTCTTGATAACTACATTGCCCTTTTTCTTTCTTTTTATTAATAAAATATCTATTAAGGGGAGAGAGCACCACCTCTCCTACTAAAAAAATTTTGAGGCATAAATTATGCGAAGACTTTCCAAGTGTGTTTACTCATCAGAATTTATATCATATAGAGCATGTACAGACCCTAAGTACAAGATAAGATATTGTATTCTAGGAAAGAAAAGAATAGACTAATATGCGAAATAATATTTATATGCCTCATTCAAGTTGGAGCATAGGAATCAAGAAGATCCAACTTGCTAAGTAATTACAAGGGTTGTTTTATGTCAATAGCCTAAGCCAATATTTTAGTAGGCTAATTAGTAGTATGAATATGAGTAGCCACAACATGTCTTGCCTGGATCAAATTACGCACAATAACAATCAATCTCAACCTCAACGTGTTTCGTACCTTCTTTAAAATTTATACTAGTAGAAATATGCAGAGAAACTTGACTATCATAATATGGAAGCACGAATCAATGACTTTACCTCGATTAGCTTATGACAGATTGTTGTCATACATGTCCTCGACTGAGGAATGATAAATTGTAGGTTGTTTTTTAATCTCCGCGATATAAGGGAAAGACCCAACTTGTCAAACTAATTGGTAACAGATCGGTGGTAATTGGACAAGCTACCCAATTTGAATTGCAAAAAGCAGTATGTTGTAACTCAATATTAGTAGAGATAAAAACCTCGACTAGTGTGACCTTTTAAATAGTGCAAAACACAAAATATAGCTTGCCAATGATCAATTGTAGGAGATTTCATGAATTGAGCTAAACCGTGCATCATGTAGTAAATTTCAAGATGATTAATATTCTGATAAAAAAAAGGTTGTCCAATAGGTGTCGGTACTAGTTAGGCGAATCACACAGAGAGCTTAATGGAGGAATCAAGTTGATGTTTTTACTCCATGGGAAAATTAGATGGCCTAGAAGCCAATAAACCGACTTCAAATATGATGCCCAAAATATATTTTCATTGAAAAAGAAACAGAACATAAGGATTTTGGAAATTTTCAATCCCAGTAAAATATTTGTGGGTTCCTAGGCCTTAATTTAAAAGAAGGTTCTCAAATAATCCTTCAAGTATCTGATGACAAACGAATCATTACTTGCAATAATTAAATCATCAACATAAATCAGAAACTACAGAGGAACTTTGTTTCATTGAAAAAAGAATAAGGAGTAATTGGCCTTACTTTGTCGAAAGCCAAAATGATCCAGAGAGATTTCTACAACTTGTAGACCTAATTGTGTGTGACTTTATATAGGTTCTATTTTACAAATTGGTAGTTATTAGTGTGATGTTGATGCTAATGTTGATGCTGATGGTTGCTGGTACAAATGTTACTTGCTAATATTAGGTACTTATTTTTTAAATAACCTAGGGGATGTTCAGTTCAATGGACTGATGATATAATAAGGGATGAATGTGAAATTACCAAAAGGGCTTTGTTCAGGATAAAACATGACATGTGTGTTTCACGTGCTTAATCCCCCTTAGGTTTTAATTTTACAACTTGGCTTATTCTCCCCATATTCTATCGCAGGTTGAAGGGGCTGCTCCACCTGAGCAAGTCACCGGCAAATGAAAGGCTCCATCTACATGGTCTAGTTTGCGGGAGACGTCGGAGACGATGCGGCGAACAAGGTAGTCAAAGAGCGAATGTGAAGGTGTGGCAGTATGGAGGCAAATGACAAAACTAAGCATCAGAGAGAGCTTCTCAACCTACTTGACGATTTTGAGGCATTTGAACTTGGTGGATTCAACTTCGTTGACAAAGCTACAGATTTTGTCGACGAGGAGGATTGGGAGAGGGACTAACTCTATAAGTGTCTTCTCCTTGTCATCCACCATGGTGATGTCATTAAAAATTCCTTTTTTGCTCTTGTGTGTGTGGAGGGGAGAGAAAGCAAGGAAGCTGAGACCTTGTCGTTTGTCAAAAAACGAGGACAATATTTTGGAAGGAAGCATTCTCTAAACACACTACCGCAAATAAACAATTATATTTCCGTTCAAGCACCATTGGGGCTTCTTCGCTGACAACAATGAAGCTTCTTCGATGATTGGAGTTCATAGAGAGAGAGAGAGAGAGAGAGAGAGAGAGAGAGAGAGAGAGAAGGTACAAATTATCGAGAGAAAGAGAGTTAAAAGTAGAGAGATCTTCAACATACAAAGAGAGAAGGAGATAGGAAGAAAGAAAGAGGATATAAAGGAGAGATCTTCATACCTTCACAAGATCGAGCAAAAATGGCGAAGACGGAGGGAGGAAGACTTGATTTGGAACGACATATATATATATATATAGAGAGAGAGAGATCTTCGATGATTGGAGTTCATAGAGAGAGAGAGAGAGAGAGAGAGAGAGAAGGTACAAATTATCGAGAGAAAGAGAGTTAAAAGTAGAGAGATCTTCAACATACAAAGAGAGAAGGAGATAGGAAGAAAGAAAGAGGATATAAAGGAGAGATCTTCATACCTTCACAAGATCGAGCAAAAATGGCGAAGACGGAGGGAGGAAGACTTGATTTGGAACGACATATATTGACGAGTGAAGAATGGGAAATATCAGGGGTAGGGAACGACAAATAGCAAGGGCTATGAGGCCTACAATACTTATTTTTTTGTTGGATAAATACCGCAAGCATCGTAAGGTTCTTGAGTCTTGATTTTTTCTAGATAAGTGCCAAAAAGAAGCACGTATAATAGTTCTTATCTTTTTCAAATAAGCTTTGTAAAATAAGTGTTGTTGAACGGAGCCATAAACAAGAGAAAGCCTCATGTAGACCTCTTCAAGAGAATCTACGTGTAGGAATACATTATGAACATCCATTTGATGGAGTAATTCCAACCTCAAGTAACTACAAATAAAAAAATTCTAATAGATACCATTTTCACTACAAGAGTAGAAGTCTCATTATACTAAAACCTTCAACTTATTGATTACCCAACATACCAAGATGGGCTTTATGTTGCTCAACAAAACCATCAAAATTATATTTTATAGGAAATACCCACTTACAACTAATAGTAATCTTGCCTAGAGGAAGATTAGAAAGTACCTCTATATGACTAAATTGAAGTTCTTTGATTTCAAACGACATGGCTTCTCGCCAAGAGGCATGGCATGTAGTGTAAAAGTAGGAATCTAGTTCACGACTAGCTTGAACTGTAGCTAAAACCTATTGTGTGCGACTAAATATTTAGAAGAATACACAAACGTTACTATACGAATTATGTACCCGAGGAAAATGATTGAGGTGTGAATGACTTGATGGTTGTGGTGGGGGATCCTTTGAGCGCAGAGCCTAATACACAAAATCTCACAACATAATAGATGGTTTTCGCGGATGAGTATTTTGTTTGAAAGCGGATGTAGCAGGAGCATCATCACTATCATACAACTTAAGAGGGGCATCCAACAACTCACTTGTAACAATCGACAAATTATTGATCACAAGAGGTATCGTAGCCAGTCCAACACTAATGAGAGCAACCTCGTACTTGAGGAGGTGTTGACGCACTCCCCCATACTACTAAAGGCTCTATTGATGACAAAAAAAATCATTAAAAATTGAGGGGTGAGGTTATTGTGCATCAGTTATGTTGGAACAGTGTTAGGTAACTAACACTGGAACAATGGTTTCTCCATTCGAGCAATCGAAGTTTTGATTATGACAAACAAATGGAACTAATTCCCTGTATAAAGTGATCTCAGGAAAGATAGCAAGTCTACAGGAAAAGCAAAGGGAAACGTCCCCTGTCAAGTCACCTGTGTACGTGGCAAGTAATTTAAGGGACAAGAAAGACATTTCACTATTGTCTTGGGCGGTAAGCCAAAGCTCCGAATGAATAGAGATGAAGAAGGGTACGCTAGTCTTTTTGAATAGTGTCGTACTCCCCAAGACAAGAAGGGCAAAGGCGTCAGAACTAAAGATGGAAACTCTATAAAAGGTATGCGACGCCGCTAGGTCTAATTGAGCTCTTGCACACAAGAAAACCAGATCTACAAAAGGAAAGAAAGAGATTGAGAGCCCGAGCTGATTCAGTGAAGATATTCAATCCAGAAGTTCAAGGAAGGAAGTATCAAGTGATGAAGACTGCGTGAAGATCTTCATCAGCTTGAAGAAGGTGGTTCCTGTGCTAAAGGGAACTACACAGGAACGTGAAGGTTCACTCTCTATATTCATTTGTGTTTAGATCTAGGAACTACTATGTCTTAGTCGTTAGTATTGTTTGCGAGTGGGATTGCAAACAATAGAGAAGTTCGACTTTGTATTGTGGAACCTGAGATATATCAATAGAATATAGTACGTGTTCAAAATCCTCCAAGGGAGGTAGAGGTTTACTCTTTAGCTAGTTGGCTAAAGAGTTTCCTCTATAAAGGAACTGTGTCCCTGTCTTAAATTCCTGTTTAGTCTTGTTCTATATTATTTCGCTGCGTAAGGGAACTGTCACTGGAACAGGTCCCGACTGTCTAGACTAACATCGATCCTACAATTGGTATCAGAGCTTGGCTCTAGATTTTCTGTGAAAACTCGCAAGATGTCTACAGGAATGTCTTCAGAACTCAGTGCCGTTGGACATGGAAGCGACAAACCACCAAGGTTGATTGAAGGCCGTTTTGAACGATGGCAAGGGTTGATGATGGATTGGATGCGAAGCCATGACTATCAGGCATGGGCTGTGATTGAGAGAGGGAACTTCACCATCAATCCAGAGATCGAGAATGATCTCACAAAGTGGTGACCAAATGAGTGGAAATGCATGGAAGCCAAATACAATGCAAAGATGTACCTCAACTACTCCATGAGTGAGATCGATTTAGCCAAGGTGGGAAATCTAAAGACCGCTAAGGAGATGTGGGCTGCTATTGAACAAATGCATATAGGAAGCTCAGATCTCAAGGAAGATCATCAGATGGATATTCGACAAGAGTTTTACAACTTCAGAATGGAACCTGGAGAAACAGTATCATCATATCAGTTCCGTTTACAGGGACTAGTAACTAAGCTTGAGAACTTGGGAATCTCAGATAGAGAAGTCACTGAACGAATCAAAGTCAAAAAGGTGATAGATGGTCTCTCTGGTAAATGGACTCATGATCGAACAACCTTCATAGAAAATACATCCAATAGGAACCTCATGCTTCATGAGATCTTTGGAAAGCTGAAATCCTATGAGAATAGGAGGAACTCCGATAAAGCACAAGACAAACCTGAAAAGGGAATTGCACTTAAACTGGAGAAAGTGCTTAAGTCCGTTCAGGAACAGTGTGAAGAATCAGAAGATGAAGAAGATGATAACATAGTGCTCATCACAAAGGCACTACGTAACCTCTACAAAAAGGGAAAGTTCCGAAAGAACTATGGAGGGAACAGTTACTCACGAGAATACAACAAGTCAGGAGACAAGGATGCAAAGTGATCGCTCACGAATGCGAGGGTCTAGAGATACAATTTATAACCCGACCCCGTTGTAGCACGTGGTGGGTGTCGAACACTCGGGAAATCTACTCGATTGAGGTGCCTAAACACTAGAAAGCTGGAAAAGAGAACTTAAAACAAAGGAAAACAAAGAGAACAGTCGGGACCGACACAAGTGTCACGTCGGGCCCGAGGTTGGCGACAAAGAAGGAAGTCGGGACCGGCGTAGAGCAAGTCGGGCCCGATGTAGCTGGGTTTTGTCGAACTCAAAGATTGAAAGTAGATCTTGGGCTTTTGGGTTCCTTCTCTAGTAGATTAACGCTTTTCCACCCCAATTCAAGCAATAAGTGATGATTGGAATAGGATCGAGTGCTTTCACCCTCGTTCCAACCACTTCTACACATCGATCATTGGGGAAATCCCCTTCGAAGCAAGGTCTTGAGATGGACAAATGTTCACTTTCGCTACTTTGCCAATCACAAGCCTTGATTCCTTACTTTCATAAGGAATTGTAGCTCTATGTAGAGTGGGTTCCTAGATCAAGCACTCAAGGCTTATGGAATTGGGGTTTCTAGCCCAACCTAGCTAGAATTTTCCCCCATAACCCAAGATCAAGGAGATCTACTCCATATGGCAAACAAAGAAAGCAAACAAATCACAAAGCAAAGCAATCAACATCATCAATCTCAAAACAAAGCCAAATTTCATTCACAAATCAAAAGCAATCCACAAAATCAAAACAAGGTTTCCAAATCCACCAAATCAAAACAAGGCAAAGCTAATCTATCAACCAAACCTATCAAATCTCCTTCTCCTATGCCGATTCCCTCTCTTCTCCTTCTCCTCTCCTTCCTCCTTGCTCTCCAAGTATCCTCTTGAGAGTTTTTGAGAGTTGGTCCCTTGCTAAGTGTGTGGGAACCTCCTCCAATTAGAAGATAAGAGAGCCTTTATAGATGAGGGGCAAAAGTGGTATTCTACAATTTCGTGCCTTGGAGCCCAATTCATCCAGTGACCGACTCGGACCGACACGGAGCACCTCAGGCCCGACTTACTGTGCAAGTCGGTCCGAGGTCGGAAATTCGTCTCGGGTCCGGCGTTGGTTCCAGCTCGGTCCTGACCTCGTTCCACCTTCTTCTTGTTGGCTTTTCTCTTGTTCTTCTTCATGGCTTGCTCCTCTCTTTCCCTCTTTAGCTCGGGCCTTGCTCCATGTTCCGATTCTCCTTCAAAACGACCCTTGATCCATGCCAAAACACCTACAAAACACATAAAACGCGCATAGTCTCCGAATCTCATAGAAATACGGGAACTAAGCTAAAAAGGAACAAAACACACAAGAAAAGGGGAAAAAGAAACATATTTACAAAGGAAATCATATATAAAAACACCACCAAATAAAGAGACATCAAAATACCCCATACTTAAACTTGCTTGTCCTCAAGCAATAACAATGTAAGCAAGACCGAAACATAATCTTCAAGTAAAGCCTCGTATGAAAACACATTTAAGCACAAGTGATTGATATTCAAGCAAGATTACATCATCACACATGATTAAGTGTTCCAAGGAATAGAGTCAATGCAACTAAGCCTCACTTTAGGGATATGTGAATGTGTATCACTCGTCATGTGTATGGGTATAGCAATGAACACTCAAGCTCAAAAATCATGCAATTAAGGACTTTACTATTGAAGCTAATATCACCAAATCCTCCACCTAGAGATGCCTAATACAGAGTACACAAAGAATTCGAACTTGGCTCAATGGAGGTCCTCAAAGAGGTTCCATTCGGTCGGGTTGTAATGGGGCTTTTGGTATTTCTCAAGGTGGGAATTATTTGGTCTTGTGGTGCTTACAATGGGGATTGAACAACCGAAACTCTCACCAACTTCACCAAAATTCCACAATCAATTTCACACTCATCCAAAAGACTTAACATTTTTCCTTTCAACCCAAAATTTCACTTAACATTCCACTTCATCTTTGCTCTTAGGCTTTTTGTTGGATTTTCAACACTTTCTACACTGGACCGACTTTCTTATGACATCAGGCCCGATGTGGTGTGTAACTCGGTCGGACCCATTTTCTTCACTTAAGCTCTTTACCTTCATTCCACTTTCCATTTCCAACATTTTCTTTCTTTCTTTGTTTCTTCTTCGTCATTTTCTTTTTGCACAACAAAGATGCACTAAGCACATTATACATAACACCATTCTTTGCCCTTAAACCAAAGAGAATCTCAACTCTTCAAATACAATCCAAACCTCTCTTCTAAAGTCCAATCCCATAAGGGTCAAGTCATATAAGGCTAGGAATAATATTTTTGAGGAGTTTCAAACAAAGGCCTAGGCTTAAACGGGGCTACAAACAAAGGATTCACTTCATGGTAGGATGTGGAACATTTATGTGACTAAAAGAATAAAGTTCAAAATCAATGTGACAATGCTAGGACAAATCTCAAGACGGTCTTGGAAAATAGATAAACACCGCAATAGCAAGTTTTACTAAGCATGCATGAGCTAATCACACAAGAAACATGAGGGATATGCAAATATGAACAAGCATCCCTAAAATGGCCAAAAATCGATCTCACAAGGGTAACTCATACTTAGTTGCATAAGAACTCATCCTAGAACTCACATGTTCAATAAAACAAGCAAGATATCATGATCACATCAAAAGCAACATCTTTTTAGAGGCTAAACCATCCAAAAATATGCAAAGGAATTTACATGCTCACATCATCATTAGCTTTAGTTTGGGCATCTAAGATGGGAATTTCTAGTCCAAAAACAACAAAACACAAAATCTTTTTGTTGTTTTCAACACAATTTTTTCAAATTTTTATGGATTTTTGCAAAAATTTCTCTATACAAAACCAAAAACAAAGACTCATCCATTCAAAATCAAATCAATCATCCATGTCATTCATCAAACCACAAACCAAGAAACAAACATCCCAAACACAGGCTAGAAACCGAAAACCAAATATCCTCAAAATAACAAACACACAAGCAAGTGAAATCACAAGCACACTTACCCCCACCCCATACTTCAAATTTTTGATGTCCCCATCAAACAAGGAAACCAAAACTTAAAAGCAAGAGAGAAGAGTTCAAAGAGCTCACAATTTCTTTATTCTTCAATGGCATGTCTAGAATCACTCGAAGGGGTTGTCACGCCTATATCGTCTTTGGAGTCTCGCTTGCCGCTCCCTCTCGTACACTTGCTCTTGGTAGAAGTCTTGTGGTGGTGGTTGGAGTTGAGGATCCGGGCGCGTCCATTGGTCCTCACGGGAAGGGAAGTTCCCGCTCATCCATGTGTTGAAGCTATCTTTGACTCGCCACCTTTGGTCCTCCACCTTTCTAAGCTCATCCACCTCTCGCCTAGTGTAGCCGAGGGCTCGGTTCATCTCTTCTTGGCTAGCTTGGAAAGCACCTTGTTGTTGAAGCAATTGTTGTTGTTGTTGGTACATGTATTGTTGTTGAAGATTCACTTGATGGACCTCTTGAATAACATTCTCTTGTTGAAGTTGAAGATGGGCCATTTGGTTGGCCAAGAAGGACATGTCCACCGTTTGTTGTCGCTCGGGAAACACCATTCCCGGACCATACCATTGGGCGTAGCCTTCATAACCGCCACCTTGAGCTTGTTCTTGCCTTGCACCACTCCCCTCTCCATGCTCATAGTGCCTCGGGACCTCATCACCATAGAAGGCACCGGACCGACTTTGACGGAAGTCGGGCCCGATGTGGTGTGTACCTCGGTCCGCCAATGTTGGAGCTTGGTGCGTGGCGCGGAGGTTGGCCATCAAGCCTTGGAAGCGCTCATCTTCTTCATTTTGCTCTTGATCGACGTCCATGTCTTCCCCACGAGGTGCAAACACAAAGTTATCTTGGTCGAAATCCGGTGAAGATGGAGGGGAGGTAAACCGAATGTGTTGAGGTTGTTGTCGCCGCCCCTCTCTTGCACCTTCGGGGTCACCAAATGAGTGTGGCTTGCCGGCCCACACTTGGTACCAATTGTGATACCAAGAAAGATCATAGAGGTTGGGCACCAACCGGATGGACATGATCGCCTCTCGGTGCGAGGGTCTAGAGATACAATTTATAACCCGACCCCGTTGTAGCACGTGGTGGGTGTCGAACACTCGAGAAGTCTACTCGATTGATGTGCCTAGATACTAGAAAGCTAGAAAGGAAAGCGTAAAACAAAGTAAAACAAAGCAAACAGTCGGGACCGACACTGAGGTCACGTCGGGCCCGAGGTTGGCGACAAGAGGAAGTCAGGACCGACACTGGGTAAGTCGGGCCCGAGGTAGCTGGGGTTGTCGAACTTCAAAGATTTAAAGTAGATCTTGGGCTTTTGGGTTCCTTCCCTAGTAGATTAAGGCTTTTCCACCCCAATTCAAGCAATGAGTGATGATCGGACTAGGATCGAGTGCTTTCGCCCTCGTTCCAACCACTTCTACACCTCGATCATTGGGGAAATCCCCTTCGAAGCAAGGTCTTGAGATTGACACATGTTCACTTTCGCTACTTTGCCAATCTCAAGCCTTGATTCCCAACTTTTGCAAGGAATTGTAGCTCTATGTAGAGTGGGTTCCTTAGATCAAACACTCAAGGCTATGAAATTGGGGTTTCTAGCCTAAACCTAGCTAGGGTTTTCCCCCATAACCCAAGATCAAGGAGATCTACTCCATGTGGCAAACAAAGAAAGCAAACATATCAAAAGGGAAAGCAATCAACATCATCAATCTCAAAACAAAGCAAAGTTTCATTCAAATCAAAGGAAATCCACAAATTCCAATCAAGTGTTTCCAAATCCATAAGATCAAAGCAAAGCAAAGCTAATCAATCAACAAAACCTATCAAGACTTCCTCTCTCTTGGCCGATTCCCTCTCTCTTCCTTCTCCTCTCC
Organism: Fallopia convolvulus; assembly: GCA_964016875.1. Taxonomy (NCBI): domain Eukaryota; kingdom Viridiplantae; phylum Streptophyta; class Magnoliopsida; order Caryophyllales; family Polygonaceae; genus Fallopia; species Fallopia convolvulus. The sequence continues at coordinate 15,478,472 of OZ024724.1, forward strand.
TTCCTCCTTTCTCTCCAAGTATCCTCTTGGTTCCTTGCCAAGTGTGGGAACCCTTTCTTGTGTGGAGAACCCCCTTTGGAACCCCCAAATTAGAAGACAAGAGGGCCTTTTATAGATTAGATGAGGGTCAAAAGTGGAAGTCCACAATTCCATGCCTTGGAGCCCAAGTAGTTCGGTGACCGACTCGGACCGACACGGAGGACCTCGGGCCCCAGGTACTGTGCATCTCGGTCCGAGGTTGAGATCTCCCAAGTCGGGCCCGGCGTGGTTGCAACTCGGTCCGGAGCTCGTTCCACCTTCTTCTTTGTTGGCTTCTCTTGTTCTTCTTCATGGCTTGCTCCTCTCTTTCCCGCTTTAGCTCGGCCTTTGCTCCATGCCTCGACCCTCCTTCAAATAGATCCTTGATTCATGCCAAATTACCTACAAAACACATAAAATGCGCATAGTCTCCAAATCTCATAGAAATACGGGAAATAAGCTAAAAAGGATCAAAACACGCAAGAAAAGGGGGAAAAGAAACATATTTACAAAGGAAATCACATATGAAAACACCACCAAATAAAGAGACATCAAAATACCCCATACTTAAACTTGCTTGTCCTCAAGCAATAACAATGTAAGCAAGACCGAAACATAATCTTCAAGTAAAGCCTCGTATGAAAACACACTTTTAAGCACAAGTGATTGATATTCAAGCAAGATTACATCTTCACACATGATTAAGTGTTCCAAGGAATTTAGTCAATGCAACTAAGCCTCACTTTAGGGATATGTGAATGTGTATCACTCATCATGTGTTTAGGTTTAGCAATGAACACTCAAACTCAAAATTCATGCAAGTAAGGACTTTACTATTGAAGCTAATATCACCAATTCTTCCACCTAGAGATGCCTAATACAAAGTACACAAAGAATTTCGAACTTGGCTCAATGGAGGTCCTCAAAGAGGTTCCATTCGGCCGGGTTGTAATGGGGCTTTTGGTATTTCTCAAGGTGAGAATTATTTGGTCTTGTGGTGCTTTCAATGGGGATTGAACAACCTAAGCTCTCTCCAACTTAACCAAAATTGCACAATTACTTTCACACTCACCCAAAAGACTTAACATTTTCCTTTCAACCCAAAATTTCACTTAACATTCCACTTCATCTTTGCTCTTAGGTTTTTTGTTGGATTTTCAACACTTTATACATTTGGACCGACTTTCTTATGACATCGGGCCAGATGTGGATTGTAACTCGGTCGGACCATTTTCTTCACTTAGGCCCTTTGCTTTCATTCCACTTACATTTCCAACATTTTTCTTTCTTTTCTTTCTTTTTTTTTTCATTTTTGTACAACAAAGATGCACTACCCACATGATTCATAACACCATTCTTTGCCCTTAAACCCAAGAGAATCTCAACTCTTCAAATACAATCCAAACCTCTCTTCTAAAGTCCAATCCCATAAGGGTCAAGTCATATAAGGCTAGGAGTAATATTTTTGAGGAGTTTCAAACCAAGACTTAGGCTAGAACGGGGCTACAAACAAAGGATTAACTTCATGGTAGGATATGGAACATTTATGTGACTAGAAGAATAAAGTTCAAAATCAATGTGACAATGCTTAGGACAATTCTCATGACGGTCTTGGAAAATAGATAAACACCGCAATAGCAAGTTTTACTAAGCATGAATGAGCTAATCGCACAATAAAAATGAGGGATATGCAAATATGAACAAGCATCCCTAAAATGGCCAAAAATCAATCTCACAAGGGTCACTCATACTTAGTTGCATAAGAACTCATCCTAGAACTCACATGTTCAATAAAACAAGCAAGATATCATGATCACATCAAAAGCAACATCATTTTAGAGGCTAAACTATCCAAAAATATGCAAAGGAATTTACATGCTCACATCATCATTAGCTTATATTTTGGCAATCTAAGATGGGAATTTCTAGTCCAAAACCTACAAAACACAAAATCTTTTTGTTGTTTTTAACACAATTTTTCAATTTTTTTTTTAGATTTTTGCAATAATTTCTCTAAAAAAAAAAAAACTCATCCATTCAAGACCAAATTAATCATCCATGTCTTCCATCAAACCACAAACCAATAAGCAAACATCCCAAACACAAACTAAAAACAAAAAACAAATATCCTCAAAATAACAAACAAACATAAGCAAGTGAAATCATGAACACACTTACCCCCACCCCATACTTAAAATTTTGATGTCCCCATCAAACAAGGAAATCAAAACTTTAAAAGTAAGAGAGAAGAGTATGAAAAGCTCACAATTTCTTATTCTTCAATGGCATGTTTAGGATCAATTGGCGAGGACGAGAGCCCACGAGGCTCTAACTTCTTCGTTTGGACCGGCCTTGTCATAGAACTTCTTCACTCGATGACCATTCACTTTGAAAATATGTCCTTGTTCATCAACCAAGTCCACCGCACCATGAGCATAGATACGGTGGACCACAAATGGTCCGCTCCACCTAGTCCTTAACTTCCCCGGAAAAAGTTTAAGCCTTGAATTGAAAAGGAGAACCTTGTCACCGGTTTGATAAGTCTTTGGAATCAACTTCCTATCATGCCACTTCTTGGTCTTCTCCTTGTACAACTTGGAGTTCTCATAGGCTTTTAACCTCAATTCTCCCAACTCATGAAGCTCTAGAAACCTTTTCTCACCGGCCAAGTTGATATCCCAATTCATCTCCTTGAGGGCCCATTTTGCCTTGTGCTCAAGCTCTACCGGAAGATGGCATGCCTTGCCATAAACTAGATTGAAGGGTGTAGTTCCCAAAGGTGTCTTGAAGGCGGTTCTATAAGCCCAAAGTGCATCATCGAGCTTAGAGGCCCAATCTTTCCTTGATCGAGATACGGTCTTCTCCAAGATAGCCTTGATTTGACGGTTTGACACCTCGACTTGCCCGCTTGTTTGAGGATGATAAGGAGTAGCAACTCGATGAGATACCCCATACTTGATCAACACATTCTCGAAGCACCTCTCAATGAAATGAGGTCCGCCATCACTTATGAGAACTCTAGGCACACCAAACCTTGCAAAAATGTTGCTTTTCAAGAACTTCATCACCACCATAGCATCATTGGTTCTTGTTGGTATTGCCTCCACCCATTTTGAGACATAGTCCATGGCTACCATGATGTACTTGTAAGGCCCCGATGTGGGAAATGGTCCCATGAAATCAATACCCCATACATCAAATAACTCAACTTCTAGAATGCTAGTTTGAGGAGTCTCATTCCTCCTTAATAAGTTCCCCTCTCTTTGGCACTCCTCACACTTCCTCACATAATCATGCACATCCTTGAACATGGTTGGCCAATAATAACCACATTGAAGAATTTTTGAAGTTGTTTTGGAACTCTTAGCGTGACCCCTCGTAGACAAGGAATGGCAATGGTGAATTATGCTCTCAACCTCTTCACTTGACACACATCGTCTATAGATTTGATCACGCCCTTCCTTGTAGAGATAAGGATCATCCCAAAAATATTGTCTAGCATCATGTAAGAATTTCTTCCTAGCTTGATAAGACAAATTTGGTGGGATCACTCCCCCTACGGCAAAGTTAGCAAAATCCGCAAACCAAGGGGAAACCCCTCGTCTTACGACACTAATAGAAAGAAGGCAAGTGGGGGAGAAAGAATTAATTAGTTGAGAACGAGAAGGAATGGAAATTGAGTTAGGAAACTTACTTTCTTCCACGGACCGACATTGAAGTGTACCGAGCCCGACATGGTTGGACGCCGGTCTAGCTTCGCAGACACACAGGTAAGTCGGGCTCGGTTTTGAAGACCTCGGTCCCGACTCACTTGTACCTACCCTGCCTTCGGTTCGATGTTCTGGACCTCGGGCCCGACTTACTTGGTTCATCGATCCACTTTTCCTTTCCTCCTTTCTGCTCATGAGAACTTCTGCTCTTGAATCATCTGTAGTCAAACCATCCTCCATCTTCAACATGTACTCAATGGGCAAACGGGATAGATGATCAGCTACCACATTTTCCGCACCGGTTTTATCCTTGATCTCATGGTCAAACTCTTGGAGAAGGAGCATCCACCTTAGGAGCCTCGGCTTTGCATCTTTCTTCTTCATGAGGTATTTGATTGTCGCATGGTCCGTGAAGACTACCACCTTTGATCCCACAAGATATGAACGGAATTTCTCAAATGCAAACACTATCGCAAGAAACTCTTTCTCCGTCGTTTGTGTAATTGCACTGAGTTTCATCCAAAGTTTTGCTTGCGTAGTAGATGGCATGCAACTTTCCATCCTTCCTTTGCCCAAGGACGGCCCCTACGGCGAAATCACTAGTATCACACATCACCTCGAATGGAAGATTCCAATCGGGTGCCGCCATTATTGGAGCCGAGATCAAGGCATCTCTCAACCTACAAAAAGAACTCATGCAATCCTCGGAAAATTCAAAGGGCACATCCTTCATCAAGAGGTTAGACAATGGTTTTGCAATCTAGGAAAAATCCTTGATGAACCGTCTATAAAATCCCGCATGACCCAAGAAACTCCTAACATCACGAACACAAGAGGGAGGAGGTAGTTTTTCAATTATTTCAACTTTAGCTTTATCTACTTCTATCCCCCTACTAGAAACGAGGTGTCCTAGTACTATGCCCTCCTTCACCATGAAGTGGCATTTTTCCCTATTAAGCACCAAGCTAGTCTCCTCACATCTAGTCAAAACCTTGTCTAAGTTAGCTAAGCAAACATCAAATGAGGAACCATAGACGGAGAAATCATCCATAAACACTTCTACTATATCCTCAACCATATCGGAGAAGATAGACACCATGCATCTTTGAAATGTTGCCGGCGCATTACATAAACCAAAAGGCATGCGTCTATAGGCAAAAGTCCCATAAGGACATGTGAATGTCGTCTTCTCTTGATCATCGGGATGAATAGGGATTTGCCAAAACCCGCTATACCCGTCAAGATAGCAAAAATATTTATGTTGTGCTAATCTTTCTAGGACTTGGTCTATGAAAGGAAGAGGAAAATGGTCTTTGCGAGTGCCAGTATTTAGCTTACGGTAATCAATACACATACGCCATTTTGTTGTGGTTCTCATAGGTATCATTTCTCCCTTTTCATTTTGCACAACGGTGAGACCTCCTTTCTTAGGATCTACATGCACGGGACTCACATACTTGCTATCAGAAATTGGGAAGATAATTCCCGCATCCAACATCCTAAGTATTTCACTCTTTACCACTTCTTTCATGTTAGGATTTAATCTTCTTTGGGGTCCAATAGTGGGTTTATGGTTATCCTCCATATAAATCCTATGCATGCAAATTGAGGGAGAGATTCCCTTTAGTTCCTCTAGTGAATACCCTAAAGCTCCTCTATGTTTTCTTAGAACCTCTAACAACTTAGACTCCTCCTCATCATTCAAGTTGGCATTTATGATTACGGGTAAGGAAGAGTTGGGACCAAGAAATGCGTACCTCAAGTCTTTTGGAAGCTCCTTGAGTTCTTGAGATGGTTCCGGTGGTGCTTGAACTTCTTCTTTCTCGGTCTTGAACACCTCCAAATAAGACATCCTTTCCTCCAATTGCTCATGCTCAATCATATTGAGGGCTAGACCTTGGCGCTCTATCTCAATTTCTCTAGGTGGTGGGGTGGCTTTCAACCTAAGCTCCCTTGGCCTTGACTTCTTAGAAACGGCTTCCCATTGCAATCCAAGAGGAACTTGGATCATCTTAGCTTCCTTATGTACGGTCCCTTTTGAAGTTGGCCTAAAGAAAAACTCAATCTCTCTTCCTCCAATGTCAAGAGACAAGTGGCCCTTTTTTACATCAATGATTGCCCCAACCGTAGCAAGGAAAGGTCTCCCTAGTATAATCGGTTCACCCGGCACTTCTATCATGTCCACCACAACAAAGTCGATTGGGACATAGTGGCCTTCAATGCAAACGGGATAATCCTCGACGATACCAATTGGCTCAATGGACGACCCGTCCGCTATCGTTAACCTCATGTTGACCGGAGCTATGAGACCCATGGATGTGGATTTCCATATGGTGTAAGGAATGATGCTCGTACTTGCTCCAAGGTCACATAAGGCTTGGAAGTTTTGAGACCCCACACCAATAGTTATAGCAAAGCGACCGGGATCTCCTAGCTTTTGTGGTAACTCCAAGGTCTTGACCTCATCTTGCATTTCAACTATCGACCTCTTCTTGCTCAAAATCTCCTTCAAAAACTTGGCATAAGATGGCATCTCGCTCAATGCGTCGGTGAATGGGATAGAGATGTTCAAGCCTTGCAAGAGTTTGAGAAACCTCTTGAACTTGTTCTCAACAACATCTTTCGGCTTCTTCGAGGGATATGGAAGAATTGTTGCACCTTGAATCTTGCTTGGATCAACCTCCTTGGACTTCCCCACTTCACTTGCAACATTTCCTTGTTGGATCGACTTGGGCACCATGTCGGGCCCGATGTTGTGGATCTCGGTCCGAGGTAGAGGAGTCGGATCGAGGTCTGGGTTCGTCGGTCCCGAGTTGCTCTCAACCTCGGTCCGTGGTGAATTGGTCGATCTTCTTGCTGGGTCGACTTCAAGGGACGTCGAACCCGACTTGTTTGGTAAGTTGGTCTGACTCTCTTCAATCTTCTTAGGCATGTGTGGCTCGGGTAGGTTTCGGCCACTTCTCAATCCAATTGCCCGGACTTCATTTTGATTGTTTTGAGCTCGAGGGTTCTCCTCGGGTCGGCCCGGAAGTCTCCCATTCTCTCTCGGGGTTTGAGTTGCAATTTGAGCAAATTGATTGTCGACTTGCCTCCTCCATCCACCAAACTCATTGAATTGGGTCCTCATCTCCTTGAACCCGTCTCTCATCTCTTGAGCGAATGATTGTAGCTCATTGAATCCCGGTGGCCTATATGGTGGTGGTAGTGCTCTTGGCTCGTTTTGGTTGAAGTTGTTGTTGTAACCTTGAGCTTGACCGTTGTTCCACCGGCCATAGCCACCATTGTTGAAATTGCCTCTTCCACCGAAATTTCCTCGAACATAGTTTGCCTCCTCAATTCGCTCGGCCAAGCGCACTTGGCTCTCATTCGGACAAACTTGTGTAGCATGTGCAAAGGATCCACACTCCTCACAAGCTCTAGCATTTTGCTTGTAGTAGTGGACTTGCCTCTTAAGCTTTCTCACTTCACCTTGAACTTTCACCTCTTTGCTAGCTTGACTCACCCTATACATGGCCTCATAATCGGATATCTTGTCAAGTAGCTCCCAAGCTTGATCCGGTGTCAAGTCTATGAACCCACAATCAGTGTGGAGATTGAGCTTGTCCTTCGTTACCGGATTGATGCCTTGGAAAAAGATGTCTTGAAGCACATACGGTTGTTGGCCATGAGTAGAACATTGGCGCAACATCTCCTTGAAACGGTCCCATGATTCAAAGAGAGGCTCATTCGGACCTTGTTGAAAGCTTGCAATCTTCCTTCTTAGCTCGGTTGTCTTTGAGGGCGGGAAGAACTTCATTAAGAAAGCATCATAGAGCGTCTTCCAAGTTGTGATTGACCTAGGAGCTTGGCTCTCGAGCCAATGTGTGGCCTTGCCCCCAAGTGACCATTTGAACGCCTTTAGAAGCACATACTCCAATGTCTCCTCGTCGGTAGAGATCGTCTCACACATGTCCACAAAGCGTTTGACGTGCTCTATGGGACACTCATGTGGACGGCCCTCAAATTGATCACGCTTGATGAGGGTGATGAATTGCGTCTTGATCTTAAAATTCTTGGCAACCTCGGGAAGCACAATAGCCGGCTTGGGTACTCTCAACTCCGGATGCATATATTGGCGTGCATTCCGGGGTAGAGTGTTGAGTTGAGCCTCGGCTCTCATCCGTTGCTCCCGTTCTCTTCTTGCCACCTCCTCTTGATTGTCCTTCTCAAGTTGCAATCTAGCCATTTCGGCTCTAAGCTGAGCCAACTCCTCATCAACATGGAGATCTTGATTCGCCATCCTTTTCCTTCTTCGGGCTTCCTTGAGAATACTTTCCGGATCACTCACAAACTCAAGCTCAAGTGTTCCTCAGGAGGAACGAGCTAGCATACACCTATGAAACAAAGACACAAACCAAAACAAATCAAAAACAAACAAAGGGTTTGGGCTATTCCCTCACCCAAATCACTACCAAAACACAAGAAACTCACCAAATTGGCACTCAATGCACTTAGACTTCCCCGGCAACGGCGCCAATCTTTTGATCGCCTCTCGGTGCGAGGGTCTAGAGATACAATTTATAACCCGACCCCATTGTAGCACGTGGTGGGTGTCGTACACTCGGGAAGTCTGCTCGATTGATGTGCCTAGATACTAGAAAGCTAGAAAGGAGAGCGTAAAACAAAGGAAAACAAAGAAAACAGTCGGGACTGACACTGAGGTCACGTCGGGCCCGAGGTTGGCGACAAGAGGAAGTCGGGACCGACACTGGGTAAGTTGGGCCCGAGGTAGCTGGGGTTGTCGAACTTCAACGATTTAAAGTAGATCTTGGGCTTTGGGGTTCCTTCCCTAGTAGATTAAGGCTTTTCCACCCCAATTCAAGCAATGAGTGATGATCGGACTAGGATCGAGTGCTTTCGCCCTCGTTCCAACCACTTCTACACCTCGATCATTGGGGAAATCCCCTTCGAAGAAAGGTCTTGAGATTGACACATGTTCACTTTCGCTACTTTGCCAATCTCAAGCCTTGATTCCCAACTTTCGCAAGGAATTGTAGCTCTATGTAGAGTGGGTTCCTTAGATCAAACACTCAAGGCTATGGAATTGGGGTTTCTAGCCTAAACCTAGCTAGGGTTTTCCCCCATAACCCAAGATCAAGGAGATCTACTCCATGTGGCAAACAAAGAAAGCAAACAAATCAAAAGGGAAAGCAATCAACATCATCAATCTCAAAACAAAGCAAAGTTTCATTCAAATCAAAGGAAATCCACAAATTCCAATCAAGTGTTTCCAAATCCACAAGATCAAAGCAAAGAAAAGCTAATCAATCAAAAAAACCTATCAAGACTTCCTCTCTCTTGGCCGATTCTCTCTCTCTTCCTTCTCCTCTTCTTCCTCCTTGCTCTCCAAGTATCCTCTTGGTTCCTTGCCAAGTGTGGGAACCCTTTCTTGTGTGAGAGAACCACCTTTGGAACCCCCAAATTAGAAGACAAGAGGGCCTTTTTTAGATTAGATGAGGAGCAAAAGTGGAAGTCCACAATTTCATGCCTTGGAGCCCAAGTAGTCCGGTGACCGACTCGGACCGACACGGAGGACCTCGGGCCCGAGGTACTGTGCATCTCGGTCCGAGGTTGAAATCTCCCAAGTCGGGCCCGGCGTGGTTGCAACTCGGTCCGGACCTTGTTCCACCTTCTTCTTTGTTGGCTTCTCTTGTTCTTCTTCATGGCTTGCTCCTCTCTTTCCCACTTTAGCTCGGCCTTTGCTCCATGCCTCGACCCTCCTTCAAATAGATCCTTGATTCATGCCAAATTACCTACAAAACACATAAAATGCGCATAGTCTCCGAATCTCATAGAAATACGGGAACTAAGCTAAAAAGGAACAAAACACGCAAGAAAAGGGGAAAAAGAAACATATTTACAAAGGAAATCACATATGAAAACACCACCAAATAAAGAGACATAAGGACACACCATCATAGCTCGAGTGAGGGGCCAAAGAAGTCATGTAAAGCTTCTCCTTGACGATGTTGGCCTTCTTGAAATACTTCATGTTCATATATTCAACACCATTCGGAGCCGAAGAATATTTGTTAAGGTCGACTCCTAGACGCACGGCTAGCCTTGCTATCATCCCGCCGAAGTAGATCCAAGAGGAGCTTTGGAAGTCTCGCACCATCTTGACCCACTCCCATGCAAGGTTCATGGGCTTCTCGGTGTGGAAGAGCATCTCATGTAGCAACATAATCTCTTCCTTCATCGGCTTGTTCAACTCATGACGAGCATAGATTGCACATCCCAAAACTCGCACCATGACCCGAAAAAGAGGGCTAGCAATCTCGGTTGTGGTGGCGCCCTTTCTCATCTCGCTCTTCCCGGCCACATGCCGCCACACTTGGTTCACCTTCTCGTTGTCGACGTCAGTCTCTTCTTTTGGACAGGGAAACCCGAAGTAGGTAGCCAAGTCCCTAAGAGAGAGATTGTGGTCCTCATTCCCCAATTGGAAGGTGATCGCCCCTTCCTCATCCTCCATATTATCATAAGTGCATTCAAAAGTGGCCATGAATTTCGAGGTGAGGGCGGGATAGTGGGTGTTGTCCCACCTTAGCATCCCATTGAGACCGATGTGGGAGTAGCACCTTGGAAGAGCTTGATCCATGTCCATCTTCCTCACGGTTAACCAATCAAGCCACCTTGTGTGATGCTTAAGCGCCATATACCTTGCATAACTCTCAACTTGCGCATCCTCCTCCAAGTAAACATCATCCAACTTTGGCTCTTGTCTTGACTTCTTGGACTTCTTCTTTGGCCTTTCCGCATGAGATGATGAAGCTCTAGTCTCCATGGTACCTACACACATCCAACCAAACAAAAGGGTCCAAGATAAACTCCATACAACTCAACAAAAGCACTCATCAACACATCAACACAAGGGAACCCCATACTTAGTCTCTAAACACACATGCATCACCATCCAACATGAATCATCATGGATATCTTCCAACAATGGCTAAGCAAATGATCATACTACATCATGATTAGGCTATAGCCAACAATGAAACACATGAATCCACATGATATCACAAGAAGAGAGCAAAAGCAACATGGATCGACTTCCAACCTATGTCGGGCCCGACACATCCTCAACCTCGGTCCGACTTGATGGACCGACTTCCACAACTCGGGCCCGACTTACCTGGGCACGTCGATCTCGACCTAGTTCATGCTTCGACTCTAACCTCAAATCAACCCAAATCACGCTATCATGCACTTAAATTTCAAATTCAACCATCAAACATCCCTAATCGAAGTTCTAAATGGATCCAAGCATGCATAAACAACGTTGAAGCTCAATTTCACAAATCATGCAAATCCATCATTGATGCTCAAGCTCAAACTCTCAATCAAACATGGCATTACTCAATCTATGCAATGAAAGCACAAAATCTCCAAGGAAATAGGTAGAGATCGAGTAACACATACCGGATTTGAAGAGTATTGGATTTTTAAACAAACAATCTACTTAGAACTCAAACTTTCTCAACCTAGATCGAGATGGGGGATGAAGAACGAGATTGAACTCGAAATTTCTCTTTAGAATCGGGCTAGGGAGGCCTTTTTGTGATTGGATCGAGATGAAGAAAGGGAGAGATGTGTGGATCGAGTATGGTGAGAGGGAGGCCGATTTTTAGAGTGTGAGGGAGATGGGTTGTATTTTGGGAATGGTGGTTAATATGAAGATGGTAGGTAGGTGAGGGATGTCTTTTAATGGGGGAAAGGGACAAATTAGGTCAAAGGGCAAAAATGGCATTCCACCCGGTCCGATTGGGTCGGACCGACGTCCCTGTGTCGGGCCCGACTTACCTGGGCTCGATGTGGGGTGTTCGGGTAACCAATTTTACTCCATCCTCTTGCAACTTCTTTCCCCATATTTCCATTTATTATTTTTTTTCACCTCAAATCCTACACAACCTTGAAGAATACACAACACCAAAAATCCACAAAACACTAGATAGAGATTGGTTAGAGAAAAGCTAGGCTAAACTAAGAAAAATCAAACTAAAATTACGAAAAGAAAGCTACTAGCTCGGGTTGCCTCCCGAGAAGCGCTCGTTTAGAGTCACTAGCTTGACTTCCTAACCTCAATCTCATGGCGGGTGAAACACGGTGAATTGCTCGCCATTGTTGTGCCCATTCCCATTGCCCTCATACCCATAAAACCACCAACGATGGTCTATATAGGCATGGCTCTCCGATCTCGGGCGTCTCTCATCATACTCCTCCAACGAATGAGATTTCTCCTCCTTACTTGCTCCATCATGTTCCTCTTTTCCTACACCAAAGTTATCCAAAGAATTCCTAGGAGATTCTACCAATTCATCTTTCAAGTCACTAAGGCAAATGTAGGAGTCTCCTAAGTCATCTTTCAAATCGCTTAAACAAATGTAGGAATCAAAAGTTTGGAAAGAATTGTGGTCATCACCAACATCAAAAGGATATAAGTAAGGATACTCTTCATTTCTCCTTGGGCTAGCATTGATCCTTGACTCATCTTATTCCTCAACTTGAATCTTGCTTGGATCAACCTCCTTGGACTTCCCCACTTCACTTGCAACATTTCCTGGTTGGACCGACATAGGCACCACGTCGGGCCCAATGTCGTGTATCACGGTCCTGGGGCAGAGCTGAGGCAAAGTAGTCGGATCGACATCTGGGTATGTCGGGCCCGACTCACTCTCAACCTTGGTTTGGGGCAGAGGAGTCAATCTTCCTGTTGGATCGACTTCAGGGAACGTCGGACCCGACTTGCTGGGTAAGTCGGTCCGGCTCTCTTCATTCTTCTTAGGTATGTGTGGCTCGGGTAGGTTTCGGCCACTTCTCAATCCAATTGCCCGGACTTCATTTTGATTGTTTTGAGCTCGGGGGTTCTCCTCGGGTCGGCCCGGAAGTCTCCCATTCTCTCTCGGGGCTTGAGTTGCAATTTGGGCAAATTGATTATCGACTTGCCTCCTCCATGCACAAAACTCATTGAATTGGGTCCTCATCTCCTTGAACCCATCCCTCATCTCTTGAGCCAATGATTGTAGCTCATTGAATCCCGGTGGCCTATATGGTGGTGGTTGCGGCGCCCTTGGCTCGTTTTGGTTGAAGTTATTGTTGTAGCCTTGAGCTTGACCGTTGTTCCACCGGCCATTACCACCATTGTTGAAGTTGCCTCTTCCACCGAAATTTCCTCGAACATAGTTTTCCTCCTCAATTTGCTCGGCCAAGCGCACTTGGCTCGTATTCGGACAAACTTGTGTAGCATGTGCAAAGGATCCACACTCCTCACAAGCTCTAGCATTTTGCTTGTAGTAGTGGACTTGCCTCTTAAGCTTGCTCACTTCACCTTCAAGGAATTGGACCTTCACATCATTCTCAATGTCTTCTCCCCTTGGATCATATAACTTCCTTGCACCTTCACCTTGAACTTTCACCTCTTTGCTAGCTTGACTCACCCCATACATGGACTCATAATCGGATAGCTTGTCAAGTAGCTCCCAAGCTTGATCCGGTGTCAAGTCTATGAACCCACAATCAGTGTGGAGATTGAGCTTGTCCTTCGTTGCCGGATTGATGCCATGGAAAAAGATGTCTTGGAGCACATATGGTTGTTGGCCATGAGTAGGACATTGGCGCAACATCTCCTTGAAACGGTCCCATGCTTCGAAGAGAGGCTCATTCGGACCTTGTTGAAAGCTTGCAATTTTTCTTCTTAGCTCGGTTGTCTTTGAGGGCGGAAATAACTTCATCAAGAAAGCATCATGGAGTGCCTTCCAAGTTGTGATCGACCTTGGGGCTTGGCTCTCGAGCCAATGTGTGGCCTTGCCCCCAAGTGACCACTTGAACGCCTTTAGAAGCACATACTCCATCGTCTCCTCGTCGGTAGATATCGTCTCACACATGTACACAAAGCGTTTGACGTGCTCTATGGGACACTCATCTGGACGTCCCTCGAATTGATCACGCTTGATGAGGGAGATGAATTGCGTCTTGATCTCAAAATTCTTGGCAACCTCAGGAAGCACAATAACCGGTTCGGGTACCCTCAACTCCGGATGCATGTATTGGCGTGCATTCCGGGGTAGAGCGTTGAGTTGAGCCTCGACCCTCATCCGTTCCTCCCGTTCTCTTCTTGCCACCGCCTCTTGATTGTCCTTCTCAAGTTGCAATCTAGTCATTTCGGCCCTAAGTCGAGCCAACTCCTCATCACCATGGAGAGCTTGATTCTCCATCCTTTTCCTTCTTCGCGCTTCTTTGAAAATACTTTCCGGATCACTCACAAACTAAAGCTCAAGTGTTCCTCGGGAGGAACGAGCTCGCATACACCTACGAAACAAAGACACAAACCAAAACAAATCAAAAACAAACAAAGGGTTTGGGCTATTCCCTCACCCAAATCACTACCAAAACACAAGAAACTCACCAAATTGGCACTCAATGCACTTAGAATTCCCCGACAACGGCGCCAATCTTTTGATCGCTCACGAATGCGAGGGTCTAGAGATACAATTTATAACCCGACCCCGTTGTAGCACGTGGTGGGTGTCGAACACTCGGGAAATCTACTCGATTGAGGTGCATAAACAGTAGAAAGCTGGAAAGGAGAACTTAAAACAAAGGAAAACAAAGAGAACAGTCGGGACCGACACAAGTGTCACGTCGGGCCCGATGTTGGCGACAAAGAAGGAAGTCGGGACCGACGTAGAGCAAGTCGGGCCCGATGTAGCTGGGTTTTGTCGAACTCAAAGATTGAAAGTAGATCTTGGGCTTTTGGGTTCCTTCTCTAGTAGATTAACGCTTTTCCACCCCAATTCAAGCAATAAGTGATGACTGGAATAGGATCGAGTGCTTTCACCCTCGTTCCAACCACTTCTACACATCGATCATTGGGGAAATCCCCTTCGAAGCAAGGTCTTGAGATGGACAAATGTTCACTTTCGCTACTTTGCCAATCACAAGCCTTGATTCCTTACTTTCATAAGGAATTGTAGCTCAATGTAGAGTGGGTTCCTAGATCAAGCACTCAAGGCTTATGGAATTGGGGTTTCTAGCCCAACCTAGCTAGAGTTTTCCCCCATAACCCAAGATCAAGGAGATCTACTCCATATGACAAACAAAGAAAGCAAACAAATCACAAAGCAAAGCAATCAACATCATCAATCTCAAACCAAAGCCAAATTTCATTCACAAATCAAAAGCAATCCACAAAATCAAAACAAGGTTTCCAAATCCACAAAATCAAAACAAGGCAAAGCTAATCTATCATCCAAACCTATCAAATCTCCTTCTCCTATGCCGATTCCCTCTCTTCTCCTTCTCCTCTCCTTCCTCCTTTCTCTCCAAGTATCCTCTTGAGAGTTTTTGAGAGTTGGTCCCTTGCTAAGTGTGTGGGAACCTCCTCCAATTAAAAGATAAGAGAGCCTTTATAGATGAGGGGCAAAAGTGGTATTCTACAATTTCGTGCCTTGGAGCCCAATCCATCCAGTGACCGACTCGGACCAACACGGAGCACCTCGGGCCCGACTTACTGTGCAAGTCGGTCTGAGGTCGGAAATTCGTCTCGGGTCCGGCGTTGGTTCCAGCTCGGTCCGGACCTCGTTCCACCTTCTTCTTGTTGGCTTTTCTCTTGTTCTTCTTCATGGCTTGCTCCTCTCTTTCCCTCTTTAGCTCGGGCCTTGCTCCATGTTCCGATTCTCCTTCAAAACGACCCTTGATCCATGCCAAAACACCTACAAAACACATAAAACGTTCATAGTCTCCGAATCTCATAGAAATACGGGAACTAAGCTAAAAAGGAACAAAACACACAAGAAAAGGGGAAAAAGAAACATATTTACAAAGGAAAGCATATATAAAAACACCACCAAATAAAGAGACATCACAAAGGACATCACGTGTTTTAAGTGCTTCAAGAAGGGTCACTATGCCAAAGCTTGTCCTCTAGGAAATGACGAGAACAAGTCTGGGAACAAAGCTTACATAGCGACATGGGATGACTCAAACGATGACGATCCAGAGTCTTGGGCTACACCAAACATGTGTGCCATGGCAATTAATGGAGATCCAAAGGAACCTCAAGAGGAAGTGAAAGCGAGGGGGAACTGTATGTGGTTTATAGACAGTGCTTGCTCCAACCACATGAAAGGAAATAGGAACAATCTAACCTCGCTTAACACCCAAGTTGAAGGAGGAAATGTTTCCTTCGGCAACAAAAACAAAGGGGCAATACAAGGCTCAGGGGGAGTAAAGCTCAACAAATCAATCAAAGTCAACAATGTAAATCTTGTGGCAAATCTTGGATACAATCTACTGTGTGTGGCACAACTCTGTGATCAAGGGAACAACATAGTCACATTTGATTCAAATGAATGTCTTGTTGTGAACAAAGAGACTAAAAAGGTTATTCTTAGAGGGAAACGATTCAACAATGTTTACATTGTTGATCAAGATTTTCAACCTCCAAGAAAGCTATGTCTCACAGTCTCTACAAATGACACCGATCTCTGGAATAGACGTCTTGGTCATGCAGGTCTAAATCTTATCCAGAAGTTGTTCATGCAAGATCTTGTGGTAGGCTTACCAAGGATAAATCCAGATTCCGCAAAACTGTGTGATGCATGTGCCAGAGGGAAACAAACTCGAAGCTCCTTCAAGCCAAAGAAGAATGTTAGCACCTCCAAACCTTTGGAACTGCTACACATGGATCTATGTGGACCAATGGACACATGTAGCTATGGAGGAAGCAGGTACATGTTTGTTATAATAGATGATTATTCACGTTTCACTTGGGTTATTTTCTTGTCTTCCAAAGGAACAGGTTTAAAGAGTTTGAAGTGTTCATCAAGAAGACAAAGGTCAGTCTGGGAACTAAGCTGAAGTCCATACGCTCAGATCATGGAACAGAATTTGACAATTCAGCTTTTGTAAACTTTTGCAATGAAAATGGAGTCTCTCACAACTTTTCTGCACCAAGAACTCCACAACAAAATGGAGTTGTTGAAAGGAAGAATCGCACTCTGGAGAATATGGATCGAGCCATGATGTTAGAGAGTGGAGTTCCATCCAATTTCTGGGCAGAAGCCATCTCCACTTCAGTTTATATCCTTAACAAGGCTGTGATTCGACCTTTATTACTTAAAACATCCTATGAACTAATCAAAGGCCGAAAGCCAAACCTTTCCCATCTCAGAGGTTTTGGTTGCAGGTGTTATATCCATAACAATGGGAAGGATGCTCTTGGAAAGTTTGATCCAAGAAGGGATGAAGGAATTTTCACTGGGTACTCTCTTCATAGCAAAGCATATCGAGTCTACAACAAATGAACCAGGAAATTTGAAGAAAGTATTCATGTCATCTTTGATGAAGAACCTATTCATCATGGATCCTCATCCAAAAATCCATTCTCCCGTACAATCATGAAACCATTCACTATCCCAGGAGAATCAGCAAGGGAACTGATAGACGAGGATGATAATCGAAGGCCTCGAAGAGATGACTCTGAGTACATCAATGGAAGTGAATCCCACCTACAAGAGCCAAATGTTGAAGATGATCATGAAGGGAATGATACCATGGAACAATTTGATGATCCTTCAACTCACTTTCCTGAAGAAGAGGAACCTCCATTAGTAACAATTGAAGAATCAACCTCTGGGAAAAATCAAATCAATGTGGTTCCACAAGACACATCTGAAGATAGCTCCAGTTCTCAAGAGGATATCACAGGAACCAGTCATCCTCAACCAAGGAACTACCATCAGAGAAAAGATCATCCTCTTGACAACATCCTCACACCTTTGGAACAGGGAGTTCAAACTCGTTCATCTCTCCATAACTTTTGTGCATTTAATGCTTTTGTTTCTCTTGTTGAACCCAAAAGCATACAGGAAGCACTCAAAGATCCAAATTGGATTCAAACAATGCAAGATGAGCTCCATCAGTTTGAAAGACATAAGGTGTGGAAGTTAGTTCCAAGACCATCAGACAAGAATGTCATTGGAACTAGATGGGTCTTTCACAACAAACTGGATGAGTCAGGAAACGTTTCCAGAAACAAAGCCAGACTAGTGGCTCAAGGTTATAATCAAGAGGAGGGAATCGACTATGAGGAAACGTTTGCACCAGTTGCCAGAATTGAAGCAATACGACTACTCATTGCCTTTGCTACATACAAAGGGTTCAAACTGTTCCAAATGGATGTCAAAACATCATTTCTCAATGGCTATCTACAAGAAGAAGTTTATGTGAAGCAACCTCCTGGATTTGAAGATGACAACAAGCCTGATCATGTCTACTTTCTTGAAAGAGATCTTTATGGTCTCAAACAAGCTCCTCGAGCCTGGTATGATAGATTTGCTTCATTCCTATTATCTAAAGGCTATCAAAGAGGATCCATCGACAAGACACTCTTCTTGAAGAAAGAATCAGGTGACATTTTAATTGTGCAAGGCTATGTTGATGATATTATTTTTGGTTCCACTAATCCTGTGCTTACAGAAAATTTTGAGAAACAAATGAGTAGTGAGTTCGAGATGAGTATGGTAGGGGAACTCAATTTCTTTCTAGGTCTTCAAATCTCTCAAACAAAAGATGGAACCAAGATTCATCAACAAAAGTACATCAAGGAAATGCTATCCAAATATGGTATGGACACTGCAAAGCCAATCAACACTCCAATCTCACCTAGCACACGCCTTGATACTGATGGGAATGGAACCGGTGTTAATCAAAAACTCTTTCGAGGAATGATTGGTTCCCTACTCTATCTTACTGCTAGTAGACCGGACATCATGTTCGTTGTTTGTCTCTGTGCACGGTTCCAAGCAAATCCTAAGGAATCACATCTAAAGGAAGTCAAAAGGATCTTTCGCTATCTCAAAGGGAGAGATAATCTTTGCTTGTGGTACCCTAGGAACAGTTCCTTTGAACTCGTTTCCTTCTCAGATGCTGATTTTGCAGGCCATCTGGTTGATCGAAAAAGCACATCCGGCATGGCACAGTTCCTAGGAGACTGTCTAGTATCATAGCGATTCAAGAAGCAATCCTCCGTGGCACTTTCCACTGCTGAAGCTGAATACATTGCCGCAGCTGCTTGCTGTTCCCAAGTCCTATGGCTCAAGTATCAACTCAAAGACTATGGTATGTCTCTTGGAACTGTTCCTATTAAATGTGATAGTACTAGTGCAATAAATATCTCAAAAAACCCAGTGCATCACTCTAGGACAAAGCACATAGAGGTTAAGCACCATTTCCTGCATGATCACATAGAGAAAGGTTCCATTGAGATGGTTCACTGCAGGACAGATGAACAAGTTGCTGACATTTTCACCAAAGCTTTGGACAGACAACCCTTTGAGCATCTTCACATGCTCTTAGGGATGATTCTCTTACATTAAGCAAGTCCCGGTCCATCTTTTCCCTCCATGATTGACTAGTTAAATATCAGTATAGCTAGGGAACTGCATGGTCTAGCAACTTTCATTTTCAATAATTGCAAACTTGCATGAAACATGTTTATAACTAGGTATGGGAACTGATTCCTTAAAGAGCACTTTGTTTATTTTTGGCCAAAAATGATCAATCTGATCTTATCTATCCCTCACTAAAAGATGAAAGGATGGTTGATCATAAGACTTGTCCCTCAAAGCCCATCCAGGTAAACGTTTCCTATGAGCCTCAATGAATAAAACCCCTTTTACGGGATTCAATTACCTGGATGACAACATCACTTGTTACTCTAACCCTATTTAGTTTGGATATTTCTTTTAATCTTTTCACAAAAATCCTTTACATATCCAAACATGGCCTTGTCTTACTTGTTCATGGAAAGAGGAGTTAGAAAGGAAAGGAACCGCTTCAAATCACAAAGGAACTACAAGGGTGTTTGAAATTCAAATGCGTCTCTCATATGTATTATTGGAAAGAGAAAGGACATTGAAAACTGGTTCATGAAGCAACAAGCTGTAGAAAGGGAAATGTGAATCCGAACCGTTCATCTTTCTACCCGTGCTTATCTGTTGACACGTTGAGACTGTTGAATAGGAAAAGATCTTTGCGTGGAGAATACCAAATCCTTTTCAATTCTCTTTGGAGTAACTAAATGCTAGTTTCAAGGAAAGACTGGTAACCACTCTCACCCTTTCAACTTCTTTTCTTTTTACATCTTAACCCATTTTCCTCTTCTCTTTCTCTTCATCGTCTTCCTCTATCTTCTCTTCAAAACCCTAGACTTCGAAAATCTCTACTTCCAATCTTTCTCTGAAACTCCACACACTTGCTCAAATGGCCAACCCAAATCAACCCATCATCAAGTTCTCCGTCCATCACAAAAACCCCCTCATTGAGCATCTTCTCAACCATGACCCTGAATATCTCAAGAAAATGCTTCTTACCGATCTCGACCTCGACCAGCATGAACCCGAGTACATCTTTGATGTCAAAGAACGTCTCTATTCTCTTCTGAGAAAAAGAGATGGACAACCTGGTCTTACACCTCCAAATTCATCACCACAAACCCCAAGGTCTGAAATTCCAGTACTCACTACGAGACTGGATGGCTCCTCCTCCCTCACCGTCAATATTGAGGGCGTTCCCACCACAATCCATGATTCCAATCCTACCCTTCTCTTACAAGCCTCCTCTCATTCCTCTCCCAAACACCATACTCAAATTCATGACAACCTCTCTCCCAAACGCAGACCAGATCCCCTCGCTTCAACCTCTCACAACCCTACTCCTCAAATCCAAAGTACCCAGGCTCCCTCATCTCTTTCTAATGCTCCTCCAATCCAAGTTCCATCTCACAAGGAACTAGACCTCTCAACTCTCGATCAATCCATCTCCCAATTCGAGAGAGAAGAGTTCCCTACTTCACAGGGAACTACACCCATCAAGACCACCCGATCTTCTCCTTCTCTTCCAAACCGCTCTTCCTCTTCAACTTCTTTTCCACAAAATCCAACTGCTCCAAGATCCAAAAAGAGAAAGCTCATAAAACTGAGTGAAGTAGAAGAAGAAGAAGATGACGAGGAACTCCAGCCTCTACAATCTGATCAACTCCAAGCTCTTAATCCATCAACGGAGATAGTCACTGTTGAGGGCTCCGACGATGAGGTGGAGGAATACACAGAGCCTGCCCTTCAAATCGGGTACAAGGAACCGCCACTTGGGGGTCCTTCAACAAGAGGCTCCAAAATGCAAAAGGTGGAAGCAAAGCTTGAAACAAAGGAGAAAAAGAAAGGGAAAAAGGAAAAGAAGAAGCCAGAAGAGAGGAAGTTGGTCATTCCTCTAGTTATAACAGCCGAGTTCTTACAAGAACACGAGTTCAACGAGCTTCAGGAACTCATCCAGTTTCAAGGATGGGAAAATCTTTGTTCTGAACCTGCAACGGTGGATCAAGCTCAAATTAGGTACTTCTACTCCAAATTCGCCCTACAAAAGGGAACTGAGCTTGACCCTGTCATAAGATGGAAGACAGAAGAAGATGACTTCACCTTCACCGCTGCCCAAATCAAGAAATTCTCCAGCCTGGAGAGGGCTTTGACATGCTTCCCCAACGCCCATGGCAAGACTCTGATGGAAGAGAGGCAATTCTACAAAGGCTTCTAGGGCATGTTCCTACTCAAGGGAAAGAGATAGTGACTCACAGCTTGAGTCAACTGGGCAAAATGGCACACCAGTACATCACTAGGATTGTGAATCCAAGACTGGAAAAGAGAACCACTCTCAACTCAACTGATGCCATTCTCTTGGATTTGTTCCTCCGCAAAGAGCGAATTAACCTGCCCAAGATAATGATCTTGCACATGTGCAAGTGTGTTGCCAAGGAGTCTCACGCTCTTCCTTATGTTGCGGTGGTGAAGGAACTAATGAAGAGGAACTGATGCCATTCTCTTGGATTTGTTCCTCCGCAAAGAGCGAATTAACCTGCCCAAGATAATGATCTTGCACATGTGCAAGTGTGTTGCCAAGGAGTCTCACGCTCTTCCTTATGCTGCGGTGGTGAAGGAACTAATGAAGAGCCAATATATGCTCTTCCCCCACCTCCTTTGCCTTGCAAGACCACCCTTACTACATCATCTTCTCATCACCACAAGAAGCACACCATTGCCCAATAGGATATCTTCTCCTCCTTCTCCATTGGTCTACCTCCATAGACATGGATCACAACCTTCCACAATTTGTCTATAAAAGGGGCTCCTATTCATCCTTTTCACTCACAAATTCATTCACCCTTTCTTTCTAGTCCAAGTTCTCTCTTAATCTTCAAAAAAATCAGCCAATTTCAAACTCTATTTCTCCATTAAAACACCACCAAACACCTCCTTTTCTTCCCCTTGGAGCCGCCGAACCGCCTCCCTGCCCTAGCCGGACCACCAGTGCGCCGCCCCTGCTCCGCCGAGCCACGCCGGAGCCGTCGCCCGTCCCTGGTTGCGCCGCCGAGACCGCCGACCCTCTTCCCTGCCTTCTTCTCCATTGTTCTGTAAACACAGAATACAGAGTATAATTCTAATCCTATTTTTATTTAATTTAATTTAAGTATTTATAAGTTATTGAGTTTTTATGAAAGGCTAGAATCAAAAGGGATAAAAATAATTAGATAAAAAAGATCTTGTTAGTTGGAGTTTAGAAACAAACTTATTTACCTTAGTAACTTAAGCTAATTAGAACATATAGATATATTGCATTAATTTATGGTTAGTATGTTTTTATAAAATAGATAGATCTTTATAAAATAGATAGATCTTTATAAAATAAATAATAAAGTTCCTAATAAATAAAAGTTGTTGCATGTCCAATTATATTATAAATAGGTTGTATAAAATAATCATAACTTACAAAATCATAATGTATATTATCATCTTGATCATGTAAGAACTTTAGAAGTTGATGCATGTATTAAACTTTAGAATATATCATGTTATAATTTTGGTCATAATAAATATACTTAGGAACTTAAATCCTTTATTAAATGAAAATATGATATAAGCATACTTTTAAGTGTAGGAACTACTACAATTTAAGGACTTCTAGTAATATGTAGATATATAAATTTTAGTATAATATATGTTGTTGACTTAGGTCATAATATAAATATAAAGAAAAAGAAGGGATGAGAGATCTATAAAAATATAGTACTATGGTTCAAAAGCTTGATGACATAGACTAGGGTTTGATCTTGGATTTTGGATGTCATGGAAGTATAATATTATTAGTGAAATAGGGCTAGAATAATCTATGGACAAAAATATTAATAATACCTAAGTGTAGAAATTAGTCACAAGACCAAAGTTGTGAATGAAATATATTAAGTAGAATATTACAAATATTCTAAGATAATTATAGAATAAGTGAATTGTTTAAAAAGGAAACCTTTTTAATATAAGGAAAATATTAGTTTATAGATTAAAAATATTAAAATAATAGTTATGATCATAAGGTGGGAGTTCAATAAGGGAGGAATATATTTTATACAAGACATGAGAATATTTTTATAAACATTATAATATAAAAAGGGTGCTAGAATTATTATAAATAAAGATAGTGTAACATATAGTAATAATAGTAAGTTACCTAATCAATTAACTTAGGAAATCCTATTTTAGGAAACTTCTAAGTAAAGGAACTTGAGTATGATGTTTTAGGTAATAAGAATTATGAAAGTAAATACAATTCTTTTAAAAGAATTAATTTAATAATTATTTTAATAAAGATCTTTCGGAATAATAATGATATTACCAAAACTAAAATAATAATAAAGGAATATTATTATTTTAGGAAAATGACTTCCTAAATTATTATTATAATAATTTAGAAGCTTAAACCCTCTTATAAATAGTATAAGAGGTAATCCAAACGTTAGTAGAGGAATCGTGTTTTTGAACTTTTCGTAAATTCTCTATCATTAGGTCGGAATCCTCGCTCATAGAAGGAACTCGCCTAATTTTCGTCAAAAGCTCGTTGCTAAACTCGATTACGCTAAGGCAAGTGGAATTTCCCCTTGTGCCCATTTATATCCGTCTTTATGATATCTTTCAATGTTGGGAACTTCTTGTATGCTTATTAACAATGAACCTAGGAAATATCGATTGCTAGAAATAACGACCCTTGTTAGTATAGTAAATATTATATTCCTTGCTAGGATTATATTTGCTAGTGTGTGTACTCTTGATTGATTGCAAATCTCGTTCAGACATTTGAATTGAATAAATTAGAAAGGGGCGCGAGTTAGTCGACACCTCTATATAACCTTACTAAGTCGTACGTCCATACGAGTTTCGGGATCATGATCTCCATCCGCTCCGATTGCAAGGAGGGATTGAGCGCACTCTAGCTAAGTGCAGGGGAATTGATGTTCTCCTTCGGGTGGCTCGGTTTATCCGTGTCCCACCACTCTCTCTTGTAAAAGTCATCAACAAGATTGAATATTTTCATCACTAATTAAGATAAGTGCGTATGCACACTTAAGATATCAAAACCGGACCGGTCTCAAATGATCGTTCCGGCTCTCGGTCCGCCCAAAAGCGCGAGAGGTTTTCACTTGTATGAATTAAATAATGTTCCCAACATCCTATCGAAATCTGAAGGAAGACTACAATCTAGTAGTACTTCTCTTGCTCATCAAGCTATCCCTTTTGGATATGCTATCGCTATCGTTCGTATCTTAGCCCAACATGATAAAGCCCATCGTAAACACAACCCTCTTTTCTCTCATTATACCGTTAAGTGAAATTACCGAATTACCCTCGGGAAGTTCTATTCCCGCTTGCTTAGTCTCCTAGACTAATTTTTCTTTCCACATGTTTGCCTAGCATTCTATCGCCCCTCGCGAATTATGTCAGATTCAGGAAACCATAGCAAGGCGAAGGGAAGGGAAGTGAAGGAAGTCAAGATTGCTCAAGATGTACTTTTATTTCCATTTTAGTTTTAATATTACTTTATCTCCGAGACATGATGGATTTGGTATTTGTTTTCAAGTAGTCTTAATGTTAAAAACAATGTAGGGTATTTTGTAATGAACTAAGTCTCCTTCGGGAGCATGCTTTCCTATTTATGTAATATGTTTTTATTCCGCATTTAATCGTTCTATATCATTCTAAAAACCTTGGGTGACTTTGGACGGTAAAGTCTGAGGTCACTGGCGGTAATACCCAATGTTATAAAATAGGGGTGTTACAATTGTGGTATCAGAGCTAAACGTTTTCGTTTTAAAACCGAAAAGTTTTAAAACCACGAAATTTCGAAAATCGAGAACTTTTAAAACCTTAACTTTTACTTCCACTATTTAGGACTTCCAATTTTAGAAGATTTCCTTCCTTACTCTTTTAATGAAAACCTAGGAATAGTACCTTTCCAATTTCAAATTCTTAGCTAAGAAAATATTTTCCGAATATATTAGGAGCCCTAAAATAGCATATACTTAGGTCTAGAACTAACTAACTTTTCTCAAAGATCTTTTCTACCTTTTGAAAAACTTAAAATGGTATGAACTTTTCTTATCAATAATGTAAGTGTTCCTTAAGGAAACTTATCACTAGAATCTTATACTTTCACCTTAGAAGAACTTGTACTCTTATACGAAATAAAATTTGATTAGCGATCACAAAACTCATTTCGTAAAGTCATTTGGTTAAGAAAAGAAAACCTTAGTGTCATAATAGGGCCAAGAAAATGAAAAGCATAAAGTGAAATTTTTGATTTAGCAATTTTCAAAGTCTTGACTTCATTCACTACATCTTCCTTTCATAGAAACTAAGGAGGTTCTATAATAACGCCTTTTCTTTTCTTTCTTACTCAGAAAAACCATGGCTAGCCCGAATCGCAACCACCTTGAGAACCACATCGACGGAGCCCACTTCGGGATGCAAGCCCCGAACCCGTACTTCCCCTACATCGACGAGGATGGTCACCTCGGGGTCAATATGGAGATTGACCAAAATCGGTGAGCCATGGGAGCAGTCGGAAGAAGATCCTGAGGAAGATCCTAACCTTCCCATAGGACTATCAGATGATGAGCTAGCACCCGTCGAATTGCCCCCATCGCCCGTGTACGAGCCCGAGGATTACCTCTCGGAAGATGAGGAGATGGCACCGGGGTATGAACCCGAAGATTACTCCGATGAGGAAAATGGGGAGTTGGTGCCCGAACATGACTTTGAGCATGGAGAAGAGGACGAGGAGCTGGAGCTATTGTGGCAGGAACAAGCAGATTGGGACGCTATGAATGAAGCGTCGAAAGAAGAAGATGAAGACGGGGTGGTAATCGACCTAGAAACACCACCTCCACCACCGCCACCAGCGAGCACCGAGTGGGAGTATGTTCCACCGGCTCCGATGCCCCTTATGACCGATGTCCCAAGGGTCATGCCGAGAATGGAAGTCGTCTCCCCACCACGGGGGTACGAGCCCGAAGAGCCTATGCCACCGATGAGGCACTTTTGGTGTCACGAGGACGAGGAGCTCTTACGACAGCTTCAATCCATGAATGTTGATCACTACGGGGAGAGACACTACGGACCGCCCTCTCTATTTGAGCGGGCAAGGCAGGCACCTAGGGAGATATAGATGGAAGGATTCACCACTTGGATGGAGGGGGAATCTTCTAACCGCCAGGCTCGTCAACCTTTAGTCAACGCGCCCCCACCATCCGGCGTGGTCCCCACCAGGAGCTGGAGGATAAACCGTGGCCTACTTGAGAGCCACCAAAGAGAATGGATTATGGAGACGGAAAGGGAGCGAGCGGAGAGGCTCCAACTTCGGATTTGCATCGCGGAGCTCCAGGCACGTGAAAACCGTCGCCATCGTAGGATTGAGCAGGCCAACATCCTCCTTGGTAATGACACAGGGATCATAGATGAGACCCTCTTCAAGGAAGGATTCCTCGATACTTAAGCCGATCGTATTTATATTTCCTTAGGGTTGTATTTCTCTTTTCAAGAAGTGAGCATAGACCACTTTTTTCGACTTCATTTTGTCCTTAGAAAGTCGAAGTGGCTTAATTTCCTTTTCTGGTTGAAACGACTTAAGTTATTAAAGCCTTGTACTCGCTATTATGAACTTATTAATAAAGTTCCTCTTTTAATTATTAGCACTTGATCTATCTATTCTTTCTTTATACTACACCGAATTAACAAACGTAAACAAACCCAAAACCTTCAGATGGTCAACACGAGAGCCACTAATCGCAGTACCACTGAACCTAGAGACGGAAATGACGATGTCGAGTCCGAAACTAGAAGAGAGCCAGGAGTGAATCCACCTCATGCACCAGTAGCGCCAATTGCATTCAACGCAGAGACTGTGAATGCGCTACGCACTCTCGTACAACAATTGATACGAAAGGAGATTCCTGCTGGGGTTCCTAAACCTGTGGATCCCGAAGTCCCAAATGTAGTGCCAGATGAAGGGCTGGAAGAAGTAGGACAGACTGCAGAGGTGATTCCCGTGAAACAGAATCTGGTTAGCTTCACTGATGGAATCAGGGCTTTCAACGCCATGAAGCCTGATTCGTACGACGGAACTGGGGATCCGTCAGGAGTACAATACTGGTTCTCTCATATGGAGCGACACTTACGCAACATACCATGCTCGGAAACGGATAAAGTGCACATGGCTGCACTTAAATTAAAAGATGAAGCAGGCGAGTGGTGGGAGAGCTCTAGTCTAGCCGGCCGCCCAGACTTAAGCTGGGCAATGTTTAAAAGCAAGATGATGCGCAGATTCTTCACAGAATCAATGAGAGAGGAGAAGTTGGATGAATTCCACTCCCCAAAGCTGCATGGGTTGAATGTGCTAGAAAGAGCTAAAAGTTTAACACCCTGCTACAGTATGCTGATGAGGAGATCACCACAGAGAAGCAGAAGATCAAACACTTCCATCGATGGATGAGTGATCACATTAAACCGTGGATGGAAAACCGCTCCTTCACAACCCTTGAAAAATATGTGGATCATGCGCATAAAATGGAGTCGACTCTGAAAGTTCCCGAACGCAACAAGTTCGGTGGAGGAAAGCCTCACCACTCTAGTCACAGTGGGTTTAAGAGGCCAGCATCGCCGCAAGGATCTCAGTGGTCAAAGAAAAGCAAGCATAAGGCCTCATCGGTTGGTACAAGACCGAGCCATGGGACTGAATCCACAAGGACCCCAATCGTCTGTCACAACTATGCTGAGCCCGGACATATAAACCGGAAGTGTCCCAAGCCGCCAAGAAGATGTTACAACTACAATAAGGACGGACATGTCCGACAATTCTGCAGGCAACCAGCGAACCCATTAGGTCAGACCCGCTCAAACACAGTTTCCCAACGACCTCAAGCGTCAAACAAGCCAGCAGGAACCACTTCAGTTCAGTCCACGACCAACCAGAAAGGCAAAGGGCCTGTGAACCCGCAAGGACAAGGACAGAGATTGTACGAGATGCGTACCACTGACAAACCAGAAGAACCCATCTGCCAAGGTACTCTCCATATCCGTTCTAAAGACGTGTTTATACTCTTCGATTTCGGTGCATCACATTCATTCATATCCGAAAAATGCATAGAACTTCTAGGTTTAGATAACCTCGAGAAGTGTGAACCGTTCATAGTGAACCTTCTGAATGGAGAAAAGATTTTAGGAGCCAGGCAATTGGGAAAATTTCCCTTATGCATTCAGGGAGTGAACTTCTGCTCCAATTTGATATGCATCCCGATGGATCCCTATGACATCATACTCGGAAGAGATTGGTTGTCTGAGCATGGAGCAATCATTGATTTCTACACCCGAATTGTGACCATCAACTCGGGAGGAAAACACATCTGCAAGTTCAAAGGGAAACGAGAAGAAGAAAATGGAAAGGTGATCAACGCCATGAAAGCCAGTAAACTACTAAGGCAGGGCTGCGTTGGATATCTTTGCTATCTTGAGTCAACAGATAAGAAGATTGTAAACGTGCAAGAGATCCCCTTGGCCAGAGAGTTTCCCGACGTCTTTCCAGAAGAACTCCCCGGGTGACCTCCTCGATGAGAAGTTTAGTTTTCAATAAGCCTCGAGCCTGGCACTGGCCCAATCTCTAAGGCGCCATACAGAATGGCCCCGCTAGAGATGAAAGAACTCAAGAGTCAGCTCGAAGAACTGCTTGAGAAGGGTTACATTCGACCGAGTGCTTCGCCTTGGGGAGCTCCAGTGCTATTTGTGAAAAAGAAGGACGGAACCTTCCGTTTGTGCAACGACTACAGAGAACTGAACAAGGTCACCATCAAGAACAAGTATCCTCTTCCAAGGATAGACGATCTCTTAGATCAACTCAGAGGTGCAAAAGTTTTCTCAACGATCGACCTGAGGTCGGGCTATCACCAGCTTCGGATCCGCGAGGAAGACATTCCGAAGACCGCCTTCCGTACCCGTTATGGTCACTAAGAGTTTGTAGTGATGCCATTCGGGCTGACCAATGCAGCTGCGATATTCATGGATCTAATGCACCGATGCTTCCATGAATATCTCGACAAATTCGTAATCGTTTTCTTACACGACATCTTGGTATACTCTGAAGATCAAGCTGACCATGAAGAGCATCTCCGAACCGTGCTACAGATCCTAAGGCACAACCAACTCTACGCCAAGCTGTCCAAGTGCGACCTATGGCTTAGAGAAGTGGCTTTCTTAGGCCACGTCATTAATCAAGACGGAGTATTAGTGGACCCAAAGAAGATTGAGGCAGTCTCAAAATGGAAACAACCCAAGAATGTGAAGGAAATTCGCAGCTTCCTAGGACTCGCCGGGTACTATAGAAGGTTCGTTGAAGGGTTTTCAAAGATTGCCCTTCCCACGACAAAGTTACTCCGAAAGACTCATAGGAAGTTCGTATGGGATGAGAAGTGCGAAGAGAGTTTCCAAGAACTCAAGAAGCGCCTCACCAGTGCGCCAGTGCTAACATTGCCCAATGGACACGACGATTATGTGGTCTACAGTGACGCCTCAAAGCAAGGGTTAGGATGCGTACTCATGCAGAATGGGAAGGTGATTGCCTACGCGTCTCGACAACTGAAGGTCTATGAAGTAAATTATCTGACGCACGACCTTGAATTGGCAGCAGTAGTATTCGCGTTAAAGATTTGGCGACACTACTTGTACGGGGTTAAGTGTCAGATATACACGGACCACAAGAGTTTGAAGTATGTGTTCACGCAGAAAGAGTTGAACATGAGACACAGAAGATGGCTGGAATTGCTGAAAGACTACGACATAGAGCTACTCTACCATCCGGGTAAGGCTAACGTCGTAGTAGACGCTCTCAGTCGAAAGACGCAACAAGAGGGCATTGTAGCAATGTTAACCGCCCAACCAAAGTTGCAGCAAGAACTCATCGGAGAAGGCATTGAAGTTTGGTTCGAAAGACAACAAGGTTGTCTCAACACTCTAGAAATCCAATCCGATTTGCTGACAGAGATCAAAGAAAAGCAGGTTGATGATATCATGCTGATCAGAATCAGTGGCGAAGTACAAGAAGGCAAAGCACCTGGGTTCGTCATTCAAGATGACGGTTCCCTTCGGTTCCAGAACCGGATTTGTGTGCCAGTAGTGGACGAGCTTCGAAAGAGCATCCTAAAAGAAGCCCACTCATCTGCCTATTCAGTACATCTAGGAGCAAGTAAAATGTACAATGATGTACGCAAGATTTTCTGATGGCCCAATCTAAAGAAAGATGTCGCAGAGTTCATATCTAAATGCTAGGTCTGCCAGAAAGTAAAGATCGAACATCGAAGACCTGGAGGAAAGTTGCAATCCCTTTCCGTCCCCGAATGGAAATGGGAAGATATTGCAATGGACTTTGTGACCGATCTACCAAAGACCCAAAAGCAAAAGGATTCTATCTGGGTTATTGTAGACCGACTCACCAAGTGTGCCCACTTCATCCCCATTCAAAAGAAGTGGAAGGCTCCAAAGCTATCAACAGTTTTCGTCAAGGAAATAGTTCGCCTCCATGGGACCCCTAAAACGATCACCTCCGACCGAGACGGTCGCTTCATGGCCTCATCTGGAAAGGACTGAAATTCAACACCGCATTCCATCCTCAAACTGATGGTCAATCAGAAAGGACCATCCAAACTCTCGAGGATATGCTACGAGCTTGCGTGCTAGACCGCACCACAAGTTGGGATGACAGCTTACACCTCATAGAATTCACTTACAACAATAGCTGGCATTCTTCCATCAAGATGGCTCCTTTTGAAGCCTTGTACGGCCGTAAATGTCGTTCTCCGCTTTGTTGGGACGATAACGCCGACAAGATTCTCCTAGGACCATACCTAATAGAGCATACTGCCTCCGAAGTCGCCCTCATCCGTCAAAGAATGTTGACCGCTCAGAGTCGACAAAAGTCTTATGCAGATCTGAAGAGACGAGACATAGAATTTGCTGTAGGAGACAAAGTTTTCGTCAAAGTATCTCCTTCAAAGGGCGTGTTCCGCTTCGGAAGGCGAGGCAAGCTTAACCCTCGCTATGTAGGACCCGTCGAAGTCCTAGAAAGAGTCGGCAACCTGGCCTATCGAGTTGCTTTACCACCTTCTGCTCACCCAGTGCATAATGTTTTCCATGTGTCACTCTTAAGGAAGTATGTGCCCGACGAATCCCACGTGATCAATTTCGATGATGTTGAGATCCAGTCGGATGGCACATACGAAGAGAGACCGATCAAGATTGTAGAGCACCGAATCAAGCAATTGCGCAACAAAGAAGTAACTTTAGTCTGTGTACTCTGGTCCAAGGACGGCAACGAAGGTACAACTTGGGAAACCTGGGAAACCGAGCAAGACATGCAGAGGCGTTTCCCAGAGTTAATGTCTTCTTGAACACCACGAGGGTGATCCTTTTTAAGGGGGTACTAGACCCCATGGAATCCTTGCAAGTCCTAAACTGTAATTGCTTTTGTCTCTACATCTCAGTACTACCCTTTTTTCTCTAAGTTTCGGGGACGAAATTTATTTAAGGGGGTACTATTGTAATATCTGCAATATTCCAAGCATTTAAAATATAATATTTCAATTATTTTCTCTAAGTTAAAAAGAAGGATTTTTGGATATCGAATTAATTTATCTTATTCTCTTTCGAAAGAGGCTACTAATAAAAGTCGAAATAAGATGAAAATGTAATAAATAACTCGAGGGGTATAGTTTAACAAAGTGAGGTAAATCAATAAAAAGAATATTAATAAAAATAATATTCTTTGGAAATTTAATTTATTCTAGGAAATAAATTACATAAGAGTCTAGAAAACTAAATACAAGTTTTGCAAAAAGAATGCAAGAGCCGGGATTTGAACCCGAGATCTCTTGCACTCCAACCTCACAGGCCCCTCACCAATTTCCGGTAGACCAATTGAACTTGCTTACTCATTCACCCAACCTTTTTATCTAATATCAACTAACTCTTCTTCATCTTCCAAAAAGACATCAGAATGATGTCTGATTGAATTGACGTAGTTTTTGAATAGAGCCAATCCATGCTCTTCCCCCACCTCCTTTGCCTTGCAAGACCACCCTTACTACATCATCTTCTCATCACCACAAGAAGCACACCATTGCCCTATAGGAGAGCTTCTCCTCCTTCTCCATTGGTCTACCTCCATAGACATGGATCGCAAGCTTCCACAATTTGTCTATAAAAGGGGCTCATATTCATCCTTTTCACTCACAAATTCATTCACCCTTTCTTTCTAGTCCAAGTTCTCTCTTAATCTTAAAAAAAAATCAGCCAATTCCAAACTCTATTTCTCCATTAAAACACCACCAAACACCTCCTTTTCTTCCCCTTGGAGCCGCCGGACCGCCTCCCTGCCCTAGCCGGACCACCAGCGCGCCGCCCCTGCTCCGCCGAGCCACGCGGGAGTCGTCGCCCGTCCCTGGTTGCACCGCCGAGACCGCCGACCCTCTTCCCTTCCTTCTTCTCCATTGTTCTGTAAATACAGAATACAGAGTATAATTCTAATCCTATTTTTATTTAATTTAATTTAAGTATTTATAAGTTATTGAGTTTTTACAAAAGTCTAGAATAAAAAGGGATAAAAATAATTAGATAAAAAAGATCTTGTTAGTTGGAGTTTAGAAACAAACTTATTTACCTTAGTAACTTAAGCTAATTAGAACATATAGATATATTGCATTAATTTATGGTTAGTATGTTTTTATAAAATAGATAGATCTTTATAAAATAAATAATAAAGTTCCTAATAAATAAAAGTTGTTGCATGTCCAATTATATTATAAATAGGTTGTATAAAATAATCATAACTTATAAAATCATAATGTATATTATCATCTTGATCATGTAAGAACTTTAGAATTTGATGCATGTATTAAACATTAGAATATATCATATTTATAATTTTGGTCATAATAAATATACTTAGGAACTTAAATCCTTTATTAAATGAAAATATGATATAAGCATACTTTTAAGTGTAGGAACTACTACAATTTAAGGACTTCTAGTAATATGTACATATATAAATTTTAGTATAATATATGTTGGTGACTTAGGTCTTAATATAAATATAAAGAAAAAGAAGGGATGAGAGATCTATAAAAATATAGTACTATGGTTCAAAAGCTTGATGACATAGACTAGGGTTTGATCTTGGATTTTGGATGTCATGGAAGTATAATATTATTAGTGGAATAGGGCTAGAATAAACTATGGAAACAAAAATATTAATAATACCTAAGTGTAGAAATTAGTCACAAGACCAAAGTTGTGAATGAAATATATTAAGTAGAATATTACAAATATTCTAAGATAATTATAGAATAAGTGAATTGTTTAAAAAGGAAACCTTTTTAATATAAGGAAAATATTAGTTTATAGATTAAAAATATTAAAATAATAGTTATGATCATAAGGTGCGAGTTCAATAAGGGAGGAATATATTTTATACAAGACATGAGAATATTTTTATAAACATTATAATATAAAAAGGGGAGTTTGGTTCAAATAAAACAAGCTCTTATCCTGAAACGAACTCTTATCCTGAAACGAATGCACTTTTTGTAGTTAATAGTACACTTTTCCTACTTTAGAGTGCACTTTTTCGCATTTGCACTTTTCGTACTTTTTAGTGCACTTTTCATATTTTTTGTAGTGCACTTTTTCGTAGTGCACTTTTTGTATTTTTCAATGCACTTTTGTATGAAAAGTGCACTACTAACTAGAAAAGGGCATTCGTTTTACGTTTTAGGATAAGAGTTTGTTTTATTTGAACCAAACTCATAAAAAGGGTGCTAGAATTATTATAAATAAAGATAGTGTAACATATAGTAATAATAGTAAGTTACCTAATCAAGCAACTTAGGAAATCCTATTTTAGGAAACTTCTAAGTAAAGGAACTTGAGTATGATGTTTTAGGTAATAAGAATTATGAAAGTAAATACAATTCTTTTAAAAGAATTAATTTAATAATTATTTTAATAAAGATCTTTCGGAATAATAAGGATATTACCAAAACTAAAATAATAATAAAGGAATATTATTATTTTAGGAAAATGACTTCCTAAATTATTATTATAATAATTTAGAAGCTTAAACCCTCTTATAAATAGTATAAGAGGTAATCCGAACGTTAGTAGAAGAATCGTGTTTTTGAACTTTTCGTAAATTCCCTATCATTAGGTCGGAATCCTCGCTCATAGTAGGAACTCGCCTAATTTTCGTCAAAAGCTCGTTGCTAAACTCGATTACGCTAAGGCAAGTGGAATTTCCCCTTGTGCCCTTTTATATCCGTCTTTATGATATCTTTCGATGTTGGGAACTTCTTGTATGCTTATTAACAATGAACCTAGGAAATATCGATTGCTAGAAATAACGACCCTTGTTAGTATAGTAAATATTATATTCCTTGCTAGGATTATATTTGCTAGTGTGTGTACTCTTGATTGATTGCAAATCTCATTCAGAGATTTGAATTGAATAAATTAGAAAGGGGTGCGAGTTAGTCGACACCTCTATATAACCTTACTAAGTCGTACGTGCATACGACTTTCGGGATCATGATCTCCATCCGCTCCGATTGCAAGGAGGAATTGAGCGCACTCTAGCTAAGTGCAGGGGAATTGATGTTCTCCTTCGGGTGGCTCGGTTTATCCGTGTCCCACCACTCTCTCTTGTAAAAGTCATCAACAAGATTGAATATTTTCATCACTAATTAAGATAAGTGTGTATGCACACTTAAGATATCAAAACCGGACCGGTCTCAAATGATCGTTCCGGCTCTCGGTCCGCCCAAAAGCGCGAGAGGTTTTCACTTGTATGAATTAAATAATGTTCCCAACATCCTATCGAAATCTTAAAGAAGACTACGATCTAGTAGTACTTCTCTTGCTCATCAAGCTATCCCTTTTTGATATGCTATCGCTATCGTTCGTATCTTAGCTCCACATGATAAAGCCCATCGTAAACACAACCCTCTTTTCTCTCATTATACCGTTAAGTGAAATTACCGAATTACCCTCGGGAAGTTCTATTCCCGCTTGCTTAGTCTCCTAGACTAATTCTTCTTTCCGCATGTTTGCCTGGCATTCTATCGCCCCTCGCGAATTATGTCAGATTCAGGAAACCATAGCAAGGCGAAGTGAAGGGAAGTGAAGGAAGTCAAGATTGCTCAAGATGTACTTTTATTTCCATTTTCGTTTTAATATTACTTTATTGTAGGGTATTTTGTAATGAACTAAGTCTCCTTCGGGAGCATGCTTTCCTATTTATGTAATATGTTTTTATTCCGCATTTAATCGTTCTATATCATTCTAAAAGCCTTGGGTGACTTTGGACGGTAAAGTCTGAAGTCACTGGCGGTAATACCCAATGTTATAAAATAGGGGTGTTACATTGCAAACAATAGAGAAGTTCGACTTTGTATTGTGGAACCTGAGATATATCAATAGAATATAGTACGTGTTCAAAATCCTCCAAGGGAGATAGAGGTTTACTCTTTAGCTAGTTGGCTAAAGAGGTTCTTCTATAAAGGAATTGTGTCCTTGTCTTAAATTCCTGTTTAGTCTTGTTCTATATTATTTCGCTACGTAAGGGAACTGTCACTGGAACAGTTCTCGACTGTCTAGACTAACATCGATCCTACAAGTTATAGAAATAAGAGAGAGATAGAGAGCCATGTGGTAATTACATCTCATAGAGCACACCATCATAGCCTAAAAATATTGTTTGAAATTCAAGATTAGATAGACGCCATTCTTCGAGCTTCGCCAATTGGATAACTAAGAAAAATTCATTTTTTTTCTTCTTGGTCAAAGTTGTTCTTATTTTAGTAATAAGTAAATAAACACACATAAATACATAATCAATTATCACAAAATTATACACACACAATAGCTTTTCTGAATGGTACAATTATTCGTAGAATAATACTTTCAAATCCTCCAAGACTTGCGCGTTAGTGCACATGCAGATTTTGGTTTTTACACCCCTTGGGGTCCCGCGATCCCAATTGTTATCTAGGTACTTTTCTCCTTAATCTACCTTATTGCCTGATAGCATGTATTTTATACCTCTTAGGAAATGCATTTAGGACTTTAGTTTGGTTTGTTTTAAGCATTTTTCTTGTTGTTTCTAGTAATTTTCATTTTGTTTTCATTTTAGATGTCTACACGTGTATCTTTATGATTTTCAGGAACTTTGGAGAAGTTGGAGCTTCATTTGGACGCGTTTGGAGACATGGAAAAATCAGGAATTTAGTCTAGAAGGTAATG
Organism: Fallopia convolvulus; assembly: GCA_964016875.1. Lineage (NCBI taxonomy): Eukaryota > Viridiplantae > Streptophyta > Magnoliopsida > Caryophyllales > Polygonaceae > Fallopia > Fallopia convolvulus. Next base: position 15,514,953 of record OZ024724.1, read on the forward strand.
AGACAGGAAACGAATCATATTAGAACCAACAAGAAGAAACCACACGATCCATGTTAAGGTCGGGCACCAAGGTGGACGGTCGTGTGGGCTTGGTTGAAGAAATTTCGAATCGTGCGGCCAAGTACATGACACGGCCAAGGTCGTGCGCCTAGGGCGCACAATCGTGCGTTTTTCCTCAACGAAAGTTAAAGGTCTAGCGTTACTAGGCGCACGATCTTGCGTACACCAGTACAAGGTCGTGCACCTCTTCACAGGGTTGTGCGCCTAAGCTGCACGACACACGCATTGCACTCTTTTTCCCTTCGACCAAGTTTTTATCCCATTGGGTTTTACTTGATAAGGTTTTTAGTGAGGCAACATCAAGGTGTACAATGGGATCAATGGTTGCACTCTTTTTCACTTCGTTTAGGTTTTTTATCCTACTAGGTTTTTCCTGACAAGGTTAATAATGAGGAAACGTCTATCCATATCCCACAACATCAAAAGAAGGTGAATATTTTAGGGGGAGTTTTATGAATGAATGCCCTTATGTGTACAAGTTAACCTCACCTATTTTCACTTGCTTGTATCACACATGTCATGTAGATGAACAATTGTATAATGTATGATTGGAGGTAAATTGTACAAGGTAAATTATTCACCTTCTTCACCTCCTTATTTCCATGCATGAATCATGGAGATTCACCTAAGTTTTACCCCTCCTTTGGCCTATAAATATGCCCATCATCCATTATAAAACTGGCACTAAAGTAGAGTAAGAAATACATTCTCTAAAGTTCTTACTCTCCCTCCCTCTCTTCTAATGATCTAAAAGTTCTCTTAAAGTTGTTTAAGTGTTCTTTCGAAGAGATTAATTGGTCTTGATTTTATAATCTTTTCATAACACGTTATCAACATGAGTCGCTAATTACCAATTGAGCTTCACTAATCACCAAGGTACAAACTCTATCTCTTCCTAATCTTAATCATGCACGAAGTTTATTTCCTAAAACCGTTTTGAGGAGTATGCTTTGTAGTTGCCCGATTTAGGACTTCTACATCAGAAACTCGTTTTCTTCTTAGATTTGAATCGATTTCTTACCAAAATAAACCATGCTTTTGGATATCTACAAGGAACAAACAAAATATTAGATTTGCTTACCTCCTTTGAAGTTTAAAACCGATTTCTCCCCCGAAAATCTTCACTTTCACCACTTGGATTGGAAGTTAGTTTAACCAAAATGATTATGAGCATGATATTGGTAATCACAATAAGAACAAGGCAAATGAAAAGCTCAATAAAAAATCTCCTATTATCGAATCTAAGACGATGCAAAATATCGTCGTCGACCATGGAGAATGACGAAAGAAAATTTTGGTAAAGGCGGTCGAATATGGAAGTGGAGGAAGGAGATAAGGTCGGAAGTGAAAAGGTGAAAAAGGGAGATGAAGGGAACTGGATTTTGTAAGGACTTTATGGACCTCGGACTAAGGACTTTTAAGATCCTCGGACTTTAAGGACTTTAAAGATTTCAAATTTCCCGCTAAATACTATCCTTTTCATTTCGCATGTTCTTTTACTTTTGTCTTACGATATCGTCTATTCCTATATCCATATTGATTGACTACTTCTCTGACTCATGAAATCTTTCTTTACGCATTTTGAATATATCATCTACATGCATATATTTATTGTTTGATATGACATGTCCTTCAATCGTCCAATACACGACTCATGAATTATATTATTGATTATGTTAACCTTTGTTTTGCATATCTTTATATGTTGCAACTAATGGAAAACATAGCTAAAAGGGATTTTGACATCCTTGATTTGTCAGGCCAAAAATACCTCGAATGGAGGGTTGATGCCATCGCTCACCACAAGGAAAATGGCCTTGAGGAAACAATTGTGGCAAACAATAGTGCCACCCCACAAGAAAAGGCAAAAGCCATTGTGTTCCCCCGCCATCACATTCATGAAAGTCCCAAAACTGAGTACTTATTTGTGGAGGATCCAAGAGAATTATGAGAGAGCCTAAATGAGCGATATGCTCATCAAAATGAAGTTTTGCTCCCACAAGCAACACATGAATTGAATACTATAAGGTTTCAGGACTTTATGTCCATCACTGAGTACAATAGTGCTATCCACAAGATCACTTCTCAGTTGAGACTGTGTGGTCAAATGATCACTCAACAAGAAATGTTGGAGAAACTTTCTCCACTATGCATGCTTCAAATATATTATTCCAACACAGTACAAAGAAAGAAATTTCAAAAGATATTCTGACTTGTTGAAAGTATTGTTGGTTCTTGATAAGAATAATGACCTCCTAATGAAAAACCACAACCTAAGGCCTACTGTCTCAACAGCTGCCCCATAAGCAAACACTATGAACAAAGCATTTCATGACACAAACAACAATGAACAGGGGCAGCAATCACACCGTAAAAATGGGCGTGGATGTGGTCGTGGTAACTATGGGAGTCAAGGTGGCCGTGTTGGCCATGGGCAAGACGGAGCCTACAACAAAGCCGTGATAATCACTGTGAGAACCATGGCTACAAGGGGGATGTGAAGCAAAAGGTCCGAAACGGTCCATCAGGACCCTCCAAAATCCAAATCAACATGCTACAAATGTGGCATGACTGATAACTGGTCAAAGGTATGTCACACAGCTCCACACCTAGTGAAGCTATACCAAGCTGAAAAGAATAAAGAAAGGGCTATCGAGGCCAACTAGATCGATAATAAAGATGTGGATAGGTCACTTGTGACTAGTCTGGATGTCAATGACTTTCTCAACTTTGAGAATGATGATGGCTATATCTTAGGGGTTTAAATAAAGAGAACAAGCCCCTAAATATCTCTACTATATCCCATTTTATTGTATAATACTTGCAATGACTTTTATATCTCATGCTTTAACCTCTATCTCGTAGTACTTTGTATAATAGAAATTATATAATATAATTATCCTTGTATAATATATGAAGCTTTTATTAATGCCTTAATTCTCCTTTTCTTTATATTTATAGAAAAATATGGATTGACCTAAGGTGAAACTCTATGGGAATGAGCAATGGCTTTTTGACAGTGCAACAACACACACCATCTTGAGGAGTAAAGAATACTTTACTCAATTAAAAGCCTTTGCAAGCAATGTCACTACAATATCTAGTGTGTCAAAACTCATCGAAGGCCTTGGAAGAGTTGTCATTCTACTACCAAGGGGAACAAAGCTAGTAATACATGACGCACTATATTCGAGTAAATCTGGAAGGAATTTACTAAGCTTTAAAGATGTGCGTCTAAATGGGTTTCATATGGAAACCATGAATGAAAATGGGAGAGAATACTTGTTCATCATAAAACATGAATCTAGCCATAAACAAATTCTCGAAAGGATGCCAAGACAAACCTCCAGATTATATCATACATACATTTATCTGTTTGAGGTCAATGCAACATTTAACAAAAGGTCACATGACCAAGATGCATTCACATTATGGCATGACCGATTGGGTCATCCAGGAGTAGTAATGATGCACAAATCATAAAGAGCTCACTCAAACAAACATTAAAGAACATTAAGGTTCTTCTATCCAATGATTTTATTTGCACTGCTTGCTCACTTGGGAAGCTAATTATCAGGCGTTCTAAAAACAAGATTGCAAGTGAGACTCATGTATTCTTAGAAAGAATACAAGAGATATATGTGGGCGAATTACTCCACCATGTGGACCATTTTGATACTTTATGGTGCTAATTGAGGCATCTACATGTTGGTCACGTGTAAGCCTATTGTCAACAAGAAATGTTGCATTTGCTAAACTCCTTGCCCAAATAATCCGATTGAGGGCCCAATATCCGGATTATACAATAAAGAAAATTCAGCTTGATAATGCAGGAGAATTTACGTCTCAAACTTTCAATGACTATTGTATGTCAATTAGGCTTGATATAGAGCATCAAGTGGATCATTTTCACACACAAAGTGGTCTTGTTGAGTCATTGATAAAGCGATCGCAATTAATTGCCAGACCATTATTGATGAAATCAAAACTACCACTATCGGCATGGGGACATGCAATATTAATGCAACAACCTTAATTCGATTAAGGCCAATTGCAAACCATGAACATTCCCCTATGCAACTTGTGTCTGGTAAGGAGCCAAACATTGCACATCTAAAAATATTTAGATGTGCAGTTTATGTCCCTATTGCTCCACCGCAACGCACAAAGATGGGACCTTAAAGAAGATTGCGAATTTATGCTTGTTTTGAGTCTCCCTCGATAATCAAATATCTTGAACCAACAATTGGCGATTTATTTACAACAACATTTGCTGATTGTCATTTTGATGAAAATACATTACCAACCTTAGGGGAAGAAAAGAAAAATGGGGACCCACATGTGAAAGAAATCACATGGAATGCAAACTCATTATCCAATCTTGATCCAAGAATAAATTGTGTGAACAATAGGTACAACGAATTATTCATTTGCAAAATGTTGCAAATCAGTTACCGGATGCATTTACTGATACAAAGAAGGTAACTAAATCACATATACCTGTAGAAAATGCTCCAGCAAGAATTGAAATACCCAATGGATTGCCAGATGCATCCATCGCAAGCGAGTCTGCAACATGTCGAAAGCGTGGTAGATCGTTAGGTTCAAAAGATTTGAAACCGAGAAAGGAAAAGAGCCAAAAGGGTATAGCAGGAGAAGCCACAATGGATCATGAGAATGATGATAAAGGAAAAGATATTGAAAATGAGAATACCTCAACAAAGGGTGATATTCTAGACAAGAATAATGATATCGACAATTTTGAGATTTCCATAAACTATGTGTCCACATGCACACAATGGAATCGAAAAGATGTAATTGTCGATGCTGCATTTTCCTACTTAGTGGCTAGTAATATTGGAATTGAAGATGACGATTTTGAACCAAAATCGGCCGATGAATGCCGACGAAGAAAAGATTGGCCAAAATGGAAAGAGGCTATTCAGGCAGAACTAAAATCGCTTGAAAAACGAGAGTTCTTTGGACCAGTAGTTCGTACACCAAATGGTGTGAAACCAGTCGACTATAAATGGGTCTTCGTACGCAAATGAAATGAGAAAAACGAAATTGTAAGATATAAAGCAAGGCTTGTAGCACAAGGTTTTTCTCAGATCCATGGAATTGATTATGAAGAAACATACTCTTCGGTAGTTGATGCAACTACATTGAGGTTCCTAATTGGTCTGACTGTCTTTCAAAGGTTACAAATGGGCCTGATGGATGTTCTTACAGTATATTTATATGGATCGCTTGATATAGACATGTAGATGAGAGTCCTAGAAGGACTCAAGTTGCTTGAGGCCAATAATTCTGGACCTCGAGAAATGTTTTCCATAAAATTGAGGAGGTCATTGTATGGACTAAAACAATCTAGGAGAATGTGGTACAACTGCTTCAGTGAAAGAGGGATACAAGAACGTCACCGTTTGTCCATGTGTTTTCATTAAGCGATCCGAAAAGGGATTCACTATTACCGTAGTTTATGTTGACGATTAAACATCGTCGGAACTACAAATGAACTTAAAGATTTTGCAAAATATTTGATGAAAAAAATCGAGATGAAAGATCTCGGACAAACAAAGCTTTGACTTGGCTTACAAATTGAGCACTTAAGGGATGAAATCTTTATGCATCAGTCTAATTACACTGAGAAAGTTCTTAAAAGATTTGATATGGACAAAGCACACTCTTTGAGCTCTCCAATGGAAGTTCGACCCCTCAAAGTAGAAAAGGATCACGTTCGTCCTCGAGAAGAGGATGAAGAGGTTCTTGGTCCTAAGGTACCATATTTAAGTGAAATTGGTGATTTAATGTACTTAAGTAACAATACAAGAACAAATATTGTTTTTGTAGTATATTTTTTGTCTAGGTATAGCACTGCACCAACAAGGAGTCATTGGAATGAGATCAAACATGTATTACGCTATCTCCGAGGAACACATGATCTTGGGTTGTATTATCGTAACCAAGGTGATGCAACCTTAATTGGATATGCAGATGCAGGGTACTTGTCTGACCCACACAAAGCCAAATCGTAAAATGGTTATGTGTTCCCATATGGAGGCACTGCCATCTATTGGAGATCAAAAAAGCAGACTGTGACTACCACATCATCAAATCAAGCATAATTGATTGCACTATATGAGGCAGGAAGATAATCATGTCCCTTCGAGCAATGATTCAATTCATCTAGAAAGAAAGTGGAATGAAGCCCACTACTCTGATGATCCAACAATATTATATGAGGATTACTCAGCATGCGTTGCTCAGATGAAGAAGGGCTACATCAAAGGAAACCGCACAAAGCACATATCTCCAAAATTCTTCTCCACTCGTGAATTGGAAGAAGCTGGTGAAGTGGACATCCAACAAATTCGGTCAAATGACAACTTGGATAACTTGTTCACAAACTCCTTAATCCCAAGAAATTTGGAGAATTAGTATCCAAAATTGGAATGTGCAGACTTCGAGACATACATTGAAGTCAGGGGGAGAATCACACGCGTAGAACTCTTTTTCCCTTCGATCAAGTTTTTATCCCATTTGGTTTTACTTGACAAGGTTTTTTATGAGGCAACATCAAGGCGTACAATGGGATCAATGGTTGCACTCTTTTTCCCTTCGTTCAGGTTTTTTATCCCACTGGGTTTTCCCTGACCAGGTTTTTAATGAGTCAATGTCTACACATATCCCACAACATCAATAGAAGGTGAATATTCAAGGGGGAGTGTTATGAATGAATGCCCTTATATGTACAAGTTAACCTCATTTATTTTCACTTGCTTGTATCACACATAGCATGTAGATGAACAACTGTATAATGTATGATTGGAGGTAAATTGTACAAGATGAATTGTTCATCTACTTCACGTCCTTATTTTCATGAATGAATAATGGAGATTCACCTAAGTTTTATCCCTCCTTTGGCCTATAAATATGACCATCATCCATTGTAAAACTAGCACCAAAGTAGAGTAAGAAATACACTCTCTAAAGTTCTTACTCTCCCTCCCTCTCTTCTAATGATCTAAAAGTTCTCTTAAAGTTATTTAAGTGTTCTTTCCAAGAGATTAAGTGGTCTTGATTTTATAAGCTTTTCATAACAATTGAAACTTATTTTATTAACTGACATAGTTTTTTAGGATCACTTCCATGAAAGAAGTATTTTGGTCAAGTGAGACCCGCTTAATTAATTATGCACCAGTTAAGGTTATACTTTGAAACGGAAATCTTAAAATTAAAAGTAGAAAGATAAAATCATTTAAATTGATTTTATTAATCTACATAATTTTTAGGACCGTTTCTATAAAAAAGAGTACTATAATCCGAAATATATAATTTTACCGTCCTAATACAAATCCCCATCCAATACGATTATACTCTTACCGACTTAAATGAATTTCTATCCCTTCTAATTACTTGTGTGCTAAGCTATAATCATACATATTTGATTGTGCAACATGCAAGTTTTGATTTCGCTTTGTCTTTAATTTTACGTCGTCATCTTCCGCCTATATATATAAACATTAGTGGGTGAGACTTGATTTTTGAAAGCCATCCCACTCCCACCATTTCACATATGTTCATTCAATTAAAATCTCAATTCTATTTTCCAGTAGGAGGATCAGGCTCCACCTCTTCTAATTTATAATCACCTTCCGTTCAAACCTCAATCTTCACAACCGACCTTCTTCACCACCGACTTAGCTTCTCTGTCCCGCCTTGTTTTAACTAGCCTTGTTGTTTAGGAAAGCTTACATTCTTGACTTGATCAAAGTTAGATTCGAGGCAAGTGGACGGTTCTCTCTTGCATTATTGCTATTACATGAGGATTTGAATCCCGTTTTATATTTTTGTTGGAAACACTTGTTTGCTAAATAACGGAATTAGGTTTATTTACTGCTTAGATTTAAGAGTCTTTTGTCGGAAACCACCCGTAAGATAGGCCATATTGCGTTTAACCACCCGTCTAATATCAATTTACCGGAAACCACCCATATACACATCTCCGTTAGCCAACTACCACCCGCCATGGAACTTCCGTTAACAAGTCGTTAGATGTATTATTTTTTCTCATTTAAATCCAAAATTAAACAAAAATCCCTATTTTTTGTTATATCTTTCTCCTACCTATTTTTTCAGATCTGGGGTAGGGGCTGGGGGTTGCAAGTCTGCAACTCTTCGATCGATAGCTTCAACCTTCATGTCTTCAACAATGGTGCCTTCCCCGCCCAGGCCTTCGGCGTCACCCCCATTGCCCGCCACTAAGACCTCACCTTCCCCGCCCTCGGTGCTGCCCAAGCTCACTTGGCTCCACATCGACTTTATCCCCAATGATTGACTTGACAGTGACGGTCGGGGCCAATACCCCTCTTCTTGAGTTCGGCCAATACCCCTATGTCAAGCCCTCCACCGAACACCCTCTCCATTTCAGCCATCGCTGCAACTTCGGCCTCACCTAATTCCCTGGCCTCAATTTTGAGGATGGCCATTGATGCAACTCCGAATCCGGCGGATCTCCGACGATGACCTCCAACTTGGGATCAATTCCTTGCATAAGGAAAAGCGAATTTTGAGGATCTCTCATTTCCTTCGGAAGAAGGCATCGTCGTTCGTACCACTACCTTCATGGTTCTCGACTTTGGTGATGGAGAAGAGTAAAACGTTAACAAATTGAGCCTTCTCCTCAAGCACCTAGGGATCGTTGACTACATGGGAGGCCCCGTAAAGGTTAAATTCGCAAAATCGGTGAATGCGCACGAGGCGGATCTAGATCTAGGGTGGTTCTGGAGGAAATTTCAAAGGGAGCTGGATCAAAACCTAAAGAAGGATTTCAAATAGTGTGAGCGGATGCCAGATGGGTATTAATTACATTGGGAATTTTTTTAAATATTTGTATGAAATGAATATACATTAAAATAGTATAATTTAGAAGGGTAAAATTGTATTTTCAATCTTTTAACGGGATTTAAAACGGAAAAGTGAGGGCGGTTGGTAGTTGGCTAACGGAGATGTGTATATGGGTGGTTTCCGGTAAATTGATATTAGACGGGTGGTTAAACGCAATATGGCCTATCTTACGGGTGGTTTTCAACAAAAGACTCTAGATTTAACGATTAATTGTTACTTCATATAATTATTCGTATTGTTTGTACTGTTTAGGACCGTTGATTGTGCTCTTATGTGATTGGAGATTCTCCTTTAAGATTTCTTAGTTGTGGATAATTTTAGAATAGGGATTGCGGGTTTTGACTCGCATATCTCTTTATAATATACATCCTATGTGTAGAAAGTAGTGATGCACATGTGCCTACTATTCTCCTTAATAACTCGGGTCATGACTCTGCCTGCTCTATCGATAAGAGAGGTGTTTTCACTTTAGCTAAGTGCACTAATATACGAGGTTTGAAATATTGTTCTTCATATCCCGGCTATTTGCGAGGCAAATTGAAAGTCTTTAAGTTAAGTGAATAGTTTTATGCCTTATGAGAAGATAAAGTGCCCAATGCACTATAATTAAATGAACTTAGTTGTGGTCCGGATAAGAGTCGGTTGCTTTTTGACTATTGTATGTGTGGTAATATAGTTCCCAACAAATCTCATAAATTCTGTACGAGCACATACTTTGTGTCCTATTTTAATCTTGAATTCTATTGTTCATTTAAACTTCTTTCTGGAAACTCCAATTCTTGGATCATCGATCAACTATTATTCAGATCCTGCTGCCACGTGTCTAGTCTTTTGATTGAGAACCAAGCCATATTCTTTCACTTGTTAAGTCTCTTGTAGACTACCCGACTTTTCTTTCTTTCCCGATTTGTCCTTTTTGTATTTTTGTCTTCTATGGAAATATCAGACATTGAAAACAAGACTATCGCATGATAGGAAGAAGAAGCCTTGAAGGCCTGAAAGAAAGGAAGATCTTTTGACTATTTTAAATATATTTTGAGGTCCACATGCTTTCATACAATATCAGACATTGAAAACAGGACTATCGCTTTGTCTTTAATTAAACGTCTTGTACTCTAAATCTTCTATTAGAAACGTTAGAAGATTTAGAGTTTTGATGGTTCCAGGAAGTTAGTGACTTCAAGTTTACATGTCGAGTCGGCGACTTGGCAAAGTCACTAACATAACTTGTTGTCAGGAAATCTATTTAAGGAAGGAACACACAGATCGTGTGCATGTATTTGCAGACAGTCGGAGCAGTTTATTTTAGGAGAAGATCATCACAAAAGAGTGCTAAAATCAGATGAAGACAATTTGTTCTCCTAGAATATTTTATTGAGTGTGTATTTCATATATTTGGAAAGATATGTAAAGATTGAGTGTGTGTGTGTGTGTGTGTCACTTACCTAATCGAATGGGATTTGATACACACGAGATCTCTCTTACCCTAGCTTAAATACCAGAGTGTTTAGGATAGAAGGCAAGACCTTGAGCGTTATTTGCAATTCTTGTGAAAAAGAAAGAGTGAACTTGTGCGTGAGATTTGTGCAAGTGGTGTGTCGAGTGTTCTTAGACATAGCGTGAGATTGAGAGTGTGAGTGAAAAGGTAGAGCATGGTTCAAGGGGGTGGGATTGATTTCTTGTACACGGGAGAGCTTTGTAAACACTCCAGAAATGAATAGAGCGAGTCTAAGGACTCTTGAAATCCGACCAAGTGAGAAGCTTGGACGGGAGTGGTTTTTGTCTAAGTAAACTAGTTGGTTTACAAGGAGTTTCCACTATACATCGCTTGTCATTGACCATTGGTAACGTTTGTTTTTCCTGTTTGGTCATTCCACTACTTTACTACTCAAAGTCGACGACTTCGCATGAGTCTCCGACTCGTTTAAGTACTAACAATCCTACATTTTCCTTCAGCTTAATCATGTAATAAACAAGAATACTATTATGTTTGTATTTTGTTTTACTTGAAATGTGTTGTGTTACCTAGCCTCGGATGGCTTTGGATGGTAAAATCTAAGACTACTGGCGGTAAAACCCTTGGGTTAAAAATAGGGGTGTTACATTGAATTAGTTCTTGCTTGAGGATAAGAAAAGGTTTAGCACGGGGGGATTTGATAGCATGTACTTTATACCTCTTACGACATGCATTTAGGACTTTAGTTCGATATGTTTTATGCATTTTTCTTGTACATTGGAGAGCTTTGTAAACACTCGAGAAATGAATAGAGCGAGTCTAAGGACTCTTGAAGTCCGACCAAGTGAGAAGCTTGGAAGGGAGTGGTTTTTCTCTATGTAAACTAGTTGGTTTACGAGGAGTTTCCAATATACATCGCTTGTCATTGACCGTAGGTAACATTTGTTATTCCGTTGCTTTACTACTCAAAGTCAATGACTTCGCAGGAGTCGCCGACTCATTTAAGTACTAATGACCCTACAATTGGTATCAGAGCATTGGCTATAGATTGTGTTTTAGTACTTTTTTCTTACAGGAAAATGTCTTCAACCAATACTGATATCAATGACTCTATCTAGAAGCCTCCAATCCTCAAGGTCGAAGAGTACGACTAGTGGGTTGTACAAATGAAGACCCACATTTGCTCTCTGGATGGTTAGTTGTGGAAGGTGATAGAGATCGGTCCGAAAACCTTTCTTGATAAAGATGGGAAGACAAAAAAGACCACAGTTGAGTACGATGACGTTGACTTCAAGGCTTGAAAGAATGCTAGAGCAAAGAAGGTCCTTCATCATGCTCTCATGGATGGTGACCTCAAAAAGATTATCGGGTACAAAACTGCAATGGACATTTGGGACGCTCTCAAAAGGCTTCATCAAGGGAATAAGGATGTCATGAAAGATAGGATCATAAGTCTCAAAAGAGAATATTAGAATATGTTTCAAGGAAAGAGTGAGTCTCTCCGGGACTATCATTCCAAGTTCCAAACTGTTGTTAACCAACTAGAATTCCTTGGAGAAAAGCTTCCTCAATGGAAGCAAACCAACAAGCTGATTTCTGGATTGACCAAAAGCTGGGACACCGTCGTGGCGTCACTGCTTACACAAAAGGAAACCAAGGAGCTGACCTTGGAGGATCTTGTTGGTCAACTCACCATGTATGGAGGTATCCAACAAAGGAGAGAAGACCGTCAAGACTTAGAGAAAGTCAAGAACATTACCCTAAAAGTCGAAAGGGCTTTTGACTTGGCTTAGGGAGATGATGACACTAAAGGAGTAGATGAGGATGTTGCTCTCATCTCTAGAGCTATGAAGAGGCTATGGAACTGCAACAAAGCTCTTGTCAAGACTCCAGAGTCGAGCAAGGAACGAAAGGACATTAAGGAAGTGATATGCTATTGTGTCAAGCGAAGGTACACTTTGGCAAGCAATGTCCAAAAAGAAAATACGGAGAAGCTGGCAAAGGAATATGGCAAATTGGGATATGTCTGGCGATGATGATAAAGTGGCACTGACAAGAGGTAATTGTTGTATGGCCGTTGAATACAAATCATCTCAAGAGGTAAATGACTCTGAACTCTATTCTCTTCTTGCTAAAAAAGTCAAGAGAACAGTTGATTGCTATCATCGAAAAACATGGAACTCAGGTCACTGAGTTAAGAGAAAAGTGGAAGAAAATGAAGAAAAAATCTCCAATTTTTTCGATGATAACAAACTCTAGTCCTCTAAAGGTATTGGATTGGAAAATATTTCTTCACCTAAGTCAATGACTTGTGAGTCCTGTTCAGACTCAAAACCCCAAGTCGTCGACTTGAAAAAGAAAGTTGAGGACTTGGAAAAACAAGTCATTAACCTAGAAGGAGAAAGGCTTATGCATAGTCTCGTTCATGCTAAGCTATCCAAAGAACTAGAAGATCGAAAAGTTGATGATGAGACTAAAAGAAAAAGATGGCTAGATGAGTTTGTTTCTGAAAAGGCTCAAGAAGTCTGAAATGACTATAAAAAGAAATTTGTGAAGGAGGTAGACAAGTTTGGGATTGGATATGCTCGTGCACCCAATACTCAGGGTACCAAACACTCTCCCCTTCTGTCTAAAGGAAAAGCCCCTCTGGGTAGTGACAATGCAAGTTGTTCTACTCATGTGGTGGCCAAACAAGACAAAGGGAAGAAACAACGGTATCCTGATCAAAAGGTGCACAATATGTGGCAAAAACAAACCCAGAACTCGGCTCCCTCACAAATTGATTTTCAATCACACATCAATAACAAACCCATCTATCAGGGCTACAACAAGTATGTTGGCCTAAAATCTCACAGGACACGTTGGTATTGCGGCAAGGCTGGTCACTACCAACATGATTGTCACAAAAAAGCAAGAGATGAGGAAAATGCCAGGTCATATACTCTGAATGACAATTCTGACAAACCTGTTGTCGTTGACTATCCTTTAGGATCTGTGTGTGCGAGTTGTAACAAGTGTTGTCCTAGAATCTACTATGTTGTCAAACCCAAAGGAGTTAAACAACTCTGGGTTCGTAAGAACTATTTTTTTCAATGCAACTTGAAGTGGGTGGCAAGGAGCCCTAGTATATTGATAGTTCGTGCTCAACTCTTATGTCGGGGAATCCCATGGATTTTGTCTCACTTCAAGAATACAAGGGAGGTAAGATTACCTTCGGCAATAATAGTAAAGGTGGTATTTCTAGTATTGTAACGGTAAGATTTTTTGATAAGTTGACCATAGGTAATTTAAATCTAGTTGATAATCTCAGTTTTAAGTTGCTAAATGTCTCCCAAATCTGTGCTAATGGAAAATTTCAAGTTTTCTTTGATGAGAAGGGTTATCACCTGCAAGAAATTGACTCGGGGATGATTCTTCTGAAAGGGGTGTGAGAAAATAATCTCTACAAAGTGAACCCTTGTTTTGAACCCGAGGAAAAACTATGTCTTAGAGTAGTTATTGATGTCGCCGACCTCTAGCAGAAAAGATTTGGTCATGTGAGCTTTCAACTCGTTGACAAACTTCATAATCAAGAGCTAGTTAGAGGACTACCCAAGATTGATCTGAACAAGCATGAAGTCTATTAGGCTTTAGGGTAAGCAAGTGAAGTCATCCTTCAAATCCAAGAAGGAGGTAAGTACCACTAAACCCTTATAGCTGATTCATATAGATAAATGCGGTCCCATGAGAATCAAAAGTCGTGGAGGAATAGTTATATTTTTGTCATTGTTGATGACTTTTCACGGTACCCTTGGACTATTTTTCTGTCTTCTAAAGATTAGGTCTTTGAAGAATTTGAACCGTGTAAAGGTTGTTGAGAAAAAGCTTGAAGTTGCTTTTATATATGTCAGGTCAGATCATGGAACGGAATTGGAAAACTCTTGAGTTTTTAGTATTTTTCAAGAAAAAATGGCATATGTAACAACTTCTCAGCGCCAAGAATTCCTTAGCAAAATGGCATGGTTGAGAGGAAAAATCAAGCCTTGGAGACCATGTCGCGAACAATGCTCATCTCAAGTGGTCTTCCAAGAAATTGTTGGGGTGAAGCCATTAATGCATCTAGCTATGTGATGAATCAAGCCATGCTTCGTCCACTTCTTGGAAAAACTCCTTATGAACTACTTAGAGGAGTTAAGCCTAGTGTCACCCACTTACGCACTTTTGGATGCAAGTGCTACATTCACAACAATGGCAAGGACAGTCTGGGAAACTTTGATCCAAGGAGTGATGTTGGCATTTTTCTAGGTTACTCCCCTCATATCAAAGCCTACAAAGTCAACAAGAGGATGAGGAAGATTGAAGAAAGTGTTCATGTTGTGTTTGATGAGAACACGATGGGAGGCTCGATGATTGAGGATTCTGATGATGGTGATCAAGGATACAATCAGGTTCAAGATGATCCACTTCTAGTCGCTACCTCAGAAAAAGAATCAGTATTCAGTGAAAATTCTGGTGTCGTCGACTTAGACAGAACAGGGGGAAGTGATAAAAATCAAAGATCAAGTGACAATGAGACAGATGATGAGAAAACTCCCGAATGAAGCTCAAGTCTAGAAGACTCGGAAGAAGAGTTAGAGAGAACACCTCAGACACAAGTCGATGACTTGACAAATCTACAACTTGGGAATTATCAACAGAAAAGTGCTCATCCTGTCACTAACATCCTCATTGATTTCTCAAACGGCGTGCAAAATAGATCTTCTCTAAACAACTTCTTTGCTTTCAATGCTTTCATCTCTATGTTGAAGCCCAAGAATGTTGAACAAGCATTAAAAGACTCGGATTGGGTGAGTGCCATGCAAGAAGAGCTCTATAAGTTTGAAAGAAACAAGTTTGGCATTTGATCCCAATGCCAAAGGGAAGAACTGTGATTAGAACACGTTGGGTGTTTAGGAATAAGCTGGATGCTGAAGGAAATGTGGCAAGAAACAAAGCAAGGCTTGTAGTTAAGGGATACAATCCGCAAGAGGGCATTGACTATGATGATACATTTGCACCAATGGCTCGTCTTGAGGCTAATCGATTGCACATTGCCAATTCTGCTCATCATGGGTTCAAGCTACAACAAATAGATGTCAAGACCGCATTCTTGAATGGATTCCTAAAGGAAGAGGTGTATGTTGATCAGACTACGGGTTTTGAAGATGTCACCCACCCGGATCATGTCTACAAACTGGACAAAGCTCTTTATGCATTAAAGCAAGCACCGCGTGCTTGGTATGATTGTTTGTCTCAGTTCTTGATTCAACATGGTTATGTTCGAGGAGAAGTAAACGAGACTCTGTTCTTATTGAAGGAAGGAGGTCATACACTTGTTATTTAGGTCTATGTCGATGACATCATCTTTGGTTCAACAGATGATAAGTTGGTGAAGAAGTTCACTGACCTCGTGTCCAATGAGTTTGAAATTAGTATGGTCGGTGAGCTCAATTTCTTTTTAGGACTTTAAGTCATTCATGGAGAAGATGGGACACGAGTTCATGAACAGAAATATCTTAGAGAATGTGTTAAGAAGCTCGGTCTTGAGAGTTATAGACCTTTCGACACTCCCATGTCGCCGACTACCTCACTTGGAAAAGATGACAAGGATTCGGAAGTCAATGCTACAATGTACAGGGGTATGATCGGATCATTGCTCTATCCCACTGCAAGTAGACCTGATATTGTGTTTGGAGTATGCCTATGTGCTAGATTTCAGGCTGATCCAAGAGAGTCCCACTTGAAAGTTGTTAAGAGAATCATTCGATATCTTAAGGGGACTGACAATTTGTGTTTGTGGTATCCAAGAGAATTTGATTTTGAACTTGTTGGCTACACGGATGCAGATTTTGTGGGAAATCGTGTTGATAGAAAGAGCACATCCGAGATGGCTCAATTTCTTGGACCTTGCCTAGTGTCATGGGGGTCTGGGAAACAAAATTCAGTTGCTCTATCAACAGCGGAAGCAGAGTATATTGCGGCTGCAGCATGTTGTTCTCAACTCTTATGGATCAAGCAACAACTCACTGACTATGGTGTGAAGTGTGAATCAGTGCCCATACTATGTGACAACACTAGTGCAATCAACATCTCAAAGAATCTGGTGCAACATTCAAAGACAAAGCATATCGAGATAAGGCACCATTTTCTTCGACATTGTGTAGAAAAAGGCATGGTTATTATGAAATTCTATAAAACAAGTGATCAAAGAGCAGACATCTTCATAAAGGCCTTAAATCGTGAACCCTTTGAACAAATCCACATGGAACTAGGTATGATATCTCTTCAATGATCTATTTCCCTACATAAATTCCCTCGATGATTGGCTAGAATTGATTGCATTACATGTGTTATAAAATCATGCTTTTATGGTATAAATCTTTGCATTGTGACAGAGATCATGGTTAGGAAACCCTATGCATCTGACTTGTCGATGACTTTTACTACTTTCAATATGTGTACAGCCTCTTTGAGCTCTTTGTTTTAGCCCAAACGAATCAACCTGATGATCTTAACCCCTATTACAAGCCCAAATGATGGTTGATTCTAATGCTTGTGCCTAACCTATCATGTTTTGAGAGTCTCTATGAGCCGTGTTTTGATTTCCTTAAAATAGAGACTTATCATCATGATCGACAAATCCACATATATATATATATATCATGCTCTATGCTTGGTTTTCTTTTGCACTCCTTGTGCAACCCCAACACCAAGTAATGTCTTTAGAGAAAGTAATGGATTGTGCAAAAGTCGTAGACAAATGTAAAGAACAAATTCTATGTTATGGGTCACAGACTTGTTCACAGTCAGTGACTGTGTGTTTTTGGCGCGTGAATGAGATCGTGGCTTAACAGGATATTTTGAAATTGGAAAGTTCTTTTGAAAGAAAGAAAGAGAAGATCTGGGTGATTTGACAACTTCCTTTATGTTTGAAGTTCCCTTCTTAAATATACTTCAACCGTCAAGAAAAAGGTACGCTCTCAAAAATCCCTCTCTCTCTCTCTCTCAAACTCAAACCCTCAAACCTTCAACCCACTTCCATGGCTTCTCCTTCCAACACCTCCTACCACCCCTCTTCTCCCAAACCTCAAATTGAAATTCGTGAATCGGCGAGGAAGAAAATCATTGCTCTCTTTGGTGACTATTTTCTTCGCTCTCTTATATCTGGCCAACAATCTCCTTCTATCGCCCTTCAAACTTCCATGGAAACCTCCACTCAAAAGCCCGTTTCTTCGAAACAAATTCCCACGGCTCCCCTTCCATCCAAAGAACCCCAAAATCCTCAATCCCCCTCACAAGAAACCCAAAACCTAACCTTCTCACCGGAATCTGGAACTTGGTGCCAAACGGTGCAAGCGGTGGTTGTTCCAAAAACCGGTGAGACAACGAGAACTCGAAAGTTGGCATCTATGGAAATGGACGAGACCGCAACTGTAGTTGGGTCTTTTGAAGAGATGCAAGAGAAGAATGAATAAGACGAAGAATGAAGAAGTGGAAAAAGGATATGAGATTGAGCCTGGGGACATGCAAGAGAAGAATGAAGAAGACGAGGTTCAACGACTATCTCCTAAAAATCAGGCAAAGGAGGTCAGTGACTCTCTCGTAGTCACTGACAAGGTGAGTGCCTTGGTTGTCGATGACAAGACTTCTGAGAAGGATAACTCTTCAAAGGAACTAGTGGAATTCTCTAATGAAGGTACTCATTCTGATCCTCGTATTCATCCTAAGTCGTTTAAAAAGGACGAGTCTTTTAAGAGAAATCTAGAAAAGGTGTTGTTTGGCGATGATTTTGAATTGCTGAAAGAGGAGGAAATTGAAATGCCTCGCTCTTCTCGCCCTAAGATTAGATCTATTATTGCACGAGCCACGACCTTGGCTCTTAAGGTTAAAAAGGCTAAGGGTGTGGCAACCCCTGATGCTGCTTCTGAAGGCGGTGACTCTTCTCGCTCTAAGAAGGTCACAAAGAAGAAAAGGGGGAGATCACCACCTAAATCTAGTGTTGGCTCTAGTAAAAAGAAGAAGACTGGTGTTGTTGTTTGTTAGAAAAGCTAGAGGCTTTGATTTTGATGGTTCTAAATGTCTATCACGTGAACGACCTTGAGTCTCTGAATAGAGTCGCCAACGTCAATCAGGTTGTCGACGTGAGTTGAAGGAAAATCTCAGATATCCTAAAGACGCGTGAGATCTTTGGAGTTTGGATAGTATAATCTTGTTTTAGGAAAGATCTTCTATGGATTAAATTGTTAGCCGATTATTTCCTTGCCCTAAGCCATATATTATTGTAATCATATCTTTTTCTTAGGATGATTTTGTAAGGATAAAAGAAATGTTATCGTGGTATAACCGAATTGGAAGATATTATTCTCTTTTATCTAACCTAGTTTGTGTGTATTTAAGCTAGGGCTTTAGGTTAGAATACTCACGAACTCATACTCCATTGTTGTGTTAAGAAAGAAAGAAAACATGAGTTCGAGAGACGTAGGCTTGACGGGTTGAGGGTTGTAGTTACTCAGTTCACAACGAGTTCTAGAGTACTTGGGAAGTAGGTCTAGATCCGAGGTGTTCTTGTAAACAATCCAAAAGATCAATAAAGCAAGCTACGACTTTAAATCCTTCCAAGCGAGAACTTGGAAGGGAGTGGTTTTCACACTTGATTGATAGAGTTCATCGATTAAGTGTTTCCACTATGAAAAATCATTGTGTGCAAGTAAGTTTGTCTTGTAGTTTATATCTGCTACATTTACTTAAGAGGTCGACGACATAGTTGAGGTTGGCGACCTAGACGTACTAACGATCCTAAAATTGGTATCAGAGCTTGGCTCTAGATTTGTTTTAGTACTTCTAATTTACAGGAAAGATGACTTCAACAAACACAACCATCAATGATTCATTTTGGAATCCTCCAGTGCTCAAGGCTGGTGAGTATGATTGGTGGGTCGAGCAAATGGAGAACCATATTTGCTCACTCGATGGACAACTTTGAAACGTTATCGAGATTGGTCCTGAAACCCTTCTCATTGGTGACGTTGATTACAAGAAGCTAGAGAAGAGCTCTCGGGCAAAGAAGGTTCTCTACCATGCTCTTACCCCTAGAGACTTGAAGAACGTTGTCCAGTACAAGGCAACTAAGCAAATCTAGTATGCTCTCAAAAGGCTCCACCAAGGAAATGATGATGTGAAGAAGGATCGCATCATTGCTCTGAAAAAGGAGTATGAAGGAATGAGTCAAGAGAAGAATGAATCCTTGGGTGACTATCACTCAAGATTTCAAGTTGTGGTTAGCCAACTCGAGTCTCTTAATGAAAAACTTCCTTAATGGAAGCAAGTTAGCAAGTTGATCCAAGGGCTTAACTCAAAATGGAACGAGGTTGTTGTTGCGTTACTAACCAACAATGAAACCAAGTCACTCAACTTGGAAGACGTCATCGGAAAATTGACCATGTATGGAGGAATCAAACAAAGGCGAGATGATTGCCTTGAACGTAGAAAAGGTTTTTGATCTTGCTCAATATGATGATGACCAAGTTGATGGTAATAATGAGGTTGCACTCATCACAAGAGACCTGAAGAGGATTTGGAATCGTAATGGAAAAGTTGCATCCAAAGGGACAGAACCAGTCAAAGACAGGGAGGATGTCATCTGTTACCACTTCTCAAGAAGAGGACACTTTGCAAGAAATTGTGTCCAAAAGAAATTGGAAGGTGACAAAACTACTATGTTGGCCACCTGGGATGATTAAGATGTTGAAGATGAAGCAAGTCAACAAGGAGAAACATGTCTCATGGCTATAGATGCTCCAAAAGAGGTACAAAATTTTGAACTTTCGTCTATCTTGTCCAATAAAACTAAAGAACAGTTGCATGGTATCATTGAGAAGTTGGGAACTCAGGTTACCAAACTAAGTGAAAAACTTGATGAAAAAGAAGATACCATCTCTAACTTAATGGATGATAATGAAGGTTGGTCTCTTAAATGTGCTAAGTTAGAGAATAAGTCTTTGGTTTGTGAGTCTATTGCATGCAAAACTTGTGATAATCTTAAAATTGAAGTGGATGACTTAGAAAAGAAAGTGACAAACCTTGAAGGAGAAAATCTCATGCTAAAACTTGGTAATGCTAAGTTAGTCAATGACCTTGTAAGGGAAAAGGCTAGTAATGAGTCTAAAAAGAAAAAATGGATAAAAGAGTTTGTTGCTAAGAAAGTTGCTGAAGAATTTGATAAAAGTTTTGTAACTTCAAGACCTGGACTTGGATATTTCTATGTGCCCAAGGATTTGAAAACTATGTGTGCACCCGAACCTAAAGGTAACACACTTGTGTGTGACAACAAGGGAAGTTGTTCTACATCAAAGGTGGGAACCTAGGTAAAGGTAAGCGGCCTTGGTATTCAGGTCAGAAAGCACACAAAATCTGGAAGAAACACGTTGAGAACTTGAAACAATCAAAAATTGACTTTCAAGCTCGTATTAACAACAAACCGATCTATCCTAGGTATAGCAAGTATGTTGATCTTAAGAGTCATAAAACTTTTTGGTATTGTGGAAAAGAAGGTCATCTTCAACATGAGTGCAGGAAAAAGAAAAAGGATAGCAAATCCTATGGACTTTGGGAATCTCATGAACCTGATCCAACCATAGATTCAAAAAGAGTCTATAATGAAAGATATTCTGAAAATCATCACGTTACCCAACCCAGAAGAGTTGTCAAACAACTATGGGTTTGTAAAAAACTAACTTTTACCTTGCAGAATGAAGTGAGAGAAAGCGGTCATTGGTTCTTCGATAGTGCATGTTCAACACATATGACATGGAGCTTTGAGTCATTCATCTTACTTCATCAACAAGAAGGTAACAACATCAGCTTCGGTAATAATAGTAAGAGTCGAGTCATGGGTATTAAAAAGGTAAGAATTTCTAAGAACTTTTGTATCAACAATGTCAGTTATGTCAAAGGTCTTAGGTGCAATCTTCTAAGTGTTTCCCAACTGCGTGCTAACAATCTCTATAAAGTTGTTTTTTCTTCTCATCGATGTCATGTAATTGATGTTAGCTCAGGTAAGACTCTTCTGAAGGGAACATGTGTAATCAATCTTTATAAAGTCGTTCCCTGGCTCTTGTCTGTAGAAAAGTTGTGCTTTCAAGTTGTTGAAGACATTGCCAACCTCTGACATAACATATTTGGTCATGCGAGTCTACAACTTATCAACAAACTTCACAATCAAGAATTGGTATGTGGGTTACCCAAGATTGATCCAAACAAGTATAAAATATGTGAAGCTTGTTTGAAAGGGAAACAAATAGGTTAGATCATCATTTCTATCAAAAAAGGAGGTAGAATTAATTCATATGGATCATTGTGGACCTATGCGTGTGAAAAGTCGAGGAGGTAATAGATATGTCTATGGTATTGTTGATGACTTTTCACGATATACTTGGGTTTTTTTTCTTGTCTTCTAAGGTCCAGGTATTCGAAGAATTCAATGCATGGAGGAAGTTAACAGAAAAGGTGCTTGGAGTACCTTTGGTTCCAATCCAATTAGATCATGACATAGACTTTTGCAAAGAAAATGGTGTAGGTCACAATTTTTCAGTCCCGAGAACTCCTCAACAGAATGGTGTAGTTGAGAGAAAGAACCGAACTTTGGAAGACATGTTGAGAACTTTGATGATCTCGAGTGGACTACCAAGGAATTTCTGGGGAGAAGCCATCAATGCTGCTTGTTAGGTACTGAACAGAGCTATGGTGCGTCCTCTTCTTGGAAAAACACCATATGAGCTTTTGAGAGGAAGAAAACCTAACGTTGCTCAGCTGCGTATGTTAGGTTGCAAATGTTTTGTACATAATAATGGAAAAGATAATCAGGGTATGATGGATGCTAGGAGTGATGAAGGAACCTTTGTAGGCTTTTCTCAGCATAGCAAAGCCTACAAAGTCTTCAACAAGCGAACTAGAAAAGTAGAAGAGAGTGTTCATGTTGTGTTTGATGAATACACTATGGGAGGAAGCTCTATTGTCGACGAGGATGAAGGAGATCTGGGTTTTCATCTGTGTGATGAGTCATAAGTTCGTGCTGTGGAATTTGCTGAGGTTCCAAAGGTTGCCGACCCAACACATGTGGATGCCCCAAATGATTCTGATATGCTAGCCTTAGAAGATATAGAATAAAATGAAGATTCTGGTAAGGATGAGCCCGATCTAATTGAAGAAGCTACAGAGACAGATAATTTCAACACTAAGAAGGGTCATAACAGTGAGGTGGTTGACCTTACTCAGCTTCAGTTGAACTATCAGCAGAAAGATGCTCATCCAGTAACCAACATCATCTCTGACTACTCAAAAGGTGTTCAAACACGTTTGTCACTTCAAAATTCCTACCCTTTTAACGCATTTCTCTCTTTTATGGAGCTCAAGAATGTGGCTCAAGCCTTAAAGGATCCAGATTGGGTGTTTGTTATCGAAGAAGAACTTCATCTGTTTGAGAGAAATAAGGTTTGGCACCTAGTTCCACGACCCAAAGACAAAACGGTAATTGGAACACGTTGGGTATACAAAAATAAGCTTGATGATTCAGGAAACGTTGTGAGAAGAAAAGAAAACTTGTGGTTAAGGGGTATAACCAATAAGAAGGGTTAGATTTTGATGAGACATTCGCTCATATGGCACGTCTAGAGGAATTTCTTCTTGATTGCAAATTCAGCTCATCATGGATTCAAGCTTCAACAAAATGGATGTTAAGACTATCTTTTTGAATGACTTTTTTAAAGAAGAAGTTTTTGTAGAACAAACCCCAGGCTTCGAAGACATCACCCACCCAGATCATGTTTTCATACATGACGAAGCACTTTACGGGTTGAAGCAAGCGTCGCGAGCTTGGTATAACAGGCTCTCTCAGTTCTTGCTACAATATGGATATGTTCAAGGATAGGTGGATAAGACTCTTTTAGTCTTTTTCTTCTCAAAAGAGGGAAAGCACACTATGGTTATGCAAGTCTACGTTGACGACATCATCTTTGGTTCTAAAGATGATAAACTTGTGAAGAAATTTGCCAACCTCATGGCCAGTGAATTTGAAATGAGTTTGGTTGGTGAACTTAAGTTCTTCTTAAGACTTCAAGTTGTTCAAGGAAGTGACGGTACAAGAGTGCATCAACAAATGTACCAATTTGATAGCTTGCATATAGGTAGTGTTTACAATGCATGTTTCCATTTCTTTTGCATTGGTTTAGGTAGTTTTACTTAGTTTATTTAGTGTTTTAGAGTGTCTAGGAATTTTGGGTGTTTGCACTTGTTCTATGTTGTTTTATAAGTCTTAAATTGAACAAGTTTTAAAGGAATGGAAACGGGAGAAGAACGCTTGAATTCGGGCCATCCATTGGAGTTGCTGGTTCAACACCTCTGTCTTCTGAGAGCTCGTTCGGGAGCTTTATTGATTTGATGAAGTTGAGTTTGGCATCATTGGAAAGATAATTCAAAGAGCTACAATTCAAAGAGCTATAATTCAAAGAGCTACATTCTATATGACAATACAAGCGCCATCAACATCTCAAAGAATCTTGCACAACACTCATGAACCAAGCATATCGAGATACGTCATCATTTTCTTCGTGATTGTATTGAGAAAGGGTTGGTGACCATGGAATTCTGCCGAACAAGTGAACAACGTGCTGACATATTCACTAAGGCTCTCAATCGTGAACCCTTCGTACAGTTCCGCATGGAGCTAGGTATGATTTCCCTAAACTAATCTATTTCCCATTTATATTCCGTCAATGATTGGTTAGATTAGATGCTCTATTTATGATTCAAATGTTTTATGATCTTGAGGTGTTAAATTTGAAAGTTTCCTTGTTATATACTCATGAACCATGTACATCCTTACGTCTTCATTCTTTGCTTCTTGAGTTATGTATTAAGTGCGTGTTGAAACTATTCTTTGAGCCTAAAAGAGTCACAACCTGATGTTCCTAACCCTCATTACAAGCACAAATGATGGTTGACTAATAACATGTGTTTATAACACCTTTTGACTTGATTAATCCCCACTTTTGTGCATAAAACATACAATTTATGATCATTTTAGCATGATTTTGGTTTTGTAGGTGCAAGAATTTGGATTCTTATAGGATCAAATGGACGTCAATTCAAGCAAAGAAGAACCTAAGGGATTCAACTTGAAGATTTAATGGAGAAGAATGAGTTACACAAGCCATACAAGCTAAGGAAGCACTCATATCCAATCAAAAGTTGTCAAGATGTCTTCCAAGAATATTGCATGAGGTGCTTGTGCCACTCGGCATGCCCATGCCAAGAGCAAATGCCCAATCGATACATGCAGTTTTTCGCATGGCATACCCGTGCCAAACAGCATGGGCATGCGGATTGAGCTCATCTCCTAATCTAGGGTTGTGTTTCTCCCACCTTTTAGGGGCACATATAAATACTAAAGTAAGACACTTTTGAGGGTATCATGCCTCATTTTATCTCATCTTTCTACGGTTTTACAAGACTTTCTCTCTTTCATTTTCATTCTCCCAATCTCTCTTAGATTTACATTTTCTTTTTCTAGATTTTAGCTAGTTTAGTAGTAGATCTAATTTAAAAACCTATTTTGGCGGTTTGTTTGAGCTCTCTTGTACTTGGAGAAATTGGAAGAGGAACTCAACCCCAACTTGTTTCTCATGGATGAATGAAAAATCAAGACTTGATTTGAATGATAAGTGTCTCTTATCCATTTATCTTATTTCTTGTTTTGCCTTTCATTATTTCCATGTATGTGATTGTTGGATTGATTTCTTATGCCATGTTTAATTTTCAATTATGAGTGAGTAGTTGCTTGTGTTGGGATTGGGGGTAGCCCAATGATGATTATGTGATGTATTGGCGAAGATTTCTCTTTGGTGTCTCGCTAGAAGGTGTCTCTCTAGAAGGTGTCTCGAAGATTTAAAATTATGTGACACCATAGCTGCTGAAGGTGTCTCGCTAGAATATGTTCTGTTAAAAGTTTTTAGATGGTCACTTACTGGAAAGGCCCTGAACTGGTTAGAGAGCCTACCATCTAAGTCTATCAGGACTTGGAAAGCTTTGTATGATCAATTTCTTACAATGTTTTTCCCTCCTGCTAAGACAACAGAGTTAAGGAAACGCATCACCTCTTATCACCAGTTGCCTAATGAAACATTTGTTGAGACATGGGAAAGATTTAAAGAGATGCTTAGACAATGCCCTACTCATGGGCAACCTTTATATGTATTGCAAGAAATCTTTTTCCAGGGTATCAACGCGGAGACCAAGAACCGCATCAACACGCATACTGCGTGCGGTTTTATAGAGATGAACCCGACAGAGGCGTGGGAACTGTTGGACAAGTTGGCGAATTACGATGCTATGTATGGAACCCAGCAGGCTCCACAAACTCA
Organism: Fallopia convolvulus; assembly: GCA_964016875.1. NCBI lineage: Eukaryota > Viridiplantae > Streptophyta > Magnoliopsida > Caryophyllales > Polygonaceae > Fallopia > Fallopia convolvulus. Next base: position 15,540,813 of record OZ024724.1, read on the forward strand.
AAATCGTCTCTATGTGCCCAACCAAGATGAAGTTGACCCCGATGTTAAAAATCAATTCTTACAAGATGAGGTCAACCGTTTGAGGAAACAGGTAAGTTTTCTGAAATCCTCTCAATCATGTCAAGAATGTGGTTCTTCTGCGCATAGTACTTCTGCTTGCACTAACATTGAGCAGGTTAGAACCGCTGAGACAATAGCTGAGATGAATTACATGAGAGGACCCTACAGGAACCAGCCTAATTATAATGACAGGTCAAACAACTATCAACCATGGGGCAATCAGAATACAAGTCAAAATTACGCAGGGCCCCCACAAGATAGACGACTTGCACCATATCGACCTCCAGGCCATCAGGAGACGCCATCATGGGTTCAGGAGATTAAAGAGAGCATCAACGGAGTGAACAATAAGGTTGATGACGTTCAAGCCAAGCTGAACCGACAAGATAAAAGATGGGGAGAATTCGATATTTGGAAGAGGAGCGTTGATTCCCAACTAGGAGACCTTGCTGCACGAATTCCAAGACCACAAGGGCAACTTCCGGTCGTCACGAGGAGAACCCTAGAGGCCAAATAGTAGCGGTACACCTCAGAAGCGGGAAGACACTACCGGAAAGAATTCAAGCTGAAGAGAAGAAGGAAAAGGACCTCGCAAAATAGCTCGTTAACGAGCCAGCGTGAGCTAGTACCGAGCCTACAAGCCAGGATGACGAGGCTCCGAGGGTGTCTAACGACCCTAACCCAGGTAAGTCTATTAATCCGAGCCTCCCTCTCAATCCCAGGGTAGTTAACGACCCTATAAGGATCGGTAACGACCCGCCGAGGATATCAATCGACCTCAATGTCATCTCGGTACTCTCACCTCTCGAGCCTAACTTGGTTCCGAGAATGGTGAAAACTCTTCCATTTCCAATTAAGAAATCTATGGACTCTATTGAGAGTAAGTTCAAGCGTTTCGTTAAGATTCTTCAGGGCATTAATATTTCCATCCCATTCGCTGACGCCCTAAGCGAGATGCCGGCTTACACAAAATTTTTGAAGGATATTCTTAGCAGGAAAAGGTCCATTACAGAGCTACAGGATGAAGTCAGATCCATAGCTCTTCCAGAAAAGCATGGAGATCCCGGGAGGTTTGCAATCACAATCGGCATAGGCAACCACAAGTTCAAAGCTTTATGCGATCTTGGTGCCAGTGCTAGTCTTGTTCCGCTCTCAATATGGTCTAAAGCCAATATGGGACCACTAGAGCCAGTAGACATGAATCTGTACATGGCAGATGGGTCAAGTGTCAAGGCCACTGGAGTAGTGGACGATTACCCTATTCAAGTCGGGAAATTCTTTATACCGAATGATTTTATTGTCCTTGATATGCCTGAAGACCCTCATGTCCCCATAATTCTCGGGCGACCATTTTTAGCCACAACAGGAGCAAGAGTTGATGTGCGAAAGGGACTCCTCACTTTTGATATAGGAGAGGAACGGGTGGAATTCAATTTAGATCAAAAAGCCAACGACCCAATTGGAGTGGCTCAACTAGAGTTGACTCAACCCGAACTCGACACCACAGTCCCTACCGAGCCACATCTGCCGATCACTGATTCTCACGTGCACGAGTTCAACCAAGGCCCTACTACAGAGGTTACAGAAAAGTCTAAACCACCTTGGCTTTCGGACAACACCAATAACCTAGGGATATCGAGCTTGCTGATAGAAGAAAAAGGCACTAATTTAGCAATTCAAGCACACAGAGGCAGTAAGGCTACAAGCAGGGTATCTCAAGACCCCAACATGGCCATACATGAACCACCATGAGACTAGCAAGAGAGCTCGTCGGGCTAACGACGTTAAACATAGCGCTTACGGGAGGCAACCCGCTTTTTAGAATAGGTTTAGTTTATTTTATTTTCTTTTTGTTTTCTTTTTCTTTTTAGATTATTTCTTATCTATCTTTTATTTTTAGTTTTAGTTTTAATTTAGGATAGAAATTAGATTTTTTTTGAGCTAACAAGATTTCAGAAAAAAAAGGGGGTCGAAAAATCACTCAAGAAGGTCACGACGGCTCGTTAACGACCCACCCAGGGTCGTTAACGACCCTGTTCGGAAGACCCGATTCGTCACAATACGGGGCAGGTAAGTAATTCTAACCTAGTTAAATTTTTTAAAACCCTAGCCGCCGCCCCCTTCTACCCATTACCCCTCCTATAAAAACCCTTCTACCCCTCCCAAAATTCTACCACAATCCCTCCAACATTCACTCTCAAACCCAAAACTCTCTCAATCCCTCTCAATATCGTTACCGGAGTTCGGAGGCCACACACCGTCGACGCCGAGCTCGTTAACTACCCCGATTCCGACCCTTGTTCTTTAAATTCTCGGTTCTCCGGTATGATATCTAAACCCTTGCTTGAAATTGCTTAATTGATTATTTTTAGGGTTGAATTTCATATCTTGAATCATGATTTTTAGGGAGATCGATGAGCATGCTTAAATTCCATTCTAAAAATTATTGATTGTGCTTAGTTGATCATGTTCTAGGGAGACTACTCATGTTAGATTAACTATGGTAACCCTTTAGTTAGGAAAGCATGAATTTTTCTTGTCCTAGATCTAAAAAGTTCGAACTTTGCATGTCAAAATTCCGAGTAATTCTTAGCATGTTCGGGATGGGTGATTGAGTAAGTATGGGGTGCTTTTACCCTATGGGGGATTGGTGGAAAATAATAGAAGATTGCATGCTTGATTAGTGCTTATTAGAGGTAGATTTAATTTCGGAACATACTGGTTTTGCTCTCGGCGGGTCATTAACAACCCACCCAGGCTCGTTAAGGACCCTGCACTTCATCGATGATCGATCCAAGGCCAGCATCGTGAACAACCCAATTGGGTAGTTTATGAATAAATCCGAGGTTAATTTTGAGACCAAGTATGGGGTCTCGTACCTATTATTTTTGAATGGATCTTATCTTGGAAATTTTTGATTATTTTGTAGGATCCATGGCTAGTTCAAGCAGACCCGCTACCCAAGCCCAGAAGAAGAGGAGGAACCACAGGTCTCCATCTCCACCCAGAGTGGACGATGTGATTTTGAGCAGTCAAAGCCAAGTACGGCGCTACCGGGATTTTTTGGAGAAAGACCATTACACCCGATGGTTCTCGAAGTCTAGCGCCGTCTCTACGGGCATCTACACGGATGTCAAGGACGCCTTCATCATCCTTGGGGCCGCACACTTATTGAAGCAAGAGAGCTTGCCGCATTACCCGGCCCTCACATCCGAGTTCCTGGCCACCTTGGAGACCAACTTCTCGTCGAAGACCTCGGCGGGACACATTCGGTTCCGGCTCGGTAATGAGGACCGTGATTTCACAATGGCAGAGTTCAATGCAATTTTGGAGCTACCAAACCCGACAAGGGACTATAGCTTGAAGGACTACCGAGTGACCCGCACTTGGAGCTACTTCACCGAAGAGGTTCAATCCTCTACCGCGGAGCTATCCGGGGCAAACATCGTCAACCCCATCTTCCGGATTATCTTGAGAGTCCTCGACGCAACATTTTGTCCGAAGAAAGAGTTGAACCGGCCTACAAGAACGGAAGTCGCTTGCTTCCGCACCATCCTCTTCGAGGAGCCCGACCCCTTGAACTTGGGGTACAAATGGCTCTACTATGTCGAGAAGTCCACCAAGTCCAAGGAAGTGTGGTGTGGTAATTTGTTTAGCCTCTTAGCTAAGAATCTTGGAGTAGATCTCACCCGCTACACACCGGCCCACGCCCAACTCCTCAACAAAAACTATTGGTATAGTTTTGGGATTTTCGTGCAAGCCGAGGGAGGCTACAAGGTGAAGGTTCAAGATCGACTAGTCATACCTTCCCTCGACATGTACGAGCTACTCTATGTACCGAATTGGTACGAGGTGTGGACGGGCCATCCTTACCCATTGGAGCCAAAACCGGAGGACGAGCTCTCACTTAGGCCTTGTGAAACCCGATTTGAGCGGGACGACGTGGATGAATATGAAGAAGAAGATGAGCAAGAGGATACCGAGGTAGTAGGCAACGACACCGAGGAAGCCGACACCGAGGGCGGCACTGAGGAGCTCAACTTTGAAGAAGAAGACATGGACACGGAGGTGCTAGGAGGCCACATCTTCGTTGATGAGCCAACCAGGGTCGTTAACGACCATTTCCAGCCACCACCCAACACTGTTAAAGAGGCAACCAGCTTCGTTAACGAGGTGCCGCAAGCCACTGTCGACCCTCCACCAGCTCCTGTCGACCCTCATGCATACGGTCTCATGCCTTATAACCCAGTGATGTATCAAGACCATTTCCAGCCTCACTACCCACCACCTCCTCAGCCTGAGTACGCAGGATCGAGTATACCACCACCATGGGCCGAGGATCTTTCTGCACGGATGCAGCAGCTTCACCTCCAGACGGATCACATTCATAGGAGGATGGATAGATGGGAAACCGTCTATTCCGCTCGCATGTCGATGGAAGATGAGAGGCAACGTCAGAGAGAGGCGGATGATGCTGAGCGTTGGAGGACGATGTACGACTTCATGGGGAACTTTGAGCACTACTTTCCTCCACCGAACCGTTGATCAAGCTCAAGATGAAGTCTCCTTTCCTTGTTTCCACTTTTGTAAGTTTTATGTTTTCTTTTTCTTCTTTTTAATTTTTTGTTGTTTTCTTTTCTATTTCTTTTCCCTCCTTTTCTTATTTTCCTTACAGTGGGGACACTGTAATTTTAAGTATGGGGTGGGAAGAAAGTAGAAAAAATTATGTCCTAGGTGTTTCTGTGTTCTATGTAGTTGTTATTTCTTTTTAAATAAAAAAATCGAAAAAAAAATTGAAAAATTGAAAAATCCAAAAAGAGTTTAGAATTGTAAGATATCCCTTCTTAAAGTTCTATGATAGCAATCACTAGCTTAATCATATAATTCCTTGCAAATATGTCTTTGAAAGTATAGCCGGATTCTTAAAATTGAAATTATTGTTTTTAGAAGAGAATAGCATTTGATGAAATTGAGCACATATATTTTATAGCATAAATGATGCAATCCAACAAAATCTACCTTGTGAGAAATTTTTGGCCTTATAGGGAGAACATTTATAAATCCCTCTTCTTTTTTGTGTGATTTACTCTCTTTGTGCATATTATCTCTTGGAATTGCGATGGTTATCTATTTCTTGAGACCCTTATAAGATTTTTAGTTCATTACTTGTGAAAATCATATGATGGAGAACTTATTTTTATGAGCCCTATTATTCCCTATCTATCTTTACATTATTCCTTCTTTTAATAACCAATTCTGGCCTGAAACCTTTTCTTATTATTAGCTCCACAAAAATTATTCCCTAGCCGAGATAAGCTTGACCCTATCCGGGAATTAGGACTTATATTGGAGAGGTAAAGTTTTGTGTTTTGTTAAAAAGAAAAGAGTTTATATTTGCTTGAATTGAAGGGTATTTGGGAAGGGTAGATTGGAAGTCTCTTGTTATTACATGTAAGAAAGGTCTCTTGATTAAAAGATGCACAAAATAATGTTTTAAAGGAAGAAATGTATACGGTGGATCGTTAACGACCCGGATGTGGGTTCGTTAACGAGGCAAAAAAAAAAGAAGAGAAAGAAAGAGAGGAAAAGTTGAAGTGCATTTGTGTTTATAAATAATATCAGGAGATTCTTTTATTTTGGTTATGAGACTTTCTAGGATGATAAAGGGTGAGTGAAAATGTTTTCCACTCCCTATTGTCTTTTACCAAGCCCCATTACAACCCGGCCGAATGGAAGCTCCTATGAAGTTTTTCATTGAGCCTAAGTTCTCTTGATGATTCTTTGCTTGTTTTTACAAATCTTGGGTGGAGAGTATTGGTGATATAAGTTCCAATTTCTATGAGTTTTTGTATATAAGATGAGTTGAGAGATTGAAATTATAAGCCCAAACACTTGAGAGTTGAGTGAAACACATTATATCCCTTGAGAGGTTGGATTGTATTATTTTATGTCTATTTAAGTGCATATATGTGTCAGGATGTTAATAGTCTTTTGCTATAATTTTCTTATGTGTAGATGTTGCTTTTTAGAAGATGGCTATGTCTTAATGAGCATGATCTGTTTTGGTTTTGGTTAGTATCTTGTTTATTGCTTGAGGACAAGCAAGTCTAAGTATGGGGTATTTTGATGTTCGCATTTTTAGTATAGTTTTTGATAGGTTTTCTTTGTTTATTAGGTTTAGTTTTGTTTAAGTTTAGGTTTAGTTTTGATTATTTTTAGTTAGTTTTGCATAAATCTGTGGAAAGAGTGGAATCTACACTATTTTGTGAATTTTGCAGGTTTTAGCAAGGAAAGAAGCTGAATGGAGCTGAATTTGGAGCATCACAGTGAAGGACGGGAGAGTGCAAGATTTAAGAAGTCGAAGCTTAAGAGTACAAGAGGAGGTGTTGAAGAAAAAAAATCCCAGGATCGTTAACGAGGCTGTGAAGGGTCGTTAACGAGGCCACGAAGAGAAAGATTTCGAGTATTATTTTTATTATTCACCGATCCTGAGCGGGAATTTATTTCCGTATCGGTTGAGTATCTTTTTAGAATCTTTATGGGTTATTAGAATATGTATTTTAGGGTTTAATATCTTTCTAGATTTTATTTCTATCTTTTAGAGATTGTTTCTATCTTTTTAGGAAAGTTTTTATCTTTTAGCCTTTTTAGTTTTTTAGGATTTTCTAGTATAAATACCCTTCTATCTAGCATAGAAAGGGGGGCTTGGTTTTTGGGAGAAGATTTGGAGGAAGGCCAAAAGAGAAAGAATCGGATCGGAAGTCGGTGACGAGGTTCGGTAGACGACGGTTTCCGAGGTTCGTTGATCGAGTTTGTGGTTCGGTGAATGTTTTGTTTAGTTTTCTTATGAATCTCTGTAAGACGATATTTTTGTTATTAATTTATGTTTGAAGTTTTGTTTCAATGTTTATTTTTGTTGAAGTTTTTAGTTTCTTAATCATGAGTAGTGAGTAGTCTATTTTTCTAGGGTCGGGGTTAAGCCTGGCATAGTTGAGCATGTTTGATGAGTAAGATTGTGTGTTGAATGCCTTTTATCTTCTATTGAGATTGTTTGTTGTGCTTAATACCGAAACGGAAGTTGAGGTAATTTGAGTTTTAACTTGATTGAAAGAGAAAGTTAGTAACTTGAAGGTTGATATTGTTTGAAAACGAAAGTTTCAAGCTTTAGATCCAAAACAAGCAATTGAGTGAGTTAGTTTATGAAAGTAGATTAATTTACTTGTTAAGTCAATGAAAGTTGATGACTCTATCTACTTAAAGGCATGATATTATCTTCTTACGAATTCTTATGCTTGGCTATGTTGTGGTGTCCCTTATCCTAGATTTTTGTTTTAATTGAATTATTTCTGGTAAATCTTCGTTGCTGAGTACTTGCCTCGGTACCGAATATTAATTGGAATTTTATTAGGTTGTTAATTGATATTTTTGTATTCGGTGGTTCGGTAACGATCCTGACAAGGTCGTTAACGAGGCATCTCGTGAGTGTTGTGTTTGATTTTGTTTGATTTTTATTAGATTGATAGACAAACAACCTTGCTTCTTGTGGAACGATCCTGACTCCACTGTACTCAGCGGGGTCTTGACTTACAAATATTTTTGTTGGCCAAGAATACCCTATCAACACCTGCATGCGTTATAGTTACACTCACATGCACGAGTTGTTTGCGTGCTTATCCTAGACTTACTATTTATACTACTTTATATATATGCTTTTGTATTTAATAGGTTTTTCTACATATATTGACCATGTGTTATGGGCCATAATATGTGGGCTTATGGTTTTTAAATTAGGAAACATATTATTTTATCAATTTGGACCATGCAAGATTGGTGGGACAAATTTGAAAAGTAATATAGATCTTACTTGGAGCCTAAGTTATTAGTTGTCTTCCAATAATATCTTTAGATAAGATAGCAAGACAACTAATAACTTAGGCTCCAAATAAGACCCCTATTGGTTTTATCTAGTTCTTGGGCCATTAAAACAACTTGTGTTCTAAGTGGTATCGGATTCTCCTTGTTTAGTCAATTTTTTAATTGCTTTTCAATTTTACTTGCATATCAGTTTTACCCTTAGATTTTCATAATTTTCAAGTTGAAACTCTCAAAACGCCACCAAAACCCAAACCAAATGCACCCCCTTTCCACCACCCTCAAACCACCGCCAGCGACCACCCCTCCACCACCAAATTCCGCCACCACCACCCTACCCCTTGGATTGGGGCTCGATCCCCTCCCCTTGCTTGTGTGCCAAGTTAGTTGCTTACCATGTGGCCTAAGTTTTTTTGGACATACTTTCCTTAGATAATAATATTGCTATGTTTTCTTTCCTTATTAAAAAAATTGGATCTTTATTGCATGTTTGACTTGCTTTGTTTTAATGTCATCATATTTGCTTGCCATAAATACTTATTCTTTTGATAAGTGGATTTACTATAATTTGGTGTATTGCTTGGTTTCATGTCCCATGCATATTAAAGTCCCTTTCTTTTCCACAAAAATTAGCCAATTTTCCTTCTTTATTTTTGCTTCTAAGTAGTTTCATTGGTGTTTATAAATTCTAAAAAAAAACAAAAAAAAATTGATTCTTCAACAAGGATCTCGAAAAATATTTTCTTGGATTCTAGTTGTTTGCATTATTCTTGTTTTGCCTTGCACACATTGGCATATAAGTTTGAATGGAACATCCCTTCTCCCTTGTCTGTTCAAACAGACCTTTTTATCCACTCTTGGTAATGAGGAGGGGGACAATGCTCAAAGGGATTGTGAATCCAAAAAGTAGTGGGTGAAGAAGCAAAAGCTCCAACATAAAAGGTGTTCTAGAGGTTTAAAAAAAATAAGAGGGGAGGAAAAAAGGAAAGGGAACTTATCAAGTTACTTCTACAGTCGTGTTACTTAAGAGAAGTTTAACTTTCCCTTGGTTATGAGAAATATCTCGAGGATGAAGTTCCAAGGCGAGTCAAAAGGGAACTATGGCGAAGAAAATTGTTAAGAAGGTTGGTGGAAGTGTTAATGCCAAGATGTTAATCGAGTTTCAAAAGATTTCCTCTCATATGGGTACCATTATTGGTTACCTGGCTAAGAGAGAGACTGACACTGTTGCTACTGATTCCACCTCCTCCGAACCATGACGTGGACCCTCTATAGTTCCTTAGCCTATCTATCCCCCGTTTAAAGTTTTTTTCTCTCTTCGATGTTAAGACTTTTTATGTTTTTTTTGTCTTCTCTGGCTATGTTATCCGCGACAATTATCTATGATAATAACTATCTTTTGCTTATGAATGGTTTAAGTTTCAATTGAATTTGTTCATTTTCTCTACGTTTTTGCTTGATGATTGTTGATCTTTTGATGATGTCAAAAGGGCGAAGTTAGGAAAAATGTAGAGATGCGTTCTATCCAGGAAATACAGAGGGAACTTTGATTGAGGGGGAATATTTGTTAACTCTGATGATTAGGAACAACTATGCATCTGTTAAGGGGGAAACATACAGGAATTTTTTTTCTGATCTATATTTCTAATTGGTTTCTAGACATGCAATTTTGTATAGGTTTGTCATCATTAAAAAGGGGGAAATTGTTGCAACAATGGTTGTTCCATGATTTCTCTTAGTTTTGATGATAAAAAACTTAGTTGATATAACTTGCTTCTATATGTAAGTGTTTCAGGAAAACAGGTACATGATCACGAGTGACAGAACATTGTGTGGAACGATGGAGGGAACGAGTGACAGATTTAGGAAGCGCGTCTTGGAAAGAACGTGACTTTCTATAGATGGCAAGTTACCATATCTTTTATGAGCAATCTTTTACTAAGATATTATAGCTGTAGGCGGTTACTTGAGGAGATAAAAGAGAGGATAAGATCAATCTTCACACGATCTTATCTAAGGAAATCCGAGATCATTTGGTTTTGGGAAGAATCGGCATGGTTGAGGATCCGAAATCACAAACAATACTTTTCCTTATTGTGTGGGATTTGTTAAGTGGAATATCAACGTAATTAGGCAAGAATTACGTATGAGATCAGACTTAACTTATCTTATAAATAGCTAGGGTTAGCTAGGGTTAAGCAGTGGTGATTAACGGCGAACTTGGAGAGAGATTTTCAAGTGTACGAGTGTGTGGCTTTTTCCGATGAAGAATCCACAAGTAAGTCGGTAGATTACTTCCATTTAGGTTTACGCTTAGGGTTGTAGAAGTCTAGTTGGTGTAACTTCGGTTGGTGCCTTAGTTACCAGAGAACTTGACTTGCCTTGTAATCGTTGAAACTTAATAAAAGTATTCTATTGAAAATCCTCTGAGAAGGAGTCTCAGAGGTAGAGGTTTTTCTTTCTACAACTTGCAGGTCAGGCAGAAAGTTTTCCTCTCTAAATTGTGTGCTCTTATGGTTTATTTTCCGCTGCTCAGGGAACATTACCAGTTCCCTGACTTGTTATAAGCGTATCACGATCCAACAATTCACGATAAAGTACGGGATTACCAGCCGAGATGCCACTTCGGAATGCTTCCACAACAGCAGGGGCATCGCATCCTTCTATGGTACCCAATTCCTCATTGTACTTGTTAAGAAAAGCTTTCAAGGATTCACCGGTCTTTTGGACCATGCGATATAAGTCGGTCGAACGCTTTTTAGCATGTCGACTACTTGCAAACCTCATCCTAAACTTATCGATTAACTCAGCAAAAGATGCTCCCAAGAGGTAAGTGAGAATGCCAATTAAGTGCGGGCTTAGATAACGTGTTACCGAACCAACGACACATAACAATTTCCTTCACGTCGAAGGGAAATGTACTAATTTTCATAGCCTGTTTAAATGCAGCTACGTGTTGATCCGGATCCGTAATCCCTTCGTACTTGGGTTCGTTAGAGACATGATATTTTCGAGAGATGTACCCTTGCAATAGCGGGCACGAAGGGAGAATTTGTGTATCCATCTCGTCTTTCCACTGCTATCGGTATTGGGGCCCCAAGGACCTGTGTAACTAGGTCCTCCAAGGCTTTGAGGCGTTCCCTTAATTGGGTAACCTTGACATCTTCCCTAACGGCCCTTAATGAATCACCATTTACCTGATAACCAGTTACTGGTCTAATGTCATCTGGTGTTATGAGATTTGGATCGTCCATGTCTAGTCGTCCAGCGACGCCCTCCACTGCTCCAGTAACGCGTTGTCGATTTGGTGCGGATTGTACTTGAGATTGAAGCAAATTATGTTCATTAGTTAAAATCTCTATCTGCTTTTCGTATACCTTAGTGAATTTGGTGTGAGCATTCTTTTGATTCTCCAATTCTCTTTGTAGCGTTAGCATGGATGCACGGAGTTCAACGATGGTATCAGAGTTGACTGCTCCTCCTTGTTTTGCTGTTGTGGTGGTGGTAGGATTGCCATTCCCATTTGAATGATGTTCACCCCCTTCTGTCTCGTTCCCAGTCTGCTGAGCACCGACCCCTTGATTGATCTCGTTGTTCTCGACGTCATCGACTTGACTACAAGTAGTTTGGATACCTTCCATCTTGCACGGTTAGCGCTTACGTGTAGGATCGTTAGTACGTCTAGGTTGTCGACCTCAACTAAGTCGTCAACCTTTTAATTAAATGCAGCGGAAATGAACTACAAGAAAGACTTACTTGAACACGAAGTTTTTTATAGTGGAAACACTTGTTTGATTAACTCAATCAACCAAGTGTAAAAACCACTCCCTTCCAAGTTCTCTCTTGGAAGGATTAAAAGTCGTAGCTTGCTTTATTGATCTTTTGGTATAGTTACACAAACACCCTGGATCTAGACCTACTTTCCAAGCACTCTAGAACTCGTTGTGGACTGAGTAACTACAACCCGCACTCAATCTAAAAAAAGCCTATGTCTTCCTCTCGAACTCTCGTTTCTTTCTTAGCACAAAATGGAGTATGAGTTCGTGCTCTATCTAACCTAAAGCCTTAGATTAAATGCACACAAACTAGGTCAAATAAGAGAGAATAATATCTTGCAATTCGGTTATGGCAAGATATTATTTTTATTATCTTAAAAAATCATCCTAAGCATATAAAAGGATTACAATCAATAACGGCTTAGGATAAAGGCATACACGGCTTACAATATAATCTGCATAAGATCTTTCCTAAAACAAGTTTATACTATCCAAACTACCAAGATCTCACGCGTCTTCAAGATCTCCGAGATCTGCCTTCAACACACGTCGACTACCTGACTGACGTTGGCGATTCTTTTCAAAGACTCGAGGTCGTTCATGTGACAGATGTTTGGAACCATCAAAATCAAAGCCTCCAACTTTTCTAACAAATTCCCCCTTTTTGATGGTGACAAACTCTTCTATCTTGTATAATCACAGCAATATAAAAACTCGAACAGGATATGCAATAATATTCAAGTTAGCCAAAAGTTCTCCCTAAGTTGGATAACCCTCATGTAATTCAGCATAAAAATCCCATTATTTTTATCTAACCCCAGCCTTTTCCCCTTTTTGGCATCATCAAAAAGATCAATCTAAATAATCAAGCAAAAAGAGATAATCAAACAAGGGTAAATAGAAAATTATCCAACATACAGACAGAATCCATAGCAACAAAACAGAATAGTCTTAAACATGCAACACAGAGAAAACAAAAACACATAGTTGAAACCGAAGAAATTGTTCTTGAGATAGTAGATGTGCAAGGGAAAATAAAAGGAACTGCACGTCGGCTACTCAACCTAAGTCACTGACTTGATCTGATCATCAAGCGCAACAGAGAAGTCATGAACATCACATTTCAGCGCAGATTGATCACGCGGGAGTTAGCCAACTTTCTCAAGCAAATCCTAGTTTTGATGTTGGAGCTAACCTAACAACTTCATAATGACTCCAGGTTGCTCACCTTCCCTTACCATAGCATGGATGCCTAACTCAGCATCTTCCATCTCATTATCAGACACCACTTCCTTGCCTGCAGCCCTGGACACCCAAGTGTCATCAACCAGTTTGTAGCCCATTTTGCGAACAATGTCAGCATTTAGAAGACGAAGGTGCTCCACCTCTTTCTCAACCTCATAAACCTCAAGATAAAGAAGCACTTTCTTGACAATGGAGCAGTATGGAAGAGCATGTGTGGGATTATCCTTCATAGATTCCATGTGAAGAAGCACCAATCGAGCAAGATTAACTGGTTCCTTTTGAAGAATCTTATCCATGACAAGAATGTATTGGATCATGGCAGTACTCCTCTTTCGTTCCCGGGGAATCAAGTTGTTGATTACCCAAGTGAAAAGAACCTTCCTTTCGGCACTCATGAAGTTGGTGGCAAAGGAACCACCTTCAACGTCATCAACCCGTGTGACCTTTTTGAGCAGCTCAGCAGAATCAACTTCATCAGGCCATGCACCTCTATGATATTCAGCAAATCCCTTGTGCGGCACTTTCAAAAGAGTGGCTAACTCCATGCTCGACAGGGTGAATTTCTCACCATGTAACTCATAATGGCCCATGGTCCTCTTCTCTTTATCCTCTACAGTCAACGACCTATAGAACTCTTTCACCAACTCCGGATTAAAACTTTCCTCCTCATAGAATAGATGAGTCCATCCTTGATAAGACAACAACTCAGAAACGCCTTGTAAACCCGTGGAATTGATGAACTCATCGTCCATGATGAGTTCCTTTACAAAATCACGACCGGCCATGTTACTTCCTTCGCCTTTGATTTCTTTACTGCCCTTTTTAGGTTTGCCACTTGCAGCGAGTCGTCTACTTGACCGAGTGGCCATCTTTTTACTTTTTTCGACTTAACAGTTTTCTTAGAGACCACAGAATCTCCACCTTCAGAACCAACTGGCATTGGAGATACTTCCCTTCTGAATCACACTTTTCAGACTCAAACACATGTCTAGCAATTTCTTCTTTTGATTTTGCCTTAGAAGAAGATGCAACAGATTTGAATAGAGAGAGCTTGGGATCACTAGGAGTACCTTGTTATGAATCATCGTGTCCTTCGATGTTGAGAGGTTGAAGCGGTGAGTCAGGATTCTCAGTGGAGTCAATCACCTTGCTTGGGTCAGAGATTCTATCTCCTGACTCCATATCCTCAATTGACTTCACGACTTCTTAAACAGAGTCAAATTTATCTTGCATGTCTTGAGATTTGGGGCTTTCAACTCGATGCAAGTTCTCAAACTCAACTTGCTCTTTCTCTGCAAGATTGGAAGAACCGGGCAAGGATTTTTGTGGAGATTGAGGGCAAGTTTCATTGATGGTTTGGGTAGATGGAATTTCTTGAGCAATAGGTAAGGATTCGTTGGGATTGAGAGATGAAGGGTTGGGTTCTTGAATTTGTGTGGAATGGGGACCTTCAAGCATCAATGGCGTAGCGGTCTTGTTGGCAATTTGAATGGCTGCTAGGTTCCATAACAGAAAGAAAGGCATTGAAAGCACAGAAATTCTGAAGTGAAGTACGTGTCTGAACACCCTTGGAGTAATCTGAGATGATGTTGGTCACTGGATGAGCATCTTTTTGCCGATAATTTAACTGAAGCTGAGTGAGGTCAACTACCCCATTGTTGTGACCTTGATCAGTGTTAGGATTTTCAGTCTCTGCAGCTTCTTCACTTGGATCAAACTCATCATCACCGGATTCTTCAATATTTGTAGTATCTTCTAGAGCAGGCATGTCACGATCATCAACTCGTCCACTTGAGTCGGGTTAACAACCTGTTGCACTTGAGCAATTTTCTCAAAGCTAACTTCTGACTCTTCACACAGATGAAAACCTGGATCTACTTCCTCTTCATTAGCAATAGAGCTGCCTCCCATGGTATTCTCGTCAAACACCACATGAACACTCTCTTCAACTTTCATAGTTCTTTTGTTAAACACTTTGTAGGCTTTGCTATGTTGAGAATAGCCTACGAAGGTTCCTTCATCACTCCTAGCATCCATCTTGCCAAGACTATCTTTGCCATTATTATGTACGAAACACTTACAACCAAACGTACGCAAGTGGGCAACGTTGGGCTTTCTTCCTCTTAAAAGCTCATATGGTGTTTTCCCAAGAAGAGGTCGCACCATAGCTCTGTTTAATACATAGCATGCATCATTGATAGCTTCTCCCCAGAAATTCCTGGGAAGTCCACTCGAAATCAGCAACGTTCTTGACATGTCTTCCAAAGTTCGATTCTTTCTCTCAACAACTTCGTTCTGTTGAGGGGTTCTTGGGGCTGAAAAGTTATAATTCACACTGTTTTCATTGCAGAATTCCAAAAACTGAGCATTCTCAAATTCAGTGCCATGATCAAATCGAATAGAGATCAAAGGTACATCAAGCACCTTCTCTGTAAGCTTAACCGATGTACTAAATTCTTCAAACACCTGGTCTTTAGAAAACAAGAAAAATACCCAAGTATAACGTGAAAAGTCATCAACAATGACATATACATATCTATTACCTCCTCGACTTCTCACACGCATTGGCCTACACAGATCCATATAAATTAACTCTAGAGGATTAGAAGTACTTACCTCTCTTTTTGATTGAAAAGAAGATCTGATATGTTTTCCTTTCACACAAGCTTCACACACTTCATGTTTGGTTTGGTCAATCATAGGTAATCCACGTACTAATTCCTGATTGTGAAGCTTGTGAATAAGTTGCAAACTTACATGGCCAAACCTATTGTGCCAAAGGTTGGCAACGTCTTGGACTAGTTGAAAACACATATTTTCTCAGGTAAGAGCCAGGGAACAACTTTATAAAGATTGTTTTCACAAATTCCCTTCAGAAGAGTCTTTCCTGAGCTAACATCAATCACTTGACATCCAAGAGAATCAAAGACAACTTGATAGATATTGTTAGCACACAGCTGAGAAATATTTAACCAATTGTATCTAAGACCCTTGACATAGCTTACGTTGTTCACACAGAAGTTCTTAGAAATTCCTACCTTTCCAATACCCAAAACTTGACCCTTACTGTTGTTACCGAAGGTGATGTTGCTACCTTCTTGTTGATGAAGTGAGATGAATGACTCAAAGCTTCCCGTCATATGAGTTGAGAATGCACTGTCGAAGAACCAGGGACCGCTTTCTCTCACTTCATTCTACAAGGTAAAAGTCAGTTTTTATGAACCCAGTGTTGTTTAACAACTCTTCTGGGTTGGGCAACGTAATGATTTGCAGAACATCTTTCATTGTAAACTCTCTCAGGGTCTATGGTTGGCTCACGTTCATGAGCTTCCCAAAATCCATAAGATCTGCTATCCCTTTTCTTTTTCATGCACTCATGTTGAAGATGACCCTCTTTTCCACAATACCAGCAAGTTTTATGAGACTTAAGACCGACATACTTGTTATATCCAGGATAGATTGGTTTGTTATTGATACTAGCATGAAAATCAATTTTTGATGGTTTCAAGTTCTCGACTTGTTTCATTCAGATTTTTTGTGCTTTCTGGCCTGAAAACCAAGGTCGTTTACTTTTCCAGGATTCTTCACATCTGATGTGGAACAACTTGCATTGTTGTCGCACATAGGCGCTTTACCTTTAGGTTCAGGTGGACACAAGGCTTTCAAATTTTTAGGCACATAGGAATATCCAAGTCCAGGTCTTGACGTTACAAAAGTTTTTGCATACTATTCAGCAGTTTTCTTAGCTGCAAACTCCTCTATCCATTTCTTTTTATTGGACTCATTAAAGTTCTTTTCTTTTTCAAGGTCATTGACTAACTTAGCATTACCAAGTTTAAGCATGAGATTTTCTCCTTCAAGGTCAGTGACTTTCTTTTCTAAGTCATCCACTTCAGATTTAAGATTATCACAGGTTTTGCAGGCAGTAGACTCAGAAATTAAAGACTTTTCCTCTAACTTAGCACATTTAAGAGACCAACCATGATTATCATCCATTAAGTTAGAGATATTATCTTCTTTTTCTTCAAGTTTCTCACTGAGTTGGGTAACCTGAGTTCCCAACTTCTCAATGATAGCATGCAAATGTTCTTTAGTTTTATTGGATAACATACACAAGAGTTTAGAATCATATACCTCTGTTGGAGCATCTATAGCCATGAGACACATGTCTTCTTGTTGACTTGCCTCATCTTCAACATCAGAATCATCCCTAGTAGCTAACAAGGCATTCTTGTCACCATCCGACTTTCTCCTGACACAGTTTCTTGCAAAGTGTCCTTTTCTCGAACAATGATTACATATCACATCCTTCATGTCTTTGATAGGTTCGGTTCCTTTAGCTGGAGTCTTACTGTTGCGATTCCAAAGCCTTTTCATGGCTCTTGAAATGAATGCAACTTCTTCGTCACCGTCAACTTGATCATCATCACCTTGAGCATCGAAGGCCTTTCGACTTTCAAGGCAATGTTCTTGACCTTGACAGTTTCAAGGCGATCATCTCGCCTTTACTTAATTCCTCCATACATAGTCAGCTTTCCTATGACATCTTCCAAGGTTAGTGTTTTAGTCTCACTATTGGTTAACATCGCAACAGCTGCTTCATTCCATTTTGCATTGAGTCCTTGGATCAACTTGTTAACTTGCTTCCACTGAGGATGTGTTTCACCAAGAGACTCAAGTTGGCTAACCACAGCTTGAAATCATGAGTGATAGTCACCAAAGGATTCATTCTTTTCATGACTCACTCCTTCATACTCCCTCTCCAGAGCAATGATGTGATCCTTCTTCACATCATCGTTACCTTGGTGGAGCCTTTTGAGAGCATCCCAGATCTGCTTAGCTGTCTTGTACTGGACAACCTTCTTCAAGTCTCCAAGAGTTAGAGCATGGTGAAGAACCTTCTTAGCACGAGCATTCTTATCTAACTTCTTGTAGTCAACATCATTATAGTCTTCCTTTTTCTTTTCTCCCTTTCCATCAGCAGTGAGAAAAGTCTTAGGACCCATCTCTATGACTTTCCAGAGTTGTCCATCAAGCGAGCAGATGTGAGTCTCCATTTGCTCGACCCACCAATCGTATTCACCAGCCTTGAGCACTGGTGGCTTCCAGAATGAATCGTTGATTGCAGTATTCGTTGAAATCATCTTTCCTGTGAAACAATAAGTACTAAAACAAATCTAGAACCAAGGCTCTGATACTAATTGTAGGATCGTTAGTAAGTCTAGGTCGTCGACTTCAACTAAGTCGTCAACCTTTTAATTAAATGCAGCGGAAATGAACTACAAGAAAGACTTACTTGAACACGATGTTTTTTATAGTGGAAACACTTGTTTGATTAACTCAATCAACCAAGTGTAAAACCCACTCCCTTCCAAGTTTTCTCTTGGAATGATTAAAAGCCGTAGCTTGCTTTATTGATCTTTTGGACTAGTTACACAAACACCCTAGATCTAGACCTACTTCCCAAGCACTCTAGAACTCGTTGTGGACAGAGTAACTACAACCCGCACTCAATCTAACAAAAGCTTACGTCTTCCTCTCGAACTCTCGTTTCTTTCGTAGCACAAAATGGAGTATGAGTTCGTGCTCTATCTAACCTAAAGCCTTAGATTAAATACACACAAACTAGGTCAGATAAGAGAGAATAATATCTTCCAATTCGGTTATGGAAAGATATTATATCTATTATCTTTACAAAATCATCCTAAGCATATAAAAGGATTACAATCAATAACGTCTTAGGATAAAGGCATACACGGCTTACAATATAATCTGCATAAGATCTTTCCTAAGACAAGTTTATACTATCCAAACTACCAAGATCTAACGCGTCTTCAAGATCTCCGAGATCTGCCTTCAACACACGTCGACTACCTAACTGACGTTGGCGGCTCTTTTCAAATACTCGAGGTGGTTCACGTGACAGACGTTTGGAACCATCAAAATCAAAGCGTCCAGCTTTTCTAACAAATTCCCCCTTTTTGATGGTGACAAACTCTTCTATCTTGTATAATCACAGCAATACAGAAACTCAAACAAGATATGCATTAATATTCAAGCTAGCCAAAAGTTCCCCCTAAGTTGGATAACCCTCATGTAATTCAGCATAAAAATCTCATTATTTTTATCTACCCCCAACCTTTTTCCCCTTTTGGCATCATCAAAAAGATCAATCTAAATAATCAA
Source organism: Fallopia convolvulus (assembly GCA_964016875.1). Classification (NCBI taxonomy): domain Eukaryota; kingdom Viridiplantae; phylum Streptophyta; class Magnoliopsida; order Caryophyllales; family Polygonaceae; genus Fallopia; species Fallopia convolvulus. Next base: position 15,559,952 of record OZ024724.1, read on the forward strand.
GCAAAAAGAGATAATCAAACAAGGGTAAATAGAAAATTATCCAACATACAGACAGAATCCATAGCAATAAAACAGAATAGTCTTAAACATGCAACACAAAGAAAACAAAAACACATAGTTGAAACCGAAGAAATTGTTCTTGAGATAGTACATCTGCAAGGAAAAATAAAAGGAACTGGACGTCGGCTACTCAAGCTACGTCACTAACTTGATCTGATTATCAAGCGCAACAAACAAGTCATGAACATCACATTTCAGCGCAGATTGATCACGCAGGAGTTGGCCAACTTTCTTAAGCAAATCCTGGTTTTGACGTTGGAGCTCAACTAACAACTTCATAATGACACCAGGTTGCTCACCTTCCCTTCCCACAGCATGGATGCCCAACTCAGCATCATCCATCTCATCATCAGAGACCACTTCCTTGCCTGCATCCCTGGACACCCAAGTGTCATCAACCAGTTTGTAGCCCATTTTGCGAACAATGTCAGCATTTAGAAGACGAAGGTGCTCCACCTCTTTCTCAAGCTCATAAACCTCATGATAAAGAAGCACTTTCTTGACAATGGAGCAGTATGGAAGAGCATGTGTGGGATTATCCTTCACAGATTCCATGTGAAGAAGCACCAATCGAGCAAGATTAACTGGTTCCTTTTGAAGAATCTTATCCATGACAAGAATGTCTTGGATCATGGCAGTACTCCTCTTTTGTTCCCGGAGAATCAAGTTGTTGATTACCCAAGTGAAAAGAACCTTCCTTTCGGCACTCATGAAGTTGGTGGCAAAGGAACCACCTTCAACGTCATCAACCTGTGTAACCTTTTTGAGCAGCTCAGCAGAATCAACTTCATCAACCCATGCACCTCTATGATATTCAACAAATCCCTTGTGCGGCACTTTCAGAAGAGTGGCTAACTCCATGCTCGACAGGGTGAATTTCTCACCATGTAACTCATAATGGCCCATGGTCCTCTTCTCTTTGTCCTCTACAGTCAACGACCTATAGAACTCTTTCACCAACTTCGGATTAAAACTTTCCTCCTCATAGAATAGATGAGTCCATCCTTGATGAGACAACAACTCAGAAACACCTTGTAAACCCGTGGAATTTATGAACTCATCGTCCATGATGAGTTCCTTTACAAAATCACGACCAGCCATGTTACTTCCTTCGCCTTTGATTTCTTTACTGCCCTTTTCAGGTTTGCCACTTGCAGCGGGTCGTCCACTTGACCGAGTGGCCATCTTTTTACTCTTTTTCGACTTAACAATTTTCTTAGTGACCACAGAATCTCCACCTTCAGAACCAACTGGCATTGGAGATACTCTCCTTCCTCTCTTTCTAGTAACCTTAGCACTAAACTCCCAAGTCTTAGGTTTTCTAGATTCCTTAGTTATCACCACATCATCCTCATCACACTTTTCAAACTCAAACAATTGTCTAGCAATTTCTTCTTTTGATTTTGCCTTAGAAGAAGATGCAACAGATTTGAATAGAGAGAGCTTGGGATCACTAGGAGTACCTTGTTATGAATCATCGTGTCCTTCAATGTTGAGAGGTTGAAGCGGTGAGTCAGGATTCTCAGTGGAGTCAATCACCTTGCTTGGGTCAGCGACCTGTTCTGGGTCATTCACCTGAGCATTAGTTCCCGCCAAAAGCACAGTAGTCGTCTTCTCCGTGACGACTGGTTCAGAGATTCTATCTCCTGACTCCATAGCCTCAATTGACTTCACGACTTCTTGAACATAGTCAAATTTCTCTTGCATGTCTTGAGATTTGGGGCTTTCAACTCGATGCAAGTTCTCAAACTCAACTTGCTCTTTCTCTGCAGGATTGGAAGAACCGGGCAAGGATTTTTGTGGAGATTGAGGGCAAGTTTCATTGATGGTTTGGGTAGATGGAATTTCTTGAGCAATAGGTAAGGATTCTTGGGGATTGAGAGATGAAGAGTTGGGTTCTTGAATTTGTGTGGAATGGGGACCTTCAAGCATCAATGGCGTAGCAGTCTTGTTGGCAGTTTGAATGGCTGCTAAAAGCAGAGCCATGGTTTGGGGATCAACAACTTTCCCGAGCTTTAGGGCTAGTGTTCGCGGAGATTCAGTGCCGCGAATGGGAGAGGAGGGGTTAGGGTTTGACGCCATTGACGATTGAAAAGGTGGAAGCTTTTTATGAGAGAAAGGAAATTGTTGAGAAATTGAGAAGAGCAAGAGAGCGAGATAATGCACGAGAAAGAGAGAGCATACCTTTTAATCAGAATCCCTCTCCTTATTTATTCTTGAACTGTAGTTGATTAGATAGAAACTAGATCTTCCCAAGATCTTTAATCAATGCAACTGAAAAGGCAATTTCCTTTGACAAAAAGATTTCCAGATTTTTGAAAAGATACTGTTGGAAAAAGGTTATTCTTTTCTTACTCTGAAAATGACGTTTTCGACCTATTCTAAATCAACCACTTAACCAGCAAAAATTCCAGACACGTGACTTTCCTCACATAGTGAACAGTCACTAACTTCACTCAAGTTGCCAACATCCATTGAAAAGAGAATATGCCTGGTTCTTTGGGGTTTTGCGCAGGGGTGCCAAAGAGAACCAAGGAGAATAATTTATGTGGATTTGTCAATCAAGTAGATAAGTCTACGTTTATAGCAAAGCATTTAGAAGTAGGCTCATAGAGACTCTCTAACATGATAGGCTAGGGCAGGCTGTAGAGTCAACCATCACTTGAGCTTGTAATGAGGGTATGGAACATCAGGTTTGGACTCATTTGGGCTCAAAGAAAGGTTTCAACATGTAATTGATGCATAACTCAAGAAGCAAAGAATGAAGACATAATGATGTGCATGGTTCATGAGTTTGTAACATGGAAACATTCAAATTTAACACCTCAAGATCATAAAACTTTTGAATCATAAATAGGTCATCTAATCTAGTCAATCATTGAGGGAATATAGATGGGAAAAAGATTAGTTTAGGGAAATCATACCTAGCTCCATGCGGAACTGTACAAAGGGTTCACGATTGAGAGCTTTAGTGAATATGTCAACACGTTGTTCACCTGTTCGGCAGAAATCCATGGTCACCAACCCTTTCTCGACACAATCACGAAGAAAGTGATGTCAAATCTCTATGTGCTTGGTTCGTGAATGTTGTACAGGGTTTTTTGAGATGTTGATGGCGCTTGTGTTGTCACAGAGTATAGGTATGCTATCATACTCTAAGCCAAAGTCATGAAGTTGTTGCTTGAGCCAAAGAAGTTGGGTGCAGCATGCATCAGCGGCAATGTACTCAGCTTCTGCAGTAGAGAGTGCAACTGAATTTTGCTTCTTGGACCCCCATGACACAAGACATGTTCCAAGAAATTGAGCCATCCCTGAAGTACTATTACGATCAATTTTGTTCCCAGCAAAATCCGCATCCGTGTACCCGACTAGACCAAAATCACATGAGGTTGGGTACCATAGGCATAAGTCATCGGACCCTTTGAGGTACCTCATAATCCTCTTGACAACTTTGAGATGCGATTCTCTTGGATCAGCCTGAAATCTGGCACATAAGCATACGCTGAACATGATGTCTGGTCTGCTTGCCGTAAGGTAGAGTAAAAAACCTATGATGCCCCGATATAAAGTCTAATCAACCATCTTTTCATTTTCATCTTTTCCTAGAGAAGTGATGGGAGAGAGGTGTGTCAAAGGATTTTGAGTTGTCCGATCCAAACTTCTTGACACACTCTCTGAGATACATTTGTTGATGAACTCTTGTTCCTTCCATATCTTGAGTAACCTGATGTCCTAAGAAAAACTTAAGTTCACTAACCATACTCATCTCAAATTCACTGGCCATGTGGTTAGCGAACCTTTTCACAAGTTTTTCATCAGTAGAGCCAAAGATGATGTCGTCCACATAGACCTGTACAACCAGAGTTTGCTTTCCTTCTTTGAGAAGAAAGAGTGTCTTATCCACCTGTCCTCGAACATATCCATGTTGGAGCAAGAACTGAGAAAGTCTGTCATACCAAGCTCCAGGTGCTTGCTTCAAACCATAAAGTGCTTTGTCGAGTTTAAAAACATGATCTGGGTGAGTGACATCTTCAAAACCCGGGGTTTGCTCTACGAACACTTCTTCTTTTAGAAATTCATTCAGAAAGGTTGTCTTAACATCCATTTGTTGAAGCTTGAAGTCATGATGGGCTGAATAAGCTATCAAGAGACGAATTGCCTCAAGACGTGCTACAGGAGGAAAAGTCTCATCATAATCTATCCCCTCTTGTTGGTTATATCCCTTAACCACAAGTCTTGCTTTGTTTCTCACAACGTTTCTAGAATCATCAAGCTTATTTCTAAAAACCCAATGTGGTCCAATCAAGTTCTATCTTTGGGTCGTGGAACTAGGTGCCAAACCTTGTTTCTCTCAAATTGATGAAGTTCTTCTTGCATAGCACACACCCAATCTGGATCTCTTAGAGCTTGATCCACATTTTTAGGTTCCATAACAGAAAGAAAGGCGTTGAAAGCACACAAATTCTGAAGTGAAGTACGTGTCTGAACACCCTTGGAGTAATCTGAGATGATGTTGGTCACTGGATGAGCATCTTTTTGCTGATAGTTTAACTGAATCCGAGTGAGGTCAACTACCCCATTGTTGTGACCTTGATCAGTGTTAGGATTTTTAGTCTCTGCAGCTTCTTCACTTGGATCAGACTCATCATCACCGGATTCTTCAATATTTGCAGTATCTTCTAGAGCAGGCATGTCACGATCATCTACGTCGTCCACCTGAGTCGGGTTAACAACCTGTTGCACTTGATCAATTTTCTCAAAGCTAACTTCTGAATCTTCACACAGATGAAAACCTAGATCTCCTTCCTCTTCATCAACAATAGAGCTGCCTCCCATGGTATTCTCATCAAACACCACATGAACACTCTCTTCAACTTTCTTAGTTCTTTTGTTAAACACTTTGTAGGCTTTGCTATGCTGAGAATAGCCTACGAAGGTTCCTTCATCACTCCTAGCATCCATCTTGCCAAGACTATCTTTTCCATTATTATGTACGAAACACTTACCACCAAACGTACGCATGTGGGCAACGTTGGGCTTTCTTCACTTAAAAGCTCATATGGTGTTTTCCCAAGAAGAGGTCGCACCATAGCTCTATTTAATACATAGCATGCAGCAATGATAGCTTCTCCCCAGAAATTCCTTGGAAGTCCACTCGAAATCAACAGCGTTCTCGACATGTCTTCCAAAGTTCGATTCTTTCTCTCAACAACTCCGTTCTGTTGAGGGCTTCTTGGGGCTGAAAAGTTATGATTCACACTGTTTTCTTTGCAGAATTCCAAAAACTGAGCATTCTCAAATTTAGTGCCATGATCAGATCGAATAGAGATCAAAGGTACGTCAAGCACCTTCTCTGTAAGCTTAACCCATGTACTAAATTCTTCAAACACCTGGTCTTTAGAAAACAAGAAAAATACCCAAGTATAACGTGAAAAGTCATCAACAATGACATATACATATCTATTACCTCCTCGACTTCTCACACGCATTGGCCCACACAGATTCATATGAATTAACTCTAGAGGATTAGAAGTACTTACCTCTCTTTTTGATTGAAAAGAAGATCTAACATGTTTTCCTTTCACACAAGCTTCACACACTTCATGTTTGGTTTGGTCAATCTTAGGTAATCCACGTACCAATTCCTGATTGTGAAACTTGTGAATAAGTTGCAAACTTACATGGCCAAACCTATTGTGCCAGAGGTTGGCAACGTCTTGGACTACTTGAAAACACATATTTTCTCAAGTAAGAGCCAGGGAACAACTTTATAAAGATTGTTTTCACAGATTCCCTTTAGAAGAGTCTTTCCTGAGCTAACATCAATCACTTGACATCCAAGAGAATCAAAGACAACTTGATAGATATTGTTAGAACACAACTGAGAAATATTTAACCAATTGTATCTAAGACCCTTGACATAGCTTACGTTGTTCACACAGAAGTTCTTAGAAATTCCTACCTTTTCAAAAACTTGACCCTTACTATTGTTACCGAAGGTGATGTTGCTACCTTCTTGTTGATGAAGTGAGATGAATGACTCAAAGCTTCCCGTCATATGAGTTGAACATGCACTGTCGAAGAACCAGGGACCGCTTTCTCTCACTTCATTCTACAAGGTAAAAGTCAGTTTTTATGAACCCAGAGTTGTTTAACAACTCTTCTGGGTTGGGCAACGTAATGATTTGCAGAACATCTTTCATTGTAAACTCTCTCAGGGTCTATGGTTGGCTCACGTTCATGAGCTTCCCAAAATCCATAAGATCTGCTATCCCTTTTCTTTTTCATGCACTCATGTTGAAGATGACCCTCTTTTCCACAATACCAGCAAGTTTTATGAGACTTAAGACCGACATACTTGTTATACCCAGGATAGATTGGTTTGTTATTGATACTAGCATGAAAATCAATTTTTGAGGGTTTCAAGTTCTCGACTTGTTTCATCCAGATTTTGTGTGCTTTCTGGCCTGAAAACCAATGTCGTTTACTTTTCCAGGATTCCTCACATTTGATGTGGAACAACTTGCATTGTTGTCGCACATAGGTGCTTTACCTTTAGGTTCAGGTGGACACAAGGCTTTCAAATTTTTAGGCACATAGGAATATCCAAGTCCAGGTCTTGACGTTACAAAAGTTTTTGCATACTCTTCAGCAGTTTTCTTAGCTGCAAACTCCTCTATCCATTTCTTTTTATTGGACTCATTAAAGTTCTTTTCTTTTTCAAGGTCATTGACTAACTTAGCATTACCAAGTTTAAGCATGAGATTTTCTCCTTCAAGGTCAGTGACTTTCTTTTCTAAGTCATCCACTTCAGATTTAAGATTATCACAGGTTTTGCAGGCAGTAGACTCAGAAATTAAAGACTTTTCCTCTAACTTAGCACATTTAAGAGACCAACCATGATTATCATCCATTAAGTTAGAGATATTATCTTCTTTTTCTTCAAGTTTCTCACTGAGTTGGGTAACCTGAGTTCCCAACTTCTCAATGATAGCATGCAAATGTTCTTTAGTTTTATTGGATAACATACACAAGAGTTTAGAATCATATACCTCTGTTGGAGCATCTATAGCCATGAGACACATGTCTTCTTGTTGACTTGCCTCATCTTCAACATCAGAATCATCCCTAGTAGCTAACAAGGCATTCTTGTCACCATCCGACTTTCTCCTGACACAGTTTCTTGCAAAGTGTCCTTTTCTTGAACAATGATAACATATCACATCCTTCATGTCTTTGATAGGTTCAGTTCCTTTAGCTGGAGTCTTACTGTTGCGATTCAAAAGCCTTTTCTTGGCTCTTGAAATGAATGCAACTTCTTCGTCACCGTCACCTTGATCATCATCGCCTTCAGCAAGATCGAAGGCCCTTTCGACTATCAAGGCAATGTTCTTGACCTTGACAGTTTCAAGGCGATCATCTCGCCTTTGCTTACTTCCTCCATACATAGTCAGCTTTCCTATGACATCTTCCAAGGTGAGTGTTTTAGTCTCACTATTGGTTAACATCGCAGCAGCTGCTTCATTCCATTTTGCATTGAGTCCTTGGATCAACTTGTTAACCTGCTTCCACTAGGGAAGTTTTTCACCAAGAGACTCAAGTTGGCTAACCATAGCTTGAAATCATGAGTGATGGTCACCTAAGGATTCATTCTTTTCTTGACTCACTCCTTCATACTCCCTCTCTAGAGCAATGATGTGATCCTTCTTCACATCATCATTACCTTGGTGGAGCCTTTTGAGAGCATCCCAGATCTTCTTAGCCGTCTTGTACTGGACAACCTTCTTCAAGTCTCCAAGAGTTAGAGCATGGTGAAGAACCTTCTTAGCAAGAGCATTCTTCTCTAACTTCTTGTAGTCAACATCATTATAGTCTTCCTTTTTCTTTTCTCCCTTTCCATCAGCAGTGAGAAAAGTCTCAGGACCCATCTCTATGACTTTCCAGAGTTGTCCATCAAGTGAGCAGATGTGAATCTCCATTTGCTTGACCCACCAATCGTATTCACCAGCCTTGAGCACTGGTGGCTTCCAGAATGAATCGTTGATTGCAGTATTCGTTGAAGTCATCTTTCCTGTGACATAATAAGTACTAAAACAAATCTAGAACCAAGGCTCTGATACCAATTGTAGGATCGTTAGTACGTCTAGGTCGTCGACCTCAACTAAGTCGTCAACCTTTTAATTAAATGCAGCGGAAGTGAACTACAAGAAAGACTTACTTGAACACGAAGTTTTTTATAGTGGAAACACTTGTTTGATTAACTCAATCAACCAAGTGTAAAAACCACTCCCTTCCAAGTTCTCGCTTGGAAGGATTAAAAGTCGTCGCTTGCTTTATTGATCTTTTGGACTAGTTACACAAACACCCTGGATCTAGACCTACTTCCCAAGCACTATAGAACTCGTTGTGGACTGAGTAACTACAACCCTTACTCAATCTAACAAAAGCCTATGTCTTCCTCTCGAACTCTCGTTTCTTTCGTGCTCTATCTAACCTAAAGCCTTAGATTAAATACACACAAACTAGGTCAGATAAGAGAGAATAATATCTTCCAATTCGGTTATGGCAAGATATTATTTCAATTATCTTTACAAAATCATCCTAAGCATATAAAAGAATTACAATCAATAATGGCTTAGGATAAAGGCATACACGGCTTACGATATAATCTGCATAAGATCTTTCCTAAAACAAGTTTATACTATCCAAACTACCAAGATCTCACGCGTCTTCAAGATCTCCGAGATCTGCCTTCAACACACGTCGACTACCTGATTGACGTTGGTGACACTTTTCAAAGACTCGAGGTCATTCACGTGACATACGTTTGGAACCATCAAAATCAAAGCCTCCAGCTTTTCTAACACTCTGCAAGAGAGATAAACGCATTAAAAGCACTAAAATTCTTAATAGAGGAACGAGTAAGCACACCTTTATCGTATGGAGTGATGATATTGTCAATAGGATGATCCCTCTTTTTATGATAGTTTCTGACTTCGATCTGAGTGGGATTTGTTCTTGACTCCTCTTGTTCCTGTTGACATACCGTTCCATAGGATCTACCCTCCATATGATCTTCATTTTGTGGAGTATCATCTTCAGGATTCGGAGTACCCTCTGTGTCATCTTCGTCCAATTTAGGACTTGGAGGGGTGACGGCTTCGTTTGGAGCTTGAGTGCTTGAATCTGAATCGACTTCATCATCTGAGTTTGTATTTAGAACCATCAGTATATCCTTGTTACCTGACAGGTACCCTCCATTTTTGGACTCATCAAAGACAACATGAATGCTTTCTTCAAACGTTTTAGTCCTTTTATTGAACACCTTGTAAGCCTTGTTGTTGGATGCGTACCCTAGAAAGATGCCTTCATCACTCCTTGGATCAAACTTGCCTAGCTCGTCTTTTCTGTTGTTGTGAATAAAGCACTTGCATCCAAAGACTTTCAAGTGGGAAATATTTGGCTTTCTTCCCTTGATTAGTTCATATGGAGTTTTTGAAAAATTGGAACGTATAGTGACTCGATTAATGATGTAGCAAGCGGTACCGATTGCCTCAGCCCAAAAGGACCGAGGCAAGTTACTTGCCAACATCATAGTACGAGCCATGCTTTGCAGTGTTACATTCTTTCTCTTTGCTACGCCGTTTTGTTGAGGAGTCCTTGGCGTAGAAAAGTTTTGAGACACTCCATGTTCATCACAGTAGTTATGGAACATGGAATTCTTGAACTCTGTTCCGTTGTCCGATCTGATAGCTTTCAGTTTTTGTTCTGTTGATGCTTCTACTTACTTGATCCAGCTTTTGAATGCCATGAACGTCTCGTCTTTGGAACCTAGAAAGAGAGTCCATGTATATCTAGTAAAATCATCAACAATAACAAAAAAGTACCTGCTACCTCCATGACTTCTCACCCACATGGGACCACACAAATCCATGTGTACCATCTCAAGGGGATGAGAGGTGCTAATTGACAACTTTGGCTGAAAAGACGACTTGCTTTGTTTCCCTTTCACACACTCTTCACACAAGCTTTCCTTTTTTGTAAGAACTTTGGGAAGTCCTATCACCAGATTTTGTGAGTAGAGTTTGTGAATTCCTCGATGATTTGTGTGACAAACCTCCTATGCCAGAGATCGGTTTTATCAGCTACTGTAACAAAGCATAGCTCTTCTTGTGGTTGGAAACTTGAGTCGATAAAATACACATTGTTGCGCCTCTTTCCTTTCAGGACCACAAGATTTGAATTCATGTTCTTGATCGTATGCCATCTAAGGTAAAGGAAACCTCATTGTTCCCTTGGTCACAAAGCTGAGCAATACTTAACAGATTGTAACCAAGACCCTTCACCAAGCACACGTCTTTAACGTTGGTCTTGTCATTTAGCTTGACTTCACCTGTTCCAATGATTTCTCCTTGATTGTTGTTGCCAAAGGAAATGTTTCCTCCAACATTGATCTGAAGTGATGACAGAATACTCTCATTCCCTGTCATGTGACATGAACACCCGCTGTCAAGGATCCATCGGATTTTCCCCCCAGCTCAACCTGCAAGAAAGAAATCACATTTTAACGACTCAGGCCTGCTTAGCCTTCCCGGGTCGGTTAGCAGAGCTCACAGAATGATAAATTTGAGATTGAACTAAAGTCGCTTTATATGGACTCTTGGAACTAGAAGCAATTTTCGAGGGATCAAAATGGTTTTTCCCTTTTTCAGTCTTATGATCTTGCTTCTTTTGTGGTTGATGAGCTGATTTCATTCTGTTCTGATGAGATTTGTCATACCCTTGCTTTTTCTTACCAGACCATTGTTTCTTGTTGTTCCTTGTATTCTGGTTTTGAGCCTTTTTGTTAGACACTTCTAATCTAACCTTACAGTCCTTTTGAACATGACCTCCCCACCACAATGATAGCACACCCTATAGTATTCGCTGAGATAGCGTTTAGGATGTGGTTTCTGGAGGGTACATTCCTTTGCACGTTCCTTAGAAGAAACTCTATATTGGTTCCCTTGAGACTGTTTTAGGTATATCTTATGAGCCGTTTTTTCCAGAATACCACTCAGAGTTATCATTCAAATTACTCTCAAGAATCTTAACCCTACCCTCTAGATGAGTAACTTTATCTCTAGCAGATTGAAGTTCCCTAGCTTTTCTTTCTATCTTCTCTTCAAAGTTAAGGTCATCAGGAGGATATTCAAATTTATCTTTACCATAACCAATACCACACCTATCCAGATTAAACACAACCTGAGTTTGTTTATTAAGCTCATTCTCTAATTCCTCTCCTTTAAGTTTATAAATAAGAAAATCCGACCTAAGTTCGTTATTAGTTTCAGTGAGAGTCTTAATATCTTTCTTTAGATCTTCACATTCTAAACATAGAACAACACTAGTAACAGTAGACACTGATAATTTTTCTTCAAGATTAAGACATTTCTCATCAGAAGCTTCTAAATCATCTTGCATTTTTAAGTTATCTTCAAAAAGCTTTTTAACAAGAATAAAAAGATCAGAATGTTTAGCATTTTCTAAACTAGCAAGGAATTGTTTAGGAGTTACCTCTTGGTCAATATCTTCAGTGTTCAGAGTCATGGCACAAATCTTTCATTCAAATTCATCATCTGAGTCAAGATCCCATGCAACGGCGTAGGCCTTCTTCTTCTCGTTCCCATACTCGTTACCTTTGGGACAACTCTTAGCATAGTGACTCTTTTCTTGACAGTTGTAGCAGGTAACTTCCTTGATATCCTTCTTTTCCGAGTTTATCTTCTCTTGTTCCTTCCAGGCTCCTTTGCCTCTTTTGTAGAGAGCTCTCATTGTTTTTGTTATGAGAGCCACATCAGAGTCCTCCTCTGTAGTATATACTTCTCTCCCAGCAATAATGTTCTCAATGGCCTTCTCCACTTTGAGAGCAATACCCTTGTCAAAATTTGAAGTACTACTTTTGATTTTCTCATATCGCTCATAGTCCGTGAGCTTTCCAAAGATTTCATGAAGAGTGCATGTCTTCGTAATTGGATTTTCTCTCAGCAAGCCTCTGGTCACAACATACTTGGGACCAAGACCATCAACAATCGTAGAATTTTTCTCCAATTGAGTGATGTCCTTTCCAATACCAAGATGGTTGATGCGGTTTACCAATGCCTCGAACCGAGATTGATAGGTAGCAATGGTTTCACCATCCTTCATTTGGAAGTTGTAGAATTCCTTCTTGGCTTCCTTTCGATGGATTTCCTACAGATCTGTACTGCCAATGTGCATTTGTTCAATTGCAGCCCATGCATCTTTTGTATTTTTGCAGTTCACCACCCTCAGCAGATCTTCAGTACCCAAGGCATTGTTCAACAACATTTGTGCCTTGTAGTTCTTCTCCATTCATTTTGTCCCCATTCACTTTTTTTCTTTCTTGTGTGCAGGAATGACATAGACTCCATCCTCAATGACTGACCATGCTTGGTAGTCATTGCTTTTAAGCCAAGTAGCAAAGAGAATCCTCCAGTGGTCATACTCTCCAGCAACAAGCAGTGGAGGCTTGTTGTTTCCAATCCCGACGTTGTGAGTGTTGTTTCAATTTATTTTGTATTCCTGCACTAACACACAATCTAGAGCAAACCTGCTCTGATACCAGTTGTTGGATCATGACGCGTTAGTAACAAGTCAGGGAACTAGTAATGTTCCCTGGGCAGTGGAAATAAACAATAAGAACACAGAATTTAGAGAGGAAAACTTTCTGTCCGACCAACACGTCGTAGAAAGAAAGAACTTACACCTCTGAGACTCCTTCTCGGAGGATTTTCAATAGAATACTTTTATTAAGTTTCAACGATTACAAGGCAAGTCAAGTTCCCTGGTAACTAAGGCACCAACCAAAGTTCAACGAACTAGACTTCTACAACCCTAAGCGTAAACCTAAATGGAAGTAAACTACTGACTTACTTGTGGATTCTTCACCAGAAAAAGCCACACACTCATACATTTGAAAAGCTCTCTCTCCAAGTTCGCCCTCTTCAACCACACCTTAAACCCTAGCTATAACCTAGCTATTTATAAGATATGTCAAGTCTGATCTCATACGTAATTCTTGTCTAATTATGCAAATATTCCACTTAACAAATCCCACACAATAAGGAGAAAGTAATGTTTGTGATTTTCGATCCTCAACCATGTCGATTCTTGCCAAAACCGAATGATATCGGATCTCTTTAGATAAGATCGTGTGAAGTTGATCTTATCCTTCCTTTGATCTCCTCAAGCAACCACCTACAGCTGTCATATCTTTTCAGAAGATTGTTCGCAGAACATCTGGTAACTTGCCATTAATAGAAAGTCGTGTTCCGTCTGAGACGCGCTTCCTAAACCTGTCACTCGTTCCCTCTATCGTTCCTCACAATGTTCCATCACTCGTGACCATGTACCTGTTTACCTAAAACACTTACATGTAGAAGTAAGTTATACCAGCTATGTTTGTTATCATTAAAATTAAGAGAAACCATGAAACTACCATTGTTCCAACAGTTCGTACTTGTTGGAACAATAGTTGTTCCATAGTTTCTCTTAGTTTTGATGATAACAAACTTAGTTGGTATAACTAGCTTTTACATGTAAGTGTTTTAGGAAAACAGGTACATGGTCACGAGTGACGGAACATTGTGAGGAACGATGGAGGGAACGAGTGATAGATTTAGGAAGCGCGTCTGAGAAGGAACGCGACTTTCTATAAATTGCAAGTTACCATATCTTCTGCGAGCGATCTTCTACGAAGATTTTACAGCTGTAGGCAGTTGCTTAAGGAGATAAAAGAGAGGATAAGATCAATCTTCACACGATCTTATCTTGGGAAATCCGAGATCATTCGGTTTTGGGAAGAATCGACAAGTTTGAGGATCCGAAATCACAAACAATCTTTTTCCTTATTGTGTGGGATTTGTTAAGTGGAATATCAGCGTAATTAGGCAAGAATTATGTGTGAGATCATACATGACTTATCTTATAAATAGCTAGGGTTAGCTAGGGTTAAAAGTAGTGGTTGAAGTCGAAGAACTTGAGAAGAGAGCTTTTCAAGTGTATGAGTTGGTGGCTTTTTCCGGTGAAGAATCCACAAGTAAGTCATTAGATTACTTTCGATTTAGGTTTACGCTTAGGTTTGTAGAAGTCTAGATGGTTGAACTTCGGTCGGTGCCGTAGTTACCAGGGAACTTTGGTTGGTGCCTTAGTTACTTGACTTGCCTTGTAATCGTTGAAACTTAATAAAAGTATTCAATTGAAAATCCTCCGAGAAGGAGTCTCAAGGGTAGAGGTTTTTCTTTCTACGACTTGTTGGTCGGACAGAAGGTTTCCTCTATAAATTCTATGTTCTTACTGTTTATTTCCGCTGCCCAGGGAACCTTACTAGTTCCTTGTATTGTTACTAACGCGTCACGATCCAACAATTGGTATCAGAGCAGGTTTGCTCTAGATTGTGTGTTAGTGCATGAATACAGAATGACTTCAAACAACACTCACAACCTCGGAATTGGAATCAACAAGCCTCCACTGCTTGTTCTTAGAGAATATGACCACTGGAAGAAGCTCTTCGCCACATGGCTAAAAAGCAATGACTACCAAGCCTGGTCAGTTATTGAGGATGGAGACTATGTCGTTCCTGAAGCAAAGAAGAACAAAAAGACAGAATGGGGCCAAACTGAATGGACAGGAATGGAGAAGAACTACAAGGCACAAATGCTACTAAACAATGCCTTGGGTGCTGAAGATCTCCTAAGAGTAGTCAATTGTGAGACTGCCAAAGAAGCATGGGAAGCCATTGAGCAAATGCACATTGGGAGCGTTGATATGAAAGAGAGCCATCAGAAGGACGCCAAGAAGGAGTTCTACAATTTTAGGATGATAGATGGAGAAACCATTGCCACATACCAATCTCGGTTTGAAGGCTTGGTCAATCGCATTAATCATCTTGGAATTGGGGACTCTATCAAACATGCTAAGAAAGTTTCTACAATTGTTGATCGCTTAGGTCCCACGTATGTGGTTACAAGACGACTTCTCAAGGAAAATCAAATAACAATGACTTGCAAACTTCATGAGATCTTTGGAAAACTGACTGACTATGAGCGATATGAGAAAAATAACAGCGGTGCTTCAAGCTCTAGCAAGGGAATTGCTCTTAAAGTGGAGAAGGCCATTGAAAACATCACTGCAGGAAATGACGGTGAGCTAGAAAATGATTCTGACGTTGCTCTCATAACCAAAGCAATGAGATCCTTCTACAAGAGAGGCAAGAAGCAAGGTGCCATGAAGGAAAGAGTCAACTTTGAGAAGAAGGAACTCAAGGACGTTACCTGCTTCAATTGTCAGGAAAAGGGTCACTATGCAAAGAGTTCTCCCAAAGGTAACGACACTGGGAACGAAAAGAAGAAAGCCTACATCGCTGCTTGGGATCTTGACTCAGATGATGAATGTGATTCAAAGATCTGTGACATGGCTTTGAAGACTGAAGAAGTTGATCAAGAGGTAACTCCTGAACAATTTCTTTCTAGTATAGAGAATGCTAAACAATCTGATCTTGTTATCCTTGTTAAAAAGCTATTTGAAGATAACTTAAAGATGCAAGATGAAATAGAAGCTTCTGATGAGAAATGTCTTAATCTTGAAGAAAAATTATCAGAAACTACTGTTACTACTGTTGTTCCTTGTTCAGAATGTGAAGATTTAAAGAAAAATATCAAGACTCTAACTGAAACCAATAACGAACTTAGGTCAGATTTACTTGTTCACCAACTCAAAAGTGAAGAATTAGAGCATGAACTAAGTACAAGAACTCAGATTGAGTTTAGTCCTGCTAGGTTTGGTATTGGTTATGGTAAAAACAAATCTAAATATCCTTCGGGTGATCTTACCTTTGAAGAGAAAATGGAAAGAAAAGCTAGGGAACTGCAATCCGCTATAGATAAGGTAACTCATCTAGAAAGTAGAGTCAAAATTCTTGAAAGTAATCTGCATGATAACTCTGAATGGTATTGATGTTCGCATTTTTGGTATAGTTTTTGATAGGTATTCTTTGTTTATTAGGATTAATTTTGTCTAGTTTAGGTTTAGTTTTAAGTGTTTTTAGTTAGTTTTGCATAAATCTACGAAAAGGGTGGAATCTACGCTATTTTGTGTATTTTGCAGGTTTTAGCTAGGAAAGGAGCTAAATGGAGCTAAATTTGGAGCATCACAGTGAAGGACGGAAGAGTGAAAAGATTTAAGAAGTCGAAGCTCAAGAGATCGAGAGGAGGTGTTGAAGAAAACATAACCCCAGGCTCGTTAACGAGGCTGTGAAGGGTCGTTAACGAGGCCATGAAGAAGAAGATTTCGGAGTATTATTTTATTATTCACCGATCCTGAGCGGGAATTTATTTCCGTATCGGTTGAGTATCTTTTTAGAATCTTTATGGGTTATTAGAATGTGTATTTTAGGGTTTAATATCTTTCTAGATTTTATTTCTATCTTTTAGAGATTGTTTCTATCTTTTTAGGAAAGTTTTTATCTTTTAGCCTTTTTAGTTTTTTAGGATTTTCTAGTATAAATACCCTTCTATCTAGCATAGAAAGAGGGCGGCCGAATTTTGGAGTAGAGTTTTAGAGCTAGTTTTTGAGGAGAAGGAAGGCCGAAGGAGAGGCTGCCGGATCGAAAGCCGGTGACGAGGTTCGGTGACGACGGTTTCCGAGGTTCGTTGATCGAGTTTGTGGTTCGGTGATTGTTTTGGTTTGGTTTTTCTCTGATTCTCTGTAAGACGATATTTTTGTTATTAATTTAAGTTTGAGTTTTTGTTTCAATGTTTGTTTTTATGGAAGTTTTTAGTTTGTTTATCATGAGTAGTGAGTAGTCTATTTTTCTAGGGTCGGGGTTGAGCCCGACATAGTTGAGCATGTTTGATGAAGTAAGATAGTGTTTTGAATGCCTTTTATCTTTATTGAAATTGTTTGTTGTGTTTAATACCGAAACGGGAGTTGAGGTAATTTGAGTTTTAACTTGATTGAAAGAGAAAGTTAGTAACTTGAAGGTTGATATTGTTTGAAAACGGAAGTTTCAAGCTTTAGATCCAAAACAAGCAATAGAGTGAGTTAGTTTATGAAAATAGATTAATTTACTTGTCTAGTCAATGAAAGTTGATGACTCTATCTATTTAAAGGCATGATTTATCTTCTTACGAATTCTTATGCTTGGCTATGTTGTGGTGTCCCTTATCCTAGATATTTGTTTTTATTGAATTATTTCTGATAAATCTTCGTTGTTGAATACTTGCTTCGGTACCGAGTGTTAGTTGGAATTTTATTAGCTCGTTAATTGGTGTTTTTGTGTTTGGTGGTTCGGTAACGATCCTGACAAGGTCGTTAACGAGGCATCTCGTTAGTGTTTTGCTTGATTTAATTTGAATTTTTATTAGATTGATAGACAAACAACCTTGCTTCCTGTGGAACGATCCTGACTCCACTGTACTCAGCGGGGTCTTGACTTACAAATTTATTTGTTGGCCGAGAAACCCTATCAACAAATTGGCGCCGTTGCCGGGAAAGCAACGAGTTGTTAGTTTATCTTTGGGATCGGGACTAGCCCGACCCCGTTTTTGTTTTTAATTTTTGTTTTCTTTTTTTGTTTTCTCAGTGTATGCCGGTAGGACGAAGAAGGCTTCAGTTTGATAGCTCCAGTTATTACTCAGAACCCGAACGTTCCCTGCACCGACGACTCCGAGAAAACCGAACCATGGCCACAGCTGAAGAGATGGATCGAGAGCTAGAGATCCTCCGGACCCAGATGGAGGCACTGAGAGCCGAGAAGGACGGCGCTGATGCAGACAAGGCTCGACTGCAAGAAGAGCTAAACGCCTATCCAAGGAATGCCAAGCAATACATGCATCCGGAACTGAGGGTGCCAGAATCTCCTATTGTGCTTCCTGCGATAGAGAAACCTTTTGAGATCAAGTCTCAATTTATATCCTTGATTAAACGGGCTCAGTTTGAAGGGAAACCTGCTGAGTGCCCTATGGAACATATTAGAAATTTTCTTGATTTATGTGACACCATAGCTGTTGAAGGTGTCTCACTAGAATATGTTCTGTTGAAAGCTTTTAGATGGTCACTTACTGGAAAGGCCCTGAACTGGTTAGAGAGCCTACCTTCTAAGTCTATCAGGACTTGGAAAGCTTTGTATGATCAATTTCTTACAAAGTTTTTCCCTCCTGCTAAGACGACGGAGTTAAGGAAACGTATCACCTCTTATCACCAGTTGCCTAATGAGACATTTTTTGAAACATGGGAAAGATTTAAAGAGATGCTTAGACAATGCCCTACTCATGGGCAACCATTATATTTATTGCAAGAAATCTTTTTCCAGGGTATCAACGCAGAGACCAAGAACCGCATCAACACGCATACTGCTTGCGGTTTTATAGAGATGAACCCGACAGAGGCGTGGGAACTGTTGGACAAGATGGCGAATTATGATGCTATGTACGAAACCCAGCAGGCTCCACAAACTCAAAAACGTCTCTATGTGCCCAATTGAGATGAAGTTGACCCCGATGTTAAAAATCAATTCTTACAAGATGAGGTCAAGCGTTTGAGGAAACAGGTAAGTTTTCTGAAATCCTCTCAATCATGTCAAGAATGTGGTTCTTCTGCGCATATTACTTCTGCTTGCACTAACATTGAGCAGGTTAGAACCGCTGAGACGATAGCTGAGATGAATTACATGAGAGGACCCTACAGGAACCAGCCTAATTACAATGACAGGTCGAACAACTATCAATCATGGGTCAATCAGAATGCAAATCATAATTACACAGGGCCCCCGCAAGATAGACGACCTGCACCATATCGACCTCCAGGCCATCAGGAGACACCATCATGGGCTCAAGAGATTAAAGAGGGCATCAATGGATTGGATAAAAGATGGGGAGAGTTCGATATTTGGAAGAAGCGTGTTGATTCCCAACTAGGAGACCTTGATGCACGGATTCCAAGACCACAAGGGCAACTCCCGGGTCGTACCGAAGAGAACCCTAGAGGCCAAATAGCAGCAGTACACCTTAGAAGCGGGAAGACACTACCGGAGAGAGTTCAAGCTGAAGAGAAGGAGGAACAAGATCTCGTCAGCCAGCTCGTTAACGAGCCAGCGAGAGCTAGTACCGAACCTACAAGCTAGGATGACGAGGCTCCGAGGATTCCTGACGAGCCCAGCCCTGGTAAGTTTTCTAAACCGAGTCCTCCTCTCAATCCCAGGCTCGTTAACGACCCCATCAGGGTCGGTAACGACCCGCCGAGGACACCGAACGACCCCAGTGTCGACCCGGTACTCTCACCTCTCGAGCCTAACTTGGTTCCGAGAATGGTGAAAACTCTTCCATTTCCAGTTAAGAAATCTATGGACTCTACTGAGAGTAAGTTCAAGCGTTTCGTTAAGATTCTTCAAGGCATTAATATTTCCATCCCATTCGCTGAGGCCCTAAGCGAAATGCCGGCTTACACAAAATTTTTGAAAGATATTCTTAGCAGGAAAAGATCTATTACAGAACTGCAGGATGAGGTCAGATCCATAGCTCTTCCACAAAAGCTTTGAGATCCTGGAAGGTTTGCAATCACAATCGGCATAGGCAACCACAAGTTCAAGGCTTTATGCGATCTTGGTGCCAGTGCTAGTCTTGTTCCACTCTCAATCTGGTCTAAAGCCAATATGGGACCACTGGAACCAGTGGATATGAATCTGTACATGGCAGATGGGTCAAGTGTCAAAGCAACAGGAGTAGTGGACGATTACCCTATTCAAGTCGGGAAATTCTTTATACCGAATGATTTTATTGTCCTTGATATGCCGGAAGACCCTCATGTCCCCATAATTCTCGGGCGACCATTCTTAGCCACAGCAGGAGCAAGAGTTGATGTGCGTAAGGGACTCCTCACTTTTGATATAGGAGAGGAACGGGTGGAATTCAATTTAGATCAAAAAGCCAACGACCCAATTGGAGTGGCACAACTAGAGTTGACCCAACCCGAACTCGACACCACAGCCCCTACCGAGCTACATCTGCCGATCAATGATGCTCCCATGCACAAAAGCCCTATTACAGAGGTTACAGAAAAGTCCAAACCACCTTGGCTTTCGAACTACACCAATAGCCCAAGGATACCGAGCTTACTGATAGAAGAAGGTCCCAATTTAGCAATTCAAGTGCACAGAGGCAGTAAAGCTACAGGCAAGGTATCTGAAGACCCTAACATGGCCAGACGTGAACCACCATGAGACTAGCAAGAGAGCTCGTCGGGCTAACGACGTTAAACATAGCGCTTACGGGAGGCAACCCGCTTTTTAGAATAGGTTTAGTTTATTTTATTTTCCTTTTTATTTTAGATTATTTCCTAACTTTCTTTTATTTTTCTTTTTTAGTTTAAATAGGATAGAAATAAGATTTTTTGAGCTAACAAGATTTCAGGAAAAAAGGGGTCGAAATTCACTCAAGGAGGCTACGGTGGCTCGTTAACGACCCACCCAGGGTCGTTAACGACCCAGTTCGGACGACCCGATTCGTCACAATACGGGGCAGGTAAGTAACTCTAACCTAGTTAACTTTTCTAACCCTAGCCGCCACCCCCTCTATCTTTACCCCTCCTATAAAAACCCTTCTACCCCTCCCAAAATTCTACCACAATCTCTCCCACATTCACTCTCAAACCCAAAACTCTCTCAAGCCCCTTTCCCTTTTCTCCCACCGAGTCGGAAATCCCACGCTAACGACCACCGGAGACGCCATCGTTACCGGAGTTCGAAGGCCTTTTCACCGTCGACGACGAGCTCGTTAACCTACCCCGATTCCGACCCTTGTTCTTCAAATTCTCGGTTCTCCGGATCCATGGATAGTTCAAGCAGACCCGCTACCCGATCCCAGAAGAAGAGGAGGAACCACAGGTCTCCATCTCCACCTCGGGTGGACGATGTGATTTTGAGCAGTCAAAGCCAAGTACGGCGCTACCGGGATTTCATGGAGAAGGACCACTACACCCGATGGTTCTCGAAGTCTAGCGCCGTCTCTACGGGCATCTACACGGATGTCAAGGACGCCTTCGTCATCCTTGGGGCCGCGCACTTATTGAAGCAAGAGAGCTTGCCACATTATCCGGCCCTCACATCCGAGTTCTTGGCCACCTTGGAGACCAACTTCTCGTCGAAGATCTCGGCGGGACGCATTCGGTTCCGGCTCTGTAACGAGGATCGTGACTTCACCATGGCGGAGTTCAATGCAATCTTGGAGCTCCCAAACCCGTCTAGAGACTATAGCTTGAAGGACTACCGAGTGACCCGCACTTGGAGCTACATCACCGGAGAAGTTCAATCCTCCACCGCGGCGCTATCCGGGGCAACCATAGTCAACCCCATCTTCCGGATCATCTTGAGAGTCCTCGCCGCATTATTCTGGCCGAAGAAGGAGTTGAACCGGTCTACAAGGACGGAGGTCACTTGCTTCCGCACCATCCTCTTCGAGGAGCCCGGCCCCTTGAATTTGGGGTACGAATGGCTCTACTACGTCGAGAAGTCCCACAAGTCCAAAGAGGTGTGGTGTGGCAATTTGGTTAGCCTCTTGGCTAAGAATCTTGGAGTGGATCTCACCCGCTACACACCGGCCCACGCTCAACTCCTCAACAAGAACTATTGGTATAGTGTCGGGATTTTCGTGCAAGCCGAGGGAGGCTACAAAGTGAAGGTTCGAGATCAAGTCGTCATACCTTCCCTCGACATGTACGAGCTACTCTACGTACCGAATTGGTACGAGGTGTGGACGGGCCAGCCTTACCCATTGGAGCCAAAACCGGAAGATGAGCTCTCACTTAGGCCATGTCACACCCGGTTTGAGCGGGATGATGTGGACGAATATGAAGAAGAAGATGAGCAAGAGGATACCGAGGTCGTAGGCAATGATACCGAGGAAGCCGGCACCGAGGGCGGCACTGAGGAGCTCAACTTTACAGAAGAAGACATGGAGACGGAGGAATTAGGAGGCAACATCTTCGTCAACGAGCCAACCAGGGTCGTTACCGACCATTTCCAACCACCGCCCAACACTGTTAACGAGGCAACCAGCTTCGTTAACGAGGGGTCGCAAGCTCCTGTCGACCCTCCACCAGCTCCTGTCGACCCTCATGCATATGGCTTAATGCCTTACACCCCGGTGATGTACCAAGATCATTTCCAGCCTCACTACCCACCACCTCCTCAGCCCGAGTACACAGGATCGAGCATACCACCACCATGGGCCGAGGATCTTTCTGCACGGATGCAGCAGCTTCACCTCCAGACCGATCACATTCATCGGAGGATGGATAGATGGGAAACCGTCTACTCCGCACGCATGTCGAGGGAGGACGAGCGGCAACGTCAGAGAGAGGCGGAGGATGCTGAGCGTTGGAGGACGATGTATGACTTCATGGGGAACTTTGAGCACTATTTTCATCCACAGAACCGTTGATCAAGCTCAAGATGAAGTTTCCTTTCCTTGTTTCCACTTTTGTAAGTTTTATGTCTTTCTTTTTCTTTTTAATTTTTTGTTTTCTTTTCTATTTCTTTTCCCTCTTCTTGTTATTTTTCTTACAGTGGGGACACTGTAATTTTAAGTATGGGGTGGGAAGAAAGTAGAAAAATTATGTCCTAGGTGTTTTTTGTATGTTCTATGTAGTTGTTACTTTTTGTTAAAACGAAAAAAAAAAATTGAAAAAATTTGAAAAATTCAAAAAAGAGTTTAGAATTGATAGATATTCCTTCTTAAAAAGTTCTATGATAGCAATCACTAGTTTGACCATTTAATTCCTTGCAAACATGTCTTGAAAGTATAGCCCGATTCTTAAAAATTGAAATTATTGTTTTATTAGAAAGGAATAGCATTAGATGAAATTGAGCACATATACTTTATAGCATAGATGATGCAATCCAACAAAACTTACCTTGTGAGAAATTTTTGGCCTTATAGGGAGAACATTTATAAATCCCTCTTCTTTTTTGTGTGATTTACTCTCCTTATGCATATTATCTCTTGGAATTGTGATGGTTATCTATTTCTTGAGACCCTTATAAGATTTTTTAGTTCATTACTTGTGAAGATCATATGATAGAGAACTTATTTTTATGAGCCCTATTATTCCCTACCTACCGTTACATTATTCCTTCTTTTGCTAACCAATTCTGGCCTGAAACCTTTTATTTTTAGCTCCACAAAAATTGTTCCCTAGCCGAGATAAGCTTGACCCTATCCGGGAATTAGGACTTAGATTGGAGAGGTGAAGTTTTGTGTTTTGTTGAAAAGAAAAGAGTTTCTATTCGCTTGAATTAAAGGGTATTTGGGAAGGGTAGATTGGAAGTCTCTTGTTATTTTATGTGAGAAAGGCCTCTTGATTAAAAAAAAAGATGCACAAAATAAAGCTTGAAGGGAAGAAAATGTATACGGTGGATCGTTAACGACCCGGTTGTGGGTTCGTTAACGAGGCAGCGAGAAAAAAAAGAAAAAAAATGAAATATAAAAAAGAGAAAGAGGAAAAGTTGAAGTGCATTTGTGTTTAAAAATAATATCAAGAGATTCTTTTATTTTTGGTTATGAGACTTTCTAGGATGATAAATGGGTGAGTGAAAATAAGTGTGCATAACATGAGAGTAAGTTTGGTTATCTTATATGAGAGTTTTGATGTTATGTGTGAGTTTTTAGGAGTCTTTGATTCCCGGATATTATTAGCACCACATGACCAAAATATTTCCATGCCCTATTGTTATTACCAAGCCCCATTACAACCCGGCCGAATGAAAACTTCTATGAAGTTTTTCATTGAGCCTAAGTTCTCTTGATGATTCTTTGCTTGTTTTGACAAATCTTGGGTGGAGAGTATTGGTGATATAAGTTCCAATTTCTATGAGTTTTTGTATATAGGATGAGTTGAGAGATTGAAATTATAAGCCCAAACACATGAGAGTGGAGTGAAACACATTATATCCCTTGAGAGGTTGGATTGTATTATTTTATGTCTATTTAAGTGCATATATGTGTGAGGATGTTAATAGTCTTTTACTATAATTTTCTTATGTGTAGATGTTGCTTTTTGAAGATGGCTATGTCTTGATAAGCATGATTTGTTTTGGTTTTGGTTAATATCTTGATTATTGCTTGAGGACAAGCAAGTCTAAGTATGGGGTATTTTGATGTTCGCATTTTTGGTATAGTTTTTGATAGGTATTCTTTGTTTATTAGGATTAATTTTGTCTAGTTTAGGTTTAATTTTAAGTGTTTTTAGTTAGTTTGGCATAAATCTACGAAAAGGGTGGAAATCTACGCTATTTTGTGTATTTTGCAGGTTTTAGCTAGGAAAGGAGCTAAATGGAGCTAAATTTGGAGCATCACAGTGAAGGACGGAAGAGTGCAAAGATTTAAGAAGTCGAAGCTCAAGAGATCGAGAGGTGTTGTTGAAGAAAACATAACCCCAGGCTCGTTAATGAGGCTGTGAAGGGTCGTTAACGAGGCCACGAAGAAGAAGATTTCGGAGTATTATTTTATTATTCACCGATCCTGAGCGGGAATTTATTTCCGTATCGGTTGAGTATCTTTTTAGAATCTTTATGGGTTATTAGAATGTGTATTTTAGGGTTTAATATCTTTCTAGATTTTATTTCTATCTTTTAGAGATTGTTTCTTTTTAGAAAACTGACTGACTATGAGCGATATGAGAAAAATAACAGCGGTGCTTCAAGCTCTAGCAAGGGAATTGCTCTTAAAGTGGAGAAGGCCATTGAAAACATCACTACAGGAAATGACGGTGAGCTAGAAAATGATTCTAACGTTGCTCTCATAACCAAAGCAATGAGATCCTTCTACAAGAGAGGCAAGACGCAAGGTGCCATGAAGGAAAGAGTCAACTTTGAGAAGAAGGAACTCAAGGACGTTACCTGCTTCAACTGTCAGGAAAAGGGTCACTATGCAAAGAGTTCTCCCAAAGGTAACGACACTAGGAACGAGAAGAAGAAAGCCTACATCGCTGCTTGGGATCTTGACTCAGATGATGAATGTGATTCAAAGATCTGTGACATGGCTCTGAAGACTGAAGAAGTTGATCAAGAGGTAACTCCTGAACAATTTCTTTCTAGTATAGAGAATGCTAAACAATCTGATTTTGTTATCCTTGTTAAAAAGCTATTTGAAGATAACTTAAAGATGCAAGATGAAATAGAAGCTTCTGATGAGAAATGTCTTAATCTTGAAGAAAAATTATCAGAAACTACTGTTACTATTGTTGTTCCTTGTTCAGAATGTGAAGATTTAAAGAAAAATATCAAGACTCTAACTGAAACCAATAACGAACTTAGGTCAGATTTACTTGTTCACCAACTCAAAAGTGAAGAATTAGAGCATGAACTAAGTACAAGAACTCAGATTGAGTTTAGTCCTGCTAGGTTTGGTATTGGTTATGGTAAAAACAAATCTGAATATCCTTCGGGTGATCTTACCTTTGAAGAGAAAATGGAAAGAAAAGCTAGGGAACTGCAATCCGCTATAGATAAGGTAACTCATCTAGAAAGTAGAGTCAAAATTCTTGAAAGTAATCTGCATGATAACTCTGAATGGTATTGATGTTCGCATTTTTGGTATAGTTTTTTATAGGTATTCTTTGTTTATTAGGATTAATTTTGTCTAGTTTAGGTTTAGTTTTAAGTGTTTTTAGTTAGTTTTGCATAAATCTACGAAAAGGGTGGAATCTACGCTATTTTGTGTATTTTGCAGGTTTTAGCTAGGAAAGGAGCTAAATGGAGCTAAATTTGGAGCATCACAGTGAAGGACGGAAGAGTGAAAAGATTTAAGAAGTCGAAGCTCAAGAGATCGAGAGGAGGTGTTGAAGAAAACATAACCCCAGGCTCGTTAACGAGGCTGTGAAGGGTCGTTAACGAGGCCACGAAGAAGAAGATTTCGGAGTATTATTTTATTATTCACCGATCCTGAGCGGGAATTTATTTCCGTATCGGTTGAGTATCTTTTTAGAATCTTTATGGGTTATTAGAATGTGTATTTTATTGTTTAATATCTTTCTAGATTTTATTTCTATCTTTTAGAGATTGTTTCTATCTTTTTAGGAAAGTTTTTATCTTTTAGCCTTTTTAGTTTTTTAGGATTTTCTAGTATAAATACCCTTCTATCTAGCATAGAAAGAGGGGGCCGAATTTTGGAGTAGAGTTTTAGAGCTAGTTTTTGAGGAGAAGGAAGGCCGAAGGAGAGGCTGTCGGATCGGAAGTCGGTGACGAGGTTCGGTGACGACGGTTTCCGAGGTTCGTTGATCGAGTTTGTGGTTTGGTGATTGTTTTGTTTTGGTTTTTCTCTGATTCTCTGTAAGACGATATTTTTGTTATTAATTTAAGTTTGAGTTTTTATTTCAATGTTTGTTTTTATGGAAGTTTTTAGTTTGTTTATCATGAGTAGTGAGTAGTCTATTTTTCTAGGGTCGGGGTTGAGCCCGACATAGTTGAGCATGTTTGATGAAGTAAGATAGTGTTTTGAATGCCTTTTATCTTTATTGAAATTGTTTGTTGTGTTTAATACCGAAACGGGAGTTGAGGTAATTTGAGTTTTAACTTGATTGAAAGAGAAAGTTAGTAACTTGAAGGTTGATATTGTTTGAAAACGGAAGTTTCAAGCTTTAGATCCAAAACAAGCAATTGAGTGAGTTAGTTTATGAAAATAGATTAATTTACTTGTCTAGTCAATGAAAGTTGATGACTCTATCTATTTAAAGGCATGATTTATCTTCTTACGAATTCTTATGCTTGGCTATGTTGTGGTGTCCCTTATCCTAGATATTTGTTTTTATTGAATTATTTCTGATAAATCTTCGTTGCTGAATACTTGCTTCGGTACCGAGTGTTAGTTGGAATTTTATTAGCTCGTTAATTGGTGGTTTTGTGTTCGGTGGTTCGGTAACGATCCTGACAAGGTCGTTAACGAGGCATCTCGTTAGTGTTTTGCTTGATTTTATTTGAATTTTTATTAGATTGATAGACAAACAACCTTGCTTCCTGTGGAACGATCCTGACTCCATTGTACTCAGCGGGGTCTTGACTTACAAATTTATTTGTTGGCCGAGAAACCCTATCAACAGGTATTCTGGAAAAACGGCTCATAAAAATATACGTAAAATAGTCTCAAGGGAACCAGCATAGAGTTCCTTCCAAGGAACGAGCAAAGGAACGAACCCTCCAGAAACCACATCCCAAACGCTATCTTGGTGAATACTATAGGGTGTGCTATCACTGTGGTGGGGGAGGTCATGTTCAAAAAGACTGTAAGGTTATGTTAGAAATGTCAAACAAAAGGGCTCAAAACCAGAATACAAGAAACAAAAAGAAACAGTGGTTTGGTAAGAAAAATCAAGGGTATGATAAATCTCATCAGAAAGGGAAGAAACAGGCCCCACAACCACAAAAGAAGCAAGATTCTAAAAATGAAAAAGGGAAAAATCATGTTGATCCCTCAAATATTGCTTCTAGTTCCAAGAGTTCATAGAAAGCTACTTTAGTGCAATCCCAAATTTGTCATTCTGTGAGCTATGCTAACCGACCCGGGAAGGCTAAGCAGGCCTGGGTCGTTAAAACGTGATTTCTTTCTTGCAGGTTGAAGTGAGGGGGAACATCCGTTGGATCCTTGACAACGGGTGTTCATGTCACATGACAGGGAACAAGAGTATTCTGTCCTCACTTCAAAACAAAGTTGGAGGAAACAATTCCTTTGGCAACAACAATCAAGGAGAAATCATTGGAACATGTGAAGTCAAGCTAAATGATAAGATCAGCGTTAGAGACGTAAGCTTGGTGAAAGGTCTTAGTTACAACTTGTTGAGTATTGCTCAGCTTTGTGACCAAGGGAACAACGAGGTATCCTTTACCTCAGATGGTTGTATGATCAAGAACATGAAATTAAATCTTGTGGTCCTGAAAGGAAAGAGGCGCAACAACGTGTATTTTGTCGACTCAAGTTTCCAACCACAAGAAGAACTCTGCTTTGTTACAATAGCCGACAAGACTGATCTCTGGCATAGGAGGTTTGGTCATGCTAATCATCAAGGAATCCACAAACTCTACTCACAAAATCTGGTGATAGGACTACCCAAGGTTCTTGTAGAAAAGGAAAGCCTATGTGAAGAGTTTGTGAAAGGAAAACAAAGCAAGTCATCTTTTCAGCCAAAGTTGTCAGTTAGCACCTCTCATCCTCTTGACATGGTACACATGGATTTGTGCGGTCCCATGTGGGTGAGAAGTCATGGCGGTAGCAGGTACATTTTTGTTAGTGTTGATAATTTTACTAGATATACATGGACTCTCTTTCTAGGTTCCAAAGATGAGACGTTCATGGCATTCAAAAGCTGGATCAAGAATCAACAGAACAAAAACTGAAAGCTATCAAATCTGGCAACGGAACAGAGTTCAAGAATTCCATGTTCCATAGCTATTGTGATGAACATGGAGTGTCTCAGAACTTCTCTGTGCCAAGGACTCCTCAACAAAACGGCGTTGCAGAAAGAAAGAATGGAACACTAGAAAACATGGCTCGTACTATGATGTTGGCAAGTAACTTGCCTCGGTCCTTTTGGGTTGAGGCAGTCGGTACTGCTTGCTACATCATTAATCGAGTCACCATACGTTCCAACTTTACAAAAACTCCATATGAAGTAATCAAGGGCAGAAAGCCGAATATGTCCCACTTGAAAGTCTTTGGATGCAGGTGCTTCATTCACAACAATGGAAAAGATGAGCTAGGCAAGTTTGATCCAAGGAGTGATGAAGGTATCTTTCTGGGGTACGCATCCAGCAACAAGGCTTACAAGGTGTTCAATAAAAGGACTAAGAAGTTTGAAGAAAGCATTCATGTTGTCTTTGACGAGTCCAAAAATGGAGGGAACCTGTCCAGTAACGAGGATGTACTGAAGGTTCTAAATTCAGATTCAGATGATGAAGTCGATCCAGATTCAAGTGCACAAGCTCCAGATGACGATGTTATGCCTCCGAGTCCTGACTTGGATGGAGATGACACAGAAAATGCATTGGTTCTAGAAGATGATACTTCATAAAATGAAGACATTGGGGAAGATAATGGACAAGGAACATCACATGGAACGACAAGCCAACAGGAACAAGAGGAGTCAAGAACAGATCTCACTCAGATTGAAGTCAGAAACTATCATCAAAAGAGGGATCATCCTATTGAGAACATCATCACTCCATACAATAAAGGTGTGCTTACTCGTTCCTCTATTAAGAATTTTTGTGCTTTCAATGCGTTTATCTCTCTTGCAGAGCCAAAGAATGTGAAGGAAGAGTTGCTATGCAAGAGGAACTACACCAGTTTGAGAGGAATAAAGTATGGAGACTAGTTCCCAAGCCTAAGCACAAGATGGATATAGGAACAAAGTGGGTTTTCAGGAATAAACTTGATGACACCGGAGTTGTCACAAGGAACAAGGCGAGACTTGTAGCAAAAGGGTACAATCAACAAGAAGGGATTGAATACGATGAAACGTACGCTCCTGTCGCAAGAATAGAAGCCATTTATCTTCTAATCGCCTATGCTGCTCTTAAGGGATTCAAGTTGTATCAAATGGACGTGAAGACAGCATTCCTGAATGGTTACCTACAAGAGGAGGTTTATGTGCTACAACCTCCAGGATTTGAAGATGTTGATCACCCTGACCATGTCTACGTACTGGATAAGGCTCTTTACGGTCTTAAACAGGCTCCTCGTGCTTGGTATGATAGATTCGCTCAGTTTCTATTAGCCAATGGATACAGACGTGGTGTGATCGACAAGACATTGTTCCTAATGGAACAAGACGGTGAGGTTTTAGTAGTTCAAGTATACGTTGATGATATTATATTTGGTTCTACTAACTCCAAACTTGTAGAAAGCTTCAAGAATCTTATGAGCAGTGAGTTTGAGATGAGCATGATCGGTGAGCTCACTTTCTTTCTTGGACTACAAGTGGTACAAACTGATGAGGGAACAAAGGTAGATCAACAAAAGTACATCAAGGAACTATTAAAGAAGTATGGTATGGATTCTACAAAAAGTTTTGATACCCCTATCTCTCCTAATACTCGTCTTGATGCTGATCTTAATGGTGTTGATGTTGATCAAACGATGTACCGTGGAATGATTGGTTCCCTATTGTACCTAACGTACATTCGGCCACATATTATGTTCAGTGTGTGTTTGTGTGCTAGATTCCAGGCTAATCCTAAAGAAACACATCTTAAAGAAGTGAAGAGAATACTGCGCTACTTGAAAGGGAACGATGGGTTATGTCTATGGTACCCGAGACACAACTCATTCCAGCTTGTCGGATTCTCGGATGCAGATTTTGCAGGTCACTTGGTAGATAGGAAGAGCACATCAGGCATGGCCCAATTTCTTGGTCCTTGTTTGGTGTCTTGGGGATCAAAGAAGTAAAACTCGGTTGCTCTTTCAACGGCTGAAGCGGAGTATGTCGCAGCAGCTGCTTGTTGTTCCCAGGTATTGTGGTTAAAACAGCAACTGATGGATTTTGGTATGTCCCTTGGAACTATTCCTATCTTGTGTGATAATACAAGTGCCATCAATATCTCCAAAAATCATGTCCATCATTCTAGAACAAAACATATAGATATTCGACATCATTTCTTAAGAGATAATGTTGAAAAAGGTTTTATCAAGATGGATCATTGTAGGACTAAAAATCAAGTGGCAGATATTTTCACCAAGGCTTTGGACAGAAAACCCTATGAGCATATGAGGATGTTGCTAGGAATGATTTCCTTGGAGTAAACAAGTCCCGGTCCTTTATTCCCTCAGTGCCTGACTGAAAAGGTAACATCTCAAGTAACTACATATCATTTGACAAGTTTTTCTAATGGCTTATATCTTTCCTCTATGCATAGATGTTGTATATATTAGAAATTGTTAAATGTTGCATGCTAAAAGGAACTGAAACTAAATTGCTTACATCCAAGATTTCTTTTTAGCCCAAAATAACCAACTTGATCAATTTTATCCCTCACTTCAAGCCGAAATGATGGTTGGTTATAAGACTGTCCCTTAGCCTGGTCCACACAAACGTTCCCTATGAACCTCTTTTGATTACCTTTAAACGGGGAATAATTGTGTGGATGTAAAAAATATTCCAAGCCCTCAAAGAGTTTGAATGGAACATCCCTTGTCCCTTGTCTATTCAAACAGACCTTTTTATCCACTTTTGGTAACGAGGAGGGGAACAATGCTCAAAAGGAATGTGAATCCAAAAAGTACTGGGTGAAGAAACAAAAGCTCCAACAGAAAAGGTGTTCTAGAGGTTTAAAAAAACAAAAGGAAGGGAGGAAAAAGAAAAAGGGAACTTATCAAGTTACTTCTGCAGTTTAGAAAAATCTATGTGTTACTGAAGAGAAGTTTAACTTTCCCTTAGTTATGAGAAATATCTCGAGGATGAAGTTCCAAGGTGATTCAAAAGGGAAATATTGCGAAGAAAATTGTTAAGAAGGTTGGTGGAAGTCTTAATGCCAAGATGTTAATCGAGCTTCAAACGATTTCCTCTCAGCTGAGTACCATCATTGGGTACCTGGCTAAGAGAGACGCTGACACTGTTGCTGCTGATTCCACCTCCTCCGAACCATGATGTGGACCCTCTCTAGTTCCTTAGCCTATCAATCCCCAGTTTAAAATTTTCTCTTTTCTTGGATGTTAAGACTTTCATGTTTTTATGCGTTCTCTAGGTTGTGACCCCTACGTCAATTATCTATAATAATAACTATCTTTTGCTTATGAATGGTTTAAGTTTCAATTGAATTTGTTCATTTGCTCTATGTTTTTGCTTGATGATTGTTGATCTTTTGATGATGTCAAAAGGGGGAATTTAGGAAAAATGTTGAGATGCGTTCTATCCAGGAAATACATAGGGAACTTTGGCTAAGGGGGAATATGTTGTTAACTCTGATGAGTAGGAGCAACAGTGCATTTGTTAAGGGGGAACCATACATGAATTTTTTTTCTGATCTATATTTCTACTGGTTTCTAGACATGCATTTTTGTATAGGTTTGTCATCATCAAAAAGGGGGAAATTGTTGGAACAATAGTTGTTCCATAGTTTCTCTTAGTTTTGATGATAACAAACTTAGTTGGTATAACTTGCTTTTACATGTAAGTGTTTCAGGAAAACAGGTACATGGTCACGAGTGACGGAACATCGTGATGAACGATGGAGGGAACGAGTGACAGATTTAGGAAGCGCGTCTGAGAAGGAACGCGACTTTCTATAAATGGCAAGTTACCATATCTTCTGCGAGCGATCTTCTACGAAGATTCTACAGCTGTAGGCAGTTGCTTAAGGAGATAAAAGAGAGGATAAGATCAATCTTCACATGATCTTATCTTGGGAAATCCGAGATCATTCGGTTTTGGGAAGAATCGACATGGTTGAGGATCCGAAATTACAAACAATCTTTTTCCTTATTGTGTGGGATTTGTTAAGTGGAATATCAGCGTAATTAGGCAAGAATTACGTGTGAGATCAGACTTGACTTATCTTATAAATAGTTAGGGTTAGCTAGGGTTAAAAGTAGTGGTTGAAGACGAAGAACTTGAGAAGAGAGCTTTTCAAGTGTATGAGTGTGTGGCTTTTTCCGGTGAAGAATCCACAAGTAAGTCATTAGTTTACTTTCGATTTAGGTTTACGCTTAGAGTTGTAGAAGTCTAGTTGGTTGAACGTCGGTCGGTGTCGTAGTTACCAGGGAACTTTGGTTGGTGCCTTAGTTACTTGACTTGCCTTGTAATCGTTGAAACTTAATAAAAGTATTCTATTGAAAATCCTCTGAGAAGGAGTCTCAGGGGTAGAGGTTTTTCTTTCTACGACTTGTTGGTCGGACAGAAGGTTTCCTCTATAAATTCTGTGTTATTACTGTTTATTTCCGCTGCCCAGGGAACCTTACTAGTTCCCTGTATTATTACTAACGCGTCACGATCCAACAATACTGATGCGGTTTTAGGCTAACTTTAGGGAGGCCCAACATCCTACATCTTATATATTGTACTAAGTATTATAGTACGTAATATGGTTGATAAAGCTAGTTTAAAAGCTATGGGGAACAAAATGCAGCCATGCATGTGAAACAGGATTAATTACCGACCTAAAAAGTGAAAAAGGGAATGGGAGGATAAACAGCAACCCAGAAAGAGATACCTCCGAAAGCAACTCGGTCTGCCTAGTTGCACCCCCAAACAAACAGACGTAATCTTCCCAAATTTCATATTCATACTTTGTACTGTTTCTTGACAGAGATATTGCAGCACCAGACAAACAACATAATTAATATAAATAGGGGTCCAATTTAGTAAATGCATGTTAAAAATAAAAACGTACAATTGAATTTATGTTTTCACTAATTTAGCATTCCCATCTGCAAATTAAACAGTTTGCAGATTAATTTAATTTATACTACAATTTTTTATAAAAACACGTTAGCTAGCTATTCTATGGGATTATCATATCTTAATTTGTTGTTTGCGAAAGCTTCCCAATAAACAAAATGTCGAATTATGATTTGTCATGTTTTTTAAGCATTTCCTGGGGCCCAAAAAAGCATTGCAATCACCAGGCCCTTTTGTTTTCTGAGATATATGCATGTACCTTGATGTTGATACGCTGTAATCGAATCGAGTCGAGCCGAGTTTTGAGTTGTTTAAGTTTGATTCCGTTAAAAATAGACGAGTTTGAGTTCAAATGCGAGCTTGGTTCGAGCTTAAATTATTATTTGAGTTTCGTTCATTTAAATGTTCACCGAACTCGAGCTTCCTCGCGAACCTCTTATTTAATTTCTTAGATATAAAAATTCGTGAATAACTCGTTTACTTGATCAATTATACAAGCAAATGAAACTAAAATTAACTACGCGGTTTGAGAAACACCACCAAAACTATGTAATTTAACATAAATGTTATATTGTATATAATATATATATATATATTATAGGTTATTCATTAACATGTAATCTAGTTTTTTATGAGTGTATAATCGAGCTTGCTCATGAGCATAAAATCGAGTTTGCTCATGAGCAAACGAGCCGAGTTATCTTGTACTCAAGCTCAGTTCATTTATCTTTCGAGCCATAAAGTTGTGATCAAGCTCGGTTCGTTTACAAACCGAGCCGAACACGAATAAAATTTAACCGAGTCGAACACCGAATTTCTCATGAACGGCTCGGTTCATTTACAACCCTGGGTGTGGATTCCTATATTTTTCCTGCCTTTTTATTTCTATAAAATATTGGCCTAAAACATACACGATTTTACAAATTTATCATCTAAACATTTCACCTTTATGTTTTTAACTGATTGAACACCTGATCTAATATTTTACGTCTTATTAAACACTTGTTTGATGTGGTAAAATGCGAACATTTTAATCTATTCTGAGCGAGTGAGGGATGCTAATAAGGGATTTTTTTTTAGTTTTCCTTCCCTTGAATGTGAATATAGGGTTTTGACTCAGCTATCAAATTTCTCCAAATTCTATTGTAATCGTCTTTAGTCTTCTTCGGTCGGCCTGCTCGAAACGACTGCCTCGATGAGTCGCTCTTCCCTCTCCTGCACTCCCAAATCTCTTACTCCACCGTACCCCTTCCTCTTCCAAATAATTGTTCATAAAAAAACTAATTTTATAAGTATTAATAAACGCAAAATTTTGATTAGATAATTAAAAAAAAATTGTATATGCCACAAAAATACAAGCAATTAGTATAAATAAATGTCCATATCTTGTACGGGTTTGGTTAACTATAACTAATTTATTATTTATTCTAGATCATGTTTTTTATTTATTTTTAATTTTTCTGTGAATATAAATAAAAAGTATCAATTATTTTAGTGTGAAATTTAATATTTTATTTTTCCTTTACTAAAAGAAAATAAATTAATATAACAATTTTCTAAGTTGTATGTATATATTTAAAATAAAAATCTATACATATATGATCAAAAAAGGTTTAATATAACTTATATAATTTTGTTTCTTGATAATATGGGATTTTAATATATTAATTAAGAAAATATGTAGATAATCAAGATTGACTGAGATAAGAATGAATCTAAAATTTACTTATTATTTTTTTTAACAAACTTCAAAAATAAAAATAGAGATAGAGATAGAAATTTTTTCTATTAAAATTATGGAAAAATTACTCAAAATAATACCAACTTTTACCTATTTATTCAAAATAATACGAACTTTTAAATTGACTAAAAATAATATCAACTTTCATTATATTAACTAAAAATAATACTAACTTTTATTGTATTAACTAAAAATAGTATAACGGTGTTTTTTGTGAAAATTTTGGCAAAATATGTGATGTGGCCATTGAAATATGTTGGTTGGTAATTAATAATACCAAGTTTTGTTGATGCCACAAGGTGAAATGATAGTTTATATAATGTAAATCGATAATATTATATGCGAAATGGTAATTTATATAATGATTGAGAGTAATAATCACATCAAAATCTTAGCCATCGATATTTTTTAATGTTATAGACAACAAATTTTGATAGACAAATCATATGTTTTGCCGAAATCTCCACCGAAAATGTTTTTGTACTGTTTTTGGTTAATACAATGAAAGTTGATGTTATTTTTTATTAATTTAAAAGTTCGTATTATTTTGAGTCAATAGGTAAAAGTTGGTATTATTTTGAGTAATTTTTCCTAAAATTATTATTAAATTAATTGTTTAGATTTTTTATGATGTGGTGCCACGTGGCCGAATTGAATATAAAGGTGACACATAAGTGAGACGGATTTGAGGCCGACATTGTTAGTAATAAACAAAAATTGAACAAAACGAACGAGGTACCCTAGACGGAATATAGGACCTTTGAGGATCAAAAACAACTTCTTTAAAGCTGAAATTGTGTCGTGGTATGTGAGTTGATGAAGCTATTTCGCCATCGGTACGATGCAAGTCAGAGTCGGCGCCGCCCCCAAGGATCACACAAGACTTCTGATAGCTTGCAATTGCCAAAGAAAGTTAGGAATCAACCAGAAAATGCTCGACATATGTCAAAAGGACAAAAGCCCGTCAACAAAAGAGGCCCAAAAGAAAAAGCATTTTTATATTTTTAATATAAGCGAAATGAATATGGGGTTGACATATATCAAAAAGTCTCTTCTTTATAAATCACATGCACCCATTCCAAACCTAGACTCTTTACATCATTTCAAATGCTCTGCTCATCATACGACGTACACTTGGAATAAACAATCAATTCAAATGCCCCTCTTCATCATACACTTGGAATAAACTTTTTGCACCACATTATTGTAATCATGATGATTCATATTGTTGCCGTCTTACAAAACGGCTTCCGAATATATACATGCATATGCCTAGCTAGTCAATTATTCAAACTAAATGAAGGAAAAGTATAGTCTCTTTTTCTCACTTGATCGAACGAAGTAGAGAGAGAGAGAGATTTATTAAAGCACATATATCGAACTTAACAATCAATTTAATTATGTGATTGTTGCAAAAGCGAAAAATAAAGTTTGATCGAGTTATACGGATCTAGTGAAGATCGATCATTTGAGCTGAATATTTGGTCCAAAAATTATGAAGGGTGGGGACCAATGTAAAATTAAAGTTTGACCCAATTAAGATTGTGAATGAAAAAGCAAGGGGGCCCTAAAGAGTAAAGAATGGCCGACACCTTACCTTACCTGTTACCTTACCTTACCAACTGCTTAATCTTCTCTACTAGTACTAGTACAGTAGTACTTGACTACTTGTCCTCCTGCCACAGTGCCATAGTGCCATGCTCTCATGCTCCTCGCTTTCACAATCGATCTACTACGTCTTCGATCGAAGCAGTGGGGTATATTTTTACTTTTACAGTTTTACCCCACCTGTTGAATTTCACTCTGCGCAGGACTTACCACCACTGCTTCGAATTCGATCCCATGCATAATGCATCCACATTTCTCCGATTTTCTTTTACCCTATTGGATTAAAACCTGGCCTGTATTTTTGAATCAGGGTACGTACTCCTTTTACTTAATTTATCCTTAATTGTGTCAGAATGAGGAAAAGGGCGGGTAAGACGACAGAATTCTTCTAACTTTTTTAGCCTTTTCACTTCCTTCGGATTTTGGAAGTGTATGTTTTGTTTCATCTCCTACGCTACGTACCAACACTTTGTATCGTGAATTTGGATATATGTATTGCGAAAGCTAGGGCACGGTCGAGCTTTAGACTCCCATGTGTACTAGCGTCTTTATACGTGTTAGATTTAGGGATATAATGTCGAGTTTGGATTATATACATAGCTTAAATTAGAGTTTGAATAATGTGGGAGAGTTAGGAAATGAAGAAAAAACACATGGAGTGATAAATGGTAAATAATCTGATGTGAATTTGTTTTTGTTTTTTTTTATCTTTTCTAGATGACCAACATTGCACGTCATATTTAACAAATACATCTAGGTATCTAAATAGTACACTTGTACTTTTAATGCTTAATATGCATTTTTGGTGCTTGGATGTATTTTGCTAGCTCGTGTGATTTCCATCTTCTGGATCCAACGGTCAGCTAGCGTAAGTCCCTATTATAATTTATAAACTCTAAGAACTATATGCACTTGATCCTTACTCTAAAGGTTGTATTTTTTTAATCAAATTAGGTTTTTATTCACTTCTCCATAAAATAAGTAAAAAAATTACCCTAGCCAAAATTTCTCCAACAAATGATTCTATAGCCTTTTTTATGAAGGAAAACTATAATCTTGCAGTTCATTTTGTTAATGGTACATAAGATATATAGGTAGTGCCAAATTGTTGGAGACGGTTGTTGATATTTCTTTGAAGCCCATATATAATTGGGCCGAAGCTACCTTTCATGTTCAGGAGAAGCCCAATACCTTGAGCCCATTTATTGAAATTTTGAAATTGTAACCAGCAGTCCATGGGAAGAAAAAGAAATCCATCCTAAGCAGAGCAACCCATTTTACATTGAAATTTCCAAATTCAATTGAATTGGCTTCCTGAGTGATTGATCTCTTTTATTTCACTCTTGTCTCTTTAATTTGGCAATGAATGAATCCGATCCTTCTTTCAGGAATTCACTGTTGAAACGCGTATCACACACGCTTAGTCATGGCCAAAGGTGCGGGCCGGCCCGGCCCGCACCAGCCCAGCCCGCCCATCTGGGCCAAATTGGCACGGCCCGGCCAGCCCGCGGGCCAACCGGGCCAAACCCGCCCGGGCCATGGGCCGGGCCTGGGTTGGAGAATTGTGGCCCGGTCCGGTCGGGCCCGGATCAGGCTATAGGCTATAGCCTATAGCGTGTCACACGCTATAGGCTATAGGCTATAGCCTATATAGCCTATAGGGGGTTTTACTACTGTCTGTTAAATCTGCCAAATTAACTTCCATATATAGTTATTAGGAGACAGCATTGACAAACTAATCTCATCTGCATAAATCATTATATATCCTTCATGTTTTCACAATTCCTAAAACCAGGAAAAGGATGAAGAAATATGTCTCAGTCTTTGTGTTTAAGTAAACACATATTCAGGGAAAGGATTGAAATGCACACATTTATGTTCTGTTTACAACATCAATTTATATACTAGTACACATATACATGTGACTGTTAAATAACTAACTAAATGAGAGTTACTTAACTAACATAGGCGTCAAATGCCTATTCTGACTTGACTAGAGACACATGGCTACAACTAACTTTAACTATCTGTATATAACAGTAATTAACATAATAACATATTCATAAACTAAGTTTAAACCTAACAAAGGATTATTTCCTGCTTAGCTGGGTTTAACAATTAGCATACAAGTAAGTACCTGCAAGTAAGAGCTAGGATCCAAGAATGCAGAGTATTTCTACATCTTTTTTACCCTAGTTGTTACCTGCACAACTGCACTGCAAATATTATTGGATTTATTGGCAACCCAAAATTACAAAGCTTCTATATATTGTCCTCACTCATCACTCATCACAAGGGGGGTCCCACTCCCCCCAGGGGCGTGATTGGTCTATTCAATTTGTGACCCCAGAAGATTGCAGGTTAGCTCTTACTGTCCATGCTTCTCAAAATAAAAATAAAAAAACAAGATGAAGATGAAATTAATAATTGAAGGTAGAGAGTTAGGTGAACTCATTCATGCTCCCCATTTTTCTTTTCACTTTTAAGGACATTGAGTGGAATAGGAGCTGAGCTGAGGAATCAATTCCATTCCTTTCCTTTCTTTCATCAAGGATCTTTTTTGGATTTCTTGAACCAAAACAAAAAGGTAATAATTTCTACAACTATAGAATAATAATGCAGAATTTAGCTAATATCGTGGTCAAACACAAACCTTCAACCCAATGTTTTTTGTGCTATGTTTTTAAATTTCCGCTTTTCAAACAACATGCTCTCTTTTTTAATTTTAATTGGAACTATCTTTGGTGGTAAACTTCCAGTTTATCAACTAGTCGTTAAAGCTCATGAAACAAGTAAATTGGTTTGCGTCTACGGGCTCGATCCAATGAAAGGAGGAATGATGAGACCTGATTTTTCATCCAAATGAAAAGACGGAGGCAGCTACCGAACACACAACCTCTTTTATCTTACAATTTTACAACTCTCTTTTTAAACACCTTCAATTGATTACTATGTTATTTCTTTGAGATTCTAATCCATTATAAATTTCTTGGTAATTCCTTACTATACGGGGGCAGGCAGCATTAAGGATTTTCCTAGTCTAGTTATTATAATGTAAAATTTTCCTTTCAAGCTAGGATGTACAGTTGTACAGTTTTTTTTTTCAAAAATAAAATTACCATTCTTTTTGAGAAAATTTTTCCTGTCATTGTGGTGAAAAATTTTCTATAAAAAAAGGCTTTTTTATTATCAACCAATGAAGCATCATATATACAGGGATGATGCTTCATTGGTTGATAATAAAAGTAGTTTTTTTAATCTGAAATAATGGAGTATATAGTTATATACCGAGTATATATGAGAAAGTACATTTGATTGAGGGAATTGTATAGAAATCCGGTTCAGGAGTGGCCCCACGGACGATCTCTACTGGTGCCTTCTTGCTTTCGGCGCCCGCCCGCTCACATGGCATGAGGCGCGCGCCGCTACTACTCGAAAGCGATTTTCCGAGTCTCAGGGGGTGATATCCACGAATACAAAAACAATATGATACTCTTATTAAACATATAATTATAAAAAAAATCCTCTAATGTAGCCGTATTAAAAGAAACTCTATTTTAGTTTATATATATTATTACTAGTGTAAGGGTCCGTACCTTGTACGGATATTTTTACATATAAATAAAATAAATAAAAAGTTAAATAATAGAAAATTTTGAATTATGGATTTTTTTCTTAGAAAATATAGATTCAAAACTAATACTTATTAACGTTTATGGTTTAATTGAAAAAGTTTATATCAACCGGCTGCTCTTAAGTCCGAATGTGTGATGTAGAAATCATCTCATTTTAGATTTGGTCACATATAAAATGGCAGTCAATCTCGATATGTTTCGTGCACTCTTGAAAAACAGGATTGGCGGCAATATGCAAGGCGACCTAACAGTCCAAATGAGACCTATAGGAG
Organism: Fallopia convolvulus; assembly: GCA_964016875.1. Lineage (NCBI taxonomy): Eukaryota > Viridiplantae > Streptophyta > Magnoliopsida > Caryophyllales > Polygonaceae > Fallopia > Fallopia convolvulus. The sequence continues at coordinate 15,600,703 of OZ024724.1, forward strand.
AAGTATGATTAACACCAAGTGACCGAATTAGAGATTTTAACCATAGAAGCTCAGCACATGTAGAGGTCATACTGATATTTGGCTTCAACCGAAGAACGGGGAACTGTATGTCGCTTCTTGGTCTTCCAAGAAATGGGAGATTCATATAAAGAGAAAAAAACTCCGGTAATGGAGCAACATGAAAGTGGACACGTTGCCCAATCAATCACAATAAGCTAAAATCTATAATGAACTAGAAGTTGATAGAAGAAGTCCTTGTCCCGGATGACTCTTAAGATAACGTAAGACACGAAAAGCAGCGTGACAATGATCTATCTTTGGAGCTTGAAGAAAATGTGCTAAAGTGTGGACTGTGAAGCTAATCTCGGGGGGGAGTAATAGTCAAGTATATGAGTCGGCCAACCAGACGCCGGAAATAGTTAGGCTGATCAAGCAGATTGTTGTCAAAAGTAGCCAAAGTATGATTCTGGTCCATAAAAAAATCACATGGGTGTTTTTTTGGACAAAAATTTGATTAACAAATCTCTGTCATGAATTGGGGCACGATCGAATTGAAAGGAAAACAAAAACCACGAGAAAGTAAGAATTCTTCTGATGTCGAGGGCTAAAGCTCTCTCTTTTGATTATTATTTTGATTACAAGCATCCGTACATACAGAATCGCAAAGTTCTACCTATAGACCCCCTTGCTTCAACGGTTCCTTCCCGTATCCCATGATTTCCGAATTTATAGGGCATATCCCTTAACTACTATCCACTTCCAGCATATATCGGAGGTGAAAAACGCCATAGTCGTTATCTTCTGAACGCGCTCCTCTTCTTCGTGACGGAAGCTTTCTTCCTTCTCATGGACGAATGATGACTTCCCTTCATTCTTGGATCCTTTTGCGATCACACCAACCGGTGACTTCCCTGTCTATTTGTGGGCTTGGCTTACTAAATGGGCAGATGGGATTTTGGGCCTAACAATACCCCCAAATCCTGATCCAAATCTTTTTAGGCGGGATTTGGATCGGATTTAACGCGTGAGCTACAAGCAGCGTGTGACACGCGGCTTAACCCCGTCCGTTCGACTCTTCTCGGGAGCATGAAGAGTCACATCGCTTCAGGCTTTAAATGCTCAAGCCCAGACCTCTTCGGAGATACACGCTGATTCCTTCCTGCTTTTTTGCCTCATCGTTTTCTTGCTTCTATTTCCAGTTTTTACCCTATTTCTTTGCTACCCTTTCTCCATGGCCAACACTAACGCTAAGAGTATGGGTTTAAAATCCTCCCATATTCTCGAACCCCATGACTTTCGCCCTTGCTCTCTCTCTTCGGATGAAGTGGAGACGATAGTCCGAAACCACGGTTTTTCGACTGGAACCATCTTTTACACTCCTACGTGCGAGGTCGTGGATTGGGTCAAGGAGGGTTGGGTCTGCTTCTTGGAGTATCCCTTCACTCTGGGGGCTCTTTTCCCATTTTCTCCTTTGATTTTGAATTTTCTGATGGCTCTCAAAGCCTCCCCGGCGCAATTAATGCCATCGGTGTGGAAGATTTTGTACCAGATAAGCGAAACCTGTCTGGGGGAGAAGATTGACTTCACCGTGTAGGATCTACTATGTGCGTACCGGGTTTGTCCTCTCAGGGTTGGACCTTTTACCCTCCATGCGAGGGATGCCAAGAACCCATTGATCCCGAAATCAAAGGTGAATGACAAAGATTGGGCCTCGCGCTTTTTTTTCGTGGAGAAGTCTACACTAGGTGCGATGTACCTTCGATCCTTGGACTACTAAGAGTAAGTATTCCTAACCCTAATTTCTGCACCCCCTGCTATTACTTTGATGTTTCTTATCGGGTTTCTGATTTCGATGGCTTTTCATGTAGTTCTGTCTAGCCTGGAGACCCATATCTTGGAATCGGAAGCATGCAGGAAACTCTTCGCTCTTCATGAAGCGAAGAGAACGTACCGGAGGTTTGTGGAACAAGTGCTCGAAGGCGAATCCAGCAACAAGATGATGGCAGTCACTGAGGATCAACTGGGCGGGGAGGATGATGCGAGATCGGGAAGCTCTAAGAAGAAAATCGAGGATAGTGCTCCAGCGCCTGGGAAACTCGCTGAGGTGGCCGCAAACCTCATAAAGAATCCTGCCAGTATGTACTTTTTTCTTTTGCTTTTGGATTTTTGTACCAATTTTGTCTATGGGTTTTAACCTTTGTCTTCCCAAAGGCTTCTTGTTGGATCGTAATCGGTTAGCAGTGAGCTTGGGAACTGGCAATTAAGCTGTTCCCAAGGCAGCGGAAGTAAATAATCGCAAGTAATAAAAACAGTGAAAGGCACAGTTCCTTTATAGAGGAACCCCACTACAACCAACTAGTTGTATGGGTAAACATCTACCTCCGCTTGGAGGATTTTGAATGACTTACTTATATTTATTGCTTTGTTCCTTAGTTACACAGCCGAATTTACACTTCTCTGTTCCTACAAGTTCTTCCTAACTCTAGCAACACTAGTAAATCCTCTCAATTGAGTTCCTAAGCTCACAACAGCAAAACACAAGTAACTCAAACCTTACGCTGACTTCTCAGTTCCCTTGCTCCAGGGAACTTCAGCTTCACCGTCGTCGAGATCACACACTCGCCGGCGGGGACTTCTCTTCCTTTTCTTTTTTTTCTCTGATGTGGGTGTTTGTAAGTTCTGGGAGAAGTACTCAGACCGAGTACTATTCATTTGGCTTTATAGTCCATTTGTCTTAGGCAGTCGCATCTTTCGTTTGTGTCCAAAATGCCCTTTGCTTGATGCCCAAGTTGTACTTTCTTCACATGTGACTTTGGTTTGAACTAGGTCAACTTCTTGAATCAATCGGACCGTTGGATGAAGCGTGACAGTCTGATCCTCAGACTGTACCCTCTGGCTATCTGAGAAAAAATCCCGCGATCTGCGCTGAACGGTCGTTGTCTTCACATGTGAGTTCCCATTTCATGGGAACTGACTTCTTCAGAGTTCCCTTGATGGAAACTCTTCATCGTTGTAAGCTTGTGTTTTCTTGTTTGTTTCTGGGAGTTCCCACTTCATGGGAACTTTCCTCTTCAGAGTTCCCTTGATGGAAACTCTTCATTGTGGCCAGTAGTGGCTTTGTCATTCATAGGAGTTCTTGGCTGTACCTGTGTTCCTTAGAAATACTTGAACAAACCACATTAGTTCCCTATGGTATTTGTCATTATCAAAACTTAAAGAGAAGTGAATCGTTGATCCGTTGCTTAGAACCAGAGGTCCCAACAACGTCCCAACAATTTCCCCCTTTTTGATGATGACAAACCCATCACAAAAATGCAAGTATTTCAATGAATGATATGCTGATGAGTTCCTAAGTATGATTTTGGGAAGTCACTCTTAGTGAGACATTTAGATTTAGGGAGCCACTTCTGGTGAGACACATAGTTCCTATTAGGCTTTTTATGCAATTGTTCCCCCTTAGCTTATGCGTGGTCTGTGATAACTTAAACTTTTAACTCATCTCACATTTTTTATCTTTCCCCCTTTTGACATCATCGAAAATCAAGAAAAGCAATATTAGGAGAGAATGGAACAAGCAATCAAAATAAAGACCATTTCATTACTTAAGAGAATATGTACAATGGGAACCCAAGTACAATTTGTGGTCATTTTTGGATTAAGGGAACAAGAAGGGAGAGATCATGGGCTCTGAGGGAACAAGGCGTCACAAAGGCGCGTAAGGACTTGTGTAAGCTTTTCTTGTCCTCTGGCCAACACTGCCTGGTCCCTAGCAATCTGATCGAGGGTGTTGGCGATGCGGAGCAACACTGAAGAGTTCCCCTCTTGTGTACCAAACTCTAGGGGAGCCGCCTCCTCTACAGGCTCCGAGTGCCTCATCTTCTGGGCAACTGTAATGTCCAGTTCCCTTCCAAGCTCGATTTCTTCTTTAGAGGCATCGTAGAGACCCTCTTTTTGTAGGAGCTTCTTGATTAGCCCGGAGTAGGGAAGGGAGCGGGACTTGGAGGCCATGCACTTTTCCATGTGCCCAAGGATAATTCGGGGAAGATTTATGGGCTTCTTGAGGAGGAAGTGGTAGAGGATGATGGCATCGGGGATGTTGACGACCAGGCGCTTTTCTTGGCGTGGGATCACCACGTTGATGATGAATTGGTGAGCGAGCTTGGCGACCAAGGACAGATGATGCGTCGAGAGGACCTTAGAGGGAACCCGACCCTCAAAAATTGTGTTGTACACCTCGGCGCTGTTGAAGTCGCCCCAGAGTTTTCTGGGCACCTCGCTAAGCCCTTGACCAGGGACCTGGAGTTGAAGGCGGATCGTAGACGTTGTAAAAATGAACTCGTCGCCTTCGTGGGAGAGAGTTCCCTGAGTGCCGTCGTTGGTGATAGTGAAGTTGTTGTAGAATTGACGCACTTGTGAGGGATCTACTCTCACAGTTTCTTGGCAGAGTCTCTCCCAGCCCTAGGCCTTGATCAGTTCCCACAGTTCCTCCAGACCATTTTCAGTTAGCACCTCTTTGGAAACAATGAGGTGAGGGAGAAGCTTTCGGCGCTCAGTGACATGATGCTTGGTGGTCCCCTTCCCTTTCCTTGACTTGCTTTTGGATTTGTTCCCCCTGGAGACCGTGCGAGGTCCTTTCTGCTGAGGGGGTGCAGCCGCTTCGATCATAAGCACGCGGTCCCTTGGTGGTGGGGAACTCGCGGACACCAACATTTGGTGTCCAGGTGTAGGGATACGTGCTGGCTCCTTTGTAGCTGGAGCTTCTTCTTCTTCTTCGACCTCATCATGGGAGGTCCCTTCTTCCTCGGAGGAGCTCGAACTGGAGCCCTCCGCGTCATCTCCAGGATGACTTGTTGTTGCCTCAGCACCTCCAGCTGGTGCGAGGTCCCTTGTCTCTGTGGGCTCTTGAGGGGCAACCTTTTCTGGGGACTTTGTCCCTTGGGAGACTGTGTGCTCAGAGGGACCCCTGTTGAGTTCTTCCTCGATGGCCTTGAGCTGGGCTTCCTCCTCCAAAGATCCCATGATGATCGGAGGAGGGGACTTGGTCATTTTGCCGATGACCACAGAAAGAGGAAGATCGTCGTCGTCTGAGGAGAGGGCGACGGTACTTTTGGATGGTGAGGGAGAGGGGAGTTTGGTGGTGGTGGGAGACGTGATGGAAGAGGGGAGAGAAGAAGAAGGAATAGGGGTTGTGAGTTGAGTGGAAGGAGGAGGAAGGGATCTGCGGTCCTGTGGAGGAGAGATCCCCGAAGCGGAGATGGGAGTGGTGGAAATGTGTTTTGGTGAGGAAGGAGAAGGAGTTTTGTGAGGTGAAGGTGGAGTTGGAGATCCTGTAATGATGGGAACGAGAGGAAGTGAAGGAGGTTGGGATGTTGGAGTTCCCATCGTGGCGGGAACTGGAGGAGGTGGCGGAGGAGGTCCCTCGATTTGAAGAGGAGGGATGGAGGAGCTAGAGGGAAGTAAACTCTGGGGTTCGGAGTTCCCATCGTCGGAAGGAAAAGGGTAGGGAGGTTTGGGAGCACAAGAACTCTCCTTGGAGCAGTTCAGGTAGTCCTCAAATCGGAAGAAAGCCTTCTTTCTGGGCTCCGAGAATTCAGAGGCCTCAGAGTGTTTACGCTTTTTGGATTTGGAGGGGTCGTGGGAGTGTTTGGATTTTTTTGGATTTTGAGGGATCTTTTGATGAGTGGCGATGTTTGGATGAGTGGCGATGTTTGGATTTATGGGGGTTTTCATTGATGGAGGGGCGAGCATCTCCGAAGTTGTCAACGATGACAACTTCGGAGGAGGTGTTGGTGGTTGGAGGTGGAAGAGGAAGAGATTCGGAGGAGGAAGAGGTCCAGGAGACGGTTTCGTCGACCTGAGGAGGAGGAGGGGGCAAGAAGGGGCTTACTTGATTGTATAGCCCTTGAATGAGGACATCCTTCATGGTTGGGTCTTGTTCTTGCTCGATCTCGTTCAGTTGAGTGATGAAGAGAGTGCGAGGATTGGCAAGTACCCACTCTTTAATTTGTGCGAATGTGTGTTGAGGGGCCATTTTTGTAAGAATTTGGGAGGCTTTGGAGGTTTCTTGAAAAGAGAGTGAAAAGGATTTGGGGAAGACGAATGACAGGGATGTAAGATGGAGTAAAGGGCCTAAAAATGGCAAAGAGGGGTTTTAAAGGAGAGAGGAGATGAAGGGTAGAAAGGGAAGTGGAATAACCTCGATAACCGTTGCCCAATGAACGTGGGGCGCCGTTTCAACTTCTCAAGCACGCTTCTGGACACGCGTCACAATCTCTTGGGAAGTCCTTTTCAAATTTTGAATACTTGGCCTGTAACGCTTCAGAGCTTCTGACACGAAAGTCCGCTTCCCAAGTGGCGGTTTTTCTTTGAAGATTAGTCAGTGTTCCCTTTGTAGATGCAGCAGTTCCCATGATCTTTTCAAGGTCAGGGAGAGTGAAGTGGTTGAGGGAACTTCACACTCATCTTTTTGTGAGGCTAGGGAACTCAAAGGGAACCAGACAATTTGCAACTCGATAAAGGAAATGTTTTGGCTCATGAGAAGCATTTGTCTGGTCCTTAGCTTAAGGTGGGTCATATGATCAACCGTCATGGTGGCTTGTAATGAGGGATAAAGGGAACTCTGGTTGATCATTTTGGGCCAAAAGAAATAGAGTTCCTTTGTACACATTTTTCTCTAGACTAGTAATCATGGCATAGTGAAAGCAATGAATCCAAGTTCCTTATCATGCAATTTTAGATAAACTAGTCAGGCATTGAGAGAGAGATAAACAGGGACTTGTTTAGTTTAGAGTTATCATCCCTAGAAGCATTCGAAAACGCTGGTAGGGACGTCTGTCTAAAGCTTTGGTAAAAATATCCGCAATTTGCTCTTCAGTTCTACAGTGTTTCATCGAAATGTTCCCATTCTCAACATTTTCACGTAGAAAGTGATGCCTTATATCAATATGCTTAGTTCTAGAATGATGCACAGGATTTTTGGAAATGTTTATGGCACTAGTGTTATCACAGAGTATGGGAACTGGGCCAAAAGACATACCGTAATCCTAGAGTTGTGACTTAAGCCATAGAACCTGGGAACAACATGATGCGGCAGCCACATATTCAGCTTCAGCTGTGGAGAGTGCCACTGAGTTTTGCTTTTTAGATCCCCACGAAACTAAGCAAGACCCTAGGAACTGGGCCATTCCTGAAGTGCTCTTTCTGTCAACCAAGTGCCCTGCAAAGTCAGCATCTGTGTATGCAATGAGCTCAAGGGAACTGTTCCTTGGATACCAAAGGCACAAGTTATTGTTCCCTTTGAGATACCTGAAAATTCTCTTCACCTCTTTCAGGTGTGATTCCTTAGGGTTAGCTTGAAAACGAGCACAAAGACATACGGAGAACATGATATCAGGTCTACTAGCTGTTAAGTAGAGAAGGGACCCGATCATACCTCGATAGTTCCTTTGGTCCACACTGATACCTGTTTCATCTGCATTTAGCCTTGAATTTGGGGAGATGGGAGTGTCAATGGGCTTTGAATGTTCCATCCCATACTTCACGAGCATTTCCTTGATGTATTTCTGTTGATGGATCTTTGTTCCCTCCTTTGTTTGGGATATTTGAAGTCCCAAGAAGAACGTGAGTTCCCCAATGAGACTCATCTCAAACTCATTGCTCATGAGGTCCTTGAACTTTTCTACAAGAGTTTCGTTAGTTGCTCCAAACACAATGTCATCAACATATACTTGCACAATCAAAATGTCTTTAGATTCTTTCTTTAAAAACAAAGTCTTGTCTATGGAACCACGAATGTATCCATGGGACAAGAGGAATTGAGCAAACATGTCATACCAAGCTCGGGGAGCTTGTTTGAGTCCGTAAAGGGCCCTTTCCAGGAAATAGACATGGTTGGGCATTTTCTCATCTTCGAATCCTGGAGGTTGGGCCACATACACTTCTTCCTTGAGATGTCCATTTAGGAAGGCTGTTTTCACATCCATTTGATAAAGTTTGAATCCCTTGTGAGCAGCATAGGCGATGAGGAGTCTGATTGCCTCGATCCTGGCAACTGGTGCGAAAGTCTCATCGTAGTCAATCCCTTCCTCTTGCCTGTATCCTTGTGCTACTAACCTAGCCTTGTTCCTTGCTACAGCTCCAGTATCATCGAGCTTGTTCCTAAAAACCCATCGGGTTCCTATGATGTTCTTGTTTTTGGGCCTAGGAACTAGCTTCCAAACTTTGTTTCTCTCGAATTGGTGGAGTTCCTCTTGCATGGCTTGAATCCAATCTGGGTCCTTTAATGCTTCTTTGATATTTTTGGGTTCCACCATTGAAACAAACGCGTTAAAAGCACAAAAATTATTGAGAGAGGAACGAGTCTGCACACCTTTAACAAGAGGGGAGATGATGTTCTCAAGAGGGTGGTCCTTCCTTTGTTGAAAGGTTCTTATATGAGTGAGTTCCTTTGCATGTGTATCATCCTCAGTCGATGTTTCTTTGTCATGGGAACTCTCATCTCCAGCTTCTTCATTTGATGTTTCTTCAGAGATTTCTGGCAGGTTTCCTCTTTGTTCCCCTTGAATACTTGATTCTGGCAAGGTATTGTCTTGGGGAACAGCAGAGTTGTTCCCTGAAGAGGGGACCTCGAGTGAGTTGGAGGTGTCTTGTGGTTCTTCTGAGGAAGGAACCTCGAGGAAGGTTTGATTAGTGAGGGTTGGACCTTCGTCGTTGTTCCCTGGTTGTGGGATATGGCTTGCACTTGGATAGTCTTCATCCCTTTTCCTTGGCTCATCCTCGTCATCATCATCGTCTTCATGTCTGACTAGCTTGAACAGAGTTCCCTTCCCTTGGGTCTCGGTTCCCATCTTTACAGACTTTTCATTGAAGACGACATGAATGCTTTCCTCTATCTTCTTGGTTCTTTTATTGTAGACCCTGTAAGCCTTGCTTTGTGATGAGTATCCCAGGAAGATCCCTTCGTCGCTTCTGGGGTCGAATTTGCCAAGATTGTCTTTGCCGTTGTTGTGAACAAAACATGTGCAACCAAATGTTCTCAAGTGTGAGATGTTTGGTTTTCTCCCTTTGATGAGCTCATAGGAAGTCTTGTTGATCAGGGGCCTTGTCATGGCTAGATTTAGGATGTATGTAGCTGTGGAGATTGCTTCAGTCCAGAAGTACTCAGGAACTCCACTTTCGATCATCATGGTTCTAGCCATGTCCTCCAGAGTTCTGTTCTTTCTCTCGACCACTCCATTTTGCTGAGGAGTGCGAGGAGCTGAAACGTTGTGAGAGATCCCATTTTGCTCACAGAAGTTTAGGAACTCCGAGTTTTGAAACTCAGTTCCGTGATCAGATCTGATTGCTTTCAGTTTCAGCCCCAAGCTTACTTCTGTTCTTTTGATGAAGGGCTCAAATTCTTCAAACGCTTGTGATTTTGCCTTCAAGAAAACAACCCAGGTGAATCTTGAAAAATCATCAATTAAAACATACATGTACCTTTTTCCACCGTAGCTAGCTGTTCTCATGGGACCACAGAGATCCATGTGAATCAACTCCAGGGACCTGGTTGTGCTTACCACCTTTTTGGGTTTAAAGGAGGTTCTGGTCTGTTTCCCTCGAACACATGCTTCACACATTTTGACTCCTTCGAGATTAATTCGTGGAAGACCAATGACCAGATCCTGTAGATAAAGCTTCAGGATTTAATTTACACCAGCATGTCCCAATCTTCGATGCCAGAGTTCCGTGTCATCTTGGGAACTCGCAAGGCACAATTTCATTGGTGGTTCAAAGTTGGTGTCCACCACATACACATTGTTGTATTTTCTTCCTCTCAGAATTACTTTGTTGGTCTTCTTGTTGATGACGAGACATTCATCTGAGTCGAAAGTGACGATGTTGTTCCCTTGATCACACATCTGGGAGACACTCAGCAGATTGTATCCCAGATCCTTTACCAGATTTACGTTGCTGACTTTGATAGATTTATTGAGCAACACTTCTCCTTTTCCAATAACTTCTCCTTTGTTCTTGTTGCCAAATGAGACGTGGCCTCCTTCGGCATGAGTGTGGAGTGAGATGAGGATATCCTTGTTTCCTGTCATATGGTTCGAGCATCCACTATCTATGAACCATGTACTGTTCCCTCTCACTGCCACCTACAAGGAAAAGTTAGTGTTTTGAGACCCATGCAAGATGACTCTTGCCAGATCCCTTGCAAGGGAAAACATTTTCATTTAAGATATAGTCAGAAATGTTGATGTCTTTGGAATTTTGAGAGTTGGAGCTCCTTTGGTGATGAGTATGACGTTTTTGTCTGTTTGGGAACTCATGGCTTCTAGGGGTTTGGGCTCTCTTCTTGGGACATGCATCCTTGTAGTGCCCATGAGCACCACAGTGCCAACATGTCTTGTAGTATTCTCCCAGGTAGTATTTTGGGTGTGGTCTCTGGATACGGTTCCTATCCATGGTTTCTTTGTTGTACACTCGAGACCCATTTCCCTTAGCAATTTTGACATAGATTCTATGTCCAGAGTTCCCAGTATAGTAGTCTTTCTCACCATTGTTTCCACTCTCTAGGACCCTGATTTTCTCCTCGAGATGAGCATTTTTCTGTTTCTTGCACTGGAGTTCTAAGGCCCTACACTCATGGATCTCATGTTCGCTCAGGGGTGACTTTCTGTTCTTGGAGCACTCACCTTTGTATCCTATGCCATTTCTGGCTGGGACAAACTTAATTTGGGAACTAGAGGCTTCAGGATGTTCGGGAGTCTTACTCAGGTTTTGCAGGAGGGTGTTCTCATCTTTCTCTAAAGTTTTGATTTCTCTTTCTAGATCTACGATGTGAGACACATGGGACTTGAGTTTTTCTAGAAGGGATATGCAGTTGGGACAGGGCTCAAGACCAACTAATTGAGAATTTATGTGTTCCTGTTTTTCCAACTTGTTTTGCAGTTTTATGTTATCTTTAACAAGACTTGAAAGAATTTTCAACAATTCAGGTTTTTCATAATTACTCAAGGAATCAAGAACAGTTTCAGTGGTTACCTCACTGGGTTGTTCCCCAGTGGTTTCTCCTATGGCCATGCCACACATGTCTGGGAGTGCCCATGCTTCAGGATCTTCGTCTTCATCATCGCTCCAAGTAGCGATGTAGGCCTTCTTTCCTTGCTTTCTGCCTTCAGTTCCTTGTGGACATTCCTTCGCAAAATGTCCTTTCCTGTTGCATTTGTAGCAAGTCACTTCTGAGAGATCCTTCTCTGTGGGCTTTCTTTGGGAACTCTGTCCCTTTCCCCAATTCCCACTGTTCCGTTGAGACTTTCCTTTGTAGAAATTTCGAAGAGCTCTTGTCACAAGGACTAGCTCTTCATCCTCTTCTTCTTCGGAGTCTTCATGTTGTTCTTGGGTTGATTTGAGCATTTTTTCGATCTTGAGTGCAATCCCTCGATGAGCTCGACTTTGTTCCTTATCATCGATCTTCCTCTTCTCATGTCCCACTAACTTTCCAAATACTTGATGGAGCATAAGCGTTCTATTTTCTGGGTTTTCCTTGAACATCGTTCTTTCATTTGCCCATTCTCCAATCAATCCATTGAAGAGTTGTTGGACCTTCATTTTGTGGGTGATTTCTTCTTTTGTGATCCCCAATCCTTCCATCTTAGTGCAAAGTCCTTCAAACCGAGATTGGTAGCTATCGACGGACTCTCCCATCTCCATTTGGAAGTTGTAGAACTCCCTCTTTGCGTTCATTTGAAGATCTTCTCTGAGATCTGAGTTCCCAACGTGCATTTGTTGGATGGCTTCCCACATTTCCTTGGCTGTGTCAAGGTTGGCAACCCTGTCACAATCTTGTACGCACATGGACCTTTTTAGATACTGTTTTGCTTTGTAGTTTGCCTCCATGCACTTGTACTCGTTGGGACCCCACTTTGAGAGATCGTTGACAATAGCTGGATCGATTTCGAAGTTCCCCCTTTCGATGACGCACCAGGCTTGGTAGTCTTGGCCACGCATCCAATCTTTCATGTCGCGTTGCCAGCTTTCAAATCTTCCTGTTATAAGCCTTGGCGGCTTGCTGGTATTGTTCCCCACCTGAGTAAGTTCCTGAGCCATTTTGGCACCTGCGATGCTAACACAAATCTAGAGCGCCTGCTCTGATACCAATTGTTGGATCGTAATCGGTTAGCAGTGAGCTTGGGAACTGGCAATTAAGCTGTTCCCAAGGCAGCGGAAGTAAATAATCGCAAGTAATAAAAACAGTGAAAGGCACAGTTCCTTTATAGAGGAACCCCACTACAACCAACTAGTTGTATGGGTAAACATCTACCTCCGCTTGGAGGATTTTGAATGACTTACTTATATTTATTGCTTTGTTCCTTAGTTACACAGCCGGATTTACACTTCTCTGTTCCTACAAGTTCTTCCTAACTCTAGCAACACTAGTAAATCCTCTCAACTGAGTTCCTAAGCTCACAACAGCAAAACACATGTAACTCAAATCTTACGCTGACTTCTCAGTTCCCTTGCTCCAGGGAACTTCAGCTTCACCGTCGTCGAGATCACACACTCGCCGGCGGGGACTTCTCTTCCTTTTCTTTCTTTTCTCTGATGTGGGTGTTTGTAAGTTCTAGGAGAAGTACTCAGACCGAGTATTATTCATTTGGCTTTATAGTCCATTTGTCTTGGGCAGTCGCATCTTTCGTTTGTGTCCAAAATGCCCTTTGCTTGATGCCCAAGTTGTACTTTCTTCACATGTGACTTTGGTTTGAACTAGGTCAACTTCTTGAATCAATCGGACCGTTGGATGAAGCATGACAGTCTGATCCTCAAACTGTTCCCTCTGGCTGTCTGAGACAGAATCCCGCGATCTGCGCTGAACGGTCGTTGTCTTCACATGTGAGTTCCCATTTCATGGGAACTGACTTCTTTAGAGTTCCCTTGATGGAAACTCTTCATCGTTGTAAGCTTGTGTTTTCTTGTTTGTTTCTGGGAGTTCCCACTTCATGGGAACTTTCCTCTTTAGAGTTCCCTTGATGGAAACTCTTCATTGTGGCCAGTAGTGGCTTTGTCATTCATAGGAGTTCTTGGCTGTACCTGTGTTCCTTAGAAATACTTGAACAAACCACATTAATTCCCTATGGCATTTGTCATTATCAAAACTTAAAGAGAAGTGAATCGTTGAACCGTTGCTTAGAACCAGAGGTCCCAACAACGTCCCAACACTTCTTCTTCCCTAGGGAGGAGTTTCTTTGCTACATCTCTGATTCAACGTAAACTACGATCGAGTGATAAGAGACCCCCTTTGGACCCCAAGGTGAAGATAGAGGCAGCGGCGAAGGTGACCCCTGCCAAGAGATCATCGCCTGACGTTACCGAAGTCATTGACCTGGACGAGAAGGGTCCCTCAGATCTGTGGCAAAAGCTCTGTGGTGCTCATGGCTCAAAGAAGTTTCGCTTGGAAGTTCCCAGTCCTGTCCTGGTTAGAGACGTTGGTCTGTCGATTTGGAAGGTTTGCTTCCTCCCAATTACTCTTCTTCTTTTTTTTATCTTACTGCGGACGATATCCTACCTTGGTGTATAGGCCTTACAAAACGTTCTCTGGGTTACGGATGCCGTTGACAAAGAAGACCAGATCCTAAGAGAGCATCAGGCTAAGTGGGACGCTGAGAAGGCTGCCTTGGAGAGGGAAACAATTCTTGCGGTCGAACGCGAGAAGACGGACGCAAGCAAGCTTGCGAAACTTGCTGAGACGGTCAAGCATCAGTCTTCCCAAGCTGCTTTGGATCGATCCAAGATCGTTGAGCTCGAGGCCACAAACAGGAGAATTCTTAAGGAGGCTGGCGAGATCGAAGCCTACTACTCGATGATGTCTATGGTGGAAACAATCAAACAATTCGTGGTTGGTCAGCATTCGGACTAGGACTTGGATGTTGAGATTGCGTCCATTCAAGATTACTATCCCCTAGATCAGTCGGCTCCAGGCGATGAGCTTTTGGCCTCTCTTAACGCGGAGGAAGATGGCGGTGATCGTGATCCGAGTGCAAGCGTAACACTTGACCAAGGCAAAGGGCTGGATGGGCTTTCAACGGAACAACTAAGGGGCACTTCCGACAAAGATGAAGATTAGGGCCGCGATCCCTTGTAAAAGATTTTTGTGGTGGTTTTTTTTTTTAACAAACTGTTGTTAGTTTGTATGGGCCATTTAGGGGCCACGAACAATATTTATCCGTTGAGTGGACGAATTCTCTTCTTCACGAAGAGAAAGTAGACATTTTTGGTGCATGCACGCTTTCTTTCATGCGTATTTTAGCTTGGTATTGTCCTTCCTTTATGTGCAGGGATTTTAGGACGCGCGGATGCTTCGGATTGAAGGCTTCAAGTCGAGGAATCATGCAGAAGTCTCTGGTCACGGGTGGCAGCTGCGCTTATTGAAGGATGTTTCCAAGCAGGTGACGAGTATCGCGTCGGGACTCGAGCTCGGGAAGTTCGGACAATTAAAGACGTCTTTAGTCTAGGATTAGTTACCTCTACGGTTTGGACTTGTGTTTGATTGTATGATGTATTCTACATGATAATGAATTAAATATGCTTTTGTTTTAATACTTCTACTCATGCAAAAAAAAAAGAAAATAAATGTGATTAAGTAATGACGCATGCAAATGTCATTCATTCAACGAAAAACCATAACATAGAAGTCACACAACAAGGAACTGTTCACACAAACAAGTTGATCACAAACGCACTATGAAAAGGATGAACTTAGAGCAAAGGCAAGATAATAACTATGGATAGATGACCTCGAGTGTCTTCAGTGTCTGGCGGATAAACCTTCTGTCACAAGCCCCAGAGAAGTTTGCGTTCCGATAAAGGAAGGCTTCCCTTAGAAGTGATACTTCTTCAAATGTATCGCATTCTAGCTTCTTGGGATGGCTTCTTCGTCTTTGGATTCCAGCTGGTATGCGCCTTGTCCGACGATCCCTGTTATCTTGTAGGGTCCTTCCCATGTTGGGGCTAGCTTACCCGATTTGGTTTCGTGGGTATTTGGAAAGACTTTTCGTAGTACCTAGTCTCCGACTCGGAAGGTTTGGATCCTAACGTTTTGATTGTAGCTTCGGATGACTTATTGCTGGTGTCTAGCTAGGCATAATCGGGGTTGGTCGTGAAGCTCGCCAGAAGTATCCAAGTCAGACGACAACTCCTGATGATTTTGTTCTTCGGTCAAAAAGCTAGTGCGAGCAGTTGGGATGAGAATTTCGGCAAAAATGACCGCTTCACATCCGTGCGCTAACGAGAAAGGAAACTGACTGGTGCTACTTTTTGCGTCATTCGATCGGCCCAAAGGACATAAGGGAGCTCGTCAGCCCAATTTCCTTTAGCTTTCACAAGACGCTTCTTCAAATTGTTTATGATCACCTTGATGTTAGCCTCAACCTGCCCATTTGATTGGGGACAACGGGGTGTTGATGTGACTAGGCTGATTTTACAACGACTACAGAAGTCTCTGGTTCTCCGAGGGTACCCTGAAACGGTAGAGTTTATTCCTGATGATGAAAGAGATCACTTGTTTATCCTTGATCTCTCGATAAGCTTCAGCCTCGATCCACTTAGAGAAGTAATCGGTCATTGCGAGGAAGAATACTCTCTGTCCAGACGAAGGGGGTAACTTCCCAACTATGTCCATCCCCCATCGCATAAAGGGTCATGGCGTGAGTGTGGGATAGAGTGGCTCAGGAGGTTGGTGAGCGGTTGGCGCACGCCTCTGGCAGGCATCACATTTACGGCAGAAGTCTACAACATCCTTCCTCATAGTAGGCCAATACCACCCTTGCCGAAGGGCTTTGTTTGATAGACTTCTTCCTACGGTATGGTTCCCACAATCTCCGTCATGAAGTTCTTCAAGAAGTCTCTGGACACCTTCCTCGGCTAGGCAACGTTGTAGTGTTCCCACTGCCGACCGGTGGAACAGTTTCCCGCCCTCTACTGTAAACTTTGTAGCCTTCATCCTTAGCAACTTAGCTTCGATTTTATCTTCTGGAAGTTTTCCCCTGGTTAGCCAATCCAGATAGGGATGAGTCCAAGGTGCTTCGTTGGCCTCCGAGGGATCAAAGGGATTTCTCTCGTGAC
Source organism: Fallopia convolvulus (assembly GCA_964016875.1). Lineage (NCBI taxonomy): Eukaryota > Viridiplantae > Streptophyta > Magnoliopsida > Caryophyllales > Polygonaceae > Fallopia > Fallopia convolvulus. The sequence continues at coordinate 15,616,807 of OZ024724.1, forward strand.
TCGAGCTACTCAGAGGCAGATTTGGGTCGGGATCGTTTTGATAACTTCTAGCGTCGACGTCGTCACTACTCATGAAGACGTCGCTATGGAAAGTAGTTCTGAGAAGGCAGACGTCTTTGGTCATACTATCAGATCTCTTGTCGTCATCGGTATGAGCTCTTCCAATGGCGGGAACCATGATGTGAATCATCGGGATTATAGGATACTCATTAGGATCAATGGCTAACGCTAGACGGGCGAGAGAATCTGCCTGAGCATTCTGCTCTCTTGGGATCTGTGCGAAAGATACCTTCTCAAACCGAGGAATTAGATTTTTTACCACATCTAGGTAAGCTATCATCCTCTCATCCCTTGCTTCATACAACCCCAAAAGTTGGTTGACTATCAACAATGAGTCACAATTGACTTCTATCTACTATATGCCCAGGTCTTTGACAAGAATCAGACTGAAAATCAAAGCCTCGTACTCAACTTCATTGTTCGTAGCTTCGAACGTGCATCTCACTGATTGTGCCACCCTATCCCCCTGGGTTGATTTTAGGACTACTCATATCCCTGTTCCTCCAGTGTTAGAGGCGCCATCCGCGTGAAGCATCCATTTGATTGGAGACTTAGCTTCTAGCGCCATTAGCTCCGCTGGCTTTGATCCTTCTTCCATCGTAGGACTAAAATCAAACACAAAGTCAGCTAGCGCCTGAGACTTCAATGCAGTTCTAGGCTCGTACTTAATGTCGAACCCACTCAAATGAATTGCCCACTTAGCCATTCTTCCTGTGAATTTAGGTTTATGCATGACCATTTTTAATGGATGTGTGGTTCTTACCACTATCGTGTGTGCCTCAAAGTACGGGCGAAGTTTGTTGGAGCACATGACTAGTGCTAAAACCAACTTTTCCAAGGAAGAGTAACGGGTCTCGGCCGGCAAGAGAGTTCTACTTACATAGTATAATGGTTGTTGTTGCCAGTCTTGTTCTCGGACCAACACTCCACTGATGGCTTGCTTGGTAACGACCATGTATAAGGGTAGATCTTCTCCTGCTTTGGGTTTTGCTAGGATTAGGGGATCACAGAAGTATTTCTTCAGCTCTTGGAAAGCCTCCTCATGTTTGGTGGTCCACTAGAAGCACTTGTTCTTTCTAAGTACTTCGTAAAAGAGACGACATCGGTCTACTGATTTAGATATGAACCTATTCAAAGCTGCGATCTGCCTATTGAGCTTTTGAACATCTTTCACGCATCTGGGAGATTTCAGCATTACTATAGCTCGAACCTGCTCGGGGCTGGCTTCTATCCCTCTCTGGGTGACTAAATACCCTAGGAACTTTCCTGATTTCACGCTGAAAGTACACTTCTACGGGTTCAGCTTCATATTATATTCTTCAAGATTTCAAAAGCTTTCTCTAGATGACTTCTGTGATCTACAACTTTCTTCGATTTGACGAGGATGTCATGTATGTATACTTCCATAGTCTCTCCGATTTGGCCTTGGAACATTTTATTTACTAACCTTTGGTACATGGCTCCGGCGTTTCGTAGCCCAAAGGGCATCACTTTGTAGCAATATGTTCCCTTGTTAGTGATGAAAGATGTCTTCTCCTGGTCCCTTTCTTCCATCCTGATCTGATTGTAACCACTGAAAGCGTCCATGAAAGTCAACAGCTCGTGGCCCGCCGTAGCATCTACTAGGGTGTCTATGTGAAGTAATGGAAATGAGTCATTGGGACAAGCCTTGTTCAAATCCATAAAATCTACGCACATCCTCCATTTTCCATTCTTTTCAGGCACGACGACTACGTTTTCCAGCCACTCTGGGTATTTGACTTCTTTGATCTTCCTAGTTTCCATCAGCTTTCTCATTTCTTCATCCACTATCTTATTTCTCTCAGCGGCAAATTTTCTTCTTTTCTGCTTTACCGGTGGGTGATTAGGATCCACATTCAACTTGTGAGTGATAATCTCCGGATCGATCCCCACCATGTCCTCATGAGACCAAGCAAAACACTCTACATTTTTACCCAACAAGTCTACCAGCTCATTTCTCATGGATAACTCCAAGCTTTTTCCAATCTTTACGGGTCGATTGAGGTCGGATTGGTCTAGGACCACTTCCTATACCTGTTCATCTTTCTTTTCTTTTACTTTTTCATTTGGAGAGGTAGAGTTAGTGGTCTCCTTTAATGGCTAGGTGGACTTTTGATTGGCGACTGGCTTCAGCGCCGAATTGTAACATTCTCGGGACGTTCTTTGATCACCTCGGATCTCTTGAACCCCCCACGGTGTTGGAAATTTCACCGTCTAGTGGTAAGTAGACGGGACGACTCTCATGTCATGTAGCCATGGTCTTCCCATTATTACATTATAACAAGAAGGGCAATCCATAACAAAGTATCTAACCTGGATCTTCACACCCTTTGCGTACGTGGGAAGGATGATGTCTCCCATAGTGTGCTTCACTTCTCCGCTGAAGCTTACGAGTGTCGTGGGGTTCTTCTCCACGCCCTTCTCGCTCAACCCCATTCCTCTCAAAGCCTCCAGTGTCATGAGGTCGGTTGAACTTCCAGTGTCAATGAGTACTCGCTTCATTAAGACGTTTCCGATCGATAGTGAAATCACGAGACCGTCGTGGTGGGGTCCTTCAAGACCATTTACTTCATCCTCGTCAAAATGTATTGCAAGATTGATGACATCTTTCTTCATTTGCGCTGAGTGATGGAGAGTGATTTCTCTTACATTCCTTTTGACTGTTGAATACGTAAGGCCGCATTGATTCTAAGGAAATTTTCATCAGTTGAGATGTTGTTTTTTATGAGCATCAATTTTTGTATCTCAACTCCATCCTAGCGCCATTAGCATTTGCGCCCGCGGTTGTGTCCTTAGCGGTTTATGATGATCTGACGTTGGCTTTGGCATTGCTGAACATATCGAGTCAGTTGCTATTACCGCATGCCGAGGACAAGGGGAGCAACCGGACTGCTCTTGCCCTTGCTTGTCATAGCTCATGGGTTAGACAGCCTCTAGCCCTCCTTTGAGATTATATCTGCAACACCAGTCGAGCCGCTGAAACCCCTCCCCTCGCTTCTATAGCACCCACCTCCAATTTGTCATCCTTAGGTACTCCTTATCACATTGTCGCTTACGTTTCATGTAATAATTTTTCTCCATCTCATACCAGATTTCTAGCGGTTGTCTCTTTGGAACATGAACCGCGTAGCTATTCCGAGGTAGTCCGACATGTTGCGTGGCATGAGGCCATGTCATCTGAGATTGTCGCCCTTGAATGCAACAATTCTTGGGGTTATTACTACACTTCTGCGTAATAAATCTGTCATAGGATGGAAATGGGTTTATCTGCTTAAATACCGGTCTGACGGTTCTATTGAACGTTATAAAGCTCGCCTTGTTGTTCTTGATAATCACCAAATCAAAGGTTGAGAATTACATCAAATTGATGTGCATAATGCCTTACTTCAAGACAATTTAGATGAGGAAATTTATATGAAGCTCCCTTTGGGTTTTTTCGCTGACCGTTCCGGGCTGGTTTATCGCCTTCAAAAATCACTTTATGGGCTCTATCAAGCTCCCCGAAACTGGTTTTGAAAAACTTACATCAACCTTGCGTGCTTTTGGATTCTGTTAAACTCAAGCGGATTACTCATTGTTGGTGTTCTCAAGAGCTCACGTCTCCTTACATGTCTTACTATATGTTGAAAACATGATTATTGTCGGGAATGACTCTGTTACAATTGCCATGTTCAAATCTTATCTTAGCTCATGTTTCTTTATGAAGGATCTTAGTGTTCTTAAATATTTTTTGGGCATTGAAGTTGTTAGATCATCTAAAGGCATCTTTCTTTCTCAACGAAAGTATCTTCTTGATATTCTCTTTGAGATTGGTCTTCTTGCTAGATGCCTGTTATGCCCAAAATCCCATCGGCCCATTTAGTAAGCCAAGCCCACAAATAGACAGGGAAGTCACCGGTTGGTGTGATCGCAAAAGGATCCAAGAATGAAGGGAAGTCATCAGTCATCCAAGAGAAGGAAGAAAGCTTCCGTCACGAAGAAGAGGAGCGCGTTCAAAAGATAACGGCTATGGCGTTTTTCACCTCCGATATATGCCGGAAGTGGATAGTAGTTAAGGGATATGACCTATAAATCCGGAAATCATGGGAGACAAGAAGGAACCGTTGAAACGAGGGGGTTTATAGGTAGAATTTTGCAATTTTGTATGTACGGACGCTATTAATCAAAATAATAATCAATTCGATCGTGCCCCGATTCTAGACTAAGATTTGTTAATCAAATTTTTGTCCAAAACAATTTGGCACCCACCGTGGGGCCCTACGATCAAAAAGGCTTCATCTCTTCGCGTTGAAGGAGGTTCAGGAAAATTGCCATGAGTAACCCTAATGAAGGTAGCCAAGAGCTAAACACCGGGGATGATGGAGGCGCACACAAGGACACGTCGGCAGCCCTTCGCCTCGAACTGTCCGAGTTTGCTCAAAAGCTCCAAGCTCTGGAGAAGGAACTGCACGATCAACGTGCTTGCAACGAGAAGCACAAGGCTAGGATCGAGCAGTTAACCGCCGATAATGACGGTTTACGCTCCTAACTCCGATCCGTGTCCTCTATCGGCTCGCGACCCAAGTAACGGATTGAGCCCGAAATTGTGGGAGTGAAGGTTCCCTGGGAAACCACACAAACCGGCGCGAGGGAAACCCTGGCTTGGAGTTCGTTACTCTACCATCAATGGTACCTGAGGTGCCGTCGTTTACCCCTGCTCAGGGTAACCGTATTAGCGAGGGGGAAAGGGAACCCATACGCCTTTGATCGGCGCGAGAGGTTAGCCCCCGACGCTTTGAAGATGAGGTCATGGAGGATGACGAGGATTTGGACCGTCTCCGTCCCCGATACCTCGAAAGTATCATTCGGAACCAATTCAAGATGTTCACCGAGCAATTGGCGAAGATACCCGGGATTCCACGACCCATAGAGACGAAAGCGGTTGACTGTTACGACGAATCACCTTTTGCCCCTCACATTACCCAAATCGAGATACCGAAGAAGTTCTCGGTACCCAGTATGATCCCATACGACGGCACGGGGGATCCCGACGAACACGTGGCCATATTGAAGCAAAAGATGATGACCAGTGCAATTTCGTAACATTCCCGTGAAGCACTGATGTGCAAGGGATTCGGAGCAGCTCTTGCAGGGCCAACCTTGAAGTGGATCGTCAACCTTCCAAGAGGGAGCATCCGTTGTTTCGCTGAGTTGATGGATTCGTTCCAAGTACAATACGCTAGTAGCCGGAGATTCGAGACGCAGTCTAGTGATCTGTACCGGATTATCCAAAAACTGGAAGAATCCACCCGGGAGTATCTAAACAGGTTTAATCAGGAGAAGATCTCCATCCTGCACTGTGACGTTCCGGCGGCTATGGAAACCTTCCGTCAAGGGGTAAGTCAAGACGGAGATCTCTACAAAGAGCTCACAAGACATCCTTTCCATAGCGAAGACGTGCAAACCAAAGCTCTGGCTCAAATCAGGCTTGAGAAGGATTTGAAGACGAGGAAGCCCGCAAGCGTCTGGGAAAGGGTAGACAAGAAGGCAACGCTAGATCACCTTCGGGAACGTCGTGACCAGCCATATCGGCACGCTCATCCCGATGCGATGAAGGTGAACGTCGATGAGGACAAATCGGCCAAACCATTACCGCCGAAATATGACGAGTTCAACCTGGGTATATCCCCCGAGGACCTCGTGAAGAACATAGCCCAGACAATACGAGGCGTTAGGTGGCCGAAGAGGAATGAAAAGCCCTATCCAAACAAGGACATGAGCAGGTGGTGTGACTTCCATGACGACTATGGTCACGTAACCAAGGAGTGGGTGGCCCTAAGAAGAGAGATTGCCTACCTCGTATCTCGGGGAAGAATCACGGAAGTCGCACCAAACGCGCAAGTTCCCCTGGACGTTTTAGAAGCCTTGCACGCAAGAAGGCCATCATCGCTAGTATAGTTCGACGCGTCCATTTAGTTGCGGCGTATATGTGCAAGAATTCTCAAATCGAATACCCTTGGCAGCAAAGAAAGGGATCAAGGGTAACAACTTTGTCCCATTATGCGCACGGACGCATTTAATGACTTTGGAGAACTGAGTCCGAATCATGGAGCAAAATTGCACAATAATTTTAGCCATCTTAGACTTAGAGACCATCAAATAGACCCATACAGCTCGGGAACAATCATCAACAATTGTAAGGAAGTAAGAAGCACCAAAAGTAGAAGCAGTATTGTATGGTTACAAACATCACAGTGTAACAAATCAAAAATATGATCTGCTTTATTAGAATTTCCAATAAAAGACATTGCAATACAGAGCATCAAATCACACAAGTCAGCTAAAAGCAGAGGAAAGCACGAGTCTGTTTAGTTTTGAAACAAATATCACAAGGGTCTTTGCTAGAATCAAAAGTATAATTGCTTAACATAGGAAGAAACTTTAAAATTGAAGAGGTTGGCATTGATGCCATAGTATAGCCGAATCTATAACATGTGCATGACAAGTATGAGAGACCGTGAACGCTTGAAACCAGTAAACCCCGTCCCTCTGTTCACCCGCTCTAATCACCATTCTCAAGCTTAGGTCTTGTAAGTGACATATCTGAGTAGTCAATAATACAATACAATTAAGCTCGGAAAATGATAATAAATTGCAAGTCAGTCTATGTAAAGAACATTGGGTACACGAAGGGTGCCAAAGATTAAAGAGTTGATTGTAGTGGTACATGAAATAGAGCCATTGGGAAATAAGATGGTCACTAGTATGATAGACAATATATTGTGCAACTGCGCGACATCGCTCGTCATGTGATAGGATGCACCGGTATCTAGAATCCAAGGGCAAGAAGCTTACCGAAAATTTTACTAGAAGTAGCAGAGCTATTAAGAGAAGAGAAAATTTGCACCACTTGATCATTGGTAAGAGTGGAACCTATTGCTTGGCGATCCTTGGACGAAGGATGAAACGAGCCTAAACTGCCAAGCGCCGGATGTTGAGAAGCGTTGGCAACATCGAATGTCCCACGAGCGCGAGTTGTAGGGGGGCGATCATTAGTAGAATCTAATGACCCCTAACCACGACCCTTGACAGATTGCGATGAGTCACGACCCACTTGTCGCTTCTCATAAAACCAATCGGGAAAGTCGTGGATCTTGAAGCACATAGAAACCATTATGGCCCGATCGATTGCAATGAATACAATAAAGGAGCTTATTTTGTTCAAGAGTGAGTTGAGACGAATTGTTGGAAGATACTAGCTGATTTCTAGCAACAAAGGCGAGCGCTTCAAATTGAGCCTTGCGATCCTTCACGATCGATTAATGGCGTTCGTCTTGAATGACAAGAGTGTAAACGCGACTAAGATGGGGCAACGGATCTTGATCCATAAGATTGGACCAAACCGTGCCATAGAGAGTGTCATCTAGGCCCATTAGAAACTAAAGTATGTGTTCTTCCTCTCTAGCTTTCATAAGTTTGGAGTTTAAATAGCAAGTGTAGTTATTGCATGAACATAACTCCAAGGGAACATAAGCAAATAATTCCTCCTAGATCTTCTTAAGAAACCCATAGTATGCAGCAATGGATTGGCTTTTTTTGCAACAATTCACAATGTCTGACCGTAGTTGCATGATACGGGGATCGTTGCCAACACTAAAGCGATGGTGAAGGTCATCCCAGAGTTCCTTAGCGGTTTCAAAGTACGTGAAGGAGGACCAAGGGGCGGATCCATGGACTGTACTATCCAAAACCGAGTTTACGCTTGGCGATTAGGGCGTTTTGCATAGCAGTAACCCATTCTTGATAATTTTCCCCTTTAAGGATGATAGGGAAAATCGTCAAACTGGGATGGTCCGACGGGTGGAGGTAATAAGAAGAATTGACTTTGAGAGTCATTAGAGAGGCTTGATGAGCGGCGAGAAGGGCTTGTTGAAGAGCCGCAAGTTGAGCAGCGGCCGATGTCTGAGCGTCATCGGGATTTGTCATCGTAATGAATTAGCACGGCGACTAGAGGCAGACAAACGGCCAAAAACAATTTTAGAATTAGGGTTTAGGCTTGATTGATGACTCAGATACCATGACAAGATTAGAATTTGGAAGGAAAAATCTGATATTCTCATTATCGGTTAAGGTATATATATATAGAGAGAGAGATTACAAGATAGAAGATGATAACTTGAAGGTTACTGCTTTTGCAAAATCCACATTTTCTTTATCTCCTTGGCAATCGGCATTGTGGAAATCCCAGCAGGGAGATCACACCTCTGTTTGACTTCGGGAGGTCCCCATCTCGAGTTTGGGACAGACGAAGAATCCTAAGACTTACTCATGTGTGTTGTGTTATCGGTTGGGTGTTCCTATGTTCTCTTTTTCGACACATGCTCTGCTTGCTCCAAGGTTTTCGCCGGGGATATCTTTGGTGTTCATGCGGTGTTGTGTGCTGGTATTATAGGTATTAAACATCGGCATAATGTGGTTCGGGACACCCTTGTTGATATTTGTTCTCTGTCTGGGATTTCGGCTAGGAAAGAGGTTGATATTGGATTGTCTGGCGGGAACTACGAAGCTCTCCGACCTACAGATGTGTTACTCTATTCTTAGGATCGAGGTCGTGATGTATGTGATGACTTGACAGGATCTTCTCCTTTGACACAATCTGCTTTGTCTGACTTTGTTCTGGGACAGGTTGTGACTGATGCGGCTAATCGAAAGAGGGTCAAGTACAAAGCTAGTTGTCGGGCTTTTGTTTATAGTTTTCTTCCTTTCTCTTTTTCTTCTCTGAGGGAATTGGATAAGGATGTTGTAGCGTTGCTGAAACGGGTTCAACAATTCTCTAAGACTCAAGACATTGAGGCTCGTGTTGTTGTTCATATCTTCACCAGAATAGGCTTTGTTATAGTTAGAGGAGTGGGGGCCCAGATTGTATCTTGGCTTCCCACTAATTTTATGTAATTTTTTTGACTTTGTAAGTTTTTATAATAATAATAATAATAATAATAATAATAATAATAATAATAATAATAATAATAATAATAACAACAACAATAATAAGACTATGGTCGTTGTAAAGCATGTTGATGGAGTTATGATCCCTGCACCTAGTTTTGATGAAGTTGCGATCCTTGGTATCTCCAAGCCACCTAGTTCTGCTTTGTTGGCTTCTGAGGTCATGGTCGGTGAGGTTGAAAGTGCTTCTGATGTTCACACTCAGTTGCCCTACCTGGGTGGGATGATCTCGCTTGTTTCGACATCCATCTTCTTAATCGGGTTTTCTCAAGAAAGTTGTGGACTGTTAAGTGCATTCCCCATAAGCTGAGACTTGGTTTTGCTAGAGTTTTCCTTTGTGCTCTTGATCAGATCCTTTAATGCCCGAATGGCTTGTCGACTTCGGTGAAACTCCTTGTTTTGTCTTGTTGTATTTTGACTACTTTTGTGCCTACCAACAGGGTTCAATGACGGTCGGGTGAGCGTGAGTAGTGTCAGTTTGATTGTATTTCTTGTTGGTGATTTGTGTCAAGTCATCAAATCCCTATTAGAGCATGTTGAGGTTATAGAGTCATATTGGTAATGTCGATTGGAGTATTGACATATATGACTTTCCATGATGGTTTAAACAATTGTCATAAGATCCAAAAGCGAGTTGCACACCAACACCGAGACAAAAGAACCTCGTGTGCACCGTCACGTGGCAAGGGCGCGCCTAGTGGTTGGCGTCACTCGGAGACGGCACGATGCATTGGCACGGTGCAAGCGCGGGGCACGACGAGGACCTCGAAATTGAGGTTCGAGGCTCGGCATAGGTTGGGGCGCACCTTGTGCCATGTTGAGGTTATAGAGTCATATTGGTAATGTCGATTGGAGTATTGACATATATGACTTTCCATGATGGTTTAAACAATTGTCATAAGATCCAAAAGCGAGTTGCACACCAACACCGAGACAAAAGAACCTCGTGTGCACCGTCACGTGGCAAGGGCGCGCCTAGTGGTTGGCGTCACTCGGAGACGGCACGATGCATTGGCACGGTGCAAGCGCGGGGCACGACGAGGACCTCGAAATTGAGGTTCGAGGCTCGGCATAGGTTGGGGCGCGCCTTGTGAATGAATATGAGGTTCAAGACGAGGCTGCAAGGGCGCGCCTAGGGTGGTGTCATGACGCGGAAAGGCTAGTGACGCACATGCAAGGCTGCGGTGGAGCACTCGGCGCGCCTAGGGCATTTGTCCAAGGCGTCGAGCACTAGTTGTGAGGATAAGGTATGTAATTGAGCTTTGTAATTGAGTCTATAAACTTTTTTCATATTCTAATGTGAATTAGGAAGCTTCCCTAAGCTTGGTAGATGCTTTAAGCAAGAACCAAAGTTTGAGTTTAGCTTGGCACATAGTTAAATATGCTAGAAAGAAGTGTGTAAGCTTTATACTGGCTTAGAGTGAACTCTAGAAGCTTGGACAAGCTCAAGACTCATTGTACGTGCTTTATAAGAAGCTCATGTAGCTAGGAACTAGCTCATGGAAGCTCAATTTAGCTCACACTAGCTCAAGTTAGCTCAACTAGCTAGAAATTCAGCTCACACTAGCTCAAGCCAGCTCAACTAGCTATATGCTAGCTCATAGAGCTAAGGAGTAGTGACACTACCTAGGTGACCTAGCTAGGTACCTAGCTATGCTAGCTAGGTGGTGGGCTTGATGGGCCGGCCCAAGGGGCGCGCCCATGGTCTGTTGGGCCGCAAGCATGCACGCAAGGCATGGGCTTGGTGCCTTGCCATTTAGGCCGTGCGTGTGGGCTTTTGGATTGGATATTTGGGCTTCCTTCTTGGGACATTATATGCTGGAATTAAAAGCATTTTGGAGTCCAAGGGGGATGTATGTGGACGCCCCTCATTATGACAAGGAGAAAGGGAAAGGAAGTTACAACCAATTCCCTAAATTCACTCTCGGCCACACACTTGTGCAACTGATTGTAACCGCCATCCATGGCAGGTTTTGGGCAAGTTTCTCACGCCTATTTCAGGGAAAGATGTCGGCTATTTTGGACATAAAACACATGAGAAAAATCAGATATTGATCCCAAAGAAATCAGTAAAGAAAACGTGCAAGAATCTAGGGTTTCTTGTCGGTTTTGAGTGTAAACACAAGAGTGTTCTCAAGTGCAAGTGTGGCGTCATGGATCGATGTTCTACATCAAGGAAGTAACCTCAAGAGACGTTGTATTGGCAGAATGTTCAATTGAAGAACGAACCCCAAACGTCGATGGAAGATGACTTCGTTGAAGTCAAGAGCGAAGAGGAATCAATGGACTCGAATAAGGTACGCTTGTTCTCAATGGTTGTGTCTTGCCAACACTTCCATTGGTTCGTTTTGGTCCGTTTTATCTCACAACGGTTTTGCATAACCCTTGGAATGGAATAGGGGCAATATACGTTGAAGGAAAGATCGATCTAATCGTTCGACTCGTAGCCTTTATCCAAGTCAATTAACAAAAGATATAACAAGGGGTCGATGGTGATTGCCCTCGGGCCTACACCCACGAGACTACCCTTCAATGGGTCTACTCGTCTTGCCTTGATTATCCTATGGATCTACAAGGGTCGACTTCCCTTCAACTTAGACAAAGTAAACATACTTATATGATTGCATGCAAACCCTAGGAAAACCAACAATCTTCAACGTATATTATGTTTATTTGCTTTCGTTTTGTTCATATCCATGTTTGCTTTGTTGTGTTATCTTGGTAAGTTCAAGGATAAGGCTAAACGAGGGGATAAGACGGTGCATGACATTACCTCACAGTTGAGGGAAGTCAAGATAGAGCTTCCGAGTCCCATTCGGCCTATTGAAGTACAAGGCGGTCTTCAAGACTTCGACGAGTGGCTAGAAGAGTACAACAAGAGTAATTTGTATTGGGATTGGGTCCTCGCTAACGTGAGGTGCGAACCTGATTTCAATGATGCCATACAAGGTGAGGTCGTAGTGCCTCAACCCTCCATGGTGATGGAGACTCATGGTCCAAGGCGTGGTCATAAGGCAAGGCATGTGTACTCGGCATTCAAGTGCCATGGCAAGTCTAGGGTTAAGCACTCACGTGCTAAACCGAGAAGAAGCGTCCCTAGGGGCGTGGACTTGGGAGATGGAGGGGCCTCGGTGGGAGGCAAGTATTGGCAAGTGGTCTATGGGGACCAAAGGCCAAAGAAACCGGTGTATTGTTCTCTTTGTGGCGTAAGACGCCAAGGCTGATTTTATACTTGTAATTGTTTCCTATTGATGTACGTGTGTGTATGTACTTAGCATTAGATGTATGCTATGAACTATGTGTGTAATTTCTATGCCTTGAATAAAGGGCTCTAGTGTGTATTGAGTGATCATAATAAAACATCATGGAATGTTTATGTTTGAAATAAACTATGGCTTGATTCAATGTTAATCTTAACAACATGTGTGCAAGAAAAGTGATCGCTCACGAATGCGAGGGTCTAGAGATACAATTTATAACCCGACCCCGTTGTAGCACGTGGTGGGTGTCGAACGCTCGGGAAATCTACTCGATTGAGGTGCCTAAATACTAGAAAGCTGGAAAGGAGAACTTAAAACAAAGGAAAACAAAGAGAACAGTCGGGACCGACACAAGTGTCACGTCGGGCCCGATGTTGGCGACAAAGAGGGAAGTCGGGACCGACGTAGAGCAAGTCGGGCCCGATGTAGCTGGTTTTGTCGAACTCAAAGATTGAAAGTAGATCTTGGGCTTTTGGGTTCCTTCTCTAGTAGATTAAGGCTTTTCCACCCCAATTCAAGCAATAAGTGATGATCGGAATAGGATCGAGGTGCTTTCACCCTCGTTCCAACCACTTCTACACATCGATCATTGGGGAAATCCCCTTCGAAGCAAGGTCTTGAGATGGACAAATGTTCACTTTCGTTACTTTGCCAATCACAAGCCTTGATTCCTTACTTTCATAAGGAATTGTAGCTCTATGTAGAGTGGGTTCCTAGATCAAGCACTCAAGGCTTATGGAATTGGGGTTTCTAGCCCAACCTAGCTAGAGTTTTCCCCCATAACCCAAGATCAAGGAGATCTACTCCATATGGAAAACAAAGAAAGCAAACAAATAACAAAGCAAAGCAATCAACATCATCAATCTCAAACCAAAGCCAAATTTCATTCACAAATCAAAAGCAATCCACAAACTCCAATCCAAGGTTTCCAAATCCACAAAATCAAAACAAGGCAAAGCTAATCTATCAACCAAACCTATCAAATCTCCTTCTCCTATGCCGATTCCCTCTCTTCTCCTTCTCCTCTCCTTCCTCCTTGCTCTCCAAGTATCCTCTTGAGAGTTTTTGAGAGTTGGTTGGTTGCTAAGTGTGTGGGAACCTCCTCCAATTAGAAGATAAGAGAGCCTTAATAGATGAGGGGCAAAAGTGGTAGTTTACAATTTCGTGCCTTGGAGCCCAATCCAGCCAGCGACCGACTCGGACCGACACGGAGCACCTCGGGCCCGACTTACTGGGCAAGTCGGTCCGAGGTCGAAAAATCATCTCGGGTCCGGCGTTGGTTCTAACTCGATCCGGACCTCGTTCCACCTTCTTCTGGTTGGCTTTTCTCTTGTTCTTCTTCATGGCTTGCTCCTCTCTTTCCCTCTTAAGCTCGGGCCTTGCTCCATGTTCCGATTCTCCTCCAAAACGACCCTTGATCCATGCCAAAACACCTACAAAACACATAAAACGCGCATAGTCTCCGAATCTCATAGAAATACGGGAACTAAGCTAAAAAGGAACAAAACACACAAGAAAAGGGGAAAAAGAAACATATTTACAAAGGGAATCATATATAAAACACCACCAAATAAAGAGACATCAAAATACCCCATACTTAAACTTGCTTGTCCTCAAGCAATAACAATGTAAGCAAGACCGAAACATAATCTTCAAGTAAAGCCTCGTATGAAAACACATTTAAGCACAAGTGATTGATATTCAAGCAAGATTACGTCATCACACATGATTAAGTGTTCCAAGGAATAGAGTCAATGCAACTAAGCCTCACTTTAGGTATATGTGAATGTGTATCACTCATCATGTGTATGGGTATAGCAATGAACACTCGAGCTCAAAAATCATGCAAGTAAGGACTTTACTATTGAAGCTAATATCACCAAATCCTCCATCTAGAGATGCCTAATACAAAGTACACAAAGAATTCGAACTTGGCTCAATGGAGGTCCTCAAAGAGGTTCCACTCGGCCGGGTTGTAATGGGGCTTTTGGTATTTCTCAAGGTGGGAATTATTTGGTCTTGTGGTGCTTACAATGGGGATTGAACAACCTAAACTCTCACCAACTTCACCAAAATTCCACAATCAATTTCACACTCATCCAAAAGACTTAACATTTTTCCTCTCAACCCAAAATTTCACTTAACATTCCACTTCATCTTTGCTCTTAGGCTGTTTGTTGGATTTTCAACACTTTCTACACTGGACCGACTTTCTTATGACATCGGGCCCGATGTGGTGTGTAACTCGGTCGGACCCTTTTTCTTCACTTAAGCTCTTTACCTTCATTCCACTTTCCATTTCCAACATTTTCTTTCTTTCTTTCTTTCTTTTTTTTTCATTTTCTTTTTGCACAACAAAGATGCACTACCCACATGATTCATAACACCATTCTTTGCCCTTAAACCAAAGAGAAACTCAACTCTTCAATACAATCCAAACCTCTCTTCTAAAGTCCAATCCCATAAGGGTCAAGTCATATAAGGCTAGGAATAATATTTTTGAGGAGTTTCAAACAAAGGCCTAGGCTAAAACGGGGCTACAAACAAAGGATTCACTTCATGGTAGGATATGGAACATTTATGTGACTAAAAGAACAAAGTTCAAAATCAATGTGACAATGCTAGGAAAAATCTCATGACGGTATTGGAAAATAGATAAACACCGCAATAGCAAGTTTTACTAAGCATGCTTGAGCTAATCACACAAGAAACATGAGGGATATGCAAATATGAACAAGCATCCCTAAAATGGCCAAAAATCAATCTCACAAGGGTCACTCATACTTAGTTGCATAAGAACTCATCCTAGAACTCACATGTTCAATAAAACAAGCAAGATATCATGATCACATCAAAAGCAACATTTTTTTAGATGATAAACCATCCAAAAATATGCAAAGGAATTTACATGCTCACATCATCATTAGCTTTCATTTGGACATCTAAGATGGGAATTTCTAGTCCAAAAACTACAAAACACAAAATCTTTTTGTTGTTTTCAACACAATTTTTCAAATTTTTATGGATTTTTGCAAAAATTTCTCTATACAAAACCAAAAACAAAGACTCATCCATTCAAAACCAAATTAATCATCCATGTCATTCATCAAACCACAAACCAAGAAACAAACATCCCAAACACAAACTAGAAACCGAAAACCAAATATCCTCAAAATAACAAACACACACAAGCAAGTGAAATCATGAGCACACTTACCCCCACCCCATACTTAAAATTTTGATGTCCCCATCAAACAAGGAAACCAAAACTTAAAAGCAAGAGAGAAGAGTACAAAGAGCTCACAATTTATTTATTCTTCAATGGCATGTCTAGGTCAATTGGCGAGGACGAGAGCCCATGAGGCTCTAACTTCTTCTCTTGGATCGGCCTTGTCATAGAACTTCTTCACTCGATGACCATTCACTTTGAAAATATGTCCTCGTTCATCAACCAAGTCCACCGCACCATGAGCATAGATATGGTGGACCACAAATGGTCCACTCCACCTAGTCCTTAACTTCCCCGGGAAAAGTTTAATCCTTGAATTGAAAAGGAGAACCTTGTCACCGGTTTGATAAGTCTTTGGAATTAACTTCTTATCATGCCACTTCTTGGTCTTCTCCTTGTACAACTTGGAGTTCTCATAGGCTTTCAACCTCAATTCTCCCAACTCATGAAGCTCTAGAAACCTCTTCTCACCGGCCAAGTTGATATCCCAATTCATCTCCTTGAGAGCCCATTTTGCCTTGTGCTCAAGCTCTACCAGAAGATGGCATGCCTTTCCATAAACTAGATTGAAGGGTGTAGTTCCCAAAGGTGCCTTGAAGGCGGTTCTATAAGCCCAAAGTGCATCATCGAGCTTAGAGGCCCAATCTTTCCTTGATCGAGATACGGTCTTCTCCAAGATAGCCTTGATTTGACGGTTTGACACCTCGACTTGCCCGCTTGTTTGAGGATGATAAGGAGTAGCAACTCCATGAGACACCCCATACTTGATCAACACATTCTCGAAGCACCTCTTAATGAAATGAGGTCCGCCATCACTTATGAGAACCCTAGGCACACCAAACCTTGCAAAAATGTTGCTTTTCAAGAACTTCATCACCACCCTAGCATCATTGGTTCTTGTTGGTATGGCCTCCACCCATTTTGAGACATAGTCCACGGCTACCAAGATGTACTTGTAAGGCTCCGATGTGGGAAATGGTCTCATGAAATCGATACCCCATACATCAATTAACTCAACTTCTAGAATGCCAGTTTGAGGAGTCTCATTCATCCTTGATAGGTTCCCCTCTCTTTGGCACTTCTCACACTTCCTCACATAATCATGCACATCCTTGAACATGGTTGGCCAATAATAACCACATTGAAGAATTTTTGAAGTGGTTTTGGAACTCTTAGCGTGACCCCCCGTAGGCAAGGAATGGCAATGGTGAATTATGCTCTCAACCTCTTCACTTGGCACACACCGTCTATAGATTTGATCACTCCCTTCATTGTAGAGATATGGATCATCCCAAAAATATTGTCTAGCATCATGTAAGAATTTCTTCCTAGCTTGATAAGACAAATTTGGTGGGATCGCTCCCCCTACGACAAAGTTAGCAAAATCCGCAAACCAAGGGGAAACCCCTCGTCTTACGGCACTAATAGAAAGAAGGCAAGTGGGAGAGAAAGAATTAATCAATTGAGAACGAGAAGGAATGGAAATCGAGTTAGGAAACTTACTTTCTTCCACGGACCGACATTGAAGTGTACCGAGCCTGACATGGTTGGACGCCGGTCTAGCTTCGCAGACACACAGGTAACTCGGTCCCGACTCTGAAGACCTCGGTCCCGACTCACTGGTATCTGCTCTGCCTTTGGTCCGATGTTCTGGACCTCAGGCCCGATATACTCGGTTCGTCGATCCACCTTTCCTTTCCTCCTTTCCACTCATGAGAACTTCATCTGCCCTTGAATCATCTATAGTCAAACCATCCTCCATCTCCAACATGTACTCAATGGGCAAACGGGATAGATGATCAGCTACCACATTTTCCGCACCGGTTTTGTCCTTGATCTCATGGTCAAACTCTTGGAGAAGGAGCATCCACCTTAGAAGCCTCGGCTTTGCATCTTTCTTCTTCATGAGGTATTTGATTGCCGCATGGTCCGTGAAGACTACCACCTTTGATCCCACAAGATATGAACAGAATTTCTCAAATGCAAACACTACCGCAAGAAATTCTTTCTCCGTCGTTGTGTAATTGCACTGAGTTTCATCCAAAGTTTTGCTTGCGTAGTAGATGGCATGCAACTTTCCATCCTTCCTTTGCCCAAGGACGGCCCCTACGGCGAAATCACTAGCATCACAAATTACCTCGAATGGAAGATTCCAATCGGGTGCCGCCATTATTGGAGCCGAAATCAAGGCATCTCTCAACCTACAAAAAGAACTCATGCAATCCTCGGAAAATTCAAAGGGCACATCCTTCATCAAGAGGTTAGACAATGGTTTTGCAATCTTAGAAAAATCCTTGATGAACCGTCTATAAAATCCCGCATGACCTAAGAAACTCCTAACATCACGAACACAAGAGGGAGGAGGTAGTTTTTCAATTATTTCAACTTTAGCTTTATCTACTTCTATCCCCCTACTAGAAACGAGGTGTCCTAGTACTATGCCCTCCTTCACCATGAAGTGGCATTTTTCCCAATTAAGCACCAAGCTAGTCTGCTCACATCTAGTCAAAACCTTGTCTAAGTTAGCTAAGCAAACATCAAATGAGGAACCATAGATGGAGAAATCATCCATAAACACTTCTACTATATCCTCAACCATATCGGAGAAGATGGACATCATGCATCTTTGAAATGTTGTTGGCGCATTACATAAACCAAAAGGCATGCGTCTATAGGCAAAAGTCCCATAAGGACATGTGAATGTCGTCTTCTCTTGATCATCGGGATGAATAGGGATTTGCCAAAATCCGCTATACCCGTCAAGGTAGCAAAAATATTCATGTTGTGCTAATCTTTCTAGGACTTGGTCTATGAAGGGAAGAGGAAAATGGTCTTTGTGAGTGTCACTATTAAGCTTACGGTAATCAATACACATACGCCATTTTGTTGTGGTTCTCGTAGGTATCATTTCTCCCTTTTCATTTTGCACAACAGTGAGACCTCCTTTCTTAGGAACTACATGCACGGGACTCACATACTTGCTATCGGAAATTGGGAAGATAATTCCCGCATCCAACATCCTAATTATTTCACTCTTTACCACTTCTTTCATGTTAGGATTTAATCTTCTTTGTGGTTCAATAGTGGGTTTATGGTTATCCTCCATATAAATCCTATGCATGCAAATTGAGGGAGAGATTCCCTTTAGTTCCTCTAGTGAATACCCTAAAGCTCCTCTATGTTTTCTTAGAACCTCTAACAACTTAGACTCCTCCTCATCATTCAAGTTGGCATTTATGATTACGGGCAAAGAAGAGTTGGGACCAAGAAATGCGTACCTCAAATCTTTTGGAAGCTCCTTGAGTTCTTGAGATGGTTCCGGTGGTGCTTGAACTTCTTCCTTCTCGGCCTTGAACACCTCCAAATAAGACATCCCTTCCTCCAATTGCTCATGCTCAATCATATTGAGGGCTAGACCTTGGCGCTCTATCTCAATTTCTCTAGGTGGTGGGGTGGCTTTCAACCTAATATCCCTTGGCCTTGGCTTCTTAGAAACGGCTTCCCATTGCAATCCAAAAAGAACTTGGATCATATTAGCTTCCTTATGTACGGCCCCTTTTGAAGTTGGCCTAAAGAAAAACTCAATCTCTCTTCCTCCAATGTCAAGAGACAAGTGGCCCTTTTTTACATCAATGATTGCCCCAACCGTAGCAAGGAAAGGTCTCCCTAGTATAATCGGTTCACCCGGCACTTCTATCATGTCCACCACAACAAAGTCGATTGGGACATAGTGGCCTTCAATGCAAACGGGGTAATCCTCGACGATACCAATTGGCTCGATGGACGACCCATCCGCTATCGTTAACCTCATGTTGACCGGAGCTATGAGACCGATGGATGTGGATTTCCATATGGTGTAAGGAATGATGCTCGTGCTTGCTCCAAGGTCACACAAGGCTTGGAAGTTTTGAGACCCCACACCAATAGTGATAGCAAACCGACCGGGATCTCGTAGCTTTTGCGGTAACTCCAAGGTCTTGACCTCATCTTGCATTTCAACTATGGACCTCTTCTTGCTCAAAATCTCCTTTAAAAACTTGGCATAGGATGGCATCTCGCTCAATGCATCGGTGAACGGGATAGAGATGTTCAAACCTTGCAAAAGCTTGAGAAACCTCTTGAACTTGTTCTCAACAACATCTTTCGGCTTCTTTGAGGGATATGGAAGAGTTGTTGCACCTTGAATCTTGCTTGGATCAACCTCCTTGGACTTCCCCACTTCACTTGCAACATTTCCTGGTTGGACCGACTTAGGCACCACGTCGGGCCCGATGTCGTGTATCACGGTCCTGAGGAAGAGCTGAGGCAGAGTAGTCGGATCGACATTTGGGTACGTCGAGTCCGACTCACTCTCAACCTCGGTCCGGGGCAGAGGAGTTGATCTTCCTGCTGGGTCGACTTCAGGGAACCTCGGACCCGACTTGTTGGGTAAGTCGGTCCGGCTCTCTTCATTCTTCTTAGGTATGTGTGGCTCGGGTAGGTTTCGGCCACTTCTCAATCCAATTGCCCGGACTTCATTTTGATTGTTTTGAGCTCGGGGGTTCTCCTCGGGTCGGCCCTGAAGTCTCCCATTCTCTCTCGGGGCTTGAGTTGCAATTTGGGCAAATTGATTATCGACTTGCCTCCTCCATACACCAAACTTATTGAATTAGGTCCTCATCTCCTTGAACCCATCCCTCATCTCTTGAGCCAATGATTGTAGCTCATTGAATCCCGGTGGCCTATATGGTGGTGGTTGCGGCGCCCTTGGCTCGTTTTGGTTGAAGTTGTTGTTGTAGCCTTGAGCTTGACCGTTGTTCCACCGGCCATTACCACCATTGTTGAAGTTGCCTCTTCCACCGAAATTTCCTCGAACATAGTTTGCCTCCTCAATTTGCTCGGCCAAGCGCACTCGGCTCTCATTCGGACAAACTTGTGTAGCATGTGCAAAGGATCCACACTCCTCACAAGCTCTAGCATTTTGCTTGTAGTAGTGGACCTGCCTCTTAAGCTTTCTCACTTCACCTTCAAGGAATTGGAGCTTCACATCCTTGTCAATGTCTTCTCCCTTTGGATCATATAACTTCCTTGCACCTTCAACTTGAACTTTCACCTCTTTGCTAGCTTGACTCACCCCATACATGGCCTCATAATCGGATAGCTTGTCAAGTAGCTCCCAAGCTTGATCCGGTGTCAAGTCTATGAACCCACAATCGTTGTGGAGATTGAGCTTGTCCTTCGTTGCCGGATTGATGCCTTGGAAAAAGATGTCTTGGAGCACATATGGTTGTTGGCCACGAGTAGGACATTGGCGCAACATCTCCTTGAAACGGTCCCATGCTTCGAAGAGAGGCTCATTCGGACCTTGTTGAAAGCTTGCAATTTTCCTTCTTAGCTCGGTTGTCTTTGAGGGCGGGAAGAACTTCATCAAGAAAGCATCATGGAGTGCCTTCCAAGTTGTGATCGACCTAGGGGCTTGGCTCTCGAGTCAATGTGTGGCCTTGCCCTCAAGTGACCACTTGAACGCCTTTAGAAGCACATACTCCAACGTCTCCTCGTCGGTAGAGATCGTCTCACACATGTCCACAAAGCGTTTGACGTGCTCTATGGGACACTCATGTGGACGGCCCTCGAATTGATCACGCTTGTTGAGGGAGATGAATTGCGTCTTGATCTCAAAATTCTTGGCAACCTCGGGAAGCACAATAACCGGTTCGGGTACCCTCAACTCCGGATGCATGTATTGGCGTGCATTCCGGGGTAGAGCGTTGAGTTGAGCCTCGGCCCTCATCCGTTGCTCCCGTTCTCTTCTTGCCATCGCCTCTTGATTGTCCTTCTCAAGTTGTAATCTAGCCATTTTGGCCCTAAGTCGAGCCAACTCCTCATCACCATGGAGAGCTTGATTCTCCATCCTTTTCCTTCCTCGGGCTTCTTTCAGAATACTTTCCGGATCACTCACAAACTCAAGCTCAAGTGTTCCTCGGGAGGAACGAGCTCGCATACACCTACGAAACAAAGACACAAACCAAAACAAATCAAAAACAAACAAAGGGTTTGGGCTATTCCCTCACCCAAAACACAAGAAACTCACCAAATTGGCACTCAATGCACTTAGAATTCCCCGGCAACAACGCCAATCTTTTGATCGCTCACGAATGCGAGGGTCTAGAGATACAATTTATAACCCGAACCCGTTGTAGCACGTGGTGGGTGTAGAACGCTCGGGAAATCTACTCGATTGAGGTGCCTAAACACTAGAAAGTTGGAAAGGAGAACTTAAAACAAAGGAAAACAAAGAGAACAGTCGGGACCGACACAAGTGTCACGTCGGGCCCGATGTTGGCGACAAAGAGGGAAGTCGGGACCGACGTAGAGCAAGTCGGGCCCGATGTAGCTGGTTTTGTCGAACTCAAAGATTGAAAGTAGATCTTGGGCTTTTGGGTTCCTTCTCTAGTAGATTAAGGCTTTTCCACCCCAATTCAAGCAATAAGTGATGATCGGAATAGGATCGAGGTGCTTTCACCCTCGTTCCAACCACTTCTACACATCGATCATTGGGGAAATCCCCTTCGAAGCAAGGTCTTGAGATGGACAAATGTTCACTTTCGTTACTTTGCCAATCACAAGCCTTGATTCCTTACTTTCATAAGGAATTGTAGCTCTATATAGAGTGGGTTCCTAGATCAAGCACTCAAGGCTTATGGAATTGGGGTTTCTAGCCCAACCTAGCTAGAGTTTTCCCCCATAACCCAAGATCAAGGAGATCTACTCCATATGGCAAACAAAGAAAGCAAACAAATAACAAAGCAAAGCAATCAACATCATCAATCTCAAACCAAAGCCAAATTTCATTCACAAATCAAAAGCAATCCACAAACTCCAATCCAAGGTTTCCAAATCCACAAAATCAAAACAAGGCAAAGCTAATCTATCAACCAAACCTATCAAATCTCCTTCTCCTATGCCGATTCCCTCTCTTCTCCTTCTCCTCTCCTTCCTCCTTGCTCTCCAAGTATCCTCTTGAGAGTTTTTGAGAGTTGGTTAGTTGCTAAGTGTGTGGAAACCTCCTCCAATTAGAAGATAAGAGAGTCTTAATAGATGAGGGGCAAAAGTGGTAGTTTACAATTTCGTGCCTTGGAGCCCAATCCAGCCAGCGACCGACTCGGACCGACACGGAGCACCTCGGGCCCGACTTACTGGGCAAGTCGGTCCGAGGTCGAAAAATCATCTCGGGTCCGGCGTTGGTTCTAACTCGATCCGGACCTTGTTACACCTTCTTCTGGTTGGCTTTTCTCTTGTTCTTCTTCATGGCTTGCTCCTCTCTTTCCCTCTTAAGCTCGGGCCTTGCTCCATGTTCCGATTCTCCTTCAAAACGACCGTTGATCCATGCCAAAAACACCTACAAAACACATAAAACGCGCATAGTCTCCGAATCTCATAGAAATACGAGAACTAAGCTTAAAAGGAACAAAACACACAAGAAAAGGGGAAAAAGAAACATATTTACAAAGGGAATCATATATAAAACACCACCAAATAAAGAGACATCAAAAAGGACTTAAGTCTAATTCTTGGAATCAACTTGAAAAGTTTGATTGATGTTTCATTCACTAAGAATGATTCAAACCAGACTACCCTTGAGTCGACCATTCTTTGATTGGGACGACTCATGCTCTAGATTACCTTCGGGTCTACTAGAGTAATTAGACTACCTTCGGGTCTACTAATGTAAGGGTCTACTGGATAGTCCCCCACGTGAGAGGGCATGCACATGTTGGCCATGTATGCATTAAAGAACACATAGAAGAGATGGTAAGAGTCTCTTGATAAGATGCATGTGGAAATTCACTAAGTGATTTCATCAAATTCATGCTTCTTATGGAAAAGGGAAACTAGGAAGTCTTGATTGGTTTAGATTGAGACTTGTGGTATATTTTTAGAGAACAATGGTTGTATGAGAGTGAGATCTCTCATGGGTAAGTCAAATAAGTTTGACAAGGTTTGGAAAGTGTCAAATGGAAGTTTTGATACTTTGGCATGACAAATGTTCATGAATAGACCGTTTTATCATATGGTTGAATCCTAAGATTAATGAATTGTCTAAATAAGAAAGTATGGTTTGATGTTGATTTTATTAACATGTTTATATGCCTTGATAAAGACATGGAAATGTCTAAAGGAATTGCTTTGCAAAAAGAATGGGACGGCGCATAAGATGTCTAGGGTTAGAACCTAGACACGCCTAGGCTACACCAAGGCACGCCGGGTGGTGTCGTGACTCGACATCGATTCTCGAAGCGTTAGGCGCTCGTGGTTGGATCCCATGGAGCATCCTATATACGCCCTAGGAGGGCCGCTGCCTAGAACCCCTCTGTGCATGGCACTAGACGTTGATCTTCGCGTGGGGGAGGCGTCACATTAATCGCAACGCACTAGCCTAAGCCTTGGCACGGTCTCGGGATCGAACATGCCAAGGCGTGCCAAGTCTTAGGGCTCGACAGATGGAAAGGCCGAAGATGCTAGGCAAGGCAAGGCAAGGATCGCACGGTCCCGACGCATGGTAAAAGAAGTGCAAGACACTCGACACTTGACGACGCGGTGCATGGTTTGAACCTCGGCACGGTTGGCATGCGCAAGGCGCGCCACGGCTGGTTGACACCGAAACCATGGCACGATGGGATGTTCTAGGCGCGCCGAGGTTGGTTGAAACCAAGCCTTGGCTTCGGCAAGCGCTCAACGCATGGTGTCGGTGTGCACTCGATTGGCACATAGGGCGCGCCTACCATAAGGCATTCAATTGATTTGAATAAAATCAATGAAACCATATTTGAAGTCATGTTAGGTTTTCCTAATTAGGGTTTTGATAAATTTGTGATTAAGTTTGGAAACTTGCTTCATCATATGTTTCATATGATTGCTTAAAAGGCTCATATTGTATGTCATTTTATTGGATGGTTAGAACTTGTTCGAGAAATTTGAAAGGCTGGTTTTATGACTTTCAAATAGACAAGTTATGGTCTAGAAAAGACTAAGAGGAATATGTTAATTCCTCGGATCCAAGGAAAGTGTCAAGAGTCATTAAGGCTTAAAATTGACAACTTTGGTTGATTAGTCTTATGGTTGAGAAATCATTGAAAGGATTAATGGAAATAATGACATGGTGGATAAAAGACAAGTCTTAACATGTGTATAAACACTTATGATAACGATGATTGTCATATGAGCATGATTCTTCTAGTTTTCTTTAATGAAAGATTTTAAGAAATAAGAATTGAATCATCTAATTGCATAAATGATGATCCTATGGAAACATCCAATGAATTGGTGGTTAGGATGAAGTGAAACATAAAGGAGGAATACTCTGTGTTTGAATGGCCAAGAGAAAAGGAATGTCATTTGGAAGTCTTTTTAAGATTCTATATGCTTTTGCATGATGTGATATAGAAAGTTTAGCCACTTGTGGTTAATTAGTGTCTAATGAATCTATATTGAAATGACATGATCTACATGGTAGAAACCAAGTTATAAGATTAAAAGATGAGACCTTATTCTTCATTGATAATTTATGAAGATATTAATGTATAGAGGTGAAGGTGGATTAGATTGTTCTAAGTCTTCATCTTGGTTGAAATACATTGAGATGGAAATAATAATTCCATAATTATACACATGATTGAGAAACATCTTTGGGTTTATGAACACACGGTTATAAGTTAGGTGTGTCATGACTTGGGGACGCTCAAGTGGATATTAAGATGTGGATATCTTGACATAGGCCATTTGTCAAAGATATGGTGGATGCATAAAGGCATTGGATGTCTATAGAAACTTCCTAGGTTGGAAAGTTTGAAAGCAAATTGGATCACTAAAATTTGGAAGACCTTTAGTGCACAATTGGTCACGAATTCCTATTTTGGGTGATAGGCGCACATTCTTGGAATTTCCAAGAGGCAATTTGCGATACTCCGACTTCATAGTTGGAAAGTGACATCTAAGTATGAGGGAACCTTGTAATGAGGCACATTCCATAACTTAGAGTCAACTCGTTTGATTTTTGTTAAGCACGTCGAATTTGTTGATTTCTCTCCGAGAAGATTGACATAAGTGTTTGTGTTAATTTCAATCAAGGGATGGGGGTAACAATCCTTACAACTCTAAGATTTGGACACCCAATTCCCCTACATCGAAAGGTGTGGGCTGAATTCAATGTGGAAAGCCAAAGTCATGGAGTTGGAGAGCATTCATAATATTTCATATAATTTCCCATCAAGGTTTATGCTCTAGACCACATGAAACCTAGTCTTGAAACAAAGTTTTCATTAATGAGTTTTGGTTGCTTATGTGGAGCATAATAGGAAACTCAACTATGCATATGTGAAAGTATAAGGCTTTTTCCAAGTTAGAGTAATTAAGGATGACTCGACTAACGCATATGTGAGAGGATATGGGACAAAAGAGCCTTGTTTACAAAAGCGTCAAATAAAAGGATAAGCGTAAGAAACTCATGTGTAAGAGTTACTACATGTACTTAGACAAGTTGGTGTGGTTCAAACCGTAGGAGCACCACGATTCTTTAGTGCATGAATGTGATGATTACAGGGTGTAAATTCAAATCTACAGACATTTACACCTATACATAGAGTTTGTTTAATAAAGTTCGAGTTTTGATGACATGGCTCAAATGGGGGAGGAATGTTGGTGATTTGTGTCAAGTCATCAAATCCCTATTAGAGCATGTTGAGGTTATAGAGTCATATTGGTAATGTCGATTGGAGTATTGACATATATGACTTTCCATGATGGTTTAAACAATTGTCATAAGATCCAAAAGTGAGTTGCACACCAACACCGAGACAAAAGAACCTCGTGTGCACCGTCGCATGGCAAGGGCGCGCCTAGTGGTTGGCGTCACTCGGAGACGGCACGATGCATTGGCACGGTGCAAGCGCGGGGCACGGCGAGGACCTCGAAATTGAGGTTCGAGGCTCGGCATAGGTTGGGGCGCGCCTTGTGAATGAACATGAGGTTCAAGACGAGGCTGCAAGGGCGCGCCTAGGGTGGTGTCATGACGCGGAAAGGCTAGTGACGCACATGCAAGGCTGCGGTGGAGCACTCGGCGCGCCTAGGGCATTTGTCCAAGGCGTCGAGCACTAGTTGTGAGGATAAGGTATGTAATTGAGCTTTGTAATTGAGTCTATAAACTTTTTTCATATTCTAATGTGAATTAGGAAGCTTCTCTAAGCTTGGTAGATGCTTTAAGCAAGAACCAAAGCTTGAGTTTAGCTTGGCACATAGTTAAATATGCTATAAAGAAGTGTGTAAGCTTCATACTAGCTTAGAGTGACCTCTAGGAGCTTGGACAAGCTCAAGAATCATTGTACATGCTTTATAAGAAGCTCATGTAGCTAGTAACTAGCTCATGGAAGCTCAATTTAGCTCACACTAGCTCAAGTTAGCTCAACTAGCTAGAAATTCAGCTCAACCTAGCTCACACTAGCTCAAGCCAGCTCAACTAGCTATATGCTAGCTCATGGAGCTAAGGGGTAGTGACACTACCTCGGTGACCTAGCTAGATACCTAGCTAGAATAGCTAGGTGGTGGTCCTGGTGGGCCGGCCCAAGGGGCGCGCCCATGGGCTGTTGGGCCGCAAGCATGCACGCATGGCATGGGCTTGGTGCCTTGCCATTTGGGTCGTGTGAGCTTTTGGATTGGATTTTCGGGCTTCCTTCTTGGGCCATTATATGCTGGAATTAAAAGCATTTTGGAGTCCAAGGGGGATGTATGTGGATGCCCCTCATGATGACAAGGAGAGAGGGAAAAGAAGTTACAACCAATTCCCTAAATTCACTCTCGTCCACACACTTGTGCAACCAATTGTAACCGCCATCCATGGAAGGTTTTGGGAAAGTTTCTCACGCCTATTTAAGGGAAAGATGTCGGCTATTTTGGACATAAAACACATGAGAAAAATCAGAACTTGGTCCCAAAGAAATCGGTAAAGAAAACGTGCAAGAATCTAGGGTTTCTTGTCGGTTTTGAGTGTAAACACAAGAGTGTTCTCAATTGCAAGTGTGGCGTCATGGATCGGTGTTCTACATCAAGGAAGGAACCTCAAGAGATGTTGTATGGGCAGAATGTTCAAGTGAAGAACGAACCCCAAACGTCGATGGAAGATGACTTCGTTCAAGTCAAGAGCGAAGAGGAATCAATGGACTCGAATAAGGTACGCTTGTTCTCAATGGTTGTGTCTTGCCAACACTTCCATTGGTTCGTTTTGGTAAGTTTTATCTCACAACGGTATTGCATAACCATGGCATGGAATAGGGGCAATATACGTTGAAGGAAAGATCGATCTAATCGTTCGACTCGTAGCCTTTATCCAAGTCAATAAACAAAATATATAACAAGGGGTCGATGGTGATTTCCCTCGGGCCTACACCCACGAGACTACCCTTCAATGGGTCTACTCGTCTTGCCTTGATTATCCTATGGATCTACAAGGGTCGACTTCCCTTCAACTTAGACAAAGTAAACATACTTATATGATTGCATGCAAACCCTATAAAAACCAACATTTCTTGTGCCATTCTTAGATGGCGGGATCTTGGGGATAGACTTGGTTTGGTGCTGGATCACTTATAGGAGGTGACAATTGTCTCTAGGGGTGTGAAGAAATCCAAAAGCCCTGATGAAGTTAACCTTTTCCAATGCAAGCGGAAGTTAGGAAACGGGCACTTCACCGCTGCTATTAAGGTGCTTACACCTTCTAGAGTTGTCCCCATCTAATTCTAACACTCTACATGAATTGAAGGCCAAACATATGCGCCCTCTCTGGTTTTGCCTTCTTCTCTATTGGGCGAGGATACTCTTTCTATCAACAAAGACGTGGTGCTTGGTAGGATCTACAATTTCCCTAAAGGGACTTTATGTGGCCGCGATAGGATTAGGGCTCAACATTTTGTTGATATTCTAGGAGGGGCTACTTCTGCGGTGGCTGATGATGATGCGTCCCTCGGGTCACAAGGGGCGGATCTAGGCTCGAAACGTCCGGATCTTCTCCGACGGATAGTAACGGGATAAATACGAGACCACAAAGTGGACCCGCGGGCCTCTAATGCTCGTCAGAACGAGGGTGTGGCGAGGTAGTAACAAGAATATAATAGAATCGGGGTGACGTCGGGCCAAGGGATAGGAGGAAACTCGACTCTACTATAAGCTTGGCTAATTCATTTTTGACGTAAATAATACAAGGGGGGGTGGCTCCTTTATATAGAGGAGGCCACACAAAACCCTAGTTCTAAATGGGCTGGATTAGGGTTAGCAACATGCTAGGCCCAAGATCCAAGCCCATAATACTAATAATAGTAACTACTAAAAATGGAAAGGTACAACAAACCCTAATGGCCTAATGGGCCTTATGATAGCTTAATGGGCCGGTCTCTTAAGCATAAGAGAACACACGCCCAAAATAAAAAAGACGGAATGTAAATGACGGAAATAGAAATTTTAATATAAATAATACATAAACGAGACTAAGTCCTAATCCAAGGAGGTCCCCAAGGTCTAGGCCATCTCGGGTCCGTCGGAGCAGGGGCCGAGCTGGGGCAGAGTCGCATCAGATGATTTGTTAGATACCATCACCGGGGTAGTCAACATGTTCCTTCGTGGTCAATTCCCTAGCAAATTAGGGGGTTTGCTATGGGGCGGTTTGCGCCTTATTGATGTTGGCATTGTGTGGAGGAGGCTTGTTTCCAAGGTTGCTTCGCCTACAGTTGGTCCTTCCATGAATCTTTATCTGCAGGATTTTCAATTTGGCGTGGGCGTTCCCGGGGGCTGTGAGGCTATCCTACACTCTATGAACAGGCTCATTGAGTCTAATGGCAATGAGGTTGGTCTTTCTATGCTTTTGGTGGATTTCAAGAACGCTTTCAACCTTGTCGACAAGAGTATCCTTGTCTAGGAAACTAGGTTGTGGTGTCCTTCTATTGCTCCTTGGGTTGAGTTTTGTTACTCTCAACCTGCTAGGCTCTACTATGTTACTCTCAAACTATGTTGGGGTTGCAAAGGTGTCTTATGCCTTGAGAACTTCCCTTTTGTGTCTTTCATGGATGCTCAAGTCCAGTATGATCATGCTATGTGCCTCTCCTTGGAGAAGGTTGTCACTACTTCAGGGACGGGGTTTGGTGATTGGCAATGGCGGTTGGCCACTCTCCCCATCAAGTGGGGCGGTCTTGGCATCTTTGTTGCTGGGGATTTTATCTGTTATGCTTTCCTTGCTTCTCAGCTTCAAACGAGCCCACTACAAGACAAGATTTTGTTGAACACGGGTATTGTTTCCTTTGGCTCTTCTTTTCAACATGCTCTTGATGATTTAAATGCATTTTTCAATATCGATGCTATCTCTATCACCAGTGGGTCTCTTGCCCCCCAAAAGATGAAAACCCTGGCAAAGTGTTACTTTGGTGTCATTGAGAAAAGTTTCATTGATAGGTACATCCTTAGCCTAATGCAGGTTGCGGTTCTTAGCTGTATTTGGTCCCCATGTGCACAAGATTTCCTGTTCACCATCCCTATTGATGGCTTGGGGCAGAGGACGAACCATCGTTAGTTTCGCTCTGTTTTCAACGTCCCTAGGATAGACAAATATGGGGATCATGTTGTCCACAGCTTTGGTGAGATGGGTGTGAAGTTCACACATATTGTTGATATTTGTTCCAAAGGTGGGATTGCGGTGCGGAAGGAGTCATCCATGGGTTTCCTTTCAGAGAATGAGCAGGATCTTAGGCTTGCAGACCTGTTACTTTTTAATTGGCTTCGGGGCAAGGATGCATGTGTGGATATGACTGGAGTCTCCCCCTTTGTTGGTATCGGTTCGAGTTCTTAGGCTTCCGTGTTGGCCTTGCGCAATGCTATGGAGTGGAAGAAGAAGAAGTATAAGTCCAAATGTAAGGAGAACGGATACAAATTCATACCTTTTTCTTTCTCTACGTTTGGGGAATTCGATAAGGAGGTTTTAGGCACGCTATCACGTAACGAGTTTCTCTCTATTAGTCACTCTAACAATGCTAAGAGTGAGGTGTTCATATACCATAGATTGAGTTTTTGCATTCAGAAGGGTGTGAGGGCACAGTTTGTTTCTAGGCTCCCATCCAACTTTATTTAATTTGTTATAATAATAATAATAATAATAATAATAATAATAATAATAATAATAATAATAATAATAATAATAATAATAATAATAATAATAATATCAAGCTAAGTGTGCGACTATTGGGTATGGTTTTCTACCTTTCTCCTTTTCTTGATTGGGAGAATTAGAAAAGAATATTATCTCATTGCTTAAGCGGATACGAAAGTTCTCTAATACTCATGATATTGGGGCATCATTTGTTGCACACATTTTCACTAGGATCAATTTTGCTATAGCTAGAGGAGTAGGAGCCTAGATTGTATCTAGGTTTCCCACTAACTTTCTCTAAATCCCATTAACTTTCTGTAAATCCTTTTATAATAATAATAATAATAATAATAATAATAATAATAATAATAATAATAATAATAATAATAATAATAATAATAGACATGTCACATGGGTCGACTAGGTTGGTTTCGAATTTGGGTCGATCGGATTTGGGTTAAAATGAGTCTTAGATCATCATGTCACTAAATTTACAAGTTTGACCAGGTTGGATTGTTATGGGTTTGGTACATGTTCGAGTAGATCCAACGGGCAAAGATCGTCGGTTTCGTTAACATTTATTTTACGTTTGTTAAAATAATTAAAATTATATTATATTAAAATTAATAATTAATAATTAAATAATAAATTATATAATTTAACAATTAAATATTTATTTTGTTAATGTAAATAATACTTTATCAGGTTTGAACTTCATTCCCGTTATTTCTAGATAATAATAAAAAATAATTAGTAAGTCTTATTAAATATCCCTAGATCTAAAAGTATTAGCTTTTAAGTAATTGTATTTTGTCGTAGCAATTTTTTAAATTGTATTGTTCATAGAATTTGGTATCAAAGCCAAGATAGCAAGTTGACAAGGTGAAATTTTCAATAAGTGTCCTAATCAAGAATCTCTACATATTAGGCATTTAATAAATTAGCAAAAAATATTAGGAAGCTATATTAAAAACTTGTCGACGACATCGAAAATTTAAAAAGTTACATTGTTAGATTAATTGTGAAAATCCAAAAAATTAGTAGGCAAAAAAACAACTTGGTTTTCACATAAGTATCCTTTTCAAAATCAAAACCCATTAAAAATATTCTCAATCCCAAGTTTAAAATTAGAGAAGAAAATCGAAACTAATGATGACGAATCATGAAATGGAAAATATCTCTAAATTACTAGAAAAAAGTTATTGAGGAACTTGGTATTACCAATATCGAAGAATTTGAATCGATATACTATACCTAAATTCGAATTCATCTATCATATATGTCATCGTCTTAACTATGCCATGTAAGCATATTTATTTTTCATTTACTTCTTTGTCCTTAATTTTTTTACTTATACTAATATTACTACCATATCTCTATATTGGCTATATTTGGAAGACAAAGATAACTTCTTACTCTATACATTATTTATTTATTTATAGTCATTGTAAATCATCCAAAAATATCTAAAGTTATCGTTAGTATCCTTTTTATTGAGATGTCAACTTCATATTTAAACATGTTTGTTATATAATCCATATATATTAATAAATTATGATTGGTTAATATTTAGTTGAGAATGTTTACTTTGATTAAACCTCACATATATGCTTAATTTATAGATTTAATCTCTTTATTTATCATTTTTCATAATTATTTAAGAAACTAGCAAGACCCGATCATGTCATGCACGACTATGACTTGAGAATTTTTTTATGTAGAAACAATATATTAAATCAATGATTATTAAAAATTAAATAAGTGATGGTAAACCTCATATTTTTTAAAATATGAGGTGTACCACCACTAATCTCATTATAAATTGATATTATGCATATATAGATTTATACATATACTTTAATATTATAAAATTGACACCTCACACATAAGGGGCGGCGAATAGCAAAGCCCTATTAAAATTTATGTCCATAAAAATAAAATCATAGCGATCTCACCTATTCATAGTTTCATATTTATCATGCATAGAAAAAAATACGATACATGTATCTCACATACTAATATAATTATATAATATTAAAGTTTCTCATATTTTGTTCATAAAGATAATTAGTAGAGATATCATGTACTAATTTAGTGTGTAAGGAATTAAACATCACCTACAAATATATTATGTGCAATTATTAATAACATTAGCGATATTATTATATTATATATTTTTAAGGATTGTAAATAATAAAAATTATTAAGGGTAAAGGAGTAAATTGAAAAATTAAGAAGCTTACGTGGCATAGTTAAGAGATTGACAAATAGGATAGAGAGATTCGAGTTTAGTAATAATACATAGATTACATTTTGCCTATTAATTTTCATCATAAAATTAATAAAATAATCATTATTTTAAATGATAAGTATATGACAACTTTTATGATTTTGTGATTTTAAATATATATTCAAAATTTATAGTATTTATATGTTTATTTGCCATGGATGATTGATATATTTGACTTTTTTATTGATATTTTATTTAAGTAAAACTCAGACAAGGTTCGGGAATGCATTCAAGTATGATATTGAAGAAGAAAAGAAATGTATCAACAAATGGGATTGATAATGTTAAAAGATATGGAAACAATACCCATTAACGAGATTTAAAGATGAGTGGATAAAATTTTGGGTAGAAGGTGTTAGATTGTGATGAAATGGAGGAAGATATAACACCTATGTTGGGATTTACCAAATGAATGGGGATATGATAGAAGAGATAATTAAAAAAATAAAGGAAAAAAAGCTTCAATAAGCAAAGAGGAGAAAAATATGATAAGAATTATTATAAGAAACCATTCAATTAAGAAAAGAAAGTTTTTAGAAAAGGATTTTATTGCCCTGAAAATAAGAGTTTGTTTTAAGTAAGGGAAAGTTACTTAATTAAAAGTTATGTCTTGAATAAACCTTTTTCTTGATTACAAATCCTCCATCCACTAAATTGAGATATTTTTAGTTAGAGACTATGATCTAAGGTAGGAAACGAAATAGATTTATGATATGCTTGAGCTAAGGGAGTCCTGCTTGAAGATTAGCAATCCCTTAAAATCTAAAAGCTACAGGAACAACGGAGGTCCAACGTACTACGCTCAAGTAACGATCAATTTTTTTTAATTTAAAATTTTCTTTAATTATGAAGCATGGTAGGATTGTATTCATAGAAAGTAGATTATGGTAGTTAGTCCTACTTAAAGTCATTAAATTTAATAAATTATTTTAGTTTGGATATATTTGTGCAAGTTTAAAAAAATTGGACAAATTTAGTAATTTAACATAAATTAAGTACAAAATCTACTTTAAATTTCGGGACGCCAAGCAAACTTGCAGCAAGGCGCACATAGCGGGCGTCATATAAGTAGGATAAGCTATTTTTTTATTTATAGCAAGCTATGTTGTTCGACAAAGATTTGAGACAATAATAGACAAATGTCACTCTCAAACTAGGCAAGCAAATTAAGTCCTTGTTTGAATCACACAACTCAATTCATTAAATTGTATTAATTTATATTAAATTATAAATTTAATAGAATTTAATACATTAAATTCTATCCAAACAAGCCTAAAAATTTAATTGGGAAGTTGGTTATTGCAAGTAAATTCCTAAAAAGTTGAAGAAAAAAGAACACGCTCTTCACGCGCCCTTAGCTCTTCTCTTTCATACTAAACGACTTTATTTTTTTTGATGGGAGAGGAGCCTCCTTCGTCGGCGACGCAACCGTGGAATGATGGTGGAAACTGGAAAGTGTAGATAGGAAACTCAAGAGCGGTACGCTCTTGGAAAGACATGATTGTGAGCGAAAATGGTCTAGTGCCATTATCCTTTCTAGATGGAGAAGAAAGTGACCTAGTGTTTGCGATAGAATTGGAAGTTCTCTATACCTTAGCTGATGTTTGGAAAAGTTCTCTTATAGTTAAACCACTAAGGAGTATGATTACTCATGCGGTTATGGAGCGAAAATTGAAAGATATATGGAAGTTGAGTAGTCGTATATATGTTGCTGACCTCCCAAATGACTACTATGTTATTCGGTTTGATCCTGAAGGTGACTATGTTAAAGCACTAAATGGAGGGTTTTGGATGATGTTTGGCCACTATTTGATTATCAAGCAATTGTCCCTGAATTTCAATCCCTTCAATAATGTTATTATGACCACTCCTACATGGATTCTTATATCTGGCTTACCTATAGACTAGGTAAGACCGACTTTCGTAAAGCGGTCTGTTATATGGTCCATCTTCATTCAGTCAACGTCCTTGTTTTTGAACCTAGAATTTTGGGGGACCAATCTCAGAAAGTGTGTACTCGTCTCCGTTTTTTCCGGTTGTTGTTGTATAGAGGTTGTTAGAATATTTGGAGGTGTTTGGCTCCCATGGGATAAAGCTGAGTAAATCATCAAGTTATTCATGTTGCTAAGGACTTCATTGATACAGTTATTATGAGAAATCAATGTCGTTTTCATTTGATTGCAGTATATGCTCCTTCGTCTTCTAGTCGTCATAAATGCTTTTGGGACATTTGATCGTACGAGTGGCTCTAATCTTCTTTTATATGATTCAAATGCTTTTAAGTATGTTGTGAATAAAGCGGGTCTTATCTATATGGGTTTTACTGGTCAAGCGTACACTTGGTTTAGAGGTGTTGATGGGCCTTCACTCGGGACCAGTGGCGTAGCCAGGAATTATGGCCAGTGGGGGCTAAAATATTGAAAAAAATTGTATTTTTCTATATAAAAAACCATTTTAAAATATTATATGTACATAAAAAAAATTAATCTACTTTTTTCTGACCAAATAAACTAGTTTTGAACAAAAAAAACTAATTTTTTACTATATTTTTAAAAAAAAAATATTTTTTTTGAAAATTCCAGTGGGGGCTACAGCCCCCGCTGGGCACCATGTAGATCTTCCCCTACTCGGAACAACAAATAAATTTATAATTCAAGACCCCGCTGAGTATAGGGAAGTCAAGATCGTTCCACGACAAGCAAGGTTGTTTGTTTATCGACTCCTAATAACTAAAATCAAACAAAAACAAGCAAAACACTCACAAGCAGCCTCGTTAACAACGTTGTGAGGGTCGTTAACGAACCACCGCAAACAAATGACCAAAACTAACGACCTAAACAGGTTCGGTACCGAGGCTATGAACTCAGTAACGAATATTACTTAAGAGAATTCAAATAAGAACAAAAATCTAGGATAAGGGATACCACAACATAGTCATGCATACAAACTTGTGAGAAAATAAGATCATGCCTTTAAATAGATAAATTCATCAACTTTCATTGACTAAAAAGTAAATTAACCTACTTTCACAAATCAATTCACTCAATTGCTTGTTTTGGATCTAAAGCTTGAAACTTTCGTATTCAAACAATATCAACCTTTAAGTCTAGAACTTTCTCTTTCAATCAAGTTAAAAACTCAAATCACCTTGACTTTCATCTCGGTCTAAGCATAACGAGCAATCTCAAAAATAGATAAAAGGCATTCAACACATAATCTCACTCATCAAACATGCATAACTATGCCGGGTTTAAACCCTGAACCTAGAAAAGGAAACTACTCTCTACTCATAATTGTGAAACACATAAATTCAACAAAAGAGATCATTGAAAAACAAAACACTACTCAAATTAATAATAAATATCGTCTTACAGAAAATCAGAAGAAACCGAAAAATACAAAGCTCCGAATCAAAACCACGACTAACAACCTCGGTAACTTTCGTCCACCGAGCTCTCCATCTCGACTCCGATCCGTCTCTCCTCTCTCTCGGCTCTTCCTCTTCTCTCTACTACTTACTTCCCTACTTTCGTCCTCCTTCTAGGCTAATAAGAGGGCTATTTATACTAATAAGGCTAGAAAAATAAAAAGGCTAAAAGATAAAAACTTTCCTAAAAAGATAGAAATAAAATCTTAAAAGATAGAAATAAAATCTAGAAAGATAACAAGATCTAAAATACATAATATAATAACCCTAAAATCATAAAAAGACACTCTACCGACACGGAAATAAATTCCCGCACAGGATCGGTACGTCACAAAATCAAACTCTCGAAAACTCTATCTCGTAGCCTCGTTAACGAGCCCTCACAACCTCGTTAACGAGCCTGGGCTTGGCTTTTTCAACACTTCTTCTTCAACAAATTAGACTTTGACTTCTTCGTCTTGTATTCCTCCGTCCTTCATCAAGCACTCCAAATTCAGCTCCAAACAGCACCTTTTCCTTGCTAAAACCTACAAAAATACACAAAACGGAGTAGCTTCCATATTTTTCACAAAATATGCAAAACTATACAAAAACACACAAAACAAACCCTAAACTTATCAAAACTAATCCTAACAAACTAAAAAAACATACTAAAAACTATACTAAAAACACGAACATCAAGAGGCAACGCACCTTGCACCTTTGTGGCAAAATGTTTTGACCAAGTTTCACGAACATTCCTGGAAGACTCTTGCGGCCAGAAGCTTTGATCTGGCATCTTCCTCGTATGTTATCGGATCATGTTCCTATTCTTCTATCGCTCGAGTCGAGTATGTGTTATAATTGGAAGAGAAGATCGTTTCGTTTTGAGGCGGCATGGCTTACCCATCCGAAATTCTTGTCCTTTGTCCAAGATTCTTGGAGATAGGAAATGGAAGCGCATGTTGCTTTGGACAATTTAAAGAAAGAGCTGCTAGTTTGGAAAAACATGCCTTTGGTCATGTCCATACTATTAAGTTGAATTTGATTCAACGTATTGACAATACTCAAAGTCAGATTGCTTCATCGACTACTCCTAGTTTGTTAGCATTAGTGACAGACTTACGGAAAGAGCTTGATATTGCTTTAGAGCGTGAGGAATTACTGTGGTTACAAAAATTGAGGATTCAATAGTTGCAAGTAAGAGATAGAAACACGAGATTTTTCCATACAACCACGATCGTCCGTCGTAAGAGGAACCGAATTGATGCTTTGTGTGATAATAGAGATGCTTCTGAACTAGAATCTCATGCTCTGGAATTTTTCTCTAAGTTGTATATACTTCTTGTTGAGGAAATGGGTAAGTTCGAGACTATTCGAGTGGTTTTTCCTCTCCTCCCAACAGATGTTTAGGAGAATTTAGACCGGCATGTTGATGATAGTGAAATTCTCAAGGCGGTTAAAATGATGGGCCCACTTAAAGCCCCGAGAAGTGACGGATTTCAACCAATTTTCTTCCAAAAATGATGGCCTTCCGTTTGGAATTTGGTTACTGATCTTGTTCGTAAGTTCTTTGATACGTCCAAGTTGTCGGTTGGCCTTAATGAAATCTTTATCACGTTGATTGCCAAAGTTGAGGAGCCGGAACGATTAGTCTTTGTAATGTTATTTATAAGTTCAATACAAAGATTTTGGTTGAAAGAATGAAAAGTGTTTGCCGAATCTTATTAGTCCTACTTAGGGGAGCTTTCTTCCGTGAAGACTAATTTTTGATAATATTGTGATTACTCAAGAGGTCCTACATTCTATGCATCATAAGAAAGGGGCGATGGGATGGATGATCCTGAATTGGACTTAGAGAAGGCTTATGATCGTCTCCAATGGGATTTTGTTTTGGATTCCATGCAAGAAGCGGGCTTCTCCTCGAAATGGATATGTTGGATCCAAGAGTGCCTAACTTCGACCTCTTTTCGTTTGTTATGGAATGGGGAGATGACTCAACAGTTTATCCCGAGTAGAGGAATTCGGCAAGGGGATCCGATCTCTCCTTATATTTTCGTCCTCTACATTAAAAGATTAAGCCAAATAATCCTCCATGAGGTGGTGGTCAAAAAGTGGAAGGCTATTAAACTGTCTCAGGGTTGTCCGACCCTTTCTCGTATCCTTTTTACCAACAACATCATGTTATTTACTAGGGCATCTATTGAGCAAGTTAGACTGATAAAGGACCACGTGGATCGATTTTGTAGGGCCTTTGGACAGCGTATTAGCCCTAGCAAGTCTTGTATTTTCTTTTCCAATAACGTCAATGTTCAAAATCGAGAGCTCATTACAAGGAAAAGTGATTTTTCTACGATGGACGACCTTGGCATGCATCCCTTTCATCATCAAGTTAATTTTGATACTTTTGTTCCGTTGATAGATAGTATTTCTTCCAAGATGAGTGGTTGGCAAGGACGTTTTTTGTCCATGTATGGGTTATAATAGAGATGAAAATAATAACTTTTAATATTTGTAAAATTATTGTAGCATTATAACAGAGATAGATACAATAATCTATAATATTCGTAAAGTAGTTTTCAAAAATCAAAGTGTTTAAAAAAATAGAAGGCAAAATATGTATATATTTGTATAACACAATGTAATCTAAAGTAATTGTCCAAGAGTAGTGATAAAGTGGTGCTAGACTCCTTAAGTGTTGTCCAAGAGATTAGAAATTCGAATCCCACTCGCAACATGTATGGAAAAACTGATATTGAGAGGGTCTCCCCCAAAATAGGGCCACGAAGTACCTAGTCCGGATGAAGAGCGGTGTCCAACCAATCGAACCGGGCGAGTGATATACACAATTATATTGTGTATTTAGGAGGTGTTTTAGCATTGGTTTATGGTATTCTTAGGTGTTTTATATGCTATCTACAGCCAGGAAGAGGAAGACCCGAAGATGCATTAATTTGGAGTTTTAGAGTTGGATTAAA
The DNA here is from genome assembly GCA_964016875.1 of Fallopia convolvulus. Taxonomy (NCBI): domain Eukaryota; kingdom Viridiplantae; phylum Streptophyta; class Magnoliopsida; order Caryophyllales; family Polygonaceae; genus Fallopia; species Fallopia convolvulus. The sequence continues at coordinate 15,656,196 of OZ024724.1, forward strand.
GAAAAATGAAGATCGCGTCCTGGTGCTGGCGGCGCCCGCCGCCTTTGGCGGTCAGCAAATCCAAGTGAAGACACGTGTAATAATTTTATTGGTCATATCTTTATCAGCTTTAGTCCGAGTTTATGTATTTTTAGATAGACTTTTTAGACCTAGTTTGATATATTAGGTTTTAGAGAGTTGCATCTCTCATTCATACATTATTATCATATTTTCCTTTCAGAGTTTTTAGCTTTACAGTTTGATGTTTCGTTTTGACTTTCAGTTGTGAGATTTCTACTCTTTATTTATTGCATCGAATTATTTTTCTCTCTTGTTTGAATTGTTTATGTGATTGATTTCAACAATTTCTAGGGTTGTTGTTATTGAATTTCAATTGCTAGATCTAGAGAAATTACTGGTCGAGTTTCTCTATTTAGTAGTAGCAAACTGCATAGTACTAGTATATGGTTGTGCTAGTCTATTGTAGAAGAGAGTTAAATTGCATTCTAGTATGGCTAGTTGTTTTATGCTATATTTGTGTCCTGATTATATCCCTATTCTTCATGCTGCTTTTGAATTGAATCTTGATAGTTTCAAGGTTATTCAATTAGTTAGGATTGATAGTATCTGGTTGTGCTATTAATTATCTTTGAAAAGGAATTGGAATTCCATATGCATGCGATATTGAGTGAATCTATGATCAACTTGTCATACGAATGTGGATCTCCAGTTGACTAAGTGTTTTCCCCAAATTGATAAAAACTAAACTTTAATTGCTTTGCTAGTTTTTGCATGCTCAATAGTTAGTTTAATTCTAAAAAACCCTTTTAATTTAATTGACATAAAATTTACATAAAAAGATAAACCAACCTCCTTGTGGATTCGACCCTTACTTCCCTAAGACTATAATCTTTAGGATTATTAGGACTCTTTTGCATAGTCGTGATTTGCATGACCATTTCAGGCCTATCAAATTGGTGTCGTTGCCGGGGAGGCAATAATTGTCTTTTTGTGTAATTTTGTGCCAATTTTGGTGTGAACCTATCTTATGGTTCACACTCGTGCTACTAATAATTCACCACTTGTTTTTGATCCAGAAATTGAATGGACTCTTTTCAGAACTCGTCGAGCTGTGCGTGCACTACTGCAAGGAATCCAAACAATGGGTGATCGAGTTACTCTTGAGAGCTTGACAGCTCCTAATTTAAATCAGCCTACACGTGCAGTGCAATTCCCGGCCCTTGGTGAAGGGGTAAAGTTTGAGCTCAAAACAGGAGTAGTTCATCTACTCCCAAAATTCAACGGAACTCCACTTGAGGATCCCATTCAACATCATGATGAGTTCCTTGATGTATGCACCAGCATGTGTCCCTCTGATATTACTGAAGAACAAATGAGGCTCAGAGCGTTTTCTTTTTTTCTAAAGGAATCCGCTAAAGACTGGTATCATGCTCTACCTCTTGGAAGCGTTACTACTTGGGTGAACTTGAAGAAGTTGTTTCAGGACAAATACTTCTCTGCAAACAAGTTCAGTCAACTTAAGAAGCACTGTAACATAGAGCAATTCCCCAAAGAGTCGCTTTATGAATATTTTGAGCGCTTCAAGAAGCTAGTAAAGAGTTGTCCCTACCATGGTTATGCTAATCATGATCTTATTCTTTATTTCCATGGAGGACTCTATGAGGAGGACATGCGATTGTTCAATTCCACTTGTGCTGGAAACATCATGAAAAGAACCTATGAAAAAGCTCTAGACATCTTTTCTACATTGGCTGATGATTCTAGGCAATATACTGGAAGAGGTTCTAAAAACTTGTCAGTCGCCAACTCTAACTTTTAAATTGATCAAGCTGACTTTGATGTGCTGAAAGAAGAAGTGAGGCGGTTGAAGCTAAAGGGTACTGCTCAACAGGCTAAGGCTTGTGGAATCTGTAATGACGCCTTTCATCCTACTGATTCATGCCCTACACTACAAGAGGAAGTGAATGCAGTTGGAGGGTACCAAATGAAGCCAAGACATGATCCTTATTCAAACACTTATAACCCAAGCTGGAAAGATCATCAGAAGTTCAGGTGGAGAGAGCTTGAATCAAAGCTGCAACAGGATCAATTTCAACAAGCTAAGCCATATGTGCCAAGGCCTCAAGGACAGAATCACAATGCAGCTCCTTCTATGGATGACATGATAAAGATGTTGATGCAAAATAACTTCACTCTTCAAAATAGTATGACTCAGCATTAAAATAGTATGACTCAACTAACTCAAAATTAAGTCAAGTTCCATGATACTACATTAGCAAGCATTCACAACTTGGAACGACAGATGAGTGAAATCTCTGAAGTTGTAAGCAAACTGGAAGCAAGAGATTCGGGTAAGCTTCCTTCTCAAACAGAAGTCAACCCGAATATTCGCAATGTCATTGTTGTTACTTTAAGAAGTGGGAAGCAACTTGAGGATAGAGAAGTGGAAGAATCTGACGAAGGCCAGGACGGCGACCGCCGCCTGGATAGCGGCGCCCGCCATCAAATCGAGCTTGGCTACGACAAAATTGAAAATTCGAGCGACGGGCAAGAAATAAAAGGCGGGGACCGCCTCCCAGAAGGCGGCGACCGCCGTGACGGTGATCCAATCAAGTCTAATTTTTTTGAAAAAAGCGGCGACCGCCGTCCCTCTGACGGCGACCGCCGCTTACCTACTAAAGCCTCCGATGAAGAAAAATCTCTAGTTCTTCCTAAATGGAAGCCAGTTGCTCCGTTTCCATCTGCATTAAAGCGTACAGAGCCCTTGAAGCAGGACAAAGACATGTTCGAGATGTTCACAAATGTTGAGGTTAACATTCCTCTCCTTAACTTGATCAAGTCAGTTCCACGCTATGCAAAGTTCTTGAAGCAGATATGCACTACAAAGCGGATTCAGGACAAGAACAGTAAAAAGAAGGTGAAAGTAAGCGAGCACGTTTCAACTGTGTTTCAAAAACGCTTACCTAAAAAGTGCGGAGATCCAGGTATGTTTACTATCCCTATTACAATTGGAGGTACTAAAGTTGACAAAGCCATGGTAGATTTGGGTGCTTCCATTAATGTAATACCTTCTACTCTCTGTGAATCTCTAAAACTTGGACCTATGCATGCCACTAATATCTCTATTCAATTAGTTGATAGGTCTAATGTTCGTCCTATAGGTTTAGTAGAGGACGTTTTGGTTATGGTTGGTATCTCACTTTTCATGCTGATTTCTATGTGCTCAAAATGGAACATGATGATCATACAATCCTTATTCTATTAGGGAGACCTTTTCCGTAAACAACCAATACTAAAATCAATATGAGCACTAGCTCTTTAACCATGGAATTTGATGGTCAAATCATTAATTATAACATTTATGAAGCCATGAAATATCCTTTTGATGATTACTCTGTTTATGCTATTGATATGCTTGAGCCTGTGGTGCAAGATGTTTTTGATGAAAATCAACTAGATGATGTGCAATCTATTATTGTTGATTCTAGTTTGGATTTTACTCTATCAACTAAAATACAGGAGATTGTAAACGAGATGGATGCTTATTATAAGCTTCCTCTTGAGCCACCTGGCAAAACTCCTTTACCATTAACCCTGCCAAGGGAAAAGCTTTTGCCCTTTGTTGTGCAGGCACCGTTGATCGAGTTGAAGCAACTCCCGGACCACCTCAAGTATGAATTCCTTGGAGACAAGGAGACATTACCAGTGATCATCTCCAGCAAGCTTACAAAAGATCAAGAGAATAGGCTAGTGGCAGTTTTAAAAAAGTACAAGACAGCAATTGGTTGGACCATTGCTGACATCAAGGGAATTAGCCCCACCACTTGCATGCATCGTATACTGCTGGAAGGAGAAGAGAAGCCATCTAGACAACCACAGAGGCATTTAAATCCACCTATGATGGATGTGGTGAAGAAAGAAGTCTTGAAACTCTTGCAAGCAGGTATGATTTTCCCTATCTCTGACAGCAAATGGGTTAGCCCCACACAAGTTGTACCAAAGAAAGGGGAAATTACAGTGGTGGAGAACAGCAAGGAGAATTAGTCCCTACAAGACTGCAGACAGGTTATAGAGTTTGAATCGACTACTGCAAGCTGAATGCAGCCACTAGGAAGGATCATTTTCCCCTTTCTTTCATTGATCAGATGCTTGAGAGATTGGCAGGCATGGCATTTTATTGCTTTCTAGATGGGTACTCAGGCTACTTTCAGATAGTCATTGCCCTTGAACATCAAGCCAAGACAACTTTCACTTGCCCATTTGGTGCTTTTGCCTACCGTTGGATGCCATTTGGGTTGTGCAATGCTCTTGGGACATTCCAAAGGTGTATGGTAAGCATCTTTTCATGGATGATTTTACTGTACACGGGGATAATTTTGATGTATGCCTAAATCACTTAACTCTTGTACTTTCTAGATGTGTTGACACTAATTTAGTACTTAATTCTGAAAAGTGTCACTTCATGGTAGAACAGGGTATTGTACTTGGTCATATAGTTCCAGCTAGGGGTATCGATAAGGAAAAGGTTGAAGTAATTCAATCATTGCCTTATCCTACTAATGTGCGTGAAGTTCGTTCTTTTTTAAGCCATGCAGGTTTCTATTGCAGGTTTATTAAAGACTTCTCCAAGATTTCAGCACCCCTGTGCGAACTGTTGAAGAAAGACACACTGTTTGAGTTCACAACTGAGTGTTAGGCAGCCTTTGGTGATCTTAAGGCCCGCTTGACAAGTGCCCCTATAATTCAGGCTCTTGATTGGTCTAAGCCCTTTGAAATAATGTGTGATGCTAGCGATTATGCGGTAGGGGTTGTGCTAGGCCAAAAGGAAGACAAAGCTTCTCATGTGATTCAATATGCATCAATGACCCTGAATGGTGCACAGAGGAACTATTCTACTACAGAAAAAGAGATGCTTACAGTGGTATTTGCACTTGAGAAGTTCAGACCTTACCTCCTTGGAACAAAGTTCATCATATATACTGATCATGCTGCCCTAAGATACCTACTGACAAAGAAAGAAGCAAAGCCAAGATTGATTCGGTGGGTCCTATTGCTAAGTGAATTTGATATTGAGATCAAGGACAAGAAGGGTGTTGAAAACCTGGTAGTTGATCATCTCAGCAGAGTTGTTCAAGAAGAAAGTACACCTCAAAAGCAGATTCAAGCAAGCTTTCCGGATGAGTCCTTATTCAAGATGAGCACCATAGAGCCATGGTATGCAGACTTGGTGAACTTTCTCAGCACAGGTGAATTCCCTCAACCTTTCAACAAAGCTCAGAGGGACAGACTGCGCAGTACAGCTAGGTTATTTGTCTGGGATGACCCTTATCTTTGGAAGCACTGCTCTGACTAGGTAATCCGTCGTTGCATTCCAGAAAATGAGGTAAATTCTCTCCTTACACTTTGTCATTCTGGAGCATGTGGGGGACATTTTGGGATTCAAAGAACTGTTAGGAAGGTACTTGATGCAGGATTTTGGTGGCCTACCATCTTTAAAGATGCACACAACTACTGTAAATCCTGTGATAGGTGCCAAAGGGTTGGAAATATGTCCAGTAGGGATGAAATGCCCCAAACTAGTTTATTTTTTTGTGAAGTATTTGATGTTTGGGGTATTGATTTTATGGGACCTTTTCCAAACTCTAGTGGAAATATTTATATTTTGCTTGCGGTGTACTACGTTTCCAAATGGGTGGAAGCAAAGGCCACCATAACTGATGACTCTAGAGTTGTTGCAGATTTCTTTAAGTCCCATATTTTAAACAGGTTTGGAACCCCCAAGGCCCTCATAAGTGATAGGGGAACTCACTTTTGTAATAGGACAACTACTGCCCTGTTACAGAAGTATCATGTCAATCAAAGAGTTTCTACTGCCTATCATCCTCAAACAAATGGCCAAGTTGAAGTATCAAACAAGGAGATTAAATCCATTCTGGAGAAGACGGTGTCCCCTAGCAGAAAATATTGGAGCTAGAGGCTTGATGATGCATTATGGGCCTACAGGACAGCTTACAAAACACCTATTGGTATGTCACCTTTTAGGTTGGTTTTTGGTAAGGCTTGTCACCTCCCAATTGAGTTGGAACACAAGGCCTATTGGGCTATCAAGAAGTGCAATTTACAACTTGAAGAAGCTGGGGAGCTTAGAAAGCTCCAATTATAGGAGTTGGAGGAGGCCAGGATTGAAGCTTATGATAATGCTATTCACTAGAAAGAGCGGACTAAGGCTTGGCATGACAAAAATATCTTGAGAAAGGACTTCAAAGCTGGTGACAAAGTCCTTCTATTTCAGTCCCGCCTTAGACTCTTTCCAAGCAAGCTAAGATCCCGTTGGGCAAGGCCTTATGTGATTGCTCAAGTCTTTCCCCATGATGCAATTGAGCTCTATGATTCCAAAACTCATGCTTTATTCAAAGTGAATGGTCAAACAGTGAAGCAATATTATGAGGGATTTACCAAGGACACAATTGAGGAAGTTGTCCTAACAAAACTCGATGTTGAAGACTAATGAATTGGCATTACGTTGAGCCACAATGTTAAATAAGGCGCTTGTCGGGAGGCAACCCGGCCTAGGTACTTTCTTGTTTTACTTATAATCTAGTTTAGTTGTTTTTTATTTCTTTTTTCCCTTTTGTTTTTGGGTGAACTAATCTGCAGGTTGATAAAAGGACGCCACGGATAAGGCGGCGACCGCTGCCTGGGTAGTGGCGCCCGCCATTAATTCATCTCAAAAGTGGCTTAGCTACGAAGTGGTGAACGGCGACCGCCGCCTAAAAAGGCGATTGCCGCCTCCAAGCGGCGACCGCCGCTCCTTAACGGTGCCCGCCGCCCTACTGTACGGTAAATCCAATTCTTTACCCTTTAAAAAAATCGAAAAATCAAGAAAATAAAAAAATAGAGTGTTGGGAGTTGAAAAACAGACAGAGGGAAAGTGGGGAGTCAAAAAAATTAGTGTTGAAAAAATAGAGAGTTTTTACAAAGAAAAAAGAGAGAGAGAGATGACTCGGCTAAAATCGTTGTTGCCAAGATAAAAAATAAATAACCCTAAACTAACAACTAGTATAGTGTGCAAGTAAGGGGTCGAACCCAAGAGAATCGGGATTCTGAACAATCAGCAGGTAACAAGACAGGGGTTTTTGGAATTCAGGCAAATAAAAAAACAAACAAATATTATTGGGATTTAATCAATTGGAAGAAAAGCAGAGTTCATTCAATCAAATCCACCTTATTACTCATCCGATCATTGATTCATCCACTTTTCTATTAATTCCCTACTTAATTCCAATGCTTATAAAAGATTTTCGCTTGTCCACGGTCCAAGCGAAAGGATGATATGAACAAGAACGCTTAATTCAAATCATGCAAAATATTAAGGATAGAAGGATATTAATTCATGCAATCAAACTACGAGTCTCATGCATAAAATAACAATCAAATACTCTTTCTCAATTCTAGTCCACGGTCCTAGAAAAGAGTTGTTTCAAGGATAAATAAGATTGCACAGACAACAATCAAACCTAATCCAAACAGTAGATCTAAGTTAATCAAACAAGTTGATCAAGCTTATCAAATCAAACATAGATCATATAAATAAAACAAGAGTTTTGATATTAACCAAGGGATAGAAAAGTTACCAAAATCTCACGAATTACATAAAAAGGCTTCCTTGATCAAACAAACTCCAAAGGAAAGTTAGTTCTCCATAAGAGAGAAAAATACTAAAATCTGAATACTTGAAAACTAGATCTAAGAGAATTAATAAAACAAGGCTGAAAACTAGGTTAAGTAGTCTCAAACTAAACATACGAAATAAAATAATATCGGAAATAAATAAAGATAGATAGATAGAAAGAGCAATCGCCGCCTCGGATTTATGTTGACGTGGAACTCCGCGGGCGCGGTGAACACTCTCTGCGATCGCGGACCTAATCGTGACAGAATTCCAGCGGTGTTTTCCGAAGATGTTTTGACCACTTTAGAGTGGGAATTTCGACCCGGAGTAAAAATATGAATTGTAGCTCTTCGAGTCAGCTTTCCAATGATACCAAATTCATCTTCATCCGATCATTGTAGCTCCCGAAATAAACGTTACAATAAAGTGGTGTCAAAACAACTCCAAATCAACACTTGTCTTCAAAACTCTTGCAATTCTCCAAATCGTGTCTTCGGTCTTCATATGACAATTATGCTCAAAACTAACCTAAACACACTCAAATCATAGCTAATATACAAGAGTTAACCTATACTAAATAGAGTGTATCAAGAGAGAGAGGAGAAAGGTTTCAATCTCAGATCCACTACAAATCTGGACGGATTTGAGCCCGCCGTTGCCTTCTTCGCTCGTCGTCGCCCATCCGCTCGCCTCGCCGCCACAGGAACGGCGATCGTTGCCCAACAGCAACCCTTGTCGCCGACTTTCTGGGCATTTTGACAAACCTTCAAAGCGGTGACCGCCGTTTCATAGCAGCGACCGCCGCCAAGAACAAAGTTCATAGCGGCGACCGCCGCCTGCCCGCCGCCAAGAACTTCGCTCGCTGCCTCTCCTCGTCGTGCTATTTTTCCGGGTATTTTTGGCCTTTTCTTCTCTATATTCGGTCCTTTGAGCATTATAATTACCGAATATGAGTACTAGGAAGCGTGGTGCTAGTAGATCCGCTCAATCTGAAATTTATATGGGGCGGAAGAAGAATGTGGATGAGAAGGAGTTTGTTTCTACTATATTCCTTGATCCTACGTTAATGAGAGAGTTAGGCCTAGATGAGTGTACTAGGCGGATGTTTGATCATGGAGGGTTAGGTAATTTTTATTTCAAGAATGCTCCTACATATCCTGAGTGGACAAGAGAGTTCATCATTACTCTTGAGGATGATCGTGATGCAACTAGGATTACGTTTCAGTTAGGTGGTTCTTCGCATGTTTTTGAGTTATGATGATCTGGATCAGGCATTTGGTATTACCAAACAGCCTTCTGAATTTGCTGATTGGTCTACTAAGAGTGCTCAGTTTACATTTTGGGATCATTCTACTGGTTCCACTCCATTTAATTCTAAAGGAGGGGAGAAAAATTATAAGTGGTCGCATCCTTCTCTTCGGTTAGCTCACAGGGTGCTTAGGATGGCTTGGTTTGGTCATTCTGAGCCAAACAAGATCAATCATCCTGACTTGGAGGCGGTTTGGAGTTTGACACCGAAGTGTGCTTTGGTGAAAGACTGGAAGGCTTTATTTAATCTAGCTGCAAGAAGTGTAGGAGTGAGAAAAAGGGCAAGATTGCTATTGGCGGTATGGTTTCTCTCATTGCTGAGTTGCTGGACATTCCTTTTCCTCCACCAGCTGAGCGGCTTTCTGCTCGATTCACTTATGATAGGAAGTTTTTGAAGAACGCTTCAGTGATTTCTGATGTTGGGGGTCATATTGATTATCTGTTTGGTCCTATGGGTGCTTATAAGATTCGTCTGCCCATTGATGGTCTCCAATTTGGACTTGAGTATCATCACTTTGATCTTAGACGGTTGTTAGTACGTGTTGACGCTCTTGGTTCTTCTTCTTCTTCTCCACAGGCTCCTCCTCCATCTACTTCACAGCCTATTCCGGAGACTGTACCACATGGTGATACCGTTATGCATGAGGATGTTCCTGGTTCGAGTATTCTTGTTACTTCTAGAGTTGACACTGGTCTAAGCTGGAAGGATGATATGATGCGCCAGATGAGCAGACTTTCGGTCCGACAGGAGGAGATGTTTGTTCAGCAGTCTGCTTTGTCTACTTCTATAGACCGGATCCACCAGTTTCACCAGGATCAGTCTCAGTTCTTTCAGCATCAGACTAGCTATTTCCAGTAGCAGGCTCAGTTTTTCCAGGGAGTGTGGCCTGCCTACCCTATCATATCCTGACTATCCACAGTATCCACCACCACCACTATCTTATCAATAGTGTTATTATTCTCTACTTTCCCTTTATTTTATCTTATCTTTACTACATTGAGGACAATGTGTGTTCTAAGTGTGGGGGAGTTGGAATTATATTACCACTGATATGCTATAAAAAAAGCCATAACAATTGAAAAAAGGAAAAATAAAATCCTAGGATAGACTGAAAACCCGAAAGGGCGGTCTAGGTAATAAGCAGGTAATCTGGCAGGCACTAGGCCTTGGCAAAAATAGATTCAGAGTGGTGTGAGTTGGTGAGTCCATTATTGAAAAATGAAATGAGAGTGTTAGGTGAAAACTTGAAAAGACGCCTAAGCAAAATGAGTGAAAAAAAAGAGTGTTTTAGGACTATCTTTTATCGGCGCAGGAGACATAAGAAGTGGAGTATAGGAGTGTTTTGGGTAGGTTTTCACTAGGAGGTATAAGGTGTAGATTTATGGAGACTTTCACTCTCTTTGTCGGTGCTTTTGGTGGACTTGTTAGTGGTTAGTTTTTGGTGGTTTGATGTCTGATGTTTTGATGGATATTGGGGATTGTTTGGTGGTTTGAGTTGAGCATTATGTTGATTTGATGTTGATGACAATTTGCTCAGTTATGTTGATGTTGAGTAAGGTAGGTAGTTGGAGCTTAATTGCTATATATATTTTTGTTTAGGTCGAGTAGTGCTGGCATGAGAATGCTTTTATTCGTCTTTGTAAGCTTCCTTGCATTTTGATGATCTGGGGATTATAGTTTTTATGAGTGATAGTAATCTGAGTCACTCAGAGACGAGTGAGATTCAAGTGTGGGGGAGTTTGATATACACAATTATATTGTGTATTTAGGAGGAGTTTTAGCATTGGTTTATGGTATTCTTAGGTGTTTTATATGCTATGAGCTATCTACACCCAGGAAGAGGAAGACCCGAAGATGCATTAATTTGGAGTTTCAGAGCTGGATTGAAGAAAAATGAAGATCGTGTCATGGTGCTAGCGGCGCCCGCCGCCTTTGGCGGTCAGCAAATCCAAGTGAAGACACGTGTTATAATTTGATTGGTCATATCTTTATCAGCTTTAGTCCGAGTTTATGTATTTTTTGATAGACTTTTTAGTCCTAATTTGATATATTAGGTTTTAGAGAGTTGCATCTCTCATTCATACATTATTATCATATTTTCCTTTCAGAGTTTTTAGCCTTTCATGGAGAACTAAGCCTTTTTGCTTAGTCAGACAGTTTGAAGCTTCGTTTTGACTTTCAGTTGTGAGATTTCTACTCTTTATTTATTGCATGGAATTATTTTTCTCTCTTGTTTGAATTGTTTATGTGATTGATTTTAACAATTTCTAGGGTTGTTGTTATTGAATCTCAATTGCTAGATCTAGAGAAATTACTGGTCGAGTTTCTCTTTTTCATAGTAGCAAACTGCATTGTACTAGTATCTAGTTGTGCTAGTCTATTGTAGAAGAGAGTTAAATTGCATTCTAGTATAAAAGTTGGTTGTTTTATGCTAGAGTTGTATCCTGATTATATTCTTATTCTTCATGCTGCTTTTGAATTGAATCTTGATAGTTTCAAGGTTATTTAATTACTTAGGATTGATAGTATTTGGTTGTGCTATTAATTATCTTTGAAAATGAATTGGAATTCCATATGCATGCGATATTGAGTGAATCTATGATCAACTTGTCATACGAATGTGGATCTCTGGTTGACTAAGTGTTTTCCCCAAATTGATAAAAACCCAAATTTTAATTGCTTTGCTAGTTTTTGCATGCTCAATAGTTAGTTTAATTCTAAAAACCCTTTTAATTTAATTGACAAAAAATTTACATAAAAAGATAAACCAACCTCCCGGTGGATTCGACCCTTACTTCCTTAAGACTACAGTCTTTAGGATTGTTAGGACTCTTTTGCATAGCCGTGATTTGCACGACCATTTCACGCCTATCAGAGAGTCAAAAGGCAAGACCAAAAAAAAGTAATTGTCAAAATCAAAGTGTTTAGAAAATAATTAATTAAATTGGAGTAGCGCTTCTAAATTTCTAATTATTATATACTGTTATAAAGAATACTTATTCAATAGGTGTTTGATAATGTCTATTTATTTTATATAATATTTTACCTAAATTTAGAAAAAAGAATTCAATCTCATGTAAACTCAAAATTTGAATTGTGGAAATAGAAACTACATAAATATTGTCTTTTAGATAACTTGAAAATAACAATTTGTATGAAATGGTTAGGATAATAATTTTTTTGATATATTTTATTAAATAGTGTTTGTTAGATATATTTTGAAAATGATTTGTGTTAGATCAATTAGAATACTAAGATATTTTTAGATAAATTCAAAATAAATATTTACATAAAATTATTAGAATAGTAAAATATTTTTAAATCAAATTTTCATTAAAAAATAAGTTGTATTGGTTAGTGGTGGAAGTGGGTAGATTTTTTTTGACAAAATTTATCAAAAAAAAAATAATTTTAATTTTTTTATATGGTGACAAGTGGCACAATCTTTTCTACATACTTGGTTTCTCCTTTATAATTATACTAGTGTAATACTCGTGCCTTGCCGGGATTTATACAAAAAATTACATGTTTTTTAAATAATTATAAAATATGTCATTCTGGTTATTATTTTACGGTTTAGATTTGATCCAACACATAAAAATAGACAATAAAATGAAAATAAGAATTTCTTAAAATGAAAAAATTGTGTAAACTAATATAGTGACAATATGTATCAAAATCGAACGTGATAAATTCTGAGAGTAACACATAGATAAAACTAATGTGTCACAATGTGGTGGCTTCAAAACTTACTACTCCGTATTTTATATTTATAGTAGATTGGCTCACTAATCAGTTGAGATCAACTATTCTTAAAAAATAATTTAATAAAATCTTAAAATCAATTTTAATTTAAATTTAGTTTAATTAATTAGGATGTTGTCTATTCATGCTTAAAACTTAACAATTAAACAATATCTTTAAACCAATTTGCAAGTACATCAATCAAATGAGTTGAAAAGAAAGATATTTTCTAAATAAAATTTCTAATTGAGTCAAAATGAATCAAAACTTCTTAATATATATGTAAAATTGAAAAAAATATATGATAAAAATATATTTTACATACAAATTTTTTTAATGAAATTATCATTCAATCAAACAATTCAGATTCTTGTATAATTTTTAATTTCTACATAAATTGAAATTTTGGAAAATATAGTGATATGGCTTGATCTTTACTAAAATTGCTCAAAAAAATCACGTTGCTTTAAAGTTCAATAGCCATAAGTAGTCATAACTAATTTTTTTATTATCCAAATTTAATTTTAAATTTACATAATTAGAAATTAAAAGATTTAATAAAAATAAAATAATTTTTTTCATATCTAAATGTTATCGGTAAATCACAAGTAATCATAACTATTTTTTTACCCAACTTCAATTCAAAAATTACATAATTAGGAATTAAAATATTTATTAAGAAAATGATCCGTTCTTTTAGTAATAAACTAGTGTAAGGGCCCGTACCCTGTACGGATTTTATTGAATATAAATAAAATAAATAAATAGTTAAATAATAGAAAATTTTGTATTATAGATTTATTTATTTTCTTAGAAAAATATAGATTCAAAACTAATATTCATTAACGTTTATGGTTTTATTGAAAAATTTTATACAACTTTTCAAAAAAAAATTAGTTTTGGAGAGTCATATTTGAAAAGAATATTGCACATTTTCTTACTCTAATATTTATCTTTATATAAAATATTTTACCTAGCTCTTATCTAATAGTTTAGAAAAAAATTATAATAATTAAGTTTTTAGAAAAAGTTTATTTTTATCAAAAATAATATAATTTAAATTTAATCTTTTTTTATCAAAATTAACTATCGATAATTATTTGTCAATCTCTTGTGAAAAATGTAAAAGTTAGTTATTTTTGTCAAAATTTAATTTAATCATTTAATTGTTAATCTTCTAAGACATAATGTAAATTTCTATCTTTTTTATCAAAATTCTATTTTAATAAAATAAATATTCTAGAATTTGTATGATAGCATAAAAAATTATCATAATGATCTTCTTATCTATCATATCCAAAAATAAAAGATTATTTAACAATGGGATCTTCTATCTTATATTCTAAAAACATGGATAAGAATTTATCATATCCAAAAATAAAATATTATTTTTAAAAAGATGGGGTGGTGTGGACCAATCTAAAAGTGACATGTGTCGTTTAATAATTTTTTAACCTCCGCTTTAGGTTATAGTTATGATAAAACAGTTTTATTAATTACTTATATTATTAGTGATTGTCTCCTTTTTTGTTAGTCATATAAATTGGTTAGAATCTTAGAGAGATCAGAAATATCTTATCTAGTTAGATTGATTGGTTATTTATCCTTGTATCTATATCTCTTCATTTGTAATTAAAGAAACAACTCATTTATATTTTTTAAGAAAACTCATAACTCACAATTAAATTATCAGTAGACAAACTAAAATTAAAAATATCAAAATAAATAAAAATCTAGAAGGAAAAAACCTAATATTGACATGGCCTCATCAAAGAAAATACGGAGTACATACTATCTAAATATATATCACCATCCCGATTCCAAGGATATTCCTATGTAAATTAAATCTTAAAAAAAATATATAAATTAGTTAAATATTATTTAAAATTATTGTTAATAAATCAGAACAATAATTCTACATATAAAAAGTCACAACCGGATCTTCTTTCAGTTTGGAAGATATATTTTCAATAGATTTCATCCAAATTTTAATTAAAAAATTTTATATCCAATTTTAATAGGCAAGTGATTGTGTTTTAATTTGGAAACATAATAGCAAAACTGATTTGTACGTAGTTATAATCTTAACAACTTTTTATATCCAAAATCAACTAAAAAGATACATAATCCGAAATTAAAATTTTTGATAAGAAAAGATTAATTCATTAATATCTTCATACTCGAATTGATTCCAATGAGCAGCCTGATATTCATTGTAGAAGCACCGGCTTAAACGATTTTCCCGATGCAAGCATCTGTCGTCGGAAAATTGTGTGAAGCCTCACTTTCCTTTCCAATCGTACGGTGCAAAGACTGATGAGTTGGAACTATCGAAGTTGCGAAACTTCAGCCAAATGTCGGTGTCAAGGATGTCGATGCCACGTGTGTAGTCGGATCGGAGTTCGTCCAGATGTCGTGGAGTTGTACGTATAATTAATCAGATGTCAACGGAGTTGTTGGCTCCACCGGTACCAGGCACCAGGGGAGTGTGAGTGGGTGGTTGATGTGGAGGCGGCTGTGTCATTCAAGGTCATGAAGGAGGTTGAAGGCCTGATCGGTGGTGATGAATGCGGAGGACAATGGAAGAAATAGAGGACAAGAGGGGGAGGAGAGTATAGACCAACACAAAATGGAATGAGAAGGAGAATTAAAACCTAGTAATAAAATTTGAAATTATTTGTAAGTAAGTGATGTGGAATTATATTGACACATGTTTTATGAAGTAAAAAAATTAATGATGTGTAAATTACAGAAAAATGACACGTGGCAAAATCATATGTGGCGTAATATGGGATCGCCAAGTGGCGAAATCCGACGTGGCGTAGATTAGGTAGATTTGGGAATTAACTTTTTTTGTTAGAAGGAGAGTCAGTACTCTCCGTCACCTCAAGGAAGAATTTTATTAATAACAAAAAAGGCTAACTAGTAATCAAGAGGGAGATAGCCCGACCCTTTACATGATAAAAAAAGTAAAGTACTAATACCCCGGGGGTCACACTATACATGAAAACCAATACTAAATGAAAAAGCTAGAAAAGCTAAATTGTTCGTGACACAATTCGCCTCACGGTAAATATAGCGGAATTGGATAATCCAATCCCTACGAAGAAAGTCTTGGTTTCGATATACCAGGCTGGCGAGTGGATGACTACACTCAATAGGTCGCCCAAGAAAAAGACACACTAATTGTGAGTCAATCTTATGGATGACCCTCCTGTAGCCCTTGCTCCAAGCAAGACTCAAACCACACGAAACACCCCAAAGTTCTGCCATAGGAACAGTACAAATATCAATATTATGGACAAAACCTACATGCCACTTGCCCTCACTATCTCTGATGATTCCACCAGCAGCCGCCAGTCCATCACAAACAGATCCATCTATATTAAGATTGACGTAGCCCATTGGAGGCGCCATCCGCTAAATATAGACTTCTTCCCGTCTGTGGTCCTCCTTGCATGGCTTCCCCTCTCTTTGCGCCAAAGCATAATCAACCAATTACTTAAGGAAAAAAGCAACACGATCACCTTCAAAGTTACTCTGATTAAAAGCAACCATATTATGCTATTTCCAAATCCGCCAAATGGAATTTGTAAAAAATAATTACCCAACTCAAGCCAGTGCGATGCTTCATAGTGCAATAAATATTCATGCGTAACCAAATGGAAAAATCATAATCAAAGAAAACTTACTTGGCAAGAGGAGGGTGAAGATCATCCCAAAAGCATCATGTGGGTTCACAATCACGCAAAATATATATCAACGACTCATCCTCGGTTAAGCACGTCGAGCAAAGGGCCTCATTAGCGAAGTGTCGCCGAACGCGCTCTTGACTAGTTAGGATGACTTCTTTGATAACCATCCATAGAACCAAATGTTCCCTCTCCGTAACGAGCAAACTCCAAACATGTAGATGAATAACACGATCAACGCCTTCATGGAGCGAGCTCGCAGGGACCAACTTATTTGTTGACTGCACAATGTAACTCCTTGAAGTTGAAAAATCCTAGCTTAGCACATCAGTTTCACCACTTTCTTCCTGAAGCCCCATAGACGCCAACTTAAGCATATCCGACAACGACAAAATATGCTCAATAGCGCTTTAGTTCCAACTTGTACTAGGGATCCAAGAATCCCTAACTAAATAGCTGATATCCGACAGGGGAATGTGGCATGAGGCCACGTTTGCTAACCGGCCTTCAACAGCCCAACTGAGTTGCTTCCCCATTACCAATGCACCACATCGAACATGGGATCACAATGTCACCACGTCGAACCTCGAATGGCGTTTCTTGACCAAGAATGACAAGCTTTGGGTCAAGCATTAACTCAAATGTAGAAAAGATTGTGCCACTTCTCACCATATAAAAAATTAAAATTATTTTTTTTGATAAATTTTGTCAAAAAAATCTACCAACTTCCACCACTAACCAATACAACTTATTTTTTAATGAAAATTTGATTTAAAAATATTTACTATTCTAATAATTTTATATAAATATTTATTTTGAATTTATCTAAAAATATCTTAGTATTCTAATTGATCTAACACAAATCATTTTTAAATCTATCTAACAAACACTATTTATAAACTGTATCAAAAAAATTATTATCCTAACTGTTAGAAAAGCTGGAGGCTTTGACTTTGATGGTTCCAAACGTCTGTCACGTGAACGACCTCGAGTCCTTGAAAGGAGTCGCCATCGTCAGTTAGGTCATCGACGTGTGTTGAAGGCAGATCTCAGAGATCTTGAAGACGCGTGAGATTTTGGTAGTTTGGATAGTATAAACTTGTTTTAGGAAAGATCTTATGCAGATTATATTGTAAGCCGTGTATGCCTTTATCCTAAGCCGTTATTGATTGTAATCCTTTTATATGCTTATGATGATTTTGTAAAGATAATAGAAATAATATATTGTCATAACCGAATTGGAAGATATTATTCTCTCTTATCTGACCTAGTTTGTGTGTATTTAATCTAAGGCTTTAGGTTAGATAGAGCACGAACTCATACTTCATTTTGTGCTAAGAAAGAAACGAGAGTTCGAGAGGAAGACGTAGGATTTTGTTAGATTGAGTGCGGGTTGTAGTTACTTAGTCCACAACGAGTTCTAGAGTGCTTGGGAAGTAGGTCTAGATCCAGGGTGGTTGTGTAACTAGTCCAAAAGATCAATAAAGCAAGCTACGGCTTTTAATCCTTCCAAGCGAGAACTTGGAAGGGAGTGGTTTTTACACTTGATTGATTGAGTTAATCAAACAAGTGTTTCCACTTTAAAAACTTCGTGTTCAAGTAAGTCTTTCTTGTAGTTCATTTCCGCTGCATTTAATTAAAAGGTTGACGACTTAGTTGAGGTCGACAACCAAGACGTACTAACGATCCTACAATTCGTATCAGAGCCTTGGCTCTAGATTTGTTTTAGTACTTATTATTTCACAGAAAAGATGACTTCAACGAATACTGCAATCAATGGTTCATTCTGGAAGCCACCAGTGCTCAAGGCTGGTGAGTACGATTGGTGGGTCGAGCAAATGGAGACTCACATCTGCTCGCTTGATGGGCAACTCTAGAAAGTCATAGAAATGGGTCTTGAGACTTTTCTCACTGTTGATGGAAAGGGAGGAAAGAAAAAGGAAGACTATAATGATGTTGACTACAAAAAGTTAGAGAAGAATGCTCGTGCTAAGAAGGTTCTTCACCATGCTCTAACTCTTGAAGACTTGAAGAAGGTTGTCCAGTACAAGACGGCTAAGCAGATCTGGGATGCTCTCAAAAGGCTTCACCAAGGTAATGATGATGTGAAGAAGGATCGCATCATTGCTCTGGAGAGCGAGTATGAAGGAGTGAGTCAAGAAAAGAATGAATCCTTGGGTGATTATCACTCAAGATTTCAAGTTGTGGTTATCCAACTTGAGTCTCTTGGTGAAAAACTTCCCGAGTGGAAGCAGGTTAACAAGTTGACCCAAGGACTCAATGCAAAATGGAATGAAGCAGCTGCTGCGATGTTAACCAATAGTGAAATTAAAACACTCACCTTGGAAGATGTCATAGGAAAGTTGACTATGTATGGAGGAATTTAGCAAAGGCGAGATGATCGCCTTGAAACTGTCAAGGTCAAGAACATTGCCTTGAAAGTCAAAAGGGCCTTCGATCTTGCTCAAGGTGATGATGATCAAGTTGACGGTGATGAAGAAGTTGCATTCATCTCAAGAGCCATGAAAAGGCTTTGGAATCGCAACAGTAAGACTAAAGCTAAAGGAACTGAACCTGTCAAAGACATGAAGGAAATGATGTGTTATCATTGTTCGAGAAAAGGACACTTTGCAAGAAATTGTGTTAGGAGAAAGTCGGAAGGTGACAAGAATGCCTTGTTAGCTACTTGGGACGATTCCGATGTTGAAGATGAGGCAATTCAACAAGAAGACATGTGTCTCATGGCTATAGATGCTCCAACAGAGGTATATGATTCTGAACTCTCGTCTATGTTATCCAATAAAACTAGAGAATAGTTGCATGCTATCATTGAGAAGTTGGGAACTCAGGTTACCCAACTCAGTGAGAAACTTGAAGAAAAAGAAGATAATATCTCTATTTTAATGGATGATAATCATGGTTGGTCTCTTAAATGTGCTAAGTTAGAGAAAAAGTCTTCAATTTTTGAGTCTATTGCCTGCAAAACCTGTTATAATCTTAAATCTGAAGTGGATGACTTAGAAAAGAAAGTCATAGACCTTGAAGGAGAAAATCTCATGCTTAAACTTGGTAATGCTAAGTTAGTCAATGACCTTGAAAAAGAAAAGAACTTTAATGAGTCCAATAAAAAGAAATGGATAGAGGAGCTTGTAGCTAAGAAAACTAATGAAGAGTATGCAAAAACTTTTGTAACGTCAAGACCTGGACTTGGATATTCCTATGTGCCTAAAGATTTGAAAGCCTTGTGTCCACCTGAACCTAAAGGTAAAGCACCTATGTGCGACAACAATACAAGTTGTTCCACATCAGATGTGAAGAACCCTGGCAAAGGTAAACGACCTTGGTTTTCAGGCCAGAAAGCACACAAAATCTGGATGAAACAAGTCGAGAACTTGAAACCATCAAAAATCGATTTTCATGCTCGTATCAATAACAAACCAATCTATCCTGGGTATAGAAAGTATGTCGGTCTTAAGTCTCATAAAACTTGCTGGTATTGTGGAAAAGAGGGTCATCTTCAACATGAGTGCATGAAAAAGAAAAGGATAGTATATCTTATGGATTTTGGGAAGCTCATGAACGTGAGCCAACCATAGACCCTGAGAGAGTTTACAATGAAAGATGTTCTGCAAATCATTACGTTGCCCAACCCAGAAGAGTTGTTAAACAACTCTGGGTTCGTAAAAACTGACTTTTACCTTGCAGAATGAAGTGAGAGAAAGCGGTCCCTGGTTCTTCGACAGTGCATGTTCAACTCATATGACGAGAAGCTTTGAGTCATTCATCTCACTTCATCAACAAGAAGGTAGCAACATCACCTTCGGTAACAACAGTAAGGGTCAAGTTTTGGGTATTGGAAAGGTAAGAATTTCTAAGAACTTTTGTGTGAACAACGTAAGCTATGTCAAGGGTCTTAGATACAATTTGTTAAGTATTTCTCAACTGTGTGCTAACAATATCTATCAAGTTGTCTTTAATTCTCTTGGATGTCAAGTGATTGATGTTAGCTCAGGAAAGACTCTTCTGAAGGGAATCTGTGAAAACAATCTTTATAAAGTTGTTCCCTGGCTCTTACCTGAGGAAAATTTGTGTTTTCAAGTAGTCCAAGACGTTGCCAACCTCTGGCACAATAGGTTTGGCCATGCAAGTTTGCAACTTATTCACAAGCTTCACAATCAGGAATTGGTACGTGGATTACCTAAGATTGACCAAACCAAACATGAAGTGTCTGAAGCTTGTGTGAAAGGAAAACAGGACAGATCTTCTTTTCAATCAAAAAGAGAGGTAAGTACTTCTAATCCTCTAGAGTTAATTTATATGGATTTGTGTGGGCCAATGCGCGTGAGAAGTCGAGGAGGTAATAGATATGTATATGTCATTGTTGATGACTTTTCACGTTATACGTGGGTATTTTTCATGTTTTCTAAAGACCAGGTATTTGAAGAATTTAGTACATGGGTTAAGCTTACAGAGAAGGTGCTTGACGTACCTTTGATCTCTATTCGATCTGATCATGGCCAGTGAATTTGAGATGAGTATGGTTGGTGAACTTAAGTTTTTCTTAGGACTTCGGGTTACTCAAGATATGGAAGGAACAAAAGTGCATCAACAAAAGTATCTCGGGGAATGTGTCAAGAAGTTCGGATTGGATAGCTCAAAATCCTTCGACACACCTATCTCTCCCATCACTTCTCTAGGAAAAGATGAAAATGAAAAGAAAGTTGATCAGACTTTGTATCGGGGCATCATAGGTTCTTTACTCTACCTTACGGCAAGCAGACCAGACATCATGTTCAGCGTATGCTTATGTGCCAGATTTCAGTCTGATCTAAGAGAATCGCATCTCCAAGTTGTCAAGAGGATTCTAAGGTACCTCAAAGGGTCCGATGACTTATGCCTATGGTACCCAACCTCATGTGATTTTGGTCTAGTCGGGTACACGGATGCTAATTTTGTTGGGAACAAAATTGATCGTAAGAGTACTTCAGGAATGTCTCAATTTCTTGGACCATGTCTTGTGTCATGGGGGTCCAAGAAGAAAAGTTCAGTTGCACTCTCTACTGCAGAAGCTGAGTACATCGCCGTTGCTGCGTACTGCACCCAACTTCTTTGGCTCAAGCAACAACTTCATGACTTTGGCTTAGAGTATGATGGCATACCTATACTTTGTGACAACACAAGCGCCATCAACATCTCAAAGAACCCTGTACAACATTCACGAACCAAGCACATAGAGATTCGACATCACTTTCTTCGTGACTGTGTCGAGAAAGGGTTGGTGACCATGGATTTCTGCCGAACAGGTGAACAACGTGCTGACATATTCACTAAAGCTCTCAATCGTGAACCCTTTGTACAGTTCCGCATGGAGCTAGGTATGATTTCCCTAAACTAATCTATTTCCCATCTATGTTCCCTCAATGATTGACTAGATTAGATGATCTATTTATGATTCAAAAGTTTTATGATCTTGAGGTGTTAAATTTGAATGTTTCCATGTTACATACTCATGAACCATGCACATCATTATGTCTTCATTCTTTGCTTCTTGAGTTATGCATCAATTACATGTTGAAACCTTTCTTTGAGCCCAAAAGAGTCCAAACCTGATGTTCCTAACCCTTATTACAAACTCAAGTGATGGTTGACAATACAGCCTGCCCTAGCCTATCATGTTAGAGAGTCTCTATGAGCCTACTTCTGAATGCTTTGCTATAAACGGAGACTTATCTACTTGATTGACAAATCCACATAAATTATTCTCCCTGGTTCTCTTTGGCACCCCTGTGCAAAACCCCAAAGAACCAGGCGTATTCTCTTTTCAATGGATGTTGGCAACTTGAGTGAAGTTAGTGACTGCGCACTATTTAAGGAATGTCAATAGTTTGGTATTGTTGTTGGTTAAGTGGTTGACGTAGAACAGGTTGTGAACGTCAGTTTCAGAGTCAGACAAAAATCGCCTTTCTTCAACGGTATCTTTTCAAATATTTGAAGATCTTTTGCCAAAGGAAATTTGCCCTTTCAGTTACATTAAATAAAAGATCTTGGAAAGATCTAGTTTCCATCATATCAACTCAGTACAAGCTTAAATACAGAGAAAAAGGTACGCTCTTTATCCTGCAATTATTCTCGATCTCTTGCCTTTCATCTCTCTAAACCCTTCTCCCAAAAAGCTTCGATCTTCCTTCAATGGCGCCCCACCAGAATCCCAATCCCTCATCCCCCATACGTGGTACTGAATCCCCACGAACCCTAGCCCTAAAGCTTGGGAAAGTCGTGGATCCCCAAACCCTGGCTTTGCTCTTGGCAACCATTCAAACCACCAACAAACCAGCCACACCATTGATGCTTGAAGGTTCCGAATCCACACAAAATCAAGAACCAGGACCATCCTCTCTAAATCAAATTGAATCTCTCCCAATTTCTCAAGAAATCCCTCCGTCTCAAACCTTACAAGAAACCCTAGCCCCATCAAAAATTTCTCTGCCCAATTCCCCGAAACCCACTGAGCATGAGAAAGAGAAAACTGAGATTTTGCTTGAGGCTGAGAGCTCTAAAACCCAAGGCATGCAAAGGGAATTCGATTCTGTCCAAGAAGTAGTGAAGTCCATTGAGGCTATGGAATCCGGAGATAAAGTTGTTGAACCAGTCATCACGGAGAAGACGACAACTGTGCTTTTAGCGGGAACTGATGCTCAGGTCAATGACCCCAAACAGGTGGTTGACCCAAGCAAGGTTAATGACTCCATTGATAATCCAGACTCACCGCTTTAGCCTCTCAATATCGAAGGACACGATGACTCTGAACAAGGTACTCCTAGTGATCCTAAGCTCACTCTACTCAAATTTGTTGCATCCTCTTCTAAAGTTAAATCAAAAGAAGAAATCGCTAGAGAACTTTTTGAGTCTGAAAAGTCTGATGAGGATGATGTGGTGATAACTAAGGAATCTAGAAAACCTAAGACTAGGGAGTCTAGTGCTAAGGTTACCAGGAAGAGAGGAAGGGAAGTATCTCCAACACATGTTGGATCTGAAGGTGGAGACTCTGTTGTCTCCAAGAAAACTATTAAGTCGAAAAAGAGTAAAAAGATGCCCACTCGGTCAAGTGGACGACTCGCTGCAAGTGGAAAACCTAAAAAGGGCAGTAGAGAAATCAAAAGTGAAGGAAGCAACATGGCAGGACGTGACTTTGTCAAGGAACTCATCATGGACGATGAGTTCATCAATTCCACTAGTTTACAAGGCGTTACTGAGTTGTTGTCTCTTCAAGGGTGGACTCATCTATTCCATGAGGAGAAAAGTTTCAATCCGGAGTTAGTAAAAGAGTTCTACAGGTCGTTGACTGTAGATGACAAAGAGAAGAGGACCATGGGCCATTATGAGTTACATGGTGAGAAATTCACCCTATCGAAAATGGAGTTAGCCACTCTTCTGCAGGTACCGCACAAGGGATTTGTTGAATATCATAGAGGTACATGGCCTGAAGAAGTTGATTCTGCTGAGTTGCTCAAAAAGGTCACACAGGTTGATGATGTTGATGTTGGTCCCTTTGTCACCAACTTCATGAGTGCCGAAAGAAAGGTCCTTTCACTTGGGTGATCAGCAACTTGATTCCTCGGGAACAAAAGAGGAGCACTGCTATGATCCAAGACATTCTTGTCATGGATAAAATTCTCAAAAAGGAACCTATCAACTTTGCTCGGTTAGTGCTTCTCTACATGGACTCTGTGAAAGATAATCCCACACATGCTCTCCCATACTACTCTATTGTCAAGAAAGTGCTTCTTTATCATGAGGTTTATGAGGCTGAGAAAGAAGTGGAGCATGTACGACTTCTGAACTCTGACATTGTTCGTAAGATGGGCTATAAACTGATTGATGATCAATGGGTGTCAAGGGATGCAGGCAAGGAAGTGATTTCTGATGCTGAAATGGAAGATGATGAGTTAGGCATCCATTCTTTGGGAAGGGAAAGTGAACAACATGGTGCCATATGAAGTTGTTAGCCGAGCTCCAACGTCAAAACCATGATTTTCTTGAGAAAGTTGGCCAACTCCTGCATGATCAATCTGCGCTGAAATCTGATGTTCGTGACTTATCTGTTGCGCTTGAGGATCTGATCAAGTCAGTGACTTAGCTTGAGTAGCCGACATCCAGTTCCCTTTCATTTTTTCCTTGCTCATCTACTATCTCAAAAAACATCTTTTCGGTTTCATCTATGTGCTTTTGCTTTCTCTGTGTTGCATGATTAAGACTATTTTGCTTTCGTTGCTATGGATTCCGTATGTATGTTGGATAATTTTCTATTTACCCTTGTTTGATTATCTCTTTTTGCTTGATTATTTAAATTGATCTTTTTGATGATGTCAAAAGGGGGAAAAGGCTGGGGGTAGATAAAATAATGGGACTTTTATACTGAATTACATGTGGGTTATCCAACATAGGGGGAACTTTTGGCTAACTTGAATATTATTGCATATCCTGTTCGAGTTTCGGTATTGCTCTGATTATACAAGATAGAAGAGTTTGTCACCATCAAAAGGGGGGAATTTGTTAGAAAAGCTGGAGGCTTTGATTTTGATGGTTCCAAACGTCTGTCACGTGAATGACCTGGAGTCCTTGAAAGGAGTCGCCAACGTCAGTTAGGTCGTCGACGTGTGTTGAAGGCAGATCTCGGAGATCTTGAAGACGCGTGAGATCTTGGTAGTTTGGATAGTATAAACTTGTTTTAGGAAAGATCTTATGCATATTATATTGTAAGCCGTGTATGCCTTTATCCTAAGTCGTTATTGATTGTAATCCTTTTATATGCTTAGGATGATTTTGTAAAGATAATAGAAATAATATCTTGCCATAACCGAATTGGAAGATATTATTCTCTCTTATCTGACCTAGTTTGTGTGTATTTAATCTAAGACTTTAGGTTAGATAGAGCACGAACTCATACTTCATTTTGTGCTAAGAAAGAAACGAGAGTTCGAGAGGAAGACGTAGGCTTTTGTTAGATTGAGTGTGGGTTGTAGTTACTTAGTCCACAACGAGTTCTAGAGTGCTTGGGAAGTAGGTCTAGATCCAGGGTGGTTGTGTAACTAGTCCAAAAGATCAATAAAGCAAGCTACAACTTTTAATCCTTCCAAGCGAGAACTTGGAAGGGAGTGGTTTTTACACTTGGTTGATTGAGTTAATCAAACAAGTGTTTCCACTATAAAAACTTCGTGTTCAAGTAAGTCTTTCTTGTAGTTCATTTCCGCTGCATTTAATTAAAAGGTTGACGACTTAGTTGAGGTTGACAACCTAGACGTACTCACGATCCTACACTAACCATCTCATACAAGTTGTTATTTTAAAGTTATCTAAAAGACAATATTTTTGTAGTTTTTTTCCACAATTCAAATTTTGAGAGAATATTGACATGAGATTGAATTCATTTTTCTAAATTTAGGTAATATATTTATAAAATAAATAGACATTATCAAACACCTATTGATTAAGTATTTTTTATAACATTATATAATAATTAGAAATTTAGAAGCACTACTCCAATTTGATTAATTATTTTCTAAACACTTTGATTTTGACAATTACTTTTTTTTGGTCTTGCCTTTTGGCTCGCCCGGTTCGATCAGTTGGACACCGCTCTACATCCGGACTAGGTACTTCGTGGCCCTATTTTGGGGGAGTCCCTCCCAATATCATTTTTTCCATATATGCCACCAGTGGGATTCAAACTTCGAATCTCTTGGACAACACTTAAAGAGTCTAGCACTACTTTACCACTACTCTTGGGGACAATTACTTTAGATTACATTGTGTTATACAAGTATAAACATATTTTGTCTTCTATTTTTTTAAACACTTTGATTTTTGAAAACTACTTTACAAATATTATAGCTTATTGTATCTATCTTTGTTATAATCGTACAATAATTTCACAAGTATTAAAAGTTATTATTTTCATCTCTATTATTACCCGTACATAGTACGAGACTACCACTAGTTAAGATTTATTTTGTATAAATTTGTCTAATTCACGAATTTTGCATTATTTGAATACTTCAATTCATAGGCAATTTTGTATGAATGATTTTGTCTAATTTATCATATATAAGTAGCAAACTAAACCTTCTATATATACTATTACTAAAGTCGAATCTCTCTATCCTATTTGTCGTCCATCTAACTATGCCACATAAGCATCTTAATTTTTGTGTTTACTTCTTTATCCTTTCTTCTTTTTAGTATTTACAATCATTAAAAATAAATAATACTCTGTATAATAATATTACTATTGATATTGATATACAATGATCTACTACTTTTTTTTTATGGTCGAATCTCTCTATCCTATTTGTCGTTCATCTAACTTTGCCACATAAGCATCTTAATTTTTGTGTTTACTTCTTTATCCTTTTCTTCTTTTTAGTATTTACAATCCTTAAAAATAAATAATACTCTGTATAATAATATTACTATTGCTATTGATATACAATGATCTACTACTTTTTTTATGGACAATTTAAATATTACTATATAATTGTACATCATCATCTTTAATATGTATAGTTATTTTTTTCAATGGCAAGAGAAACCATCCATACATAATATCTCTAATGTATGATGATCTACTACTTTTTTTTATGGACAAAATTTAAATATTATATAATTGTACATCATCATATTTTAATAATTAAATAATAATATATATAATATAATATTATTTCTAATATTATTATTATACAATTGTATCCTTAAATTACATCATGGTTTTTATCCTTTTTTCAATATTATTTGTACGTTCTTTTTGATAATGTTTCTTAATTTTTTTCAATGATAAACAGTAAATTTTATATTATGCCACGTAGATATATTTAAATGTTCATTACCTCATTCATTACTATTACTTACCATATTTAACTAATAAGTATAAAATACTTATCATATTCAATTAATGAGTATGAGAATATTATTCAGTTTTTTTTAGTATTTATTTACCTATATATTATATAATATTATCTCATTCAAAAATTAAATCACATATCCTATTATAAATAAAAAAATATTTTTTTAGATTTTCTACCTATTATAATAATTCTCGCTTGAAAGTTTTATTGAGGAAATTATTTTATTTTATCAAATAAATTTATGTAAAATTTAATTGACAAGTATGTTTCCTACATAATTTTTTTTCAAATCATCGTCGTGCTTGACACGACCGGGTCTTGCTAATTTTGAAACCAAGGGAAAATAATTGTGCAAATAAATGAAACTGGATATGCTCAATTGAGAAGCGTAAATAATTTTTTATCAGGAGCGCTTTCCAACCAAAAAAATGAGACGTTTCTTGATGCCAAAAATTGATCTAGGCATCCTTTTTAAAATCATTAACGACAGAGAAGAATAGTTAAATTTTTTTGGTAAGAAGCATAGTTAATTATTAATAGGGTAAAAGGCATAAAGCCACCCTTAATTTACCTCAATTTGTAAAAAAAAATATTCTTAATCTATATATATATATATATTTATATATATTAAATCTATTACATTTAAGTACAAATTTTTTTGGGAAGAACTACCCTTTTTACGTTAGCACACCGTTAAAGTTCCTTTTTTTTTTGGATTTATGTTTAATGTTTGTTCTAATGTACTCTTTCAATGCTCTCCCCTCTTGTGTTTCTTGTACTTTTCCAGGCGAATTCTCACCTTCCCAAGTCGGCTTTCTGTTGCTGTCTTGCACATCAACGGCCCTATACGCCTATTTTATTCAGTTACTGACCCGCGGAAGTGCTTTCTCCCTCATGGACTCAATTCTCTCTGGTTTCCTTGCTTAGTGTTTGTTGTTGTTCTACCTTGTTTTTTAGCTTTCTTTTTGGTTTATTGGTACTGTTTGGTTTCCTTTGGATGACGTTTGTTGTCGGTTTATCCGGCTATCGGGTTTTATCTCGGTCTCTTGAACTACCAGAATTTACCTGGTATTTCAAATTACTTTTCTTATAAAAAAAAATGGTCTCCCCTCCATAATTCCCACCATGAGCTCTATAGAGAAATCGCAAGTTGCAAAAGATTTTTTTATTTAGAGTGGTTTTATGCAAAGCTTTTTTATTAGGGATGAAATTTTGCAAAGTGAGATAAATTAATTGTGTTTTATTTATATCTCATTCTACCCAATGCAAATTAAAAATGGGAAAGCATAACACAATTACACATCTAGGAGGTTGGGACCCACAATATATAAGAGAGAATATAAAATCCCAATGCAGAACATGGAATCCCTACAAAGGACTCTAGATTCCAAAAGACTAGTGCTCAAGTATCAACTCCCTAGCAAATCCCGTGCGGCTTCCACCATGCACCATGCAATATTATTGTAGAATATCGAGGCGAGTCGTCTAAATAAATATCCATCATCTCCAACACTCCACATCCGAGAATCGAGATCCTTAATTTGATTCAACGCACGCATTTTTCTTCATTACATAAAAATATAGTATTCAAAAACACCACTTTATTTAAATTTGTGGGCCAATAAATTAAAATTTGCGCTTGTATGGATCCAAGTTCTATAAAGTCTAAGGTCTTAAAAGTGATATCTCATGTCAACCCGAAGACTTATCAGGCGATCATCATCATAGACATAATATTACTTTTACCCTTCAATAAGGTTTTAATCTAAAATCATAGAGTAACTCATAAAATTATATATTAGGACATAATTTTAGACTCAAATTTTATATTTGAGAATATATTCTCAACACAACTTTTAAAAAAAAGAGTAGCGTAAAATGATACTGTTTGACTCCTTCCATTCAGTTATTTATATTTTCTTATAATTTTACACATATTGTATTATAAATGGGGAAATAGGTTCATAAACGCAATATCGTTCTTGGAAAATATCTCAGGTGTCCTATAATCAATGATAGGATAAATAAAAATATTTTTCAACAAATTGTTACTAAATCATAGTTCCAACTAGCGAAATAAAAATTGAATAGCCTTTCACAAGAAGACAGAAGAATCATCGACAAGCTAACCTTTTTTTTAATGAGTGGCCCACCTTTGGTGATAAACTTCGAGTCCATGAAATAGAGCTGACAAAGCGCACGAATCAGGTAAACCGGCTTACATAGACCGACTCGACCTAGTGGTAGGAAGAATGGTGAGACTTGATTTTTCACCCAAGTTTAGGGACGGAAACAATAATCGAACCTGAGACCTCCCAACATTCCTCATACTTCTTACCACTAAACCACTCCACGTGGGGCCATACAAACTAACCTCTTGGTAATCAATATAAAACCATAATTAGTTAGGGATGTATTTGTTGACCCAACAAGCCAAGGAGGCCTAGGCCCCTCGAAAGCTGAGGAGTACAACATTGCATTGCACATGAATTTAATTTGAAAAGTTATGGCAGAGCCCATGAATTTTACGTCAAAATAATATTTGAGAAATATTTGAAACAACATGTACTACATCCTTGTAGTGAGCTAAGTACATGTGTCTACGTAATAGTTTTAAGGAAGGCCTTAGGTGGCAAATCAATGTTGGGTTAACAACTAGGTTTTGGAGGAATCGACAGTTGGGATCAACCTACGATGGATATGGAAGATGAGCATATCACCTAAGATTAAATATCATAGAAAAGGGCATGGTTCCGGTGAGGACCACCCTTGTAATAAGACCCATTGTTTAAAATGAGAACTAATCTCAACCATTGGATTTACCCCCTATTATGTATTCAATGGTCAAGATTATTTCAATTTTTTTCAATTTTTTAAATTTTTAAATTTTTTTTTTTTTTTTAGTTTTGTGAAAATAGAATTATTTTAAAAAATGAACTTAAAGCACATAAAAATTGAACTTATCATAGATAAAAAATGAACTCATAGAATATAAAAATTGAACTCATACAATATTGAAAATTGAACTCCTAATATAAAAAAATTGAACTTCTAGCGTATAAAAATGAACTCGTAGTATATAAAAATTGAACTTTCATATTTAATGTTTTTAAAGCTTTTTTCAATTTTTTCATTTTTCATTTTTTTTTTTATTTTTTTTATTTTTTTTTTATTTTTTTTTATTTTTTTAGTTTTGTGAAAATCGAATTATTTTACAAATGAACTCAAAGCACATAAAAATTGAACTTATCATAGATTAAAAATGAACTCGTAGAATATAAAAATGGAACTCATACAATATTGAAAATTGAACTCCTAACATAAAAAAAATTGAACTTCTAGTGTATAAAAATGAAATCGTAGTATATAAAAATTGAACTGTCATATTTAACGTTTTTAAAGCTTTTTTCAAAAATTTTCATTTTTCATTTTTAAAATTTTTTTTAAATTTTTTTAAATTTTTTTAAATTTATTTATTTATTTTTTGCTATTTTTTAGTTTTGCGAAAATCGAATTATTTTAAAAATGAACTCAAAACACATAAAAATTGAACTTATCATAGATAAAAAATGAACTCGTAGAATATAAAAATTGAACTCATACAATATTGAAAATTGAACTCCTAACATAAAAAAATTGAACTTCTAGTGTATAAAAATGAAATCGTAGTATATAAAAATTGAACTGTCATATTTAACGTTTTTATAGTTTTTTTTTAACAAAGAATATAATATAAAAAGAGTTTGGTTCAAATGAAACAAACTCTTATCCTAAAACAACAAATGCACTTTTTCTAGTTAGTAGTGCACTTTTCATATAAAAGTGCATTGAAAAATACAAAAAGTGCACTACGAAAAAGTGCACTACAAAAGTATGAAAAGTGTACTAAAAAGTGCAAATGCGAAAAAGTGCACTCTGAAGTAGGAAAAGTGCACTACTAATTACAAAAAGTGCATTCGTTTCAAAATAAGAGTTTGTTTTAGGTTAAGAGTTTGTTTCATTTGAACCAAACTCAATATAAAAAATACGAAAAAAAAATTCCGAAAAAAAAATCAAAAAAAAATCAAAAAAAATAAAAAAAATAAAAAAAATAAAAAAATAAAAAAATAAAAAAATCTTGACCATCCAATATATAGTGATGATGTAAATCTAATGGTTGAGATTAGTCCTCACTTTAAGGCAAAGGTTTCACCACAAGAGTGGGTCTCACTTGAACCAAAACCTCATAGAAAATATATAAATATCTAATAATATCCATATTATAGATAGGATAATAAACTAGTATGTATTTCCATACCTTATACGAGTTTTTCTTAAATAAAATATTAATCACAAAATATTTTCAAATACATTTATTATTTGAGAAAAATAATCATGTAAATGCTTAAATATAAATTTTGAATAAATATTTAAAATCAATAAAATATAAAAGTTATTTATTTGAAACAATAATATTTTATTAGTATTACGAATTAAATTAATATCCAAAACATGATAATTTATTTAATTATGAAAATAGATAAGCAATAAGATAAAAACTTATCAATTTATTATATATATACATCTGTCCGTTCAAACTAAACTTAATTATAGTGATATAAGATTGTACGTATATTACACTATTTTTATATTAAACTTAATTATCTAAACCTAGCATATGCATTCTATCTAAAAATAAAATAAATATCCTAATATTTGTATAATATATAGCATAAAAAATATCTTAATAATTTTCATATTTATCATATCCAAAAATAAAATATTATTTTTTAAATTAAGAATAGGATGTTCTATCCATTGATTATATAGTGATATAAGATTAATAATTTTTTTAAACTCAGCTCCGCTTTAGTATATAGTACTAGTATATATTCCCGTACATTGTACAGGTTTTTCTTAAATAAAATATTAATAATAAAATATTTTCAAATATATTTATTATCTGAGAAAAATAATCATTTAAATGCTTAAATATAAATTTTTGTTATGATCTTTGTAAAAAGATAAGGCAATTATATAACTAATCAAGATCTTTTTATATAAGGTAACAAATGATTGGATTATAATAATAACCAAATTGGCAAGGAGATTCCTAGTAATATAATGTTTTAAAGATAATTATTCAATTAAGATATCTTAGTTAAAAACGATTCTATCTAAAAATAAAATAAATATTCTAGAATTTGATAGCAAAAAAAATATCATGATGATCTTCTTATCTATCATATTCAAAAATAAAAGATTGTTTAATAATGAGATTTCCTATCCTATCTATATATTATAACTAAAGTCGAATCACTTAATCATACGTGTCAATCATTTAACTATGCCACCTAAGCAAATAAATTTTTACATTTACTAATTTGCCCATCTAAATCTTCAAATATTACTTAATTCTACCACACTATAATTTTCAAATACTATTTAATTAGGTCACTTTACTTACTGGTGATTTGTCATATTATACTTACCTTTTCTAATCGGAGTATCTATAAAAATATATTTTTATAAAAGGTATTAATTCTTTAAGATCAATGTATATAAAATCACTATTATATCTTTCTTAATTATCTTACATCTATGTAACTTTTTAAGATCAATCAATATTAAATAATTTTATTTTAAAATAAATTTAGATTAAATAATTATATTAAAGGAATAAATTTATTGTATTCTCTTCTATGCATATATATCCCTAAATTTTTATGGTTACTTTTTCTTCTTATTCAATAATTATATTTCCTAAATGAGTAGTTCAATTTGTATTTTTAAATAATTATTTAGATCAATTTTCTAAAGTAATTATTAAATAATTGTATTTTAAAGATCAATTTATTTGAAATAATTTCATAAAAAAATATTTAACATGCACGTAACTTTGTAAGATCAATATATACTCAATAATTGTATTTCAGGATCAATTTATGTTAAATAATTACATAAAAATAATCTTTAAATGTTTATGTAAAAATGATTGTTTCTATTTTAAATATATGTGTACATCCCTACAGTTTCAAGATTATTTTTTCTTCTCATTCACTAAATAAATATCCCAAATGTGAAAAATAATAAGATAATTTTCAAATATAAATTATTTAGGCGGTACAAAATATGACGGCAAGATTTTAAAAGATTCAATAACATGTTTCATGTATAATATCATAGCATTGTATATAGATTTATCATTGTATCATGAAATTTGATTAATCTTCATTATCATGAAGTTTGATTAATCTTCATTTTGTCAAATGCGTAGAAATTTCAATAAGATTTATCATATAATTTTTTTTTCAATAATGTTATCATGTAGATATTATATATATATATAAATTTCGTTAAAATTTTTATAATACAAATTATGCAAATATTTTCTTATCAGTTAATATCAATATACTATGATTAAAGTCGAATCCATCTATCCTATTTGTCATCACCTTAACTAGGCCACAAACCGCATTTAAGCCTGAACTATACTGCAATGTATCGTCGAATGAACCACTTACTTTTTCTAAGTGTTCAAATGAAAGCTCATCCTATATGATGATAATGGAGACAAACTTACAAAAGATTAACTTTTCACTTTCAGTTCCAAAAAAACTTTGAATCACGAAGAGGAAAATTGAGTTGTTTGCAGATCTAATGCAAATCATTGGAATATTACAATATGAATTTTCTTTCTCAAACATTATTTCGAACATATTTTTTCTTATTTTAGTATTATAGTTATTTCAAACATATTTTATTATTGGTTATCTATTTAATATTTGGAGGTTAAATTATATGAAGTTATTAACATTAAGTTATATTTTATTTATTTAAAAATAATTATTAATATTCACTTAAAATAAGTACTTATTTACAATAAGTGTATCAAAAAATTTATTAAAAATCCCGTGCAAGGCACGGGTACATCAACTAGTATTCTAAAAACATGAATAAGAATTTATCATATCTAAAAATAAGAGATTATTTTTAAAAAAAAAAAAGGGTAGTGTGGTCTAATCTAAAAATAACATGTGTCGTTTAATAATATTTTTAACATCCGTTTTAGGTTATAGTTATGATGATGATATCATAGAAAATATTAATAATAAACATGTATAGAACACAATATTTAATTACAAAAAATATCGACACAAATCTAATTAGGTTACGAACCTTAACCCAAACGCAAACCCAAAATTTATCACCAAAAAATAGTCCCTACTAGTTGTACCCGTCGTACCATGTACGACTACGATTCAGTATCTTATAGACATTATAAATAGGATATTAATAAATATAAAATATCAGTGATTTATTGCTCGTAGAATGTATATAATTTTCTAATCAATATAAATGATTAAATTTAATGTTAAGAATGATATATTAATAAGAAAATTAAGAAAAATATAATATAATTTTTTTCAAATTCAATTTAGTTAATTAATTTTCTAGATACTGATTTTTTTTATCAAAGCTTGATTTAAGATAAATTTTTTACATAAATAGATAAAAAAGATAAAGATAGAATAATGTTTGTTATTTTTAATTAAATTTTGAATTTAAAAATTAATTTTAAATGGAAGGTGGGGCCAAAATTAACTTGGTGGCTCAAAATTTAGGCAACTAATTATCTAGATATTGAATTTTTATCAAAATTTGATTTAAGATAAATCTTCTACATAATTAGATAAAAAGATAAAGATAGAATATTTTTCGTTAGTTTTTAATTAAATTTCGAATTTAAATTTTTTTCTTTCACATAAACAGATAGAAAAGAATGTTAATGAAAAAACTAAATCAATATAAATAAAAATTAATTCTTAAATTTATAATGGGGCCAGAATTTACATGGTGGCTCAAAAAGGTATAGCTTTAATATATAGTTATAGATTTTCCTATCTTATAAGATTTTGGTAGATTTTTACTAAAAAAAATAAGAAAATATCTATAAAAGATAGATAGTAGATAAATATCCGATTTTGAGAAATAATATTATTAGAATAATATTTTTTGAGTGTACGGGTCATAAAGATTATTGGAATAAGAAAGAAATATAAAAAATGAAATAATAAAAATGAAAAATAAGGTTTTTTAAATATGGAATGGGACCAGATTCATTCTGGTGACTTGAAAAAAGACAGCTTTAATATATAGTTATAGATTATAGATTCTTAAAAAAAAAACAAATTTTAGAAATTCGCAACATATAAAAATATTTTAATGAGACATCTAGTTGTTTGTATACTTGCCTACTTGGTTCGGCCAAAAAGCGTCTGTCTGTAGCCTCTTGATCCCATTCAGTTGTAGTTTATATATATTCCGTCTTTTCCTACGTAATTCCACAAATACCCATAACTTCAGCTTGTATTTCAAGAATCAAACAATCCCACGAGAAAAGAAAGATTCTGCTAAAAAAACAAAAATTCTAAACTTTGTATGATGGCTGGCCCTATACAGTGGAGTATACAGTATACCCATACAGTACAGACTACTAGCTAAAAGTTTTTCCCTAGCCTATATATACATCTCTACCTCTGCAAAGAGGAATTCTCCACTTTTGTTGAATAATAACTCTCTACTTTCGTTGAATAATATCATGGGAATTTCCTTTTACTTGAAGTGAGACCACCACTAAAACTGTGTATGATTCTGCTCCCCCCCATAAGATTATTTTATTTTCATATCCTTCAACCCTTTTCCATGCTTTCCGTGGTCATAAATGTTGCATTTTAAAAGGGATTTTAATGTTCCTAATCGGGCATATAGTAATGGTTGATTGTAATTCTATACTCCATACTTTGATTTTTCTATTATACGTACGCTTTAAGGACATATGAAAAGAAGCCACTAAGCCAACTCGAGAAACTATTTGCTAACTTTATTAATTTAAATATTTTTTCATATTTTTATTAGGCCGGTTTATGTTCCTAAAATGGAGTTTTATCATATATCATTTTGAAAAAAAAAACTGATCATAATTATAGCACAAAGGCTACCAATCCATTCCATATTCTAGATTAAGCATATAACAACGAAATGCATATTTTTGTGATTTTATATATATATATATACATATGTTGTTAATTTTGATATGCTTAGTTAACAAATGCCGTCATATTTAGAATATTAAAAAAGTACCATATAATTAATTCAACATGAATGACATAAAAAATAATATCAAGGATACGGAGTGTTTTTTTATCAAAAGTGTTTATAATGAAAAAAAAGAAAAATATTAAAGAGACAACTAAATGATATGATTGGAATTGCAAATAATTTTATCGTCCTAAAGAAAAGAGATAACTAAATGTTAGAGCATGTCTAACAGATTCTCCCTATCTTGTTGTAAATTTCATTTTTAGAGAATTTTATGTTGTTTTTAACCTAACTAGTTTTACCCGTCGTACCATATACGACTACGATTCAGTATTTTATAAACATTATAAATAAAATATTAATAAATAAAATATAATATAAACTTTGATATAAGTAATTTATTTCACTTAGAATGTATAATTTTTTAATCAAATATTATATTATTCATATTTTATTACTTTTTATGTACGTAAATTTAGAGATTGTCAAATATTTCAATATATCTATTAAATATTTTATCATCTATTTTGATTAATTTTAAGCATTATAAATATTTATCATTAATTTTTTATAAAAGAAAATCAATTTATACTTATAAATCCCTTCGTCAAAAGATATGTGCTAAAAGATTTATATTTATTTTATAATATTTTAAATATTTTATCTTTAATTTTAAATATTTGTATAAGGAAGCTTTCAAAAGATATTGTTATACTAGATAAATATTTATTTCATGTTAGAGATAAATTTAAATAGTTAAAAAAGAATTTAATAAAAAGAAGTTATAATAATAGATAAAAATAATTTTTTCAAATATAAGGTGGGGCCAGAATCATTCTGATGGCGCGAAAAGGTACAACTTTAATATATAGTTATAGATAGATTTATCATTCTATTCCCCATGATAGAGAAGGAGGAAGAAAAGTGGAAAGTTGCCTCTAAATTTAAAGAATTTCCCAAAGTATTTGAAAAATGTATTAATTGCATATAATAAACCATCAAATTAGAAAATTTAGTATTATATATATATAATAATATAAGTAGAATTCTTCAAAATAGAGAATTTGTTGTAGTTAGAGTTAAAAATTTATAGAGAACTAGTTATACCCATCGTGTCATGCACGACTATATGAACTTAATACTTAATTTATTTAATAAATATGATTTTGATTTAATATACAATCTTGATTTTAATGCTTAATTTATTTTTGAAAAAATATAAATAAAATCTATTTGAATTATAATCATTCAATTTTAAAAGTCTTTTTAAAAATAGATAAAAAGACAAAATAATGTAAATTCTTATAATTTTTTAATCAAATTAAATTCTTTAAAAATATTTTAAATAAAAAATTAATAAGAAAAGATAAAAAAAATATGAATAAAGATTGAATTATTTAAAGATAATTTTGTTTTCTATATTTACATGAATACCCCAAAAATAAAATTAAGGAAAAGATGATTAATTTTTTTTTCTCAAAATTCAATTTTGGAAAGTAATTATCTAGATATTGAAAAAAATTTACTCTTTTTTTTAATCAAAATTTAATTTAATACAAACATTTACCTAATTAGACAAAAAGATAAAGATACAATAGTTTTTCATTATTTTTAATTAAAATTCGAATTTAAAATTTTCCCACATAAATAGATAGAAAGAAATTTATTTGGAAAAGCTAAATTAATATAAATAGAAATTAATTTTTTATAAATAAGGTGGGGTCAGAATCAATATGGTGGCTCGAAAAAGTACAACTTTAATATTTAGTTATAGATATGTGTTTTTTATTTTTCATTTTGAAGAAAGTTATAAGAAAATTGCTTGGGATGTACTTTAAAAAAAAGGTTTCATTGCCCTAAAACAATGAGAAAATTTTGAGTACATGAATCCATCTTAACATATTTTAAGTTGAAATCAAATTCTAATAAAGTCCATTTTTTAATTTTACGAGTATATTAGTGCTCGTTTGGTTAAATACTGAAAATAGAATTCATATGAATTTAATTCTTGGGAATTGATTTCCTGGAAATTATAAATCATGAGAATTTAAAAAATATGTTTGGTTGAAATTAAACTATGGAGGAATTTGATTTTACCCACCCCCACCTAGGTAATTGTAATTCCTCCATTTTGGAGGAAGTGCAAATCATGAGAATTTAACTTCATGTGTTTTATCCGCGAAAATAATGTAACCAAACACATATATTAGATGCTACTTCTTGGGTTTTTTTAATATCATTGGGATTTTAATAAACAACCAAACAAGATGATAGTTTGCATATAGGAGTAGTTTAGATGCATGTTTTATATATGTTTTAGCTAGTTTTAGGTTGGGTTTTATCTAGTTTTTAAGATTTTATATTATCGGGTAGATTGTGCTTGTTTGCTCGGTTTTGCGGGTTTTTAGGTTTATGAGAAAAAGCGGGACAAATCTTAGTTGATCATTGCGAGGGTGGACGAGTTGAAGGAAGCTAGGAGGTGGTACAGAGGAGTTTGAAGAAGTAAAAGTGAAGACTAAAAGAGGAGCCAAAGCGCCGATTGCAACTCGGGATGCAATCCGAGCAATGTCGACTGAAGCTGATTACGCGATTTGCCAATTGCACGGCCGCACAATCTGAGACCCAACCCGCGCAATCTGGGAGTTCACGAGGACATGCAATGGGCTGAAGAATTGGGCCGACCTTTTGGGCTTAGATTATATCTTGTTCGAAAGTGTGGTTAATGATAAGTTTTTGAGGATTGTTTTGAGAGACATATTCAAGCCTTTGTTAGTTTATTTTTATGATAACTTTTATCATACTTTTGGAGGCTAAGTTTTTCTCTCAAGAAAGCAACTTTGAAACTCTTGTAAGTTTGTTTTCAATTTAATTATGCATTGCTAAATTTATTGTGTTTGGCTAGTTATTGAAGTCATGATTTTCATATTGTTATGAGGTTTGATTGATTCTCAACCAACTTGAATAGAATTTATTCCCTATGCTTAATTGAATCTAAACTAGGGTTTTGTTAGATTAGCTACCTAATTGAATTTCTAGTTATAACTGAATCTGATTAATAACCGGTCGGAGTTAATTTGATCAAGATTATACTTTAATCAATTTAGTACTGGTTGGACTAGTTGGTTAAAGAAGGGAATATATTCACAAGTTACTTAGATGTCTGTTTGCTCCAAAATGTTTGTTTCTATTGATAACTTGAATCGTTATGCTGTTGTTTAATTGAATCTAGAAGGTCTTCTAGGTTGTTAGATGATTAGGGTTGTTACGCTGTAATTCTATCAAATAAATCTGAAGTTCGGATCTTAATCCTTAGTAGAGTCATTATCCACAATAGATTTTTCAAGTGAGAATATAATCAAAAGAATCAATGATCAACAAAGCAATATCATGATGGATTTAACTAGTTGAACACGCTTGTCTCTTATTGATTTAAATCATCTTTTTCATTTATATTTACTTTTATTTTGCATCTTAGATTAGACTTTCAATCATAAAAAGTCCCTTCTTTGGTTACTTGGCATCCAAGTAATAACACAAATATACGAGTCCTTGTGGAATCGACCCTTACTTACCGCTCTATTAAGTTTGGTTAAGTTAGGTTCTTAGATAGGTATAATGAAAATACCTCATCAACACACAAGTTTTCTTTTTGAAAGTAAAATTAATTTATTAATTGAAAATCGTATAAAGTAAATAAGATTTGATGTTTCTATATACACTCTTTCGCGTCGTTGTTTCTTACAACCTTTCAAGAGGAGGTCTACGAATGTTTGTAGTGTTGAGGTTGATCTTGATCTGATTAAACTAATTTTAGATGAAAAATTGAAATATGTGAGGCAGAGATTGGATCTGGACAGGGAAATTTGACTATAATCTTGCCCCAATTAACGTCGAAAACCACCAAATGAAACTAATAACCATAGGAATCCGCCATCGTTGACAAAATTGGTCATATGTCAAACAGTGCCCTAAATATCACAGGGACAAGAGAGAACGGACAAACTACTCTGCATAGATAACTGTCGCCATTGTTGATTGTTGAAGAGAGCGAAAATAGAGAAAAATAGTCTCCGAAAATAAATTATCTCCTTCACATTATAATTTATTTATTGATGTTCTATTCCTATTATTCTTTAATCGATAGTAATCACTTCAACATCAATAAAACTATACACCATCTTCAAATCCCGACTTTTTATTTCACAATTGTAATTCCTTATCACATATCCAATCGACGCTTAATCCTCCTTTTCTTAGAGCCGCTAAATATATAAAAATATATTTATTTAAAAATATTTTTGTTGGAATATTTTTTTAAAGTTATTGCACCTAACAATCAACTTTATTCTATTAGATGAAAAGAAAACATATTCCCTTAGCACTTGATATTGATCGATAATTTTACATTTGCATATTTTTCTTGTTATTTCAAGAGAATAAGATGTTTTGCAGAAAAATAATGTAAGTATTTTTTTTTAAATTAAGTGTGTTTTTCAACATAAAGAAAACAAGGTGTGAGTTACTACTTTTCTACAAAATCATCTAATCAATTTGTAAAAAAAAAATCAACTAAGAGATTTTATAACTTTGTATGTTATCCTAATCTTAAGTGGATAAAAATGAACATTTATGATAAAAAGTTCTCCTTTTAGTTTTTCTCTTGAAATTTTTGTCTTGCACCTTTTTGAATATAGTAAAAAGTTCTCATTATGGAGCCACAAGTAAAATTTCAATCTTTGCAATCAACTTTCGACCAAAAGATCTTATTTAATTTTCTATACGTTGAATATAGAGGTGACATATAGACTAAATGAATATGATGCCAACATATATAAAAAGTCTTTTATTTAGGCTCCGTTCGGCAATGGGTAGTTGATGTAGTTAGTTTGAGTTTATGGAGTTGATGAAGTTGATAGTAGTTGATATTTTGCAAAAAATATAAGGTTGGGGGAGGTACATTATGTAGTTGATGCAATTGATTTGAGGTAGTTGAATTTTTTTTGACATTGCCAAACGGAGCCTTAGTATATAGATATAGAGTTTGGTTCAAATGAAACGAACCCTTATCTTGAAACGAACTTTTATCCTGAAACGAATGCACTTTTCCTATTTCGTAGTGCACTTTTTCTATTTCAGAGTGCACTTTGTCAGATTTGCACTTTTCGCACTTTGCAATGCACTTTTCATACTTTTTGTAGTGCACTTTTTCGGGTTGCACTTTTTGTACTTTACAATGCACTTTTGTATGAAAAGTACACTACGAACTAGTAAAAGTGCACTCGTTTCACGTTTTAGGATAAGAAATTGTTTCATTTGAACCAAACTCTATAGATATATACTGATATACATATTGATTAATTGATAGGTTAATTAATTTGACTGGAATTCCTTTGCGGACATTAAACTCTGCGCCACCTTCTCTTTAAA
This sequence comes from Fallopia convolvulus, assembly GCA_964016875.1. Classification (NCBI taxonomy): domain Eukaryota; kingdom Viridiplantae; phylum Streptophyta; class Magnoliopsida; order Caryophyllales; family Polygonaceae; genus Fallopia; species Fallopia convolvulus. The sequence goes on from OZ024724.1 coordinate 15,698,022, forward strand.
AATGATGAAAATTGCTGCATTTCCTTCTAGCAAATTTGCGCTGTTTGTGTGATGTAAGAAAATATTTATTTTAAAATCCAATAGTGTTGGATCGTGATGCGTTAGTAACAATACAGGGAACTAGTAAGGTTCCCTGGGCAACGGAAATAAACAGTAAGAACACAGAATTTATAGAGGAAACCTTCTGTCCGACCAACCAGTCGTAGAAAGAAAAACCTCTACCCCTGAGACTCCTTCTCAGAGGATTTTCAATAGAATACTTTTATTAAGTTTCAACGATTACAAGGCAAGTCTAGTAACTAAGGCTCCTACCAAAGTTCCCTTGGTAACTATGGCTCTGACCGAAGTTCAACCAACTAGACTTGTACAACCCTAAGCGTAAACCTAAATGGAAAGTAAACTACTGACTTACTTGTGGATTCTTCACCGGAAAAAGCCACACACTCATACACTTGAAAAGCTCTCTTCTCAAGTTCTTCGTCTTCAACCACTCGAAAACCACACCTTTAACCCTAGCTAACCCTAGTTATTTATAAGATAAGTCAAGTCTGATCTCACACGTAATTCTTGCCTAATTACGCTAATATTCCACTTAACAAATCCCACACAATAAGGAAAAAGATTGTTTGTGATTTTGGATCCTCAACCATGTCGATTCTTCCCAAAACCGAATGATCTCGGATTTCCCAAGATAAGATCGTGTGAAGATTGATCTTATCCTTTCTTTTATCTCCTTAAGCAACCGCCTACAGCTGTAGAATCTTCGTAGAAGATCGCTCGCAGAAGATAAGGTAACTTGCCATTTATAGAAAGCCGCGTTCCTTCTCAAACGCACTTCCTAAATCTGTCACTCGTTCCCTCCATCGTTCCTCACGATGTTCCTTCACTCGTGACCATGTACCTGTTTTCCTGAAACACTTACATGTAGAAGCAAGTTATATTTACTAAGTTTGTTATCATCAAAACTAAGAGAAACCATGGAACAACTATTGTTCCAACAATTTCCCCCTTTTTGATGATGACAAACCTATACAAAAATGCATGTCTAGAAACCAATAGAAATATAGATCAGAAAAAAATTCCTGTGTGGTTCCCCCTTAACAAATGCACTGTTGTTCCTACTCGTCAAAGGTAACAACTTATTCCCCCTCAGCCAAAGTTCCCTCTGTATTTCCTGGATAGAACGCATCTCTGCATTTTTCCTTACTTCCCCTTTTGACATCATCAAAAGGTCAACAATCATCAAGCAAAACATAGAGCAAACGAACAAATTTAATTGAAACTTAAAACCATTCATAAACAAAAGATAGTTATTATTATAGATAATTGTCGCAGGAATCACAGCCAGAGAAAACATAAAAACATAAAAAGTCTTAACATCCAAGAAACAAAGAAAAATTTTAAGTTGGGGATAGATGGGCTAAGGAACTAGAGAGGGTCCACATCATGGTTCGGAGGAGGTGGAATCAGCAGCAGCAGTGTCAGTGTCTCTCTTAGCCAGGTACCCAATGATGGTACTCAACTGAGAGGAAATCTTTTGAAGCTCGATCAACAACTTGGCAGAAACACCTTCACTCAGCGAAGAACTCCCAACATCCTTCTGGGCAGTCTTCTTTGCAGCTGTTCCCTTTGAATCACCCTGAAAGCTCATCCTCGAGATATTGCACATCTCCAAGGGTAATCCAAAGAACTCCTCTTTTGAAGGCTGATAAGCCTTTCGTTCCTTCAGTATAGCCTTCACAAAGCGAGGATAAGGTATGCTATGCTTCTTCCCAGTGCACTTAGCCATTTGCCTCATCATAATCTCCGGAAGACTGATACGTTCCTTCCTTAAAAACTTGTCAAGCAGAATCATATCATTGATAGTGAGCGTAGTCCTCTTCTCCAGCCTTGGAACAATAACCTTGATGAGAAACTGATGTGCAATCCTTGCAGTGTAGCTCAAGTCGGTGGTTAAGTAGGGACCAGAGGCAGGAACTTTTCCCATGACCCGCCTGATTAACTGAGCTTTGTTCCTTGGCCAGTTACTTGATGTGTGAACATCCCCATATCCTTCAGCAGGCACCTTCAGAATTGTGGCAACAGATCCCAAAGAGAAAGAAATTTCCATCCCACCTACAGTAGCAAAACCCATTGGACCAGTAGAGAGATTGGCTAGTTGATAGGATTGAAAGAATAGGGAAAGAAGGGACACATCTACCTTGACTCCAACGTCACATATTTTCTCCCATCCCTGGAACTTGAGAAGTTCCCAAAACTCCTCCAAGTCATGGCTTTTCAGGAACGCTTCGGCGATCACCAGAGGAGGGACAACCTTCTTTAAACGATCCTTCTTGGAGCTTGCCGCTGGTTCCATTGGCAGTTTGCCTTGCGCCTTTGCAGACTTGAGGTCCTTTTCAACCTCTTCTTCTATCTCAGCCTCTTCTTCATCACCTTCACCATCAGAGTCGTGCTTTTCTTCTTCTTCTTCCTCACCCTCATCAGAGCCCGAGCCAACCACTTCTTCCTCTTCCTCTGGATCTTCTTCTTCTTCTGAGGATTCCTGAGCCACCTGTTCCTTAGGAACGGTGGAGCGAAGGGCGTACTTGGATCCAGAAGGAGTGACCTTCGGCTTTTTGGTTGCGGGGGAAGGGGTTCTTTCCGAGTCAGAGATGTGAAAATCTGAGACGGTAGGGGAGGAACACTCTTTTTCGCCTTTCGCTTGCCACGACTTGTCGGCTTTACCCATCCTGGTCGCTCACTTATCGACACAAACACCTCCTTTTCAGGTTCAGCGGTGGTGTCCTTCGGAGGCGAATTCACCTCTTCCTTCTCCATTGCATCCTTGCTTTCCTGGGCATCCTTTGTCTCAGCAGCCTTCTTAGAGGGGTTGTCCGAGGGAACCACAGAATGATCCTTCTCAGATTTGTCACCCTCAGTGTCTTTTGCCGATGAGGCCATATCAGCGGTGGCCACACCAGTGTCGGAAACAACATCGAATTTGGTTTCGAGTTTGGAGATTGGAGAGGGAGAGGAAAGTTTGGCCTTTTTGAGGGTTTCAAGTTGGGCTTGAATTTTGGCGATCTCAGCAGCATTGAGACCCTCAAAGTTTAGGATTGGAGTGTTTGAGGAGGAAGCCATTGTTACATAGGAGAGAAAAGATCGAAGCTTGGAAGAAGATTTAGGGTTGGAGAGAATTAAGGATGCGGTAAAAAAAAATGACCGAGATAAGAGTTTATAAAGCACACCTCTTTCCTTCTTGATAAAGATCACAATCTTTCCCAAAGATCTTCTATCCAAATCCTAACGGCTAAGAATTTCCATAATGATGAATTTTCACCGCCATTAAGTCTTGTCTGCGTAGATGTCCTATCGTTCCCTGCAGAATTACTGTGCAACGGCTGGATTTTTCAAATGAGCAGTCACAACGGCTATAACTCTACTGCAATGCTTTTGTGATTGACGTCTGTTCTTTTGCAAAAATCTTCAAAAGTAATCAAAGACGTTCCTTTAATGTAACAATATTTGCAACCACTAGTTCCATACCTCGTTACCATGAGTGGATAAAAAGGCTATGTTTGAACATACAAGGGACTTGAGACGTTCCATTCAAACTTTTTGTGGGCTGGGAATATTTTTGACATCCACACAATTATTCCCCGTTTAAAGGTAATAGAAAGAGGTTCATAGGGAACGTTTGTGTGGACCAGGCTAAGGGACAATCTTATAACCAACTATCATTTCGGCTTGAAGTGAGGGATAAAATAGATCAAGTTGGTTATTTTTGGGCCAAAAAGAAATCTTGGATGTAAGTAATTATAGTTTCAGTTCCTTTTAGCATGCAACATTTAACAATTTCTAATATATACAACATCTATGCATAGAGGAACGATATAAGCCATTAGAAAACTTGTCAAATGATATGTAGTTACCTGAGATGTTACCTTTTTAGTCAGGCATTGAGGGAATAAAGGACCGGGACTTGTTTACTCCAAGGAAATCATTCCTAGTAACATCCTCAGATCTTCATAGGGTTTTCTATCCAAAGCCTTGGTGAAAATATCTGCCACTTGATTTTCAGTCCTACAATGATCCATCTTGATAAAACCTTTTTCAACATTATCTCTTAAGAAATGATGTCGAATATCTATATGTTTGGTTCTAGAGTGATGCACATGATTTTTGGAGATATTGATGGCACTTGTATTATCACATAAGATAGGAATAGTTCCAAGAGACATACCAAAATCTACCAGTTGCTGTTTTAGCCACAATACCTGGGAACAACAGGCAGCTGCTGCGACATACTCCGCTTCAGCCGTTGAAAGAGCAACTGAATTTTGCTTCTTCGATCCCCAAGACACCAAGCATGGTCCAAGGAATTGGGCCATCCCTGATGTGCTCTTCCTATCCACCAAGTGACCTGCAAAATCTACATCCGAGAATCCGACAAGTTGGAACGAGTTGTGCCTTGGATACCATAGACATAACGCGTCGTTCCCTTTCAAGTAGCGTAGAATTCTCTTCACTTCTTTCAGATGTGTTTCTTTAGGATTGGCTTGAAATCTAGCACAGAGACACACACTGAACATAATATCTGGCCGACTGGCCGTTAGGTACAACAGGGAACCAATCATTCCTCGGTACATCGTTTGATCAACATCAACACCATTTAGATCAGCATCAAGACGAGTATTAGGAGAAATAGGGGTATCAAAACTCTTTGTAGAATCCATACCGTACTTCTTCAACAGTTCCTTGATGTACTTTTGTTGATGTACCTTTGTTCCCTCATCAGTTTGCACCACTTGTAGTCCAAGAAAGAAAGTGAGCTCTCCGATCATGCTCATTTCAAACTCACTGCTCATAAGTTTCTTGAAGCTTTCTACAAGTTTGGGGTTAGTAGAACCAAATATAATATCATCAACATAAACTTGAACTACTAAAACCTCACCGGCTTATCCCCTTAGGAATAATGTTTTGTCGATCACACCACGTCTGTAACCATTGGCTAATAGAAACTGAGCGAATCTATCATACCAAGCACGAGGAGCCTGCTTAAGGCCATAAAGAGCCTTATCCAACACATAGACATGGTCAGGGTGATCAACATCTTCAAATCCTAGAGGTTGTAGAACATAGACCTCCTCTTGTAGGTAACCATTCAGGAATGCTGTCTTCACGTCCATTTGATACAACTTGAATCCCTTGTGAGCAGCATAGGCGATTAGAAGACGGATGGCTTCTATTCTTGCAACAGGAGCATACGTTTCATCGTAGTCAATCCCTTCTTGTTGATTGTACCCTTTTGCTACAAGTCTCGCCTTGTTCCTTGTGACCGCTCCGGTGTCATCAAGTTTATTCCTAAAAACCCACTTTGTTCCTATAGCCATCTTGTGCTTTGGCTTGGGAACTAGTCTCCATACTTTATTCCTCTCAAACTGGTGTAGTTCCTCTTGCATAGCAACTATCCAGTCAGGGTCTTTTAATGCTTCCTTTACATTCTTTGGCTCTGCAAGAGAGATAAACGCATTGAAAGCACAAAAATTCTTAATAGAGGAACGAGTAAGCACACCTTTGTCGTATGGAGTGATGATGTTGTCAACAGGATGATCCCTCTTTTGATGATAGTTCCTGACTTCAATCTGAGTGGGATCTGTACTTGACTCATCTTGTTCCTGTTGGCTTGTCGTTCCATGTGATGTTCCTTCTTCATGATCTTCCTCAATGTCTTCATTCTGTGAAGTATCATCTTCTGGAACTAATGCACTTTTTGTGTCATCTCCATCCAAGTCAGGACAAGGAGGTATAACATTGTTATCTGGAACTTGTGCACTTGAATCTGGATCGACTTCATCATCTGAATCTGAGTTTAGAACCTTCATTGCATCCTCGTTACTGGACAAGTTCCCTCCATTTTTGGACTCGTCAAAGACAACATGAATGCTTTGTTCAAACTTCTTAGTCCTTTTATTGAACACCTTGTAAGCCTTACTGTTGGATGCGTATCCCAGAAAGATGCCTTCATCACTCCTTGGATCAAACTTGCCTAGCTCGTCTTTTCCATTGTTGTGAATGAAGCACCTGCATCCAAAGACTTTCAAGTGGGATATATTTGGATTTCTTCACTTGATTAGTTCATATGGAGTTTTTGAAAAGTTGGAACGTATGGTGACTCGATTAATGATGTAGAAAGCAGTACCGACTGCCTCAGCCCAAAAGGACCGAGGCAAGTTACTTGCCAACATCATAGTACGAGCCATGTTCTGTAGTGTTCCATTCTTCCTTTCTGCAACGCCGTTTTGTTGAGGAGTCCTCGGCGCAGAGAAGTTTTGAGACACTCCATGTTCATCACAGTAACTTTGAAACATGGAATTCTTGAACTCTGTTCCGTTGTCAGATCTGATAGCTTTCAGTTTTTGTTCTGTTGATGCTTCTACTTTCTTGATCCAGCTTTTGAATGCCATGAACGTCTCGTCTTCGGAACCTAGAAAGAGAGTCCATGTATATCTAGTAAAATCATCAACAATAACAAAAATGTACCTGCTACCGCCATGACTTCTCACCCACATGGGACCGCACAAATCCATGTGTATCATGTCAAGAGGATGAGAGGTGCTCACTGACAACTTTGGCTGAAAAGATGATTTGCTTTGTTTTCCTTTTACACACTCTTCACATAAGCTTTCTTTTTCTGCAAGAACCTTGGGTAGTCCTATCACCAGATTTTGTGAGTAGAGTTTGTGGATTCCTCGATGGTTAGCGTGACCAAACCTCCTATGCCAGAGATCAGTCTTGTCGGCTATTGTAACAAAGCAGAGTTCTTCTTGTGGTTGGAAACTTGAGTCGACATAATACACATTGTTTCGCCTCTTTCCTTTCAGGACCACAAGATTTAGTTTCATATTCTTGATCATATAGCCATCTGAGGTAAAGGTTACCTTGTTTTTCCCTTGGTCACAAAGCTGAGCAATACTCAACAAGTTGTAACTAAGACCTTTCACCAAGCTTACGTCTCTAACGCTGATTTTATCATTTAGCTTGACTTCACCTGTTCCAATGATTTCTCCTTGATTGTTGTTGCCAAAGGAAATGTTTCCTCCAACGTTGTTTTGAAGTGAGGACAGAATACTCTTGTTCCCTGTCATGTGACATGAACACCTGCTGTCAAGGACCCAGCGGACGTTCCCCCTCACTTCAACCTGCAAGAAAGAAATCACGTTTTAACGACCCAGGCCTGCTTAGCCTTCCCGGGTCGGTTAGCATAGCTCACAGAATGATAAATATTAGATTGCACTCAAGTAGCTTTCTGTGAACTCTTGGAACTAGAAGCAATATTTGAGGGATCAACATGATTTTTCCCTTTTTCATTTTTAGAATCTTGCTTCTTTTGAGGTTGTGGGGCCTGTTTCTTTCTTTTCTGATGAGATTTATCATACCCTTGATTCTTCTTACCAGACCACTGTTTCTTGTTGTTCCTTTTATTCTGGTTTTGAGCCCTTTTGTTTGACATTTCTAGTCTAACCTTACAGTCTTTTTGAACATGACCTCCCCCACCACAGTGATAGCACACCCTATAGTATTCACCAAGATAGCGTTTAGGATGTGGTTTCTGGAGGGTTCGTTCCTTTGCTCGTTCCTTGGAAGGAACTTTATGCTGGTTCCCTTGAGACTGTTTTAGGTATATTTTATGAGCCGTTTTTCCATAATACCATTCAGAGTTGTCATTAAGATTACTTTCAAGAATTTTGACTCTACTTTCTAGATGAATTACCTTATCTCTAGCGGATTGAAGTTCCCTAGCTTTTCTTTCCATTTTCTCTTCAAAGGTAAGATCATCCGGAGGATATTCAGATTTGTTTTTACCATAACCAATACCAGACCTAGCAGGACTGAACTCAAATCTGAGTTCGTTTACTTAGTTCATGCTCTAATTCTTCATTTTTGAGTTTGTGAACAAGTAAATCTGACCTAAGTTCGTTATTGGTTTCAGTTAGAGTCTTAATATCTTTCTTATAATCTTCACATTCTGAACAAGGAACAACTGAAGTAACAATAGTTTTTGATAATTTTTCTTCAAGATTTAGACATTTCTCATCAGAAGTTTCTATTTCATCTTGCATCTTTAAATTATCTTCAAACAACTTTTTAACAAGGATAACAAGATCAGACTGTTTAGCACTCTCTATACTAGAAAGAAATTGTTCAAGAGTTACCTCTTGATTAACATCTTCAGTCTTCAGAGCCATGGCACAGATCTTTGAATCAGATTCATCATCTGAATCAAGATCCCAAGCAGCAATGTAGGCCTTCTTCTTCTCGTTCCCAGTGTCGTTACCTTTGGGACAACTCTTTGCATAGTGACCCTTTTCCTGACAGTTGAAGCAGGTAACGTCCTTGGTCTCCTTCTTCTCAGAGTTGACCTTCTCTTTTTCATTCAAGGCTCCTTGCTTCTTGCCTCTCTTGTAGAATGCCCTCATGGTTTCTGTTATGAGAGCCACGTCAGAGTCTTCTTCCAATGTAAAGACTCCTCTTCTGGTGGTTATGTTTTCAACGACGTTGTGAGTGTTGTTTGAGTTCATTCTGTATTCCTGCACTAACACACAATCTAGAGCAAACCTGCTCTGATACCAATTGTTGGATCGTGACGCGTTAGTAACAATACAGGGAACTAGTAAGGTTCCTTGGGCAGCGGAAATAAACAGTAAGAACACAGAATTTATAGAGGAAACCTTCTGTCCGACCAACCAGTCGTAGAAAGAAAAACCTTTACCCCTGAGACTCCTTCTCAGAGGATTTTCAATAGAATACTTTTATTAAGTTTCAACGATTACAAGGCAAGTCTAGTAACTAAGGCTCCTACCAAAGTTCCCTTGGTAACTACGGCTCCGACCGAAGTTCAACCAACTAGACTTCTACAACCCTAAGCGTAAACCTAAATCGAAAGTAAACTACTGACTTACTTGTGGATTCTTCACCGGAAAAAGCCACACACTCATACACTTGAAAAGCTCTCTTCTCAAGTTCTTCGTCTTCAACCACTCGAAAACCACACCTTTAACCCTAGCTAACCCTAGCTATTTATAAGATAAGTCAAGTCTGATCCCACACGTAATTCTTGCCTAATTACGCTGATATTCCACTTAACAAATCCCACACAATAAGGAAAAAGATTGTTTGTGATTTCGGATCCTCAACCATGTCGATTCTTCCCAAAACCGAATGATCTCGGATTTCCCAAGATAAGATCGTGTGAAGATTGATCTTATCCTTTCTTTTATCTCCTTAAGCAACCGCCTACAGCTGTAGAATCTTCGTAGAAGATCGCTCGCAGAAGATAAGGTAACTTGCCATTTATAGAAAGCCGCGTTTCTTCTCAGACGCACTTCCTAAATCTGTCACTCGTTCCCTCCATCGTTCCTCACGATGTTCCTTCACTCGTGACCATGTACCTGTTTTCCTGAAACACTTACATGTAGAAGCAAGTTATATTTACTAAGTTTATTATCATCAAAACTAAGAGAAATCATGGAACAACTATTGTTCCAACAAATAGTCAATAATGAAATATGAAAAAGTTTAAAATATGACGTGAAAAGTAAAATTGGAACCTCTCCGTCATGAAATTTTCCTCGTGGTTTGGTGGTAGAGGTGTATTGTATTTCATGAAGTTACTTACCATGTACAGTATGTATGACGTTGCGAGTATGAAAATTTTCAACAATGGCATAATCGTAAATAAGTACATAGAGCATGTACTTTCTTGACCTTAGAAAACTCGAAGCTTTGTCCGTGCAAAATCCAACACCTTGAACTCAGCGCGACGTCGCTTTGGTCTCTCGACCTCCAAAACGGCGGCGCTGCACCCGATCAACGCAACCTTTTTTTTTTTTTTTAATTTTTAATTTTAATTTTTCTCCGATAAACCTCTCTTAACTCTCCCCCGAGTGTTTACAGAAGGAAGGAACCGAAAAAACCCCTTGACTTGACATCCAATCCCCTCGCTGTATACCGTATAAATGGTGTGCGTTTAATTGACCCTGATTTTCTCCCCTTTCGTTACTCTATTGCCTCCTTTTCTCTTTCTACGTCTCAGTCTGCGTTAATCCGTGGTGTTCTTCACCCTTTTCTCTTTTCTCCGTTCACTCTGTTCTATCTTTTGTCCTTGTTTTGTTTACCGAGGACGGTTTTACTCTTCACTCCACTACCCACGAACGATCCTGCGTTGTTTCTCAGCGGAAAGGTGATTAAAAAGGTCATCTTTCTCAATTCTTCTCTTCTTTTCTGACTCCCTTTTCTTTTCTCTCTCTTTGAGTTAATGAATGCTGCTTCTTTAAATCGCTGCTGCTTTAAAGTTTTCATCTTTACTGTTGAATTGCTATTGTTGATTTGATTGGAAAAAATCTGGGTTTTGGTGTTTGGAGTTGGAAGTGTCTTGAACAATGTGGGTTTTGTTTGTTTTTGATGTCAGTTTTTTGGTTGATCAATGTGAGTTTTTTTTTGGGGTTGATGTCAGAATTTAATCAGCGTGATTTTGATGTGAGTTTTGTTCAATCTGGTTTCTTTAAGTTGAGTATGGATTTTATAAGCCTGTTCTTGAATGTTTTAGTTTTGCTGGTTTTTCTTTTCATCGTTGATCACCGATCAGAGAGCAGGGCAGTTGATTGAGCTTCTGAGGAGGCTCATCACTTTGTTTTTGCCTGTCCCTATCTTTGACACCTTGCATGTTTTATGTGTTCTCTTATCTGGGGTGTCTTTGAAAGTTTGGATTGTTCTATTTCAACGGTGGCAAAACCCTCATCCATGAAATTAGAATCGTAATCCTTTATTCTATTGAATATGATTTGGTAACCCCCAATTTTGATGAAGTTTTATCTCATCTATTGGAGCAAATTTTCCTGTTTCCTTTCTATAAATAAAGTATACTGAGCAGTTTGAGGCTTTTAGATACTATAGGCATTTAGATCTTAATATCTTGTTCAAAAAGTGATGCATGATCATGCATTCTTTTTTAACGAGTTAGGGTGATATGCGTTCTCTTGGACTGTTGGATTAAGCTGGTAAAGCAGTGGAATTCTGGTGCTTGAAGGCAAGCAAATGGTATTCAGATTTCTGGATTTGTTCTGGAAGCTGATTCTGTATTGGATCAAAGCTTTCTCTGTGCCTCAGACTGGGCTATTTAATATTTAGAGTATGTCTGTGTGTAGGTTTGTTGCTATAATCTGATGAATTCTGTGGACTACACTTTTTTTATTGAGCCAATTTTTCTAATAAGGGACAGTTATATTGGAGCAGAAAATAGTTCCTATGACACTAATAGATGAATGCTTAGTGATTTTGGCAACGATAAGATGAAGCCCGTTTAAAGCATTACTGTTATGAGATAGGTTTCAGCTTATTTCATAATAAAAATACTACTTAATAGCATCTTCTTTTCAGATCAATAGATATTTCTTTTGTAGCTAAACGACTTCCAATCACATCTTTATAATGTTTCTTGGCAACATATCTGTGCTTTTGCAGGTCATGTCATCCTTTGCGAAGTGTATGGAATCATACTACTAATCAAGACTCTTGCTAAGATTTAAATTGTATGTACTTCCACTTGATTAGTACTTTTGGACTTTTTCCCTGTGGTTATGCCTTTCTTGTGTGTTTTCGGTGTCTGGAGAGTAAAATTTCTTGTCTAATTGCAAGAAGTTTGGATTTATTAAACTAAGGATTTAACTGAATTTCTCAAAAGGGTGTGCTTGGTATACATGCATCTGCCTTTATACTGAATAAATACTTCAGACATTATAAACATGTCTACCAAACACAACCGAAGTAGTTTTGGAGAAAATTAATTAAGTATTGGGTCTTGAGGATTTTTCGGTATATATATATATATATATATATATATATATATATATATATATATAAGGACAAAAGTCATGAAGTATACATGTCAAATATGTGCATCAGTGCATGAAATCGACAAAAAATTGGCTGAATTTTGCAGACTTCTGCTATGTTGTTAAAGGTAATTAATTTGTTAAAAAAACGACACTCTAAAATATGCTTTCTGTCGTGTAGTCCAACAAAATTAGGTGCATGCTTACTTTACATGGTATTAAAAATCTAGTTTGCTGGATCATATCATCCTATGTGAAAGATTTCTTAGATAAGCTAGAATTGTGAAATTTGTAAGAATAGAGGCTTTCTAGGAAGAGAAACTAATGATTTCTGTGTGGTGAGATATTTATAACCAGAATTGGTTTACTCTGTTCCTAAAAAAGGATGCAGCAGTCCTGTTTGCGTATTTTTGAAATAAGTATCCACCTTTCTTAATTAATTGTAGTAGATTTTTTCACTGTTTATGCAATTAATTGACCAACCCAAACTTCCTTTAAATGGAGAGTAGTAAATTGGACAGGAAGATGTAATTGATATGTAGGGAGAAGGCTGGGGTACCGAAAGTGCAACGTTCACTTGATTAAGAAATAAGAAAAAGTAGGTTCCGATTCAAATTTGGAAAACTAAGTGAGATTTTAGCATATACAACATCTCCAGAGTAAGAAAGACATATTTAGTCTGTTTGCACAACTCAAAATGAAATAATAGATTAATCAGATCTTCTGGGTTATGAAGGCTTGATTTTTGTTAGTTTGTTGTATTTTTGTAATTAATCACTTTGCTAACACTATTAAATGCCTTTCTTTTTGGATTACTTGATAGGTTTGACGCTAGTGTTTTTGGTGATCGGGCACTATGGATAAAGCAACGGATAAGGAAGCAATCCAGGAGACGCAAGTTCCTCCTGGTATAGTGACAGGCATCGCGTTTGATATTTTAAGAGAAAAAGAAGCTGTAAGTATTCTATATGATGTGCATTGCTGTAGTTATGGTTTTGTGTGGGGAGTCCGACAAATTGCATTTAGTATAAAAATCCTACTACTTGGAAAGTGTTTGGTGAAACAAGGTTTCACAGGAGGTGGAGATTTTAGAAGGTTTTTGTAGAAGTTTGAAACCACAAAATATAAACCTTGGGGTAGAGTTTGAGAATTTTATCTTTTAATATGTACTATAATATATTCTATTTACCATGAAACCAAGGTTTCATGGTAATGTTAAACGTAAAAACCTCTAAACAACCTTATATTGTCAAACACTCAACAAGGTTTTGAAGGGTTTCAAAAAAAAGTTAAATATGTATTCAAAAACCTACTCCTACCCAAAAACCTTGTTTTGCTGAACAAAGCCTTGTTTTGCATTATTTTTCTTCATCTTGTTGTATTGTATTATGTACTTCCCTCATTCTGAATTATGTGCCTTTATATTCCGAACTAGTTATTTTTCATTATTTATTTTCATTTCTTTTCTTCATTTTGCTGTACTGTGTAATGAGCTTCCCTTATTCTGATTCATCTTTTATGGTTTGTTGACTTTTCAGGAGAAACTTGCTATTCTATCAATTGAAGGTCCCAATGATGTAACTGATCCTAGGCTGGGACTGCCTAATCCTACTAAAGAGTGCCCTACATGTGGTGTTAAAATTAATAAACAATGTGAAGGTGCAAAATAAAGTTTCAAATTGATAGAACATTCTAAATATCTTGCGTATTTATTCTATTTTATAATTTTCAATACCTTTGTCATCTTTCTTCCAGGACATTTTGGCTGTATCAAACTTCATCATCGCGTACTCAACCCACATTACATATCTGAAACAGTTAAAATTTTAAACAAAATATGTCCATGGTGTAAATCCAGTCGGCAAGGCTCGAGGCGAAAGGTTTGGTGTTCACTTTTGATACAATCCCACCATGATGTCACAATTCACCAGATTTCTAGAAATTAGGATTTGATTGTTTTTCGTATTTTACTTGTTATTTTCTACTTGCACCTTAATTATCTCAGCAGGTAAGGATAACGCATTATCTCTTAGTGGGTTAGTGTTTTTAGTAGTCATTTATTCTTAGAATTTGTTTAGTTTATTTCTTTTAAATAGGCTAGGATTTCTCTTTTAAATAGGCTAGAAATTCCTCTTGCGAGATTCTAGCATGAGTGGTCTTCCTGAAAGTGAGATTCTCCTTTCAGTGGGTTCTATCAACTCTGATGTTGGGTTTTCTGTGTAGAAGATTGACATGTATTTACTTCTATATTTACCTTTGTCTTGTAGAGTTTGGAATAAAAATTAATGAGTGTGCTTTTTATTTTTTATGTCCTAGGCTGCCAGTATTTTGGAGATGATAAGTGCTTGCAAATACTGTCATGTAAGTTGGGCGCTTATTTTCATTTACAAGACTGACCTATCTTAACACAAATGAAAATCCAGTTTTTCTTGTTCTTTTCTTATAGAAGATGGTTGGTCAATTTGCAGGGAAAAGCCTATCCATCAGTGAAATTCAAAGCCACGTCTAATGACTTGTTCAGGAATGTAGAAATTGTGGTGGAGGTGATTGAAAAGTCACAAAACAGAAACTTTGAATCTATATTACCTGATGATTATTGGGATTTTATACCAAAGGAGATTGGCCAATTAGAGATTGGTAATAAAACAACCAGGAGAATTCTTACTCCTAATCAGGTATATTATATTCCTCTCGGTATCAGTAGTGACAGGGATTAATTTAATTCCTTTATTTCTTTGAATCACGCATTTCCATTTTTCTGTTCTTGTTAATTCTTTTTTCATCTATAGATGAATTAAAACTTACCACTTTCGCTTTTTAGGTCATAGAGACAGAATTAGCTTTTGGCATTAGATTTTTAAAACAAATTCTTTTCTTTCCTGTTTTGCAGATTTATGGAATTCTGAAGAAGATAAACTCAAAGATTTTTAAAGCTTCTATATCTAGCATTGAGACATTGTTTCTTCGCAATGTTCTTGTTACACCAAATTTTCACCGCGTGTCTGAATTTATGCATCCGTTGTCCAGTGGACAGAAGTTGGTTTTTGTAAGTGATCTTTTCTTCTAGCTATGTCTTTCTTATCTTTCCACTGTACTTGGTCTTCTGCTTATTCTAGCAAATCCGGTCCTTTTCTTCATTGTAGGATGATCGAACAAGAGCTGCAAAGAAGTTGGCTGGGTTCAAGGGCTCTTCGAGTGAACTAGTCTTTCGTTTCATGGACTACATAAAATTGTCCAAGGTTGGAATCTATGCATTCCTTTCTTTTTATTTTGGACTTTTCTTTGTGCTGAAGATAGTATTTGTTATGACAGTTACATCTAGGGAAACAACCCTGTGAGTTTGCTTTACAAGCAAATAAGGATGTCATCTTTAGTGCTTCTTCTTCAAAATGGATGAAGGAAGTCATCCTTACAAAAAGAAGCGATCATATTTTCCGTACCGTCATCACTGGTGATCCAAATCTGAAGCTGAGTGAAGTTGGTATTTCCTCCTACATTGCTGAAAGGATGCAGATCTCTGATCATTTGAATTTTTGGAACTGGGAGAAGTTGTCTGAGGTTTGTGGATCTCTAATTTTTGAGAAAGGAGAGATCCACGTCCGAAGAAAAGGAGAACTTGTTCGTGTTTCTGAGTTGGAGAAACTCCAGGTCGGAGACGTCATATATAGGCCACTGGTGGATGGAGATATTGTACTGATGAACCGGCCTCCATCTATTCATCAGCATTCCTTGCTTGGGCTTAACGCGAAAATCATATCCAGTGACGATCCAAAACTGAAAGTTTCTACAAAGTCAGATTCTTCAGTGGACTTCGTTGTCACAATAAACCCGCTTTGCTGTGCTCCTTTATATGGTGACTTTGATGGAGACTGCATTCACGGTTTCATCCCCCAATCAGTTGAGAGTAGAGTGGAGTTAATCGAGCTCGTAGCCTTGGACAAGCAACTGACAAATGGACAAAGCGGCAAAAATCTCCTCTCTTTGACTCATGACAGTTTGACAGCTGCTCACTTGCTCATGGAAGATGGGACGTTTTTGGACAGTTTCCAAATGCAGCAGCTCGAGATGTTCTCTCTTAAAAAGGCAGACTCTCCGGCAATTCTAAAAGCCCCATTTGCTAAATCTTCGCTTTGCACTGGCAAACAAGTATTCAGCATGCTTTTGCCGGTTGACTTCGAGTTTTCATCACACCCAAAGGGTGTTCAGATTAGTAAAGGCGAGATTGTATCTTCTCCTCTAGGATCATCGTGGTTGAGAGGAGATTCTGATGGGAATCTTTTTGAAGCTCTTATCAAACACTGCAGCGGTAAATCACTTGACTACCTATATTCTGCTCAGCAAGTCCTGTGTGAGTGGTTATCTGCAAGAGGATTAAGCGTGTCCCTTTTTGACCTTTATCTTTGTTCTGATAAAATCTCCCATAAGAATATGATTGATGAAGTTCACTGTGGTCTACAAGAAGCTGAGACAACTTGTCAGGTGAAACAACTAATGATTGAGTCTTTAATAGATTATCTTACACTTGCTGCATATGAAAATCAATCAGATGATGAAAAGATGATTCTTGAAGCTGAAAAAATGTGCTATGAAAAACAAAAGTCTGCTGCGCTATGTCGAGTTTCAGTTGGTGCCTTCAAACAAGTATACCGGGATATTCAGAATCTAATGTACCAATATGCCGGTAGACAAAATTCATTGCTTTCAATTGTGAAGGCTGGGAGTAGAAGTAGCCTTGCAAAGATAGTTCAACAGGCCATGTCACTCGGTTTACAGCATTCAATGGTTCCATTGTCTTTTAAGCTTCCCCACAAACTCTCATGCGAAGCTTGGAATAGTTCAAAGGAGCATGGCTCGAGCTTTAAAGATCAAGAAGCCCTTGATTGTAGCAAATCATACATCCCATATGCCGTGGTTGAGAATTCTTTTCTTGCGGGATTGAATCCTTTAGAGAGTTTTGTACATTCGGCAACGAGCCGTGATAGTTCTTTTAGAGAGAACGCTGACGTTCCTGGTATGTTGAATAGAAGGCTTATGTTCTTCATGCGTGATATGCATTCAGCGTATGATGGGACTGTCAGAAGTGCGTATGGAAATCAGCTCTTTCAGTTTTCTTATGATGTCAAGGGAACTTCTTTGAGTTACGACAATGGCTCATTAACCGAGGAGGATGCTGAAGGTTGTAATGCAGTTGGTGGCCAAGCTGTTGGTTCATTGGCTGCTTGTGCCATTTCTGAAGCTGCATATAGTGCCTTGGATCAACCTATAAGCGTGCTTGAATCTTCACCTTTGTTTAACCTAAAGGTTTGTCCTTAATCTTCTCCCTGCTTTTGTTCAGTGCAAAGTTTCCAATTTGTTTTAATATATATTTTGGCACATTAATGGAAACATTATCTACCTGATGTATTGTGTAGAGAGTGCTGGAGAGTGGTCTCAAAAGGAGCAACACTAAGAAGACCGCTACGTTATACTTGTCCAAGAAACTGAGAAGACTAAGACATGGCTTTGAGTATGCAGCCTTGGAAGTAAAGAATCATTTGGAAGGCCTAAGTTTTAAAGATATTGTCTCAACAGTCACGATAGTGTAGTTTTCTTGTTTCAATCCTTTTCTAAATCATTTTCCTTCTTGTTGGTCATATTTTACTTATTCAACATATGATCCTTGTATTCATGTCAAATTCATGTGATTCTAGGCATTCTGCAGAGCCTTCAAGTCAATCATTGAGCCCTTGGGTTTGCAATTTTTTTATATGCAAGGTAACTTTCTCGGCCAATTATGATTTCCTACCTCATGTTTTCCCCCCCTCTCTATACATAGGAACTCTAGCTGCTGTGTTAAAACAACATACAATTTACTTTACATTATATAAGGCAAGTATTGCATGTTATCAACCTTCTTAATCTTGTAAGGGTATTTTGCAATCTAGTGCACCTATGGTAGGTTAAAACTTGTTTATCCTTATATAGATACCTATCTTCAATATGTTGATCTGGAATTGTTCTCTGAATGCAACAACTCTAGGATACTGTCAAGAGGAGAAGACTTAAAGTGCATTCCATTATTGATGCCCTGCACAAAAAGTGTTCGTCGGCTTTTCTTCCCAAGCTGCAGATAGCAGTCAGGTAAGCTTTAGAGCTTCTTTCTTCTGTTGTAAACTGAGTAGCGTTTGTATTGGATTGTGAGACATCCGTCAATTGTTTTGCCAACGTTTGATTTGTTGTTATTATATAATCCATATTGCTATGTACTAAATTCTCTAATTTAAATTTGTCAATTTGATGACAGGAATTGTTTGATGGATGATGTGGGAAAGGAAAAGAAAGCCACTTTCTGCCTCACTGCTGCTTTTATTGAAACTTCCAATACTAACCACATTAAACTGGATACAGTTAGAGATGTGCTCATTCCAGACCTTCTTGAATCTGTCATCAAAGGTTCATATTGCTCAATGTTTCTTCTTAGTTTGGCTGTTTTATTTGACCCCTTTCTTTAATTCACACGATTCCCCGTTTATTTACCAGTAACTTGTGTTAAGTTTTATTTTATTCTTCCTTTCCTCTTTTTAACATTGATATTTTACTTTTAACTTGTATATTTACTGGATGGCATGTCTTGTAGGAAGAATGGAGGTCAAGAAGGTTGATATCTTATGGAATGATCATCAATCTGATGTACCAAATACTCCCAAAAGCCAAAGCCCCTCCTCCGGTGAACTCTATTTGAAGGTTTACCTTTCAACAAACTGTAGGGCAACCCGACTATGGAATCTGTTGATGGACAGCTGTCTTCCGATCATGGAATTGATTGACTGGACACGCAGTTACCCTGACGATATGCATGATATGTTTACTCAATTTGGCATTGATGTTTCTTGGAGATGCTTTCTGGAGGTGAGTTTGTTTTGCATTTTTCAATCCGATACAAAACGACGTTTACTGTTACGTGATAACGAACATGTTCAACGCTGATCTTATAAATTTACATACAGAATTTGAAGTCTGCTGTTAATGATGTGGGCAAGACTGTTCTACCTCAGCATTTGATGCTCGTAGCGGATTGTCTATCCGTGACTGGAGAGTTTGTTGGACTAAGTGCAAAGGGGATGGCCCGTCAAAAAACAAAAATGTCGGTGTCATCTCCCTTCATGCAAGCATGTTTTTCTGTGAGTACACCTCAATCTTCATCTTCAATTCTCGACGTTTTCAAGATTTAAATTTCTACTCCCTCCGTTCTATTCTACTTGTCATTTTAGTTAAATTTACGCATATTAAAACACTATAATATCTTACTAAAATGTCCCTATTAAATACAACTTACATTATTATTCATTTTCTTTCTTTAACCAATAAAATTGATCCACATAATAGTTGTTCATAGAAAATTGAAATATAATTAAGTTGGGAGAGAGATTTAGATAATAAATGAAAGGGAATATTTGGAAAATTATGAATAAAATATCAAAAATGACATGTTTTATGGAACACAAAATTAAGGCTAAAGTGACAAGTAGAATAGAACGGAGGGAGTAATTGCTTACAAGATATATAATTTTCAATTTGTTGCAGAGTCCCGGTGTATCATTCATAAAGTCTGCTAAAGCTGGAGCCGTTGACCCGCTTCAAGGAAGTCTTGAGTCATTGGCGTGGGGTAAAGTTCCTCCTTTGGGAACCGGTGCCAAATTCGATATTATTTATTCTTCAAAGGTATGATGGATTTTGCTTTAGCAATCCTAGAGAAGCTAATTTTTATTTATTAGGAATCATAACTAAGCGTGCTATCTATCTATATTTCATTTACAGGAGCACGAAATAGAGAAGCCGTCTGATATTTACAGCCTGTTGACTTGCAATAAGAGTTTCCACATGCGAAACACGAAAATGAAGGTGCCAGATGGGTTTGAGCTCGTAAAGGACAAGTGTGGTGCCGTGCGTCTGAAAGAGTTGCCTAGTAAAGAGAGGTTCAGAAATCTGGGAATAAGCAAAGCATTGTTGGAAGCACACATCACCTTGAATGATATAAAGAAGCTGTCACAGACGCTGAGGAGCATGCTAAACAAGTAAGCAAATCTCTTCTATACTGTAAATAATTAAGCTGTGATTTATAGTAAGTCCTTGTTAAAGAGAACCTCATAATCACCTCAGAAATTTGTTTACAGTTTCTTGAAGAATAACTTCCTAAACGAACCTGCCTAACAATTTATATTACTCTGTGACACATCTGAATGTTGCGCTTCAGGTACTCCATTGATGAAGAGCTGGATGATGTGGACAAGAAAATGTTGAAGACGGCCTTACATTTTCATCCTCGTAGTAAAGAGAAGATCGGACCGGGGGTCTTGAATATTAAGGTAAGTAAGAAAACAAAAGCAAATGAATCATGATTTTAGCTCATAAACAGGACATATAACGCCGCGGACTCTCCTGTTTTCAGGTGGGTCATCACCCAATATACGGAGACGCTCGCTGCTTTTTACTGGAAAGAAAGGACGGAAGCGTGGAAGACTTTTCGTACCACAAATGTGTTGTTGGAGCTCTGGAGATGTTTGCGCCTCAAAAGGCGAAGACCTACAAGTCCAAATGGCTGAATAAAGGCACCAACAACTACACCGGGTTCGAGACGGAGCCAGCTGCTGTTTGCTGGTGAGTAGGTTGGAGAAGAAAATGCTGCTGGTAGGAATAATAATAACAAAAGTCCTCAGTGTAAATACCTGGGCCTTTTAAGGACTCTACTAGATCATGTAAGCCTTTTTTGCCAAAAGGCTGTGCATTGGTAGGTTTTGGACAAGATTTGGTATGTTTTGCATTAGTAGTTTGTTTGTTGTTGTGCTCTGCTATGAGTCTATGACTTGATTGAGGAAAGTCCCATTTCTTATAGCTTCTTTTTGCTGCTTCCACTTCATCTTTTCTGCCCTAAAGAGAGGCAGGGGAGATCTTAGTGGAAGCAGCAAAGAAAAGCTGGGAAAACATAAT
The DNA here is from genome assembly GCA_964016875.1 of Fallopia convolvulus. Taxonomy (NCBI): domain Eukaryota; kingdom Viridiplantae; phylum Streptophyta; class Magnoliopsida; order Caryophyllales; family Polygonaceae; genus Fallopia; species Fallopia convolvulus. The sequence goes on from OZ024724.1 coordinate 15,718,862, forward strand.
TTCCGTGTTTCTATTTTACTGTATCCTGCAAACTCTATTGTGGTGGTAATGTAAGACTACAAATGAACTATCTTTCTTTTGCTCCGCTCTTTCTTTATCAGTTTATCTACCGTTTAAGTTATTGTCATTTAATTTTGTTCAAATTCAAGCTACATTAATTATACCAAGATTGTGCATTATGCTCCGTAAAAATCTTGTGGTAATATAAACGTTACTCATGACTTTTGGAGTATGATTTTTTCATATACTTGTCGCATTTGTTAAAAATTTGTTTTATCCGAAAAAAATTTAACAATTTGGTATTCATACTGTTTTTTTCCATCAAATCTTTGTCATTTGGTCCCATGTGGTGGGATCCACATATTTTGTGCTCCCTAGTCACTGTACCATTTGGCGTTTTGCTGTTGTTATGCTTTGCAAGTTAGCGTTTGTTTGCACTTGGCAGGGACCATGAAAGCGTTGGCCCTGTCAAAACTTCTTTTCCCCTACTTTATACTAAGAAAAGTCCTCTTTTCCGTTTTTTTTTTATGAGAAATGCTTTTTTTTGTTATGAAGGAAAAAATTTGGCATACCATATGAATTTGGTAAACTAAGAGGCCGTATTAAAATGGTAGCTGAGACTGACTAGATGGGGCACAAGAAGGACAAAGAAACAACACGAGCAAGAAAAAGTACATTCAACCAAACATACAGACCAAATTTGTGTTTAGATCCGATGGAGTAGAGAAGACCAAATGGTGGTAAATAACACAAACTTTCACTTTGTGGTGTTCAATAGCACCAACTTTTAAAAAAAAACAAATATAATCACCAACTTTAAGGGTAGTTGTGTTTAGTGGCACCAATTTTGAAAAAAAAAAAATCACAAATTTGGTCTTTCCTACTCCATCGGATCTAAACACATGTGAAAACTTAATGTTAAATGGGCCTAATTTTTAGTACATCTGAGACCTGACTGCTAAATGAGCCTAATTTTAAAATCATATTTGAATGCCAAATGGGCCTCTTACTAAATAAAGCTTAGTGATAGAAAGATATATACTGTATTAATCTCTTATCATGTGTTTGAACCTAAAAAATTATGTGTTTTAACAACAAAGAAAACGGTTGTTGACATTTTGTTTTAAATGCAAACATATATACATATATATTAATCACTTCGGCTAGGTTTATATTAATCTCTGATATATATTATTCTCTAAGCATAAAGTTCATTGTTTCCGATAATAAAGTATAACACCCAATATTATTGTTCACCTAGATAATATCAAAATAAAACCAAAAACTAACAAAATTATACACATCCACATCAATAAAAAAAACACGTGCTTAAAATAAATAGGCTTCATTATCACCTTCCCATAATATTTCAAAATCATAACTGCTAAACATAAGTTGCACGGGTTTAGCCACCTAGTTAACAGAATATTTGGCGATTAGTATAGTTAAGAACTTAGGTCCATATTTCAGCTCATTTGAGAAGCCCCAAATAGCCCATTGACTATCTTTTGAGTCTTCAAAATTTAAAATCCAGCCCAAAAGTATTTGAATTAGGCTGTTGATTTATACACACGGAAAAAGTGGTAAGCGCACACAGATATCCGCGCAACGCCATTTCGCGCGAAATGGCGTTGCGCGGAAAGGGCAATTTCGGAATAAAAAAAAGAGCGTTTCGGGAGTGCGGGGCCAAGGAGCCGCGCAACCGCGTGGCGCGCGAAACAGCGTTGCGCACGCAACGCTGTTTCGTGTCCAACAGCACTTTCAAAAAGTGTCGTTGGACTGGCGCGCGGCCTCGTTGCACGGATCTCAAACGGTAAAAAAAAACGGTCAAATGTGTCCCCTATAAATACCCATTTGGATTCTCATAGTTGAGGCATACCTTCATTCCACATCATTGCTTAAAAATGTCGTCAAGAGAAGAAGATATGTCATCGAGCGATTATCATCCCGAGGAGGAAGATTCATCGTCAATCGATAGTTTCATAGCTGAGGATGAGGAAGGTGTACCGGGAGAAGACTACGGAACCGATTCCGATGCATCAAGCGAGCCAGAACAGGTATTTTTTAAAGAAACCATAATATTATGTTTTTATGATAAAAACCTCAAATCCAAATATTTTGTTTAGGGTTTTTTCCCATTTACGAACGTAGTATATTGAAAGTTAGGATAGTGTAATTTATAATATTTTGTTTTTACATTTTGAAATCATAGGTTGTCGGAATAGATTTTTCTATTACTTTCCACTACGATGGGTTGTGGAGTGATCGAAGAGAAATGCTTGATTGGGCTAGACAAATTGCAATTTCGAAGAATTTTGTACTAGTCATAAAAACCTCAAATCCAAACAGGGTCATACTCACTTGTGACCTAGCCGGTAGATATAGATATGGCAAGAGGGTGTTGCCCGGACTAAAAAGTAGGAGCATTTATAAGCCACTTACCGATACTCCGACCAGGAAGTGTGGATGTCCGTTTGAATTGAATGGGGTCCACCTCAAGGGATCAAATGGATGGGTCTTAATGGTAAAGTGCGGACAACACAATCATCGCCTCCCCACTAGTTTGTTAGCACATCCATATGCGGGCCGATTGACAGCTGAGCAGAAGGAGTTTGTGAAAGAGAAGTTCCTATATCTAGCCACCCCGAAGATGGTACTTCAAGAGTTGAGGTCAAGGTACCCGGGAAATGTGACCTCAATTAGACAAATATACAATATGAGGGAGAAGTTACTTCTTGAGGATTGCGGAGAATTGACGGTGACACAATGGTCTTTGAAGTTCTTGAAAGACCGAGGATACATTGTCCATCCAAGACGAGTAAGGGGTTCTGATGTTATGAATGCCTTGTTTTTTGTGCACCCCACGAGTCTGCGCATGCTGAAGATGTTTCCCTATGTTGTCATTATGGACTCCACATACAAGACCAATAGGTATGTTATTTTAATTTGTAATCGACTTGCTTAGTATGTTTCCAGTATAAATATTTAAAATAACTTGTTGTGATAGGTATGGCATGCCATTATGGGAGATGGTTGGCTTCACTTGCACCGGCAATACATTCAACATCGGGTTTGCATTTATTTCAAACGAAGATGTCGCTAGTTATAGGTGGGTGTTAACTTAATTGAAAGGCGTGTACGACGAGCTTGGAGTCCAGGTCAATTCAATCATGACAGATCGCGAGCAGGCTCTAATCAAGGCGATAGGTCAAGTTTTCGGGGACGGAGTCCAACATTTGTTGTGTTGGGTGATCGCTCACAAATACGAGGGTCTAGAGATACAATTTATAACCCGACCCCGTTGTAGCACGTGGTGGGTGTCGAACACTCGGGAAATCTACTCGATTGAGGTGCCTAGACACTAGAAAGCTAGAAAGGAGAACTTAAAACAAAGGAAAACAAAGAGAACAGTCGGGACCGACACAAGTGTCACGTCGGGCCCGATGTTGGCGACAAGAGGAAGTCGGGACCGACGTAGGGCAAGTCGGGCCCGAGGTGGCTGGGTTTGTCGAACTTCAAAGATTGAAAGTAGATCTTGGGCTTTTGGGTTCCTTCTCTAGTAGATTAAGGCTTTTCCACCCCAATTCAAGCAATGATTGATGATCGGACTAGGATCGAGTGCTTTCGCCCTCGTTCCAACCACTTCTACACATCGATCATTGGGGAAATCCCCTTCGAAGCAAGGTCTTGAGATTGACACATGTTCACTTTCGCTACTTTGCCAATCACAAGCCTTGATTCCTTACTTTCGCAAGGAATTTTAGCTCTATGTAGAGTGGGTTCCTTAGATCAAACACTCAAGGATATGGAATTGGGGTTTCTAGCCCAAACCTAGCTAGGGTTTTCCCCCATAACCCAAGATCAAGGAGATCTACTCCATGTGGCAAACAAAGAAAGCAAACAAATCAAAAAGGAAAGCAATCAACATCATCAATCTCAAACCAAAGCAAAGTTTCATTCAAAATCAAAAGCAATCCACAAACTCAAATCAAAGGTTTCCAAATCCACAAGATCAAAACAAAGCAAAGCTAATCTATCAACCAAACCTATCAAATCTTCCTTTCCCTTGGGCCGATTCTCTCTCTTCTCCTTCTCCTCTCCTTCCTCCTTTCTCTCCAAGTATCCTCTTGAGGGTTGGTTCCTTGCCAAGTGTGGGAACCCCTTTCTATGTGAGAGAACCCCCTAAATTAGAAGACAAGAGAGCCTTTTATAGATTAGATGAGGGGCAAAAGTGGAAGTTCACAATTTCGTGCCTTGGAGCCCAAGTAGTCCAGTGACCGACTCGGACCGACACGGAGGACCTCGGGCCCGACTTACTGTGCAAGTCGGTCCGAGGTTGAAACTTCAAGTCGGGCCCGAGGTTGGTTGCAACTCGGTCCGAACCTCGTTCCACCTTCTTCTTGTTGGCTTCTCTTGTTCTTCTTCATGGCTTGCTCCTCTCTTTCCTCCTTTGCTCGGGTCTTGCTCCATGTCTCGACCCTCCTTCAAATCGATCCTCGATTCATGCCAAAACACCTACAAAACACATAAAATGCGCGTAGTCTCCGAATCTCATAGAAATACGGGAACTAAGCTAAAAAGGAACAAAACACACAAGAAAAGGGGAAAAAGAAACATATTTACAAAGGAAATCACATATGAAAACACCACCAAATAAAGAGACATCAAAATACCCCATACTTAAACTTGCTTGTCCTCAAGCAATAACAATGTAAGCAAGACCGAAACATAATCTTCAAGTAAAGCCTCGTATGAAAACACATTTTAAGCACAAGTGATTGATATTCAAGCAAGATTACATCATCACACATGATTAAGTGTTCCAAGGAATAGAGTCAATGCAACTAAGCCTCACTTTAGGGATATGTGAATGTGTATCACTCATCATGTGTTTGGGTTTAGCAATGAACACTCAAGCTCAAAAATCATGCAAGTAAGGACTTTACTATTGAAGCTAATATCACCAATTCCTCCACCTAGAGATGCCTAATACAAAGTACACAAAGAATTTCGAACTTGGCTCAATGGAGGTCCTCAAAGAGGTTCCATTCGGCCGGGTTGTAATGGGGCTTTTGGTATTTCTCAAGGTGGGAATTATTTGGTCTTGTGGTGCTTACAATGGGGATTGAACAACCTAAACTCTCACCAACTTCACCAAAATTCCACAATCAATTTCACACTCATCCCAAAAGACTTAACATTTTTCCTTTCAACCCAAAATTTCACTTAACATTCCACTTCATCTTTGCTCTTAGGCTTTTTGTTGGATTTTCCACACTTTCTACATTGGACCGACTTTCTTATGACATCGGGCCCGATGTGGCGTGTAACTCGGTCGGACCCTTTTTCTTCAGTTAAGCTCTTTGCCTTCATTCCACTTTACATTTCCAACATTTTCTTTCTTTCTTTCTTTTCATTTTCTTTTTGTACAACAAAGATGCACTACCCACATGATTCATAACACCATTCTTTGCCCTTAAACCAAGAGAATCTCAACTCTTCAAATACAATCCCAACCTCTCTTCTAAAGTCCAATCCCATAAGGATCAAGTCATATAAGGCTAGGAATAATATTTTTGAGGAGTTTCAAACAAAGGCTTAGGCTAAAACGGGGCTACAAACAAAGGATTAACTTCATGGTAGGATATGGAACATTTATGTGACTAGAAGAATAAAGTTCAAAATCAATGTGACAATGCTAGGACAAATCTCATGACGGTCTTGGAAAATAGATAAACAATGCAATAGCAAGTTTTACTAAGCATGAATGAGCTAATCACACAAGAAACATAAGGAATATGCAAATATGAACAAGCATCCCTAAAATGGCCAAAACTCAATCTCACAAGGGTCACTCATACTTAGTTGCATAAGGACTCATCCTAGAACTCATATGTTCAATAAAACAAGCAAGATATCATGATCACATCAAAAGCAACATCATTTTAGAGGCTAAACCATCCGAAAATATGCAAGGGAATTTACATGCTCACATCATCATTAGCTTTCTTTTGGCAATCTAAGATGGGAATTTCTAGTCCAAAAACTACAAAACACAAAATCTTTTTGTTGTTTTTAACACAATTTTTTCAAATTTTTATGGATTTTTTTGCAAAAATTTCTCTAAAACAAAGACTCATCCATTCAAAACCAAATCAATCATCCATGTCTTTCATCAAACCACAAACCAAGAAACAAACATCCCAAACACAAACTAGAAACCGAAAACAAATATCCTCAAAATAACAAACACACAAGCAAGTGAAATCATGAGCACACTTACCCGCACCCCATACTTAAAATTTTGATGTCCCCATCAAACAAGGAAACCAAAACTTAAAAGCAAGAGAGAAAAGTATGAAGAGCTCACAATTTCTTTATTCTTCAATGGCATGTCTAGGATCACTCGAAGGTGTTGTCACGTCTACGTCCTCTTTGGAGCCTCGCTTGCCGCTCCCTCTCGTACAATTGCTCTTGGTAGAAGTCTTGTGGTGGTGGTTGGAATTGAGGATCCGGGCGCGTCCATTGGTCCTCACGGGAAGAGAAGTTCCCGCTCATCCATGTGTTGAAACTATCTTGGACCCGCCACCTTTGGTCTTCCACCTCCCTAAGCTCCTCCACCTCTCGCCTAGTGTAGCCGAGGGCTCGGTTCATCTCTTCTTGGCTAGCTTGGAAAGCACTTTGTTGTTGAAGCAATTGTTGTTGTTGTTGGTACATGTGTTGTTGTTGGAGATTCACTTGATGGACCTCTTGAAGAACATTCTCTTGTTGAAGTTGAAGATGGGCCATTTCGTTGGCCAAGAAGGACATGTCCACCGTTTGTTGTTGCTCGGGAAACACCATTCCCGGACCATACCATTGGGCGTAGCCTTCATAACCGCCACCTTGAGCTTGTTCTCGCCTTGCACCTCTCCCTTCTCCACGCTCATAGTGCCTCGGGACCTCATCACCATAGAAAGCACCGGACCGATTTTGAGGGAAGTCGGGCCCGACGTGGTGTGTACCTCGGTCCGCCAGTATTGGAGCTTGGTGCGTGGCTCGGAGGTTGGCCATCAAGCCTTGGAAGCGCTCATCTTCTTCATTTTGCTCTTGATCGACATCCATGTCTTCCCCACGAGGTGCAAACACAAAGTTGTCTTGGTCGAAATCCGGTGAAGATGGAGGGGATGTAAACCGAATGTGTTGAGGTTGTTGTCGCCGCCCCTCTCTTGCACCTTCGGGGTCACCAAATGAGTGTGGCTTGCCGGCCCACACTTGGTACCAATTTTGATACCGAGAAAGATCATAGAGGTTGGCCGCCAACCGGATCGACACACCATCATAGTTCGAGTGAGGGGCCAAAGAAATCATGTAAAGCTTCTCCTTGATGATGTTGGCCTTCTTGAAATACTTCATGTTCATGTACTCAACACCATTCGGAGCCGGAGAATACTTGTTAAGATCAACTCCTAGACGCATGGCTAGCCTTGCTATCATCCCGCCGAAGTAGATCCAAGAGGAGCTTTGGAAGTCTCGCACCATCTTGACCCACTCCCATGCAAGGTTCATGGGCTTCTCGGTGTGGAAGAGCATCTCATGTAGCAACATAATCTCTTCCTTCATTGGCTTGCTCAAATCATGGCGAGCATAGATTGCACATCCCAAAACTCGCACCATGACTCGAAAAAGAGGGCTAGCAATCTCGGTTGTGGAGGCGCCCTTTCTCATCTCGCTCTTCCCGGCCACATGTCGCCACACTTGGTTCAACTTCTCGTTGTCGACGCCGGTCTCTTCTCCTGGACATGGAAACCCTAAGTAGGTAGCCAAGTCCCTAAGAGAGAGATTGTGTTCCTCATTGCCCAATTGGAAAGTGATCGCCCCTTCCTCATCCTCCACATTTTCATAAGTGCATTAAAACGTGGCCATGAATTCCGAGGTGAGGGCGGGATAGTGGGTGTTGTCCCACCTTAGCATCCCATTGAGACCGATGTGAGAGTAGCACCTTGAAAGAGCTTGATCCATATCCATCTTTCTCACGGCTTCCCAATCAAGCCACCTTGTGTGATGCTCAAGCGCCATATACCTTGCATAACTCTCAACTTGCTCATCATCCTCCAAGTAAACATCATCCAACTTTGGCTCTTTCCTTGACTTCTTGGACTTCTTCCTCGACCTTTCCACATGAGATGATGAAGCTCTAGTCTCCATGGTACCTACACACATCCAACCAAACAAAAGGGTCCAAGATAAACTCCATACAACTCAACAAAAGCACTCATCAACACACAACAACACTTCAACACAAGGGGAATCCCATACTTAGTCTCTAAACACACATGCATCACAATCCAACATGAATCATCATGGACATCTTCTAACAATGGCTAAGCAAATGATCATACTACATCATGATTAGGCTATAGCCAACAATGAAACACATGAATCCACATGATATCACAAGAAGAGAGCAAAAACAACATGGATCGACTTCCAACCTATGTCGGGCCCGACTTACTCAACCTCGGTCCGACTTGTTGGACCGACGTCCACAACTCGGGCCCGACTTTCCTGGGCACATCGATCTCGACCTAGTTCATGCTTCGACTCTAACCTCAAATCAACCCAAATCACTCTATCATGCACTTAAATTTCAAATTCAATCATCAAACATCCCTAATCGAAGTTCTAAATGGATCTAAGCATGCATAAACAACTTTAAAGCTCAATTTCACAAATCATGCAAATCCACCATTGATGCTCAAGCTCAAGCTTTCAATCAAACATGGCATTACTCAATCTATGCAATGAAAGCACAAAATTTCCAAGGAAATAGGTAGAGATCGAGTAACACATACCGGATTCGAAGAGTATTGAACTTTTAAACAAATAATCAACTTAGAACTCAAACTTTCTCAATCTAGATCGAGATGGGGGATGAAGATTGAACTCGAAATTTCTACTTGGAATCGGGTTAGGGAGGCCTTTTCGTGGTTGGATCGAGATGAAGAAAGGAGGTGTGTGGATCGAGTATGGTGAGAGAGAGAGGGCCGATTTTGAGAGTGTGAGGAGGTGGGTTGTATTTTGGGAATGGTGGTTGATATGAAGATGGTAGGTAGGTGGGGGATGGTATTTAATGGGGGAAGTGGAAAAATTAGGTCAAGGGCAAAATTGGCATTCCAACTAGTCAAATCGGGTCAGACCGACTTCATGGACCGACGTCCCTATGTCGGGCCCGACTTACCTGGGATCGATGTGGGAGTATTCGGGTCACCAATTTTACTCCATCCTCTTGCAACTTCTTTCCCATATTTCCATTTATATATTTTTTCTCACCTCAAATCCTACACAACCTTGAAGAATACACAACACCAAAAATCCACAAAGCACTAGATAGAGATTGGTTAGAGAAAAGCTAGGCTATACTAAGAAAAATTCAAACTAAAATTAAGAAAAGAAAGCTACTAGCTCGGATTGCCTCCCGAGAAGCGCTCGTTTAGAGTCCTTAGCTTGACTTCCTAACCTCAACCTCATGGCGGGTGAAACACGGTGAATTGCTCGCCATTGTTGTGCCCATTCCCATTTCCCTCATACCCATAAAACCACCAACGATGGTCTATATAGGCATGGCTCTCCGATCTCGGGCCTCTCTCATCATACTCCTCCAACGAATGAGATTTCTCCTCCTTACTTGCTCCATCATGTTCCTCTTTTCCTACACCAAAGTTATCCAAAGAATTCCTAGGAGATTCTACCAATTCATCTTTCAAGTCACTAAGGCAAATGTAGGAGTCTCCTAAGTCATCTTTCAAATCACTTAAACAAATGTAGGAATCAAAAGTTTGGGAAGAATTGTGGTCATCACCAACATCAAAAGGATATAAGTAAGGATACTCTTCATTTCTCCTTGGGCTAGCATTGATCCTTGACTCATCTTGTTCCTCAACTTGCTCCAACAACTCCCTTGCTTGTATTTGTTTATTGAATCCTTCATCACTTCTCAACACAATGACCTCACTAGGAATTTCCACTTCTTCACTTTTTCTCTTGGCACTCTCTTCAAGTTTGAAGATGGCCAAGGCGTCCGGCTCATTCAAAGCTTTGTTGAAGTGAAAATCGACCTTTTCTTCACCAATCTCAAAGGAAACCTTGCCATTCTTGACATCAAACCTTTCCCCCGCCGTAGCTAAGAATGGTCTTCCTAAGATTATTGGGACCAAGGGGTCCTCGTGCATGTCCAAGATCACGAAATCATCAGGGACAAAGTACTTTCCAACTCGCACCGGCACGTCATCCAATATTCCCTTAGCCTTGATGATGGAACCGTCGGCCATAGTTAGGGACATATTGGCCGGCTCCATTTCACCTAAATTTTCCCTTCTCCAAATGCTAGTGGGCATCACCGAAACACTTGCCCCAAGGTCACATAAGGCTTGGAAGTTTTGAGACCCCACACCAATAGTGATAGCAAACCGACCGGGATCTCCTAGCTTTTGCGGTAACTCCAAGGTCTTGACCTCATCTTGCATTTCAACTATGGACCTCTTCTTGCTCAAAATTTCCTTTAAAAACTTGGCATAGGATGGCATCTCGCTCAATGCATCGGTGAACGGGATAGAGATGTTCAAGCCTTGCAAGAGTTTGAGAAACCTCTTGAACTTGTTCTCAACAACATCTTTTGGCTTCTTCGAGGGATATGGAAGAGTTGTTGCACCTTGAATCTTGCTTGGATCAACCTCCTTGGACTTCCCTACTTCACTGGCAACATTTCATGGTTGGACCTACTTAGGCACCATGTCGGGCCCGATGTTGTGAATCTCGATCCTGGGGCAAAGCTGAGGCAGAGTAGTCGGATCGATGTCTGGGTACGTCGGGCCCGACTTACTCTCAACCTCGGTCCGGTTCTTCATTCTTCTTAGGCATGTGTGGTTCGGGTAAGTTTCGGCCACTTCTCAATCCAATTGCCCGGACTTCATTTTGATTGTTTTGAGCTCGGGGGTTCTCCTCGGGTCGGCCCGGAAGTCTCCCATTCTCTCTCGGGGCTTGAGTTGCAATTTGGGCAAATTGATTGTCGACTTGCCTCCTCCATGCACCAAACTCATTGAATTGGGTCCTCATCTCCTTGAACCCATCCCTCATCTCTTGAGCAAATGATTGTATCTCATTGATTCTCGGTGGCCTATATGGTGGTGGTTGCGGCGCCCTTGGCTCGTTTTGGTTGAAGTTGTTGTTGTAGCCTTGAGCTTGACCGTTGTTCCACCGGCCATTACCACCATTGTTGAAGTTGCCTCTTCCACCGAAATTTCCTCGAACATAGTTTGCCTCCTCAATTTGCTCGGCCAAGCGCACTTGGCTCTCATTCGGACAAACTTGTGTAGCATGTGCAAAGGATCCACACTCCTCACAAGCTCTAGCATTTTGCTTGTAGTAGTGGACTTGCCTCTTAAGCTTGCTCACTTCACCTTCAAGGAATTGGAGCTTCACATCCTTATCAATGTCTTCTCCCCTTGGATCATATATCTTCCTTGCACCTTCACCTTGAACTTTCACCTCTTTGCTAGCTTGACTCACCCCATACATGGCCTCATAATCGGATAGCTTGTCCAGTAGCTCCCAAGCTTGATCCGGTGTCAAGTCTATGAACCCACAATCGGTGTGGAGATTGAGCTTGTCCTTCGTTGCCGGCTTGATGCCTTGGAAAAAGATGTCTTGGAGCACATAAGGTTGTTGGCCATGAGTAGGACATTGGCACAACATCTCCTTGAAACGGTCCCATGCTTCGAAGAGAGGCTCATTCGGACCTTGTTGAAAGCTTGCAATTTTCCTTCTTAGCTCGGTTGTCTTTGAGGGCGGGAAGAACTTCATCAAGAAAGCATCATAGAGTGTCTTCCAAGTTGTGATTGACCTAGGAGCTTGGCTCTCGAGCCAATGTGTGGCCTTGCCTCCAAGTGACCATTTGAACGCCTTTAGAAGCACATACTCCAACGTCTCCTCGTCGGTAGAGATCGTCTCACACATGTCCACAAAGCGTTTGACGTGCTCTATGGGACACTCATGTGGACGGCCCTCGAATTGATCACGCTTGATGAGGGAAATGAATTGCGTCTTGATCTCAAAATTCTTGGCAACCTCGGGAAGCACAATAGCCGGTTCGGGTACCCTCAACTCCGAATGCATGTATTGGCGTGCATTCCGGGGTAGAGCATTGAGTTGAGCCTCGACCCTCATCCGTTGCTCCCGTTCTCTTCTTGCCACCGCCTCTTGATTGTCCTTCTCAAGTTGCTATCTAGCCATTTCGGCCCTAAGTTGAGCCAACTGCTCTTCACCATGGAGAGCTTGATTCGCCATCCTTTTGCTTCTTCGGGCTTCTTTGAGAATACTTTCCGGATCACTCACAAACTCAAGCTCAAGTGTTCCTCGGGAGGAACGAGCTAGCATACACCTACGAAACAAAGACACAAACCAAACCAAATCAAAAACAAACAAAGGGTTTGGGCTATTCCCTCACCCAAATCACTACCAAAACACAAGAAACTCACCAAGTTGGCACTCAATGCACTTAGACTTCCCCGGCAACGGCGCCAATCTTTTGATCGCTCACAAATGCGAGGGTCTAGAGAAACAATTTATAACCCGACCCCATTGTAGCACGTGGTGGGTGTCGAACACTCGGGAAATCTACTCGATTGAGGTGCCTAGACACTAGAAAGCTAGAAAGGAGAACTTAAAACAAAGGAAAACAAAGAGAACAGTCGGGACCGACACAAGTGTCACGTCGGGCCCGATGTTGGCGACAAGAGGAAGTCGGGACCGACGTAGGGCAAGTCGGGCCCGAGGTGGCTGGGTTTGTCGAACTTCAAAGATTGAAAGTAGATCTTGGGCTTTTGGGTTCCTTCTCTAGTAGATTAAGGCTTTTCCACCCCAATTCAAGCAATGATTGATGATCGGACTAGGATCGAGTGCTTTCGCCCTCGTTCCAACCACTTCTACACATCGATCATTGGGGAAATCCCCTTCGAAGCAAGGTCTTGAGATTGACACATGTTCACTTTCGCTACTTTGCCAATCACAAGCCTTGATTCCTTACTTTCGCAAGGAATTTTAGCTCTATGTAGAGTGGGTTCCTTAGATCAAACACTCAAGGACATGGAATTGGGGTTTCTAGCCCAAACCTAGCTAGGGTTTTCCCCCATAACCCAAGATCAAGGAGATCTACTCCATGTGGCAAACAAAGAAAGCAAACAAATCAAAAAGGAAAGCAATCAACATCATCAATCTCAAACCAAAGCAAAGTTTCATTCAAAATCAAAAGCAATCCACAAACTCAAATCAAAGGTTTCCAAATCCACAAGATCAAAACAAAGCAAAGCTAATCTATCAACCAAACCTATCAAATCTTCCTTTCCCTTGGCCGATTCTCTCTCTTCTCCTTCTCCTCTCCTTCCTCCTTGCTCTCCAAGTATCCTCTTGAGGGTTGGTTCCTTGCCAAGTGTGGGAACCCCTTTCTATGTGAGAGAACCCCCTAAATTAGAAGACAAGAGAGCCTTTTATAGATTAGATGAGGGGCAAAAGTGGAAGTTCACAATTTCGTGCCTTGGAGCCCAAGTAGTCCAGTGACCGACTCGGACCTACACGGAGGACCTCGGGCCGACTTACTGTGCAAGTCGGTCCGAGGTTGAAACTTCAAGTCGGGTCCGAGGTTGGTTGCAACTCGGTCCGAACCTCGTTCCACCTTCTTCTTGTTGGCTTCTCTTGTTCTTCTTCATGGCTTGCTCCTCTCTTTCCTCCTTTGCTCGGGCCTTGCTCCATGTCTCGACGCTCCTTCAAATCGATCCTCGATTCATGCCAAAACACCTACAAAACACATAAAATGCGCGTAGTCTCCGAATCTCATAGAAATACGGGAACTAAGCTAAAAAGGAACAAAACACACAAGAAAAGAGGAAAAAGAAACATATTTACAAAGGAAATCACATATGAAAACACCACCAAATAAAGAGACATCATTGGGTGCACATCAGACACAAAATTCTGGCGTACGGCCTAAAGGTGTTTGCGAACGCTGAAAAACCACATGAGTTGTCACGCGGGTTTGCAAACGCTTGTTGGGTGCTCTTTTCGTCCACCACAAAGGCGACATTTGAAGAAAGGTATGTTGAATTGAAGAGAAGATGGCGACCAACGCTTATTGCATACGTGGAGAAGGTGTGGCTTAATCCATTCAAGAAGAACATAGTTCGTGCTTGGACGGATCATACACTCCACATTCAGACGAGAACCACCAATAGGTAATTTCATTTTTAAGGTTTGAATTCAGTTTGAATTGTAGAAAGTGTATTCGTTCAATACTTAAACTTTGACATGTGTTTTTCAGGGTCGAAGGGATGCACGCTGTGCTGAAAAAGATATTGGATTCATCTCGAGGAGGCTTCAACACCGTGATACTAAGGATTCACATCCAGATGCAATCTCAAACCAACACTTTGAGGACAGCCATTGAGAGAACCAAAATACAGAAACCAACAAAATACACACTACTGGCGAATAAGTTCAAAGCGCTGTTTCGTCCTATACGCGGACATGTTTCAAGGCAATGCCTAGGTAAGTTGTTAGACATGTATTATGATATAGCAATTGAGTTGACAGAGGGTACACTCGATATGGAGTGCCACGACTACTTTTGGAGTGAGTGTCACGGTCTTCCATGCAAGCATCGAGTTGCACACGCTATCATAACTAAAGTACCCATCGATCTGGAGGAGATACATCCTTTTTGGAAACAGATCGAATGTGATGACCTTAGCGATGCCAACGACCTTGCCTTTGCCTGCGTACCCTTGACCATTCAAGACCCAACGTGGGACGAAATGGTGGCAAAGCGAAATAGCGGTTAGATGCGTAGAGACCAGTATTTGCAGATCACATCAGCGTTCAAAGATTCAGAGCATCCTGAAGCCACAAACCTTATTGAGCCGATACCTAACGAGACACCAGATGGAGCCAACAAGTATTGAACCACCCGGGAGAAAACACACCTTGAGCACGTAATGGAAGAGTACGAGAGGGAGCAACAAAGATGGAAAGACAACGACAGTCGGAGCAAAGCAAATACATCAGCGCCATCCCGACCACGCGGACGCCCTAAAGGATCTAGGAATAAGTAATGGACCGGATTTGGAGTTGATATGCCTCCGGTTGCGACCACGCCTCCGGTTGCGACCCCCGCCGATGGAAGCCACCGTGCTCCCCCGAAGAGCGTCAAATGGCGCGGGGTTCACTTTGGCATGGGTAATGTGGATAGTTTTGTATTTCTGTTCATTGACGATGCTAGAGACGTGATGGGAGACGGTCATTGTGGTTTGCGGTCCCTTGCTTGCGTATTGGGGAGGCAAGAGGAGGAGTATTACAGTATTCGATGGGAGCTTCAGGCAGAATTGATGCGTAATAGAGATATGTATGAAGTCTTGTTCACTAGGGGCCTTACATCATTTGCTGATTTCTTGGAGCAAATCGGCCATGTGGAGTCTCCTTGCGCGAACATATACTGGCTAGATATGCCGCTACACGGCCTTGTGTTATGGGATATGTACTTTATTAAGAAGAACTTTGGAAGGCTTGCCGAGGATTGACCATTGGAAGGCTCTTACCCCGAGGATTGACCATTGGAAGGCTTGCCGACTACTGGCTCGAGGCTCTTACCCCGAGGATTGACCATTGGAAGGCTTGCCGAAGGGACATCGGTCGGGATCCGGAGACATTTGCTTAGGACAGTCTTGTGGCAAGATGGATTGTTATGGGATATGTACTTTATTAAGAAGAACTTTCATATTTCATGTATTTCGATGTATTGTGTGCCCCGTTTAGGGGATTTATGAACTTTCATATTTCATGTATTTCGATGTATTGTGTGCCCCGTTTAGGGGATTTATGAACTTTCATATTTCATGTATTTTGATGGATTGTTATGGGATATGTACTTTATTAAGAAGAACAAATCTTGTTGAAGTGGGATGAATTTCAAACTCATGCATGTCAGACTAGGTTTGCGAATCTTATTGATGGGTCTGAAAAGGCAGAAACAACAATGGCTCAAAGTGGAGACTGAAATGTTGAATTTGTATTTTTTTTAATAGTATAATATTTGTGTTTCCACCAGGGGTAACAGAAGGCGCGCAATGGGCCCTCGTGTCTGCGCGAAATGGGCCTTTGAGCACGCCAAACTCCAAACCGATCAGCCCGGTGAGACCGCTCCACTGTGCGAGGCCCCACCAAGAATCGGGGCCTCCATGCATATACCGTCGAAACGAGCGTAAAGGAACCAAGTTCCTAGACCACACTCTAGTGACATGGAGATACTAAAAAGAGGAAAACAAGCGTGAGTTAGAAAAACTAAACATTGCTTTCGAAAATAATTAAGTACTCGTAGTTTCGAAAAGTTTACGTACGTCACAGTCGAGCCAAATCCTGCGAGCCACGTGTGTGGAATACGTCATCAACAGGCTGCCGTCACTAGGACCTCCCGGTTCACCCTCCGCAGCGGGAGGGTCCTCAGGAGCGGCCCTTGCTACTAGTGCAGGGGGGGCTGGGGGTCCCGACGCAGCGGGGGGAGGGGCAGACACAGCTGGAACGTGAGGAGGGATGGGTGCTGCTGGAACGGGAGGAGGTATGTGGGATGCTGAAACGGGAGGAGGGGGAGACGGAAATGTGGATGTAAGCGGAGGAGCTGAGGGTCCCGCCATGAATGTAGTAGGATCGGTCGAAGAAGTAGGTGGAGGACTGGAAAAGACCGGTGGCGGTGGCGGGACATGGGTCGTGGTGGGAGGTGAAATAGAGATGGTGGCCTCGGATATGTGGTAATCGTCAACCGACAAATCCTCCGCTGTACCCACGGGAGCATCAAATTGTATGTCCTGCTCCGTGAAGGGCAAGTCCTCCCGTGCGACGTCATCTGGCAAGTCGTCCTGCAGGAGCTCCTCTGTAAAATCGACCTCCACCTCGACGAAGGGGTCTACTTCTATCTCCGGTGCATGCGTCAACTCCGGATTTGTAGCTATCCGCTGCTGCTCGGTAGGCGACACTCCGACAAGTAACGCACGTGCAATCTTGGCGCATGTGAGCTTGGGCGCCTCCTTTTTTCTCCTCTTATCGAGGAGGACGACGCTCAACCTAGTATGTACGTTCTTTAGGCGACAAGTTCAAATTAAATTAGTAAGTTTTCTATTAATTTTTTTCTTTTATTTATGTAAAATTAGAAATTCACCCTATAAATATGAATTCAACTAATGAATTCGTCGTTTCTGTCGGAATTCAAAATCCGAACCAAAAACTCATTTATCATTACTAAATTTATTTCAGTTTTCTTTACGTTTGTAATGAAAATTGAATAAAACAACAATTCAAACTCTAATTATAACTGTAATTATTTTTTAAAAGCAAGAATTCAACCTACGACTATGAATTCGTATTAAGTACAAGTTCATAATAATTCAAAATCTAAATATAACTCTAAATTAAGATAAATAAATTAAATAAAATAACAAATAACAACAACAAAAACTAAATATAAATAGGAATTTGAATCATGATCCATTTTTTTAACTCTAACCTATTTTTTTAAATCATGATCCATTTTTTAACCAGTTGAAAGCAAGTCAATTTCATCACAATATCTCAATTTTATATTTTCATCTAACTGTAACCTTCACCAATTTCATGTAATATGTCTCATGTCAAAAAAATTCCAAGTTGAAAATTTAGGGTCAAAGTTAGATTATCTTCTTATTTATATTGAAAAAAATACTTATCTACTTAATTTAATCATTTATCATTTTTTTAGGGACATACTTATCTACTTATATTAATTAAAAGTTCATAGCTAATAATTTAAAATCTAAATATAACTCTAAATTAAAACAAATAAATTAAATTAAACAACTAATAACAATAACAAAAACTAAACATAACTAGGAATTTGAATAGTAGACATATATCTTACTAAATAAGCCAAACTGATTTATCAAATTGATTTACTCAATTATATGAACGAAAATTAATACCTAAAATTTGATTAATAATTCATTACGAACTTTTACAAAAATATAAAATTTCGTAATGAATTTAAAACGTACCTCAGCCGTAAACGTCGCTCGGGTGCGGATCCGGCTACGAACAAAATGGGCTCCGGATGCCGTCGGAGCATCGGATGTCGTCGGCATCGGTTGTGGGGCCATGTGGTGGTTGTGCGGCCGGATCGGAGCCGGTGGTGGGCTTGGGTGGTCGCTGGGCGGCCAGATCGGGGCTGGTGGCGGGGCTAGGAGGTGGTTGGGAGGGCGTAGCCGAGCCGGTGGTGGGAATGGGTGGTGGTTGGGAGGCCGGATCGGGGTGTGGAGATGCCGACGGTCGAAGAGCGGGGTCGGTATCGGCGGCCGGTGGTGCGGATTCCGTCGTTTGAGACGCCGACGGTAGGGATTTCGGGTGGGGCGACATTTTTGTGGCTCGAAATGGTGTTTCGCGGAAGGAGAGGACGGAGGTAGGATACGACTGGTGCGGCGGCGCTTCGCGTAACGATTTACCCTAATACTTGCGCGCAATGGCGTTTCGAGCCAGCCCATCAAGCCGCGCGAGCCCATTTCGAGCGGCCTCGCAGGCCCTTTTCGCGCGGCCTCGCAAGCCCGTTTCGCGCGTCCCTCGTGACATTTCTGTCCCCTTTCCATTTTCCACTTTTGCCCCTGTGCGCAATACCGTTTCGCGCGAGCCCGCGTTGCGAGCATATTTCTGTACGCTTTTTAAAAAAAAGTGTTAGAACAGTGTTAGGGAACTAACACTGGAACAATGGTTTCTCCATTCGAGCAATCGAAGTTTTGATAATGAGAAACAGATGGAACTAATTCTCTGTACAAGTGATCTCAGGAAAGACAACATGTTCACAGGAAAAGCAAAGGGAAACGTTCCCTGTCAAGCCACCTGTGTACGTGGCAAGTAAATAAAAGGATATGAAAGACATTTCACTATTGTCTTGGGCGGCAAGCTAAAGCTCCGAAGGAATAGAAATGCAAAAGGGTACGCTGGTCTTTTTGAATAGTGTCGTACTCCCCAAGACAAGAAGGGAAAAGGCGTCAAAGCTAAAGATAGAAACTCTATAAATAGTATGCGCCGCCGCTAGGTCTAATTAAGCTCTCGAAAACAAGAAAACTAGATCCACAAAAAGGAAAGAGAGATATCGAGAGCCCGAGCTGATTTAGTGAAGATAACAATCCAGAAGTTCAAGGAAGGAAGCATCAAGTGATGAAGGCTGCGTGAAGATCTTCATCAACTTGAAGAAGGTGGTTCTTGTGCTAAAGGGAAATGCACAGGAACGAGTAAGGTTCACATTCTATATTCAGTTGTGCTTAGATTTAGGAACTACTATGTCTTAGTCGTTAGTATTGTTTGTGAGTGGGATTGCGAACAATAGAGAAGTTCGACTTTGTAGTGTGGAACCTAAGATCTATCAATAGAATATAGTGTGTGTTCAAAATCCTCCAAGGGAGGTAGAGGTTTACTCTTTAGCTAGTTGGCTAAAGAGGTTCCTCTATAAGGAACCGTGTCCCTGTCTTGATTTCCTGTTTAATCTTTGTATTACATTATTCCGCTGCGTAAGGGAACTGTCACTGGAACAGTTCCCGATTGCCTTGACTAACACCGATCTACGATCCTATAATTGGTATCAGAGCTTGGCTCTAGATTTCTGTGAAAACTCGCAGGATGTCTACATGAATGTCATTAGATCTTAGTGCTGTTGGAAACGGAAGCAACAAGCCACCTAGGCTGATCGAAGGGCGCTTTGAGCGATGGCAAGGGCTGATATAGGATTGGATACGAAGCCACGATTATCAGGCATGGGCTGTAATCGAGAGAGGGAACTTCACCATCAATCCAGAAATCGAGAATGATCTCACAAAATGGGGACCGAATGAGTGGAAGTGCATGGAAGCCAACTACAAAGCAAAGATGTATCTCAAATATTCCATGAGTGAGATCGACTCAGCCAAGGTTGGAAATCTAAAAACCGCTAAGGAGATGCGGGCTGCAATCGAACAGATGCACATGGGAAGCTCAGATCTAAAGGAAGATCATCAAATGGATGCTCTTCAGGAGTTTTACAACTTCAGAATGGAACCTGGAGAGACGGTATCATCATATCAGTTCCGCTTCGAGGGACTAATGACTAAGCTTGAGAACTTGGGAATCTTAGATAGAGAAGTCACTGAACGAATCAAAGTCAAGAAGGTGATAGATGGTCTCTCGGGTGAATGGAATCATGATCGAACAACCTTCAGAGAAAATACGCCCAACAGGAACCTCATGCTTCATGAGATCTTTGGAAAACTGAAGACCTATGAGAGAAGGAGGAACTCTGATAAAGCGCAAGACAAACTCGACAAGGGAATTGCACTTAAGCTTGAGAAAGTGCTTAAGTCTGTTCAGGAACAGTGTGAAGAATCTGAAGATGAGGAAGAGGATGACATAGTGCTCATTACAAAGGCACTACGCAACCTCTACAAGAAAGGAAAGTTCCAAAAAAATTACGGAGGGAATAGTCACTCAAGAGATTACAACAAGCCAGGAGAAAAGGATGTGAAGGACATCACGTGCTTCAAGTGCTTCAAGAAAGGTCACTATGCTAAGGCTTGTCCTCTGGGAAATGACGAGAATAAGTCTGGGAACAAAGCCTATATAGCAACATGGGATGATTCTGATGATGATGATCCTGAAGCTTGGGCTACACCAAACATGTGTGCTATGGCGATCAAGGGAGACCCAAAGGAACCTCAAGAGGATGTGAGTATTTTGTCTCTTACTAGTTGCTTTGATAAATCCTCTAAATCTGATCTTATTCGTATACTCTCTAAGCTTGTTAAAGACAATATGAAGTTACAAAAGGAAATGAGTGGAATTGAAGAGCATTGTCTTAAACTTGAAAATGATGCTGCTGAAAGGAACTTGACTTAAAAAACACTGAATCTGTTGAATGTTCTGAATGTGATAGATTGAAAAAGGAACTTGACTCTACTATGACTGCTAAAAATGAGCTTATCTCTACTCTTGCCATTGTCACTTCAGAGAAGGAGACTCTTAGTAAGAAACTAGAGATAACTGAGGGAAAGAAAGTAGTAGAGATTCCTAAGGTCACATTTGTTCCTTCTAGACATGGTATAGGATACTCTGAAATAGACTCTAGAAATGATAAAAAAACTCTTACTCTAAGGGAACTAATTGAAAGTAGAGCTCTAGAGTTGCAAACTGAAAAAATTAATAATTCTCATCTAGAAGAGAAGATTAAGGTTCTAGAGAGTGGAACTATAGGAAAAAGCGACTACTACACTGGGAACAACTCTCATAAGATATATGTCAAGATAGCCAAGGGAAATGGTTCCAGAGGACCAAACAAGGAAACAGTTGAGAAAAATAGGATTCAGAGACCTCATCCTAAGTATTATCTAGGTGAATATTACAAAACTTGCTGGACATGTGGAAGTCATGGTCATTACAAGGAACAGTGTCTTAAAGTTAGTTACTCAGGAAAGTTCACAAACAGAAACAACAACAGGACATCACACTCAAAATCCTACAGGAACTATCATTCGGTTGATGTTAACATTGCTGATTATGTTGATTAGTATCCCTGTAAGGAATCAGGCAAGGGACACCTTGCCTGGGTAACCAAACATTGACTCTTTTGCAGGTGAAAGCGAGGGGGAACTGTATGTGGTTCATAGACAATGTTTGCTCGAACCACATGACAGGAAACAGGAACAATCTAACCTCGCTTAACACCCAAGTTCAAGGAGGAAATGTTTCCTTCGGCAACAAAAACAAAGGGGCAATTCAAGGCTCAGGGGAAGTAAAGCTCAACAAATCAATCAAAGTCAACAATGTAAATCTTGTGGCAAATCTTGGGTACAACCTACTGTGTGTGGCACAACTCTGTGATCAAGGGAACAACATAGTTACATTTGATTCAAATGAATG
The DNA here is from genome assembly GCA_964016875.1 of Fallopia convolvulus. NCBI lineage: Eukaryota > Viridiplantae > Streptophyta > Magnoliopsida > Caryophyllales > Polygonaceae > Fallopia > Fallopia convolvulus. The sequence continues at coordinate 15,740,849 of OZ024724.1, forward strand.
TCTTGTTGTGAACAAAGAGACTAACAAAGTTATTCTTAGAGGGAAACGATTCAACAATGTTTACATTGTTGATCAAGATTTTCAACCTCCAAGAAAGCTATGTCTCACAGTCTCCACAAATGATACCGATCTCTGGCATAGACGTCTTGGTCATGCAGGTCTAAATCTCATCCAGAAGTTGTTCATGCAAGATCTTGTGGTTGGCTTACCAAGGATAAATCCAAACACAACAAAACTGTGTGATGCATGTGCCAGAGGGAAACAAAATCGAAGTTCCTTCAAGACAAAGAAGAATGTTAGCACTTCCAAACCTTTGCAAATGCTACACATGGATCTATGTGGACCAATGGACACATGTAGCTATGGAGGAAGCAGGTATATGTTTGTTATAATAGATGATTATTCACGTTTCACTTGGATTATCTTCTTGTCTTCCAAAGGAACAGTGTTCAAGGAGTTTGAAGTGTTTATCAAGAAGACTGAAGTCAGTCTGGGAACTAAGCTGAAGTCCATACACTCAGACCATGGAATAGAGTTTGACAATTCAGCTTTCCTTAATTTCTGTAATGAAAATGGAGTCTCTCACAATTTCTCTGCACCAAGAACTCCACAACAAAATGGAGTTGCCGAAAGGAAAAATCGTACCCTGGAGAATATGGCTCGAGCCATGATGCTAGAGAGTGGAGTTCCAACAAACTTCTGGGCAGAAGCCATTTCAACCTCAGTTTATATCCTTAATAGGGCTATGATTCGACCTTTGTTGTTTAAAACCTCCTATGAACTAATCAAAGGCCGAAAGCCAAACATTTCCCATCTCAGAGTTTTTGGTTGTAGGTGCTATATTCATAACAATGGGAAGGATGCTCTTGGAAAGTTTGATCCAAGAAGTGATGAAGGAATCTTCACTGGATACTCTCTTCATAGCAAAGCATATCGAGTCTACAACAAACGAACCAAGAAGTTTGAAGAAAGTATCCATGTCATCTTTCATGAAGATCCTATCCATCATGGATCCTCCTCCAAAGATCCACTCTCAAGGACAGCTGTGAAACCGTTCACTATACCATGGGAACCAACAAGGGAACCGACAAACGAGGATGATGATCTGAACCTTCGAAGAGATGACTCTGAGTACATCAATGGAAATAAACCTCAACTACAGGAATCAACCTTTGAAGAAGATCATGAAGAGAATGATACCACGGAGCAATTTGATGATCCTTCAACCAACTTTCCTGAAGAAGAGGACACTCCATCAGCAACAATCGATGCATCAACTTCAGAGAATAATCAAACTACTGTGCTTTCACAAGCCTTACCTGGAGCCAGTTTCTGTGCTCAAGAGGAAATTCCAGGAACAAATCAACCTCAACCAAGGAACTACCATCAGAGAAAAGATCACCCTTTGGATAATATTCTCACACCACTAGAACAGGGAGTACAAACTCGTTCATCTCTCCATAACTTTTGTGCATTTAATGCCTTCATTTCTCTTGTTGAACCCAAAAGCATACAAGAAGCTCTCAAAGATCCAGATTGGATTCAAGCAATGCAAGATGAGCTCCATCAGTTTGAAAGACATCAGGCGTGGAAGCTAGTTCCAAGGCCATCAAACAAGAATGTCATTGGAACTAGATGGGTCTTTCGCAACAAACTTGATGAGTCAGGAAACGTCTCCCGAAACAAAGCTAGACTTGTGGCTCAAGGCTATAATCAAGAAGAGGGAATCGACTATGAGGAAACGTTTGCACCAGTTGCCAGAATTGAAGCAATACGGTTACTCATAGCCTTTGCTACATACAAAGGATTCAAGTTGTTCCAAATGAATGTAAAAATAGCCTTTCTCAATGGCTATCTACAAGAAGAAGTTTATGTGAAGCAACCTCCTGGATTTGAAGATGACAACAGACCTGATCATGTCTACTTTCTTGAAAGAGCTCTCTACGGCCTCAAACAAGCACCTCGAGCCTGGTATGATAGATTTGCTTCATTTCTACTATCCAAAGGCTATCAAAGAGGATCTATTGACAAGACACTCTTTCTGAAGAAAGAATCAGGTGACATTTTAGATGTGCAAGTCTATGTTGATGGTATAGTTTTTGGATCCACTAATCCTGTGCTTACAGAAAAATTTGAGAAACAAATGAGTAGTGAGTTCGAGATGAGTATGGTAGGGGAACTCAATTTCTTTCTAGGTCTTCAAATCTCTCAAATAAAAGATGGAACCAAGATTCATCAACAAAAATACATCATGGAAATGCTATCCAAAAATGGGATGGACATTGCAAAACCCATCAACACTCCGATCTCACCTAGCACACGCCTCGATGCCGATGAGAATGGAACAAGTGTCAATCAAAAACTCTTTCGAGGAATGATTGGTTCCCTTCTCTATCTCACTGCTAGTAGACCGGATATCATGTTCGCTGTTTGTCTCTGTGCAAGGTTCCAAGCAAACCCTAAGGAGTCACATTTGAAGGAAGTCAAAAGGATCTTTCGCTACCTCAAAGGGAGAGACAACCTGTGCTTATGGTATCCTAGGAACAGTGCCTTTGAACTTGTTTCCTTCACAGATGCTGATTTTGCAAGGCATCTAGTTGATCGAAAAAGCACATCAGGCATGGCACAGTTCCTAGGAGACTGTCTAGTATCGTGGGGATCAAAGAAGCAATCATATGTGGCACTTTCTACTGCTGAAGCTGAATACATCGTTGCTGCTGCTTGTTGTTCCCAAGTGTTATGGCTCAAGTATCAACTTCAAGATTACGGTATGTCTCTTGGAACTGTTCCTATTAAATGTGATAGTACTAGTGCAATAAATATCTCAAAAAACCCAGTGCATCATTCTAGAACAAAGCACATAGAGGTTAGGCACCATTTCCTACGTGATCACGTAGAGAAAGGTTCCATTGAGATGGTTCATTGTAGGAGAGATGAACAAGTTGCTGATATTTTCACCAAAGCTTTGGACAGACAACCCTTTGAGCAGCTTCGAATGCTGTTAGGGATGATTCTCTTACATTAAACAAGTCTCGGTCCATCTTTTCCCTCAATGATTGACTAGTTAAGCATTAGTATAGCTAGGGAACTGCATGATTTAGCAACTTTCATTTTAATAATAGCTAATTGCATGAAACATGTTTATCACTATGTATGGGAACTAATTCCTTAAAAGCACTTTGGTTCTTTTTGACCCAAAATGATCAACCTGATCTTATCTATCTCAAACTACAAGCCGAAAGGATGGTTGATCATAAGACTTGTCCCACAAACCCCATCCAGGTAAACGTTTTCTATGAGCCTCAATTAATTGATAAAACCCCTTTCTATGGGATTCAATTACCTGGATGACAACAAAAATTGTTAACCTACCCATATTTTGTTTGGATACCTCTCTTTGTCTTTCACAAAATCCTTTAAGTATCGAAACATGGCCCAGTGTTACTTGTTCATGGAAAGAGGAGTTAGAAAGGAAAGGAACTGCTTCAAGTTGCAAAGGAACTACAAGGATCTTTGAAATTCAAACGCGTCTCTCATCTATATTATTGGAAAGAGAAAGGACATTGAAAACTGGTCTCTAAAGCGACAGGCTGAGTAAAGGGAAATGTGATTCCGCACCGTTCATCTTACTACTTTGGCTCATTCTTTGCCACGTAGAGACTGTTGATTAGGAAAGAATCTCAAAGTGGAGGACATCAAATCTTTTAGTTATCTTCGGAATAACTAAATACGAGTTTCAAGGAAAGACTTGTAACGCCTCTCACCCTTTCAAATTCTTCCTCTTTCATTACTTAACCCATTCCTTTCCTTCTTTTTCATCTTCATCGTCTTCCTCCATTCTTTCTTCCAAACCCTAGTCTTCGAAACCTTGTACTCTCAACCTTTCTCCGGAAATCTCAAACATTCCTTCAAATGGCCAACCCAAATCAACCCCTCATCAAATTCACAGTTCATCACAAAAATCCTCTCATCGAGCATCTTCTCAACCATGATCCCGAATATCTCCAAAATATGCTTCTCACAAATCTCGATCTTGACCATCATGAACCTGAGTACATCTTCGATGTCAAAGAACGTCTCTATTCTCTTTTGAGGAAAAGAGATGGACAACCCAATCTTACTCCTCAAAATTCACCACCTTCAACTCCCAGATCTGAAATTCCGATGCTCACTACGAGACCGGATGGTTCCTCAACCCTCACTCTTAATATCGAGGGAGTTCAAACTACAATCCATGAATCTAACCCTACTCTGCTTTTACAAGAATCATCTCACTCATCTCCAAAACACCATACTCAGATCCATGACAACCTAAGTGCCAAACGCAGACCAGATCTCTTGGCCTCAACTTCTCAAAGCTCTAATCCTCAAATCAAAAGTTCCCAAGCACTCTCCTCCCTCACGAAAGCTCCTACAATTATAGTTCCACCTCACAGGGAACTAGATCTCTCAACTCTCGATCAATCTAATTCTTAATTCGAGAGAGAAGAGTTCCCTACCTCACAGGGAACTACACCCATCAAACCTACCCAACCTTCTTCTTCTCCCACACCCACAAAACGATCTTCTTCTCAAGCTTCTCTTCCTAAAGTTCCCACGGGTCCACGATCCAACAAGAGAAAGCTCAGGAAATTGAGTGAAGAAGAAGAAGAAGAAAATGAAGAGGAACTACAGCCTCCTCTCTCTGAGCAACTACGAGCCCTTAATCCATCAACGGAAATCGTCACTGTTGAGGGCTCCGATGATGAAGTAGAAGAGTACACAGAGCCTGCTCTCCAAATAGGTTATAAGGAACCGCCAACTGGGCGACCTTCAACAAGAGGCTCCAAGAAGCAAAAGGTGGAAGAAAAGAAAGAAAAGAAAGAAAAAGAGAAAGGGAAGAAGGAAAAGAAGATGAAAGAAGAGAGGAAGTTGGTCATTCCTCTGGTTGTCACTGCCGAGTTTCTTCAAGAACATGAGTTCAACGAGCTTCAGGAACTCATCCAGTTTCAAGGATGGGAAAAGCTTTGCTTCGAACCAGCTAAGGTGGACCAAGCTCAGGTCAAATTCTTCTACTCCAAATTCACCCTAACAAAGGGCACTAAGCTTGACCTAGTCATAAGGTGGAAGACAGAAGAGGATGACTCCACCTTCACCTCTGCCATGATCAAGAAAATTCTCCAAGTTCCTGGAGAGGGCTTCGACACGCTTCCCCAACGACCCTGACAAGATACTGATGGAAGAGAAGCTATCCTACAAAGGCTTCTAGGTCATGTGCCTGTCCAAGGCAAGGAGATCGCGACTCACAATTTGAGTCAAGCGGGGAAGATGGCACACCAGTACATCACTCGGGTAGTGATTCCAAGACAGGAGAAAAGAACAACTCTCAATTCCACCGACGCCATTCTCCTGGATCTGTTCCTGCGCAAGGAACAAATCAATCTGCCCAAGATCATGATCTTGCACATGTGCAAATGCGTGGCTGATCGCCTCTCACGGTGTGCGAGGGTCAAGAGATACAAATTATAACCCGACCCCGTTGTAGTACGTGGTGGGTGTCGAACACTCGGGAAGTCTACTCGATTGATGTGCCTAGATACTGGGAAGCTAGAAAGGAGAGCATAAAACAAAGGAAAATAAAGAAAACAGTCGGGACCGACACTGAGGTCACGTCGGGCCCGAGGTTGGCGACAAGAGGAAGTCGGGACCGACACTGGGTAAGTCGGGCCCGAGGTAGCTGGGGATGTCGAACTCAAAGATTTTAAAAGTAGATCTTGGGCTTTTGGGTTCCTTCCCTAGTAGATTAAGGCTTTTCCACCCCAATTCAGGCAATGAGTGATGATCGGACTAGGATCGAGTGCTTTCGCCCTCGTTCCAACCACATCTACACCTCGATCCATGGGGAAATCCCCTTCGAAGCAAGGTCTTGAGATTGACACATGTTTACTTTCGCTACTTTGCCAATCTCAAGCCTTGATTCCCGACTTTCGCAAGGAATTGTAGCTCGATGTAGAGTGGGTTCCTTAGATCAAACACTCAAGGCTATGGAATTGGGGTTTCTAGCCTAAACCTAGCTAGGGTTTTCCCCCATAACCCAAGATCAAGGAGATCTACTCCATGTGACAAGCAAAGAAAGCAATCAAATCAAAAGAGAAAGCAATCATCATAATCAATCTCAAAACAAAGCAAGGGTTCATTCAAATCCAAAGCAATCCACAAATTCAATTCAAGGGTTTTCAAATCCACAAGATCAAAGCAAATCAAAGCTAAACAATCAACAAAACCTCTCAAGTCTTCCTCCTCCTTGGCCGATTCTCTCTCTCTTCCTCCTCTTCTCCTTCCTCCTTGCTCTCCAAGTATCCTCTTGGCTCCCTTGGAACCCCCCTTTCTTTTGTGTGTGAGGGAACCCCCTCTTAGAAGACAAGAGGGCCTTTTATGGATTAAATGAGGGGAAAAAGTGGAAGTTCACAAATTCGTGCCTTGGAGCCCAAGTAGTCCGGTGACCAACTCGGCCCGACACGGAGGAACCTCGGGCCCGAGGTACTGTGGAACTCGGTCCGAGGTTGGAAACTTCAAAGTCGGGCCCGACGTTGTTGCATCTCGGTCCTGACCTCGTTCCACCTTCTTCTTAGTTGGCTTCTCTTGTTCTTCTTCATGGCTTGCTTCTCTCTTTCCCGTTTTAGCTCGGCCTTTGCTCCATGTCTCGACCCTCCTTCAAATCCATCCTTGATTCATGCCAAATTACCTACAAAACACATAAAAGGTGCGTAGTCTCCGAATCTCATAGAAATACGGGAACTAAGCTAAAAAGGAACAAAACGCACAAGAAAAGGGGAAAAAGAAACATATTTACAAAGGAAATCACATATGAAAACACCACCAAATAGAGAGACATCAAAATACCCCATACTTAAACTTGCTTGTCCTCAAGCAATAACAATGTAAGCAAGACCGAAACATAATCTTCAAGTAAAGCCTCGTATGAAAACACGTTTTAAGCACAAGTGATCGATATTCAAGCAAGATTACATCATGACACGTGATTAAGTGTTCCAAGGAATAAAGTCAATGCAACTAAGCCTCACTTTAGGGATATGTGAATGTGTATCACTCATCATGTGTTTGGGTTTAGCAATGAACACTCAAGCTCAAAAATCATGCAAGTAAGGACTCTACTATTGAAGCTAATATCACCAATTCCTCCACCTAGAGATGCCTAATGCAAAGTACACAAAGAATTTCGAACTTGGCTCAATGGAGGTCCTCAAAGAGGTTCCATTCGGCCGGGTTGTAATGAGGCTTTTGGTATTTCTCAAGGTGGGAATTATTTGGTCTTGTGGTGCTTATAATAGGGATTGAACAAACTAAACTCTCACCAATTTCACCAAAATTCCACAATCAATTTCACACTCATCCCAAAAGACTTAACATTTTTCCTTTCAACCCAAAATTTCACTTAACATTCCACTTCATCTTTGCTCTTAGGCTTTTTGTTGGATTTTCCACACTTTCTACATTGGACCGACTTTCTTATGACATCGGGCCCGATGTGGCGTGTAACTCGGTCGGACCCTTTTTCTTCACTTAAGCTCTTTGCCTTCATTCCACTTTACATTTCCAACATTTTCTTTCTTTCTTTCTTTTCATTTTCTTTTTGTACAACAAAGATGCACTACCCACATGATTCATAACACCATTCCTTGCCCTTAAACCCAAGAGAATCTCAACTCTTCAAATACAATCCAAACCTCTCTTCTAAAGTCCAATCCCATAAGGGTCAAGTCATATAAGGCTAGGAATAATATTTTTGAGGAGTTTCAAACAAAGGCTTAGGCTAGAACGGGGCTACAATCAAAGGATTAACTTCATGGTAGGATATGGAACATTTATGTGACTAGAAGAATAAAGTTCAAAATCAATGTGACCATGCTAGGACAATTCTCATGACGGTCTTGGAAAATAGATAAACACCGCAATAGCAAGTTTTACTAAGCATGAATGAGCTAATCACACAAGAAGAATGAGGGATATGCAAATATGATCAAGCATCCCTAAAATGGCCAAAAATCAATCTCACAAGGGTCACTCATACTTAGTTGCATAAGAACTCATCCTAGAACTCACATGCTCAATAAAACAAGCAAGATATCATGATCACATCAAAAGCAACATCATTTTAGAGGCTAAACTATCCAAAAATATGCAAAGGAATTTACATGCTCACATCATCATTAGCTTTTATTTTGGCAATCTAAGATGGGAATTTCTAGTCCAAAACCTACAAAACACAAAATCTTTTTGTTGTTTTTAACACAATTTTTCAATTTTTTATGGATTTTTTTGCAAAAAAAAATTTCTCTAAAACCAAAGACTCAAACATTCCAAACACAAACTAGAAACACCAACTAAATATCCTCAAAATAATAAACAAACATAAACAAGTGAAATCATGAACACACTTACCCCCACCCCATACTTAAAATTTTTGATGTCCCCATCAAACAAGGAAATCAAAACTTAAAAGCAAGAGAGAAGAGTATGAAAAGCTCACAATTTCTTATTCTTCAATGGCATGTATGGGATCACTCGAAGGGGTTGTCACGTCTACGTCCTCTTTGGAGCCTTGCTTGCCGCTCCCTCTCGTACACTTGCTCTTGGTAGAAGTCTTGTGGTGGTGGTTGGAGTTGAGGCTCCGGGCGTGTCCATTGGTCCTCACGGCTTCCCAATCAAGCCACCTCGTGTGGTGCTCAAGCGCCATATCTTTCATAATTCTCCACTTGCTCATCATCCTCCAAATAGACATCATCCAACTTCGGCTCTTTCCTCGTCTTCTTGGACTTCTTCCTTGGCCTTTCCATATGAGAGGATGAAGCTCTTGTCTCCATTGTACCTACACACATCCAAACAAAAGGATCCAAGATAAACTCCATACAACCCAACAAAAGCATTCATCAACACACAACAACATCCCAACACAAAGGGAACCCCATACTTAGTCTCTAGACTCACATGCATCTCAATTCAACATAAATCATCATGGACATCTTCTAACAATAGCTAAGCAAATGATCATTCTACATCATGATTAGACTATAGCAAACAATTAAACACATGAATCCACATGATATCACAAGAAGAGAGCAAAAACAACTAGGATCGACTTTCAACCCATGTCGGGCCCGACTTTCTCAACCTCGGTCCGACATGTTGGACCGACTTCCACAACTCGGGCCCGACGCTCCTGGGCACGTCGATCTCGACCTAGTTCATGCTTCGACTACTAGACATCCAACAGACAAAGGGAACCAACGAGCACATCCTTGCTGTTCTTCATGATATTCAGAAGAAGTTGCCTTCCTCCTCTTCCTCCTCTAACAGATGAACAAGCCCTCTACAAGAACAATCCTTAACTGTTTTAATCCTCCTTCAATGCTTTTGACTTGTCTGTTTCTGTATTTGCGTGAACAATGTTTCAATGAAATGCATTTTGCTATTATTCTCTAGTTATGATTGTGCTTTACTTGCTTTTCTTTGCGTGCTTTTACTTGATTCTTTTCGATGATGTCAAAAGGGGGAAAAGTGGAAAAATGCAGAGATGCGTTGTGTCTAAGAGAATACAGAATTATCCATAAGCTGAGGGGGAACTATAAGCTTAAAAATCTTGAAAATTTAACTGCTTGTCCATTTCAAGGGGAACTAAGTATCTACAAAGAGTTGCCTGTGTTATTGATGTCCAAATCTCTCATATCTTTCCTGTATCCCAGAATGTTTATTACTTGCATTTTATGAAAGTTTGTCATCATAAAAAAGGGGGAAATTATTGAAACAGTGTTAGGGAACTAACACTGGAACAATGGTTTCTCCATTCGAGCAATCGAAGTTTTGATAATGACAAACAAATGGAACTAATTCCCTGTACAAGTGATCTCAGGAAAGACAACATGTTCACAGAAAAAGCAAAGGGAAACGTTCCCTGTCAAGCCACCTGTGTACGTGGCAAGTAAATAAAAGGATATGAAAGACATTTCACTATTGTCTTGGGCGGCAAGCCAAAGCTCCGAAGGAATAGAAATGCAAAAGGGCACGCTGGTCTTTTTGAATAGTGTCGTACTCCCCAAGACAAGAAGGGCAAAGGCGTCAAAGCTAAAGATAGAAACTCTATAAATAGTATGCGACGCCGCTAGGTTTAATTAAGCTCTCGAAAACAAGAAAACTAGATCCACAAAAAGGAAAGAGAGATATCGAGAGCCCGAGTTGATTTAGTGAAGATAACAATCCAGAAGTTCAAGGAAGGAAGCATCAAGTGATGAAGGCTGCGTGAAGATCTTCATCAACTTGAAGAAGGTGGTTCCTGTGCTAAAGAGAACTGCACAAGAACGAGTAAGGTTCACATTCTATATTCAGTTGTTCTTAGATTTAGGAACTACTATGTCTTAGTCGTTAGTATTGTTTGTGAGTGAGATTGCGAACAATAGAAAAGTTCGACTTTGTACTTTGGAACCTAAGATCTATCAATAGAATATAGTGTGTGTTCAAAATCCTCCAAGGGAGGTAGAGGTTTACTCTTTAGCTAGTTGGCTAAAGAGGTTCCTCTATAAGGAACCGTGTCCCTGTCTTGATTTCCTGTTTAATCTTTATTTTACATTATTCCGCTGCGTAAGGGAACTGTCACTGGAACAGTTCCCGATTGCCTTGACTAAATCCTACAAAAAGTGTGCGTATGTACCCCGCTTTTGAATTATTCCATCACTCTTTTAGATTGTGTGATTTCAAACGTATCTTCAGGTAATAGATCCCATGCAAATGCACGTGGATCAGTGCAAGGACGCCCCCGATTGCCCAAATGATTACATTTGACATGTAAACTGTTTAATTTTTTTTAGCAACGAATTTGTATAAACTGGATCGTAACTTAATTTTATCACAATCTTTTTTTTTGTACATAAGATAAGATAAACATTAAAAATAAGAAAAATAAAAATGATGATATAAAAGCTTGGAGAGATTGCTGGTTAATTGGTGTCAATCAATCCCGATTCCTAATATGGAGCGCAGAACTTTTCTTCCGTTATAATCTGCAAACTCAAACCCTAATTCCAAAAACAAGGGAATTCAATTCACTTCGATTCTCAGCTATTAATTTTTTTCATTCCCGCCGGATTTGTTTGTGTTTGTTATATAAGTAGTCCGTATATACTTTGAAGATTCGATCGACTATTCTGGCCGGTATTGGATTTGGGCTTGTATAAAAAATATGAAACGACGAATTTATCAGGCTGTTACAATTATCACTCTCTGTTGATGCTCATTTAAATTTCCGTCTTCATTTCGCCAAGCTCGAATTCATTCACAGTCACAGGTAATTGCGAATTTCTTTAAATTAATGTCTTAAAAGTTGTTATATGTACTTTGCTCTAGTGTATATATAGTATGAGGGGTTTTATGTGAATCACAAATAATATTATCTTTTATCTTTCTGTGGTGATTAAGGAATGCTGGATGCTTTAATAATGTTGCATGAAGAATTGAAATTGGTTTCTGACTTTAGTGACGATCTTGTCATTTTGTTCTTTATATATATATTCCTGCTTCTTTAATTTGCAGATCCTTTAACAATGGTTGTGTTTGGGAAGCAGTTGAAGGAAGGGCAGATCGAAGAATGGTCAGGGTATGTGAGATAAAATGTGATTTAATTTGTCAATTTCTTTCTCTTACATATGAGTAATGAGTGCACTTTGATTGAGTGCCAAGATTTTCTTAAGCACTTGTTCAAATTGGCTTTTTCCTATTAAGTTACAAGTCCTCTCTGCATTTGTCAAATTGGGTTACTAATGAGCAATTTTGTTTACTCTTAGTAGGATCTTTTTGATCAGTTACCAACAACTCTTGCTTTGAATCTTTTGATCGATTGAAAGTATATATTCTGCAATTATCTTGCAATATTCATTGGTATCTGATTTACTTCTCTTTACAAAATAGGGTTTAATAATTTATCTTATAGACAATTATAATTATAATAGTAGAGTCATCCTTCTTTTAGTTGATTTGGCACTCGTCGTAACATCCTTGCCAGGACGAGTGCCAAATCAGGTGATGCTGGATCCTTGTGATGACACAAATTTAAACTACATTTGGTGTGCACCAGGTATTATATAAACTACAAAATGATGAAGAAGAAAGTCAAACAATATGGTCAACAAGTTCAAATTGGAGCATTAGAGAGACAGCATGTACTCAAGGACTTCTCAGGAATGCTGGATAGCCAGGTTTTAATTAAGTCCTCCAAAAGAATTCAGCTTCTAACATATTAATTTATTGATCTACATATTTTAGCCCTCTTTCATTTTCAGATTGAAAAAATTGTACTTTTTGTTCTCGAACAACAAGGAGTACTCGCTAAGAGGTTGTCCAAACTTGGAGAGGAGCATAAACATCCGGATAAGACACCGGATATACCAAAGATTTATGAACTACGGGACGCTTATAGAAAAGTAGGACATGATCTTTTAAAGCTTCTCTTTTTCATTGAGATCAATGCTACTGGCATTCGTAAGATCCTCAAGAAGTTTGATAAACGGTTAGGGTATCGCTTCACTGATTACTATGTGAAGTCGCGCTCTGATCACCCTTATTCCCAGCTACAACAAGTCTTCAAGCATGTGGTAATAATAAATTCAGGCCTTTTACTTTGTTTCAAGTTCTAGTCTGAACTCTGCATCAATTCTTTTCTTTTCCTTTTTATTGTCATAAAAAAAATCTGTAAGAACTTTTTCATTGTTTTAGGGGCTAGGAGCAGTTGTAGGAGCCTTAACTCATAGTCTTGGTGAACTTCAAGAGCGTCAAGGGAGTTATCAATCGATCTATGATCAGCCTGTTCTACCCCCTCAGGTGATCAATAACACTCAGTGGCAGTGTTACTTATGCTTTAGGGCCTGACACTTGTGTTTTTATGGTAACCACACAGGATCCAGTGATTGATGCCATAAAAGCAGCAATAGAAAGGCTAACACACTCGACAAACTTTCTTCACTTTCTTGCACAACATGCACTTATAATGCAAGAAGAGTTGCCTGCACCTGCAGAGGAACAAATTGATGACAGAAGATACCATTTCAATTCACTTCTCTTGAATTTGGTCAACACCTTTCTGTATATGGTCAACACATACATCATTGTTCCAACAGCCGACGACTATTCCATTAGCGTTGGAGCTGAAGCAACAGTCTGTGGTGTGGTCATTGGAGCAATGGCTATTGCACAGATATTTTCTTCTGTTTACTTGAGTGCTTGGTCAAATAAATCATATTTCAAGCCCCTTATTTTCAGTAGCATTGTCCTTCTTCTTGGGAACACCTTGTATGCAATGGCTTTTGACTTCAATTCAATCTGGGTTCTGCTGATAGGTCGTCTGTTTTGCGGGTATGTACTAAAACTGGTATTATGAAGATATATTCTTTTTTTTTTTGGCTAAATATGAAATTTATCAAAATGTTATAGGTTAGGATCTGCTAGAGCTGTTAATCGACGTTACATCAGTGACTGCGTTCCTATGAGAATCCGGATGCAAGCATCAGCAGCTTTCGTTAGCGCCAGTGCACTGGGAATGGCGTGTGGGCCCGCTCTTGCAGGGTTATTACAAACTAATTTTAAGATTTACAAGTTGACTATCAATAAGGAAACTTTGCCAGGGTGGGTGATGGCTGTTGCTTGGCTGGTGTATTTAGTTTGGCTAGCATTTGCATTTCAAGAACCGCCACCTTTTGAGGATCATGTGAAGACTAAATCTTCTTCTTTTTCTTCTTCTTCAGGTATTATTACTCTTTCAACTGCTATAAAGTTATGAAGCAAATATTTCTATAAATGAATAAAAGTGATTTCCTTTTTGTGTAACAGAAACAAGGGAGAGTGATGAGCTTGAAAAGGGTCTAAAAAAGCCATTGCTTTTAAGCTCAGAAAAGAAGCAACATGATGGCGATGGTGATGAAGTGGATGGTGAAGCCATTAAAGAAGCTCTTGTGGAATCTCATGAGCCGGTTACTTCAATTCGTTCAGCTTATCGGTTGCTTACTCCTTCCGTCAAGGTGTCCTAGTCTTCCTATTGTACTTTCTAGTTTTTATTTATATAATTGTGTTACATTTGTCTTTATGATGGCTATACAATTCAATTGATTTTTTTTAATGTTTTCAAACCCTCTTCTAATAATTAATGCTTCTTCTCTGTTTAGATATCTGAATATTAAGATTGTAAGTTCCATTTAGCTTATAAGCTGTTCACATGCTGAAACTTTCACAATGCAATAGAATATCTTATCCATGGCAGAAGCAGCATACCTTATTTGATACAAATATGTCTAATTTACTGAATATATTGAAAAAGCAACTTTGGATTCTACTTAATGCTACTTAATGTGTCCTGCAGGTTCAATTGTTGATATATTTTATGCTGAAGTATGCAATGGAAATTCTACTATCAGAATCTAGTGTGATGACAACTTACTATTTTGGGTGGTCAACAAGTTCAGTGGCCATTTTTCTTGCATGTTTAGGCCTCACTGTGCTTCCAGTCAACATTATTGTTGGCACCTACATTAGTAACATGTTTGAAGAGAGGTACTTCTTTTTGCTTCATTTTAATTTCTTCCAGCCCTGACATGTTAAATCTTTGACCTTTAATATCTTGATAATATAATGATGATTATCAGATCTTTATTATCTTCATCTAAAAACTTGAAAGAAAATTTTCCTGCAAGATATGGTGCACTCTAATGATAATTATGCATTAGAACAGCTTCTCCAGTTTTGCAAATAAGTTATTTACATTGCAGGCAAATTCTACTAGCATCTGAAATTCTGGTTTTAATTGGGATCATCCTAAGCTTCAATGTCATAATTCCATACTCGGTGCCGCAATACGTCATCTCTGGGCTCATCATGTTTGTATCTGCTGAAGTTCTTGAAGGTAAGTTGCACCAGGAGGACCCTTTGGTAGACACAAACAACATCTTTACTCCTGTCTTAAAACTGTCAACTTAAAAGACTTGAGCTTCATTTTGAAATGTGACTACATAACTTGTATTATCTTAATTGTTAGGGGTGAATCTGTTACTCCTGTCTCGAGTTATGTCATCTAGACTGTCGCGTGGGACCTACAACGGTGGCTTACTCTCTACAGAAGCGGGGACCTTTGCTCGGGTGGTTGCAGACACCACCATAACCCTAATTGGATTCCTGGGCCAGAGCAAGCTCTTGAACTTGTCCTTGTTGCCTTCACTCCTAGTCTGCGTATCCTCCATTGCTGCAACTTGCTGGACCTATAACTCCCTCTTCTAAGACATTCATTCATTGATGATCAATTCTTTGTCCATTTGGATGATAATTAATAAGTTGTTCTAGTTATTAGTTTTTGTAATCTCCTTTAGACCTATGTAATTTTTCGGTTCAAAGGAACCACCGAGGCCAATAAGTTGTTATAGTTTCTAGAGCGTTTTGTGGCTAGCTATAAGCTTGGCGAGAGTTTCTGAGAATGCTGAATTCATGATCAGCTCCATAACATCAGCATATTTCAAAGCAAGAAGAACATTACCAGCAAAAAATGCATGGCCACAAATCCTGGCTGCAATTTTCACCTCAACCAGATGCTACCCAACTAGAAGCTCAAAAACAGCTTGTAGGTGCCAAGATGCTTAATTACCTATCATCAGTAATAGATAGCTTTATAATAATCTAATGAATTTAAAAATAGAAAATCTCTTTGATCCACCTAACTGGCCGATATCTTACATGTCTAGCCCCAAATGAACCACTTACCCTACTATCATATAGCTAGATTACCTCAAACTGCCCATTAATTCAATCGCCGGTGAATCTACATGTTGTTTGGAACAAACATATTAATTGTATGGGCTGTCATTACAACCATAAGACTCGTTTTACTATACACTTAAAAATAAGTTTCAAACTGAAATGTTGAGGACTATACAATATAATAATAGATGTAGCTAGATAAAGTAGATACACATCTTTTATGCATTCACAGAGTTTTTAGCCGCCTGTATCTCCCAATCTTCTCAATATAAAAAAAAAAAACCAGAACACAACAAAACAAAACATTACAAAATAACTCAACATAGCTACATAGAATCACTATTCCAGAGTTTATAAGTTCCAAGTTCCAAGCAATGGGATCTGTTTGGTTGTACAATGTTGTTGCTACTTTGGCCACCACCTTACTCTTCTTTCATGGGTGGCTTTGCTCCTCTCAAACAGGTACTAATTTTCCTTCCATATATCGCAATTAATCTTATTAGGCTTAATGGAATTGGTTTCATATATTAAGTTGGTGTACGCGTGTACTTGGTTAGATCCAAAATACAGCTTCCTACACGAGGCGACGACAGCTCCAGAGCAGTCATACTATGACTACATCATCGTAGGGGGCGGAACAGCCGGGTGTCCGTTGGCTGCCACGCTGTCAAGGCACTTCAACGTGCTGATGCTGGAGCGAGGCGGATCCCCCTACGGGAATGCCAACATAACTAATCTATCCGCCTTTGGAGCCGACCTCTCCGACCTCTCCGACTCTTCCCCTGCTCAGCGGTTTGTGTCGGAGGATGGTGTCATTAACTCCAGGGCCCGTGTCCTTGGCGGAGGCTCTTGCCTCAATGCTGGCTTCTACACTAGAGCAGCAAGGAGTTACGTGAGGGAAGCGCGATGGGACGGGCGGCTAGTGAACCAGTCGTACCGATGGGTGGAGGACGTGGTGGCCTTCGAGCCCCCGTTGAGGCAGTGGCAGTCAGGGGTCAGGGATGGCCTTTTGGAAGTTGGAATTCTGCCTTCAAATGGCTTCACTTTTGACCATGTCAATGGCACCAAAGTCGGAGGCACCATCTTTGATCAACAGGGCCATAGGCACACGGCTGCTGACCTCTTGAGGCTCGCAAATGCCGACAGGCTTACTGTTTTACTACACGCCACCGTTCACAAGATCTTGTTCGACACCAACACCACAACCACAAAAGGTTCAGAGAATGGGAGGCCTAAGGCCATAGGCGTTGCATTCAGGGACTCGAACGGGGTGATCCACGAGGCTCACTTGAACGACGGGCCCATGAGCGAGATCGTAGTGTCAGCAGGGGCGCTTGGCAGCCCTCAGCTTCTGATGCTGAGCGGGATCGGCCCAGCCGCCCATCTTAGAGAGTTTAACATCGATGTCGTGTTGGATCAGCCCAACGTCGGAAGGGGAATGTCGGATAATCCAATGAACGCGGTGTATGTGCCATCCCCTGTCCCGGTTGAGGTCTCGCTCATCCAAGTTGTAGGGATCACTTCCTTTGGCTCCTACATTGAGGCTGCTAGTGGTGAGAACTTTGCTGCTGGTGGTGCTTCTATTAAGGACTTTGGTATGTTCTCCCCCAAGGTAAATAAATAATCACCTAATTATGATTCCTTCTTAATTAGTCACAATTTGACAATATATATGTATGTATAATCTTTGTGATCGATAATGCATGCAGATTGGGCAGCTTTCAACAGTGCCACCAAAGCAAAGAACACAAGAAGCCATATCCAAGGCCACAAAAGCAATGTCCAATCTTGAGCAACTAGCCTTCCAAGGCGGGTTCATCCTCGAGAAGGTTCAAGGCCCGGTTTCCACAGGCCATTTGGAGCTGAGAAGCCTGGACCCAAACGTAAACCCATCGGTCACCTTCAACTACTTCAAGGAGCCAGAGGATCTCCAAAAGTGTGTTCAAGGAATGGAGACCATAGAAAAAGTGATCAACTCAAAGGCCTTCTCTAAGTTCCGATACAATGGCACAACACCCGAGTCTTTGCTAAAGGCCATTGCCAGCCTCCCGGTTAACCTCTTGCCTCCACACGCCAACTCATCAAGTTCTAGAGAGCAGTTTTGTAAGGATACTGTGATGACCATTTGGCATTACCATGGAGGGTGCCAGGTTGGCAGGGTTGTGGATTGGGATTACCGCGTTCTTGGAGTTGATAGCTTGAGAGTTATTGATGGCTCCACGCTTTCTTACGCGCCCGGGACTAATCCTCAAGCAACTATTATGATGCTAGGAAGGTATGTTTTTCTTACAAAAAAATACTTCTTTTTTTGTCTTTCACTTTTTTGCATGTGGTCTTGATTTGTAATTTTAATCGACACGGCGCAGGTACATGGGGGTGAGGATGCTGAGAGAGGGTTGGGCAAGAGAGAGATCCAAGTGAACGAAACCTCTGCACCACCAGTTAATAAAGGTGTTCATCTCCGAATGGATGGATCAATCCTTGCTTAAAGCTTGTATCAAACACTCTTGAATGACTCTTGAATGAAAATGCGTCATCTAAGTTGCTGCTGTATCAAATACTCTCTTTTGAATGAAATTCAAGTTTATCATACAGAAAAATTCATCCCATGTTCTTGTTATATAATGTGTATGGTGAATTGTTTTTTTGGTCCCCTCTCCCTAAGGATAATTATTCCTATTGGAAAAATATCATGAGTGATTTGTCGTCATATCCACAATTCTTGCAAAATCCTTGAAAACCCAAAACAACATTTTAGAAGAATTTGAAAAGGAGAAAAAAAAAAGTCAAGATGGGAGAAAGGAATATGACATAGCATATACCTCAAAGTTTCTTCCAGCAAAGAGATTGGCATCTAAACCTATAGCTTTCCTAAGACTGTCTTGCCCTTTTTCTCACTTTCCTCTTCCAAGCCATGTCAAGCTAAGTGGCAGATTGGAAATCATATATGCTAAGTAGAATCTTCAAATATAAAGCCAAGAGCAATATTAGGGGATATCCATGGCATAACCTTAGAGAAGATAGGATATGCCAATCGTCGTACGTCTCAATCTAAGCATCAAATTAGGGTTGCATAGGAGGTTATAAAGAGGGCTAAGGCGAGGGCTAGATCAAAATAGAGCATCAAGGGTTGAAGGGGGGCTTACAACAAAATGTCAAATGATTCACTAAAATCATCAACATGTTAAAGAAGGAAGATTGATGTTGATTTGGTAGGCTGTCTAAGCAAACTATTTGTAGGGCAGCTCCCCTCTTGGCATGTATCGGGTGATTGGTTGGAATGTTTGAGACACTGCACCAAGTTTAATCAGATTACGCGCCAAAGGAGAGTTGCCCTGTGACTGGTTGTGCTTAAAGAGTGCCGTGGACAAATTTATGCATGGAACATTCATATGATATATTTGCTCCAATCAAGGTAAGATCAATTATGCAGACGGCTTTCAAATTACTTTGTTTTTGTAGTCTTTGACCAAAGAAAGGGTCTTGTTAGGTTTTCTCCTTGATTAGGAAATGGGGTGCCAAAAATAATTATAATATGGGCTTGAAAAGTTTAGCCCAAGTTGGTAAATAGCTGAACATAAAACACTATTGGATATTATCCTAGTTGGTAAATAGCCCCATTTTAAATAATGAAGGTCTTGGCGTCCTGCGTTCGAATCTAAGCTGATGCATGTTCCCACACTATTTTTTTCCACTAACCCAAATTTACACTCTTTCCTCTGTAAATAACCAGCACAATTAACCCCTCATTTTCATTTGTAAACCTAGGAATTTATTAAATTAGTCATGTTAATATATATAATTGTTTTTAGATATATTTAAAGTTAATAACTTTTCTCTTTTATAAGATACATTGGATTAGAAATTTGTTTTTAACATATAATTTTCACTTAATACAAGGGAAAAAAATAAGAATCAAGATCTAGTATTAGAAATTTGAAAAAAGTTATAGATAAAAAAGAATTTAATTTGTTCAAAGTATCTAGGTATAGGATAAAAACTCGATCTCACCAAAAAAAAGGATAAAAATTCGATCATAATTTAAAAAATAATTTTTAAATAAATTAATTTAGGTTTTCAATAGAATTTAGTTCATTTAGCTAACATCTTTTAATATATGTTTTTAAATAAAGTCCTACGAGTATTACTAAAATAAAGTACTATAATTTTATTATTTTAATATTAGCTAGAGTTCTAATTCCACCAATCCGCTCACTAGTATGTGTTGTTAAAACCAAATCCGCCCCCTTCTAAAATGTTCTGATTTCGTCACTGACCCGATTCGCTAACACATGATAGTGAACAACAAAATGAAATATTGGGCTAAAAGCCCATAAAAAATTGACCAGCAACAAAGATGGACATGTTTCCATTTAACAACATCATTTGTACAAACTCAAAAGGTTGGTTTGTACCCTACATAGGTCTTATATTGGATGAAAGCCTTTTTGATGAATAAATCAACAACTTGCAAGATCATGGCTTTTGGCTTCTTATGAGGCACCATGCCACAAGCAACTTATAAAACCGATAATGGGTTAGCTTATGATGTTGAAATTCCAAAGTTTTCATACGAAGAAAACAATTACGCTATATTTTTCCTATTCTTTTGAATGAGAAGACCACATTGTTTGGATATATGCACATGGAGTTCAATACACTAACAACTTGATAATAAAGAGAAGTTCAAATCGAGTTGTGCAACATCATGTAAGTCAATCAAAAGAGATGAATGGCTAAATCCAAGGGTCCATTTGAATAGAAAGTGGAAACTTTACAAGTTTAGAAGTAAAAAGCTATATTGAACCATCACATAAAAAGGCATGATTAAAAATAAGATATTGCTCTAAATGAGATGAGGCGATGAAACTAAGTAGTAAGGTTCATTGTTTTCATCGTGTAGAATAGACATATAAAAACAATAAAGGTATACCCAATTGTGATATACTTGGCAAAACTCCTGTCCTCTCAAAAGTAGCAAAAGAAACAAAATTTGTCACTTCGTGTCCTTGCATAGGGATGGAACTCAACTGTAGAAGAAAGACATGTATTTAATCTATCCACCAAAAAGCTTTTATCCCATAGCAGACCTATATAAGCTGCATCATTTGTAGATGTCCTGACCATACTCAACCAGATCTAACTAATCATTGGCAATTATGTCCATTGGCTTCTTATGAGTAATCAATCCGTAAGAAACCTATAAAATCGGTAATGTGTTAGATTATTTTGATGTACTTCTAATGTTTCAATGAGAATAATATAATTCTGTTATATTTTTTCTATTCTTTTAACTCAGAAGAACACTTATTTGGATATATGCCCATGGAGTTCAATACATTAACAACTTCATAATAAAGAGAAGTTCACACCAATGCATGCAACACCATGCAAGTCAATTAAAAGAGATGAATGGAGAAATTCAAGAGTCCATTTAATTAGGCATTAGAAATTTTACAATATTAGAAGTAAAAATCTACACTAATGAATACAACAATAAGGGTGTACCTAATTGTCGAATACGCTTGGCAAAACTCCTGCTCTCTCTAGTGTAGAAAAAGAAACAACATTTGTCGCTTCGTTTTCTCGTGTAGGAGTGGAAGCCAATTGGGGAAGAAAGATTTTGATATGCTCCCTTCTACGCACTCTTGAAAATGCTACATACAATTGACCATGTGCAAAACACGGCTGTTTTAGGTCAATACACACCTTCTGCAAAGTTTGTCCCTGCGCTTTGTTTATTGTCATTGCAAAGCATAGTTAATTGAAAATGGTTTTCTCTGGAACAAAAAGGGATAGGTTATTCCAACAGGCCTGAGATTGATCCTTGGAAGAAAAAACTTGTTCACCTTTGTATGATCCGGTGGCTATTTCACAAAGGATGGCATCCTTTCGAATTTTTGCAAATCAATATAGTACCATTACACAGTCTCATCGGTCGTGATCCTATCGTAGGCCTTATAGTCATCCACCTAGAGGTATTGGATGCGCCGGAGGTTGTAATCAGCAAAGAACATGTTTTTGTAAAATCATCAAGATAAACAAGCACGTTCAATGCAAGAGTCCAAATAAGCACTTTCAATCAAGATAAATAAACACCTACCATCTCCGAGTAGCTTAGAGACTCATCGATGAGGGTGTCATTAGACAGGAAGTTCTCCCACCTAATCTCATCAGGAAATTTCGCACGCTGCCACTTCCTTAACGACGCTTGGGAAGTATCGGGGTAGTGAAAGTCAAGGGTTTGTGGCTCCCCGATCTTTAGAGGTACACTCTCCCTAGTGCTCTGGGTAAGCCCGACCTCATCCCCCTGCGGCATGGGACACGACGATCTCCTCCTCCATCTTCTTTTTCTCCACGTCAGTGTGAGAATCCACCCCCTTCCTCTTGGCTTCAGTCTTATCACACGGCACCACCATCACCGTGGAAGGGTGCGTCTTGGCCGCAATCTCTTTCGTGGGGACTTTGGATCCTGTCTCGGTAGTCGTTGGAGGTTGGGAGCCCGAAGCCTTATCGGCCTCGGAGGGCTGCGAGGCGGGTGCCTTGGTGGCGGCCCTCTGCCTATTCATCCTGGCAGCCATTACATTGGCTGTCATGATTGAAAAACACAACATGAGGTTTAGTCAAACAATAAAATTTAAAAACATGGAAAGTCGACTAGGGTACTTGCCATGTGTGCTTAAGATGATCTTGGGTTAAGAGTACTTTATGCGACCTCGACATCTCCGCTCTAAAGTGTTTCTTGTCCTTAGCTATCGTATTCTGAGGCGCTTTGTCAAGTTTACCGAAGGATAGTGCGTGGTAGGAAAATTAAAAAGTGTCCTAGTAAGGTTGCAAATCAAGAACCATTATCTCCCTCCAATGCCCCATGTTCGAGGGAGTGGTGATAAGATCCACGTTAGGTAGGCTAAGGTTTATGAAGCTACCTTGCGGTCTCGGCAGCAATATCGTGTGCATGGTGTTGCGCTCGAGCTCTTCCCCAAGTTCATACCATCATATGGTGTATGCACAGAGGTACCTTCACGTGTTGGGAAATAGTTGTGCAACGAAGATATTTAACGTCCACATGTAATCGGCTATATGCCCAACAAGCGGGAGCTGAAAACCGACTTGAAGATTATGATGGTACATCATCGTGTAGCCCTTGTAGACACCCAGGGAGTTGCCTCCCTCCGTGGGTAGGGCTAGCTCGACCCCCTTGATCCATGGGAAATCCAGGCAATATCCAAAACTTTCGCCATTCCTAGGGTTAATTCGACACCATTGGGGAGGGATATCTCAGGCTCCTCATTCAGCCTCATGGGAACTTGTTCGTCGATCACGTGTGGTGTAACAGAAATGCGATTATCAATATAACGTGGGAAGAAGCATGGTTGTTCGCTAGAATAAGAGGTTCGCATCTCGGACCTGATCCGTTCCTCGTCCGACACCATGGGTGAGGCCACTTCAACTCTCGAGTATATGCGTGCATGAACCATCCGTGAAGTAATAGAGGCTTCTGAGGGAGTTGGTGAGGGTTCGCTAAAAAGAAGGGAGGGGAAAATTGGGTTCTATGAAACGCCTTCCTCGCTAGGGGTTGCCTCGTCAAAGGACTTTTCTTAGTACTTATTCCAATAGTTAAATACAAAACCTCGCGGTTTGCTTACGGGAAAACTCTCAGGCATGAAGAAACGTAGATCCATGGAATAAAAGGCGAACACCTAAAAATGAAGAGAGTTTTAAGACAAGAAGTTTCTAAATAAAGATGAAAGTGAGAAAGCACGATCCTAAGGTTATTTGAGGGGAGATGGATCGCTCGATGGTCCAAATGCGGGCAAATAGAAAACTGAGAAAAACCATAAGTGTTTGAGTTTCCTTAAGAACGTTCCATCACAAAAAGCAAAATGGTTGAGTTTCCTCAAGAACTTTCAAAATTCAAAAGAAAAACCAAAAAGAACACTACCCGGACGCCTCCACTTCCCCGCCAAACGGTGTCCATGGAACTCGGCACCTCACTGTGAGAGTTCTACGACCCCACGACAACTGACCACCACGTTGACGACGTAAACTTATAAACCACCACCATTTCCATTGGAAACAAAACCTAGAAAACAGCCAGAAAGAGAGTCGAAAAGAGAAGACGAAACTTACTCATGATCGGAGTGGAAAGACAAAGTACGAAGATGAAGAAGGTCAACGTGCAAAGGGTATTTATGGGGAAAAGAAATGGGTCGACCCTCCAACTATCTTTCTAGGCTTGGCACTCAAGGCCCATTAAGACTATTCGAAAGCCCATGTCAAGCGAACAACCAAAGTCGGGAACCCCCAAGGTGGGGCACGAGGCTCTTCCGTCAAGATCAAACCTCCCGCACCTCCACATAAGGACAAGACATCACGCTCTCGCCGGCAAAGAACATTGAGCGTCACACTAAATGGAAAGGGCCGCATGAAACATCGCATAAGTATGTCGCACATTTATGCCTTGTGGTCCTCGAAGAAGAACAACAAACCATGGGGTTGTGATGGTGTGCGGATTTAACCATGCGCAACAGACAAAGTAGATGACCCCCACTCAAGTAGATGACCCTCCTTCCCTTTTTTATCTTTCCGTTTTTATTTCGGGTGTCCCCTTTTGTTCTTCCCATTTCTTACTTTTTCTATTTTTAGAAGTGTTTAAATTACAATATTGTCCTCTCACACTTTCCTCCCAATTTCCTACATTTTTTCTTTATTTTACAACACTTTTTTTTCTCTTCAAACGATTCAAACCTACAAATTTACTTTTCCTAAAACTTGTGCAATTTAAAAAATGGGAAAATCAAATAGGGCCGGAGAGAGTAAGACGATCGCAATACTTTCAAATTGGAATAATCTATACCGCTGACATTTGACTTGATCAATGAATAGCAATAAATTATTAATTAATGAAAGGTGTAATAAAAAAAAGATTATTATCACCACCAAGACAATTCTCGCAATGTTAACTTACCTTGCAACAAAAAACTGAAGGAATTTCAACCAAAAAAAACTAAAGGTATAAAATATAAAGCCTACAATGTCAACATTAATAATTATCAGTTTGACTAAAAGCGGTACACATTACTTACGTCTGTCATGTATACATCATTCAGACTCTTTCAACCGAAAAAAAATCATTCCGACTCTTATTACTTGGAAAAAAATACCATATTACCCCTATTAAATTTAACACAACTGAGTCAATGAATCTAATTATCTAATTAACGAGGCTAAGCTTTCACATATCCTCTTTTGCAGCACTACTTTCAACACATCCTCTCTACCACCCCTCCGGCCTACCACAACTCACCATCCACCATGAATAGCCAGACCAGTCAACGCCACTGCTTCAAAGTTTTTCATTTTTTGGTGTGAATTTCCACTTCAAATTTACTAGCTCTATTTGATTGTCTTTTTATTCCGTTGCATGCCCAACAAACAATGACTCAATGAATTCACTTCATGCATTGACGACGTTCAAATACCAGATTAGTAATTTGATGACATCCAAATAAGAATACGAATTGTGTACCAATTTAATGCAATAATTACTCGTATTAGTTTATGTAACGTACAAATATGTGGGAATGGTTCACATGAAAAATATTCATAAGTTCAATTTGTAAGTTAAAATAACACGAATTTATGTAACAAGGTAGGGACGAATTTGGGTCATAAATTAGTGATACGTAAAGCAACAAATTAGTGATACGAATTTATGTAAGAGGATAGTGACACGAATTTATCTTACAAATTAGTGATGCATAAATCAACAAATTAGTGACGAATTTATGTAACAAATTATGACGCAAATTTATGTAACAAATTTCGTGTAACAAAAATTTTATGTTGCTAAATTAATGTAAATATACTGGCCCAACTTACAGCACTAGGGTAGACCCCAAAAAAAAAATTCTCAGCCTTGACCATAAATAAAATCCACGTTTGAAGTTTCAACTGATTATATTCAAAGCCGCGTTGTTTGTTCACATGCGAACGACTTGCCGTATGTAGCAGCTATCTTAAAAAACATGCTTATACACATACATAGGTATGAAGCTTCCTCATCATTCATTTAATACACCTTATAACTATAAAGTCTACAACACGTACATTACGAGAAAACCCACAACAAAAAGGAATAAAAGATGAGTTCAAGTAGTCCTGATTTTTTCAGTTCCCCCGGCACAAGTTCTGATTCATTCGATTCTGCAGCCAAATCTACAGTAAACTCCTTCAACTCAGCAGTCATAGGTAACAATTCATCCCTAAAATCTTACCAATTTTACTGAATGAATTGATCGAAGGGCTCCTTGACATATGGTGCTTTATTACTTCTTCAATCAATACGTAAGTATTGTTTTTTAATCGTTTAGAACATGGATATTATACTATTAGATGCATCACACGAAATGAGGTTGTATGGATGTTTCAGCCAAAGCTTTTGTTGATCCCTTTTGAGGTTGTATGGATATTTCTAGCTAGATCCTTTTTTCGGGTTGCTTGGGATCCTTTTTGTGTTGATGTGGTTGTGTGGATTGTTAGTAATAAACCAGAATTGAAAAAGTGGAACGCGTTACTGTAGTTGAAGTGTAGGGCCCTATGGATCGAAAACGAATTGTTGAAAACAGAAGTTGTGTCGGGGTAAGGGAGCCGTTGCCTTAGAAGCAATTTCGTCCCAACTGGTGGTGCATGTCATTATAGGCGCCCCCCCCCCCCCCCCCCCCCCAAGGATCACACAGGATTTCTTATAGCATGCACTCGCCAAAGGAAGTTTGGAATCAATTAGAGAATGCTCATAACAGAGTGTTTAAGATGTAGAAAACTGAGGTTCATGTTCGATTTTATGAACGAAATGGATCAAAGTGCCCAAAAATCAATAAAGTCCGTAAGAGTAAGAAGAAGCCGTGCCACGAAACCCAAGCTGACCGGACGGCAGCAGCGCGTGATAGAGTTCCCTTCTCAACTCATCTAACCCAACATAAAACAAAGACATTTATAAACACACTAAAAATGTTAAAAGCAAATTACTATTGAGAGTAATACCTATCCCACATCTAAAATCCAAAGAGATCAAGCCTAACATATATACTCATGGGTTACTCCTCTTATTACCAATTGATTTTAGAATGAAACCTCATGGGCTTATGTGCTAGGTCCATCTGCGCATACGCGCCTGTACCGACATGTCCCGAATTTAATTACCTATCGGGCCCACGAACTTTATCAATTACCAAAACCATCTTTTTGCATTTATAAAAATTCCAACATGGCCTTCTTCATCTTAATCCTAGCTAGTAGTAATTGGTTAAGATTAATTATTTTGTATTTTAATCAGTTGCGTGGAGATGTATCAATTAAATCCATCCATTGACTTAGGCATGTAAGTTCTTGGCTAATCATTTTTTTTTTTGTTAATATATTGTTGCGTGGATCAGTTTCGGTTGTGGTGAGTACAATAGGAACCATTGCGATAGTGATCGCCATCATCTATTGCTTGAAGAAGGCTGCAAAATCGGCCCCCACATACGCACAATTCACCATCGGCGCCCAATCAAACAAGGAACACGCACATGCACCAGACCACCCAAACTTCACGGTCGTCACAAACTCGCAACTGATGATGGAAGCGGCAACCATGGAGAGATTTTTGAGCGACATGGCCAAGGAGAAGCCCCTCCGCTTCTCCTCCCAGCAACTCCGGGACTTCACTAACAACTTCTCCGACCGACTCGGCTCAGGCGGCTTCGGGGTCGTCTACAAGGGCGGCTTTCCAAACGGCGTCCCCATTGCCGTCAAAGTCCTCAACAACAGCCTCGGGAAGCGAGTGGAGGAGCAGTTCATGGCCGAGGTGGCCACGATGGGCCGGACCTACCATATCAACTTGGTCCGGCTCTATGGCTTCTGCTTCGACTCCGCCCTCCAAGCCCTCGTGTACGAGTACATGGAGAACGGCTCCCTCGACCACCTCCTTTTTCACCCAAATAACAACAACAATAATAATAACCTCGACTGGAACAAGATGCAAGAAATTGCCTTGGGGACGGCCAAGGGGATCGCGTACTTGCACGAGGAGTGCCAACAGAGGATCATACACTACGATATTAAGCCTGGGAACGTCCTCCTCGACTCGAACCTGAACCCGAAGGTGGCCGACTTCGGGTTAGCTAAGCTATGTAATAGGGACAACACCCATGTCGAGTTGTCAGGTATAAGGCCTTGTTTCACTTTCCCCACAAAAGTCATTTCTATTACCCAAAAACTACTTTTAATACTCTTGAAATCCGTGCTTGTCTCTCTACTTTTTACGTATTTTCAAGGCACTAAAAACCACGTACTTTCCCATGTCGAGTTGTCAGGTATAAAGGGGACGCCTGGATACGCGGCGCCAGAGGTGTGGATGCCGTACCCGGTGACCCACAAGTGTGATGTGTATAGCTTCGGGATGTTGTTGATGGAGATGGTGGGGCGGAGGAGGAATCACGTGGGAGGGGACCTGAGCGGGACGAGTAGGGAGTGGATGCCGAGGTGGGTGTACGAGAAGGTGGAGAGGAAGGAGGTGGAATCGATGATGGCGGAATTGGGAGTTGTTGATGGTGGGTTGAGGGAGAAGGCCGAGAGGGCGGCTTTGGTGGCGTTGTGGTGTGTCCAGTACTTGCCTGCTGCCAGGCCGAATATGAGTGACGTTGTAAGGATGCTCGAGGGAGGCGCGCCCATACCGACGCCGCCCAATCCGTTTGCTCACCTTGTCGCGGACGTGTTTTCTGGTGGTGCAAGTGGTGAGATGGGGTCTTCTAGTTGGGGTGGGAGTGCAACTGCTACTGTTAAGCCTACCAATCACACCTGTCCTCCCACATTTGAGCGGAGAATTGATGTAGTAGATAATGCTACTTATTGATGATCGCTTTGCTCCATTCGTTAAAAAATCAGCAACTTGTTTTGTAAATATATAGATCGAGTAGAGTGTGACAAAAAAGAACAAAAAACTGATGGATGTTGGTTTAGGAGATTTATAAGGTACGTAATTTGGTGGATTTAGATTGTAAAACTGAGTGGAGTGTGACAAAAAGAACAAAATGAACAAAAAGTATTCTTCCAATCTTTTTCGTAGAATTTGCCATACCGTCTAAATTCGTTGGCAACAAATTTCCCGAAATTCCCATAGTTATTAGTTTTGGTCCATCAATGAGAAAGATGTACCAAGAAAACATTCCAATTCAAAGTCTTGCATAGAAGAAAACAACACCTTCAGTTCTTTGACAACCAGTAAATTGCTAATCAGTCAAAATCACTGATCAAACATGAAAACAAGCACCTTCATTCTCACTTCCAACATCTCTAATTGGGTGGGAGAACACAGCTTTAATTAGTGCTGCGTATATCAAAATCATGAAAAAATCACATGGTATCAAAAAAATATCCAATTGAAGATGTAAACAAAGAAAGTATAGGATTGGGCTTTAGGAATAAATGAAGACGAAAGAAAAGATCTACCGCAATAATGCAAGGGAGAACAATTGATTGCTCTAAGATGAACGGAAGCTGCATAAGTTTTATTGTTAAAACGGCAAAATATTGAACAAAGATTGAAACCACAGAATTTGAGATCTAAAGCTGAGTAATTTTAGTTTGCAGCTACACAAGGATGGGACGCGGAAAAGCTCCAAACATATCATGTTACATTATGAAAGAAAGAAAGACAAGCCAGTGGATGCTTACATGTTTTATGTTTATTCCACTCGTCCACTCGCGGGAAAGGGTAATGAAGCACAGCAATGGTAATAGCCACTGTTGTCGAAGACAAACCTCTGTGAAAGATGAGCTTCACGGATATGATACTCACCCCACTCTTCGGATCCATACTTGTGAAAAATGTCTCTGGCGTCAAAGGAGTCCATTCTTTTGTTCTTTATCTTCCTGAAAAATACATGTTATCAATCCTCATAAACTTTTAATGATACAGATAATGAAAAGAGCGGGATCACAAGGAAGTCGCACAATTTACAGCTTCAAACACGAACAACTCATTTACGAGGGACCAAATAATAAACAGATCGACCAAGTATTGGAAGATTAGGTTCCTTGGTTTTGGTGGTACAGACATTGTTTGATGTGTTTCTAGAGAGATATTTTAGAAAAAGAGAACAATCCCAGAGATTCATGTTCAGAGGAACCGAATTCAGAGGGAATAGTGTACAACATATAGCACATCTGTTCCAGATAAGCTAAAATCATCGGTAAATCTTTGGAGAGGAAGAAAAAGTGTTCCGTCTCCAGCTGGTGGACGTGCCAAATCTGAAGATAGGGGAGAGGATCGAAGAACAAGCAACACAAGAAAAGAAAAAGAGATCGTATGTTTTATGGCTAAGGAAAAGGGAAGAGAAGAAGGGATCTTATTATTTACTTGCAAAGACAAGAGAGATTAATTCATCTTTTATTCTAGACAGGTCGTGGCTTTAAAAAATGATTCATTTCCTTAAGTTTGAACAATTTCTTAGAGAAAGAAACACAAGAAAAAGTGTGATTGAGAGAAGAGACCTTCAAGATCGCACCAAAGAGAGTTGTGAGAAAGTGTTTTCGAGTTCTTAGAGATTGAAAGAGGAATGGCCAAAGGGTAATAGAAAGTCAAACTACCAAGGGAGTGCTAAGCACTCCCTTGGTAGTTTGACTTTCAATATTAGCATCAATATGATCCAGCATCAATATTAGCAACAAATGTACCTTTTTCCATGTCTTGCATTCATCAAAGTTGCATGCAACTGCAAATTAAGCAAGCAACAAAACATTACCGTTGGTACATATCAAATACTAAATCTAATCAAAATTACATATTAGCACACTTTCTTTCAAGTACAAGTGATAAATATGATTGACTGCGACCCATTCTATGCTTTTAAACAAGTTGGCAAGAAGATAGCTATTTCATATAATTTTTGTTTTAAAGAACTAAGTTACCTTTAACTTGTGCCGCGCATCTTTCTCTAGAACAAGACCAGCTTCTATATATGCATCAATGATGACTTCTAAGACAGGTAAGGAGCAACAACATGCATATGCAAGTAGAAAGCAAGTTAATTTAATTTTCATTAATATACTAGATTCATTTGAGAAATCAATAGAAGGTAAAGCAGCAGGATACGACAGGCTCGCACAAGACGATCTTCATTTCCGACTTCTTCTACAGGAGCATACAAAACACGGGCCTTGGCAGGTGATCCTCGCATACATTCCTAATAGGTGACACAAAATTGCTTTAACGGAATAGAGCAATATGTTAAACAGATTAGAGAACGTTCGGGAAAGAGGATAAAACGCTGTCAATCAAAAGAAAAATAATACAGTACAAAAATAGCTTTTCAGGACAGTCATGCTAAATGGTAAGGAGAAGGATCGTTTCCTTAAACCCTAACATCTAGAGATTAATGCAACTAAAATTACCAAATTATCATAATAAAAGGTCTCTAAGCTCTCTGTACTAGAAGAATTCCTCATCACAAAATTGTAAATCATCATAGGAGCCTTACCAGACCCTTGAGTCTTACAAAAAGAGGCCGCCCATCTAAGACATCCATTACTTCAGCAGAAATTCTCTGAATGAAGAAAGAAAGGGAGGGAGGGGGGAAACTTCATCACGATGTTCCAACTTTTAAAAAAGATAGAAAAACAATATACCTATGTGTGAGTTCTTTACCTCCAATACTTCCTTTGCTGCATGAACCCGTTCTCGATTCCATAACTTCAGCATCAGAATAGTCAAGTGAAATGTTTTCGGCTTGATAAATATAGACTTATCAATACCCCAGTCTACATGTGGAAATTAGGTTAAGCCCATCAGGTGATAGAAATAAATAAGAAAAAAGCAGCAATTAAAAGGGTATTATAGTCAAGTGACACATATCACAGCTCCACATTTCAAGACACAAGATCATTTCAAGCTATACATTCAACATCGATGAACTACTGTCAAGTGTGAGCACATATAGATAGAACCTGAATAGGCTAGGTATGTAATAATCGTTTTACAATGAGAAATAAGTTGTAAGAAAAAAAAAAAATATATATATATATATATATATAAGATCCATTTAGCAACTTTTCTGGAATTATAATAAATTGTCAACAAAGGCCAAAGTTGAAAGCCTTCAGAGTGTAAATCATTAAAAACAAACTAGATAATGCGTAATTTCAAAACATACAACAGTGGAACCATAAGTTTTACCAGATAAAGTTTCGGTCTTTGGCGATGTTGATTTGTAACTAACAAGAGGTATATCCTTGATATCCACTTTAACATCGTTACTATTATCTTTAACATCAAGTTTCACTTCGACAGCAGGGGCTTTCTCTGATATTTTAAATTTTGTTTCATCTTTGGAAGCATTATCTGAATCATCATCTGCATTTACTTCTGTATCTTCTTCAGAGTTGTTCCCCAAAATTGAGTTCTGGAACCTAAAGAGCTTCTCAACAAGTTCTGGGTGTATAGCTAATGGAAGAGAAATAAAGTGTGAGTAGTCAAGGCTTGGGCTCTGGACTGCCTGTTTTTCGAAAATCCAGAATTTTAAAATTCAGCAAAAATCAAAGAACAATGTATAACTTAGTAATTATGCAAAGGTCATTCTAAGCAGGAAAAAAGAAGAAGAAAAAATAGAAACGGGCAATTAGATATCTATTTTGTATATCTATGACACAAGTCAATAACCTAAAACTACAACCTAACAGCCTCTATAAGTAAGAGCATCTAAAATAGAACAGATGTTGCTTCAAAGAGATACCAAAAAGACAAGTGATATATTACACATCATAGAGGAGAAAAGACCAGAATTAGATAATTTACCTCACTAATAATAGTTTGGATCTTGTCAGCAGCTTTAGTGATGGTGTTTGCAGAATCACCTTCGATTACTGCAAGAAAAAATAAACATTCAAAAGACAATATATATGATCAAAAAGAATAGTTGCACCTCCATAGAAACCAATCATCTTTAACACAAAATAAACTTTATTTATTTCATACTTAGAAGACAAACTGTGTGTCATCCACAAATCCATAATCTTCAATTAAAGTCGAAATGTGTTACATCTAATTACTATACACTACTACTATTACATGGACCGTGTTCCCCAACCAAAATACAATAAAAAGAAATCTACTTGCATTTATGTACAAAATATATGCCAAAAGTCAATGAACAAGGATTCTACATGTGCTTGCCACTTTGAAATTTTTTAAATAAAGAAAAAGCAAATGACCAGTTTTTCTGTAGCCCTACAGGTGTTGACAACAGTGATGCTTTATCTTCGATAATTTCATTATTAGCCCCCAAAACTCCTACATTGCTTTATCATATGCAAGAAATTAGCATTTCAAAAAAAAATTCTCAGCTGCTTGATAACTTTTCCTGGGCCATAATATTCACGATGTTCCGTTACATGATAAGTCATTAATTTTGACTATGATCATCACACCGTCAGTTATTTCTAATGATACAGCATATATGAAAATTTCCCCAGATCATATTTTATTATCTCTGGGTAAATCAAACATCCAGTAAGAATTGAAAATTTGGAATATCTACTCATGCCAGACACAGAAGATTCAATTAGACTGCAGCTTGTACAATCCTTTACTACAGAGGAAATCCTTATTTAGCATGTTAAGAAAATTCCCACAAAATAGGAAAACAAATTTATCAGGTACATACTAATCTGCTGGAGCACAATGGACATGACAAATTTTCTGGGACAAGTAAAAGAAGTTTGAACTAAAAACTCACTAATAGAATCTGCGTTTCTATGTGAAGGAAATATTATTTTAACTCCCATGTTCTCTTCAATACTCTTCTGCATAGCTCCACTGCAGAGACCATTAATCAAAGTGAATAAGGAGAAGGAAAAACAAAGAAAAGGAAAATGAGAATGACGTAGATGGCAGGTAAGTATATGGATAAAGAAACTTTGTACCCTTTGCCTTTTACAAAACGGAAGAGGGAAGCACCAACCTGCATAACAAGCAAAAAATTAAAAAAATTCATGCTGGCAATAACATAACAGGAAAAGATATTTTTTCGAATCTATATGAACACCCACCCTCTGCCACCTCTTTTTTTTTCATTTCGATATTAAGACCCAAAAACCACATTTTCAATCTTATTTGATTATTTATTTCAATTACACTTGGATAGCATGTATCTTAAAGATTCAATTTCTGAAGAGCATTATTCTTATCCATTACACATAATTTTATACAGAACTGAACTTCCATTTCCTAACCACAAAGATTTTAGCACAACGTTTTATTCAAATCTGCTGTGCATTCATTGTACACAGGCTCCATTCAAGCTAAGATAATAACCTAAATTCAGTCACAAAACAAATCGTGCACATGTAGGTGATACTGATCACAACCCTCATCGGAAGAAGAATAGATGGTCAAATGAACCCCACGGCCCATAGGTAAGCAAACTCTACCCTCCTTGTGTAGCATGAGTCAAATGTCCATCACGTTATGGCATATTTATAGGCAAGATGGTTCCAAAAAGAAAAAGTATCAGTCAAGAGAGCCA
Source organism: Fallopia convolvulus (assembly GCA_964016875.1). Taxonomy (NCBI): domain Eukaryota; kingdom Viridiplantae; phylum Streptophyta; class Magnoliopsida; order Caryophyllales; family Polygonaceae; genus Fallopia; species Fallopia convolvulus. The sequence continues at coordinate 15,775,195 of OZ024724.1, forward strand.
ATAGAGTATCTAATAGAATGACATAACAAGTTAATCCAAAAGATCATGCCTTTGAACCATAAATATCCTTTTACAGCAAAGGTTGAGGATCATTTAAAGTGAAAGCAACAAATATTTCTGAGACAACATTTAACCTCAATAGAAACTGAATGTTTGGCAGCGGAAAGATATGATGCTTCTTCTGCAGCCTTGATTTCATCTTTATCTGGAAGGACACTGGAGCATGCCGAATCAAACAAAACGCCTTCAGCTTCACTGACTTCAGAAATATCTTGCATATTAGTAGATCTAAAATTGGAGTCAGGTACTGCCCTTACTGAACCGGTATCTCTATCGACAAGATCATTATACTCATTAATTGGTCCTTCTGCTGAGCATTCTACAAATTCATCACAATAATACCATCAAAAACTATAATCACACAATTTATCATATCAAGTTAAAACCATAGCTATGAATCATAATGATCCTTGAGGGCAATAGCTAAAACAAAAAAGAACGATTAATAATCTAGTCACCCTATTTCACTTAAAATAATAGTTCTAACGTCTTTAACTTGATACACTTGTAATCTTAAGCTTAAACATTGTGGTCTCAGTAGATCAGTTTGAGAATGAGATGTGCATAACTGTCATATTCACCCCCCGACAAGTGGCAAGAGCCATTATAATTACAGAAAGTCAAGTCATGATTCATGATGTTAGGTCATTCAACTACAAACAGATGGAGAGCCCCAATACAAAGACATCAAACCTGCATTTAAACTGGACACAATACTGACTGGTCTCCATGCAAGATTTGCTGATTTTCTCTTCTTGCCCCAATCCATTGAGCTTGGATAATCTTTAGCCAATCTTTGTTTACAGTACGTCATCAAACTATGATAAGAACATTCCTGTAACATAATTTTACCACATCATGAGTTCATTCTAATGCTAAATAGCAACTCTTGTTCAGTGACATACTTAACCAATCAGTGGACAAAACATCATAAGCTTTCCAGCCATCCTAATGATAAAAAAAGAGAGTGATGTGATGACACAGAATGGTCCATCATTAAGATGGAAAATTGCAGAATTATATGTCAGTCACTATTACTTGTAAAGCAACAGAGAGAAGCCATCATTTACCAAATCTCACACATAACATTACAAGAATGCTTTACCACAACGAAGTCACTATAATATGAAAGAAACTTCTAACAATTATGGTAATAGTCAACACATGCAACTAATACATGAGGTTAATAAACATCAAACCAGTACACACTTCATAAGAGGTGTAGGATAGGATAAACCTATGTGAGTAGGCACTCATTCTGTTAGAACCCTAACAAAGCAAGATGAAAGATAGAAATCTGAAATGCAAGAATCTCGCTATTCAGCCAATTTTGAGGAATCGTCACATGTAATTCATTTCATTCATCAATTCTGAACAATTACAATCTGTTAGGAAACAAATATGCTTAAGCATAATATAATAGGAAATATGGAAGAGCCCTAGAATTGAATAGAAGCAGGTTGTTATCAAGGGCATGTGTGTCTTTCGTGTGGAGTTTGTTAGAGTCAGCAGCCTTGTGGGTTGTTAGGGTACCTTGCTAGTAAGTATAAGTACTGATGTGTAGCTGAGGGAAAAGTATCCAGAATTATGATATTGTAAGGCATTTGCCTTTAGGCCAGCTTGAGAGTTGCTCTCATCTGGAGGCTTAGTGGATTTCCTTGAGATATCTTGGAATCCCTAAGATTGTATCCAAGTTTCATTGTGTTTCTAGTGAAATTGTGTGTGTTCCCGATTTACACTCTATCAATTGGTGCTCTTGTTGAGAGAATCAACAATGGAGATAGAGAAGAATCGGGAAGAAAGGATTCATCAATGGGAGAGTGAGGTGACTGATCTTGCTACAGAAGTAACTGCATGGGTTAAAGAGGGAGATCTCAGATCTGAGTTGGCAGGAAATGTTCTTCAGATCAGAGTGAGGATGCTGGACGGAATTTTGGAAATATCAGAAACTCAATTTAAGAAGTATGTTGTGGATGATCCTCATCTCAAACACCAGGCAGAAGGAATTTCCAGCCTTCGGCTCAGGATCCGACTCCTTTCATATTGGATTGGAAGGAAAATGGCGATGTTCCAGAGATCGGAGGAGGACGACATCGCCGTCGATGTAGAGCTCCCATCTTCTGCCGCTATGGAAGATCCGGAAGAAGCTTGGCCAGGAGATCTCTGGGATGAAGAAGAAGGCCACGAATCCAAGGAAGATGGCGAGCATGATTCTTCTGTAGCCAAGGGATTTCCGGTCGAAATCGCACCGGGAGAAGGCGAGGGTGAGGTTGTGACGCAAACAAATCTCATCGTTGAACCTGAAAAAGAAGAAGGGGTGACCGCTACTCAGAGGGAGAGAACGAAGAACGATCATGAATTCCTTGCGAACCCGGAGAAGGAAAAATTGGCGAGAGAAATTGAGAGAATGGTGATGAAGGCGGCGCGTGAAGTACAGTCGACTAGAACTGCTTGGATTTTAGGGTTGAGAGTTGATCGGAAGTTCGAGCCAGTTTTTCTTCTGGTAAGGGAAATGAGTGAAGTTGAAATCGAACCAGAAACAGAGCATCTCGGGCCACCACCTTGGGCAAGACAAAAGAAGGATGAGATCGATGCAAAAACTTGGAATCGAGCTTCGCACGTAACAGCCATGGCGGACGAGATATTGTCGGGGAAGAAGAACCTGGAATTACGGCAGGAGGGTGAAGAAACGAGATTAATTGTTATTCGGGTCTCCTTGCAGCAAACGGGTTTAGGTTTGGTTAATCAAACCGGATCGCTTCAATTTTGGAAAGAAAGGGTTTCAGCTTACAGCTTTGGGCCGAAAATTGAAATGTTAAGCCCATCTCTTTGGCCCAAAACTTCATCAAAGATTACAGGGCCTGATTGTTTCCAAATTAATGGAGAGCCCAAAGGTAAATATGAAGGACAAGCCATCGATCATCATCTTCGTCCAGAGTCCATTGTCGCTTCCCAAATTTTACGCCAGAGATTCGAACCACCGCCACTGCCGCCGGATAAACCGCCACCGCTGCCGCCGGATAAACCGCCACCACGACCGCCGGATAAACCCTCAGATTGCTCAAGCTTTGCACTCCTCCCCACCTCTTCTGTAATTCTTTCCGCCTCCCATCTTGTTCTCTTTTTAAGTGGTAAAGTTGATGCTTCCGGCGACGACCTCGGTGACATTCCTTTTCATCAATTTTCGACATCCTGGGCATTCAATTTCGAGTTCACCAGCAGCCTTGAGGGCAAGGCTGATTTGAAGGGGGCGGTAAGGGCTACCTATGTCGAGTGCAAGAACTTCATTCTTCCACCAAATTCGAGCACTCTTGATGTCACCTCCAGGCTGCTGAATAAAAGAAGAGAGTCTGGTTGTGTTGACCAAGGTGACATCTTATATGCTCATTCCTTAAGGGCAGCAATGTTAGTTTGTGTGGAATCAAAATTGGAAGGGGAAAATAGCAAGCATGAGGAGGAGTTTGTAATTCAGGAAGAGAGTTATGAGAATAATCAAAGGCTTTGGAGTTTCTATCATTGTCCTTGTCCTCCTGAAGGCTACCTTATTGAGGATCGTAGCTTTATTCTACGTCCACCGGCAGAGCCTCCACCGCAGGCACCATCTGATCTGCTATCAATGTTTTTCGCTCCCATTAGCCCTAGTGCTACAACTGTTATTTCCCTGCAGCTGAGTGGTAGAAAAGACGCTGCAGGCATTGACCCAGGTGACACGGCACATCGATTTAGTTTGAGAAAAACCAGCTGCTATGATGCTAGACAAGATGACTTTCAAGGAGCTGAATTTGATCAAGATCAATCTTGGAGCTCGAAGAAATCAGGAAGCCTCTACAAAGGGAGGTCGGGTCAGCAGTCACGGGACAAACTCTTTTACACGGATGTGCACTGTGGGGTTCAGGGGTTCTTTCTTCTTACTACAACCTTGAGGACAAGGTTGTTTTAAAGGGGGTGGCATTGTTAGGAAACAAATATGCTTAAGCATAATATAATAGGAAATATGGAAGAGCCCTAGAATTGAATAGAAGCAGGTTGTTATCAAGGGCATGTGTGGCTTTTGTGTGGAGTTTGTTAGAGTCAGCAGCCTTGTGGGTTGTTAGGGTACCTTGCTAGTAAGTATAAGTACATGTGTAGCTGAGGGAAAAGTATCCAAAATTATGATATTGTAAGGCATTTGCCTTTAGGCCAGCTTGAGAGTTGCTCTCATCTGGAGGCTTAGTGGATTTCCTTGAGATATCTTGGAATCCCTAAGATTGTATCCAAGTTTCATTGTGTTTCTAGTAAAATTGTGTGTGTTCCCGATTTACACTCTATCACAATCTGATCTCCTCCTTTTATAATAGAGAAAATAAACAAATCCTAAAACTAATTAATCATCATCATCATCATTGATCCAGTGTGGCTCCGCTACAGCGGAATCTAGGGGGTCAAGATGGGGGTACCCCTGACCAAGGGAAAGGGGGTACGCCCGATAGACCCAAGAAAAAATGAAATTCAGGTATGTGACAATAATAAATAAATTTAGTTAGAATGCACCAAAATTGATATAGGGACTAAATCCATCTCAAAGGCGGTGTATAAAAGCCAATGAGCATGAGGATGTGCCATAAAGTGGGGGACTGCCTAAAATTTAGGAAGTAGGAAATTGAGCAAACTAACTAGAAAAGAAATAATAATTAAAACTAATAATCTGGAATCCTATCACATTCTCTTAAAGAACAGCTTTACATAGAGTAGGGGTTCTGAAGCTAACTCACTCTTTCTGTCATCCATCTCAAAGGAGGCCATTTTGCAAATGAATCTTGCACCTCACCAAATTTGCGAAGTTCCAATAAAGTCACTGCAACAAAAAAAAAACAATCAATCAAACACAATACAGTGAAAAAAATTAAGCTTAGCCATTACTATAACCACTAGCATTTTAGCACAAGATTAAGGTTCATAACATGAGATCAACAAGAATTTGTTGACATCCTTATCGAAGAACATACATAAATCTATATAAAATACCAACAAGAACTTATTTATTTTGTTTTAACAAAAGGTTGAGGTTCACAAGTTGTAATTAACAAGAACTTGTTAACATCCTTATAGAAGAACATACATAAATCACATAAGATACCAGAATCTACAAGTAAAAGGTAAGAACACCCTTTCCACAAGAATTCTGAATTCTACAAATACTTTTCACCTAAATTTCTACAAGTGATCAATCTCATCTTCCCACTCCCTCTCCCTCTCTCTCAAAAACAAAATATTTCAAGAATGGAGAAAATTTAGCCTTCCAAGTATAACACAAGCTCGTGATTATCTCTTCTAATCCCATAGTCATGAAAATATTTGTTAGTCAGCAGATTGCACTCTCTTGCTCTTCAAACGGACAATCCTTGATACTCTCCGCTTCGCTCAACATGAACAAATTAATCAAACATAACCTAACTTATGAAATTGATAAGCCGGCAATCTTCCAATTCAAAGCAACACACAATTTTCATCGAAACTAAGCTCCTTCAAGATTTAATGTAGAGAACCCTAGATATGAACTCAAAGAGAAGCGAACCAAATTGAACTGAAAACAGGTAATGGAATGTGCAAAACTGAACAGTTCGACAGGGAAGAGTATAGAGAGAAAGAAAGAGCACCTCGGTGGCGGATAAGCAATGCTGGTTTTGCTGGATGCTTGAGCATCCTATTGTATTTTATTGGAAACACTGTCGAAGTAAACCAAAAGCCGTAGCTAAAGTAACTTAGGCCATCAGCAAGGGCGTAAACATTTTTGGTACATAAGAGTACATAAATAATTCCTCTAAAAAAAAGAGTGCATAAATATAAAAATAATACTTTTCTTATATTTTTAAACTATTAAGTATTTCAATATTTCCTGTTTTATTATTAGTGTACCTTTATGAGTACTACATACTATAGTAAAAATGGGTCAATGGTTTTTTGACATTTGGCAAAGAGAACTACTTTATGGGGGCAAAGAGAACCACTTTACGTGTACAAGAGAGTAGCAATATAACTACCCATGTGATGGGTACATATAAGTTTTTTTTTCTTTATCAAAAAATGTTATGTACTCACTTATGTACCATTATGTACCTCCATTGCGGATGATCTTATTGCATTGTGCACGTAAAAATTAATACCCCTCCATTTCGCAATTTAAGCTATTATTTAATGTTAAACTTTCTAAATAGTGCATTATCTAATACACTTCACATTCCGATGTCCATTGAAAATTAGCATCAATCAAAAAATGGATTATTAGTGGTATTGGAATTATAAAACATAATTATAAAGTATACCCTCTCCGTCCCATATTGTATGGTTTTTTAGCCAAATTCACAGTTATTAAGAAAGTAGGTAATTTTTCCTTTGAAAAACAATTTATCATTTGTTTATGTGAAAAGTGAATTAATTACTCCTAATACCAAGAGTGACAAAGAGGGATGAGATGATGAATTGAATGTTATCCGAATACCAAGATTGACAAAGTATTGAATATGGAGTATGGAAAAACTACAACCCCATAATTTATGGGACAAAGAATTTGGGTTAAAAACCTATACAATATGGGACGAAAGGAGTATTAAACAATTAATTGCATGTGATAAAAATAAATATTAAATTAACATATATTCTATTTCAAATATATCTTAAAATTTGTGTAAATTGAGAAAATGACTTATATTGTGAAACAAAAGTAGTGCTAAAAAATATGTAGAAGAATTGAGATTTAGCATATGATGCTCACGATTTCTATCTACCCTTTTCCTACCAACATTCAACCATTCAAATGTAGAATTGAGATTATGAGATTTACTATTTTACTTCCTATATAGAACTCAAGAAATGAAACGCATTAAGAAATCTCAAATAAAAGGATGAAAAAATTGGACGCATCCTTGTGCTCATTGGTTTTTATATACAATTTTTGCGCCCTATTTATTAATTTTGGTGCATTCTAACTATATTCAGTCATTATTATCACATAGCTGAATTTCAGTTTTTTTGGGTCTATCAAGTGTACCCCTTTCCCTTGGACAAAAAGGGTACCCCATCTTGATCCTCCAGATTCTGTTGTAGCGGAGGCTCACTGGGTTAATGATGATGATGACATAAAAGGATGAAAATATCAACACCAAATTTTACGACAAACACAAGGGTGGTGAGAATAAAGCTAAAAAATTCCCAATGTAAACAACATGGCAGAGAAATTGAGAGAAAAGAAGGGTGAAAGACGAAGAAATTGAGGGTACAACAAGAAAACATGAGACTGAGGGACAAGAAGTTCACGTCTATGGTAGTTTGTCAAAGGAAATTGAGCGCAAATGGCAGTGGCGTTGAAATGTCAACAATATCTCAACGTCTTGAGTAAAAAATTAGAGGTTCCCAATCATAGAAACCTGTAGGTCACGACACAACATGAAGATTTGTTGGTGGGGGCCTGCATATAGTAATTGAAGAGATCACGAGGCTTCACGTCCAAATGTTGACCGGCCCGTCCAACCTGTCCGCGGATAAGGGTGGTGGACCCACTCCGTTGATACAACCCTGACCATGGATTTTGAAAAAATTCGGGCCATTCGAGAGTGGCTAACGTACTCCCACGACCCCCACTATGGTTCATTCCTTTTTGGGGCTAGCTGGGTTTTATAGGCGATTTGTCAAGGTCTTCAGTTCTATCGTTGGGCCACTTCATAATTTGACCAAGAAGGCGACCACAATAAAGTGGATGCCGCATCACGAGACCACCTTCGAGGCCTTGAAAGATGCTTTATGCCAAGTCTCGGTCCTGCAGTTGCCAGACTTCTCAAAATGTTTTGACCGAGTGCAATGCCTTTGACTATGGCATAGGCAGCGTACTCTTTCAAGAGCAAAATCCTATCGCTTACTTTAGCGAGAAGCTTACATGGGATACTTTGAACTATGCGACCTATGATAAAGAGCTTTACGCTCTTATTTGGGTCTTTAAGACGTGGTCGCACTACATATGGCCAAGCGAGTTCGTAATCCATATGGACCATCCGGCCTTAGCTTACCTAAAGAGTCAAACGACTCTAAACAGACGCCACACACATTGGGTTGAGTTCATGGAGACGTTTCCATACGTCATAGTTCATAAAAAAGGCAATGAGAATGTCGTCGCTGACGCCCTCTCCCGAATGTATGTGTTACTCACCCAAATATAGTCTAAGCTACTTAGATTTTTTTTGATAAAGGAGTTGTATTCCTCAAATACATTCTTCAAACCGATCATTGAGAAGCTCGAGTAAGCTCGTGTCCATGAGTCCTTCTTCTTGGACAATGTACCTATACCGAGCTAGGAAACTTTGCATTCCGGCCTCTTCGGTTAGGCACTTGTTTCTCAAGGAGGCTCATGACGATCGGGACCACTTTGGCATAGCCAAGACCTTGGAAGCACTTCGTGAACATTTGTTTTGGCCACACATGGCTCGAGATGTGAACAAGTATGTAACACCCCGATACTTTATAAGGAATTGAGGTGTTTCCCATGAACAAGAGCTCTTCCTTTTCTGGGTTTGAGAGAGGACAAAGAACTCAGAAGTTAAGCGTGCAGGGGAGAGAGTAGTACCAAGATGGGTGACCTCTTGGGAAGTCCTCGGGTTGGCATGGGATACTGCTTCTATGGCCTCGGTGTTTCCCATGAACAAGAGCTCTTCCTTTTCTGGGTTTGAGTGAGGACAAAGAACTCAGAAGTTAAGCGTGCAGGGGCGAGAGTAGTACCAGGATGGGTGACCTCTTGGGAAGTCCTCGGGTTTGGCATGGGATAGCGCTTCTATGGCCTCGGGCCTTACAAATGGTATCAGAGCCGACTCTAGGTTACGAGTTGGCTTGGCTCGGTGGGCGGTTACTCGACCTAGAGGGCGGTCCTTCGGCCTTGACGAGGATGTCAAGTGCTTAAGTTGGGGAGATTGTAACACCCCGATAATTTATAAGGAATTGAGGTGTTTCCCATGAACAAGAGCTCTTCCTTTTCTGGGTTTGAGTGAGGACAAAGAACTCAGAAGTTAAGCGTGCAGGGGCGAGAGTAGTACCAGGATGGGTGGCCTCTTGGGAAGTCCTCGGGTTGGCATGGGATAGCGCTTCTATGGCCTCGGGCCTTACAAAGTATTGCAAAGGTTGTGTGTTGTGCCAAATGGCTAAGTCTCGATCCCATCCTCATGGTCTTTACACGCCTCTACCCATTCCCAAAGCTTCGTGGGAAGAGCTTTCCATGGATGTTATTACAGGACTTCCTATGTCGAGGCACGGGACAGACTGTATTTTCGTAGTTGTGGACCGTTTCTCCAAAATGGCCCACTTCATCAATTGTAGAGGGAACAACAATGCGACTGACATCGCAAACTTGTTCTTTGATCATGTGGTGAAGTTACATGGCATCCCTAAAACAATTGTTAGTAATAGGGATACCAAGTTTTGTGGACACTTTTGGAGAACACTTTGTGGGAATTTAGGTACACAACTCCTGTTTTCCACTTCTTACCACCCTTAGACCGATGGTCGGACTGAGGTGAACAATCAGACCTTGGGCACCCTTTTTCGAACGGTGCTCAAATCTAACCCACATCGGCGGGAGGACTTACTTTCTACTTGGAGTTTGCATTGACACGTCCTTTCACTCTGTGATAAAGATGACACCTTTTGAGGTCGTCTAAGGGTGTAACCCTTATACGCCTTTGGATTTGGTTCCACATCCCTTGAAGACGAGCACATCGACGCGGCCAATGGCGCCGACGCATTGCGTCGCCTACATGAGCACACCTGCATTCAGCTTGAGTGCTACGCCGGCCAATTAATATGTCGCCTAACAAAACAAGGGGCGTCGTAAGTTGGTCTTCCAACCCGGCGATCTGTTTGGCTAAACCTTAGGAAGGAACGCTTTCCCGAAGCCCGCAAGACCAAGTTACATCCTAGAGGTGATGGGCCCTTCCAAGCCCTTGAGAGTATCGGAGACAACATTTATAGGATTGATCTCCCTGGCAAGTATTCAGTCCACTCGATGGTCAACATTGCTGATCTCTCTCCCTATACGAGCCCACTTTCTATGATGAGGAAACGGGGACATTTCTCACCCCGGGGGGAGGGTGATGTGACCTCGAACATGGATGCTACTCAGGAGGTGCTTGCTATATCTCTATGCTCGGATGGCCCAGTCACTCGGAGCCGGACCCGGGCCATATCCGAGGCCACTTAATCTATAGTGACTCGATCACTTGCTAGCCAAGGCGAACCTACGGATGCGCTCTTGCTTGTGTGCATCGTCATCACCAGCCCGATCTCCTCATGCCAAGGTGCACCCGACGCTGTGCCAACTGCGGACTAACCTCTCGCCATCTTCGCGCCAGCCTTGGCGCAACCCGGTGCGTGATGTCGTGTCCTTGTCGCGCCGACACATGTCTTGGCGCGCCAGCGCTGCGCCTTTGTCATGTCACGGCTTCCAAGTCGTGCCTATCCCCTTGTTTTTCCATTTTTAGTACTTTCCTTGCTAGACTTTTTTTAATATTTGGTATTTTTAGTTTTAATATAGTCCTTTTGGGCCTTTTAAGAGAATGGGCTCACTTGTGCACTTGTTGGTTGCCCCTCCTCTAGTTCCCTTAGGGTTGTGTGTTTCTCTCCTCTATATAAAGGAGATGTCTATACTTTTTTTCCTTACACGTTTAATATAATGAAACAATGTCGGATTTACTCCAACCTCTCGTGTTTGTGCGTCATTTATCTCCAAACTCCTTGGCCTTCTCGTTCTTGTTCTCCCATGAACTAGAACACCTATTATCTCTTCTCTTATTACCCCCTTTTCTAACAAATTCAACAACACCATCAAAGACCTCACATCGAAATTGCTTACGCATTGCCATCTGAAACACAATACACATCCATTGACAAAGATCTGCTCGTAAATCCGACTTCTTTGAAGATGGATTCGCACTATCTGTCCTAGTCCGCGTTATTTTTATTAGAAGAAAATATTATTTATTATAATTATGTTTCTTCTGTTCAAAGAGGATAATACTCTCCGTCTTTTCATGAAAGAATCTTAATAGACAAAAAATAGGCTAAGAAACAATGAAACGAGAATAGCTCGACCCCTTACATTTGCAATAATAATAGAAAAAACACCCCCCAAAAGGATCAACTAAAACATGAAACCAATATTAAAATTAAAAACTAATGAAGCAAGAAAGTTAGTTACACTATTTCCTTCACGATACACATGACAAAATTAGAGATCCTAGTTTTGACTAATGAAGCTTTGGCACTTATGCACTAAGATAAAAAGAGGGTAACAATGCTCCATAAATCGTCCCAGAAGCAAAACCACTAACTACGAATCAACTTCTAGGATAACCCTCATGTAGCTCTTGCTCCAATCAAACCTCAAACCCTCTGAACCCCTCACAACTCAGCCAAGGGGATTGTGTAGATACCAACATTATTAGCAAAACCTACTTGCCACATACCATCGAAATCTTTAATAAATTGTGTCGAAGTCGTAAGACCTTTGTCTTTGACAAATCCATCTGTATTGAGTTTCACCCAATTGATGTATTGCTCAAGTGACACTCTCTTGGGTTGTTGGTCTGCCAAATGATCCTTTGCCACTATGTACTCCACCACCTGCTTCTTAATAAAGTTAGTTGGATCACCTTCCATAATCCCCTAGACATTATCAAAAGAGATCAAATTTCGCCATTTTCAAATCCACCAAAGAGAAATGGACAGTATAGAAGCCCATTCGAGCCCCTCGGAAAGCAAAAAGATATTAATGCGTAACCAAAGAACAAATGCAAAATGAACAAAGACCTACCCAGAGAGAGGAGGGTAAAGATCCTCATAAAAGCACTTTGTGCTAACACAATGGTGCAAAAGGTGAATCAACAACTTCTTAGATGAATAAATTGAGAAAAGGACACTAGCAGCAAAATGACACAAGACGCACTCTTGATTAGCAACTATAAGCTAAAGAAAAGTCCTCACCTGTTTAGGAACACTAAGCTTCCATAAAAAAATTAAAGATGACCTTATCCGCTTCCAAGGAGTTACCACTACTCGACAACCATCCATAAGCTGAGGAGACTGTGTACTTGCTTAAAGTTGAAATACACAAACTCAAAACATCATTTGTATCAACCCCCACTTGCAAACTAACAAAAGTGAGCTGGATAAAAATGGTAGACGATAACAAATGCCCTAACACAACCAATTCCAATCACTACTATAATTGAAGCCTATAGAAGCGGGTAATAGTAGCGGTTTAATTATTGTAGTGGTTTAATTATTGTAGCGGTTTAGATAACGGTTATGAATAAGGTTGCGACTCATAGTAGCGGTTTGTATTATAGGTGCGGTTTAAGCAACGGTTTTTAATCCTCCAGCAATAGTAGCGGGTGGTGTGATCTATTGTAGCGGTTTCGGTATGTGGGGGTGATAGCTAAGGGAGCGGTTTTATAATCCCTTACCAAGATAATACTCATCGCTCTCTTTTGAGCACGCGGTGCCAATAATTAAGCGGGAGTACTAAATTATTTTGTCGCCTCATATATATATCCAGCTAAAGAAAAATTAGGGTTGGGAGATTTTTTTAGAAAGAGCGATGGTTTAGGGTTCACAAGAAACGCGATACTCCTGAAGTCTCAGCTGGCGATCAAATTGAAGAGGGGTTCAATCGAGAAAAGAGGGAGATTCGAAGTCTCAGCTGGCTTTTGAAGAGGTGTTTAGAAGATTTACATTTGCTAAACAAAGGTGAGTTGCATCCGATCGTTTTGGCCTAGAATTTCATAATTAGTCTCTTGGTTTATTGATACTTGAAGTGATGTAAATTCTGTTCAATCTGGCTTTTATCCAAGGAATTTCTGAATTGAAGTTTGACCTAGGGCTCTAGACTCGTTAGTTTTGCCTAGTCTTCATTGTTGTTGTATAATTTATACGGGTGTTTGAGAGGAGGGTGGACCTCAGAAAGGGCGGTTTTGAGGGAGCCAGAGAGAGCTTGGTGTTTAAGTGATGGAAACTTGTATCCTGAATGCACGCTCCGCTTGCTTTCTTTCCTTGTGAAGCATCTTAATTGCAGCTAGGGTTCTATCATTGAGGACCCCTTTGTAGACAACTCCAAACCCACCATTTCCTATCACATACTGTTAATTGAATTTATCTGTGGCCAATTCAAGTTCCTTGTAAGTGAAAACTTGGACTACTCTCGATCTCCTTTGTGACAATATAGGTATTGTGAGTTAGCTTCAATTGATATGCACCAATTGTTCCTCATATCTGAATTAGCATTATTCATTGAATACCCACATCAGATTTATCAAGTAAAAAGCCATGATCAGATGAGATTGCTTTTCTGAATGTGTTTAGGTTGATGTTTTCTGTTTTTTCTTGATTTTGACCCTAGGAGTGTTATTTCTTCTTGGAATGTGTTTCTTGTTGGAATGTTTTTTCTTGATGTTTTCTGTTTTTTCTTTGCTTTTCTGTTTTTTCAATTTTGAGAATTGCTCAAAAAAAAAGATTATGAGAATTGCTCAAAACCCCTATCCTTATTCCATAAGAGGTTGTATTGTGCTGCTTTATCTTTATTCTTCTCTAGTCTATGCAATGTCATTGGTGCAATATCACATATCGAAGTGTTTGCAAAAGCATACATTTTTATAATCTTAGTCATCACTTGCTTCCTAATGTCCTCAAGCATATAGATAATAGATTTATCCTAGCACTTAGTATCCAATTGTTGAAAGTTTCACACATGTTGTTCTCACATGCATCACACTTCACATCAGTCCTAAAGTAAGGCTTGCAGAAGTTCTCTTCGCCATATTCTTAGAAGTCCTCAACAAGGCCAGAACCCAACTTACCTAGTAAGTTGGTCAATGTTGTCCTTTAATTTAACTTCAAATGTAGACCAACAACAACTCCAACACTTTTTTCTTCTATTAGTACCTCTCCATTGCTTTGCCCAATTGGAGTATAAGTCTAGCACAAAACCTATGCTCAGCTTCTGGCAACTCAGCTTTAACAGTAGCTCTCAATCCCTAAAATACACAGAAATTAAGGTTAGCTAATTGTCATTTACTATTTTAAATAGAAATTTAGTACATGAAAGCTTACCAATTACATGTCATACATTATGTTTAAGCCTTCTCCATTGCCATGGTTCAAATACGTCTTCAATGTCTTGATGAATTTGGTCCATGTGATAGTTGATTCAACAAATGTCACTTCCCATGCAATTGGAAACATTTGGCCATTATTATGCTTTCCTACTACTACAAATAGTTGCCCCTCAACAACCCCCTTTAAAAACAACCATCAATCCCAAATATTCTTCTACACCCTTGCTTCCATCCTTGACTCAATATCTTAAAACACAAATAGAATCTCTTAAAATACTCTTTTCCTAGCTCTTTGTTCTTGTCAGTGACTACGAAACAAGTAGACCTTGTTTAGACTTGTTGATTTCATCAACATAATCATGTAACTTTGCATATTCCTCTCTATAGTCACTCATATATGTTTTGTCAAAACCCTAGCTTTTGCTCTCCTACAAATGGATATTCCAACATAGAGCTTCAACTCCTTCCTACAAAGTGATTGAATCTCCCACGGTTTAAAGGATGGTTGTTAAACTATTCTGCTCTCAAAATGTCTTGCAAGGTATTTGGAGTTGCAAAGCCTATTGGTATTGTACCTACAACGATCATGTTTGGGCTTATATGTCTTAACCATGAAATTTTGACTCCCTCCATCATAGCTAGCATGTAATCTCCACTTGCATCCAACATGTTTACATGTAATTGTAATTAACCCTGCGTGCTTCATTAGGCCTAAGCTTCAGTTTTACACCCTTATGAACACCATACTTAGCTACAACCTCTCTAAACTGTTCAACATTCTCAAAAACAATACCCAATTCCCAAACAGGGTACACACAGTCAGGATCATAGGCAACATGTTTGCTCCTCCTCCTTCTCACCTCTCTATGACCTTATTCTTTATCTCCAGATTCTTCACTCTCAATACTAAAATCTTAATCACTAGAAAAATATGCTTCATCACCACCCAACTTGCATGTGTAGTCATGTGCATCTTCCCCCTAGTTTTCATACCCTTCATCAGCCCCCACCTCACCTAAAGGTACTTCCACAATTGCATTATTCTCCTTGTGCACTTTTTCTAGCCCTTTCACATGTAGTTGCCTCTCTTATTTCTCTAAGTTCCTCATCAACTTCACTATCATCATTGATCTCCCATGTTAGGCTCTTACTCTCCTCAGTTTCCACACTATTGTCATCATAAGAGCCAACACTTTCATCTCCATCTTCCTCTTCATCAACAATTGTAGGCCCTTCCTCTTCACCAACTAGAGGCTCAACATATACTACCATTTGTAGGCAATTACCACCTTCAACTTCAGCTTCAACTTCAACTTTATAGTATGCTTAACATAAAAATATACCTCATCCCCATCTTTCAATGTGCTAGCAAGTTCCACCAGTGCGCAATCACTCATTTTCCTGAATGCAACAACATTTATGCCCTTATAGTACACCCCATAAAATTCCGAATACCCTAAATTTCTCACATACCAACATAATTCGAACATACTGAAAAATATGTATCAATGTCACTAAATTTCTGTATAAAATCATCAATGTAAGCATGTTGCAGGAAATCCACAAACTTACTAGCATGGTGCTACACGATATGCACCAAACCCATCGCAATCCCTAGCAATAGTACAATCAATTTAGGATTTTAAGTCTAGTGGATAGCATTGACTCACACCTATCACCAAAAGATATAATATTAAATACATAAGATATAAAGGATAGGATTTTTGGCAAGTCAATCTAGCTAAAGATAGTCTTTCCAAAAATATGTAACAAACCTTATCCAAAATAACCAACTCCCTCAGACTAAGGAAATAGATAGATTTGGACAAGAGAGAGAAGGACACACCAATGACTTAGACGACAAGCCAAGGGAGTCGGCTTGTGCGCCAAGGCATGCCAAGGTCGACAAAGGAATAGGCGTGTCGCACCTTACCTGCGTGTTAGGGCGTGGAATCCTCGTCCCCGGGTTGCGATGGTACGCAACTTGCGTGCCAAGGCTCCGAGTGAATTCCGAGGGCGGTGGCGTGGCTTGTCCCGCAAGAGACGCCGCTCGTGACAAGAGGCATGGGTGTGCCGATGGAGTGTGCCAAGACTAGGGGCGCGTCCGATGCAATTGTGGCGAGGACTTGGTCTTTGTTGATGGTGTCCGATGCTACTAATCTAGCGATGCTCTAGGTCACCAATGATTGAGTTGCTTGAGCTATAGACTTGGCTCATCATTGGTCCCTTGGAATGGACACACATGGCTTGTTCCTCGTCTTGTTGTGACGTGGTTGGATGTGTGGTCACATAAAAAATGTGGCAAGGTTATTTAACACATCAATGCACATGTGTGACACTCGAAGGATCTTTGGTGACTAGGTGTCTAGTAGAACGCAAAAGGCTAAATTCAAGTGTTCAATAGAACAAATCCAAAGGTCAAGTGTCTAAATGACTATTTTGCACAAGTACAAGTCTTTGTATATGTATTCTGCCTATCTTGAATATATCATGAATATCTTATGTTGATTTAGATGAGGAAGCAATGTGAGAAATTCATGGATAAGATATACGCGTATTGATAAGAAATTGCGAACTAAAAGTAATTAAAGATATTGATTAAAGATCTTATTAAGTAAACGTCTACCCCCTCTTTCTTATTTAAATAAGGTTCTTATCTACTAATAACTGGTTGGTCTAGTGGGATGAGGTCTAGGCTCCTTAACCGTTTGTTAAAGAGGTTTGAAGTTCAAATCTCCCTAGCGATGCGTATGAAAAAACTAAAATGGAAGGGCCGCTCCAATAATGGGCATCTATAGTACTAGTTTTGCATGTAGATTGGCTTTGACTAATCGAATCGAACGATATAAATAAAGGTTATATATTTGCTAACATGAACATTGGAGATGAAATAATGGGAAGAAACACTAATTCGAGTAATTTTTTATCACTATTGTTGTAATCACAATTTTTCTAATAAGGTAAATTGTATTCCAAAGGGAAAAAAAAACCCTATTACTTACAAAATACTTTTGGCCTCACTTGGGAAAAGTTTAGCTCCAAACTCGAATCTAGGCAAAAAATCAGCCACTCAACAAGAGAGCGTCAAAGTTCAAAAGCGAAAGATAATCAATTAGAAATACAATCAAGCCCTTTAGAGGGTTATTCTAAGGCAACATACCTAAGCTACGCAATAATTTTGTTTCCTTGTTAATCCTAAGACGAATCCTGCCTTTCGATCTGATATAAACGACCTTCTTGATTCATTGTTTGATTCATCGATAGTTGTAGGACCATGGCCAAAGCAAAGACGGTTCCTAGATTTTCATGCTCCATACACAATAGTTTGGCAATCATGGAGCCAAATTTTGAAAATAGTAGATCTTTTCTTTTTCCTGGCAATAAACCAATTAATTCAGCTAAGGAGAGTCAAACCACACATTATCCTAAGTCTCAAATGGATAGTTATTAGTGGGTTATTCCAATAGGATATTGGTATGGCACTTATTAAGCCTCTCCCTAATTAGAGCTTTATTCGATCCATGAGATGAAGGCATGATGGAGGAGGTTAGGTCAACTCTAGAGGAGCTCCCCCATTCAATGTCATCACCATGGCTCATCTAAGTCTCGCAGAAAAATGGACTAGTGACTTATAAATCCCGGTCCAACATTCATCCAATTCATGCCCCAAAAGTTGTGATTTGATGGCAAGAATGCGGTCACAGGTTTGCAAAATCAATCTCCAATACTTGTGTTATAACCTGCATTTTTAGAGCATTTTAGGATACATCTTAGGTCATGTTTGATTTTTTTTAGTTAAGTCCTTTGGATGTTTTATTGTAGTCTTGTAATTTTAAGGAGTATATCGAGCATTATGAAGATGTTCGAGCTAACGAGGGGATCTAGTGAAGGTTATGGAGATGAAGAAAAAATGATAATGAAAAGGAATGAGCCAATTAAGAATGACCCGATCGAGGCTCAGACCAATTCTTAGGCCGGGTCGTGAAACGTAACAAGGATGAGAAAAGAACCAACAGAAGGAACCAGACCGAGTGCTAGATTATGTGTCAGCCTGGTGCTCAACTGTTTTGCATGATTGGTTACATGAAGATCACCCAACCGGGTGTTGGTGATTTGTGAAAAGTCATCAATCCCATTATGTGCATATTGAGAAAAGAAGTCACAAAGAAATGTATATCGAGAAGATTGACCATGTGACTTGACATGATATGATGAGAGAGTTGTAAAGTGGTCATAGAAAAGTCAAGAGTCCAAGAGATGCACTTACGCCAAGGCGCGGAACCTCGTGTGCCGAGTATGTTACTAATGCAACGGCGCATGGCTAGGGCTCGCCTATACGTTGTGAGCGCAACGCTCGGACACGGTATGAGCACGACGCTCGGGTGAGGCGCGCTAATGCATGGTGAGCGGCGCATGTGTGTTGGGAACGTGTGTGACAGTCGGGGCACGCCTACGCCTTGGTTGTGGCACGATCGAGTATCCGTTGTTGGTTAGGATCAAGGGCATGTGTTGCGGCGCGCCTAGGGTTTTGACACAAGGCGTCGGGCATTAGTATTGAGCTAGGGTTTTTGTTTTAAGCAAGGAAAGATTGTTTATTAGCTTTGTGCATTATCATTTGAATGATTGGTAGCGTCTCTAAGTTTGGTGAATGTATTATACAAAGAACATAGTACGAGAATAGCTTGGCACATAGTTATGAATGCTAGAAAGGAGTTTTGAAGCTTCAAACTAGTTTAAAGTTAGCTCTATAAGCTTAACTCATCTCTTTACTCAAAGAACTAGCTTGGTAGGAAGCTCATGTAGCTAGGATTTAGCTCAAGGAAGCTCAAACTAGCTAGGGTTAGCTCAAATAGCTTGTAAGTCAGCTCAAGCCAGCTCAACTAGCTGAGGGCCAGCTACACTAGCTAAGTGACCTAGCTTGGTACCTAGCTATGCTAGCTTGCCATGGGCCATGGTGGGCCAGCTCATGGGGCATGCCATTGGGCTTGGATGGGCCGCACATGTGGGATGAATTTTGGGCCTAGTGCCATGCCATCTTGGGCTTGATTTTAGACTTATTTGAGTGACTCGTTGGCATTATCGAAGACACCTTTATAAACTGTTTTAATAGTCGGTGATAATTACCTTTATGGTCTACACCCAAACGAGACTACCTTTTGGGATTTACTCACGAGATTACCCTTTAGGGTCTACTCAAACCGCCTTGATATACAAGGGCCAACTTTTACTTCAACTTGACTTTGCAAAATGGTATTCTTTATATCCTAAAATCAATAATCTTCAACAAATATTATGTTTATGTTGTTTTTTGCTGTCTTGTTTGTTAAGTTTGAGGATATGGCTAATCGAGGGGATAAAACGATCGATGACGTGACCTCTACCATGAGGGAAGTTAAGATCGAATCCCCTAGTCCCATAAGGGTAAACGAAGTGGACAACGGAGGGCTCCAAGACTTCGACGAGTGGCTTGAAGAGTACAACCGAAGCATGGCTAATTGGGATTGGTACATCACTAACGTGAAAATTGAACCCAATCTCGAAAGTGCTAAGGGAAAGTTCTTGCGCCTCAACCCTCCAATGCTATAGAGGCTCGTGATCCTAACCATGGAAATGAGGGAAGGCAAGGGTGCTCGAGGTTCAAGAGGTGCATGAGGTCTAGGGCGAAGCACACGCTTGCCAAGCCTAGGATGAGCATCCCTAAGGCCGAGCCTTTGGGGGATGGATGAGCCGCTGTTGGTGGTGTCTATTGGGAAAATGTCTATGGGGATCGTAGGCCAATAAGGCCGATCTATTTCTCACTTTGTGGCATTAGGCGCCGTGCTTGATTTATGCAAGGTTGTAGTTTCCTTTTATACATGTGTTGTATTAGCATAGAAAGTGTGCTTTAAATTTATGTATGTATGTGAACCTTGAATAAAGGGTTATAGTGTATGGTTTGATTGATTAAGACGATCATGTAATTATTTATGTTTGAAATAATAAACTATGGCTTGATTTATAATATGATCTTAACAACATATGTGCAAGAAGAGGATAATCTCCTATTCTTAATATCTACTTTAAAAGTTGATTTTTGGTTCATCTCTTTTGGATCATCCTAAACAGATTACCCTTGAGTCAACTTTTCTTTGATATGGACGACTCATGCTCTAGACTACCTTCGGGGCTACTAGAGTAATTAGACTACCTTCGGGTCTACTAATGTAAGGGTCTACTAGATTGCCCCCACGTGAGAGGGTTGACATATGTTGGCCATGAATACACTAAAGAATACGTAAAAGGAGATTGTAAGAGTCACTTTGATAAGTTGCGTGTGGAAGATCACTTGTGTGATTTCATGGAAAACATGTTTCTTATGGAAAAGGCAATTTAAAAGTCTTGATTGGTTTAAATTAAGATTTCTTGCATATTTATATTGAGCAATGAATTCATGAGAGTCATATCTCTTATCGCTTGGTCGAACAAAAGTTTGACAAGGAATAAAAGTGTTGAGTGCATAGGCTTCGATATTTTGGCACTACAAGGGTCGATCATGGCTTGACCGGTCTTGTCACGCATATATATTCTTAAAGGATAGTGACTTGAAAATAAAATGAAGTATGGATAACTGTTGGCTTGTCTAAATGTTGACATGGAATGTGCCTTGAATTAAAAAATCTAATGTCAAAAGCATTGCCATGAAAAGGGGCCGATCAAGAAATTACTTGGATTAAACCAAGACACGCCCTTGTTTGGGCTATGACGCGCCGTGAAGTGCCAGGTCTTGGTAGCGTATTTCGCGGCTCTCGACGTTAGTGGTCGTGACACTTATGGCGCACCAGAAGCACGCCCGTGATGGGGACGGTGCATCGACCCTCTCGACGCTAGGCACTAGGAGTCGCCGCACATGGGTCGAGTTGTGGGTGCGCATGGCGAAGGCTTTGGCATGCCCTAGGTTTTGCACATGCCTTGGCGCGTAGAGACTTGGTGCTCGGTGTTTGGCATGGTTAGGGCTTGCGACAAGGTGAAGGCGCGCTCATGTCGAATTTCGATGTGTCACTCCTTTGGGTACGTGGTGCTCGATGTAATAACTGTGGTTTTTGAGGATATTTTTAAATTTTCTCGGATATCCTTTTAACCTCTTTGTCCGTTTTAACGCTTAATCCGATATTTTTGTCGGAGATTAAATCCTAGAAAATTCTTGGTGATATCCTAAAATCACAAAGAAATGATTTTATGGATCGGTGTGAATTCTAGGATTTTTCAGTGGAAAAAGAATATTTATTGGATAAGCCGTCTTTTTAATTATGTACTGTAAAGGATATAAAATACGAAATGGAAGCCTTAAAAATTGAAGGTAGCAAGATATAATCATGAAAAATTGATTTTATTGGTCTACATAATTTACGGGATGTTTTGGATTTAGTAAGTTTTTCCATCCGAGGTACATAATTTTACCGCTTTAACGCAAGTTCCGTTCCGAGACGGGTTTTGATTTCAAACACCGCCTCTCATTTGCTTAGTAAGGAAGGAATGAAAGAGATAATATTAGGATGGGTCTCCACCGGCTTATCTTGTCTACCTCATCAAAGTTTACAAATTTAGTTAGAAAGGAAAACAAAGGATGGGAGAGGGAGCTAATTAGGAAGAACGACGGACTCGGGGAAACGGAATCCTTCACCGCCGACGATCTTCTTTGCCCAGCCACCACCCTCCACCTTCCACCTCATCTTCTTCTTCACCTTTCCTTGGGTTCGTGGCTGCTGCAGAACCGAACCAGCAAGAGAGGAGCAGGACGGAACGTGGACTCGGGAAGGAAGGGTGAGGACTTCACCGTCGGGAGTCTTCTCTGCCACGTTATGCGACACCGCCGGCGATCGCTAGCTCCTCCAACCACCACCCACCGCAAGGGCCGCCACCGGGCAATGCCCAGCCAGCCTTGGGCTCGGGAATCGAGCCACTATCGAGACAAACGAGCCATGGGCTCAAGTGAAGATAATTACGATCGAAATTAATTAGCAGGTTGGATGCGGAGCCACCGTAAGGACCTTTCGGTTCTGCTTTGCTAATTAAATTTATGGTTTTTATAGTCTTGACGTTGATACGGTCCCACTGGTTCAAACCACTCGGGAAACGGACGTCCGGATCTTCAGTTATAGCGAATACAAGTTTTGATAACGATTGTCAGGTAAAGAACTTTGGATAATTACTCGGGATTCGTTGTTAATCCGTTTGATCCGAGATTTGGTCACCTTTAAGAATTGTTGCTAATGAACAATTTTTATTTAGAAAATTGTTTCAAAAGTGAAGCGGATAATTAGTTATAATTCCGCCAAGATGGCTCATTAAAGCATGATAACTAAGGATTTATTATATATCGATATTCGAAAATCAAATCGATTATCGATTAGGAAGTTGTAGGAGTTGATTATACAACTAAGAAGTGTTTCCGTGAGCTCGTTGTTGAGAAATTCTTTTGTTATATTTGGCAGAAGGGTGATAAAGATTACTGTTGAATTGCTAAGGACGTTGAGCAAGCCTTCTAAGGCAAGTGGACGGTTCTCTCTTGCATTATGGTTATTAAATGAGGAATTGAATCCGATTTAATATTTGTGTTGGGAACAACTTGTATTCTTATTAAAATATGATAGGTTTTTATATTTGTTAGAAATAATGACCATGTTGTTTATTCAGTTTTGCGGTAGAACTGGATTTAGGTCCGTTATGTGTGACCTTGTATGTTGTCTCACGCTGAGACATTGTTGTTGATTAAGGTAATTTCAGGGAGGGGAACGTGGTTCCATATCCTCTCTTTAAAACAATATTACATTAGGAGGGGCCTAACCCTAATGGTGGGTCATGACTCTTCCCCTGCTCTTCGTGTGAGAGGGGTGATGCGCACTCTAGCTAAATGCAATTGGCACGGTGCAGTGTAGACGACAGGGTAATAGGCCTCTCTGATCTCTACCTCACCATATGCAAAATGAAAGATCAAGGATAGCTTAAGTCCTGTGATCTTGGTACAAGGTAGATGACAATGGATGAAATACTCCAATGATCTCTACAATACCAGAATATTTCGGCAGTAGTTCGAGCCGATTAAAAGCCACCAACTTGATTGTGAAAAGTTTTGAAAGTAATATAAGTGTGTTAGGCACATTAATATACCTGAATGGTTCGTCCAGTGGGAAGGCCATTAATGCTCTCGGTTATGAATGATTCTTAATCAAACTTTGATTAAGTTAATCTGAATAGTCGATGGAGGCTTTTCAAAATGTTATGTGATTAATATGAGTTCCCAACAATTGTTTATGCTTCTTAAAGAAACCACAAGCGGTGGTGTTCTCTCTCTTGATTATGCGAGTCTCCTTCTTTTTCTCTATAATACTGCTAACTGTTGGATCATAATCCGAGTCTAATCGAATTTGGATACCAATATGTTTAGTTACAACCATAAGAACCAAGTTAGATTCTCCGATTGCTTAGTCTTTCATTAGACTAACCCGTCCATCTTCTTTTCTTTTATATGGTCGGCTGGTGTCCACCGTTGGTTTACGGCACATCAGGTTCTTCTTGGAAGTTGATTCAAGAGGCAGATTCAGAGGTTTGAAGCTCCAGAAGATGAAGAAAGGTTTCCAATGGCTATACTTGAGTGAAGATCATGGTTGAACTACTTCAAAACGAAGCTGAGTTTCAGAAATAAGAACTTAAGGAAGACTTGATGAAGATTTTGTTTAAATAGAAGGTTGTTCTATTTATTTACTAATTCTTTTTAAGTTAAGGCTTGTATAAGACCTTTTATTCTCTTTTCCACTGTAAATTTGTACTTAATTTTGTTAGGTTTTAAATGGTTTCATTTACCTTGTTTTTAGTTTGTTCAGTCAGTTTAAAGCCTTGGGTAGCTTCGGTTTAGTCTTAATCGGGGTTACTGGCGCTAATACCTCCAGGGTAAGTAAGGGG
This sequence comes from Fallopia convolvulus, assembly GCA_964016875.1. Taxonomy (NCBI): domain Eukaryota; kingdom Viridiplantae; phylum Streptophyta; class Magnoliopsida; order Caryophyllales; family Polygonaceae; genus Fallopia; species Fallopia convolvulus. The sequence goes on from OZ024724.1 coordinate 15,799,320, forward strand.
GTGTTACACTCGACGTCGCCGCTTCTTGGCGAGTCACAAGGCACGACTGTGCGTAAGTCATGGCACGTTAAGGCTTGTCGTGACCAAGCCTCCTCCATGTTTGGTGCTCGACGCTTGGCGTCATTATATTAGTTGACGGTTCATAAGCGCCTCTATGAGAGGCACTTAGTTTTGATTGCTTAATAATCAATGGAGTCATACTTGACTCATGAATTATTTCCAATTCTGGAAAAGGAGATGTTAAAGTGATGTAATTGAGTTTAAAAAACTTGGAATATCACATACCCAATAAGGTTTTGGGGTGGCTCATGTTGTATGCTATTAGGTTGGATTGAAAGAACTTGTTTGAGAAATTTTTTAAAGGGCTGGTTTTAGATCTTTCAATTTTACATGTAATGGTCTAGAAGAGACCTATGAGGACGTTTGATCCATCCTCGGATCGAAGGAAAGAAAAGAGAAGTGTCAATGCGCCACAAATGCTTAAGTGTTGACAACTTGGTTAAACTAGTTATATAGTTAAGTGGACCATTGAAATGACCAAGGCATCTATGATGGCATGTTTTATGAAAAACAAATCTTAACATGTGTAGTGAACACTTGTAATAAGATGAATGCCTTGTGAGCGTAATTATTCAAGTTTCTTTAGATTTCTAGGAAAAGGAAGAATTGAATCATCTCATATCTTTTTATGGATGATGATCCTATGGAATTCGCAAAGTATTGGTGATTAGGATGAGAGTTATACATGAAGCAACAAAGCTTTGTGTTAAATGGCCAAAAGGAAAATAATGTCATTTGAAAAGTCTTTCTAAAGACCGAATGTATATGCTATAGTACAAAGGAAATATAGTAAGTTTAAATAACTCTAGTTAAGGAGTTTTAATAAGTCTATATGCAAATGACATGGTTGATTTGGTAGAAACCAAATGAAATAGATGAGATGTAAAAGGTCTTGTCTATGAAGTGCTTCATTGATGAAATTATGAAGATGCCAATGTGAAGAGATGAAGGTGAATAAGATTTTATAAATCTTTATTTGGGTTAATAATACATTGGAAAGGAAATGGAAATTCTTTGATTTTACAAATGATTGAGACACCTATGGATCAAGGGATACACGGTTCTAGAGTATGTGTGTCATGCCTTGAGGACCTTCAAGTGATAGGGTGTTGATACCTTGACAAGGCCATTGTCAAAGGTATGATGTTTAAAAATGCTTAAGGCATTGGATGTGTGCAAATGCTTTCTATTTTGGAAAGGCTAGAATGCAAGTTGGGTCACCAAAATATGGAAGACTACTAATCGACGAGTGGTCATTAATTCCTATTTGGGTGATGGGTCGACATTCTTGGAAATTCCAAGAGGCAATCTTACATGTATTTCGACCTTGGGTCGGAATTTGACATTTAGGTGTGAAGGAATATTATTTTGAGAAATAATTCACCCTTAAGAGTCAACTCAGTTGAGTTTTGATAAACACGATAAGGATGTTGTTCTCTTCCCTAGAGATTTTGCATAAGGACTTGTGTTAAATTCAATTTGAGGGATGGGGTTAAAATCCTAGTATCAATCTATGCCTTTGGACGCCCAATCCCCCCTTGCCGATAGGTGTAGGGCTGAATTCAATGTGGTAAGCCAAGAACATAGGGTTGGAGAGCATAAAAGGCCCATCAAAGGAAATGCTCTAGCCTAGATAAAAGGGGAAGTTTCTAAACTTTGTTTCATGATGAAACTTTGGAAAGTGCCTTTGTAGGAGCACGCTAGAAGTTTCAACTAAGCATATGTGGAAGTATAAGGCTTCTTCCAAGGGAGTTTTAGGATTACTCGCCTAAAAGCATATGTGAAAAGGATATGGTACGTAAAGCCTTTAAAAGCGTCAAGTTTAAAGAATAAATGTTATGTAACTCATGTCGTACTATTGCTTGATGTACTTAGACAAGTTGAGTGTTCAATTCTTAGAACACCACGATTCTTTAGCGCACAATGTTGATAGCTACAAGTTGTAAATTCAAATCCAGGGAATATTTACTTCTATGATATAAAGTTTGAAAATTTTTCGAGTCTTGATGACATTGCTCAAATGGGGGAGGAATGTTGGTCATTTGTGAAAAGTCATCAATCTCATTGTGTGCATACTTGATATCTGCCTTTCTAGTCGTGTTTTTAGGGTGTGTTTTTAGTGTGTTTGAGTCTTTTTCTTTAGTTTTGTGTTTTGTTTTGAGTCGTTTGTGTGGTTTTTCGTATTTCCTTAAGATATGGAGTCTACATAAGCTTTGGTAGTGTTTTTGTAGGTTTTTGGAGATTTTTAGAGCATTTTTTGAAGTGAGGAGCAAAACCGAAGAAAGCTTTTATGGAATGAAGTGAAGATCAAGATCAAGCTATGAATGAACTTTAGAGACCCATTGCCGTGCCAAGGAAGAAAAATCAAGGCAAAAAGGAGGTTAACGACCCCTTATCGAAGCAATAATGAGCCAAATTACAAAGTCAATGGGGGTCAGTACCGAGGTGGCTAGGGTCGGTACCGAGGTGCCTAGAGAAGAGAAAAGTCGAAAATTTAGAAGAAAAGTGGAGGTGGATAGGAATTTGTCATTCATAGTTGAAGCGAAAGCGGAAACCTTGAATCAGAATAGTCAATTAGGGTATTGAAGCAAAAACGGATCAATCCTAGTTGAAGTAGAAGAGATAGATATTTAAGTTTATTGATTGGATGAAAGTTGGTTGATTTATTTGCATAGTTAACGAAAGTTAGCAAGTTTATGTGATAAAAGCATGATCTCTGTGTTTCGTTGGCAAATGTATGCATAATTGTTGTTGTGGGGATACCAAAACCTTAGATTTTCTCTCTTCTTGTTAAAAACCCTAACTTTGATTGATTAATTGCGCTCCATGTAACAAAACTTGACATAGACTTTCTCCCGTGGATGAACCTGACTCCTCTAAACTCAGCGGGGTCTTGATTATAAATTTATTTGTTGTCAAGTAAATCCCTCTCAACAAATTGGCACCGTTGTCGGGGAAGCGATATCGTTGTGTTTAGTTGCTTTTTGGGTTTGGGAATAGCCCGACCCTGCTTTTGTTTCTACACTGTTTTCTTTTGTTTGTGTTTTCAGTTTTATGCAACCGGCAGGACGCAGACTTGCTTTTGAAACTCCTTCATACTAATCTAAGCCTGAGCGTACTCTTCATCACAAAAGGAGAGAGAACCAAGCAATTACGACTCATGAACAACAAATAGCCGACATCCGACAATAGATGGAGTAGCTCCGAGCTGAAAGAGATAATGCAGCTGTTGAGGCCGCACGTGCGCAAGAGAATACTGCTTGTCTACAAGAGCAGTTGAATGCCTTCCCAAGGAACGCCAAAAAATACATGCACCCAAAACTGTGGGTGTCAGAGTCCGCAATTGTTCTCCCTGAGACAGAGAAGACTTTTGAAATCAAAACTTAGTTCATATTATTTTATCAAAAGGGCTCAGTTTGAAGGGAAACCCACTGAGTGCCCAATAGAACATATTAGGAACTTTATTGATTTATGTGACACTATTTCTGTTGACGGTATCTCTCTTGAATATGATTTGTTGAAAGCTTTCAAGTAGTCTCTTGCAGGAAAGGCCCTGAGCTGGTTAGAGAGCCTACCTCCTAAGTCAATCAGGACATGGAAAGCCTTACTTGACTTATTCATGACAAAGTTTTTCCCACCTGCCAAAACTACAGAGTTAAGGAAGCGCATCACCTCCTACCACCAGCTGACTAATAAGACCTTTGTGGAGACTTGGGAGAGATTTAAGGAGATGCTTCGACAATGCCCTACTCATGGGCAACCACAATATGTACTCTAGGAGATCCTCTTCCAAGGGATCAATGTTGAAACGAAGAATCGCATCAATTTGCATACTGCTTGCGGTTTCATTGAGATGGATCCTAATGACGCCTGGGCATTGCTTGACAAACTCACTAACTATGATGCTATGTATGGAATGCAGCAAGCCCAGCAGCCCCAAAGAAGGCTCTATAATCCGAACAAGGACGAGGTAGACCCCGAAGTGAAGCACTAGTTCTTGCAAGACGAGATCATCCACCTAAAAAAGCAGGTAAGTTATCTTAAATCATCTCCATCTTGTCTAGAATGCGGGTCTCAAGCCCATGCTACTTCTGCCTGCACTAACTTGCAACAGGTTTGTGCTGCTGAAGCATTTGAAGAAGCTAACTATATGAGAGGTCCTTATAGGAACCAAGTATATAACTCTTATGCAGGGAGGGATAACAATCAGCCCACCTGCGACAATTATAAATAAGGGAGTCAACCTCCTTAGCAAGAACAAAGGGTTCCACCCTATAGGCCCCTAGGCTATCAAGAGCCTCCATCTTGGGTGCATGGACTTCATGAACGAATCAATGAAGTGAAAAATGATATCAAAAACGAGATCAATGGAGTCCATGATGACCTAAAAGTTGTGCAGGTACAATTGGGAGAGATTGAAACCTGGAGAAAAAGTGTAAATTCCCAACTAGGCCACCTTGCTGCACAGATTCACCGACCTCAAGGGCAACTCCCGGGCCGTCCCGAAGAGAACCCGAGAGGACAAATTGCAGCTATACACCTAAGGAGCGGGAAGGAGTTGCCAAATCGAGCCAAGTCTACAGATACTAAGCATGGCGATGAAGATAACACCCCAATCAAGCCTATTACCGACCCCAACAGGGTCGATACCGAGGCTCAATGGGTCGTTACCGACCCCACCCAGGTCATTACCGAGCCCTACCAGCCCAGGTGAGTCTTCGAAACCAAACCTCTCTCTCAGTCACGCGGTCGATACCGACCCTCCTTTTGCACCGATCGATCCTCTTGTCGACTTGGTAGAGCCTCGATCTGGGCCTCTTTCTACTCCAAATCTGTCAAGGACTCTTCCTTTCCTGACCAAGAAAGCTAAGGATGTTACGGAAGGAAAGTTTAGACGTTTTGTTAAAACTCTTCAGGGCTTAAATATTTATATCTCATTCACTCAGGCCCTTAATGAAATGCCTGCGTACACTAAATTTTCAAAAGAGATCTTAAGCAGGAAGAGATCAATATCCGAGATGACTGACGAGGTCCGATCTGTAAAGCTCCCCGCGAAGCTAGGCTATCCAGGTAAGTTTACTATTACCATTGGTATTAGATCTCACCGTTTCCAAGCGTTATGTGATTTAGGTGCCAATGCAAGTCTCCTACCACTCTCTATTTGGTCAAAAGCTAATATGGGACCGCCGGAACCCATCAATATGCGGATGTAAAAGCAACCGGAGTCGTTGAGGATGTCCTAGTTCAAGTTGGTAAATTCTTTGTCCCAAACGACTTCATTGTTCTAATCATGCCTAAAGACCCTTCAGTGCCTATCATTATTGGAAGACCATTCCTAGCTATAGTAGGTGCACGTGTTGATGTAAAGAAGGGTCTCCTAACCTTCGATATAGGGGAGGAGAAGGTCGCGTTCCATTTCAATCCCGTTGTAAATGAGACCACTACAGTAAAGAGCATTAACGAAGGGCCTACCGACCCACCATGGGCCGGTAACGACCCATCTCTGAGGGAAAAACACGATGTTGGAGGCGAAATCAGGCCCGTTACCGAGGCACTTCCTGACCCAGATAGACCCACAACCCCTCGATAACGACCCCTTTTCTTACATGCAAGGGAATTCCAAGCATTCTTGTTGATGATAGAGACCAAATGTCTTGGAGAGAAGCTTTGAATCTTTTCCATCTAAGTATGGGTTTCTCATGATCCCTTCAAAGCTGGATTTAAGCCACCTTAGCGCCTTAGAGCAAGGTAAGTTCGTCGGGCTAACGACGTTAAAAATAGCGCTTACGGGAAGCAACTCGCTTTTTGTTTTTGTTTTAGTTTTTTTGCTTTCTTAGATCTTTTTGCTACCTTTCTTTTGACTTGTTTTTAGGTTAGATTAGTGTAGTAGGGATAGATGTTTCTATAAAGTGACTTAGTGATGAGAGGATCGATGGAGGGGATGATGGTGCAAAGAGATCGCCACGAGAATCCAAGGAATTCCGACAACAAACACCACGCAACTGACCCGTGTTCAACTGGATGGATCTTCCTCGTCCGAACTCTGAATTGAGTGATTCCAAAACGAGAATTTAGATCTATGAGTCTATTTGAAGTCCTCAAAATATGAGATCAAGATAATGCGTGGATTGAAAGTTATGTTGATTGTACTGAGGGGGTGCAGTGGAGTTGGTTGTCAAGGTGAAGGATCCCACCTTGATAAAGGGAGGTCAGGGGATCAAATCCCCCCTCCAACATCCTGCAGGATAAAAGGTGTGAAACCTCCTGCAGGTTGGGGTGCATGGGCTGCAGCCCATGACATGTGATTGAGCGCCACTAGTCAGATCGCCGGCCGAGGCAGACTAGAGGTTGGCCCACTGGTCAGAACGCCGACTCGAGGCAGGCCGGGAAGGTGGGTTCAGGTGGGCTTGATCACATCACTTAGGCACAATGAAGAAGACGAAGGGTTACCTAAAAGAAGATAACAATTCAAGACTCTCGGTGATGACTGCAACACCAAAGAAATCGGTGCACACAAAGTTGGTTCGTTACCGACCCCCACTGGGTCGGTACCGACTTCTACAGGAAATCCGAAAAATTTTGCAAACTCCTTCGAGTTCAACCATCTACTTCAGACAACTTCAGTTTTATTTTGTGAGTTCCCTTTTCCTTATCCTATTTATTTTTTATGTCTTTGCTTTAAATAGTGAGGACACTATTTGGTTTAAGTATGTGGTGGGGGAAAAGGAAACTCGGTTTTTTGTCTTTGTTTTGTGTTTTAGGATTGATAATATTCCACTTAGATGTCCTATGATATGCTTTAACTTGCTTGATCATGTAAATTCCTATAGCATGTTTGGATAGCTTTGCTTGAATCGTGTTTAAAGTTGTTTTTATGTGGATATTTAGCTTGTGATGAAATTGAGCACATATGATCTTGAGTAGAAATGACTTAAATCCAACAAAAAATGTTACCTAGTGAGTTGTTTTTGACCTTATATGGAGAACATTAAAAAATCCCTCTTCTTTTCTTGTGTGATTTTACTCTCCTTATGCATATTATCTCTTGTCATTGATATGGTTATCTATTTCTTAAGACCTATATGAGATATTAGTTCATTACATGTGAAATAATATGATGAAGAACTTATTTCTTTAATCACTTTTTACCTCTCTTTTTACCTACCTTAACATTATCCTCTTTTTGAAACCAATTTGAGCCTTAAAGCCTTTTATTTTTAGCTCCACAAAATTGTTCCCTAGCCGATAAAAGCTTGAACCTATTCGGGGATTAGGACTTAGTGATGGTTGTTATAATTTAGTTGAGTGAGACTGTTTGGTTCCTGTGTGGGGTAATATAGGTTGGGTGATGAGGTATTTTTCAGTCGTTTACCTATCAAAGAATCCTAACTTGACCAATCTGAGTAGAATGGTAAGCAAGGGTCGATCCCACAGAGACTCGTGTATGAATGTTATTACTTAAGTGCCAAGTAACTAATATGGGGGTTTTTGATTGAAAATCTAAACTACTATGCAAAATAGAAACTAACTAAGAATGCAAAAGATGGTTTTAATCAATTAAGAGACAAGCGTGTTCAACTAATTAGATCCATTATGATATTGCTTTATTGATCATCGATTCTCTTGATTCTCTCTTCACTTGAATAATCTATTGTGGATAATGATCCTACTAAGGACTAAAACCCAAACTTCAGATTTAGTTGACAGACCAACCAGTTCTAACAACCCTAATTATCTAATAACCTAGAAGACCTTCTAGATTCAATTAAATAACAGCATGAAGATTCATGTTATCAATAGAAACAAACACCTAGAGCAACCAGACATCTAAGTGACTTGTGAATTTATTCCCTACTTTAATCAACTTGTCCAACCGGTACTAAATTAATTAAAGTCTACTCTTGATCAGATTAACTCCAACCGGTAATTAATGAGATTCAGTTTTAACTAGAAATTCAATTAGGTGATCAATCTAACAAAACCCTAGTTTAGATTCAATTAAGCACAGGGAATAATTTCTATTCAAGTTCGTTGAGAATCAATTAAATCTCACAATCATACACAAATCATGACTTCACTAATTAGTCAAACACAAGGGAAAATTAGCAATGCATAATTGAAATTGAAATCAAACTTACAAGAGGTTCAAAGATTCCTCCTTTGAGAAAAACTCTCTCCAAAGAAAACCCTAGCCTCCCAAGGTTGATCAAAAGTTATCTAAAAATAAACTAACATAAAGTATTTATATGTCTCTAAAAATAACCCTCATAAGATATATTAAGCATAATACTCGGAAATCATAAACCCATAAACCAACATATCAAAGCCCAAAACTAAGACTCGGCCCAAACATGCGTTTGCTGAAAAGTCCAGATTGCGCGGCATCGGCATGAATTGCGCGGCCGCGCAATATCCACCCCGCGCAATTGTCACTCAGTCGAGATTGCTCGGGCAGATTGCGCGGGTTGGATCCCGAGCAATTGCTTGTCTTCTTGGCTCGATCTTCCTAGCCTTGACTCTTCATCCTAGTGCCTCCTTGCTCTCTTAGCCTCGTCCATCTCGTCCATCACCACCATGTTCCATCTGCACTCGCCCCGTTGTTGCTCCTGAACCTAAAAACCTGTAAAACCGAGCAAACCAGCGCATAATACCCGACAACACAAAAACCTAAAAACTACCTAAAAACTAACCAAGACCTAACCAAAACATATGTAAAACATGCATCTAAACTACTCCTATATGCGAGCTATCAAATTCCCCCATGCTTAACCCTTGCTTGTCCTCAAGCAAGACATAAATCCAATCACACCATAGAAATGCAATCTCACATCCATCTCAAGTCAAACAAACATTTCTCATGTAATTAAAAACTCAACCAAGACTTCTCAGCATGCAGTATGACTAGCAAAAAGCAAAGACCATTCATTCATTCTAGACCTCACCAGGGAAATTGTGTTTTGCACTCAACACTCAAGTGTATAAAGGGTATGTGTTTCACTCAAAATCAACCAATGAAAACTAGACTACCATATGCTTGCATCAGAGTTCTAAATCTCCACCGTTGGGGATCAAATACATAACAAAAATCATGCGGTCTTTTTCCGGCTTGTAATGGGGCCAAGGTAAAGAGAAATTTGGAAGGGATAATATTTGGCATGTGGTGCTAAATCCGGGATAAAGAACTAATCCTAAACCCAACTCAACACTTCTTCTTCTTACTTCTTCCAAACTTCTTTCTACCAACTCATTACATTTACATTAAAGCACTTTGCTTTTTTTTTTTTTTCTTTTGCCTCTTTTCAACTCTTTCTTGCTTTGCTAATGAAGACTAATAACATTTAAGCACTTTTTTCTTTTGCTTATTTTGCAAAAACTTCATCTTCATTTTTTTTTCACTTTGAAACCAAGAGTTTATTTCCTCTTTTTCTACCTTTTTCTCCAACTCCCCCATACTTATACAAAACTCACAAAATACAACCAAAACCTAGAGTCCTAAATCCCGGATTATGGGTCAAGCTTATTCGGCTATGGATCATTTTGTGGAGCAAATAAAAATAGGCTTAAGGCTCAAATAAGTGGGGTGTCAAAAACATGGATCTTGTAGGGTAGGAAGGGAAATAGTAGGCTAATAAGAAACATTGCCTCAATCACTTTAATGTCATGCATTCAATCATATAAAGCAGCCTCAAAATAGAGTATTAACGCAAGTTCTAGAGCTAGATAATCATGGTGATACACTCAAACATGTAGAGAACGATATTATCATGAAAGGCCAAAATCAAATCTCACAAGGCTAATTGTTTTCTTTTGTCTAGAACTTCAGAATAAATCAAATACTCAAGCTAAATACACGCTCCATCCTATAATCAAGTCATTTAATCAATGATCATGCTTATATCATATCCACTTCAGTAAATCATGCAAATCATGGGTTAGAACTTATACTTAACTTAGAAAAACAAGAGGAATTAAACAATGGGGAAATAAGAACCTAAATGCAATTTTTTTTGTATTTTTCAAATTTTTCTGATTTTTTTTTCATTATTCAAGATTTTAATCAATGCATGCAAAAATTTTAAATATGACCTAAACTAATGCAACTATATGCAATGCAAACAAGTAATTCCCTTCCCCCATGCTTAAAACATACTTTGTCCCCAAAGTATAATAAAAAGTAAAGGAAAGAGAAAAACTCACAAAACTCTAGTTGTCCGGGTAATAAGGCGGAAAATCCTGTGGTGGTGGTGGCTGGTACTCCGGATGAACCTCTGGTTGCGGTGGATAATATGGTGGGATCTGCTGAGCTGGTGGTGGCTGATATGGTGGGAACTGAGGATACGGTGGATCTGGAAAAGCGTACTGCGGATAAGACTGATGAGGAGGATAGCCCGCTGAACTCCAGCCATCCAATCTAGTGTTGAGCAGTCTGAACTGCTCATCCTGGCGGCCCTGAAATGCAGCAATCTGCTGATCCTGATGAGTCTGATAAGATGTGAACCTCTGATCCACATAACCGCGCATGTCCTGGAAACCCTGATCGATGTGAGATGTCATATTGTTGTAGCGTTGCGTGTTCTCCAACTGCATCTGTCTCATCATCTCCAGCATCTGACTGTACTGTGTATCACCTCCAGCTGGTATAGATGGATCAAAGTGTTGCTGCTGGGTCTCCTCCTCAGACTCATCCTCCTCCTCTGTGTCTTCAGCCTCAACGGACTCTTCCTCTTCCTCTTCTTCTTCCTCAGCCATGCTGAAATCTTCATCCATGTCCTCCTCTTCAGACTCCTCAACAATAATTGGAGCCTTGTTTTTACCCCTAACTGGGCCTCTGACGTCGGTAACACTCAAATCACCATCCCGGACATCAATGAACTAGTTAGCTGGGTTGTCTCCAATCCTCACTCGGCTCCCATCAGGAAGCTTCATTACTCGCCCAGAATCCCCAATCGCCCAGTAATAAGAGTTCTTGTGAATGAAGAGTGCTCCCATCTTTTTCAGCATCGTAAAATCAATAGGCACAGGTGGAATGTCAACCTGTAACCTACTCACATCAACTCCAAAGTGTTTAGCCAGATGGGTCACAATCCCACCAATACAGATAGCTCCTCCACCCTTGTTTGCCACATGGTACATGTGGTTCATAAGCATAGATCCCATGTTCATCTTCTTCTTTTGTAGACAGGCTGCCAGTACAGCTACATCTTTCTTAGGACAGTTGTTTCCCCCATCACCTCGCGCATTCATGGTGCTACCAATGAATCTCTGAAATACTTTAATGGCGGGGTGAGTGATGGGAGATGCTTTTTCTCTAGAAGGCTCATATTTAGCTTTCCCTGTAATTTGCCTCCAGAAATGATGATCAGCCCATGTTGCCCCTGTCTCAGTAAACACCATATCCGTAGTAGAAGGGAAGTTGAAGAAACCGAACACTCTGTTGACTTCTCTCAAAGTAAGCCTCCTACTAACTCCCCCTAACCAGAATTTAATCTTCCCCTCTCCCCTAAAATCAATAGACAGGGTACTCAGAAACTCCAAAGTTAACCCTTTGAATGTGGGTTCACACAACTTCAAGAATTCTCCCATGTGCAAGTATGCTCCAATCTCATTCAGCAAATGAGCTATCCCGATCGCATTCATCAACTCCCAGTCTATGAACCTGGTTGCTTTCCATTCTCTGTCTTTCAAGAGCTCAAACCGGATCACATGTTCATTTTTCGCCAGACTGATCCCAAAAGTTTCTTGGGTATTTTCTCCCACCACAGCAGGGGGAGCATAAGCGGCTTGGGATGATGATGCAGTATCTCTTTTGCTTCTTTTCGGAGCCATTTTTACCAAAAAATTACAGAAACTTGCACAACACCACAAATGGACCAAGCAAACACAATTTTTGTTGTCCCGGCAAGGACAACCACAAAACCCTAGCCTCCCAAGGTTGATCAAAAGTTATCTAAAAATAAACTAACATAAAGTATTTATATGTCTCTAAAAATAACCCTCATAAGATATATTAAGCATAATACTCAGAAATCATAAACCCATAAACCAACATATCAAAGCCCAAAACTAAGACTCGGCCCAAACATGCATCTGCTGAAAAGTCCAGATTGCGCGGCATCGGCATGAATTGCGCGGCCGCGCAATATCCACCCCGCGCAATTGTCACTCAGTCGAGATTGCTCGGGCAGATTGCGCGGGTTGGATCCCGAGCAATTGCTTGTCTTCTTGGCTCGATCTTCCTAGCCTTGGCTCTTCATCCTAGTGCCTCCTTGCTCTCTTAGCCTCGTCCATCACCACCATGTTCCATCTGCACTCGCCCCGCTGTTGCTCTTGAACCTAAAAACCTGTAAAACCGAGCAAACCAGCGCATAATACCCGACAACACAAAAACCTAAAAACTACCTAAAAACTAACCAAAACCTAACCAAAACATATATAAAACATGCATCTAAACTACTCCTATATGCGAGCTATCATTGGGTAAAGTAGAAAATTTTGTAGTTTATCATGTAAAAGGAGTTTGGTTCTCTGTATGCACTAAGAGAAGAAAGAAGAAGGAAAAAAAAATCAGAATAGCAACATTGTTACCAACAGAAAAAAATCAGCAATGAAAAATAATGAGAAAAATCAAAAGCTGAAAGAAGAATTGAATAGTGAAAGTGTGCATGAGCCAAATTTTCTCAGTGTATATAAGCAAGATTAGTTGAGATTTTAAAGGGGTTGAGAAGTGATTTAAACTTTGAAGTGTTAGTGTGTTTGGTATGTTGTTTTTGAAGAGTTGGTGAGTTGTGTTGGAGAGTTTAGGAATCTATATTCCCGAATTTTTAGCACCACATAGCCAAAATATTTCCATGCCTTATTGTTATTACCAAGCCCCATTACAATCCGGCCAAATGGAAGCTTCTATGAAGTTTTTAATTGAGCCTAAGTTATCTTGATGATTTTTATGTGTTTTGACATCTCTAATGGAGAGTTTGGTGATATAAGTAACAATGACAATGAGTTTTTGTATACAGGATTGAGTTGAGAGTTGATATTCAAAGCCCAAACACTTGAGAGTTGAGTGAAACACATTACCCTTGCGAGGTTGGATTTTCAGTTGCTTTTTCTGAAGGTTGCTCATATATGTGTGATGATGTTAGATTCACTTGTCTATTTCTACTTGTGCTTATGATGTTGCTTTTTGATAAAGGGCATTGACTTGAAGAATGTGATGATGGTTTTGGTTGATGTCTAGTTGATTGCTTGAGGACAAGCAAGTCTATGTATGGGGTATTTTGATATCCGCCTTTCTGGTCATGTTTTTAGGGTGTGTTTTTAGTGTGTTGTTTGAGTCTTTTTCTTTAGTTTTGTGTTTTGTTTTGAGTCGTTTGTGTGGGTTTTTGTATTTCCTTAAGATATGGAGTTTACATAAGCTTTGGTGGTGTTTTTGTAGGTTTTTGGAGCTGTTTGGAGCATTTTTCGAAGTGAGGAGCAAAACCGAAGAAAAGCACTTATGGAATGAAGTGAAGATCAAGATCAAACTATGAATGAAGTTTAGAGACCCGTTTTCGTGCCAAGGAAGAAAAATCAAGAGCAAAAAGGAAATTAACGACCCCTTACCGAAGCAATAACAAGCCAAATTACAAAGTCAATGGGGGTCGGTACCGAGGTTCCCAGAGAAGAGAAAAGTCGAGAATTCAGAAGAAAAATCTATCGACCCTGAGGGGGTCGGTACCGAGGATCCCACTTCGGTTGGAACATTAGAGTCGGCGGAATTAATGTTATTTTATCCCTTTTTAGTTTCCTTATGGGATATATCTTTTAGAAGATTTATTTCTTTATAGATGTGATATACGTTTTAGAGATTTATTTCCTTATAGATAGCTTTAGATAGATTAAGTTTTCTCTATAAATAATCTTGCTTAGCCTTTGTTTTTTGGGGGGGGGGACCAATTACTTATCATTCAAGTTAGCTTTAGGGTAGAAGAGAGAGAAGAGAGGGGGCGTGAGATAGAGAGAGGACGAGAATTGGAGTTTGCTTGGAGAACAAGTTTTGTTTGGATTCAGTTGTAAGCTTCTCTTTTCTTCTTAATTTAATTTAGTTGTTTTTCAATTATGATGTGTGAGTAGTCTCTTCTCTCTAAGGTTGGGGTTAAACCCAACAATGGTTATGTATGCTTGCTTTTGATCATGTTTTGATTGTTTTTATCCATGTATCTACTATCTTTTTCTTAATCCTTGAAACGAAAGTGGATAGGAATTTCTCATTTATAGTTGAAGCGAAAGCAGAAACCTTGAATCAGAATAGTCAATTAGGGTTTTGAAGCGAAAGCGGATCAATCCTAGTTGAAGTAGAAGAGATAGATAGTTACGTTTATTGATTGGACAAAAGTTGGTTGATTTACTTGCATAGTTAATGAAAGTTAGCAACTTTATATGATAAAAGCATGATCTATGTGTTTCATTGGCATATGTATGCATAGTTGTTGTTGTGGGGATACCAAAACCTTAGATTTTCTCTCTTCTTGTTAAAAACCTTAGCTTTGATTGATTACTTGCGCTCCAAGTAAAAAAACTTGACATAGACTTTCTCCCGTGCACGAACCTGACTCCCTTGTACTCAACGGGGTCTTGATTATAAATTTATTTGTTGTCAAGTAAATCCCTCTCAACAATATTGAGAAAAGAAGTCACAAAGAAATGTCAATTGAGAAGATTGACAATGTGACTTGACATGATATGATGAGAGAGTTGTAAAGTGGTCATAGAAAAGGCAAGAGTCCAAAAGATACACCTACGCCAAGGTGCGGAACCTCGTCTGCCTAGTATGCTACTACTGCAACGGCGCATGGCTGGGGCTCACCTATACGTGGTGAGCGCGGTGCTCGGACACGGTATGAGCATGACGCTAAGGTGAGGCACGCTAATGCATGGTGAGAGGTGCATGTGTGTCAGGAACGTGTGGGACAGCCAGGGCACGCCTACGCCTTGACTGTGGCACGACCGAGTGTGTGTTGTTGGTTAGGAGCAAGGGCATGTGTTGTGGTGCGCCTAGGGTTTTGGAACAAGCCATTGGGCATTAGCATTTGGCTAGAGTTTTTGTTTTGAGCAAGGAAATATTGTAGGAAGCTCATGTAGCTCAATAAGCTTAACTCAAAAAACTAGCTTGGTAGGAGCCAATGCTCTAAAAAACGCTAGGCGGATGCTGGGCGGAGAGGGACCGCCTAGCGCCTAGACGGTCTGAACGGTGGCCTAAGCGGTCTTAGACGGGTGCCTAGGCGGTCTGGACGGCTAGGTGACCTAGAGCCTTCTAGCGCCTAGGCGGGGCCTAGACGGGGCCTAGAAGGGATTTTTAGAACAGTGGTAGGAGCTCATGTAGCTAGGGTTTAGCTCAAGGAAGCTCAAACTAACTAAGGTTAGCTCAAATAGCTTGTAAGTCACCTCAATGAGCTAAGGCTCAGCTCAAGCCAGCTCAACTAGCTGGATGTCAGCTCAACTAGCTGAGGGCCAGCTACACTAGCTAAGTGACCTAGCTTGGTACCTAACTATGCTAGCTTGCCATGGGCCATGGTGGGCCAGCCCATGGGGCGTGCCATTGGGTTTGGATGGGCCGCACATGTGGGCTGAAATTTGGGCCTAGTGCCATGCCATCTTGGGCTTGGTTTTGGACTTAACAAATGGGCTTTTCTACATGCATTTTTGGACCAACTCCTTGGGCTCTCTTGGGCTGATTTTGGATGGCTCTCTAGGGCAAATTTGGGGCTTGGATTGCTGCCCATTTAAGGAGGAAAAGAGGGAGTTTTGGATAAGATCAAAAGGTGGTTATTGGAAGGAATATTCCAAGTAACTTCCAAACCTCTCCTAACTTCTCTCAACTACCCTAACCGATTGGTA
This sequence comes from Fallopia convolvulus, assembly GCA_964016875.1. Lineage (NCBI taxonomy): Eukaryota > Viridiplantae > Streptophyta > Magnoliopsida > Caryophyllales > Polygonaceae > Fallopia > Fallopia convolvulus. Next base: position 15,815,253 of record OZ024724.1, read on the forward strand.
ACTGTTTTTTCGATAGCCTTGATGACACCTATTTAAAGGGTGTTGGGCATCCATGAAGAGGGGTGGTGCAAAACACAAAGTCGGTAGAAGACACGAAAATTGGTAGCGTCTAGGGTTGTTCTTAGTGAGTGTAATCACAGGAAATCAAACACATTTGATTGATACCATGGAGTGTTTCTCTCATGTGAAAATCAGGGAAGAACCTCAAGATGCAAGCATGGATGGTTTCGTACATGTGAATATAGAAGAGTAATCAATGGGCTCGAACAAGGTACGTTTTGTTCTTAATGGAATCGTCTTGCCAACATTTCCATTGTCGTTGTTGGAACGTTTTATCTCGCAACAATATTGCGGAATACCCTTGGCATGGATTAGGGGCAATATTCCTTGAAGGAAAACTCGAATTATTGAGTGACCCGTTGCCATTATCCAAGACACCATTATAATTGTGTTAACAGTCGGTGGTGATTACCTTTATAGTCTACACCCAAACGAGACTACCCTTTGAGGTCTACTCACGAGATTACCCTTCGGGGTCTACTCACGAGATTATCCTTCGGGGTCTACTCAAACCGCCTTGATATACAAGGGCCGACTTTTACTTGAACTTGACTTTGCAAAATGGTATTCTTTATATCCTATAATCAACACCAGGAGCCAAGCCAAGTGTTAGGTTGGGTCGTATCCCACATAGCCACCTTACTCTATTTTTGGTTATTTTCTCATTTCTTCCTTTTAGGTTAGTATATATTTAAACCCTTTTTATGTCTTTTAGGGGACTTTTTTATCTAACCTAAATTAAAAACTATTATAGAAAATGGGAGTGAGGCTAATCTAACAGATATTAAAATTTTATAATTTGAAGTTGTATCTCCTAGATTTGAATCAAGTTATCCTGCTTGTTATGTCTGGTATGATGTTTCTAGTTATTGAATTGATTTCTCTCTCGATCATGTATGTTAAGCTAAATTCTTTATTTTGGGATTGGGAAAGCTTGATAATATATAGGTAGACTATTTACTTCTTCGAATGAATGAAAGTTTGTGACTTTGTTTGATTTAATCCTAAATGCCTTATGCTATAATAACTTTTATAAATTGAAACTCGTTAGGATTTGAGACCAAGAGGTAAAAGTGCTAATAGGTAGTCAAATAGAAGTTGAGACCAAGAGTTGATGCTTTCTATTAGAAACCAATGATTTAAACTTGAGTTTTCATTATCATGAAAGTGTTTTGATTTCTCTTGTGGAATAATAGCTATCATAGAAACCATAAGGTTGAATTGGGTTAGCAAGTCGTGACAACAGATGTTAAGTCATTTTAATATAAAATTATAAGTGCTAAATGGTTTAGATTTTAGTTGCAAGTCACGAGAGTGGATGTTGGTTGTGTTTAGGCAAGTTGCTATCTTCCAAGAGGACTTAGTAATTACCTTAGATAGCTACCATCAACAAAGACAAATTGAGTTCATGTATTTATCTTTTCAAGTATATGATGTATTATTGTGGTAATCTGATCCTTGTCCCTAGAAGCTTTTTCCTATTGATTTTCTACTACATTAACAAGTTTGTTTGATCTTCTTTCTTCACTAACGATCACTTCTCAATTCATTCTTTATTTTTACGACTCAATCTACTGATTAGACAACAATTGGTATTGCATAGTCCTTGTTTTCGAAACCTTGATACTACAACCAATCTTGTTCACTTGCAGGGTAGGATTTCGACTTATCAAGTTTGTGGCTTTGTTGATGAGGACTATTTGATATGTGATGACTCGATCATTGTTCATCAAGTACGAGTTGTCTCCCAATCTTGCACTTGAAGTTCCTTTGAGAATGATTCGGAATGTGGAACTCAAAGAATTGAATGCAAAACAATCACACTTCAATTGAATCCAAGAAACTGAACATAATAGTTTTCGAGTTTATATAAAGAGATAACCTAAAGAAACTAGACTAAGATTCTAGAATATTTTATTTTCTTATTAGTCAAATAATAAATAAATTATCATTTATTAGTCTAAGATTCTTTTTTATTTGTCAAATAATAAATAATTTATCATTATTAGGTTAAGATTCTATAATATTTTATTTTCCTATAAGTCTAAGGACAAATAATTTATCATTTATTAGGTTAAGATTTTTAAATTATTTTGTTTTTATAAGTAAGATAATATTTAATTAATTATTAATAATGTAATGTAGAATAATTTATATGATAAAAGATAAAAATATTAAATACAATGTTCTTTAAAATAGGGAATGTCATAGTTGGGCTAGTTTTATTTAGAGAATATAATAATTAGTTTTTCATTTTGAAGAAATTGATAGAGAATTTGTTGAGTTGTTCTTAATATCGAATTTAAATAGATGTATAAAAAAAAGAGTTAAGTAGATTAAGTAACGGCTAAAAAACTGAGTTAAGTAAATCAAGTAATGGCTAAAGGAAAATTTTAAGACAAATATGGGACTTTTTTTTTGTTAAATGAAAGATCGGCTATTTCACCTAACTTCAAAACCTAACTAATGTAAGATGGGAGATTTCTCGAAGACTTTAGTGAAATTATTATTTAAGTTTAAACCATAATTAAAAAAGAAAAAATTACTTGAAATAATCCCAACTTTTACTCATTTATTCAAAATAATACCAACTTTCACTTTTACTAGTTTTTTACCAACTCTTATTATATTTATCGATATTGGTACGAGATTGTTTCCGGCCAAAAAATCCCATAAAATTGTGGATGTGGTAATCGGATAAGGTGACATTACAGGGATATCATGATAGCACTAGTAGAGGACGATTTAGATATCCCCTTCTCCATGAATTGGAAGAGCAGAATGACGTTTCCGAAAGCCTCCCTTTCATCTATGTCGGCTCTTGATGCCCCTCCTCAGAAGTCCCCCTCGTTATCGTTCTTCATGTTCACCGATGTCGGCTCAACAACAAATTTAGAGTCTAGGGTTTGGAATTTATTCACAATGGAACTGGAATTTATTTTTTTAATTTAAATCCTAGTCAACAATAACTTTATCGAAGTTTTCCACCAGAAACAATCTCGTATCAATATTGATGAATATAGTAAAATGTGGTACTAAAACTAGTAAGAGTGAAAGTTGTTATTATTTTGAATAAATGAGTAAAAATTAGGATTATTTTAATTAATTTTTCCTTAAAAAAATATGACCCATATATCTGTTTGACAAAATACTTGCACAAAATATTGTAGAAAATATTTCTTTCATCCATATATTTGCTTACGAAAAACAGTATGATTTTTAAAATCTTTTGGTGAGATTGAAAAAAAGGGAAAATCATGAAAGACGCACTTGACACTTGAGACCCAGACACAGATGACAGAGAAAAGAGGGAGAACTTCGCACCAACTTCCGCTCTATATATATAGCAGCTCCAACGGTTACTCTCAGACGGAAAAAATCACACAACTCTCTTTCTCCCCCAGAATTTCCACCATTTGATCCTCTTCTTCTGAAATCACCTAATTCGCCATTCGCACGCTATATCTGTGTCCATCGATTTGATCTCCGAGATTCTGCTTTGGAAGAAGCTTTACGAAAATGGCTGCCGAGGCGAAGAATGTTGGAATCCTCGCTGTGGATATCTACTTCCCTCCTACTTGTGTTCAGCAGGTAAAACGTCTTTCGAGTTTTATACTGTTGTGAATTTCTCTCTAGGTTTCGGCTTTGGTTTTGACCTCCAAAAAATAGGGGGAAATCGTAATTCTGTTCATGTAATTGGACAAAATTTTGAATTCTCGTGACGAGTTCTTGTTCAAGATATATAGTTGAACTCTTTTTGTTTTAAAAATGCGGTTTCTGTTGTCCAGATTTCTAGGAAAATGTGGTTTCTGTGTGCCGATTTATGAAGTATACTTTAGGTGTTTGAACTTTGGTACTTCACCACACTGCCAATGAATGTGAAATGTGAAGCTCCATTACAACTGTTTTGTAGATTGTAACTACCTAGGGCCATGATTCGTTTTAGATTAATATCCTGATTCATTATTGACGTTTGATTGGGACCCTTATATGTGTATCCACGTTCCCTGGTCCTCAACTTTCCAGTTAAGATATTCTGTATTTTGTCCTTTTGATTCTATCTTTATTGATAAATTGATGAAATTCAAATAAAGGGTTTGCCATCCTGTATATTTTAATTTCGATCAAGGTGAATTTAGTACGATTGAAAAGCACTTTCTTGAAGGCTTCTTTTCTGTTCTGTAGAATGACGCAGTGCAATTTTTTTTTATTAGTTTCTTTGGTTTGATTAATATCCAAGCTGGGAAGACTATGAATGGTATTTGCCTTTCAGTAAATGGATTATAGGTTGGTCTTACTGACAGTTCATGAAGAATTAACCAGAAAAAACATATGATGATTCAAATATTTTCAAACTGGTTACCCGTTAATGTTTATGCATGCAAACTTAAACTTTATTCTACATATGCGAAACAGGATGCTTTAGAGGCTTATGATGGTGCAAGCAAGGGGAAATACACAATCGGACTTGGACAAGACTGCATGGCATTTTGCACAGATGTGGAAGACATCATCTCCATGAGGTTTAATAAGATAATCTTACCAGTTTAACATTCAGCACGGATATTTGTCTGTGATTGTAATAAAAGATGCGGAAATTCGTGTCAGTTGGTTTTTGTTCTTCTAGGTTGACAGTGGTTAGGATACTCTTAACAACATTTATTATATGGATCCTTTATATTGAAACTACTCTTGTTAAATATTTTCATCGGTATCTTCTTGTCGACTTTAGAGAAACTATTCAAATTCCAATCAGATTAACAGGGTATGCCTCTAACTGAATTTATGCTTTTAGCCTGACAGCTGTTACTTCTCTTCTGGAGAAATATGGAGTTGATTCAAAACAGATAGGGCGTCTGGAAGTTGGTAGTGAAACTGTGTTGGACAAGAGCAAATCTATTAAGACATTCTTGATGCAAATTTTTGAGGTATTTTCTCGAAATATTAAGCTTATTCCTCTTATTGCTGCTCTTTTCTCATAATGTTGCTGTTTTCTCATGTTCCCAAGCAGGAATATGGAAACACAGACATTGAAGGTGTTGATTCAACCAATGCATGCTATGGAGGCACAGCTGCCTTGTTCAATTGTGTTAATTGGATTGAGAGCAACTCATGGGATGGACGCTATGGTCTTGTCGTATGCACCGACAGTGCAGTATGATTCCTTGCTCAAAGATATATCTTCTTGTCATTGTACAAGTCATTTTTTCTTTCCCGCTAGGAAAGAATTTTGTTTTAGAATCTTCACCTGAAAGAATTTATCTTCTCTTCATGCATTATACTATTCAATCTGATTTACTACATATTAACCTTGTATATGGTACTTCTAAATATACTTATCTATTTTAAGCCGGCATATGCATTGCAATAATTTAGAGAATATAGCTCGAGGATATTAGGTTTTATGTATAAGGTTAAAATAGCATCTTGATATTTAGGTGGTGCTACTAAGTTTCTTTTGTTCAAACTAGAATAACATGGGTGATATTGTCTAGACAAGATAATACAATAGAATTGTAGAACAAAGGCCACGATATATAAAACTAATTGTTATACGGGGTAGCCGTTTTTAAATATGCTTATATCTGAATTTTCTCTACTAGGTCTATGCAGAGGGACCAGCTAGGCCTACAGGTGGAGCAGCTGCAGTTGCCATCCTTGTAGGGCCTGATGCCCCCATTGTTTTTGAAAGCAAATTGAGGGGTAGCCATATGGCGCATGCTTATGATTTTTATAAACCAAACCTTGCAAGTGAATATCCGGTAACTCTCTTCTTATGATTTTCTTAACTTTTAACTGTTTCTGTATTCATTAACCATGTTTTCCTGTATGCATATCTTTTGTTTTGGGAAGAAAATTATGACTTGTTCTTCTGGATGCATAATCCATTGAAACAAAAGGGTAATTATCTTCTTCTGTAAGTTGTCTTTAAGGGCATGAATAACAACAGAATGTAAATCCTTTCAGCACTCATTTTGTATTTTTGTGTACAAATAAATGGATAATAGCATTGAAATAGGTGGACAAGTATGTAGTATATAGCACCATTCTTGTAGCTAATCATAAACTCCCGAATTATGCATGTCATATATAACTCCCGACTTTCCAGCTTAAATTAAAACCATTCATTTGCAAAAGTTAAAATGATCATTAAAAATTTCCTCTATCAGAAGCCCAGAATGAATACTCTTTGACAAACGAGCTTGAGTAAGTGACAACACATGTATTGGTTTATTGTTTGAGACTATCGTGCTTGGAAATTTTTTGTAAATGGTAACGGGTTTTGGTTGCTAAAGTTCTATGTAAATTACCAGCTGCTGGTCAGTTGGGCTAACTTGAGTATATTATCTTAATTTGCAGGTTGTTGATGGGAAGCTCTCACAAACATGTTATCTAACGGCCGTTGATACCTGCTCTCACAACTTGAGTATATTATCTTAATTTCTGTAGCAAGTAATCTCCTAAACGAAACTACATTATGTCATTCTGTTATCAAGATTGGTCTTTATATTATGATAAATTCTCTTATTTCTGCAGGTATGAGAAATTTGAGGGCAAACAGTTTTCACTGAATGACGCTGACTATTTTGTCTTTCATTCTCCCTACAACAAGGTATATATGTGTGTGCATGATATTAAAAAATGGCTGTAGCAAATAGCTTCTCTACTATATATACAACATTGTGTTTCTAACATTGGGCTTTTATGAATGTTGCTATGTACAGCTTGTACAGAAAAGCTTCGCCCGATTATTGTTCAATGATTTCTTAAGGAATGCCAGGTTCTTCCTTGTTCCTTATTTCTTGATTTTTCATTACAGTGTATCTCTCCACTTCCATTTTGTTACTGATTTTAGTTTTAATGATAGCAGCTCAATTAATGTGGAAGCTAAGGAGAAGCTGGCTCCGTTTGCCGCTCTTTCCAGTGATGAAAGCTACCAAAGCAGGGATCTAGAAAAGGTGAGTTCTCTTAAGAGCTCTAATCTAATTTTCTAATCAGTCTGATTTCACCTGTCCCTTCTTCAATTTAGCTTTTTATTCTGCAAATTGTTGGGAAAAGCATTCTGATTCTGTGATTTTTATGACAATTATATTAGGGATTAAACAACTACTAACTTCCCTGCAGGCTTCCCAACAAGTGGTCAAATCCTTGTATGATACAAAGGTGCAACCAACAACCTTGGTACCATAGCAAATTGGTAACACATACACTGCATCTCTCTACACAGCTTTGGCATCACTAATTCACAAAAAACATACAACTTTGGTAATTAATGACTTCTGCCATTGGACTTGAATTCCTCCTTTTTTGCTGATATTGTTTGAATTTATTCATCAACTACTTATTTCTATAATCAAATATCCAGGCTGGCAACCAGGTAATTATGTTCTCTTATGGTAGCGGTTTGTCAGCTACAATGTTCTCCCTTCGATTAAATCCCGGAACACATCCATTCACCTTGTCAAACATTGTTGATGTTATGAATATTGAAGAGAAGTTGAAGTCAAGGCATGAGGTAATTTATTTCATTTTTTCTCATTTTTGCACTCAAATACAAACAAATGTCATGTTATTAAAAACCCAATAAGACAATATTAACGTGCAATTTGCTTTGCAGTTCCCACCTGAAAAGTTTGTGGAAACCTTAAAGGTGATGGAACACAGGTATGGATCTAAGGACTTTGTGACGAGCAAGGACACAAGACTTGTAGCCCCCGGAACTTACTACCTGACCGAGGTGGACTCCATGTACCGAAGATTCTATTCCAAGAAGCCCAAAGACAGCGCCTGCCAGAACGGCCATTGATGAACTGAAGAAAGAAAAAAGGCCAAGCTTGAAGAAGGATATGTTTTCTTGATATTGTTAGCTATATAGATTATCGAAATTAATGTGGGGTTTATATAGGCGTGTATGACTTTCTCAAGATTTTAACCTAGATTTTGTTATTGGCGCCATTTTCGTAAATCTGTATCATCAGATTGTATGTGTGTAGGTGTAGCAAGCATGATCAATTGTTTTAGATTGAACTGTGTGTGGTAAATGGATGTCACTTGTATATCAGAAGAAGCTGTTAAATATCAATATGATTTTTATTTTTTTTTGGGTTCCTTTGATGAAATTTGGGCTTGGCGTGGCCAAATGGATCGGAGTTTGCTTTCTTTAAGCGTAAGTAGAGGTTTAATTGATGCAGTGCAGATCTGATGACAGCACATTCTAGAAGGGCACAATGAGACAATCGTTGAATTTAGGGAGTGGACCCCCATCCTGCCTCCAAAGTCCGTAAAAAGCAACGACAGCCAAATTGGACCCGGAAGAAATGGTAAATGATACACACACCAAATTCTGCCTGAGATTACGTACGAGTGTAATCGTAGGTTTTGTAATAATAGGGGTGGAAATTGAACTCGTGCTGTACCAATCACAATAATATTTACTCATGAAAAACTTGGTGATGACATATTTTCACTCATGCTAGAGATTGACTTGCGTAGCTATTAACTAATGACAAGCTTTCTTGTGCGGGTGTGATAGACATTTTTTTGCAAGTATCCTCCATATATAAATGTATGTTATCACCTTTTTTTTTTAATAAGTGTGTTATGACATTTAATCAAGCGTTTTTTTCTTTTGAACTCTCGAACAACCTTTTTTTTTTTTATATATATTTCACACGTAGAGTATGAGTTAGTGTTTGTTCTAACCTAATACCTAGGTTTAAATACACGAAAACTAGATCAAAATAGAAATAATATTATCTTTCAATTCGATTATGGAAAGATAATATTTTTCTATCTTTACAAGTATCATCCTAAGCATTAAATAAGATACAATAAGATATGGCTTAGGGCAAAGGCAATCGGTGGCTTGCTATCCATATATAAAAAGATCAAATATGACAAGATATGAAATAAACTCAAAATTTCCAAAAGTTCCCCCAAAATTGGATAACTCACATGTCATTCAGTATTAAATTTTCCTTTTTGTCTACCCCTAGCCTTTCCCCCTTTTGACATCATCAAAAAGATACCCAAATAATCAAACAAATAGTGATATTCAAATAAGGGAAAACCATAGAAATTATCTGAAGTACATAAAGTAACCACAACAAAAAGAGCATAGATGTCTTAAGCATGGAACAAAGAGAATGAAAAAACACATAACATGAAACCAAAGAGAAATTTTTGTGAAAGTAGATGTGCTAGGATAATAAAGGGAAAATGGATGTCGACCACTCGAGCTAAGTCAGGGACTTAGAGAGGTCATCAAGTGCATCAGTTAATGCACGAACATCATCTTTGAGTGTGATGTGACCTTGCACGAGTTGCTCAACCTTCTCTAGCAAATCCTTGTTCTAGCGTTGGAGAACAATCAATGTTTTCATAACTAAACCAGGTTGCGAACCTTTCTCTACTTCAGAAGTGTTGCCCAACTCAGCATCTACCATTTCATCATCAAATACAACATCGATCCTTACCAACATCCCTTGACACCCATTTATCATTCATCAACTTAAAGCCCATCTTGTGAACAATGTCATGGTTGAGGTTGCGAATGTGCTCAACTTCTTCATCAACTTCATATACCTCATGGTATTCTAGAATCTTCTTAACAATGGAGCAGAACGGCAGAGCATGTCGTGTATTTTCCCTTACAAACTGCAAGTGGAGAAGCAATAAGCAAGCATAGTTTACCTGTTCTTTCTTGAGAATTTTATCCAAGGCCAAAATGTCCTGGATAATGGCAATGCTTCACTTTTTTATCCCTTGGGATGAGGTTACTTATCACTAAGGTAAAGAGGACCTTGCGTTCAACACTCATCGAGTTGATGACAAAGGAGTCACTCTCGACTTCCTACACCTTAGTTACCACCTTTAGCAACTCATCATAATCTACATCTTCAAGCTATGCACCTTTGTTATAATCAGTATATCCCTTGTGAGGAACTTTCAACAAGGTAGCTAACTCCATGCTTGACACAATGAACTTTTCTCCATTGATCTCATAAGTACCCATAGTCGTTTTCTCTCTATCCTCCAAAGACACCAAATTATAGAACTCTCTGACTAACCTCGTATTGAAACTTTCTTCTTATTTGAGGAGATGTTCCCAAACTTGGAACGATAACAACTCAGAAACTATCTTTAACCCAGTAGTCTCGATGAATTCATCATCCATGATGAGTTCCTTCACAAACTCTCGCTCAACAACATTGATTCCCCCTTCAATCTTGTTGTCAACACTAGACTTTCTAGGTTTCCCACTCGCAGCGAGTCGCCCACTCGCTCTAATAGGAGCCTTTTTGCTTTGTTTCCCCTCACAATTTTTCTAGACACAACAGAGTCTCCACCATCAAAACCAAAAATATTACCATATTTACAAAGTTATAATAAATATAGTACCGACAATATTACATATTTACAAAGGTACCCAACTTATGTGATATACTAATTGAAGCATATAAGTGGTGAAAAGATGAGCCCCGTTTGATCTCCTAGATGCAGAACTTTACTCATAACACATTTGTTGGAAAATAGTCATTTAGAAATAAATCACAATTTAATCTTGGGATTGAAATAGTAAAATATAACAAAGTATTAGTCTAAACATTGCAGGTTTGATTTCTATTTGAGCTTGTTTGTTTCTAAACCCATGGTATAGGGAAGGAGGTTAGAAATGAATCAAACCCACACCAATGTTTATTTTAACTAAAGAGATGAAAATGAGTGATTCCCATACCATCAAAATACACTAGAGTTCATACCCATCCCAAAATTAAAGTATGAGTGATTCCTATTCCAACCTGATACCTTATTTTAACCCGATTCTTGGAAACAAGCAGAATTAATTCCTTTGTTGTTAATGTTGTATTTTAATTTTTCCTTTTTCCCTCTCACCCTAAATTTCTTTTTATTTTGATCAAATCTCACCCTAAATTTCTTATGAAAAATAAAATCACAATTTTAATTGTTCATTTCTTAATCAACACTAATATGCACAATCATCATTTCCACAAATGGAGCATATCTTTCATTTACTCAAAATAAAATTCCCAAACAATAATATTTGACATCTTTTTTTTTCAAGTAATATTTGACATCTTTGTCTCACTTCAAAATCAAAAATAAATAAATAAATATTTGACATATTTGACTATTTCCATCCTCAGCACTCAGCAGACCAAATAACAGCATAATAATTGAAAACAATAAATATATTATGACAAATTGGGGAAAAAAAAGAGAAAGAGATTTCATTTTGAGGAGATAAACCCAGGGGCGACGGGATCGGTTTTTTCAACAGAAAAATATACTCGCCGCTCTCTCTCCAAATCTCAAGAGCATCTTCCTCTCTCGGCGGCAGCCTCTCCCACCTACCTCGCCGCCGTACCACCACCATGCCTGCCGTCGCCACCACCGTTCTCATTTCGTGAACTAATTCCCCGGAATACACACAAGACTCCAACTGATTTATCTTGATCTTTCCGTTTCGGCGATTTCTCCTCTCCAGAAACCCTAATCTTTTCGGCAATCATCTCTCCTTTGACATTTGATCAAGAAATCCAGCCATCTTTGGTCGACGATGTCGCAGCTGAAGGCGAATCCCCACCTCTCCGTCGCCGATGATATCCCGTCCACGCCGGGAAAGTTCAAGTCGGAGAAGTCCCCGTTCGTTCACCACCACCATCGACTCCTGCGCTGGTCCTCCCCTCTCTCCAAGCTCACCTTCTGGTCCTTCGTCTTCCTCTTCGTTCTCTTCGTCTTCTTCCTCGCCTCCCCTCCCACGCATCCTCCTCCTCCCTCCCCCTCCCGCGATTCCCTCCACTACACCAGCACCTGGGGCGGCCCGGAATGGGAGCGCCGCGTCCGATTGTCCTCCCGCGTACGAGGCAGTAGCGCCGCCGGATCCCACCACCGCGGAAAATCCGGCGCCGGAAACGGCCTCTGCGTCCTGGTCACCGGCGCCGCCGGTTTCGTCGGGACGCACGTGTCGGTGGCGCTGAAGCATCGGGGAGACGGGGTCTTAGGGCTCGATAACTTCAACGACTACTACGATCAATCCCTGAAGCGCGCCCGGCAGGCTTTGCTGGAGCGCACCGGCGTGTTCGTCGTTGAGGGCGACATCAACGATCCGGCGTTGCTCAAGAAACTCTTCGACGTGGTGGCCTTCACGCATGTGATGCACCTGGCTGCGCAGGCCGGGGTTAGGTATGCTATGAAAAACCCTGACTCTTACATTCACAGTAATGTTGCTGGTCTTGTGAATCTTCTTGAGGTGTGCAAATCCGCCAATCCCCAGCCGGCGATCGTGTGGGCGTCGAGCAGCTCAGTCTACGGGCTGAATTCGAAGGTTCCGTTCTCGGAGAAAGATAGGACCGATCAGCCTGCTAGCTTGTACGCGGCCACTAAGAAAGCTGGGGAGGAGATTACTCACACTTACAATCATATACACGGTCTGTCTATTACTGGATTGAGGTTCTTCACTGTTTATGGGCCTTGGGGGAGGCCAGATATGGCGTATTTCTTCTTCACAAAGGATATGCTGAGAGGGAAGCAGATTACGGTTTTTGAAGGGCCTGATCATGGGACTGTTGCTAGGGATTTCACCTACATTGATGATATTGTCAAGGGCTGTTTAGGGGCGCTGGATACTGCTAAGAAGAGTACAGGGAGTGGTGGGAAGAAGAAAGGGCCTGCACAATTTAGGATCTATAATTTGGGAAATACATCCCCTGTGAGTGTCAATGAGTTGGTGAGTATCCTGGAGAAGTTGTTGAAGGTGAAGGCTAACAAGAAGGTTGCGCAGATGCCTCGTAATGGAGATGTGATGTTTACTCATGCAAACATCACCTTGGCGCAGACGGAGCTCGGCTATAATCCCACCACTGATTTGCAGAGAGGCTTGAAGAAGTTTGTTCGCTGGTATATGAGCTTCTACTCGAGCTCCAAGAAGATGAAGATCTCTCAGTAATGATACTCTACTCCCCGGTTTGTTTGCCTATCAACTTGCTCTTGCATCTTAAGATGAAGTCTGTTCTGTAGGGTTTTGTTTTCATGCTTTGTACTAACTGCAGATCTAAATGGTTCTTTATTGTTTCAGACATATATTGCTTTGTTCTTTTAGTGGTAGTTTTGTGATGGACGGGACAGGGTCATGAATTGTACAGTCTTTGACTGGAAACGTTAAGAAAACTTATGCTGATTATGGACCACGCAATTTGATGATGAGGGTATTGGTTCATTCATACCATAATCTTGTTGAACCTGTGCTTTTTTTCATTGCTTAATCATGTGCTAATATTTTTGACAGTGAAGGATGTTTAGACTTATCAGTATCACTAGCATGATAGTTTCAACTGAAGCTTTCGTAAATATCTACTAGTCTTAATATCTAGCATTCTATCTTCCCCTGCATTGATCAACTAATATCCAAGTACCACATTAATTGCCAGGAGTTAGTCTGCCAACATTGTCTTGCTCTTGTATTTTATAATCTGCCAACTTAGTCTTGCTCTTGGATTCTATGTTGAGATTGGCTATGCTTGCTATAATTGTTTGGTATGCTACCAGTACCAGATCAATTGCTCCCCATGTTGCAATTTTTTAAAATCCCCTTGCTCTGCTAGATTGTAATCTTTGTGCAAAGGAGGAATTGCTCAAGCAAATGGAAGCACCACTATTGTATAAGATTGTCCGAGTTTTCATACACAGAATGAATTATGAAGCATGCTTACTTTATGGTAATAATGTGCTGTGCTAGATAACTAGATTGTAATGCTGGTTGGGAAAAGATCAAACCACATATTACAGTGTGATATTACAGACTTGAGATTGGCTTTTTTTCTTTATCACCCTGCTTGTCATATTCTCTCTTTAATCTCGCCTCTTTGTTTTCTTGTATCCATGATCCTATTTACTCCTTACTTTATACCCTAAAATATATTTGAACTTTTATTTTATTTTTTAAATCAGAAAACAACTACTTCATTCAACTGGAAACCAAATGGTTCCATAAAACAACATAGAAACTGGACGGAAAGGAAAATTCAGTAAATAACAAAACAGGATTACTAGGCAACTATTTGCTCAACCAATTTGCAGCTCGGCTTGCATTCCTATTTACATAATGCCATCTGCACATCTCCAAATTGAACTTGAATCCTACTCTAGTAATTAATTTAGGGTCATATTAAACATAACCCACTAAAAATAATAAAAAAAAGTCTAATTTTTTCCAAATTTACACATCAATCCTTTCTCCAAAATACTCTAACCGGTTTCTCCTCTTCCCTCTCGGAAGAATCACTCTGGGAAAAACACAACATTCTTGTGAAATCTATAGTCTGTTTCCAATCGTCTTAAATCCTGACGAGATTTAAATTTAACTTTTTCTAAGATGCAAGATTAATTTAAAATTTAAAATTATTGAATCGCTCTAATGTGGGCTTATGGGTTTGTTAAGATTGAGGCGAAATTGAACAAATTGATTGAATTATGCATACATAATGATAAAAATTGTTTGATTTTGTGTTTTTTCGGATCTATTTTGACCAGAAATTGATTGAAATGAATCTGGGATTCAAATATAGGGTTTGTGGGTCAAATTGGAGGTAAAGGAGGATGAAAGTGGCCAACATAAGGTGGAGGATGGTGGCCGGCGTTGGGGAGGACGAAGGTGGCCGAAATCTGTTTGAGGACGGTAGCCGACGTTGGGAAGGATGACGGTAGCCTGCAACCATGGAAGGACGGTGAAGGAGAGCGTACAAGAGAAGGGAGAAGGATAGGGTTTAGTTAGAGGACTAATTTGTAAAATATCTAAATTTAGTGTTTGATTAATAATATTAGTGGGTTGTGCATAGTAGTTATGTTAATTTAATGTGAGAAACTAAAAAAAATATTAATAATACAACAAATAAAAGTTATTTTCTAACAACTTTTCTATAACGTTGTCCAAGGGTTTAGGAAGGTTTGATTTAGGGTGCATTCGGTCGGCATGGAGCGTTTTTCATCTAGTGAAAAAAGTTAGACGAAAAGCTCCATTTTTCACAACCTTCTACCCCATTGGAGAAAAAAAGCTCCATCTCGCGGAATTCCACTCACAAAAAGCTAGTGCGAAAAGAAGCCTAAGGGTGCATTCCGTACTTGCTTTTTAGGAGCTTAATTCCACTAGATGGAGTTTAATTTATCCAAAATCTACACTAATTTATCCAAAATTTGCACCCTTGGTGGTAAGACTGTAGGACGGTGTAGAAAGATGAACTTTTCATTTAGGGTTTTGGCCAGAAGGAACCCCCCCCCCCCCCCCCCCCCCAGCCAAACGGAGCCTAAGTGTCATTTCTTTTAAATTATATAAAAAATACAACAACAACAACAACATCAACCCAGGTGTATCCATGTATAAGCGAGATCTGGGGGGTCGAAGATGTAGGCACCTTACCCCGAGTGGAAGTAGGGAGGGCATTTGTGGCGGGCCCAAAAAAAAAAGAAAACACCGAGGCAAAAACAAGACTGAAAACAGAGGGGAGATGCAGACGGGGTAAATAGAAAACGAAAATGAAAGCGGTACATAGAAGAAACCCGACAAGTGATAAAAGAAAAGGACTAAGTAACGGAGACAGAGCATGGTACTCCCTTTGGGTCTTCCCTACTACCGCTCAATCACTGTAATCCTATCACGTCATTTGTCCCTACACATGGCCATGTCCGCTGAAACTACCAGAACAGTAAGGTCTTGCTTAATGACTTCCTTCCAACTCTTTTTTGGCCTGCCTCTGTCCCTGTGAAACCCGCTAGCAATCAAACTCTCGATCCTCCGAACCTAGGCATCCGACAACCTCCTATGTATGTGCCCAAACCATCTAAGCCTCGTTTCACGGAGCTTTTCCCCCAAGCTGGCCACTCCCAACTTGCTCCTTATATCTTCATTCCTAATCTTTTCCAATCTCGTGTGCCCGCACATCCACCTCAGCATTCTCATCTCAGCGACCATCAACTTTTGCTCTTGCGTCTTTGTAGTCGGCCAACAATCTGCCCCATACCCTCTCGACTTTGTAATGAATGACCCAGCATTATGTTGGCTCTAAAAACTTATGCTTATGTTGGCCTCACCGTTGAGGATACCTTTGGCTTTGGTTGTCATTATTCGGATTATTGTGGTATGTTTTATTAATAAATACTCAAGTGTTTTTGGGTTCACATTACGGGGTGATGTACGATATATTGAATAGAGGCAAACATTTAAGTTAGACTGGACCATGAAAAGTTCAAACAAAATCGCCCGGATTTAGGGTATCAGTTTGAAAATAAAAAAAAAATATCATACCAAACACTATGATATGAAGTTTTCATTCCCAAACCCAATACCTTCATTCCCGATACCCACTTACCAAAAGCCCCCTTAGTGTTTGATAGTTTGTTGAAAAGGAGACGGTCAGCCGTAGAGCAAAATATACACATTTGTCTTAAACTAATTTCTAACATCCATGATCGATTCAAGGGCAATGTAATTACTGACAAGTTATAATACATGAAGCCCAACAACAAATATTAAACTAATACAGCAGCATTTAACAATCAAGCAAACATGATAAATATCATAGACAGCATGCATAATGAGATGAAATCAAATCAACAAAGAAGAGGGAGAGAAACAGACATTAGCAAGCTTCAATTTCATTGCTCCTACAGGCGCTCAAAAATTGAAGCTTTGGATCAGGTTTGCACATAAGCAAGCAAATCTCAACTAACACCCCCAAAAGTTAGGGTTAAACTCAAAGCGCATTGTGAACAAAGCTGAAATGAAATCCATTTACAGTTGGAAAGTCTCACTTGCATTGCGAATAAAGAAAATTATTACATTATCAAGTGGTGTACATAGATACCTTATGATCTGTATAAACAACAGTATTACATTACAAGAATAATGGAAGTTTCATTACAAGAGTAAGAATGCAAACTCGCCACAACTTACCAGTTCCAAACATGCACATCGGTTTTACAGGTATGAAGCTGAGGGCGACGCTGCTGAATCAAGACTAACACCTAAACCAACCTGCTTCTGCTCAGACCCAAAATAGTTGGCCACAATGAACCCCACATCATCCAACCCAACACCGAGACACAATGGGTTTCTAGGACTCCTAACTGAATCATCAACTTCACCAACATCATCCTCACCAGAATTAACAATCCTCACATTTGGTGCAGTCTTGCACTTCCCCAAGCACTTGCACTCAACAACCGAGCCTTCCACTCCGAGAACATTCCGGAACTCCTCCATCAACACAGGAGCTCCCATTTTCGTGCATTTCTTACCCATACAAACCTCTACCCTCTTCAGCTCGCCACTTGTATCCAAATTGTGGATGGTTACCCCAACGACTCCCACTGCTTCAATTGGTGAAGTAGGCATTGTTTCATGGAGTTCAGATCTTATTGACTCTTCCACTATCTGGTTAACCGCCACCTGATTACGGAGGGTAGACATATTGACAACTTCATCATTATCACATTCACTGTCACTTGATTCTGAGGAAGAAGATGATGACTCAGAGTCATCCATGGCAGTGGTCATCTTGCCCTCTTTTTTGAGCTTCTTCCCGTCTTCTTTGAGATGTTCCAGGTGTGCTTGTAATACCAGTGCTGCTTCCTGACAAAATCATTGAAATTGAAAAATGAAAATTCAGTCCTTTCTCTTGTATAAACCAACCAAAAAACTGAGACGACTTCTACACAATTATATGCAAGAAATTAGCATTAAGGTTTGGTGCAGAGTAACCCCTCTTCAAAATTTAGCTGAAACTATGGTAATATATCAGGTTTCATTATCATCCATATATACAGAATTTCTACATTAAACCAGATAACACAACACCAGCATAAATGCCTAATAATCATGCTAACTAATATGGTACTCATAAAACACTGAAGTAATTTCTAGGCTTGTAGCTATTCAATCAGAACAAACTCACTCAGCCTCATTGAAAACAATTACTTGGCAAAATTTAAGCAAAAATTTGACTTACCGAGATTGCCTTGACCTTGGCTTCATCACTCTCCAAACCAAACCCTAATTCTGAAAACATATACAAATTCTTCGCCAAATCCTTCACCAGTTTATTCCTCTTCTTCTCTGAAACACCAGCCTTCATCTTCTTCTTCTTCATCTTCTCCTTGTTCCTCTCCTCGCCAGACGTAGGGCCGGAGCAGCAATTATAATACTCCATATGCCGTTTGTCCCCAAACGCAGAAGACTCTCCGACAACTCTTCTGCGCATCGATCTCGCACATAATTTCGATTCCGGGAAATTAAATTCACATGGAATCCGATTTAAAACCCTGACGGAAACGCGCGGGCGGGGATCAATCCGGGACCCGGAGCAGAGACCTGGTCGTGTCCTCACAACGACGCCGTTGGAGATCTCCATGGCCATCTTGAGGCTGATCTCGATCTAAATCTGATCGATGATCCAAATACAGCTGAGCAAGTAAAGGAGCAACTCAGGAGGATCGGAAATCAGAGGAAGTTGAGAAACGAGATTGAGTCGAAGCAGGGAAGAGCATATCCCATTCCACAGATTTGTGGGAGATGACGTGGATGATACTGATTCGATGAAGATGACGTGGAACGTGGCGTCTGCTGGCTTGTGACCTTTTCACGTTCGGCACGAGCTAGCTACCTCCCGCGATCTTCAAGGTGAGCGTTGGGCCGTTGGATTAATTAATTAGGAAGAGGGCGGTCGAGATCTTTCCACTTTTGGATCCACGTGGTTGCACGTTTAGCACATTTATCTAGTTAGGTGAATTTTGTTGGTTTTAACGTTTATCTATTACTCCCTCCGTTCTATTCTACTTGACACTTAAGAAAAATTCACACATATTAAAAAATTCATTGAAAATATAAGAAATATTATTGAAAATCCAAAATTTTCTAAATGTAATCAAAAATTAATTACTAATACATCCTTAAAACCAATAGATGGAAAGAAAAAAGTCAATATAAACACTTTCCAATACATTAATTAAATAAAGGCTAAAAAATAACAAGTTTTAATCAACAAAGTTTTAGCTCTAAAGTGTCAAGTAGAATAGAACGGAGGGAGTATCGTTTAGCACATTTATCTATCAATTTTTCTAGTGTGTGCCCATGGGCACACACTAAGACCACCCACAATGGGTGGTTATTAGATTAAAATAGTAATAGAGTTCTTCCGTACAGTGTAAATAAATTAACAATCCTGGTTTCGGACTTCAGATAGCAATCTAAATTTTTTGGTTTTAAAGAATCATATACAAAGGCTTTTTGGGTTAGATTTTATTTTTTACCCATGTCCATATAAAGTGACGTCGTTTGGCATTTCCAATCAACAAAACACCTTGTTTAACTTGCCCAGGCACACACAACACAAGCATAGTGGCAGGCACACGTGGCCCTATAGAATACCCTTGGATCTGATCCAATGATCATGATTTTTTTCGTTTTCGGTATATTCATTACAACTTTGAAACTTATTTCGACAATAAAACTATATTATCTTTTCAAAATATTATTTTTAATATTTTTGTTTTGTTTTTATCTACCCATAGACATCCATCTTGTATATGTTTTGATTTAATTTTTTTTGATATATATGAAAAATACAAGTTAAAAAATCATTAAAAATTAATCTTTGTATTTTTATGTTATTAAATTTATTTATTATATAAAATGATATAATTAATAGATATGATGACATAAGATATTAGTTTTATACATTTTAATAGTGAAATAAATATATTTTACGGTATTATGAATATAAATTAACACGTTTGAAGGGTTTAAGACACTAAATTAGTTCTATCTATATCAAACAAATAGTTCTCCTTGATCTTAAATGTACTCGTTTGATGTTTTTTTATTTTATGTGTTTTTTCTAGTGTGTTTTTGTTTGATGGTTTGGTTTTTTACAATATTTTATGTCTTTGTTTTAATGTATTTCCATGTTTTCAGTTTTCAGTTTTAAGTGAAATAAAATGTTTTGTTTGTCGTTTATATTAATTATAAACTTTATAATTTAATTACGTAATTGATATAAATTAATCAAATTAATATAATTAAATATTTATATTGAATATCATACCGTATTATTACATAATACCCGAAATTAAATAGTGTAATTGAATAAGTAAAGATAAAAGTAAAATAAAGTTAGTGAATTTAAAAGAATGAAATGGGGTTGTGGGTTGTGGGAATAAAGTGGAAATGGGTTTTAAAATGAGGTGGATGAGGGAGAAAATTGATATGAGGGGGTTAAGAATCCATTTTCCGGTTCATGGTTGCGGATGGTCTAATAATGATTAATTTTCTCTAATTAGAAATTAATTTATTTAAAAGACAAATAATAATTACTAATTAGGTGGTTTTAAAAGGAGATTATCTCCTTCCAAAATTAAGGAAAGATCTTCTACCTTAATTATAGTCCGAATTATCCTCTCCCTTATTTACCGAAACAAATCTCCTAATCAAATACATCTTCCTCAAATTTATGATTTACTACCTTCTTTTCTCATTATTTACAATTTTTCCCACCATTAAACTCCATGGATCTCTACTGTACGTAATTAATTAGTTACATACTCATGCTCACATTCTTCTCTTTCTTTAAGAAGATACTTTTTTTA
Organism: Fallopia convolvulus; assembly: GCA_964016875.1. Taxonomy (NCBI): domain Eukaryota; kingdom Viridiplantae; phylum Streptophyta; class Magnoliopsida; order Caryophyllales; family Polygonaceae; genus Fallopia; species Fallopia convolvulus. The sequence goes on from OZ024724.1 coordinate 15,835,971, forward strand.
AGTAAAAAATATTGTGAAATCATGTGTTTTGGTCACTCACTAGCATCTTAAATTAAGAAAATTATTGTTCTTCATCTGTACACCTTGTTATGAATGCCATGTAATTATACGTGTAAATATTCAATATGAAATATAGATAAAAAAAACTCGTAACTTCTAAATTGAAATAGGAATCAAGTTATATATGAAGTCTTACAATACAAATGTGTTTATGATCACTTATCTTCTTAAAATTTAAAATGAAATACTAGATTACAACCCTCATTTTCCAATGTATTTTTCTTTCTTTTCTGAGATGCTTGTGAGTGCTTCTTCTACTGATTCTTTATTCGGACAAGTAGTATAGTTATGGCTAGGAGATTTACATAACCGACATGTCTTCACTTGCTTGGTGGTATGCAATTCTTTTCCACCCTTTTGACGTTTTAGCTTTGGACGTCCTTTAGGCTTGGACATTGGAGGACGCTTAATAGGCTCATCTACATCAATTTTGTCGTTTCCATTCTCTTGATCAGTATCTTCATCAACTGGCAAGGCACCTGCTTCACAAAGGACAACACTACGATGCCAACGTAATGGGAAGTATAAAGAAGGGATTGTAAAAATGCCTTCATGAATAAAAACACTTAAGATGTGACGATAGAGAATGCCCCAAAACTCAAAATGTTTGCATGAGCAACTCGCTGAGTGTCCATTCCAACCAACTTTATGCTTCTGAGCCTCACCTTCCTTATAATATTGCACAAGAAACTCACCAATATCATTCTTAGACACCATATATTGTGCAACTCTTCCAAATTCATCTTGAAACTTTCTAAAAGCAAATGGGGTTAACATGGCTTGTGCTTGCTCTTCTAATGGAGATAAAGTTCTTAATGATGACCCCTTGTACTTGTCTAACATATGATCACGCATTTGGTTTTGTCCAACATCTTCAATAGCTAAGTCAACCTAGCATAAATACCAATACAATTACGCAAAAGAAGTACATACAGCAAAAACCATATATTTGTAATTCTATATATAAAGAGTTATCAATGATACTTACTTGTTTTATAAATTTACTCAAACATACGTGTGAACTTATGAATCGCTTAATGAAAGCGTTGATACTTTCGGATCTTCCTGTTGTTGTCATTCCAGCAAAAAAATACCCGCGGAGATAGGCGGACACCCAAAATTATCTTATCTCATACAAACCAATTATATGCTTATTCTTCTCCATGTTATACTTCTGAATCACATGATACCACTGACTTTCAAACTCTGCTGGGGTATCAAGTTTATATAAAGCATAAAAATCAGCACACCAGTTTGGATATTGGCTTCGAAGAAGGGCAGTAAACCAACAACTAAATTTGGAAGTGATATGCCATATGCAAAATGCATGTTTGGTTGATGGCATTTCCTGTGCAATAGCTCTAGTCATCCAAGGATCCTGATCAGTTAAAATTGATCTAGGCGACTTTCTCATATGGGATAAAAGTCTGTAAAAATATACAACAATAAAAAAGTATAATCAAATAAAAAATAGTATATACATATGCAAGTATACACTGATGCCAATGTACATACTAATTAATAGCCATGAGAAATAAATAATGATACATAGTCATGCGTAGAAGCCTATCTATGTACAAATATCAAGACCCAAGAGAAATCTGTAACAATAGATTCCTATTTATGTACCAATACTAAAACTAACTCCTTGAACAAACACATACAATAATGATGCATAGGTATGTCTACATACTAATAATGATAGCTGAAGAAAATAGCAATGAAAGATTCAATTTACCTTCATTAGCCACGAGAAAGCACTATTTGTCTCATTTCGAAGAAGAGCACATCCAAATAATATAGTCCTACCATGATTGTCAAGCCCGACAAATATACCTAGTGGCATGTCATAAGCATTAATCTTATAAGTAGTATCGAATATCACTACATCTCCAAATTTTTGATACCACTCAATACAGTGGGATGGCGACCAAAAAATATGCTCTAACTTTCTATCAACATCAGTTGTGAATGAGTATTGAAACTTGCCATTCTCTTCTTTTGCATCTTTACAATATTGTAGAATGTCAGCAGCATCATTTTTCATATCATTGATGCGATTCCTACTAAACAGATTATGAACATCTTTAGAGATAAAAGGAAGATCTCCATGCGCCAAATTCCTTTCAAGCTCCATGACACGCATAATTTGTCTCACCGAAAGCCCTCCTTCCTTCAAAAGAAGTATGCGATTTTCATCTTCTTTTGTAATGGTGCGGTAAGATGAAAGGAACCGTACCTCTTCTTTAGGGAGTAATTCATGATTATGTTCAGAAACAAATTCCATGACATGCCACTCATATGGAAAGATATCAATGCTTTTTTTCAAGGCAACTCGCATATGTGCTTTGCATTCACATCTAATTGTTCCATTATTCCTTTGAATTTTGGACGGATCAAGTAGTTTCAATGGTTGCTTACCGGCACAGTGGCAAACAAAATCTCGCCTCTTGATCTCTCCTTTCTTATTCTTGTCGAATCGAGCCTTTCGAATTCCAAAACCATGTTGTTTTGCATAGTTTTGATAACATATGTAAGCCTCATTTTCACTCAAGAAACATTGACCGATAAAAGGCTCGAAAATATCACCCCTTGAAGTTTGGATATTCCCTTGCAAATGTGGAGAAGTTAATTGATCCACGTTTAATTGCTCTTCTTCTATGATCTCATCTGCAAATGGCAAATTCAAATCAAAAGGGAATTTTGAATTGCTTTCCTGGACATCATCCATATTCAAAGTATCTTCTTAAAGAAAGAGAAGAATGTGAGCATGAGTATGTAACTTAATTACGTACAGTAGGATTCATGGGGTTTAATGGTGGAAAAAATTGTAAATAATGAGAAAAGAAGGTAGTAAATTATAAATTTGAGGAAGAGGTTGTATTTGATTAGGAGATTTGTTCCTGTAAATAAGGGAGAGGATAATTCGGACTAATTAAGGTAGAAGATCTTTCCTTAATTTTGGAAGGAGATAATCTCCTTTTTAAAACCACCTAATTAGTAATTATTATTAATCTTTCAAATAAATTAATTTCTAATTAGAGAAAATTAATCATTGTTAGTGTGTGCCCATGAGCACACACTAAAAAAACCGTTTATCTATTATTTCTTCTATGTTTATACGTGATACAATTATTTGGAGCCCTTCTCAAGGTGGTTATTTTACGGTTAAATCAACCTCTGAATTAATCATGCCAATAAGACAATTACCAAAAATAGAATTTTTTTGGATTTGAAAATTAAATATTCCTACTAAAATTCAAATTTTTTTTTGGAAAGCCTATTCAGACTGTTTGGCTACAACGGAAAGACTTAATAGATTTTATAGTTCTGTTCCGCCAACTTTTCACTTTGTGATTCCTCTAATGAATCTTTGCATCACCTTTTTTTTGTCCTTTTACTATTAAAATGATGGCAAATTTGGAATTAAAAATAAAAGGGAATATTAAAATTAGTTATTTAACGGATTGTTTTATGTCAGATTTATTTTCTACAATAAAATTGAATATAAATACGAATATTTTGTACTCTCTTTGGTGGTATATTTGGAATCATAAAAGTTCCATTGTTTTACTCATTCAACAAGTGGATTAAATTTAATTCCTATTGAACTAGCCTTTAGAGAACATTCTTTGTGGGTTTTGGCTAATATTAAAAATGTTGCTAAAAAGGAGTAATAATCGTAAAAGAAGAGCAAATGCAGTTTGGAAAAAGCCGCCTCATAATTGGTACAAGTTAAATTTCGATGCTTCTAAACGTACTAATAATGATACTTTTATAAGCTTTATTATTAGAAATAATAATAGTAATGTTTCTAGTATTGATCGAAGGAAAATAAAGTCTATGTCACTTCTTCAGGCTGAAACTGTAGCTATGCTTGAAGGAATTAAAGTGGCCCTTTCACTTAGAATTACTCATGTAATAATTTAAAGAGATAACTTAAGGCTTATTAATTCTTTAAGAAACATTTGGAAAATTCGTTGGGAAATAAAATTTCCAATTAAAGAGATTAGAAATTTGGTTGGTGGGTTTCAGGAGGTTGTTTTTTTATTGGTTTAGTGAATGCAATGTTGCAGCTGATTTCCTTGCAAGAAGACACGTGAATGTCAGTCATTGTTGTCATGTGCTTTTAGTCTACAATTTTGCTTCTGTTCCTTCAGTTCTTAGTTCTTGTAAATCTAGGGATTTTTCTTTATGTTAGCCATAACTACTTATAAACTTCAACCTCACTCTTCCCCTGTGTATTTTTAGGATATCCATCGGATCACATATGCTACATTTGCCTTGACCTTAAGTCCCACAAAATTATCCTATCTCGCCATGTTACTTTCTTTGAACACTGTTTCCCGTTTGCTTAAGCTTCTAGCCTCTCTGACCTCGGATATGATTTCCTTCAATCCGATGATGGTCTCTCACCTCTTCTTTATCCAACATTGGCTCGCTCGACGCCAACAATTACGTCTCATTTCAAATCGGCAACTCCTTCACATTATAACCAATCCGTCGACACAACGACACTCGCGACCCCTACCCCAGTAAAGCCCGAGGCTTTAGAAGCGCTATCCCATGCCAACTTGAGGACTTCCCAGGAGGTCACCCATCCTGGTACTACTCTCGCCCCTGCACGCTTAACTTTTGAGTTCTTTGTCCTCACTCGAACCCAGAAAAGGAAGAGCTCTTGTTGACACGAGGAGCACCTCAATTCCTTATAAATTATCGGGGTGTTACAATCTCCCCCACTTAAATACTTGACGTCCTCGTCAAGGCCCAAGCACCGCCCTCTAGGTCGAGTCACCGCCCTCCGGGCCAAGTGCACTCGTAACCTAGAGTCGGCTTTGATACCATTTGTAAAGCCCGAGGCTTTAGAAGAGCTATCCCATGCCAACTTGAGGACTTCCCAGGAGGTCACCCATCCTGGTACTACTCTCGCCCCTGCACGCTTAACTTTTGAGTTCTTTGTCCTCACTCGAACCCAGAAAAGGGAGAGCTCTTGTTGACATGAGGACCACCTCAATTCCTTATAAATTATCGGGGTGTTACAACCCCCGCGCTCGCGGCCCCTACCCTCGCGCTTGCGGCCCCTACCGCAGCGCCCGTGACCCCCCATTGTCACCCACCTCTATCGCGATGCCCACAACCTCCCTATAGCTCGGCCATCCTATGACAACCCGGTCTCGGGCTGACATCCATATATCCCATTGCCTTTTTGACCTTAATGCTCAAACCACCCCATCCAATCACTTGTCGCCTATACCAACCTCACATAAAACCGCCCTCAGAGACCCGAATTGGGCCAATGCCATGCAGGACAAATATCGAGCTATTATGAGTAATGGAACGTGTGTGTTAGTTCCACGGCCTCCTAAGGCTAATGTGGTATGTTGTATGTGGTTGTTTTGGCACAAGTTTCGATCAGATGGTACTCTTGAGCGCAATAAGGCCCGACTTGTGGCTAATGGTCGTTCCCAAGTGGTCGGGATCGATAGTGATGAAACTTTCAGCCCGATTGTCAAACCGGCTACAATTAGGACAGTCCTTCACCTGGTTGTCTCTCGGGCTTGGCCTATTCATTAGTTGGAGGTTAAAAATGTCTTCTTACACGATCAGTTACAAGAGACTGTATAAATGTTTCAGCCTTCGGGATTCATTGATTTTGCTAAGCCCAATCATGTCTGCCTTCTTAAGAAGTCTTTGTATGGACTCAAGAAAGCACCAAGAGCTTGGTACCAACACTTTGCTTCATTTCTGTATTCCATTGGATTTCATAACAACAAGTCTGATTCCTCTCTATTCATCTTTAAATGGGGAGAATCCATTGCTTATTTGCTTTTATTTGTGGACGACATCATTCTCACTACTACATCTTTTGATGTGTTGTGGTCTCATATTATATCTCTGTTGGGCAAAGAATTTGTATTGTCTAATCTTGGTCCGATGTCTTACTTTCTTGGTGTATCGGCCTGTCGTACTCCGATTGGATTATTTTTGTCCCAAGAAAAGTACGCCCGAGAAAGTGTTGATTGTGCTGAAATGTCGCCCTGTAACCCTATTGTTACTCATGTGGATTCGGGCACCAAGTTTTCTGTTGATGTTGGACCACCTATGTCTAATCCGACTCTTTATAGAAGTTTGGCTAGCACTTTGCACTACCTCATGTTCACTCGTCCAGGCATTTCTTATGTTGTTCAGCAAATTTTTCTGTTTATGGATGATCCCAGGGAGCGTCACCTATCTACGTTAAAACGCATCATTTGGCATATTCATGGCACTCCTACACTTAGCATCACAATTACTAACTCTCCTAGGCCTACTTTGGTTGCTTATACAAATGCATATTGGGCTGGTTAGCCGAGTACTCGACGGTTCACTTTCGACTATTATGTGTTTCTTAATGACACACTTGTTTCCTGGTCTGCTAATGGTCAGTCTGTTGTTATCTCTCGAGCTAGTGATGAGGCTAATTATAGAGGTGTGGCCAACTGAAATTTCCCAAAAGTTAATAATAGATAGTAGAAAGGTATTAAATCTTAAGTAGCTCAAGTGGTATATTCTTGTACCTAATGTGCAGACACATGTGTTCGAGTCTTGGAAGTTGCCCCAACATGATACAGTAGTATATTTTTACCACTGCTTGCTTTTTTTAACTTTCGTTCACTCTTTTTTTTGTTCAATCTTTTTACCACTGCTTGCCTCAACACTCTAGATTCTTATACCTAATCTTTTTTGCTAATTGTAATTTTATCTCACTTTTTTATGATTTTAATTTCTACCTTATCTTGTTAAAAAAAAATTCCCCTGCTTTTTGCTAAAAATAAAACTAATAGTATGGACAAGTTATATGTGTTTAATACTCGGTAGTCAATACAACTAGTATGACCCAGTCGTGCCATGCACAACGATAATTTTAAAAAAAAATTATGTATGATCCATACTTGTTGATTGAATTTTACATAAAATTATTTGATAAAGTAAACTAATTTCCTCAATAAAATTTTCAAGCGAGAATTATTATAATACGTAGGGAATGTAAAAAAATATTTCTTTATTTATAATAGGATATGTGATTTAATTTTTAAATGAGATTGTTGAAGGGTTTCTTGAACAAATAAATTTATATTCAAGACCCCGCTGAGTATAGCGGAGTCAGGTTCGTCCACGAGAATGAGAATAGTGCTAAAGATTAGTCGATAAACTAAGAAAAGCAAAGAAATAACAAGCAAACAACGCCAAGACCGAACCAAAGTAGGTCGTGCACGACCTTAAGGGGGTCGGTCTTGAGCACAATCAATGAAACACACACAAATCTAGCAAAGGTTCGAGCACGACGTATGGGTCGAGATCGAAGCAAAGACATGAGTTTTAATCAATATAAATGACGAATTCCAAGGCTAGGGCTACCACAACAACAATCATACATGCTTCCAACAAGAACTCACAATTATCATGCAATTTAGATCATAGAAGAGTCAACTTTCGCAAACAATTCAAGTTATTTAATCAACTTGCGCAAATTAAACAACTTTCTATCTATCCTTCAACCTAGGAATATCAACTTTCGCAAATAATCCAATTAGAACTAATTAAACAATCAACCTTACACTTTTGCTGAGATTAATTGCAAGATATAACTCAACTTTCGTAAAGGAATTTAGCACAAAATAGATAGATATGATCTTCAAGCACTCAAATTATGAACTCATGTTTTAGACATGCATGATCGTGTTGGGTTTTCACCCAACCCTAGAATTTAAGAAAACTACTCACTCATGGAATAGGAAGACAAGAAAAAGGAAGAAGAAGACATGACCAATCCAAACAAAATTCAAATTAAACCAAGAGGAAATCTTACAAAAGTCTCAAACTTATTCTTCAAGTCTCCCTTTGCTCTTGAGAGTACTTTTCAACGCCAAAATAAATGATAGCTCTCAGCCAAAGGGTTTTTCCTCCCCTTTTAGAAGAAAAGGAGCCCTAATTAACTAGGAAATAAGATAAAACAACCTTCCTAAAATACAAAGATAGAATATATAACAAAAGATCTCGAAATAGAGAGAAAGTCGGCGTCTCGCACGACCGAAATGGGTTGTGCACGACCCTCATAGGGTCGGTCCTGGGTCTTGTTCTCCTAGCTTCCTTAGCTTAGCTCGTGTACGATCCCATGCAGCTCGATCTTGGGTCGATTTCTTCACCTTCCTCTTGCTTTCATTCTTCTGGGCTCTTCTCCTTAGCTTGGCAACTTCAAATCTTCCTCATGGCTTGTCCACCCTCTCTTGCAATGCTCCAAAATCTTCTTTCAAGCTCCAAAACTCTTACAAAATGACACAAAAGGTGCGTAGTTTTCGAATCTCAAGGAAATATGAAAACTAAAGCAAAAAAGACTCAAAAACATAAAACTCAAGTACGAAAACCAAATCAATCTAATCTATTTAGACACTAAAAACCTACCTAAAAAGCGGACATCAAAACACCCCATACTTAGACTTGCTTGTCCTCAAGCAATAATCATGCAATATCAAGACCAATAACACAATCTTCAAGCATAGCCTTTGTCAAAACATTTTAAGCACAAGTGAAAAAGTAGACAAGTAATTTTAACGTCATCACATATGTATGAGTCTCAAGCGTAGGCAATCACAATCCAACCTCACAAGGGATATTAATGTGTTTCTCTCATCTCTCATGTGTTTAGGCTATTAATATCAACTCTCAACTCAATCTTTATGCAACATCTACTTTATTATTGAGACTTATATCACCAATCTCTCTACCTAGAGAAGTCAAAACACATCAATCATCATAAGAACATAGGCTCAATGAAATCTTCATAGAAGACTCCATTCAGCCTGGTTGTAATGGGGCTCGGTAATAACATTAGGTAGGGAGTTATTTGGCCATGTGGTGCTAAATCCGGGAATCAAACTCCTAATATAACACTTTAGAATCAAAACAAATCACTCACTTCCTTTCAACTTATAACCAAAAACTTCATCAATGAAACTCAATACCCTTCAATTCTCAACCCATATTCCCAAAATACACCTTATAAATACTTTACATTCTTGGCTTGCACTTGTAATTTGTTCTTCTTCATTTTTTTTATATGCTTGAGCTACAGGGAGGTCGTGATCGACCCTCATAGGGTCGGTCCCGAGGCCTCAAATTCATGCTCTTCTTTTCTTTTTTTTTTCACCATTTTTTTTCAACATGTGCCTCTTAAGCCAAGAACCCTTTTACATTAAACTTTAAAAAGATGTAATCTACCCATTACAATGTAACCACATCCACATCCAACTTATGCGTCACTCAACAAAAATCATTCCCAACTCATCATCTAAGCCTAATTCCCGGAAGAGGGTCAAGCTAATATATGCTAGGGATAATATTTTTGTGGAGCTTCAAACAAAGGCTAAGGCTAGAACGGGGCTTCAAACAGAGGAATAATATGTAGGGTGGATAAGGGAATATATGGGCTAACGAAAATAAGTTCTTAATCATAAGTAACATGCATGAACGAACTCATAGATAACCATATCAATGACAAGAGATAAATGCATAAAGAGAGCAAATCACACATATAAAGAAGAGGGATTTCATGAAGGTCTCCCTATAAGGCCAAAATTCCTCACTAGGTAAATATTTTGTTGGATTGCAATTACTTCCACTTAAGACACATATGCTCAATTTCATCACAAGTCAATTTGCACAATCAAAAGCAATTTCTCAAAACTTGGGCTATACTATCCAAATATGCCAAAGGAATTATATGATAAGCATGAAAATTAAATCTCATCATAGGATATCTAAGATGGAGCATTTATCTATCCTAAAACAAGCAAAGAAATATTTTTGGATTTTATCGACATTTTACAATTTTTTTTGATGTTTTTGATTCTTTTTCTTAACAAAACAAACTAACAAACAAGCAAGCAAAACCAACACAAAAGACTCAATTACATACAACATGTGAGATTTCTTCTTCCCCCACCCCATACTTAACTTATGCAATGTCCTCATGCATTAAAGTGATATGAAAACGTAAAGGGAAAAGAAGAAGAAAACTCACACAGAACTCTTAGAAGCTTGGAAGGAGGTGGAACTCATCACGGTGAAGGTGGAGCCCGTTGTCATGGACGGAATGGTGGATGTGCCGGGGGAACCCATGCATCTCTATCCGGGTAGTTCCCTTGGGTCCAATGCATGTAGCTCTCCATGTGAGCCCAACGATAGTCATCCATTTCTTGTTGAGCCTCATAGTAGGTCCGGAATTATTAGAACTCTTGATGATGTTGTTCCATCAAAACCCGGGTTTGTCGTTGATCCTCCATTATGGATGCTTGTCCACGCATCATCGTATCATGTTGTTGCCTTTGATCAACCCGCATAGCCGCCTTCTCTCTAGCCAAGTATGCCATGTCATACACTGGTGGCTCCTTATACTGCATCGGCTCTGTATCCCCGGAACCAGGAGAGGCAGTCGAAGAAGTCCCAAACTCAAAAGTTGCCCCATAAGTAGGCTGCATGGTCGGCATGGTGGGCTGGAACGACCCAGATGGGTCGTGCACGACCCCATAAGGGTCGTGCTTGAGAGGTGAAGGAGGGGCGGGCAAATCAAGAAATGGCTCGGGACTCGGATAGCGACGGGGGCGAGTTCTCAAAGACTCATCCTCCTCGAGGCAAATCTTCAAATAATATCTGTCGTTGGACCACACATCATACCAATTAGGCAAGTGAAGCAAATCGGCCCACTCTTGAGTAATAACAACCGTCTTTCCATTAACAGTAGAGTAAAACTTGTTGTGATCGTCGGGGTGCCTCTCTATCACCTTAGCATTGGTGAGGAACGGGATGTCCACAAAGATAGGCTTCTTCCCTGAATAGGCGCTCATATTTACCCCAAGGTTCCGGGCAAGACGGGTGATCATTCGTCCAAAGAAAACAGCCTCCGATCGTGCCTTGAAATCCACCACACTCCTCATCCATTCAAAGCCAATGTTTATCGGATTGGGGGAGGAAAACAACATAGTTCTAAACATATTCACCTCCCTTTTGTTTGGGCGAGACAACTCGGTTCTCGGGAAGATCGTGCTCCCAAGAATGCGCAAGTGGATCCGAAAAAGCGGGTTTGTGAGGTTCTTGTTGGCCAAGTTATGGAAACTGAACTCCCGAACTCCGGATAGGTAGCCCCATGTCTCTAGGGTCGGGTAAACAATATTGTCATCATATATCGGGTTAGGGAACCCAAATGCATCGTTGAGATTTTGCAAAGTCAGTTTGAACCACTTGTTGCCCAGCTGAAACTCCATCTTCCCCCCAGAATCGGGACTCGTGATTGTGGTGGAGAAAGTAGCCAGGAACTCGGAAGTAAGGAGCGGATAATGATGATCATTACACATAAGCAAGTTCTCACCCCCAATATAAGAGAAGGCCTCAACCAAGTCGTCATGAATATGCAAGTGTTTCCCATCTTCTTCGCAATACCATCTCGTCTTGTGTCTCATACGAATGCACACATTGAACTTTTTCCTATATTCGGAGGCGAGTTGACAATCATTAAGCTTTGGCTGCTTGCCTTTCTCCGTCCGGTCGCCTTTCCTTGCCTTCTTCGTGGGTCTAGAGCCTGAAGCCGACATAGTACCTACATCGATCCAAACACAAGATCCACATAATCCACCCCATACTTATTCAAAGTTAAGTATTGCAAGCATGTCATTCAAGCAATTCACAACAATGGCAAGACATGATTTATAAGGAAGTGATCATGAAGGCATGAATCAAATCTCAACCTAGCATGCAATACTCATCAAAAACCACACAACAATACCCCTAATGCACTTTGGCACGACCCACTTGAGGGTCGTGCACGACCCTTATAGGGTCGGTCCTGGGTGCATGTTTTCTGGTTGGGTCGAGCACGACCTTGATTGGGTCGTGCACGAACACTTCTACTGTTCATCGCCTTCTACCTTCACCCCTAAATTCCGATTTTTTCCCCAATTGGTACCAAACATCGAAATACAACCATAATCTCATAAAGTTCGAAGCTATAGCTCATAAAGTTCGAATCTAAACACACCCAAGCATGCAAAATTATAAACAACACACTCATGCAAGCAATTTCCAATTTCTCAACCCTAAGTAAAAAATCCCTATAATGCTCATTCAACCCAAGAATCCAATTCCAATCAAGAAAAATCAAAATTAAGAGTAGAGGGTTAGAGATCCATACCGAAATTCCGAGTTAAGAGTGAAAGAAGTTGAAAATAGGGTCGATCTCGAACTAGATCTAGAAGGGGGAAGTAAGAGGGGGCTGTTTTGGGTGATTTTTGTGCAGAAAACTGGGCGTTGGGTGGTTGGTAGTGCAGCGGTGGAGTGGTGGATGGAGGAGGGCTGATGGTGTGGTTGTTCCCGTCGAAATTCCAGTGAGAGGAGAGGTGATGGTGTGGTTGGATGTTGCACAATGGAGAGGGGAAAGGGGAAAGGGTCGTGGGCGGAAAAAAGAGATGAGTGTGGAATTGGGTCGTGGGTTTTAGGTTAAAATAGGAGAAGGGGACTTACCTCAATGAAGAAGGGTATATTCGTATTTTCCAGCTAGGGTCGTGCACGACCCATATAGGGTCGATCTCGATCCCCTGTAAGTGTACGAAAAATACCCAAAGTTGTACCGTGTCTAAATTCGTCTTCTCTCGTCTTTTTGATCCCGTTTTTGAAGCTTAGGACCCTGCAAAAATCACCAAAAAAAATCTATCCCAAACAAATGTATTCTATCCTAGTCTAAAGAAGGTTAGTAAAGAAACTAATCTTAAAAAACAAAAAACAAAACAAAAATAATAAAAATAAAAAAGACAAACACCGGGTTGCCTCCCGTAAGCGCTTGTTTATCTTCATTAGCTTGACGACTTACCTGAGCTCAGTCCGAGGTGGTGAGAGCCTATTTGGCTCGGATTTCTTCATCGGGTTCCACTTTTGCATAGTACTTCTTCAAGCGATGCCCATTGACCTTGAAAATCTCACCGTTCTCGTCTATAAGATCGACCGCCCCATGTGGATAAATGTGATGAACCGTTAATGGTCCACTCCATCGGGTCTGTAGTTTTCCGGGGAAGAGTCGGAGCCTTGAGTTGAAAAGAAGTACTTGGTCATCGACTTTGAAGAGTTTTGGGACAAGCTTCTTATCGTGCCACTTCTTGGTTCTCTCCTTGTAGATCTTGGCGTTTTCATATGCCTTGAGCCTCAATTCTTCTAGTTCTTGCAAGTCCATGAAACGTTTTGCTCCGGCCACATCGAGGTCCATGTTGAGCTCCTTGAGAGCCCATAAAGCCTTGTGTTCGAGCTCGACGAGCAAGTGACATGACTTGCCATACACCAAGTTGTAAGGAGTGGTGCGGAGTGGCATCTTGTAGGCGGTACGGTACGCCCAAAGTGCATCATTAAGCTTTGATGACCAATCATTCCTTGACCGGGATACCGTCTTCTCCAAGATGCTCTTTATTTGACGATTTGAGACCTCTACTTGACCACTTGTTTGAAGGTGATAAGGCGTTGCCACCCTATGAGAGACCCCATACTTAGTCAAAAGAGCTTCAAAGCTCCTCTCAATAAAGTGTGAACCGCCATCACTTATAAGTACTCGGGGGACTCCAAAACGAGGGAAGATGTTAGATTTCATGAACTTAGCAACCACTCGAGCATCATTTGTTCTTGTAGCAATAGCCTCCACCCACTTGGAAACATAATCAACCGCCACAAGGATGTATTTATAAGGACCCAACGAAGGGAAGGGTCCCATAAAGTCTATCCCCCATACATCAAAAAGCTCGACTTCCAAGATACCGGTGAGAGGATTCGCATTTCTCCAAGTGATGTTTCCGGAACACTGGCACTCGTCACACCTTGTCACAAACTCATGTACATCCTTAAAAAGCGTTGGCCAATACAAGCCACTTTGAAGAATCTTCGCCGTGGTCTTGAATTCCTTAGAATGGCCTCCCGTTGGTAGAGTGTGACAATGGAGAATGATGCTCTCAATCTCATCATCTGGAATACAACGTCGAAAGATGTGATCGCTTCCTTGTTTGAACAAGTAAGGATCATCCCAATAGTATTGCTTGACGTCGTGGAGGAATTTCTTCTTGGCTTGAAGGGTTAAACCCGCCGGAATCTCGCCTCCTACAATATAGTTAGAAAAATCCACAAACCAAGGGGTACTTGACCCACGTATAGCAAGAATACAAGCAGGGAGAGAAGATAAAGATGGAAGATTTTGAGAACTCGAAAGAACCGAAGAGAATGAAGAGGACTTACTTGCTCGACCCAGGGAGAGGGTCGTGCATGACCCATTCGGGTCGTTCTCGAGTGTTGAATCAACGGTAGAGATCGACCCTAAAGTGGTCGAGGCAGGGTCGGTCCTGACGACTAGGTTTTCTTGTTGGGTCGAGCACGACCCTGATTGGGTCGGTCTTGAGACCTCAGCTTCTTTGTCGCCATTTTCTCCATGGTGCTCATGGTTACTGTGCAAAAGAGTCTCGTCTGGGTGTGTATCATTGATGGGAATTGATCCGCCGGACTCCATGATGTGCTCCAGGGGCAGTCTAGATAGGTGATCCGCCACTAAGTTCTCCACTCCCTTCTTGTCTCGAATTTCGTGATCGAATTCCTGCAATAAAAGCATCCAACGAAGCAACCTAGGCTTGGCGTCTTTCTTCATCATTAGAAATCTAACAACGGCATGGTCAGTATAAGCAATCACCTTACAACCTACTAGATAAGAGCGGAATTTCTCAAAAGCAAACACCACTACGAGAAACTCTTTGTTGGTTGTGGTGTACTTACTCTGGGCTTCATCAAGCATCTTGCTTGAATAGTAGATGGCATGAAGCTTCTTGTCCTTCCGCTGCCCAAGAACCTCTCCTATGGCATAGTCGCTAGCATCACACATGATTTCGAAGGGAAGCGTCCAATCCGGTGATTGCATGATGGGGGCCATCACGAGAGCTTTGCTCAATCTGTAAAACGCTTCAAGACAATCTGGAGACATGCTAAACACTACATTTTCATTAGTAGGTTAGTCAATGGTTTAGCAAGTTTAGAAAAGTCTTGAATGAAGCGTCTATAAAATCCCGCGTGCCCCAAGAAACTCCTAACGTCTTTCACGCAGGATGGAGGGGGCAACTTCTCAATAAGCTCAATCTTTGCCTTGTCCACCTCAATCCCACGTTTAGACACTAGATGGACTAATACAATTCCCTCTCTAACCATGAAATGACACTTCTCCCAATTGAGCACAAGGTTAGTCTCCTCACATCTTTTAAGGACCCTAGAAAGGTTAGCAAGACATGAATCAAAAGTGGAACCATAACCTGAAAAATAATCCATGAATACCTCCACTATTTCCTCAATCATGTCAGAGAAGATGACCATCATGCATCTTTGAAAGGTAGCCGGGGCATTGCAAAGCCCAAATGGCATTCTCCTATAAGCAAACGTCCCATATGGACAAGTGAATGTCGTCTTATCTTGATCATCGGGGTGAATGGGAATCTGCCAAAAACCACTATAGCCATCCAAATAACAAAAGTAGTCGTGTTGGGCTAAGCGTTCTAGGACTTGGTCAATGAAGGGGAGTGGAAAGTGATCCTTCCTAGTGGCACTATTAAGTTTCCTATAGTTTATGCACATTCTCTACTTAGTGGTGGTCCTAGTTGGAATCAACTCCCCTTTTTCATTCCTTACAACCGTCATTCCCCCTTTTTAAGGAACTACATGTACGGGGCTAACCCATTTACTGTATGAGATAGGAAATATGATACCTGCATCTAGAATCCTAAGGATTTCTTTCTTCACTACATTTTTCATGTTAGGGTTTAGCCTACATTGATGCTCAATAGTGGGGTTATGATCATCCTCCATATAAATCCTATGCATGCACAATGAGGGTAAAATACCATTAAGTTCCTCTAGTGAATATCCTATGGCTTTCCTATGAGTCTTAAGCACATCAAGCAATTTGTTCTCCTCTTCCTTACTCATATTAACATTAAAAATGACAGGAAGAGTAGAATTAGGACCAAGAAAAGCATACCTCAAGGAGTCGGGGAGCTCCTTAAGCTCGGGAGTAGGCTCGGCAAGCTAACTTCCTCCTCATGCTCCGCCATGAGTGCTTCCAAGACAAGGTAGGGCTCCTCGTTTTCGTCCAGGAGGGTCGGTCCTGAGACACCAAAAACGTGCGGTAGAGGCTCCCAAGTCAATAATTTCTCCGTTGGGTTGTTGCACTCAATGTAGTCGGAGTGTATGTATATCATCTTGACCTCCACATGACTTGACTCCTTCATAGTTGGGTTGAATCGGAACTCAACCACTTCTTCTCCAATGTTAAAGGTGAGAAGACCACTCTTCACATCGATGATAGCTCCTGCGGTGGATAGGAATGGTCGTCCGAGAATGATGGGTACCACAGGGTCCTCAAGCATCTCCATCACTATGAAATCGTTGGGCACAAAGAACTTCCCCACTTGAACTGGGAAATCATCTACTACTCCCGTTGGCTTGACACATGACCCATCCGCCATGTATAGCTTCATGTTCACCGGTACTGATGGCCCCATGTTGGTCTTGGACCAAATTAAAAGTGGAAGCAAGCTTGCATTAGCACCTAGATCACACAAAGCCTTGAAACAGTAAGCTCCAATACCAATAGTAATAGCAAACTTACCGGGATCGCCTAGCTTCTCGGGGAGCTCCAACGACCTCACCTCATCCTTTAGCTTTGACATTGATCGCTTTCTAGATAAAATCTCCTTCAAGAATTTAGTATAAGCAGGCATTTCATTCAAGGCCTCGACGAAAGGAATGGAAAGATTCAAGCCTTGAAGCAACTTAACGAAGTGCTTAAATTTTCCTTCCGTCGAGTCCTTGGGTTTCTTAGAAGGGAAAGGAAGTACCTTTAATCGGGATTGAATAGAAGGAGAAGGGTTAGAAGACTTACCTTGTGAAGGGTGGTCGAGCTTGACCCTAGTTGGGTCGATCACCCGTTCTTCCTCATTAGTAGCATCCTCGGGAGCAACCAGTGAGGGGGTCGTGCACGACCCTTGGAGGGTCGGTCCTGAGGCTGGTTCCTTCTCCTTATGCTTGGGTGGCTCGGGCAACACATTGCCACTCCTTAGGTGCATGGCTCGGACTTCACCATCACTTGGTCGGCTTCTAGGATTCTCGTCGAGGCGGCCCAGGAGTTGTCCATGAGGTCTCGGGATTTGAGTAGCTAGCTGGCCAAGTTGGGAATCGATGTTCTTTCTCCATGAGTCAAATTCTCCCAACCTTGCATGAACACCTTTCATCTTCGTGGTAAGCTCGGCTCCTACTCTATTGATCCCGTTCTGTACTCCGTTGATTCCTTCTTGCAGCGCTTGCACCCATGATGGTTGCTCTTGATAGCCCGAAGGACGGTAGGGAGAGGGACGTTGCTCTTGTTGAGGGGGTTGCTTGTATTGGTCATAATTAGGATTGCCCCAAGATGGTTGAGCATTGTTCCTCCCTGCATAATTGTTTTGGTTCCTATAGGAACCTCTCATGTAGTTCGCCTCCTCATGAGCCTCGGCGGCTCGTACTTGCTGCAAGTTAGTGCAATTGGAAGTAGTATGGATAGAAGACCCGCATTCTTGGCAAGATTGAGAAGATTTAAAGTAACTTACTTGCTTTTTCAATCGGTTGATCTCATCCTGCATGAATTGGAAGTTCACATCCCGATCAAGCACATCAGTTTGTGGTTCATAAAGCTTCCTCTCCGTTGGCTTAGCTTGTTGGGTACCGTACATAGCATCATAGTTGATTAATTTGTCCAACAAAGCCCAAGCTTGATCGGGATCCATCTCAATGAACCCACAATTGGTGTGAAGGTTGATCATGTCCTTTATAGCGACATTAATCCCCTGAAAGAAACTCTTCTGAAGCACATAGGGTGGTTGTCCTTGAGTAGGACATTGCCGAAGAAGTTTCTTAAACTGCTCCCAAGTTTCCGCAAAAGTTTCATTGGGAAGTTGATGATAAGAGGTGATGCGCTTTCTTAGCTCTATAGTCTTGGCCGGCAGAAAGAACTTTGTCAGAAACAGGTCGTGCAAAGCCTTCCATGTAGTAATCGACCTAGGAGGTAACCTTTTGAGCCAAGTAAGTGCCTTTCCGGATAAAGACCATTTGAACGCCTTCAAGAGCACATATTCAAGTGACACGCCATCGGCAGCGATGGTGTCACATAAGTCGGTGAAGTTCTTGATATGCTCCATGGGACACTCAGTGGGTTTGCCCTCAAATTGAGATCACTTGATAAGAGTGATGAAATGAGACTTGATCTCAAAGGTGCGCTCAATTTCAGGGAGGACAATAGCTGATTCAGGAACCCTAAATTCCGGATGCATGTATTGCTTAGCATTCCTTGGGATGGCATTCAGTTGTTCCTGAAATCGCTGCACAACTGCAGCCTGAGCATCTCGGTCCATTTGCATGTGCTGCATCTGAGCGCGGAGTTCTTCCATTTCTCTAGCAAGAGTTTCAGCATCGGCCATTGCTTGTCTTTCTCTCAAACACAAACGGAAGGATCTTTCGGGTTCATTGTCGTAGTCTATCCCAAAGGTTCTCGGGGAAAAACGAGATGGCATACACTGCGACCAAAGACAAAGAAACAAAATTAGAAAACAACAAAAGGGCAAGGGCTAGTCCCCAACCCAAATATCAACTAAACTAGGCACTATTGCACACTCCCCGGAAAATAAATTTATGTTGAAGGGTTTCTTGAACAAATAAATTTATATTCAAGACCCCGCTGAGTATAGCGGAGTCAGGTCCGTCCACGGGAATGAGAATAGTGCTAAAGATTAGTCGATAAAATAAGAAAAGAAATAACAAGCAAACAACGCCAAGACCGAACCAAAGTAGGTCGTGCACGACCTTAAGGGGGTCGGTCCTGAGCACAATCAACGAAACACACACAAATCTAGCAAAGGTTTGAGCACGACGTATGGGTCGAGATCGAAGCAAAGACACGAGTTTTAATCAATATAAAGGACGAATTACAGGGCTAGGGCTACCACAACAAAAATCATACATGCTTCCAACATGAACTCACAATTATCATGCAATTTAGATCATAGAAGAGTCAACTTTCGCAAATTAAACAACTTTCTATCTATCCTTCAACCTAGGAATATCAACTTTCGCAAATAATCCTATTAGAACTAATCAAACAATCAACCTTACACTTTCGCTGAGATTAATTGCAAGACATGCCTCAACTTTCGTAAAGAAATTTAGCACAAAATAGATAGATATGATCCTCAAGCACTCAAATTATGAAATCATGTTTTAGACATGCATGATCGTGTTGGGTTTTCAACCAAGCCTAGAATTTAAGAAACTACTCACTCATGGCATAGGAAGATAAGAAAAAGGAAATAGAAGACATGTTCAATCCAAACAAAATTCAAATTAAACCAAGAAGAAATCTTATAAAAGTCTCAAACTTGTTCCTCAAGTCTCCCTTTGCTCTAGAGAGTACTTTTCAACGCCAAAATAAACGATAGCTCTCAGCCAAAGGGTTTTTCCTCCCCTTTTATAAGAAAAGGAGCCCTAATTAACTAGAAAATAAGATAAAACAACCTTCCTAAAATACAAAGATAGAATATATCACAAAAGATCTCGGAATAGAGAGAAAGTCGGCGCCTCGCATGACCCAAATGGGTCGTGCACGACCCTCATAGGGTCGGTCCTTGGTCTTGTTCTCCTAGCTTCCTTAGCTTAGCTCGTGTACGACCCCATACAGCTCGATCTTTGGTCGATTTCTTCACCTTCCTCTTGTTTTCACTCTTCTTGGCTCTTCTTCCTTAGCTTGGCAACTTCAAATCTTCCTCATGGCTTGTCCACCCTCTCTTGCAATGCTCCAAACTCTTCTTTCAAGCTCAAAAACTCCTACAAAATGAAACAAAAGGTGCGTAGTTTCCGAATCTCAAAGAAATACGAAAACTAAAGCAAAAAAGTCTCAAAAACATAAAACTCAAGTACGAAAATCAACTCAATCTAATCTATTTAGACACTAAAAACCTACCTAAAAAGCGGACATCAAAGATGAATTTATAGAATATATAGGTAAATAAATACTAAAAAAACTGAATAATTTTCCCATACTCAATAATTGAATATGATAAGTATTTCATACTTATTAGTTAAATATGGTAAGTAATAGTAATGAATGAGGGAGTTTGGTTCAAATGAAACAAACTCTTATCCTGAAACGAATGCACATTTTCTAGTTTATAGTGCACTTTTCCTACTTCGGGGTGCACTTTTTCGAATTTGCACTTTTCATACTTTGTAGTGCACTTTCGTACTTTTTGTAGTGCTTGCACTTTTTGTATTTTGCATTGCACTTATACAAAAGTGCACTACTAACTAGAAAAAGTGCATTCGTTTCACATTTTAAGATAAGAGTTTGTTTCATTTGAACCAAACTCGTGAATGAGGTAATGAACATTTAAATATATCTACATGGCATAATTTTAAATTTATTATTTATCATTGAAAAAAATTAAGATACATTATCAAAAATAAAATACATATAATATTGGAAAAAGGATGAAAATCATACTATAATTTAAGGATACAATTGTATATTAGTAACATTAGCAATAATATTATATTATATATATTATTATTTAATTAGTAAAAAGATGATTCGGTATAATTATATATAATTTAAATTTTGTCAATAAAAAAGTAGTAGATCATTATATATTAGAGATATTATGTATAGATAGTTTCATACTTGCCATTGAAAAAAAAATATCGATACATATTATGTATGCCCGTGCTTCGCACATGTCAATAGTCTTGCTTATAATGTTCTTATGTGTTTACGTTTAGGTTGTGTTGATGTTTCAACAATATTTTATCATGATTTAAACAATATTTTATCATTTTCTTACATGGATTTAGGAGTGAATAAATAGGTTGAGGATATAAAACAAAGTAGAGAAATGCTACTCCCTTCAATCATTAAAAAATAGCGTTAAAGCTTTTAGAATTTGATCCAAATTAGGTGAACTAATTGAACTATTGATCTCTACACTTATTTTTAATTCCTACTAATTCTTTTTAGTGTTCACGCTTTCTACTTAAGATTATGAAACCTATTCAATATCTACTAATAATTTATTTTGATTTCATAAAATAAATAATTTATTAATGTTTATTTTTTAAAAGGTTTTATAATATAAAAATATAGGCATGATATTATAGTGGAAGACCAAAAGGCCAATGCCAAGTATGTATGATCTATGATATTAAATAAATATTATTTGTGGAAGACCAAGATACTAAGATAAAGTATGTATGATGTATGATGTATGATGTATGATGTATGATGTATGATGTATGATGTATGATGTGTGATATATGAAGTATGATAATAAGTAAATATTATGTGTGAAAACTCAAGAGGCAAAGATCAAGTTTATATGATTAATGTATGATATTAAGTAAATAATATGTGTGGAAGGTCAAGAGAGCTAAAGTAGAGTATGTAAGATATTTATGACATTAAGTCCATGGGAGGCAATTAAATGCTTTAAATTCAAAGCATTGAATGTAAAAAAATACAAATTTACACGCAGGTTAGATTAGATTAGATTTTATGGTGTCATAGGATTTCTTGTAGGAGGAATAATCCTTGCATTAATCACATCATTTAATTATAGGTTGACTAAGTTTTTATATTATTTTCCTATGAACTTAATTGTGGGTTAGCATATTTTTACTAAATACTAGAGATTTGACCCCGTCCGTTGGACGAGATCAATATATTTTTATATGTTTGCAATTCTATACTAATTTACTTTTTTTTCATCACACCAAATCACATTATGTATATATAATTTACATTAGGATTTTAAACTTATTATGAAATGATAAATTTCCCATGTTACAATCAATAAGATACCTTTTTACTTATAACCGAAAGTTGTTAGACAGTATACATTTCAATACATCGATGATGATGATGATCATGATAATTTCTTTCAATATTATTAAATTAATTAAACAATCTTTACAATTCTAAAATATGTCCCTCAAGAGTAAAATCAATGCACTATAATCCCTATTAACTCCATTTATTCAAGAGTAAGTTTCAGGTGCGAATGGGCGCCTAGGTGCGAAATAAGAAAGAACAAGAGCCGTTGGATCAATAAAAATCAAAGGCACTGATCATTTCACTTAAAAAGGGGAAAAAAACGACACGGGCGAATTATTGGCGAATTATTCGCGTATTTTTGAGAAAAAGCGGAAATAGAACACGCGCCCAGATTGTTCATCAGTATTGTGGATTTGTTCATCAATAATGTGGATTTGTTCATCAAAACTGTGAATTTGTTCATCAAAACTGTGAATTTGTTTATCAAAACTGTGATTTTGTGCATAAATAAACTATTGCTTGTGCATCAAAAATCTATTGTTTGTACATAAAAAATGAACAAATGTGTATCAAAATTACATGCAATATGTTCATCAACATTGTGATTTTGTTCATAAAAAACGAAAATATTTATTCATTGCTTTTGGCATATTTGTTCATCGATTTATGCATATTTGTTCATTCGTAACATCAATTTGTTCACTGGTTTATGCATATTTGTTCATTGCCTTTTTCATATAATTGTTCATTACTAGATGCATATTTGTTCACTAGTAACCTCAATTTGTTCATTGTTATATGCATATTTGTTCATTAATAACATCAATTTGTTCATTGCTATATGCATATTTGGTCATATCAATGAACAAATAAGGGTATATCCATGAACAAATAGGGTATATCAATGAACAAATAGGGTATACCAATGAACAAAAAAGAAGTATACTAATGAACAAATAGGGGTATATCAATGAACAAATATGGGTATATCAAAACTAATTATATGTGCATAAAAACTAAATAAATATTGTATTCCTACAAATAAATAAGGTTAAAAAATAAAATTAAAAATTAAAAAAGTTCGAAATCAATGAACAATGTTATCAAAAACTCAATGCACAATTAGTTAGTATTGATGAACAATTGGTGAATATTGATGAACAAATCGCTATTTCTGATGAACAAACTAGACGCGTCTCATAAAAACGTATTTTTCGAAAAATTCGGGAAAAATTCGTCCGTGTCGTATTTTATTGAAAAATACGCGAATAATACGGGAAAAATTCGCCCGTGCCGTATTTTTTTTTTAATGAATGTTTAATCAAGGACGTTGATTTTTTGGAATGAACGATCAATATTTATTCTTATTTCGCACCCAGGCGACCATTCGCACGTGACTCTTCTTCTTTATTCAATTAATCATTTTTAGAATAAAAAAATACACTATTTCTACATATGCACTACAATAACTAATAAATCCTTATTTCTATTTATTCAATCAATTATTCTTAGAATAAAAAATGCACTATCTCTAAAATTATCCTTCATTATTTAATTTCATCAAATCACACATACAATTACCATTTACTCTAATTCAAATAATATACACATTCACCTATATCCACTTATAAAATAAATAACAATAGACACGAAATCCTATCCCGTCCATCGGACGGGCCAAGCCTTCTAGTATTAAGTTAAAATTTGTACATCTTTCTTTAATATTGTTAGAATTGATTACACAATATTTAACTAAATCTTAAAAAATAATATAAATAAAAGTAAATGTTAAGTATTTACTAATACAAGAGGGACAACTTTATATGTTGTAAAGATTGATTTTGGCTTATGTATTTGTAACATCCCCGACCAAAATGCATATGTCATTCGGCATTCATATAAGATTAAGAGCATATGCATAGCATATTGACATGATATATAGTGAGTTTTTTTAAAGTAATATTTATTTTCGAATTAAGTTTATTATATTTTAAAAAGTTTTTAAGTAAAAGTTAATTATTAATTATTTTAGGGTAAAGTTTATAGTAAAGAAGATTTGAGGGTGTAAATTGTAATTTTTACAAAAATCTATCAAAAGTTGCCGACTATGTCTAAATATATATATGTGAGGCTTATATGTACGTACATATCAAGCTTTGTACGAAACAAAAAAAAGGAGTTCATGAGTTTGGGAGTTCGAGAGTTTTTAAGAGAAAAAGAGCTTGATCTTGTTGTTTTTGCTGGATCTGGTACAAGATCTCTTCAATCGGGTTTAAATCTTGAAGTATAAGGGTGATTTGGTAAGTTTTTAATTAGTTAATGGTTTATCTGGATTTTCCTAATTTTTCTAGATCTAGATCTACAGTGGCTTTTGATTGAGAAATCAGTTGATTTATAGTTCTCAAAGGGTGTTTTCGATATCGGATTTATATTCGGTAAAAGATTTCAGAGTGATTTTAGGGTTTCTCTTTGTAATGATATTAGGGAGACCTTTGATCAAGTTTTTAAGAAAGGTTTGAACTAGAAAAATGTTCTTCTATATATATAGTTTATTGTTGTCAAGTTTTAAAGGATTTGGATACATATGCAAGAAGTTATAATGCATTCTGACATTTCATTCCATTTGGGGTTGAAGTTTATAAGAGTAATTAGCCTAATTTGCATTGGGTTACATATATGATCCCAAGTAATAGACCGTGGTCAGAGTCAAGGGGGAGAGATATAGTAATCGTCTTGAACATGTGAGTATAGACCGGAGATTCAACCCTATGTGCTATATGTGCCATACGAATATATGTGTTTTATGGATATACGTGCTATATGATCTATATAGATATATGTGGTGTATGGATTATATGGATATATGTGTTTTATATGATAGCTCTGAAATTTCCACAGTTGTTTGCACAGAAAGTATGATGACAGATGAACATGATATATGATTACAGAATGCACTTGATTGCATAGCATATTGCAATGAGATTAAAAGGATCTGTGACTATCTTGCCCTGAACTGTAATTCAGGAAATCTTCGGATTTCTTTGTTAAAGCGACCTACGGGCCATACAGGATCTACGGATCATACAGGACCTACGGGTCAATATTCAGGAGATCTTCGGATTTCTTTGTTAAAGGGAGCATAAGAGTCAATATTCAAGAGATCTTCGGATTTCTTTGTTAAAGGGACCATAAGAGTCCAAATACAGTAAACCCGGGGTAGATTCAGGCTTGAACAGTTCACAGAATAATGAATCGGATGCATTTGCATTTACATTTGCATAGTAAGTTCAGATATGACATATGTATAATATGTATGTATATGTATATGGACTAAATGTTTGACTCTGTGTGAAATAATTGATGATGGTTTATATTCACTGAGTATGCGATTCACGTAAATTTCAAAATAATTTTTCAGGTTCAGCTAGAACTTTCTGAAGTGTGTCTGTTTTTGAGGTCACATTCATACAGGTCGTCCGGCTGAAGCTCAATGCAACCTTCTCCTCCTCATTTTGCATCATAGACATATATGGGTTGTAATAGAAGTTAGAGTAATAGATGTTTTAGTATAAAAAAGGAATGCATATGTGTGTGCAACCTTTTATGGTTGTTACTTTCTACTTTGTGCTTCCATGGATAGTTGATTATATGTGAATTATATGTTTATGTGTGAAATAAGTTATTACAAAGTATACGTCATAGGGTGTAAGGGTGTCACAGTATTTACTTTGGAATAAAATGTCACATTAATTATTGTCTTACATATGAAGTATATGTACGTATTATGAGGTATCATTCTATTTGAAATAAAATGTCTCATTTTATTGATTGACTTTGGCTAATGTATTTAGTTTGAAATAAAATGTTAGATAAAATATTCTCGTATATATATTTTATTTATCAACTTTGGCTTATGTATTTTAGTTTGGAATAAAACGTTAGTTTAATTATTGGCTTATATATGGAGTGTATGTGTGCATGTATTATGAAGTGTCATTTTATTCGAATTAAAATATCTCATTAATTTCATGGGCATTTATTACCAAAATGTTTGTCTTAAATTTCTTATACTATTTTATGGTGTCATAGGATTCCTTAGAGGAGGAATACATCTAGTATTAATCCCTTCATTTAATTATAAGTTGACCAATTTTTTTCCTATGAAATTAATTGTGGGGTAGCATATTTTCCTATATACTCCCTCCGCTTCTCAAAATTTGTCCTTTTAACCCACTACACAATTATTAAGGAATGAGTTTTTTTTACGCAAATTACCCCTACATTTGGAAAAATGTGTACTCTTAACCTCTCATAGAAAATTGTTTAGAGTAATTATTACTCCTATAAAGTAAGGATAAATTTGGAAAAAGATGGAAAAATATATTAAAAGGACATGTTTTTTGAAAAATAGAAAATGGGCTAAAAGGACATATTTTATGAAACGGAGGAAGTATTGATTTTGGCTTATGTATTTTACTTTGAAATAAAATGTCACATTAATTATTGTCGTAAATTTCTTATACTATTTTATGGTGTCATAAGATTCCTTGTAGGAGGAATAAACCTAGCATTAATCCCGTCATTTAATTATAGGTTGACCAAATTTTTATTTTTCCTAAAAATTATAATATTTTAATGAATTTATAGAAATCTTATAAATTAAATGAGCATTAATTATTGAAAATGTTTAATCTTATAGTGCTATAGATTTATTATATGGTTACAATGAAATTATAAATTATCTTATTATTTGTATGAGCATTAATTGTCAAGTTATTTAAGTTTATAGTGTTATTGATTAAGGATTGTAAATACTAAAAAGAAGAAAGGGTAAAGAAGTAAATTTAAAAATTAAGATGCTTATGTGGCATAGTTAGATGGGTGACAAATAGGATAGAGAGATTCGAGTTTAATAAGAGTATATAGATTATCCAATTTAATTAGTTTTAATTAATTAGAAAGAAGATAATTAGAAATTAAGGGTTATAGATCAAAATAGTTAATACTAAGTATTTTCCACCACTAAAATGAAGGGAAAATATCATATATAATTAAGGAAATATATATAGTGTTGATCTCTTTTCTTAATTTTTTTTAATCGACAACTAGTAAAATATTTCTAATAAGTACTATACATTAAAATACATTTTATAGATAAATAATTGTGAATTTTAAAGAGTATGGAAAAATTATTTTGTTGGAATTGTATATTTTTATGACCTAAATATGGCCACATAAATGAATGGGATGATGGACCCCTTAAAAAATCCATCAATGGTGAAAATTACCAATAAAAAATAGTAAAATTTATCAAGGTAAATTCATCACACCCTGATTATCATTTCTGTTTCCGTCCTTGTCTACACTAATACAAAAAATTAAGGGTTTAGCTAACACCCTTTTAGCTAGTGAACCGTATTAAATTTGTATTTTGTTCATTGTTTCTTCTATCATTTTCGCATTCATTCTAACAATAAATAGGTACAATTTTCTTTGAAATGTGAGAGAAAACATATTTTTAATTATCTTTATAAAAGGGCGATGACTTGTGCACAAGAATGTTTTGCTTGACGCACAAGAAAAACGACGCTTCATGAAGCGCGACGGCGAAGCGACAAATCCTCTGATACCCGTGATTGGCACGCATCATGAAGCGTTGCGCTTCATGATGCGTGAGAAGTGTGGCGGTTAGACCAACGCGATATTTTATACAGTCGCACACGAAAAAAACCTAATTCGTTCGACGATAATCAATCACGTACAACGAAATTTATTCTCTCCACCAAACCTAATTTTTTTGATTAACAAACTCGATATTGAACAATGTCATCCGAGCGCTTCATGATGCGTGAGAAGTGCGGCGGTTAGACCAGCGCGATATTTTATACAGTCGCACACGAAAAAAAACCTAATTCGTTCGACGATAATCAATCATGTACAACGAAATTTATTCTCTCCACCAAACCTAATTTTTTTGATTAACAAACTCGATATTGAACAATGTCATCCAAAACGGAATTTTCGGATTCATCGTATGAAGCAGAAGATGAGTCGCACTCTTTGGAAGAAGAGTTAGAGTCATCAATGTGTTTTGAAGAAGAAGGGGAAGTTAAGTCTGAAAACTAGATGGTCAAATCAGAGTTAAATTACGATTTAGTTGAAGTAGTAATATTTTTTTTCAAAATAATACATGATTTCGATTGTTGTGTTAAAATTTTTTATTGAAATTTATAATATGTTATTATTATTGCATAGTATACATGTTTGGTGTATTGAGATAAGTTGTGATATTATATACATAGGTACCTAGGAAGGATTTTTCTGTTGATTTTGAGAATGATACTGTGTGGGATAATAGACAAGACATGCTAAATTTGGCTAGGCAGGTCGGTCATGAAAGAATGAGGATGTTGACAGTAAAAACATCAAACCATTGTAAGACTTGCATGTCATAGGCATGTCAAATATAGATCTGGAAAGAAGGATGAAGTATTCCCAATTGTTACACCACCAAGTGTACGTACACTTCAAAGCAAGTGCAACTGTAAGTTTGAGTTGGTTGGGGTTTGAAGCAAGTTAACGGGAAAATGGGCATTAACTATAGGTGCGGATTTCACAACCATGAACTCCCAAGTAGTTTACTTGGTTATTCATTTATGGGACAAATGACAGAAGCTCAGAAGGAGTTGGTTAGGAATTTGAGCTACATATATGTGCCTCCAAGGAGAATAGTCGAGGAATTGAGGACTCTATATTCTGGTAATATGACATCGACGAAACAAGTTTCAAATTTGAGGGCAAAGTTTCTAATCGAGGCCCGTGGAAACATGACGATAACCCAATATGCGCTACATTTTTTGCAACGAAATGAAAATCGTTTCTTTCCGAAGAGGATGGATAATTCAGATCATATTGAGATCTTGTTCTTCGTCCACCCGATCTCGTTGCATCTACTGAGATTGTTTCCATATGTTGTCATTATGGACAACATATATAGACAAATAGGTACACTTTTCTAAACTTTGAATATGGTATTAAATCATTTTGTTTTGTTTTCACAATTTTATTAACATGTCATACATGGACAGGTACGACATGGCATTACTAGAGATGGTTGGATTCACGTGCACTAACAAATCATTCAACATCGGTTTTGCATTTATCTCTAAGGAAGACACCGAGAGTTATACACGGGTGTTGAAACATTTGAAGCGTTTGTTTGCAGAATTGGGGACAATGCCAAATGCGATTGTTACAAATCGAGAGAAGGCCATCATGAATGCAAAAGACGCTGTATTTGGGGACGAAGTAAAACATCTCCTGTGTTGGGTGCATGTGAAGGCGAACATTAAAACGTATGCTGTTGGGGCATATTTATGTCATCAACTGAGGCCAAATATGAGGAGAGGTTTCTAAAAGTGAAAGAGCGTTGGCCAGGGCTCATGCCATATGTTGAGAAGTCATGGCTTGGGCCTTACAAGCAGTCGATAGTAAGAGCATGAACGGAGCATTGTCTTCACTTTCAGACGAGAACAACGAATCGGTAAGTTTAGGCCTATATATGTACCTTGATTTATGAATTTATATTAATAAAAATAAGTGAAATTATGTTTATTAAAAGGTAGAGGGCATGGACCATGTGCTTAAAAAAATACTTGACAGTTCTCGAGGAGGCTTTAAGACGGTGATTGGAAGGATTCACCATCGTATTGTGTCCCAAGTTGGTGGTTTGCAGGGAGATCTTGAGATGGCATGTACGAAGCTACCAACATAGTTGAAGGGTGTCCCTAATGAAGTGAGGGCGATATTTGTTCGTCTATTTTTATAGAGTGGTGAGGGCGATATTTGTTCGTCTATTTTATAGAGTGTCAACACACTGCATTAAGAAGTTGTTGAATATGTTCTACAGCCTACACAAAAAGATGAGTGAGGTAAAGATGGAGACTGAGTGTGATGATTATTGATGGAGAGAGCACATTGGTCTTCCTTGTCCTCATAGGATTGCTCATGCCATCGTCAACAAGCAGCCCGTAATGCCAAGTGAGATACACTTGTTTTGGCATCAAATGGTATGGGACGACATCGATCCACAACGCATGCCCCTAAAAGACAATGTATCCCTCTCAATTGACCAAGTTAGAATGGAATTGATGATTGAGATGTTGATGTTCGCCTTTTTAGTCATGTTTTTGGGGTATGTTTTTAGTGTGTTTGAGTCTTTTTTCTTTAGTTTTGTATTTTGTTTTGAGTCGTTTGTGTAGGTTTTCGTATTTCCTTAAGATATGGAGTCTACATAAGCTTTGGTGGTGTTTTGTAGGTTTTAGAAGCTATTTGGAGGACTTTTGAGGAAAAGAGCAAAACCGAGGAGAAACACTTAAGGAAAAGCTCAGGTAATGAAGTTCATAAAGTTATTGAAGATCAATTTTGAGCTTTGAAAGAGATAGAGAATTTCGTTACAAGAACATAGGAAAAAGAATCAAGTCAAACGAAGTTGTAACGAATCTTCTACGCAAGTTTTACCCAAGGCTGTTTGAAGTGCTGAACAGGGACGTTAACGACCCTGACAAGGTCGTTAACGAGGCATCCCGAGAAGCAGCGTGTCCGAGTCGGCACGAGATTAAGAGGCTTTTATCCTATTTCCTTTTATGTTTTTAGATAGATAGAAAGGATATATCTTATTAGAAAATATTATTTCCTTATAGATAGATTTAAGATAGATTAGTTTCTCTATAAATACTCTTGTCTACCCTTTGTTTTATAGAAACACACACAATCAATTGCCTTGGAGGGCAAGTAAGAAAGAGGGAGGAGAGAGGCGTGTGAGAGGGCGAAGAGACGAGTTTTTGTGGGGAAGAACTATCGTTGTAGATTCGGTTGTAAGCATTCTCTTTTATTTAATTCAGTTGTTCTTTAATTATGCTTTGTGAGTATTCTCTCTCTCTAAGGTTGGGGTTGAACCCAACAATGGTTGTTGATAGCTCGCATATAGGAGTAGTTTAGATGCATGTTTTATATATGTTTTGGTTAGTTTTTAGGTAGTTTTTAGGTTTTTGTGTTGTCGGGTATTATGCGCTGGTTTGCTCGGTTTTACAGGTTTTTAGGTTCAGGAGCAACAGCGGGGCGAGTGCAGATGGAACATGGTGGTGATGGACGAGATGGATGAGGCTAAGGAAGCTAGGATGCACTAGGATGAAGAGCTAAGGCAAGGAAGATCGAGCCAAGAAGAAGAGCAAAGGCGCGGGATCGAAGCCGAGTAGCAACGCCGCGCAATGCCATCTGAGAAGCAATTGCTGTAACACCCCGATAATTTATAAGGGATTGAGGTGCTCCCCATGTCAACAAGAGCTCTTCCTTTTCTGAGTTCGAGTGAGGACAAAGAACTCAAAAGTTAAGCGTGCAAGGACGAGAGTAGTACCAGGATGGGTGACCTCCTGGGAAGTCCTCGGGTTGACATGGGATAGTGCTTATAAAGCCTCGGGCTTTACAAATGGTATCAGAGCCGACTCTAGGTTACGAGTGCACTTGGCTCGGAGGGCGGTGACTCGACCTAGAGGGCGGTACTTGGGCCTTGACGAGGACGTCAAGTGTTTAAGTGGGGGAGATTGTAACACCCCGATAATTTATAAGGGATTGAGGTGCTCCCCATGTCAACAAGAGCTCTTCCTTTTCTGAGTTCGAGTGAGGACAAAGAACTCAGAAGTTAAGCGTGAAAGGACGAGAGTAGTACCAGGATGGGTGACCTCCTGGGAAGTCCTCGGGTTGACATGGGATAGCGCTTCTTTGGCCTCGGGCCTTACAAATGGTATCAGAGCCGACTCTGGGTGACGAGTTGGCTTGGCCCGGTGGGCGGTCACTCGACCCGGAGGGCGGTCCTTGGGCCTTGACGAGGTCGTCAAGTGCTTAAGTGGGGGAGATTGTAACACCCCGAAGATTTATAAGAGATTGAGGTGCTACCCATGTCAACAAGAGCTCTTCCTTTTCTGAGTTCGAGTGAGGACAAAGAACTCAGAAGTTAAGCGTGCAAGGGCGAGAGTAGTACCAAGATGGGTGACCTCATGGGAAGTTCTTGGCTTGGCATGGGATACCGCTTCTAAAGCCTCAGGCTTTACAAAATTTGTAAGGCCTGAAGCCTTAGAAGCGCTATCACATGCCAACCCGAGGACTTCCCAGGATGTCACCCATCCGGGTACTACTCTCGCCCTTGCTCGCTTAACTTCTGAGTTATTTGTCCTCACTCGAGCTTAGAAAAGGAAGAGCTCTTGTTGACATGGGGAGCACCTCAATCCATTATAAATCTCCGGGGTGTTACAATCTCCCCCACTTAAGCACTTGACGTCCTTGTCAAGGCCAAGGACCGCCCTCCAGGCCAAGTGATCGCCATTCGGACCAAGCCAACTTGTAACCCGGAGTCGGCTCTGATACAATTTGTAAGGCCTGAGGCCCTAGAAGCGCTATCCCATGCCAACCCGAGGACTTCCCAGGAGGTCACCCATCCTGGTACTACTCTCGCCCTTGCTCGCTTAACTTCTAAGTTCTTTGTCCTCACTCGAGCTTAGAAAAGGAAGAGCTCTTGTTGACATGGGGAGCACCTCAATCCATTATAAATCTCCGGGGTGTTACAATTGCGCGGGGTGGAGATTGCGCGGCCGCGCAATATGGTGCCAAGCCGCGCAATCTGGAGCTTTCAACGGACGCATGTTTGGGCCGAGTCTTAGTTTTGGGCTTTGATATTTTAACTTATGGGCTTGTATTTTATCCGAGTATTGTGTTTAATATATCTTATGAGGGTTATTTTTAGAGACATATAAATACTTTATGTTAGATTATTTTTAGAAAACAACATCAACTTTGGAGGCTAGGGTTTCTTTGGAGAGTGCTTACTCAAAGGAGCAATCTTTGAACCTCTTGTAAGTTTGATTTTAATTTAATTATGCATTGCTAATTCCTTTGTGTTTGACTAGTTATTGAAATCATAGATTGCATAATATTGTGAGGTTTTATTGATTCTCATCAACTTGAATAGGTTTTATTCCCTGTGCTTAATTGAATCGGAATTATTTTAGGATTTTGTTAGATTGATCACCTAATAGAATTTGTAGGTTAATTTACAACTAATCTAATTAATGCCCGTTCGGGGTTGATTAGATAAAGTAGCATCTATAATTGTTTGGACCCGTTCGGGCTATTCATTTGTAGAAGGGAATAAATCCACAAATAACTTAGATGTCTGTTTGCTCTAAGTGTTTGTTTCTATTGATAACTTGATTCGTAAAGCTGTCGTTAATTGAATCTAGACGTTGTTTTAGGTTGTTAAATGATTAGGTTTGTTTAGACTGTTAGTTCTTTCAACTATTTATGAAGTTTGGGTCATAATCCTTAGTAGGAGTATAATCCACAATAGATTATTCAAGGGAATTGAGAATCAGGAGAATCGATGATCAATAAGCATATCTATGATGGATTTAACTAGTTGAACATATTTCTCTCATATATATTTACAATCAACTTTTGCATTCATAGTTAGTTTTATTCTTGCATATTAGGTTAGATTAATCATTCCAAAAACCCCCCATATTAGTTATTTGGCACTTAAGTAATAACACATTTACACGAGTCTCTGTGGGATCGACCCTTGCTTACCATTCTACTCAGATTGTTTAAGTTAGGATTCTTTGATAGGTAAACGACTGAAAAATACCTCATCAAATTTGGCGCCGTTGCCGGGGAAGCTGAGATCCCGATGGATGGGTCCTTATGTGGTCGCTCGTGTCTATCCACACGGTGCTGTGGACATTTATGACAGTACTACTTGTGCCCTGTCTAAAGTTAATGGTCAGAGACTGAAGCCATACTTTGAAGGATTCAACAACGCCATCATAGAAGAAACGGCTCTACAAGAGCCGGAAAAAGAGCCTTAATATCCTTTTTACGTCAAGCTAAAGACGTTAAACAAGCGCTTCTTGGGAGGCAACCCATGTTTTAGGATAGTTTTGCTTTGATTTTTGTTTTACCAATTCTGTTTTTATTAGTTAGTTTAGGTAGAAATAATCCTCAAATTTTAGGAAAACTCGGTAAGCCATGAAGTACAGAAATACTTGGAAGAGGGACAGAAATTGCGTGGCCAAGCAATATGTAGCCAAGCCGAGCAATGCCAACTCAGTTGGAATTGCGCGGCTTGGCCTGCTAAAAGCGCGGCCACGCAATCCTGAGGCCCAAAGCCGCGCAATCCCAACTGGGAGGCAATTGCGCGACTTAGCAATTGCGCGGCCGCGCAATCCAGCGCGATGCCCCGCAATTGGCAATTTTTTTCGGGATATATTTTTTTTAGAAGCCGACCCCTTCTTCTCCCCATACACCTCTTCGCCGCCTCTCCCTCTTCAACCTTCCTGTATCCTCCATTGAAGGCAAGTTCAAGCTCCATCCAAGCAGGATTTCAACCACAAATCGAGCCAACAACATCAAAATTAACGAGGATTCAAGTAAGTATCTCAAATCTCCATTCAATTTCGGTTTTTACATAGTTAAATCTAGATCTAGGTTTCACTAGAAAAACCCGAATTTGACCCCTTTAGGCTCAGATTTAGGCTTAAGTTCTTCACAAAAGTTTGTTTATAGCATGATTCTAGCATAGATTCGTGTTTTATTTAAGCTTTTTGCATAAATTCGAAATCCACCCATAATTTGATTAAAATTTGATTAAATTTTGATAAAATTGTTCTAGGTAGTGGGGGAAGTGAGTGTTTGAGCGATTATTTGTGAAATATTGTTGTGGTTGTCCTTGCCGGGACAACAAAAATTGTGTTTGCTTGGTCCGTTTGTGGTGTTGTGCAGGTTTCTGTAAACTTTTGGTATAAATGGCTCCGAAAAGAAGCAGAAGAGATACTGCATCATCATCCCGAGCCTCTTATGCTCCCCCTGTTGTGGTGGGAGAAAATACCCAAGAAACTTTTGGGATCAGTCTGGCGAAGAATGAAAATGTTATCCGTTTTGAGCTCTTGAAAGATAGAGAACGGAAAGCAACCAGGTTCATAGACTGGGAGTTGATGAATGCGATCGGGATAGCTCATTTGCTGAATGAGATTGGAGCATACTTGCACATGGGAGAATTCTTGAAGCTGTGTGAACCCACATTCAAGGGGTTAACTTTGGAATTTCTGAGTACCCTGTCTATTGATTTCAAGGGAGAGGGGAAGATTAAATTCTGGTTAGGAGGAGTTAGTAGGAAGCTTACTTTGAAAGAAGTCAACAGAGTGTTCGGTTTCTTCAATTTCCCTTCTATTAAGGATATGGTGTTTATTGACGGGGGCAACATGGGCTAATCATCATTTCTGGAGGCAACTTACAGGGAAAGCTAAATATGAGCCTTCTAGAGAAAAAGCATCTCCCATTACTCACCCCGCCATTAAAGTATTCCAGAGATTCATTGGTAGCACCATGAATGCGCGAGGTGATGGGGGAAACAACTGTCCTAAGAAAGATGTAGCTGTACTGGCAGCCTGTCTGAAAAAGAAGAAGATGAACATGGGATCTATGCTTATGAACCACATGTACCATGTGGGAAACAAGGGTGGAGGAGCTATCTGTATTGGTGGGATTGTGACCCATCTGGCTAAACACTTTGGAGTTGATGTGAGTAGGTTACAAGTTGACATTCCACCTGTGCCTATTGATTTTACGATGCTGAAGAAGATGGGAGCACTCTTCATTCACATGAACTTTTATTACTGGGCGATTGGGGATTCTGGGCGAGTAATGAAGCTTCCTGATGGGAGCCGAGTGAGGATTGGAGACAACCCAGCTAACTGGTTCATTGATGTCCGGGATGGTGATTTGAGTGTTATCGACGTCAGGGGCCCAGTTAGGGGTAAAAATAAGGCCCCAATTATTGTTGAGGAGTCCGAAGAGGAGGAAATGGATGAGGATTTCACTATGGATGAGGAGGAAGAAGAAGAAGATGAAGAGGAAGAGTCCGTTGAGGCTGAAGACACAGAGGAGGAGGATGAGTTTGAGGAGGATACCCAACAGCAACACTTTGACCCATCTATACCAGCTGGAGGTGATACACAGTACAACCAGATGATGGAGATGATGAGACAGATGCAGTTGGAGAACACGCAGCGCTACAACAGTATGACATCTCACATCGATCAGGGTTTCCACAACATGCGTGGTTATGTGGATCAGAGGTTTACATCATATCAGACTCATCAGGATCAACAACTTGCTGTTTTTCGGGCCCGCCAGGATGAGCAGTTCAGACTGCTCAACACTAGATTGGATGGCTGGAGTTCAACGGGCTATCCTCCTCATCAGTCTTATCCGCAGTACGCTTTTCCAGATCCGCCGTATCCTCAGTTCCCACCATATCAGCCACCACCAGCTCAGCAGATTCCACCATACTATCCACCGCAGCCAAAGGTTCATCCGGAGTACCAGCCACCACCACCACAGGATTTTCCGCCCTATTACCCGGACAACTAGGTTCTGTGAGTTTTTCTCTTTCCTTACCTTTTTACTATACTTTGGGGACAAAGTATGTTTTAAGCATGGGGGAAGGGAATTACTTGTTTGCATTGCATATAGTTTGCATTAAATTAGGTCATATTTAAAATTTTTGCATGCATTGATTAAAATTCTAAAAATGAGAAAAAAATCAGAAAAATTGAAAAAAATACAAAAATATTGCATTTAGGTTCTTATTTCCCCATTGTTTGATTCCTCTTGTTTTTCTAAGTTAAGTATAAGTTCTAACCCATGATTTCCATGATTTACTGAAGTGGATATGATATAAGCATGATCATTGATTAAATGACTTGATTATAGGATGGAGCATGTATTTAGCTTGAGTATTTGATTCATTCTGAAGTTCTAGACAAAACAATTAGCCTTGTGAGATTTGATTTTTGGCCTTTCATGATATATTTATTCTCTACATGCTTGAGTGTATCACCATGATTATCTAGCTCTAGAACTTGCGTTAATACTCTATTTTGAGGCTGCTTTATATGATTGAATGCATGACATTAAAAATGATTGAGGCAATGTTTCTTATTAGCCTATTATTTCCCTACCCTACAAGATCCATGTTTTTGACACCCCGTTCTTTTGAGCTTGAAACCTATTTTTATTAGCTCCACAAAATGATCCATAGCCGAATAAGCTTGACCCATAATCCGGGATTTAGGACTTTAGGTTTTGGTTGTATTGTGTGAGTTATAAATAAGTATGGGGGAGTTGCATGAAAGGTGGGGGAAAAGAGGAAATAAACTCTTGTGTTCAAAGTTGAAAAAAATGAAGATGTAGTTTGTTGCAAAAAACAAGCAAAAGAAAAAAAATTGAACTTAAATGTTATTAGTCTTCATTAGCAAAGCAAGAAAGAGTTAAAAAGAGACAAAAGCAAAGAAAAAAAAAAGAAGCAAAGTGTTTGAATGTAAATGTAATGAAGTTGGTAGAAAGAAGTTTGGAGAAGTAAGAAAAAGGAAGTGTTGAATTTTGGTTTAGGATTAGTTCTTTATCCCGGATTTAGCACCACATGCCAAATATTATCCCTTCCAAATTTCTCTTTACCTTGGCCCCATTACAAGCCGAAAAAGACCTCATGATTTTTGTTATGTATTTGATCCCCAACAACTCTGATGCAAGCATATGGTAGTCTAGTTTTCATGGTTGATTTTGAGTGAAACACATACCCTTTATACACTTGAGTGTTGAGTGCAAAACACAATTTCCTTGGTGAGGTCTAGAATGAATGAATGGTCTTTAGTTTTTGCTAGTCATAATGCATGCTGAGAAGTCTTGGTTGAGTTTTTAATTACATGAGAAATGTTTGTTTGACTTGAGATGGATGTAAGATTGCATTTCTATGGTGTGATTGGATTTATGTCTTGCTTGAGGACAAGCAAGGGTTAAGCATGGGGGAATTTGATAGCTCGCATACAGGAGTAGTTTAGATGCATGTTTTATATATGTTTTGGTTAGGTTTTGGTTAGTTTTTAGGTAGTTTTTAGGTTTTTGTGTTGTCGGGTATTATGCGCTGGTTTGCTCGGTTTTACAGGTTTTTAGGTTCAGGAGCAACAGCGGGGTGAGTGCAGATGGACCATGGTGGTGATGGACGAGATGGACGAGGCTAAGGAAGCTAGGATGCACTAGGATGAATAGCTAAGGCAAGGAAGATCGAGCCAAGAAGAAGAGCAAAGGCGCGGGATCGAAGCCGCGTAGCAACGCCGCGCAATGCCATCTGAGAAGCAATTGCGCGGGGTGGAGATTGCGCGGCCGCGCAATATGG
The DNA here is from genome assembly GCA_964016875.1 of Fallopia convolvulus. Lineage (NCBI taxonomy): Eukaryota > Viridiplantae > Streptophyta > Magnoliopsida > Caryophyllales > Polygonaceae > Fallopia > Fallopia convolvulus. The sequence goes on from OZ024724.1 coordinate 15,874,262, forward strand.
TGCCAAGCCGCGCAATCTGGAGCTTTCAGCGGACGCATGTTTGGGCCGAGTCTTAGTTTTGGGCTTTGATATTTTAACTTATGGGCTTGTATTTTATCCGAGTATTGTGTTTAATATATCTTATGAGGGTTATTTTTAGAGACATATAAATACTTTATGTTAGATTATTTTTAGAAAACTTTTGATCAACTTTGGAGGCTAGGGTTTCTTTGGAGAGAGTTTTCTCAAAGGAGCAATCTTTGAACCTCTTGTAAGTTTGATTTTAATTTAATTATGCATTGCTAATTCCTTTGTGTTTGACTAGTTATTGAAATCATAGATTGCATAATATTGTGAGGTTTGATTGATTCTCATCAACTTGAATAGGTTTTATTCCCTGTGCTTAATTGAATCGGAATTATTTTAGGATTTTGTTAGATTGATCACCTAATAGAATTTGTAGGTTAATTTACAACTAATCTAATTAATGCCCATTCGGGGTTGATTAGATAAAGTAGCATCTATAATTGTTTGGACCTGTTCGGGCTATTCATTTGTAGAAGGGAATAAATCCACAAATAACTTAGATGTCTGTTTGCTCCAAGTGTTTGTTTCTATTGATAACTTGATTCGTAAAGCTGTCGTTTAATTGAATCTAGACGTTGTTTTAGGTTGTTAAATGATTAGGGTTGTTTAGACTGTTAGTTCTTTCAACTATTTATGAAGTTTGGGTCATAATCCTTAGTAGGAGTATAATCCACAATAGATTATTCAAGGGAATTGAGAATCAGGAGAATCGATGATCAATAAGCATATCTATGATGGATTTAACTAGTTGAACATATTTCTCTCATATATATTTACAATCAACTTTTGCATTCATAGTTAGTTTATTCTTGCATATTAGGTTAGATTAATCATTCCAAACCCCCCCCATATTAGTTACTTGGCACTTAAGTAATAACACATTTACATGAGTCTCTGTGGGATCGACCCTTGCTTACCATTCTACTCAGATTGTTTAAGTTAGGATTCTTTGATAGGTAAACGACTGAAAAATACCTCATCAGTTGTGCTCAGATTGGTCAAGTTTTGTTCTTTTTACGTTTTTCAGGACTCAGCCGAGTCGGTAACGACCCTCCTAGGGTCGGTACCGACCCTGCTGTGCAACCCAACTTCTGTGCTTTTTCTGTTTATTTTCTAGGTCACTCTCGAGTCGTTAACGACCCCCCAAGGTCGTTACCGACCCTGCCGATAGATAGTCGCTTCTTTCCTTTCAATTTCTGTTTTACGAGATCACTCCAGGCTCGTTAACGACCCCCTAGGATCGTTACCGACCCTGTCTAAGACCCCGTTTTTGCTTTTTGATTTCGTTTTTTGTTTTTTTTTGCTTACAATGTATGCCAGCTGAAGGTCGTCGAGCAAACAAAGCCATGGCTACACCTGAAGAACTAGCTAAGCAGATTGCTGAACTCTGTTTAGAGATAGAGGAGATCCAGAGAGAAAGGGAAACCATAGCTGCTAAGGCATATGAAAAAGCTAATTACATGTGGGGTCCATATAGGAACTATGGTGATACTTTTTATGCATGGAGGAATTACAATCAGCCCACATGGGGCAATTATGCATACGCTCAAGGGAGCCAACTTCCTCAACAAGAACAGAGAGTTCCACCTTACAGACCCTCTAACTATCAAGAGACGCCATCATGGGTGAATGGACACTATGCAGGGATCAATGGAGTGAACAATAAAATTAATGGGGTCCAAGCAAACCTTAACAATCAAATGGAACGGTGGGGCAAGTTCGAGATCTGGAAAAAGAGCGTTGACTCACAACTTTGTAATCTAGCTGCACCGATTCCAAGACCTCAAGGGCAACTTCCGGGCCGACCTGAAGAAAACCCTAGAGGACAAATTGCAGCCATACACCTCAAAAGTGGCAAGGAGTTGCCAGATCGAGCCAAGCCTAAAGACACTTAGCACGGCAACGAAGATGATGCTCCGATTAGGCTCGTTACCGACCCCAATAGGTTCGTTAATGAAGCTCCCCTGATCTATAATGCGCCATCCATGCCATGTAAGTTTTCCGAACCAAACTCTAAGTTCGTTACCGACCACACCAGGGTCGGCACCGACCCTTCTTGTGCACCAGTCGACTCTCTTGTCGATTCGGTAGGGCCTCGATCCGGGTCTCTCTCTATCTCTAGTCCGTCAAAAACTCTTCCTTTCCCGATTAAAAAGTATAATGATGTCACAGAAGGAAAGTTTAGACGGTTTGTTAAAATTCTTCAAGGGCTAAATATTTCAATTCCATTTACCGATACCCTTAATGAAATGCTTGCCTACGCTAAATTTTTGAAAGAGATTTTGAGTAGGAAAAGATCTATCTCAGAGTTGCATAATAAGGTCCATTCTATAAAGCTCCTTGAAAAACTCGGTGATTGACTGGCTTAGAATCGTTGATGCCAAATCAAAAATAATTCCCTAGTTACTAAACTAGTATAGTCAGTAAGTCAGGGTCGAACCCAAGAGACACTTGTATCCTAAGTTTTATTATTATCAACTAAAAGAGGTAACAAAGGGGGGATTTTGGACTTAAAACTAGAAACTAAGAATTGAAACAAACAAAGCAAGAAAGCAAACAATGCAAAAGTTGGATTTTTATCAATTAGGGAAAAGCAATCCTATTCAAGTATCCACTTTTCTTCCTTAAGTTATTGATCCTAGATTCAAACAAGTTATTTCTTTTAGTTATTCCTATCCTGATCAGAATTATAGCATGGAAACGAGACATGCAAACTTAATATTCAAACAATTCATGAAACGATCATAAATAATAAGAGTATTAGCATTAAGAACAAGGATAAACAGGATACATGCAATTGAATTCCAGCGAGTCAAACAATTAATATGCATTCAAATCTCTTTTCAATTGTTTTAGTCCAACGAGTCCTAAACCAATTGAGTTGCTACAAAGATTAGGCCTTGCTATGAGAAAACCTAGATCTAGCAATAGATAATATTAATTCCAACAAGTTAGCTAGGCTTGAAAGAATCAATACAATCAATAATAATCACGCACAAGAGAATTCAAATAACCTGTAGAAATAAACCCGAGTAGACGAATCTCACAACAACTTAAGTCTGAAAAGCTTCAACTTGAATAGAATTTAGGGAGTTTAGTTTTCCATGAGAGAAAAACACAAAAGTCTGAAATTAGGTCTAAGAGAGAATACCAACAAAGTCTGAAAAATAACCTAATATAGTCTCGAACCTGTCGGAATTAAAAAGATAAAAATATAAAATAATAAACTAAGTAGATAAATATGAACGTGCGTCAGATCCAACAGACCGCGATCGCCACCCAATCCTAGCCGCGATCGCTGCCTGGCTGCAAACCGCGACTCCACCGGCGACCTCAACAACCGCGATCGCCACCCAAACATGTTCGCGATCGCGGCTTCGTGTCATCGCGGTCCTCAATGGCGATCTTGTCCTCCTCGACGTCGTCCACCGCGATCGCCCTTAAGAGTGGCGGCGATCGCGGTCTTCAGAATCCTTCGAGATCTTCAAATCTTGCTAACTCTGAACTTCCGACCTTCAAATCTGATCTTCAATAATGCTCATAATAGGCCTAAAATACTACAAAAATATGTACTAAAAAGTCCTAGTTATGCTGTACAAAACACAACATATCAAATTTCCCCATACTTAGACCTTGCTCGTCCTCGAGTAAGCTCAAAAATAAAATCAAGCATGACAAATCAATAAAGGTCTACAGACAACAATGGGAGAAAATGATCTAAAATTAAAAAGCACTCAAAATAATCTCATAACCCGAACCCATGTAGAGAAATAATGAGCAAAAGACATGAAAGCTCAAATCACACACCTCACAGATACAAGATATAACACTCAAGCTCCAAAAGTGTAGAGCAACCTAGGATCTACCCAACATTAAAAGTGTAATCCCCAAACCCCAAAGTAGAATATGATCCTAAACACTCTGATTTTACCACTCATTCTACTTAGGCGCCCTTTCGGGTTTTCACCTAATCACTCTTTTCATTTTTCTCAATTGTGCTCACAAATACTCACATATCTCATTAACCTCTTATTACCCCAGCCTAATGCTGGTCCGGGTTACCTACTTATTACCTGAGCCGCCCTTTCGGGTTTTAGCTCATCCCAGGATTTTCTATGCCTTTTTTATATTTTTATGGCTTTTTTTAGACGAATCTGAAATGCCAAAACTGAAATGCATTTGTACATATATACAACAGTGAGTACTCCCTACCCCATACTTAAACCTTTCATTGCCCTCAATGAAATAAAGACAAATCAAATAAAAATAAAGGAAAGGAAAACAGAAGACTCACTGTGGGGAACCTGGTGGCTGGTGATACTGTGACCAATCAGGAAAACCTGGCCACATGTGGCTGAAAAACTCACGGTGTTGCACCTGCACTCGCTGTATGTCTTGAATTGTGGATGCAATAGCACTCTGCTGAGCTACCAACTCTCTCTGCCGCGCCACAATATCTCTCTGAGTGGAGATTATCTCATTCTGGGACACAGTAAGTCGTCCCATCTCCCAGAACATCCGGTTCTGCCAATCTGAATTAAAATGCACACCCAACTAGCTCTACCTGCAGCAGCATCCCATGTAGAGGTATCTCCATATCCTCCATATCCACCTCTGTAAGTAGCAGCTCCACCATCACCATAACCAGTATATCCTCTTGTCGCCCAACTCGATGTACTCGCTGGTGTTGTACTAGAACTGCCACCCCATCCAGCTGATGACGTCCCAACACCACCTCTAGGTACAAAACCAGCACCACCATCTCTAACATCTCCTCCTCCGTCCCCAACATCACCATCATCAGCATCATCATCATCCTGATCCTCCATGTCTACATCAGGCGCAGGCTCCTCCTGCTGTACCCCACCCCCACCAGCAAAATCAGACAAGATGTATAGATAAGCTAAAGCAGGGCCAGCGGGCATGGCTCTAGGAAGACGCAAATAATCCTCAGTTGGAAATCCCGTAGTCCATATATAACCCTGCTCTGCCGATCCCTTCAAACAAAGCGCTCTCTTCAGCTGGTTCTCATTATATATAAACTCAGCACTATCAGGCCGTCCAAACCTCTCCTCACTCACAAAGTCTCTGGCAATCGGAGTAATCATCCCACCTATAGCAATATTACTTGAATCCTTCCTCAGGATCTTCTTGATACTCCCAATAAACAACTCAACCCAATCAGGAATTACATTCTTCATAGGCATCAAACACCAAATCATGCTCAAGTCAAAGCGGGACGCCTTATTAACCTCCCCCTGTCCCAGAAAACTCATAGACATCACCTTATGACATAATCTAATGCAAGGATGGGTAATGCAGTAGTTATATTCCCCCTTCTTAGGAAAAAACCCAAAACCTGTAATCGCCTCCCAGAAATCATTAAGGCATGACTCTTTACTAATTGAATCCCAATTCTCAGTAGGCACACTAGTAATCGCAAAAACTCCTCTCAACCCCTCTCTGTCTATATAATATGGTTCATCCAGAATGTTAAATTTTAACATACCCTCATCATCCTGAAACGTAGACAGAAATTCCAGCAATATGTTCCCATAAGTAGGGGCATTCAGTTCAATAAAACCCCCTAATCCACCATTCATCAGAAACCCTCTAGTACAGTCATACATGCCTAGTGTCCCAAGCATCTCAACATCAAAGAATTTAGTACTAGTGAATTTTCTCTTAGCCAAAGAATCCCATTTTCTCTTTTGTGCAGGAGATAACTTCTTAACAGGATACTCCATCTAATTAGTGCAGCTATTCAGATCAACAGTAGAGGCGAAGAAGCAACTTATAGAAGCAGGAAAATCGAAACTGTTGGTAGGCCGCGATCGCCGTGTAAAGGAAGCGCGATCGCCTTCAAGTCAAGGCTGCGATCGCCGATGGTGGGGGCCGTGATCGCGGTTCTGCAGCGATCGACGATTCCGAAGCGGTGATGCAACTCCGACACCGCGATTCCCTTCAACTCCGAGCCGCGGTCGCCTCTCTGGTTCGACTTCAACAACCCGTCAATGGACCAAGAGGGATGTTTATGGTGAATTGAAAGGTATGGGGGAAAAGTTTTGGGATTTTTGTAGATTTGATTTTGGGGGAGAAATAGAGAGGTAAAAGAAATTTTATGAACGGATTTGGATTGAGGACGGGATGAGGATTGTAGATCCGAGTTTTGTGTTGAGTTTGGAAGAAATTTTTGAGGAGGGTAATGGAGGTTGAAGAGAGTGTTAATAGTGGGTGATGGAGGTTGAAGAAGAAGTGAGAAATAGAGGAGGAAGGAGAAATAGAATGTGGATGAAGAGGGGTGGGGCCGACGGTGGGAGTTGCCCCACTGCCTCGTGTGATTTATTGTATTTTTTTAAATCTCTGAGGTGGTCGCGATCCCTGCCTTATGGGGGACGCGATCGCGGCCTGCGCAAGATACCGTCAATTCCTTTTTCGAAAAACGCCCCGCAATCGCCCTTTTTAAGGGACGATCGCAGTTTGTCCACATAAATGTTCTTTCGAACCTAGTACCTGCGTGTTAGCCTCAAGAGATTGAAAATGAAAACTAAACAAAACAAAAACAGAAAGAGAGAAAAAAAACTTACCTCGGGTTGCCTCCCGGTACAGCGCCTTTGTTTAATGTCGTTGGCTCGACAATGGTGCCCTTTTTAGTTGGCAATTGGGGTTGGATCATCAAGACCCATCTCTTCTAGCACTTCATGGTTGACTCCCTCATGGTATTTCTTTAATCTATGACCATTAACCTTGAACACCTTTTGGGAATCCCCATCCAATAATTCCACAGCCCCATGTGAAAAAACTTGAGTAATTGTATACGGTCCAGTCCATCTAGAACGAAGTTTTCCTGGGAAGAGTGTGAGACGAGATTGAAATAGAAGGACCTTATCTCCAACCTTGAATTCCTTCCTTAGGATGTTCTTATCATGCCTGCTTTAGTTTTGTTTTTGTAATTCACAACATTGTCATAAGCATACAATCTCAACTCTTCCAACTCTTACAACTGTAATTTTATGAACTCTCCATTCTCTTTAATGTTGAAATTGCACTTTTGGACCGCCCAATAAGCTTTATGCTCAAGCTCAACTGGCAAGTGACAACCTTTGCCATAAACTAATCTGAAGGGAGACATCCCAATGGGTGTCTTATAAGCAGTACGGTAGGCCCATAAAGCATCATTGAGTCTCAAACTCCAATCTTTCTTGTTAGGCGCCACCGTCTTCTCCAGAATTGATTTTATCTCCCTGTTGGACACTTCAGCTTGTCCATTGGTCTGGGGATGATAGGCTGTAGAGATCTTCTGAGTGACATGGTATTTTTTCAATAAAGCACTAACAGTCTTGTTGCAAAAATGAGTACCCCTGTCACTGATTAGAGCTTTTGGAATCCCAAATCTGGAAAAAATGTTGTCCTTAAGAAAACCTGCAACTTCTTTTGAATCATCAGTTCTGGTGGCCTTTGCTTCCACCCACTTGGAAACATAGTCCACCGCAAGTAAAATATACAGATTCCCATAGGAAGAGGGGAAGGGTCCCATAAAATCAATGCCCCAAACATCAAAAATTTCACAGAATATCATTCGAGATTGAGGCATCTGATGTTTCTTAGAAATAATACCCACCCTCTGACAACGATCACATGATTTACAAAAAGCATATGCATCCCTAAAAATGAGGCCAATAAAAACCAGCTTCTAAAACTTTCCTAGCAGTTTTATTAGTCCCAAAGTGACCCCCACATGCATAGGAATAACAAAAAGACAGGATATATTGTACCTCAGAATCCGGGACACACCGTCGGATTACATGATCTGAGTAGTGCTTCCATAAATAAGGATCATCCCAGACATAGAATCGGGATTCATGACACACCTTGTCCTTCTGAGCCTTGGTAAAATTAGGAGGAAACTCCCCTAAGACGAGGTAGTTGACTATATTTGCGTACCATGGCCTGAACGAGTGGATCCCACAAGCAAACTCCTCGAATCGCGACTCGTGTTCGCCGTCGCCGCCTGGACCGCGATCGCCGTCGATGTTGGCCACGATCGCGGTTTTCTGAGCCGCGGTCGCCTCTTGTTCTGGCAGCGATCGCGGTGTGACACCAGTGTTGACTCCGAAAAGCATGTGTCCTTGAATTTGTTCTTGGCTTTCTGACTTGTTTTCCACATGTACAAGCCGGCTCAGGTGGTTAGCTACAAGATTTTCGGCTCCCTTTTTATCCCGTATCTCAATATCAAACTCACTCAACAAGAGGATCCATCTTATCAATCTCGGCTTAGCCTCCTTTTTCGTCAATAAATAACGAAGTGTTGCATGGTCCGAATAAACTATCACCTTTGTTCCCAGCAAATACTGTCTGAACTTCTCCAAGGCAAACACTACAACAAGCATTTCCTTCTCAATGGTGGAGTAGTTCCTTTGGGCATCGTTTAGAGTCATGAAAGCATAATGTATGACATGAGATGCTCTAGCTTCCTTTTCACCCAAAACAGCCCCAACAGCGTAGTCACTTGCATCACACATGATCTCAAAAGGTTGAGACCAATCCGGGGCTTGAATTATTGGGGCACTTATTAGGCGTGTTTTTAGCTCATCAAACGCCTTTTTGCATGCCTCATTGAACTCATAAGGCACATCCTTCTTCAGCAAATCACACAATGGGGCTGAGATCTTGGAAAAGTCTTTAATAAACCTGCATGGCCTAGAAAAGAACGCACTTCACGCACATTAGTAGGATAAGGCAAAAAGAGAATAATATCAATCTTTGCCTTATCGACCTCAATACCTTGGATGACACTATGTGACCTAACACAATGCCTTGCTCAACCATAAAATGACACTTCTCAGAGTTTAGAACCAAATTGGTTTCCACACATCTTTGAAGGACTAAAGCGAGATGGTTTAAGCAGGCATCAAAGTCGTGTCCATGTACTGTAAAGTCATCCATAAAAACCTCTATGAAATTTTCAATATACTCAGAAAAGATGCTTTCCATACACCGTTGGAGCGTACCGGGTGCATTATACAATCCGAATGGCATTCTACGGTATGCAAAAGTGCCAAAGGGACATGTAAATGTCGTTTTCTCCTGGTCCTCCGGTGCAATAGCAATCTGAAAGTACCCTGAATAGCCATCTAAAAAGCAATAATAGGAACGACCGACAAGTCGCTCAAGCATTTGATCAATGAATGGCAAGGGAAAGTGATCTTTTCTGGTTACCGCATTCAGCTTACAGTAATCAATACAGACTCTCCAACCTGTCTGGACTCGTTTGGGGACTAATTCCCCATGCACATTCTCTACCACTGTAATGCCTCCCTTTTTTGGCACAACTTGGGTCGGACTAACCCATTGACTATCAGAGATGGGATAGATCATACCTGCATGTAGGTGCTTCAACACCTCCTTTTTTACTACCTCCATCATAGGTGGGTTTAGTCTTCTCTGTGACTGTCTGGATGGCTTGGCACCATCTTCTAGGAGGATCCTATGCATACATGTAGATTGGCTGATCCCTTTGATGTCAGCAATAGTCCAACATGGAGCTGTCTTGTGCTCTTTCAGTACCTGCACCAATTTTTCTTCTTGTTCCTTGGAAAGCTTGTTAGAAATAATGACAGGAAAAGTGTCACCATCTCCAAGAAAGGCATATTTTAAATGCTCAGGGAGCTGTTTAAGCTCAATTTTAGGTGCCTGTACTACAGAAGGAAGCAATTTCTCGCTAGGGAGAGTTAGTGGTATGGGCCCAATGGCCAAAGCATCAGCAGGGGATTCACAACAAGCACTCAGATCAGCAAGGATTTCATGATATCTATCAGGCAAATTGTAATCCAAGGATGAAATTTCGATGTCATTCTCAAAAACAGATTGTAACTCATCACCATAAGTAGTATCAAAGAAATCTTGCACAATGGGATCAATGACATCAATAGAACAGAGAGAATGATCATCCTGGGGGTATTTTATAGCATTATCCATACTATATTCAAATTTCTCCCCATCAAATTCCATAGTTAGGACAGCTTTACAAATATCAATTTTTTTTTGCAGTTTTCATGAAAGGACGTCCTAACAGAATGGGTGCAGCATGCACATTGATATGCTGTATTTCATATAGCATAATTAGGACTAGTTAATACATTTTATGTATAGATTTAGGTCCATTTAGTGCTTGTAACGATATATGAGTAGAAGACCGAAGACTTGAAGAAATTGGAGGAATTGAAGTCGGGATTAGAAGATCGAGAAGTGAAGGCCGCGGAGCTGAGCAGTCCGCGGTGGAGCCAAGACTCAGTGCCGCGATTGCGGTGGTCTAAGGCCGCGGTAGCGGGTCAACGTTGACTCGGAGGAAGATTCTGAAGTCCGCGGTCGCGGCGGTTGTTCACCGCGGTCGCGGAAGTCCACGTCAGCAAGATCTGAGGCGGCGTTTTATCTATCTATTTATCTTTTATTTTAGTTGCCTTTTATATTTTTATTCCGATATTTTTCGAGACTATTTAATTTTAGTTTTCAGACTTTGTTTTGTATTCTGCTAGACCTAATTTCAGACCTTTTGTGTTTTTCTCTCTTATGGAGAACTAAACTCTTTATATTCTATTCGAGTTGAAGCTTTTCAGACTCAAGTTGTTGTGAGATTCGTCTATTCAGGTTTATTTCTACAGGTTATTTCAATTCTCTTGTGCTTAATTATTATTGATTGTGTTGATTTCTGCTTGTCTGGCCAACTTGTTGGAATTGATATTATCTATTGCTAGATCTAGGTTTTCTCGTAGCAAAGCCTAATCTTTGTAGCTACTCAATTGATTTAGGACTCGTTGGACTAAAACAATTGAGAAGAGATTTGAATGCATGTTGATTGTTTGACTCGTTGGAATTCAATTGCATGTATCCTGTTTATCCTTGTTCTTAATGCTAATATCCTTATTATTTATGATCGTTTCATGAATTGTTTGGATGTTAAGTTGCATGTCTCGTTGCCATGTTATAATTCTGATCAGGATAGGAATAACTGAAAGAAATAACTTGTTTGAATCTAGGATCAATAACTTGAGGAAGAAAAGTGGATACTTGAATAGAATTGTTTTCCCTAGTTGATAAAAATCCAACCTTTCTGTTTGTTTGTCTTGTCTACTTTAATTTTCCTAGTTTTAGATTAAAATACCAAAATCCCCCCTTTGTTACTTCTTTGAGTTGATAATAATAAAACTTAGGATACAAGTGTCTCTTGGGTTCGACCCCGACTTACCGACTATACTAGTTGTGTAACTAGGGATTTATCTTTGATTTGGCACAACGACTTTAAGCCAGTCAAATTTTGGCGCCGTTGCCGGGGACACTTTTGTTTCATTCTAAGTTTTTATTGCTACCAACTCTGGTGTGGACCCTAGTTTATGGTCCACACTCGTGCTACTAATTCTTCTATTTTGCCTCTTGATTCAGAAATCGAAAGGACTCTTTCCAGGTTGAGACGTGAAGCTCGGGAACAAATCCGTGAATTACCTTTCAACTTGGATTCTGCTGAAACTGAGACAATTGGAGATTAGACTTTGAGGCAGCTAACTGCCCCAAACATTCAATAGCAACCCCTGGCTGTTGAGTTTCCTGCGCTGAATGAAGGTGTTAAGTTTGAGTTGAAATCTGGTTTGATCCATCTTTTACCCCAATTCCATGGGCATGGTGGAGAAGATCCAAACAAGCATCTTGCTGAATTTGATTAGGTCTGCTCAAGTATGAAGCCTGCTGATGTAACTGAGGACTACATCAACCTGAGGGCGTTTCCTTTCTCTCTGAAGGATTCAGCCAATGAGTGGCTCTACTATCTTTCTCCAGGATCAATAAATACCTGGAATAAGATGAAAGCGGCGTTCTTGGAGAAATACTTCCCTTCGACCAAACAGAACAGTCTGAAGAAGAGCTTGAGCAACATTGAGCAACAGGCTGGGGAAAGTCTGTATGATTATCATGAGCGATTCAAGAGACTGTGTGCCAGCTGTCCATATCATGGGTATTCTGATCAAGACCTGGTACTGTATTTCTTTGGTGGATTACTGGATGAAGAGCGTAGAATGGTGAATGCAGCTTGTGGTGGGAGCCTAATGAATAAGACACCAGCAAATGCCCTTGAGCTCTTCTCTGAGCTATCTGAGAACTCAAGGCAATTCAACAAAAGAACTGGCACTAAAGAGTCAATGCTGTGGACTCCTCGTCTGTTATAAAAGCTGAACTGGTAGAGTTGAAAGATATGATGAAGAGGTTCATGCTGTCAGGAACCCATCAACAATTGAAGGCATGTGAAATATGTGATGATACACTACATCCTACTGATGCCTGTCCACAACTCCAGGAACCTCATGCTGAGGTTAATGTTGTAGGAGGATATGGACCCCCTAGACCTCATTTTGATCCATACTCTAATACATACAACCTAGGTTGGGGGGCCCATCCAAGTCTGAGGTATGGGAATCAGAATCAACCTCAATATAATCATCAACAAGGAGGAAATCAGCAACCCAGGCAACCCTATGTTCCTAGACCTCCAGTTCAAAATTAAAACAACTCATTCAATGTTGAAGAGATGTTTGCCAAGCTAGCTAACACAGTAGACCAGTTGGGACAGAACACGCAAACTAGCATCAAGAGTACTCAAGCTAGTATCAAAAATATAGAGACACATATCAGTCAACTGGCTACTACAGTTAGCAAATTAGAGGCCAGAGATTCTGGAAAATTGCCATCACAACCTATCAACCCAAGGGAGAATGTGAGTGCTATCACATTAAGAAGTGGAAAAGAGCTAAATAGAGACGTGGAGGAGAATGACGATCCACGAGCTAACAGTTCTGATTTTCTGAAGACCGATTCCGCGCCCGCGGTGAACAATTCCCGCGATCGCGGAACCCCAACTGAGAGCATGGTGATTCTAGACGAAGCCTCCGCGCCCGCGGTGACCAACCTGAAATTCGGATCCTGAAAAACCCGAAATTCCGCGACCGCGGGACCCTCTCGACCGCGCCCGCGGATCTGTAGCTGAGCCCGAAAATGCTTATGTTCGCCCAGATTTCCCTTCTATGGTTTCTCAGAAGCCACCCCTTCCTTTCCCTGAAGCACTGAAAGACACAAGGAAGCGAGAGAATGACAAGGAGATCTTTGAGACGTTTTCCAAGTGTGAGGTAAATATCCCTTTGCTCAATCTAATTAAAAGTGTTCCTAGGTTTGTAAATTTCTGAAAGAATTATGCACTATCAAAAGGAACCAAAAATTAAAAGGGAAACAGAAAGTTAAGGTCAGTGGACATGTCTCTGTTGTATTTCAAAGGCGCATGCCTAAAAAGTGCAGTGATCCAGGCATGTTCAACATTCCCTGCATAATAGGAGAAACTAAAATAGATAAATCCATGCTTGATTTAGGTGCTTCTATTAATGTTATGCCTTACTCTGTTTACACTTCACTAGGCCTAGGACCCTTGCATGAAACTGGATTTATTGTTCAATTAGCTGATAGGTCCACAGTCTACCCGAAAGGGGTTGTTGAAGATGTCCTTGTTATGGTAGATAATCTGATTTTCCCTGCTGATTTTTATGTGCTTGATATGGATCATGATGTGCATGCTGCACCCGTTCTGTTAGGACGTCCTTTCATGAAAATTGCTAGAACAAAAATTGATATGTGTAAGGGTGTCCTAACTATGGAATTTGATGGGGAGAAATTTGAATATAGTATGGATAATGCTATGAAATACCCCCAGGATGATCACTCTCTATGCTCAGTTGATGTAATTGATCAGATTGTACAAGATGTATTTGATACTACTTGTGTAGATGAGTTGCAATCTGTTTTAGAGAATGACATAGATCTTGCATGCTCAGATTATGAATTACCTGAGAGATATCATGAAATTTTTGCTGATCTAAATGTGTGCTATGAAACTCGTGCTGATGCTTTGGCCATTGGGCCCATACCACTAACTCTCCCTAGCGAGAAATTGCTTCCTTCTATAGTACATGCACCTGAAATTGAGCTTAAACAGCTCCCTGAGCATTTAAAATATGCTTTTCTTGGAGATGGTGACACCTTGCCTGTCATTATTTCCAACAAACTGTTCAAGGAGCAAGAAGAAAGACTGGTGCATGTACTGAAAGAGCACAAGACAGCTCTAGGATGGACTATTGCTGACATTAAAGGGATTAGTCCTTCTACATGTATGCATAGGATACTCCTAGACGATGGTGCCAAGCCATCCAGACAGCCGCAGAGAAGGCTCAACCCACCTATGATGGAGGTAGTCAAAAAGGAGGTACTGAAGCTCCTACAGGCATGTATGATTTATCCCATCTCTGATAGTCAGTGGGTTAGTCCGACCCAAGTTGTGCCCAAGAAGGGTATCACAGCGGTAGAAAATGTGCATGGGGAATTAGTCCCCACACGAGTTCAGACTGGTTGGAGAGTCTGCATTGATTACCGTAAGCTGAATGCGGTAACCAGAAAAGATCACTTTCCCTTGCCATTCATTGATCAAATGCTTGAGAGACTTGCCGGTCGTTCCTATTATTGCTTTTTAGATGGATATTCAGGGTATTTTCCGCTTGCTATTGCACCGGAGGATCAGGAGAAAACGACATTTACATGTCCGTTTGGCACTTTTGCATACCGCAGAATGCCATTCGGATTGTGTAACGCACCCGGTACATTCCAACGGTGTATGGTAAGCATCTTTTCTGATTATATTGAAAATTTTATTGAGGTTTTTATGGATGACTTTACAGTACATGGTGATGACTTTGATGCCTGTTTAAACCATCTTTCTTTAGTCCTTCAAAGATGTGTAGAAACCAATTTGGTTCTAAACTCTGAGAAGTGTTACTTTATGGTTGAGCAAGGCAACGTTTTAGGTCATATAGTGTCATCCAGGGGTATTGAGGTCGATAAGGCAAAGATTGATATCATTCAGTCCTTGCCTTATCCTACTAATGTGCGTGAAGTGCGTTCTTTTTTAGGCCATGCAGGGTTCTATCGCAGGTTTATAAAGACTTTTCCAAGATCTCGGCCCCATTATGTGATTTGTTGAAAAACGAGGTGCCCTTTGAGTTCAATGAGGCATGCAAAAAGGCGTTTGATGAGCTGAAATCACGCCTAACAAGTGCACCAATAATTCAAGCCCCAAATTGGTCTCAACCTTTTGAGATCATGTGTGATGCAAGTGACTACGTTGTTGGGTCTGTTTTGGGTAAAAAAGAAGATAGAGCATCCCATGTTATACATTACGCTTCAATGACCTTAAATGATGCCCAAAGAAACTACTCCACCACTGAAAAAGAAATGCTTGCTGTAGTGTTTGCTTTGGAGAAGTTCAGACAGTATCTTTTGAGGAAAAAGTTGATAGTATATTCAGACCATGCAGCGCTTCGTTATTTAATGACGAAAAAGGAGGCTAAGCCAAGACTGATTAGATGGATTCTCCTGCTGAGTGAGTTTGATATAGAGATCAGAGACAAAAAGGGAGCTAAGAATTTGGTGGCTGATCATCTAAGTCGACTTGTGCACGAAGAAAATACACCAGGAAGCCAAAATCAGATTCAAGGACGTTTCCCTGACGAAACATTGTTCGAAGTTCGAAACAGCGATTCCGCGATCGCGGTGAAGGTGTCCCGTGCCCGCGGAGCTGAATCAGACATTAGTGAATCTGCTGAGACTTCCGCGATCGCGGTGACCAACCTCCGCGCCCGCGGAGCTGAGATCGACAACGACACTAATCCTCGATTTGAAGAATTAATTTTTGGGATCCATTCATTCCGGCCATGGTATGCAAATATTGTCAACTACCTCGTCTCGGGGGAGTTCCCACCTACTTTTACCAAGGCCCAGAAGGACAAGGTTCGTCATGAATCCCGATTCTATGTCTGGGATGATCCTTATTTATGGAAGCACTGCACAGATCAGGTAATCCGATGGTGTGTTCCGGATTCTGAGGTACAATCTATCCTTTCTTTTGTCATTCCTATGCATGTGGGGGTCATTTTGGGACTAATAAAACTGCTAGGAAAATTTTAGAAGCTGGATTTTATTGGCCTCATATTTTTAGAGATGCTTATGCTTTCTGTAAATCATGTGATCGTTGTCAGAGGGTGGGTAATATTTCTAAAAGACATGAGATGCCTCAATCTCGCATGATATTCTGTGAAGTTTTTGATGTTTGGGGCATTGATTTTATGGGACCCTTCCCCTCTTCCTATGGGAATCTATATATTTTACTTGCGGTGGACTATGTTTCCAAGTGGGTGGAAGCAAAGGCCACCAGAACTGATGATTCAAAAGAAGTTGCAGGTTTCCTTAAGGACAACATTTTTTCCAGATTTGGGATTCCAAAAGCTCTAATAAGTGACAGGGGTACTCATTTTTGCAACAAGATTGTGAGCGCTTTATTGAAGAAGTACCATGTCACTCAGAAGATCTCAACAACCTATCATCCCCAGACCAATGGACAAGCTGAAGTGTCCAACAGGGAGATAAAATCTATTCTGGAGAAGACGGTGGCGCCTAACAGGAAAGATTGGAGTTTGAGACTCAATGATGCTTTATGGGCCTACCGTACTGCTTACAAGACACCCATCGGGATGTCTCCCTTCAGATTGGTTTCTGGTAAAGGTTGTCACTCGCCGGTTGAGCTTGAGCATAAAGCTTATTGGGTGGTCCAGAAGTGCAATTTCAACATTAAAGAGAATGGAGAGTTCAGTAAATTACAATGGCAAGAATTGGAAGAGTTGAGATTGGATGCCTATGATAATGCTGTGAATTACAAGAACAAAACCAAAGCATGGCATGACAAAAACATCCTAAGGATGGAGTTCAAAGTTGGAGACAAGGTCCTCCTATTTCAGTCCCATCTCACACTCTTCCCAGGCAAACTCCGTTCCAGATGGGCTGGACCATTTACAATCACTCAAGTCTTTCCACATGGGGCTGTGGAATTATTGGATGGGGACTCTCAAAATGTGTTTAAAGTTAATGGTCAGAGACCGAAGAAATATCATGAGGGAGTCAGCCAAGAAGTATTAGAAGAGTTGGATCTTTTCGATCCAAATTCCGGTGCTGAATAAAAGGGCTAAAATGTCGGGCCAACGACATTAAATAGAGGCGCTGCTCGGGAGGCAACCCGAGGTAAGTTTTCAGTTTATTACTTTATTTTATCATTTTGGATAGTTTTTTTTTTTTTTTTAGTTTTTTTTTCCTTTTCAATCTTGTCGGACTAACATGCAGGTACTAGGTTCGAAAGAACAAAAATATTTTGGGGAATTTATTCCTCGAAGTACACAGAAAAAGGCGAACAGGTGCCAGTACACAACACCGTGATACCGGGGGTCCTTCTCCGCGATCGCGGTACTGTTCATCCGAGAGATAATAAAAAAAATATAAAAGGACTTGATGGAAATGCCGGTTTTACCCCTCACCTACCGGCCGGCCCTACCATCTTCTTCCTCCCTTCCTTCTACCATTTCTACCATTTCCACCATTATCAAACCTTCAAACCTCTCAAGCTCTCAAACCAAAATTTTCCAACTCCACCAAAAATCAAAATCAAACCCGTTTCCTTAACCCTTTCGCCATTCTAAACCCAAATCCGTCTTCCAAATTCCCAAATTTTCACTCAAAAACCCTCAAATCCCCATCTAAAATCCAAACAAAATTTCTCCAAATATCCCTCAAAACCTCTCCAAATCCACTCGTTCCTCTCGGATTTCCCATTAGGAAGCCACCGCGAGCCATCGCAAGCCACCGCGTGCCAGCTTGGAGCCACCGCGAGCGAAAAAACCGGTATCCCGCGGAGAACTGCAGTTCGTGATCGCGGTGACCAGATTCCGCGCCCGCGGACCTTGACAGAAGCCGGAAATTCCACTTTGTGAGTTTGATTTCGCCCTTCTTCGGTTTATTTGTTTTTATGGCGTATCCAGTTAGGCTGAGTAGGGATGAGAAGGCATTGTGGAATGAAATTGATAGGAAAACCATGTTGTCTACTAAATTTTTCCATGAACCGACATTGCATACGTTGGATTTATATCATTCGATTCAACAGTTATTACAGCAGGGTGGCTTAGGTGGTTTGATCCCTTTGCATGCACATACATATAAGCCTCTAGTATTGGAATTTCTGGTTACTTACAGAGAGCATGATGATGGTAGTATTAGCTTTAGATTGCTTGAGAGGAATTACTTACTGACTAGGAATCAGTTAGGTGAGTGTTTTGGGGTGACGAGTCAGCCTACAGCTGGTTGGGCTGATATTGAGGATAACCTGGGGGCGATGCATTTCTGGACTGCAGTGACCCACACTACATATAGTCTTGGCCCTAGGTTACAGAATTACAATATTGTTCATCCGGGGTTGAGGCTTTGTCATAAGGTGATTTCTAACACCTTCTTAGGGAATGGAGAGGTTAATAAGATGGCTGCTAAGGATGTTTCTATGATGTGGTGTTTGATGGGGGATCAACCTGTGGTCCCTGATTGGGTGACATTATTTTTACGAGCTGTGAGGAAGGCCCGGTCTCAGTCCGGGAAGATTGCTTTTGGAGGCCTGGTTACTCTGATAGCCTTGCGTTTTGTGAGCTTGGATGTTATACGGGGAAAATATAGAGTGGCAGTAGGTGGTGGGATTCGCTTTGATCTGTCACAACTAAAGAAGGCCAAGTGTTTATCTAAGGGTGAGAATGGAGGTTGGATCTGGCATTGTGGTGGGGATCATGATGCATATTTACGTCTGCCTAGGGAGTTTGGAGTTGAGGTGACAGTTGCTGATTATTATATGGAGTCTAATGTGATGGTAGTAGAGGATGTACAGGAAGAGGA
Source organism: Fallopia convolvulus (assembly GCA_964016875.1). Lineage (NCBI taxonomy): Eukaryota > Viridiplantae > Streptophyta > Magnoliopsida > Caryophyllales > Polygonaceae > Fallopia > Fallopia convolvulus. The sequence continues at coordinate 15,893,168 of OZ024724.1, forward strand.
AGAGGACGAGTATGAGCAGTATGATGAGCCTCCGCAGGGACAACACGAGGCTAGTCCTTCTGGTGATGGAGATGCTCCAGAATGGTATGAGGGGATGACTTCTGCTATGGCGCACTTGAGTACGAGGCTTGATTCTATGGCTGATCGGCAGGATTATTTTATCAGAGAGCAGGCTAGTATGAGGAGTACTTTAGCAGATGTGGGGAGGAATATTAGAGATATGTCCCTCACCATGGATCAGATGAGGGAGCGTCAGGAGGCATTTTATCAGCATTATTGGCCTCAGTACCCTCAGTATTTTCCACCGCCAGGTCCTTCACAGTGAGTCTTCTGTTTTCCTTTCCTATATTTTTTATCTGATTTGTCTATATTTCATTGAGGGCAATGAAAGGTTTAAGTATGGGGGAGGGAGTACTCACTGTTGTATATATGTATAGATGCATCATTTCAGTTTGAGCATTTCAGAAGTTTAAAAATAAAAATAAAAAATAAAAAATAAAAAATAAAAAATAAAAAAATAAAAATAAAATAAAAATAAAAAAACCATAAAAAAAGGCATAAAAATCCTGGGATGAGTTGAAAACCCGAAAGGGCGGCTCAGGTAATAAGCAGGTAACCCGGACCAGCATTAGGCTGGGGTAATAAGAGGTTAATGAGAGATGTGAGCAATTGTGAGCACACCTAAAAGGAAAATGAAAAGAGTGATTAGGTGAAAACCCGAAAGGGCGCCTAAGTAGAATGAGTGGTAAAAATCAGAGTGTTTAGGATAATATTCTACTTTGGGGTTTGGGGATTACATTTTAGATGTCGGGTAGATCCTAGGTTGCTCTACATTTTTGGAGCATGAGTGTTATATCTTGTATCTGTGAGGTGTGTGATTTGAGCTTTCATGTTTTTGGCTCATTATTTCTCTACATGGGTTCGGGTTGTGAGATTATTTTGAGTGTTTTCTAGTTTTAGATCATCTTCTCCCATTGCTGTCTGTAGACCTTTGTTGATTTGTCATGCTTGATTTTATTTTTTGAGCTTACTCGAGGACGAGCAAGGTCTAAGTATGGGGGAATTTGATATGTTGTATTTCATATAGCATAATTAGGACTAGTTAATACATTTTATGTATAGATTTAGGTCCATTTAGTGCTTGTAACGATATATGAGTAGAAGACCGAAGACTTGAAGAAATTGGAGGAATTGAAGTCGGGATTAAAAGATCGAGAAGTGAAGGCCGCGGAGCTGAGCAGTCCGCGGTGGAGCCAAGACTCAGTGTCGCGATCACGGTGGCCTAAGGCCGCGGTCGCGAGTCAACGTTGACTCGGAGGAAGATTCTGAAGTCCGCGGTCGCAGAGGTTGTTCACCGCGGTCGCGGAAGTCCACGTCAGCAAGATCCGAGGCGGCGTTTTATCTATCTATTTATCTTTTATTTTAGTTGCCTTTTATATTTTTATTCCGATATTTTTCGAGACTATTTAAGTTTAGTTTTCAGACTTTGTTTTGTATTCTGCTAGACCTAATTTCAGACCTTTTGTGTTTTTCTCTCTTATGGAGAACTAAACTCTTTATATTCTATTCGAGTTGAAGCTTTTCAGACTCAAGTTGTTGTGAGATTCGTCTATTTAGGTTTATTTCTACAGGTTATTTCAATTCTCTTGTGCTTAATTATTATTGATTGTGTTGATTTCTGCTTGTCTGGCCAACTTGTGTGAATTGATATTATCTATTGCTAGATCTAGGTTTTCTCGTAGCAAAGCCTAATCTTTGTAGCAACTCAATTGATTTCGGACTCGTTGGACTAAAACAATTGAGAAGAGATTTGAATGCATGTTGATTGTTTGACTCGTTGGAATTCAATTGCATGTATCCTGTTTATCCTTGTTCTTAATGCTAATATCCTTATTATTTATGATCGTTTCATGAATTGTTTGGATGTTATGTTGCATGTCTCGTTGCCATGTTATAATTCTGATCAGGATAGGAATAACTGAAAGAAATAACTTGTTTGAATCTAGGATCAGTAACTTGAGGAAGAAAAGTGGATACTTGAATAGAATTGTTTTCCCTAGTTGATAAAAATCTAACCTTTGCTCTGTTTGTTTGTCTTGTCTACTTTAATTTTCCTAGTTTTAGATTAAAATACCAAAAATCCCCCCTTTGTTACTTCTTTGAGTTGATAATAATAAAACTTAGGATACAAGTGTCTCTTGGGTTCGACCCCGACTTACCGACTATACTAGTTGTGTAACTAGGGATTTATCTTTGATTTGGCACGACGACTTTAAGCCAGTCACACATCATGATCCATATCAAGCACATAGAAATCAGCAGGGAAACTCAGATTATCAACCATGACAAGGACATCTTCAACAACCCCTTTCGGGTAGACTGTGGACCTATCAGCTAATTGAACAATAACACCAGTTTCATGCAAAGGTCCTAAGCCTAGTGAAGTTTAAACAGGGTAAGGCATAACATTAATAGAAGCACCTAAATCAAGCATGGCTTTATCTATTTTAGTGTCTCCTATTATGCAGGGAATGCTGAACATGCCTGGATCACTGCACTTCTTAGGCATTCGCCTTTGAAATACAGCTGAAACATGTTCACTAACCTTAACTTTATGTTTCCCTTTTAATTTTTGGTTCCTTTTGATAGTGCACAACTCTTTCAGAAATTTAGCAAATCTATGAACGCTTTTAATTAGATTGAGCAAAGGGATATTTACCTCACACTTGGAAAACGTCTAAAAAATTTCCTTGTCGTTTTCTGGCTTCCTTGTGTCCTTCTGTGCTTCAAGAAAGGGAGGAGGTGGCTTTTGGGAAACCATAGAAGGGAAATCCGGACGGACATATTGATCATTCGAAATTGGAGCCTGGCCGCGATCGCCATCAGAAAGCCACGATCGCGGTTCTTCAAATTTTCGGGAATCACCGTCACCGCGATCGCTGCCCGATGTGGACGCGATTGCGTCTTTATTTTTCTCAAATCCCGAGGCCTCAGTTAAGTGGACGCGATCGCCGATGGTGGGGGTCGTCACCAACATATCCGGGTAACAAATAAACTCCGAAAAAGCAAAATAAAAGAGATCTAGAGCAAAGGATTCACCACAACAAAGTTATGCATGCAAACATGAATCAAAGATCAACCAACAATAATCTCATGAACGACTTTCGCCATGAGCAAACAAGCACAAATCTCAACTTTCATAAATATCTAAACTTGCAACCCTACTTGTTATCTAAAGGTTTTAACTTTCGCTTCAACCCAAATATTATCCAAATTCACAATTTAATTTTTCAATTCAATTATGAACATGAACATGCCTTAACTTTCATCAAGGAATTGATAACAAACAAGAAGAATAAAGGATAGAGATTAAAAGGAATGGTTTAATCAAAGATTCATACTTTAATCATGCACAACTCGTCGGGTTTCACCCCAACCCTAGAAAAATAGACTACTCACGATCCATCACGCAATCAACAATTGAAAATAAAAGAGAAGACATAATTCAAAACCAAACAAACTTCAATTGAAAAGACAACTTACAAATCTCAAGCAAACCTCCAAGTCTCTCTTAAAATTTTCCAAGAGCTTGGAATAAGAGTTAACCTTAGAAAACCAACTTGCAAACTCGTTCTGTCTCTTGCTCCAAAAAAACGTCTCTCTAAAAAGCGTCCCTCCCTAAAAACTAACCCTAAAAGAGCCTTATATAGTGGTAGAAATATCTTTATAAGGAAACTAAATTCTATCTTAAAAAGGCCCATAAATAAAACATTTACTAAAACCTAACTTAAGGCGCAAGTTTATTTCCGCTAGGCACGAAGGCGCTCGGTACCGACCCAGAGTGGGTCATCACCGACCTAGGCAACACTTGATTTTCTTCATTTCTTTGCCCGAAACTTTCTCCAAAGCTTGGTTCTTCTTCAATGTTTCATAATTGTTCTTGGTCTTCTAAGACTTCCTTTAGCTCCTTCTAAGGCATCTTCATCTTGCAAACTTCATCATGAAATCATCAAATCTTCAAATGCAACGACTCTCGGCCTTCTATCAATATCACCAAAAGACAACTCTAACGCCACCTTGTAGAAAGCTTGAAAACTCGGGATATCTCCTCCTCAACGCTTCAAATACCTACAAAAACAACAAACAAGCACAAACGACTCCAACTCTCTAAAGAGGGTCGGATTTCTATGCAAAACAAACACAATAGACCTAAAAACGACTCAACCTAGCTAGAAAACTACCCACAAAAACCAACTAAAAAGTGCGACATCAAAATACCCCATACTTAGACTTGCTTGTCCTCAAGCAATCACTCAACATGAATCAATACCCAACAACAAAACTTCAAGAATAGCCCTTAAGGAAAAAGAAGCACAAGTAGAATAGTGAACAAAAAACTTCCACATCATAGCACACATGAACATTTCTAAGCAATCACAATCCAACCTCACCAAGGAATATGTCTCACTCAACTCTCAAAGTGTTTAGGGTATAGCAATAATCACTTGACTCAAATTCCAAACACAAAACCTCATAGTCAATGGAACTTATATCAACAAACTCTCCAACGAAGAAGTCAAAACAAGTCACATCATTAAATGAACTTAGGGGGCTCAATGAAAACTTCAAAGAAGTCTCCATTCGGCCGGGTTGTAATGGGACTTGGTAATTCAAAGGGTGTGGGAATATTTTGGCCTTGTGGTGCTAACTAATTCGGGAATCAAAAATCCTAGACTACACATCACTCACCCAACATTCTTCCTTCTTTCAATCACCAAACATTTCAATCCCTTCAATGCACTTTCCTTTTCACATATCATCATCGTCTTTTTCACACTTTGAAGGCTTGGACCCTTGCACTTATTATATGATTTACCCCGTTGTTTTTTTTTTTAACTGAGGGGGGTCGGTACTGATGTCTCTTTATTTGGTGGTGTTTTATATATGATTCCCTTTGTAAATATGTTTCTTTTTCCCTTTTCTTGTGTGTTTTGTTCCTTTTTAGCTTAGTTCCCGTATTTCTATGAGATTTAGAGACTATGCGCGTTTTATGTGTTTTGTAGGTGTTTTGGCATGGATTAAGGGTCGTTTTGAAGGAGAATCGGAACATGGAGCAAGGCCCGAGCTTAAGAGGGAAAGAGAGGAGCAAGCCATGAAGAAGAACAAGAGAAAAGCCAACCAGAAGAAGGTGGAACGAGGTCCGGATCGAGTTAGAACCAACGCCGGACCCGAGATGATTTTTCGACCTCGGATCGACTTGCCCAGTAAGTCGGGCCCGAGGTCCTCCGTGTCGGTCCGAGTCGGTCGCTGGCTGGATTGGGCTCCAAGGCACGAAATTGTAAACTACCACTTTTGCCCCTCATCTATTAAGGCTCTCTTGTCTTCTAATTAGACTGGTTCCCACACACTAAGAAGGGACCAACTCTCAAAAACTCTCAAGAGGATACTTGGAGAGCAAGGAGGAAGGAGAGGAGAAGGAGAAGAGAGGAAATCGGCATAGGAGAAGGAGATTTGATAGGTTTAGTTGATAGATTAGCTTTGCCTTGTTTCGATTTTGTGGATTTGGAAACCTTGGATTGGAGTTTGTGGATTGGTTTCGATTTGTGAATGAAATTTGGCTTTGGTTTGAGATTGATGATGTTGATTGCTTTGCTTTGTGATTTGTTTACTTTCTTTGTTTGTCATATGGAGTAGATCTCCTTGATCTTGGGTTATGGGGGAAAACTCTAGCTAGGTTGGGCTAGAAACCCCAATTCCATAAGCCTTGAGTGCTTGATCTAGGAACCCACTCTACATAGAGCTACAATTCCTTATGAAAGTAAGGAATCAAGGCTTGTGATTGGCAAAGTAACGAAAGTGAACATTTGTCCATCTCAAGACCTTGCTTCGAAGGGGATTTCCCCAATGATCAATGTGTAGAAGTGGTTGGAACGAGGGTGAAAGCACCTCGATCCTATTCCGATCATCACTTATTGCTTGAATTGGGGTGGAAAAGCCTTAATCTACTAGAGAAGGAACCAAAAATCCCAAGATCTACTTTCAATCTTTGAGTTCAATAAAACCAGCTACATCGGGCCCGACTTGCTCTACGTCGGTCCCGACTTCCCTCTTTGTCGCCAACATCGGGCCCGACGTGACACTTGTGTCGGTCCCGACTGTTCTCTTTGTTTTCCTTTGTTTTAAGTTCTCCTTTCCATCTTTCTAGTGTTTAGGCACCTCAATCGAGTAGATTTCCTGAACGTTCGACACCCACCACGTGCTACAACGGGGTCGGGTTATAAATTGTATCTCTAGACCCTCGCATTCGTGAGCGATCAAAAGATTGGCGCCGTTGCCGGGGAATTCTAAGTGCATTGAGTGCCAATTTGGTGAGTTTCTTGTGTTTTGGTAGTGATTTGGGTGAGGGAATAGCCCAAACCCTTTGTTTGTTTTTGATTTGTTTTGGTTTGTGTCTTTGTTTCATAGGTGTATGCGAGCTCGTTCCTCCCGAGGAACACTTGAGCTTGAGTTTGTGAGTGATCCGGAAAGTATTCCCAAAGAAGCCCGAAGAAGGAAAAGGATGGAGAATCAAGCTCTCCATGGTGATGAGGAGTTGGCTCAACTTAGGGCCGAAATGGCTAGATTGCAACTTGAGAAGGACAATCAAGAGGCGGTGGCAAGAAGAGAACGGGAGTAACGGATGAGGGCCGAGGCTCAACTCAACGCTCTACCCCGGAATGCACGTCAATACATGCATCCGGAGTTGAGGGTACCCGAACCTGTTATTGTGCTTCCCGAGGTTGCCAAGAATTTTGAGATCAAGACGCAATTCATCTCCCTCATCAAGCGTGATCAATTCGAGGGTCGTCCACATGAGTGTCCCATAGAGCACGTCAAACGCTTTGTGGACATGTGTGAGACGATCTCTACCGACGAGGAGACGTTGGAGTATGTGCTTCTAAAGGCGTTCAAGTGGTCACTTGGGGGCAAGGCCACACATTGGCTCGAGAGCCAAGCCCCTAGGTCGATCACAACTTGGAAGGCACTCCATGATGCTTTCTTGATGAAGTTCTTCCCGCCCTCAAAGACAAGCGAGCTAAGAAGGAAAATTGCAAGCTTTCAACAAGGTCCGAATGAGCCTCTCTTCGAAGCATGGGTTCAAGGAGATGTTGCGCCAATGTCCTACTCATGGCCAACAACCATATGTGCTCCAAGACATCTTTTTCCAAGGCATCAATCCGGCAACGAAGGACAAGCTCAATCTCCACACCGATTGTGGGTTCATAGACTTGACACCGGATTAAGCTTGGGAGCTACTTGACAAGCTATCCGATTATGAGGCCATGTATGGGGTGAGTCAAGCTAGCAAAGAGGTAAAAGTTCAAGGTGAAGGTGCAAGGAAGTTATATGATCCAAAGGGAGAAGACATTGACAAGGATGTGAAGCTCCAATTCCTTGAAGGTGAAGTGAGCAAGCTTAAGAGGCAAGTCCACTACTACAAGCAAAATGCTAGAGCTTGTGAGGAGTGTGGATCCTTTGCACATGCTACACAAGTTTGTCCGAATGAGAGCCGAGTGCGCTTGGCCGAGCAAATTGAGGAGGCAAACTATGTTCGAGGAAATTTCGGTGGAAGAGGCAACTTCAACAATGGTGGTAATGGCCGGTGGAACAACGGGCCCGACGTACCCAGCAAGTCGGGTCCGACGTTCCCTGAAGTCGACCCAGCAGGAAGATCAAGTCCTCTGCCCCGGACCGAGGTTGAGAGTGAGTCGGGCCCGACGTACCCAGATGTCGATCCGACTACTCTGCCTCAGCTCTGCCCCAGGACCGTGATACACGACATCGGGCCCGACATGGTGCCTAAGTCGGTCCAACCAGGAAATGTTGCAAGTGAAGTGGGGAAGTCCAAGGAATTTGATCCAAGCAAGATTCAAGGTGCAACAACTCTTCCATATCCCTCAAAGAAGCCGATTGTTGAGAACAAGTTCAAGAGGTTTCTCAAGCTTTTGCAAGGTTTGAACATCTCTATCCCGTTCACCGATGCATTGAGCGAGATGCCATCCTATGCCTAGTTTTTAAAGGAGATTTTGAGCAAGAAGAGGTCGATAGTTGAAATGCAAGATGAGGTCAAGACCTTGGAGTTACCGCAAAAGCTAGGAGATCCCGGTCGGTTTGCTATCACTATTGGTGTGGGGTCTCAAAACTTCCAAGCCTTATGTGACCTTGGGGCAAGTGTTTCGGTGATGCCCGCTAGTATTTGGAGAAGGGCAAATTTAGGTGAAATTGAGCCGGCCGATATGTCCCTAACTATGGCCGACAGTTCCATCATCAAGGCTAAGGGAATATTGGATGACGTGCCGGTGCGAGTTGGAAAGTACTTTGTTTCCGATGATTTCGTGATCTTGGACATGCACGAGGACCCCTTGGTCCCAATAATCTTAGGAAGACCATTCTTAGCTACGGCGGGGGCAAGGTTTGATGTCAAAAACGGCAAAGTTTCCTTTGAGATTGGTGAAGAAAATGTCGATTTTCCCTTCAACAAGGCTTTGAATGAGCCGGACGCCTTGGCTATCCTCAAACTTGAAGAGAGTGCCAAGAGAAAAAGAGAAGAAGTGGAAGTTGCTAGAGAGGTCATTGTGTTGAGAAGTGATGAAGGGTTCAATAAACAAATACAAGCAAGGGAGTTGTTGGAGCAAGTTGAGGAACAAGATGAGTCAAGGATCAATGCTAGCCCAAGGAGAAATGAAGAGTATCCTTACTTATATCCTTTTGATGTTGGTGATGACCACAATTCTTTCCAAACTTTTGATTCCTACATTTGTTTAAGTGATTTGAAAGATGACTTAGGAGACTCCTACATTTGCCTTAGTGACTTGAAAGATGAATTGGTAGAATCTCCTAGGAATTCTTTGGATAACTTTGGTGTAGGAAAAGAGGAACATGATGGAGCAAGTAAGGAGGAGAAATCTCATTCGTTGGAGGAGTATGATGAGAGAGGCCCGAGATCGGAGAGCCATGCCTATATAGACCATCGTTGGTGGTTTTATGGGTATGAGGGAAATGGGAATGGGCACAACAATGGCGAGCAATTCACCGTGTTTCACCCTCCATGAGATTGAGGTTAGGAAGTCAAGCTAGTGACTCTAAACGAGCGCTTCTCGGGAGGCAACCCGAGCTAGTAGCTTTCTTTTCGTAATTTTAGTTTGATTTTTCTTAGTTTAGCCTAGCTTTTCTCTAACCAATCTCTATTTAGTGTTTTGTGGATTTTTGGTGTTGTGTATTCTTCAAGGTTGTGTAGGATTTGAGGTGAAAAAAAAATAAATGGAAATATGGAGAAAGTAGTTGCAAGAGGATGGAGTAAAATTGGTGATCCGAGCACCCACATCGAGCCCAGGTAAGTCGGGCCCGACACAGGGACGTCGGTCCACGACATCGGTCCAACCCGATCGGACTGGGTGGAATTCCATTTTTGCCCTTTGACCTAATTTGTCCCTTTCCCCCATTAAATGCCATCCCCCACCTACCTACCATCTTCATATTAACCACCATTCCCAAAATACAACCCATCTCCCTCACAATCTCAAAATCGACCCCCCTCTCACCATACTCGACCCACACATCTCTCCCTTTCTTCATCTCGATCCAATCACAAAAAAGCCTCCCTAGCCCGATTCCAAAGAAAAATTTCGAGTTCAATCTCGTTCTTCATCCCCCATCTCGATCTAGGTTGAGAAAGTTTGAGTTCTAAGTAGATTGTTTGCTTAAAAGTCCAATACTCTTCAAATCTGGTACCATGGAGACTAGAGCTTCATCATCTCATGCGGAAAGGCCGAAGAAGAAGTCCAAGAAGTCAAGAAAAGAGCCAAATTTGGATGATGTTTACTTGGAGGATGATGAGCAAGTTGAGAGTTATGCAAGGTATATGGCGCTTGAGCATCACCAAGGTGGCTTGATTGGGAAACCGTGAAGAAGATGGGCATGGATCAAGCTCTTCCAAGGTGCTACTCCCACATCGGTCTCAATGGGATGCTAAGGTGGGACAACACCCACTATCCCACCCTCACCTCGGAATACATGGCCACTTTTGAATGCACTTATGATAATATGGAGGATGAGGAAGGGGCGATCACCTTCCAATTGGGCAATGAGGACCACAATCTCTCTCTTAGGGATTTGGCTACCGACTTCGGGTTTCCATGTCCAAAAGAAGAGACTGACGTCGACAACGAGAAGGTGAACCAAGTGTGGCGGCATGTGGCCGGGAAGAGCGAGATGAGAAAGGGCGCCAGCACAACCAAGATTGCTAGCCCTCTTTTTCGGGTCATGGTGCGAGTTTTGGGATGTGCAATCTATGCTCGTCATGAGTTGAACAAGCTGATGAAGGAAGAGATTATGTTGCTACATGAGATGCTCTTCCACACCGAGAAGCCCATGAACCTTGCATGGGAGTGGGTAAAGATGGTGCGAGACTTCCAAAGCTCCTCTTGGATCTACTTCGGCGGGATGATAGCAAGGCTAGCCGTGCGTCTAGGAGTCGACCTTAACAAGTATTCTCCGGCTCCGAATGGTGTTGAGTATATGAACATGAAGTATTTCAAGAAGTCCAACATCATCAAGGAGAAGCTTTACATGACTTCTTTGGCCCCTCACTCGAGCTATGATGGTGTGTCCATCCGGTTGGTGCCCAACCTCTATGATCTTTCTCGGTATCACAATTGGTACCATGTGTGGGCCGGCAAGCCACACTCATTTGGTGACCCCGAAGGTGTAAGAGAGGGGAGGCGACAACAACCTCAACACATTCGGTTTACCTCCCCTTCATCTTCACCGGATTCCGACCAAGATAACTTTGTGTTTGCACCTCGTGGGGAAAATGAAGAAGATGAGCGCTTCCAAGGCTTGATGGCCAACCTCCGAGCCACGCACCAAGCTCCAACATTAGCGGACCGAGGTACACATGACATCGGGACCGACTTCCATCAAAGTCGGTCCGTTGCCTTCTATGGTGATGAGGTCCCGAGACACTATGAGCATGGAGAGGGGAGTGGTACAAGCTCAAGGTGGCGGTTATGAAGGCTACGCCCAATGGTATGGTCCGGGAATGGTGTTTCCCGAGCGACAACAAACGGTGGACATGTCCTTCTTGGCCAACCAAATCGCCCATCTTCAACTTCAACAAGAGAATGTTCTTCAAGAGGTCCATCAAGTGAATCTTCAACAACAATACATATACCAACAACAACAACAATTGCTTCAACAACAAGGTGCTTTCCAAGCTAGCCAAGAAGAGATGAACCGAGCCCTCGGCTACACTAGGCGAGAGGTGGATGAGCTTAGAGAGGTGGAGGACCAAAGGTGGCGGGTCCAAGATAGCTTCAACACATGGATGAGCGGGAACTTCCCTTCCCGTGAGGACCAATGGACGCGCCCGGATCCTCAACTCCAACCACCACCACAAGACTTCTACCAAGAGCAAGTGTACAAGAGGGAGCAGCAAGCGAGACTCCAAAGAGGATATAGACGTGACAACCCCTTCGAGTGATTCTAGACATGCCATTGAAGAATAAAGAAATTGTGAGCTCTTTGTACTCTTCTCTCTTGCTTTTAAGTTTTGGTTTCCTTGTTTGATGGGGACATCAAAATTTTAAGTATGGGGTGGGGGTAAGTGTGCTCATGATTTCACTTGCTTGTGTGTGTTTGTTATTTTGAGGATATTTGGTTTTCGGTTTCTAGTTTGTGTTTGGGATGTTTGTTTCTTGGTTTGTGGTTTGATGAATGACATGGATGATTGATTTGGTTTTGAATGGATGAGTCTTTGTTTTTGGTTTTGTATAGAGAATTTTGGCAAAAATCCATAAAAATTTGAAAATTATGTTGAAAACAACAAAAAGATTTTGTTTTTTTTTGTAGTTTTTGGACTAGAAATTCCCATCTTAGATGTCCAAATGAAAGCTAATGATGATGTGAGCATGTAAATTCCTTTGCATATTTTTGGATGGTTTAGCCTCTAAAAAGATGTTGCTTTTGATGTGATCATGATATCTTGCTTGTTTTATTGAACATGTGAGTTCTAGGATGAGTTCTTATGCAACTAAGTATGAGTGACCCTTGTGAGATTGATTTTTGGCCATTTTAGGGATGCTTGTTCATATTTGCATATCCCTCATGTTTCTGGTGTGATTAGCTCATGCATGCTTAGTAAAACTTGTTATTGCGGTGTTTATCTATTTTCCAAGACCGTCATGAGATTTGTCCTAGCATTGTCACATTGATTTTGAACTTTGTTCTTTTAGTCACATAAATGTTCCATATCCTACCATGAAGTGAATCCTTTGTTTGTAGCCCCGTTTTAGCCTAGGCCTTTGTTTGAAACTCCTCAAAAATATTATTCCTAGCCTTATATGACTTGACCCTTATGGGATTGGACTTTAGAAGAGAGGTTTGGATTGTATTTGAAGAGTTGAGATTCTCTTTGGTTTAAGGGCAAAGAATGGTGTTATGAATCATGTGGGTAGTGCATCTTTGTTGTGCAAAAAGAAAATGAAAAAAAAAGAAAGAAAGAAAGAAAGAAAATGTTGGAAATGGAAAGTGGAATGAAGGTAAAGAGCTTAAGTGAAGAAAAAGGGTCCAACCGTTACACACCACATCGGGCCCGATGTCATAAGAAAGTCGGTCCAGTGTAGAAAGTGTGGAAAATCCAACAAAAAGCCTAAGAGGAAAGATGAAGTGGAATGTTAAGTGAAATTTTGGGTTGAGAGGAAAAATGTTAAGTCTTTTGGATGAGTGTGAAATTGATTGTGGAATTTTGGTGAAGTTGGTGAGAGTTTAGGTTGTTCAATCCCCATTGTAAGCACCACAAGACCAAATAATTCCCACCTTGAGAAATACCAAAAGCCCCATTACAACCCGGCCGAATGGAACCTCTTTGAGAACCTCTATTGAGCCAAGTTCGAATTCTTTGTGCACGTTGTATTAGGCATCTCTAGGTGGAGGATTTGGTGATATTAGCTTCAATAGTAAAGTCCTTACTTGCATGATTTTTGAGCTTGAGTGTTCATTGCTATACCCATACACATGATGAGTGATACACTTTCACATATCCCTAAAGTGAGGCTTAGTTGCACTGACTCTATTCCTTGGACCACTTAATCATGTGTGATGACATAATCTTGCTTGAATATCAATCACTTGTGCTTAAATGTGTTTTCATACGAGGCTTTACTTGAAGGTTATGTTTCGGTCTTGCTTACATTGTTATTGCTTGTCTAAGTTTAAGTATGGGGTATTTTGATGTCTATTTATTTGGTGGTGTTTTATATATGATTCCCTTTGTAAATATGTTTCTTTTTCCCTTTTTCTTGTGTGTTTTGTTCCTTTTTAGCTTAGTTCCCGTATTTCTATGAGATTCGGAGACTATGCACGTTTTATGTGTTTTGTAGGTGTTTTGGCATGGATCAAGGGTCGTTTTGAAGGAGAATCAGAACATGGAGCAAGGCTCGAGCTTAAGAGGGAAAGAGAGGAGCAAGCCATGAAGAAGAACAAGAGAAAAGCCAACCAGAAGAAGGTGGAACGAGGTCCGGATCGAGTTAGAACCAACGCCGGACCCGAGATGATTTTTCGACCTCGGACCGACTTGCCCAGTAAGTCGGGCCCGAGGTGCTCCGTGTCGGTCGCTGGCTGGATTGGGCTCCAAGGCACGAAATTGTAAACTACCACTTTTGCCCCTCATCTATTAAGGCTCTCTTGTCTTCTAATTAGAGAGGTTCCCACACACTAAGAAGGGACCAACTCTAAAAAACTCTCAAGAGGATACTTGGAGAGCAAGGAGGAAGGAGAGGAGAAGGAGAAGAGAGGGAATCGGCATAGGAGAAGGAGAGTTGATAGGTTTAGTTGATAGATTAGCTTTGCCTTGTTTCGATTTTGTGGATTTGGAAACCTTGGATTGGATTTTGTGGATTGCTTTCGATTTGTGAATGAAATTTGGCTTTGGTTTGAGATTGATGATGTTGATTGCTTTGCTTTGTGATTTGTTTTCTTTCTTTGTTTGCCATATGGAGTAGATCTCCTTGATCTTGGGTTATTGGGGAAAACTCTAGCTAGGTTGGGCTAGAAACCCCAATTCCATAAGCCTTGAGTGTTTGATCTAGGAACCCACTCTACATAGAGCTACAATTCCTTATGAAAGTAAGGAATCAAAGCTTGTGATTGGGAAAGTAACGAAAGTGAACATTTGTCCATCTCAAGACCTTGCTTCGAAGGGGATTTCCCCAATGATCGATGTGTAGAAGTGGTTGGAACGAGGGTGAAAGCACCTCGACCCTATTCCGATCATCACTTATTGCTTGAATTGGGGTGGAAAAGCCTTAATCTACTAGAGAAGGAACCCAAAAGCCCAAGATCTACTTTCAATCTTTGAGTTCGACAAAACCAGCTACATCGGGCCCGACTTGCTCTACGTCGGTCCCGACTTCCCTCTTTGTCGCCAACATCGGGCCCGACGTAACACTTGTGTCGGTCCCGACTGTTCTCTTTGTTTTCCTTTGTTTTAAGTTCTCCTTTCCATCTTTCTAGTGTTTAGGCACCTCAATCGAGTAGATTTCCCTAGCGTTCGACACCCACCACGTGCTATAACGGGGTCGGGTTATAAATTTTATCTCTAGACCCTCGCATTCGTGAGCGATCAGGTACCGACTGGATTTGGGTCGGTAACGAGTTACATTTATACACTTTGAGCCCAAAACACTTCCTATTTTAAATTTCCCAAAGACAACACTCCTTATCTACCTTTCACAATCACTTTGTTTTCACCCAATCAATCCTTAACAATCTTCAACAATCCATTCTAAGTCATAATTCTCGGATCAAAGGGGTCAAGCTTATCATGGCTAGGGAATTCTTTTGTGGAGCTAGAAATAGGCTTTAAGCTCAAAATAAGGGGCTACAAATAGAGGGATCATGTATAGGTAGGAAAAGGAATATGATAGGCTCATAAGAATAAGTTCAAAATCATTTGATTTAATCAAGTAATGAGCATATCTCCATTGGTCTCAAGTTTAAAATAACCATGCCATTTTCAAGTGGTAAATTGCATTTGGAAGAGTAATTCACACATGAAAGAGAAAGGAGTAAGATGTACATCCTTTATAGGCCAAAAATATCTCACTTAGGTTCAATTTTTGTTGGATTGCTTTCTCTTAGAAATATGCATGCTCAATATCTATCATAAGCTCAAAATTCAAAAAGCAAGATCATGATTTAGGTAATTCTTAAAGCATGCTATAGGATTTACATGAAGATGCAAGCAATTTCCATCCTAAGACATCTAAGAAATAGGGCATTTATCCATCTAAAATTAAAAATAAAAAGACTCAAACAATGCTAAACACAAACAAACACATCAACAAAATACAAGACAACATATGACTCAAACAAGTAATCTCCCAAACCACCCCATACTTAAACATCAATGTCCCCATTGATTAAGAAAGTAAAGAGAAAGGAAAGAGAAACTGACTTGGACACTTTGAAGCGTTGGAAAGGAGGAGAATCACTCTTGAGGAGGTTGAGGAGGTGATAGCGCGTGGAAGCGTTGTTGTGCCAACCAGTTGTTGTATTCCACTTGAGCATTCCACCTCTCGGCATCTTGCTTGTGGTCTTCATAATACTCAATGCGGAAATCCTTCAGCTCATTTTGGTGGTTGACAAACTAATTGTGATGGTGGTTAAGTGCCCCGTAGAGATGGTGTTGGTGAAGCATAAGGGCGTCCTTCTTAGCTGAGAGAAGGGAGATATCGGGGTCGCCACCCGAACTCAAACTCGACCCCGAACTCAAACCGGTATGATATGTGCCTTGTCCTTGAAAATTAGAGCCGCCGGACCCATCAAAGCCATAGGGATGGGAGTAGTAGGGGACCGTGTCAGTCTGAGGTCCCATCGTGAAGTCCATAGGGTTGGCACCATGCTGATTGTGGTAGGTACCGCCCTCTGTTGGGTCATAACCGACCCCATGTGGGTCGTCCCCGACCCCCCCCCCCAGACTGGCCGTGTGGTGTTTCCCACTCAAAAACATGCTCTCTCGGTGGTGGGTTAGGCTCGGCTCTTGGAAACCTGCTGGGCTGACGTCTAATCCTCTCATCAATCCGGACATTTGGCACCAAGGGATAAGGTGTGGGGGCCCATACATCATACCAATTAGGGCGGTAGAAAAAGCTCAAAATTTTCTTTGGTGAGCACTACATCATGTGTTGTGTGGTCATCGATCTTGAACTTGTTGATGGAGCCGGTAGAGGATTGGAAGATAACCTTAGCATTTGTTAAGTACTTCACATCCATAGCAATGACCCTTTTTGAAGAATAGGTGGAAAGTGTGATTTTCAAGGACTTGGCAAGGAGAGCCACAAGCCAACCAAAGTAAGTGCTAGTGTGGGTCTTTTGGGCTTGGTGACTTATGATGGCATTGGCAAACTCGTACCCCAAATTCATGTGAATGGGCGTCTCAAAGATCATCGTAGATAAGCACGCAATCTCTTCTTTGTGGGGGCGCGAGAGCTCGTACCTTGGCCAAATTGTGGAGCCGAGGATGCGTAGGATAATCCTGAAAATTGGGCTAACAATGAACCGACTGGGAAGGGCGTTGGTGGGGAATTCAACCCTCCCGGTGAGGTAATGCCACAAATCCTTGGTAGGGAAGTCCTTCGCCGTGTACACTCCTGACGGTGCACAGAAGCCAACATGTTTGTTGAACTTTTTAATGTCCATCTCGTGATGCCTATTGCCGAGATGAAATCTGACAATGGACTTGTTGAAGTCGGTTTCATCCGGGTACAAGTGAAAATCAGACATGAACTCGCATGTGAGAGCCACGTAATATTCCTCAATAGGATGCAAGATAAGGTGTTGAGTCCCATCCAAGAGAAGCCCTCAAGCACCTCCCTATGGAAACCAATCTTATCGGCGCCGGCCCTTTGATAAGCTCGCACACTAACATATCTACGCCACATTTCAACAAACCTGTCCTTTTGCTCATTGGAGTCAAACTCCACACAATCCACCTTTTGCTTGTTTTTCTCTTGCTTCTGGGCGGGATGACTAGAAGAAGAGGCCATTGTCCTACAAAACGTTCAAACTTCCAAGATAATTTCCAAAGTTTTAAAGGACAAAACCAAACAAAGAACACATACATCACCACTCAAATAAGTACCCCATACTTAAACTAAGCAACATGCTCAAATTTTGTTAGAAAAAAAATCTCAACCAAGCATGCTTAATCATGAAGAGTAGGTAAGTAGAGGAAAATCTCATGCTAAGATTACTCAAATCATGGTAAAAGTAGCTCTATAAGCTTGCAATAATGAAGAGTACGAGGCAATCGGGGTCCGAACCTACCCTTGGAAGCTCGGTACCGAACTAATACACGCTAAGGCTCAACCACAACGGCACTTTTGGGTCGTCACCGACCCACCTTGGGTCGGTACCGACCATTCCGGGAAAAACCGAGCCCGAAATTTCAGCATAATTACCTTGGAATGCCTACCAAAATTCCGAAAAAATCATATATACTCACAATCAACCAAACAGCCAAGTATGTATCAAGAAATCCGCTTACAACCCACAATTCATCATGATATCATGTAGATTGACGAGCACTTTTACGTCGCTATAAAAGCACTGTCAAAGAATATTCCTAACTTCCTAACCTTAGCAAAGTGGAAGTAAGGGTCGAACCCACAGAGACTCGGAATATTTGTATTTAAGTAATATTACTAAACTAAAGGGGGATTTGTGATTATAAACTAAAATCTAAGTAATTAAAACTAATTAAAGCTAAGCAAGAAAGAATAAGTTGAGATTCAAATATGGAGAAAAGCATCCAACTAGTTTCGTATCCATTGCATACATGAGTTTTGATCATCGATTATCCTTATTTCAATTTCCCTTGACTAATCTATTGTGAATTTATAAATTCAAGCTTATTGTGGTTGTTAATATACACCGTCTTTAACAACCTTTTAACCAATTAACCTAGAAAACCTTCTATGTCAAGTTCATCATGCAATTAAGTTCAAAGCATTCAATAGAAACAATAAACATGAATTCTACCGTCTATTCATGAAGTCTTGTGATTAAATTCTCCGCCTTTGATTAACCTTATTCCACCGTCTATAAGTTTAATCAAAGGACCCATCCATGAATAATCAAATTCCACCGTCTATTTAATTATTCTAGTTGTAATTCAACCTAGAAGTAAAATAGGTGATCAAGCTATTATAATCCTAAGTGAATTTAATCAATTAAGCACGGAGAGATTCAATCTAGTCAAGGCAAACTAAAATAATTCAAATCTCACAAACAATCATGCATACAACTTCAACTAACTAGTTGGACATGAGAAAATTAGCTAGAAATCGACATCAAAGAAAAATCAAACTTACAAAAGTCAAATTGATCTTCAATTGCAAAACTAGGGTTTTGTCTCCCACAATTCTCCAATTTCTTCAATAGCATAAAACTCCAAAAAGATAGCATAAACCAATCCAAATAAAACCCTAAGGAAAGTATTTATATCAAGTCTAAAAAAATCTAAAAGAAATAATAGAGTCGGCCCACAAGATCTCGCGGAAGCCCAAGTCATCGCCGCGTCAACCGCCGGAGAGCAGTTTGGTGCACTTGAGAGCGCGGGGGCGCTCTGAGGCTTTTGGCCGTGCTCCGCCAGCAGCAATTTTAGTGACACTTCGGAGGCTGTTTTGACCCCATTCGAGTTGGAATTTGGACTCGGAGTAAATATGAATTGTAGCTCTTCGAGTTAGCTTTCCAGTGATACCAAATTCAGCTTCATCTGACCACTGTAGCTCCCAAAACAAGCATTGCAATATAGAGGTGTCAAAATAAGACTCCAATGCATGACCCGGATTTAAGCGTTCTTCTCACACAAGCTCTTGGGCCTTAACTCTTGATTTTTCCTTCGATTCTTCTCTTCAATGCCCACCAAGCGTCCCGAGGTCCGGTCCTTAGCCTCATAAATCCACCATGCTTCACCTTGCAACCTGTAATGAGGCACACAAACGCGTAGATTCCGAACTAAACCGAAATAAAACCTAAACTAGAACTTAAAGCGAAATTCTAACTAAACATGCATAAAACGAGAATAAAAACATGCTCTAAGACCTATATCTATATGCTCTATCATAGATCGAACCACTAAAGTATCTAAACAACCCAAACTTCCATATTCAAACTCAAGAACACCCAAAACCTAGATTTTCAACTAACCCCTCAAAGTATATCAAGTAATCTTGAATTTAAGTTCAAAGGAGTAGAAAAACATACCAATGATGAGTGAAATTAGGAGAATGAAAGTAGAAGAAGGGTCGTAGACGAGCACTAGAGTGGATCCAAATTTGAAAATTGTGGGGAAAGCGGTGAATTTTTTTGGTTTTTGGTAGAGGATTTGGAAGATTAAGTAGCACAAGGGTGGATTTTGGTAAATTTGAGAGGGGGATGATGGATTTGTGAGGGTTGGAGAGTAATGGAGGCACTGGGGAGGGAGATGGTCGGTAGCGTGGGGGAAAAGAAGGGGGGGAATAGGGTTAAAAGGAGTTAAAAGTTCAGGGACTTACCTGCAATTTTCGGAATTTCTGAAATTTTACCCTTTTTGCTTGTTGGGGTCGGTACCGACCAGATTTGGGTCATCCCCGACCTCCCCTGACTTTGTTCCCTCGCGTTGCAACTTGTTCCAACCCTCTTGTTCCCTTTCCGACGCCTCGGGTCCCTACAAAACGTTAGTGGAGATGCAAGACAAGATTCCTAGCTACTCTATACTAATAAAAACAAATTAAACTAAGCTAAACAAAAGAGAGTCAAAAAAACAAAAACAAAGCGGGTTGCCTCCCGTAAGCGCTTAATTTTACGTCTTTAGCTAGACGAGAAGTACCTCAGCTTAATCAGAAGATGTGAGAGCCCATGTGGCTCGGATTTCCTCATCGGGTTCGGCCCATGCATAGTATTTCTTCAATCGATGCCCTTTGACCTTAAAAATCCCTCCATTCTCGTCTATGAGATCGACCGCTCTATGTGGGTAGATGTGGTGAACAACGAATGGTCCACTCCATCGGGGTCGTAATTTTCCGGGGAAAAGTCGAAGTCTAAAGTTGAAAAGGAGTACTTGATCACCGTTATTGAAGGTCTTTGGGATGAGCTTCTTATCATGCCATTTCTTGGTTCTCTCCTTGTAAATCTTGGCATTCTCATATGCCTTGAGCCTTAACTCCTCTAATTCTTGAAAGTCCATAAATCTTTTTGCTCCGGCCGCGTCGAGGTCCATGTTGAGCTCCTTCAGAGCCCATAAAGCCTTGTGTTCAAGCTCGACGGGCAAGTGACATGACTTGCCATACACAAGATTGTAGGGAGTAGTGCGGAGTGGCGTCTTATATGCGGTGCGATATGCCCAAAGTACATCATCCAACTTGGAGGCCCAATCCTTCCTTGAGCGGGAAACCGTCTTCTCTAGGATGCTTTTAATTTGCCGGTTGGAGATCTCCACTTGAC
The DNA here is from genome assembly GCA_964016875.1 of Fallopia convolvulus. Classification (NCBI taxonomy): domain Eukaryota; kingdom Viridiplantae; phylum Streptophyta; class Magnoliopsida; order Caryophyllales; family Polygonaceae; genus Fallopia; species Fallopia convolvulus. Next base: position 15,913,691 of record OZ024724.1, read on the forward strand.
CACTTGTTTGGGGATGGTAAGGAGTTGCCACCTTGTGTAATACCCCATACTTGGTCAAAAGTGCCTCAAAGCTCCGCTCAATGAAGTGAGAACCGCCATCACTAATAAGGGCTCGGGGAACACCAAAGCGAGGAAAAATGTTGGACTTCATGAACTTGGCCACCACTCGAGCATCGTTGGTTCTTGTAGCTATGGCCTCGACCCCCTTAGAAACGTAATCGACTGCCATGAGGATGTAATTATAGGGGCCCAAAGAGGGAAAGGGTCCCATGAAGTCAATTCCCCATACGTCGAAAAGCTCGACCTCTAGAATTCCCGTGAGTGGGTTCTCGTTCCTCCATGTGATATTTCCCGTACCTTGGCACTCATCACATGCCGTGACATAAGCTTGAACATATTTGAAGAGGGTGGGCCAATAGAATCCGCTTTGAAGAATTTTTGCGGTGGTTTTGAATCCCTTAGCATGGCCGCCCGTTGGAAGAGTATGACAATGTCGGATTACTCCCTCTATCTCATCGTCCGGCACACAACGCCTAAAGATATGATCACTCCCTTGCTTGAATAGGTAGATATCGTCCCAATAGTATTGCTTGGCGTCGTGGAGGAACTTCGTTTTGGCTTGGGAAGTCAATCCATCGGGGATAATGCCTCCTACAACATAGTTAGCAAAATCCGCAAACAAAGGGGTTTTCGCCCCTCGAATAGCATATAAAGAATGGCAAGAGAGAATGGGAAGAGAAGAGTGAAGAATACTAGTAAGCACACAAGAAGAGGGAGAAGAGTGACCTGAATCGACCGTGGTGAGGGTCGGAGTCGTGCTGTCTGGCTCGGCGTCGGCCGAGTCCTGCATGTGGGGGGTCGTCACCGATCAATGAGCGGTCGTCTTCGACCCAATGGTGGTCGTCTTCGACCCAATGGTGTTCGTCTCCGACCCAAAATGGTCGACTTCGATCCGTAAGACTTCATTGCTTAAGAGAAGTTCGTCCGGGCGGGAGTCATTGATGGGCACTGTGTGTCCGGACTCCTTGATGTGCTCGATGGGTAACCGAGAAAGGTGGTCTGCCACAAGATTCTCCGCTCCTTTCTTATCCCTTACTTCAAGGTCAAATTCTTGCAATAGAAGCATCCACCGGAGTAATCTTGGTTTGGCGTCCTTCTTATCCATAAGGTAACGGATAGCTGCATGATGGGTGTAGACGGTTACCTTGGAACCCACCAAGTATGGCCGGAACTTCTCAAAAGAAAACACAACGGCTAGGATCTCCTTCTCCGTGGTGGAGTACTTGCTTTGGGCCTCATCGAGCGTCTTGCTCGCATAGTAGATAGCATGAAGCTTCTTCTCTCTTCTTTGCCCAAGAACCGAGCCCACGGCGTAGTCACTAGCGTCGCACATGATCTCGAAGGGAATTGTCCAATCCGAAGGTTGCATGATGGGGGCCGATACTAGTGCATCACGGATCCTATGAAAAGCTTCAAGACACTCGGAAGAAAACTCAAACACAACATCCTTCATTAATAGGTTAGTTAATGGTTTAGTAATCTTAGAGAAATCTTGAATGAACCTTCTATAAAACTCGACATGGCCTAGGAAACTCCTAACATCTTTCACAGAAGAAGGGGGTGGCAATTTTTGAATTAATTCTATTTTAGCCTTGTCAACTTCAATCCTTATGACCTAAGACAATTCCTTCTTGAACCATAAAGTGACACTTCTCCCAATTAAGCACTAGTTTTGTCTCTTCACATCTCCTAAGGACTCTAGCAAGATTAGCAAGACAGGAGTCAAAAGTAGTACCGTAAACCAAGAAATCATCCTTAAATACCTCCACGATATCCTCGATCATGTCGGAAAAGATGGCCATCATACACCGTTGAAAGGTGGTCGGGGCATTGCAAAGCCCGAATGGCATCCTCCTATAAGCAAATGTGCCATAAGGACACGTGAAGGTGGTCTTCTCTTGATCATCGGGATGTATCGGAACCTGCCAAAAACCACTATAGCCATCGAGATAACAAAAATAGTCATGCAAAGCTAATGTCTCTAGCACTTGGTCAATAAAAGGCAAGGGGAAGTGATCCTTTCTAGTGGCACTATTAAGCTTTCTATAGTCTATGCACATGCGCCAACTAGTGGTAGTCCTAGTGGGAACCAACTCGCCTTTTTATTCTCAACAACAGTAAGACCACTCTTTTTAGGCACAACATGAACGGGGCTTACCCACGAACTATCCAAAATTGGGAAGATGATACCTGCATCAAGCATTCTTAAGATCTCTTTCTTTACCACTTCCTTCATATTCGGGTTAAGCCTCCGTTGGTTCTCTATTGTTGGCATGTGTCCTTCCTCAAGAAAAATATGATGCATACACAAAGAAGGTGAGAGGCCACTCAAATCCTCAAGTGAGTATCCAATGGCCTTCCTATGAGTCCTAAGAACATTCAACAACTTTTCAACTTCTTCTGCATTAAGGTTAGCATTAATAATTACAGGAAAAGTGGAATTTGGGCCAAGAAACTCATACCTAAAAGACTCGGGAAGAGTCTTAAGCTCTGGAGTAGCTGGTGGTGGTGTAACAATGTCATCATCCTTCTCCATTTTGAAAAACTCCTCAAAGTAATCATTGGTGGTGAAGAGGTGCGCTTCGTCATCCACCTCCAGAAGGGTCGGCTCCGACCATAAAGGGGTCGGTACTGAGCCAGAGGCAATAGCAAAATCCTTAGAAACGATCGGAATGGGGGTGGGTGTTGAGCTGGATGTTGTCGGTGTCGACCTGGATGTGGTTGGTGCCGATCCTGCAGTTTCTTCCTCGTCTTCATCTTCACTTGTGTAAGCTCCAAGCAAGCGTTCGATCGGATCTTCACAGTCAATGTAATCCGAGCGAGTGTACAACATTTTCACTTCCATAGCTTCACCGGTCTCCTTCATCGTTGGATTGAACCGGAACTCAACCACCTCATTGCCGATTTCAAAAGTAAGGAGGCCTTTCTTCACATCAATGATAGCTCCGGTGGTTGCTAGAAAAGGTCGCCCAATAATGATCGGGACGACGGGATCCTCCGGCATCTCCATAACAATAAAATCATTAGGCACAAAGAACTTGCCAACTTGAATAGGGAAATCATCGACAACATCGGTTGGCTTTACACAAGAACCGTCTACCATATAGAGCCTCATATTCACCGGGACCAAAGGACCCATGTTGGTTTTGGACCATATAGAGAGGGGAAGAAGACTAGCACTTGCACCAAGATCACCTAAAGCTTTAAAGCGATGAGCACCTATGCCAATAGTAATTGCAAATTTACCCGGATCGCCGAGTTTCTCTGGAAGCTCTAGAGATCGCACCTCATCGGTCAGTTTGGACATCGACCGCTTCTTTGACAAGATCTCTTTAAGAAATTTGGTGTATGCGGGCATCTCATTCAAAGCTTTGGCAAAAGGAATAGTGATGTTGAGCCCTTGAATAACCTGCACAAAACACTTGAACTTGTCGTCCGTGGAATCCTTAGCCTTCTTAGATGGGAAAGGAAGCACCTTTGGTGTTGACGTAGAAGGAACAGATGTAAGGATTCCGGGAGGAGGGTCGGTCACGACCTGGGGAGGGTCGGTGACAACCTTTTCTGTAGTGGGGAGAGGGTTGGTGACGACCTTGGATTGGTCGGTAACGACCTCTCCTGAGCTAGACTAGTCCTTCTCGTCCTCTGTCTTCTTGCCTATTTCTCGATCATGCAACTTCTTTCCGCTTCTCAGATGGACCGCATCAATTTGACCTCTCGGATTCTCATCGAAATGACCTGGTAATCGCCCTTAAGGTCGTGGAATTTGGGCCGCTAAGTCACCAAGTTGAGAGTTCACATTCTTCCTCCAAGCTTCAAAGTCTCCCAATTGATTTTGAACTCCTTTAAGATTGGTTCGGACGCCATTCATTCCTTCAAGAAGTCCTTGTGCCCATGTTGGTGGCTCTTGGTAACCGGGAGGTCTATAGGGAGGGGCTCTTTGTTCTTGTGGTTGAAAACCTTGACCGTGGCCATTGTTGTTCCATTGAGGATAATTGTTGTTGTTGTTCCTCCCTGGAAAAGCATTGTTTTGACCTCGGTAGGGCCCTCTCATATAATTCGCCTCCACATAAGCCTCGGCGGCCCTCCACATTTGTACAAGAAGTGGTAGGATGAGATTGGGAACCACATTCTTGACAAGATTGAGTGGTGGATTTGTAGTGGCTTACTTGCTTCTTGAGTCGGTTTATCTCATCTTGCATAAATTGAAACTTCACATCTTGATCAATTGGTTCGACATTCGGATCATAAAGCTTCTTCATCTGAACCTTGACGGTTTGTTGGGTGCCATACATTGCATCATAGTTGGTGAGTTTGTCCAACAAAGCCCAAGCTTGATCGGGATCCATCTCAATGAATCCGCAGTCGGTGTGGAGGTTGATGCGGTCCTTTGTGGCGGCATTTATCCCTTGAAAGAAAATCTCCTAAAGCACATAGGGAGGTTGTCTATGAGTAGGACATTGCCGAAGAAGTTCCTTAAACCGCTCCCAAGTTTCCACAAAAGTCTTATTGGGAAGTTGATGATAAGAAGTGTGCGCTTTCTTAGCTCTGTAGTCTTAGCCGGTGGAAATAATTTTGTCAAAAACAGGTCGTGCAACGCCTTCCATGTATGGACCAACCTAGAAGGTAAGCTTTCGAGCCAAGTAAGTGCCTTTCCGGCCAAAGACCATTTGAATGCTTTCAAGAGCACATATTCAAGCGATACATCATCAGCGACAATGGTGTCACAGAGGTCAGTGAAGTTCTTGATGTGCACCATGGGGCACTCGGTGGGCTTGCCTTCAAATGGAGACCTCTTGATAAGAGTGATGAAGTGTGACTTTATCTCAAAAGCGTGCTCGATCACAGGGAGCACAATAGCAGATTCGGGAACTTTAAATTCAGGATGCATGTATTGTTTTGCGTTTTGCGGAATAGTGTCCAGTCGCTCCTATAGCCGCTGTGCATTTGCAGCCTGAGTGTCGCGGTCCGCTTGCATGTGCTCCATCTAAGTGCGGATTTGCTCTACTTGTCGAGTAAGAGCCTCAGCATCGGCCATTTCTCGTTTTTCTCTTAGCCTGCGGTGAAGGGTTCTCTCATGTTCGGGATCAAAAGGAAAATGATTGACTCCCCTTCGCGAACTAGAGGGCATACACCTGCACACACAATCACAAAAAAAAAACGAATTAGTAAACATAAAAGGGTATGGGCTATTCCCAAACCCGAAAGATAACTAGACAAAGAAACTAAAGTAACTCCCCGGCAACTGCGCCAATTTGTTGAAGGGTTTTACCTTGATCCTAACAAGCAAATAAATTTATTGATCAAGACCCCGTTGAGTACAGGGTGGTCAGGTTCGTCCACGGGAATTAGAAGTATCTAAGTCTAGCTCTTAATTCTAACAAAAATAAAACAAAACACACGCAACAAGTGCTCGACACCGAACCAACACCAGGTCGTCTCCGACCTACACACGACACAAAAACACTAGAAAAACTGGGAAGGACTGAGAGCATGGTACCGACCTAAAGGGAGTCGTCACCAACCTATCTGGGTAACAAATAATCTCCAAAAAATCAAAATAAAAGAGATCTAGAGCAAAGGATTCACCACAACAAAGCTATGCATGAAAACATGAATCAAAGATCAACCAACAATAATCTCTTGAACGACTTTCGCCATGAGCAAACAAGCACAAATCTCAACTTTCGTAAAGATCTAAACTTGCAACCCTACTTGTTATCTAAAGGTTTTAACTTTCGCTTCAACCCAAATATTATCCAAATTCACAATTTAATCTTTCAATTCAATTATGAACTTGAACATGCCTTAACTTTCATCAAGGAATTGATAACAAACAAGAAGAATAAAGGATAGAGATTAAAAGGAATGGTTTAATCAAATATTCATACTTTAATCATGCACAACTCGTCGGGTTTCACCCCAACCCTAGAAAAATAGACTACTCACGATCCATCACACAATCAACAATTGAAAATAAAAGAGAAGACATAATTCAAAACCAAACAAACTTCAATTGAAAAGACAACTTACAAATCTCAAGCAAACCTCCAAGTCTCTCTTAAAATTGTCCAAGAGCTTGGAATAAGAGTTAACCCTAAAAAACCAACTTGCAAACTCGTTCTGTCTCCTGCTCCCAAAAAACGTCTCTCTACAAAGCGTCCAGATATACACAATTATATTGTGTATTTAGGAGGAGTTTTAGCTTGAGTTTATGGTATTTTTAGGTATTTTATATGCTATCTACAACTAGGAAGAAGAAGACCCGAAGATGCATATTATTAGAGTTTTAGAGCTGGATTGAAGAGAAGATGGAGATCAGCGTTTTGTTGCTGGCGGCACCCGCCGCCCCTGCCAAGGCGGAGATCCTTTGGTCGACACGTCTTTTATTTCTATTGGCTCTTCCTATGTCAGCTTTAATCCGAGATATATGTATTTTTGGATAGACTTTTTATACCTAGTTTGATAGATTAGGTTTTAGAGAGTTGCATCTCTCATTCATAGACTATTATCATATTTTTTTCAGAGTTTTTAGCTTTTTCATGGAGAACTAAGCCCTTTTGCTTAGTCAGACAGTTTGAAGCTTCGTTTTGACTTTCAGTTGTGAGATTTCTACTCTTTATTTAATGCATGAAATTATTTTTCTCTCTTGATTGAATTGTTTATGTGATTGATTTCAGCAATTTCTAGGGTGGTTGTTATTGAATCTCAATTGCTAGATCTAGAGAAATTACGGGTTGAGTTTCTCTATTTCATAGTAGCAAACTACATTGTACTAGTATCTGGTTGTGCTAGTCTATTGTAGAAGAGAGTTAAATTGCATTCTAGTATAAAAGCTGGTTGTTTTATGCTAGAATTGTATCCTGATTATATTCCTATTCTTAATGCTGCTTTTGAATTGAATCTTGGTGGTTTCAGGGTTATTCAATTAGTTAAGATTGATAATCTGGTTGTGCTATTAATTATCTTTGAAAAGGAATTGGAATTCCATATGCATGCGATATTGAGTGAATCTATGATCAACTTGTTATTCAAATGTGGATCTCTGGTTGACTAAGTGTTTCCCTAAATTGATAAAGACCCAAACTTTAATTGCTTTATTTGTTTTTGCATGCTAGATAGTTGTTTAATCCTTAAACCCCTTTTACTTTAATTAACATAAAACTTACATAGAAAGATAAAACTCCTCACTGTGCATTCGACCCTTACTTCCCTAAGACTACAGTCTTTAGGTTTGTTAGGACGCTTTTGCATAGCCGTGATTTGCACGACGAAGTCACCGCTATCACGTCCCTCCCCAAAAACTAACCCTAAAAGAGCCTTATATAGTGGTAGAAATATCTTTATAAGGAAACTAAATTCTATCTTAAAAAGGCCCATAAATAAAACATTTACTAAAACCTAACTTAAGGTGCAAGTTTATTTCTGCTAGGCACGGAGGCCTCGGTACCGACCCAAAGTGGGTCGTCACCGACCTAGGCAGCACTTGATTTTCTTCATTTCTTTGCCCGAAACTTGCTCTAAAGCTTGGTTCTTCTTCAATGTTTCTTCTTTAATTGTTCTTGGTCTTCTAAGACTTCCTTTAGCTCCTTCTAAGGCATCTTCATCTTGCAAACTTCATCATGAAATCATCAAATCTTCAAATGCAACGACTCTCGGCCTTCTATCAATATCACCAAAAGACAACTCTAACGCCACTTCCTAGAAAGCTTGAAAACTCGGGATATCTCCTCCTCAACGCTTCACATACCTACAAAAACAACAAACAAGCACAAACGACTCCAACTCTCTAAAGAGGGTCGGAGTTATATGCAAAACAAACACAATAGACCTAAAAACGACTCAACCTAGCTAGAAAATTACCCACAAAAACCAACTAAAAAGTGCGACATCAAGAAGGTTGGCAGGCATCTTGGGCGCTTAGGTTATTTCAGGACGCTAGAACGAATTTTTGACGAGGAGATGAACGACAATCCGACTGAACCTGATTTTCTCTTAGTGAGGAGGGAGCATGTGGAGAATGAAGATGAAGGTGCTAGCGAGACGAATCCAATTATAATTGAATAGATCATATTTTGTTTATAGTTTTAGGGTGTTTATCTTCACTGCAGCATAGGGTTTATGTTATTTTAGCATCCCTTGCTTTCCTTGTTTTTACCCGTTATCAGACTAGTATGTTTTGCTGCAATTCAGTTGTTTTTACCCGTTATCAGACTAGATTCGTGTTGCAATTTAGTTGTTTTGTTGCAATTCATTTGCAAGTGCACAAGAGTTGAACTAATGCAACACAAATAAACACCAACTGCTAATAAGATATGTGCATATTTGACAAGTTCAAAACTGCCAAAATACTGTTGATTGATCTAAATATTCAAAACTGGAACAAAAAACAAGCAACGCTGTTGATTTAGATAATTCTGATCTTGTTTGCAACATCTAGGGTGTCATGTGTTCACTTTCTTAGCCTGGATGTCATACATCTTCTTCACTGCATCCTTGATCTTTTTTTTGTCAGCACGAATTTCAACAATAAAAACCGAGGTGTTGTTGTCGTCAATCTTATACATTGCATACTCAGTGGTGAGATCTTATGCAGAAAAGCTGGAGGCTTTGATTTTGATGGTTCCAAACGTCTATCACGTGAACCACCTCGAGTCTTTGAAAAGAGTCGCCAACGCCAGTTAGGTCGTTGACGTGTGTTGAAGACAAATTTCGGAGATCTTGAAGACGTGTGAGATCTTGGTAGTTTGGATAGTATAATCTTGTTTTAGGAAAGATCTTATGCAGGTTATATTGTAAGCCGATTATGCCTTTATCCTAAGCCGTTTTTTTATTGTAATCCTTTTAGTTGCTTAGGATGTTTTTGTAAAGATAATAGAAATAAAATCTTGCCATAACCGAATTGGAGGATATTGTTCTCTCTTATCTGACCTAGTTTTTGTGTATTTAATCTAAGGTTTTAGGTTAGATAGAACACGAACTCATACTCCATTTTGTGCTAAGAAAGAAACGAGAGTTCGAGAGGAAGACGTAGGCTTTTGTAAGATTGAGTGCGGGTTGTAGTTATTTATTTCACAACGAGTTCTAGAGTGCTTGGGAAGTAGGTCTAGATCCAGGGTGTTCGTGTAACTAATCCAAAAGATCAATAAAGCAAGCTACGACTTTTAATCCTTTTAAGAGAGAACTTGGAAGAGAGTGGTTTTTACACTTGGTTGATTGAGTTGATCAAACAAGTGTTTCCACTATAAAAACTTTGTGTTCAAGTAAGTCTTTCTTGTAGTTCATTTCCGCTGCATTTACTTAAAAGGTTGACGACTTAGTTGAGGTCCACAACCTAGACGTACAAACGATCCTACAATTGGTATCAGAGCCTTGGCTCTAGATTTGTTTTAGTACTCATACTTCACAGGAAAGATGACTTCAACAAACACTGCAATCAATGATTCATTCTGGAATCCACCGGTGCTCAATGCTGGTGAGTACGATTGGTGGGTCGAGCAAATGGAGACTCACATCTGCTCGCTTAATGGACAACTCTGGAAGGTCATAGAGATGGGTCCTGAAACTTTTCTCACTGCTGGTGGAAAGGAAGAAAAGAAGAAGGAGGACTTTAATGATGCTGACTACAAGAAGTTAGAGAAGAATGCTCGTGCTAAGAAGGTTCTTCACCATGCTCTAACTCCTAGAGACTTGAAGAAGGTTATCCAGTACAAGACGGCTAAGCAAATCTGGGATGCTCTCAAAAGGCTCTACCAAGGTAATGATGATGTGAAGAAGGATCACATCATTGCTCTGGAAAGGGAGTATGAAGGAGTGAGTCAAGATAAGAATGAGTCATTGGGTGACTATCATTCAAGATTTCAAGCTGTCGTTAGTCAACTTGAGTCTCTTGGCGAAAAACTTCCTCAATGGAAGCAGGTTAACAAGCTAATCCAAGGACTCAATGTAAAATGGAATGAAGCTGCTACTGCGATGTTAACCAACAGTGAGACTAAAACACTCACCTTGGAAGATGTCATAGGAAAGTTGACTATGTATGGAGGAATTAAGCGAAGGCGAGATGATCGCCTTGAAACTGACAAGGTTAAGAAAATTGTCTTGAAAGTTGAAAGGTCCTTCGATCTTGCACAAGGTGATGATGATCAAGTTGACAGTGACAAAGAAGTTGCATTCATCTCAAGAGCCATGAAAAGGGTTTGGAATCGCAACAGTAAAACTCCATCTAAAGGAATCGAACCTGTCAAAGACATGAAGGACGTGATATGCTATCATTGTTCGAGAAAAGGACACTTTGCAAGAAACTGTATCAGGAGAAAGCCGGAAGGTGATAAGAATGCTCTGTTAGCTACTTGGGACGATTCCGATGCTGAAGATGAGGCAAGTCAACAAGAAGACGTGTGTTTCATGGCTATAGATGCTGCAATAGAGGTTTATGATTCTGAACTCTTGTCTATGTTATCCAATAAAACTAAAGAACAATTGCATGCTATCATTGAGAAGTTGGAAACTCAGGTTACCCTACTCAGTGAGAAACTTAAAGAAAAAGAAGATAATATCTCTAACTTAATGGATGATAATCATGGTTGGTCTCTCAAATGTGCTAAGTTAGAGAAAAAGTCTTCAATTTCTGAGTCAATTGCTTGCAAAACCTGTGATAATCTTAAATCTGATGTGGATGGCTTAGAAAAGAAAGTCACAAACCTTGAAGGAGAAAATCTCATGCTTAAACTTGGTAATGCTAAGTTAGTTAATGACCTTGAAAAATAAAATAAAATTAATGAGTCCAATAAAAAGAAATGGATAGAGGAGTTTGTAGCTAAGAAAACTGCTGAAGAGTATGCAAAAACTTTCGAAACTTCAAGACATGGACTTGGATATTCCTATGTGCCTAAAGACTTGAAAACCTTGTGTCCACCTGAGTCTAAAGGTAAAACACCTATGTGCAACAACAAAGAAAGTTGTTCCACATCAGATGTGGGGAACCCAGGCAAAGGTAAACGACCTTGGTTTTCAAGCCAGAAAGCATACAAAATCTGGATGGAATAAGTCGAGAACTTGAAACCATCAAAAATCAATTTTCATGCTCGTATTAATAACAAACCAATCTATCCTGGGTATAGCAAGTATGTCGGTCTTAAGTCTCATAAAACTTGCTGGTATTGTGGAAAAGAAGGTCATCTTCGACATGAGTGCAAGAAAAAGATAAAGGATAGCAGATCTTATGGATTTTGGGAAGCTCATGAGCGTGAGCCAACAATAGATCCTGAGAGAGAGTTTATAATGAAAGATGTTCTACAAATCATTACGTTGCCCAACCTAGAAGAGTTGTTAAACAACTCTGGGTTCGTAAAAACTGACTTTTACCTTGCAGAATGAAGTGAGAGAAAGCGGTCCCTGGTTCTTCGAAAGCGCATGTTCAACCTATATGACAGGAAGCATTGAGTCATTTATCTTACTTCATCAACAAGAAGGTAGCAACATCACATTCGGTAACAATAGTAAGGGTCAATTATTGGGTATTGGAAAGGTAAGAATTTCTAAGAACTTTTGTGATAACAACGTAAGCTATGTCAAGGGTCTTAGATATAATCTGTTAAGTGTTTCCCAACTTTGTGCTAACAATATCTATCAAGTTGTCTTTGTCTCTCTTGGATGTCAAGTAATTGATGTTAGCTCAAGAAAGACTCTTCGGAAGGGAATCTGTGAAAACAATCTTTATAAAGTTGTTCCCTGGCCCTTACCTGAGGAAAAATTGTGTTTTCAAGTAGTCGAAGACGTTGCCAATCTCTGGCATAATAGATTTGGCCATGCAAGTCTACAACTTATCCGCAAACTTCACAATCAGGAACTGGTATGAGGATTACCTAGAATTGACCAAACCAAACATGAAGTGTGTGAAGCTTGTGTGAAAGGAAAACATGTTAGATCCTCTTTTCAATCGAAAAGAGAGGTAAGTACTTCTAATCCCTTAGAGTTAATTCATATGGATCTTTGTGGGCCAATGCGTGTGAGAAGTCGAAGACGTAATAGATATGTTTATGTCATTGTTGATGACTTTTCACGTATACTTGGGTATTTTTCTTGTTTTCTAAAGATCAGGTTTTTGAAGAATTCAGTACATGGGTTAAGCTTACAGAGAAGGTGCTTGACGTACCTTTGATCTCTATTCGATCTGATCATGGCACTGAATTTGAAATGCCTAGTTCCTGGATTTCTATAAATAAAATGGTGTGGAACATAACTTTTCAGCCCCAAGAACCCATCAACAGAACGGAGTTGTTGAGAGAAAGAATCGAACTTTGGAGGACATGTCAAGAACGTTGTTAATCTCGAGTGGACTTCCAAGGAATTTCTGGGGAGAAGCTATCAATGCCGCATGTTATGTACTAAACAGAGCTATGGTGTGACCCCTTCTTGGGAAAACACCATATGAGCTTTTAAGAGGAAGAAAGCCCAACGTTGTCCACCTGTGTACGTTTGGGTGTAAGTGTTTCGTACATAATAATGGCAAAGATAATCTTGGCAAGATGAATGCTAGGAGTGATGAAGGAACCTTCGTAGGCTATTCTCAGCATAGCAAAGCCTACAAGGTGTTTAACAAAAGAACAAAGAAAGTTGAAGAGAGTGTTCATGTTGTGTTTGATGAGAGTATCATGGGAGGCAGCTCTATTGTTGATGGGGAGGAAGGAGATCTAGGTTTTCATCTGTGTGAGGAGTCAGAAGTTAGTATTGAGAAAATTGATCAAGTCCAACAGGTTGTTAACCCGGGTCAGGTGGACAACGTAGATGATCCTGACATGTCTACTCTAGAAGATACTACCAATGTTGAAGAATCTGATGATGATGAGTCTGATCCAAGTGAATAAGTTGTAGAGGATGAAGATTCTAACACTGATCAAGCTCACGACAGCGGGATAGTTGACCTCACTCAGCTTCAGTTAAACTATCAGCAAAAAGATGCTCATCTAGTGACCAACATCATCTCAGATTACTCCAAAGGTGTTCAGACACGTTCTTCACTTCAGAATTTTTGTGCTTTCAATGCTTTTCTCTCTATCTTGGAACCCAAAAATATGGATCAAGCTCTAAAGGATCCATATTGGGTGTGTGCTATGCAAGAAGAACTTCATCAATTCGACAGAAATAAGGTTTGGCACCTAGTTCCACGACCCAAAGATAGAACTGTGATTGGAACACGTTGGGTTTTAAGAAATAAGCTTGATGATTCTGGAAATGTTGTGAGAAACAAAGCAAGACTTGTGGTTAAGGGATATAACCAACAAGAAGGGATAGATTATGATGAGACTTTTGCTCTTGTAGCACGTCTTGACGCAATTCGTCTCTTGATAGCTTATTCAGCTCATCATGGCTTCAAACTTCAACAGATGGATGTGAAAACAACCTTTCTGAATGGGTTTCTTAAGGAAAAAGTGTTCGTAGAGCAAACCCCAGGCTTTGAAGACGTCACTTACCCAGTCATGTTTTTAAACTCGACAAAGCTCTTTATGGTTTGAAGCAAGCACCTCGAGCTTGGTATGACAGGCTTTCTCAATTCTTGCTCCAACATGGATATGTTCGAGGACAGGTGGATAAGACGCTCTTTCTTCTCAAAGAAGGAAAGCACACTCTGGTTGTGCAGGTATACGTGGACGACATCATCTTTGGCTCTACTGATGAAAAACTTGTGAAGAGGTTCGCTAACCTCATGGCCAGTGAGTTTGAAATGAGTATGGTTGGTAAACTTAAGATATTCCCAGGACTGCAGGTTACTCAAGATATTGAAGGAACAAGAGTGCATCAACAAAAGTGTATTAGAGAGTGTGTCAAGAAATTTGGTTTGGACAACTCAAAATCCTTTGACACACCTATCTCTCCCATCACTTCTCTAGGAAAAGATGAGAATGAGAAGAAGGTTGACTAGACTCTGTAACGAGGTATCATAGGTTCCTTACTCTACCTCACAACAAGCAGACAAGACATCATGTTCAGCGTATGCCTATGTGCCGGATTTCAGTCTCATCCAAGAGAATAACATCTCAAGGCTGTCAAGAGGATTCTGAGGTATCTCAAAGGGTCTGATGACTTATGCATATGGTACCCAACCTCATGTGACTTTGGTCTAGTCAGGTACACGGACGCTGATTTTGCTAGGAACAAAATTGATTGTAAGAGTAATTCAGGGATGGCTCAATTCTTGGACCATGTCTTGTGTCATGGGGGTCCAAGAAGCAAAATTCAGTTGCTCTCTCTACAGCAGAAGCTGAGTACATCGCTGCTGCCGCATGCTGCACCCAACTTCTTTGTCTTAAGCAACAACTTCATGATTTTGGCTTAAAGTATGATGGCATACCTATTCTTTGTGACAACACAAGTGCCATCAACATCTCAAAGAACCCGGTACAACACTCACGAACCAAGAATATAGAGATTCAACATCACTTTCTTCGTGATTGTGTCGAGAAAGGGTTGGTGACCATGGATTTCTTTCGAACAGGTGAACAACGTGCTAACATATTCACTAAAGCTCTCAATCGTGAACCCCTTGTATAGTTCCGCATGGAGCTAGGTATGATTTCCCTAAACTAATTTATTTCTCATCTATTTTTCCTCAATGATTCACTAGATTAGATGATCTATTTATGATTCAAAATTTTATGATCTTGAGGTGTTAAATTTGAATGTTTCCATGTTACATACTCATGAACCATGCACATCATTATGTCTTCATTATTTGCTTCTTGAGTTATGCATTAATTACATGTTAAAACCTTTCTTTGAGCCCAAAAGAGTCCAAACCTGATGTTCCTAACCCTCATTACAAGCTCAATGACGGTTGACTCTACAGCCTGTCCTAGCCTATCATGTTAGAGAGTCTCTATGAGCCTATTTCTGTATGTTTTGATATAAACGGAGACTTATCTACTTGATTTACAAATCCACATAAATTTCCCCTGGTTCTCTTTGGCACCCCTGTACAAAACCCCAAAGAACCAGGTGTATTCTCTTTTCAATGGATGTTGGCAACTCGAGTGAGGTTAATGACTGTGCTCTATATAAGGATTTTCAGTTGTCTGGAATTTTTGCTGGTTAGGTGGTTGACATAGAACAAGTTGAGAACGTCAGTTTCAGAGTAAGAGAAGAATCACCTTTCTCCAACAGTATCTTTTCAAAAATCTGAAAATCATTTTGTCAAAGGAAATTGCCTTTTTAATTGCATTGATTAAAGATCTTGGGAAGATCTAGTTTCTATCTAATCAACTGTAGTTCAAGAATAAATAATTAAGGAGAGGGATTTTGGTTAAAAGGTACCTCTCTCTCTCTCGTGCATTATCTCACTTTCTTGCTCTTCTTAATTTCTCTGCAATTCCCTTTCTCTCCCAAAAAGCTTCAACCTTTTCATCATCAATGGCATCAAACCCTAACACCTCATCCCCCATTCACTGAATCTCTACAAACCCTAGCCCTAAAGCTCGGAAAAGTTGTGGATCCCCAAACCATGGCTTTGCTTTTAGCAGCCATTCAAACCGCCAACAAGCCCGCTACACCATTGATGCTTGAAGGTCCCTAATCCACATAAAATCAAGAACCCGGTCCTTCATCTCTTAATCCCAACGAATCTATGCCTAATGCTCAAGAAAACCCTCCTACCCAAACCCTCAATGAAACTCTCCCTCAATCTCCACAAACATCCTTGCTCGGTTCTTCTAATCCGGCAGAGAAAGAGCAAGTTGAGTTCGAGAACTTGCATCGAGTTGAAAGCCCCAAATCTCAAGACATGCAAGAGAAATTCGACTTTTCCTAGAAGTACTAAAGTCGATTGAGGCTGTGGAGTCAGGATATAGAGTTTCTGAACCAGTCGTCATGGAGAAGATGACTATTGTGCTTTTAGCGGGAACTGACGCTCAAGTCAATGACCCAGAACAGGTTGTTGACCCAAGCAAGGTGATCGACTCCATTGAAAATCCAGACTCACCGCTTCAGCCTCTCAACATCGAAGGACACGATGATTCAGAACAAGGTACTCCTAGTGATCCCAAGCTCTCTCTACTCAAATCTGTTGCATCCTATTCTAAAGCAAAATCAAAAGAAGAAATTGCTAGAGCACTGTTTGAGTCTGAAAAATCCGATGAGGATGAAGTGATGATAACTAAGGAATCTAGAAAACCTAAGACTAGGGAGTCTAGCGCTAAGGTTACTAGAAAAAGAGGAAGGGAGGTGTCTCTGATGCCAGTTGGATCTGAAGGTGGAGATTCTGTGGTCTCCAAGAAAAAGGTTAAGTCTAAAAAGAGCAAGAAGGCGCCCACTCGGTCAAGTGGACGACTTGCTGCAAGTGGAAAACCTAGAAAGGGTAGTTGGACGTGATTTTGTCAAGGAACTCATCATGGACGATGAGTTCATCAAGTTCACTGGTTTACAAGGTGTTTCTGAGTTGTTGTCTGCTCAAGGGTGGACTCACCTATTCCATGAGGAGGAAAGTTTCAATCTGGGGTTAGTGAAAGAGTTCTACAAGTCGATGATTGTAGAGGACAAGGAAAAGATGACCATGGGTCATTATGAGCTCAATGGAGAAAAGTTTACACTGTCGAGCATGGAGTTAGCCACTCTTCTAAAAGTGTCGCACAAGGGTTTTGCTAAATATAATAGACGTGCATGGCCTGAAGAAGTTGATTCTGCTAAGCTGCTCAAAAAGGTTACACATGTCGATGACGTTGATGGGTGGTTCCTTTGCCACCAACTTAATGTATGCCGAGAGGAAGGTTCTTTTTACTTGGGTAATCAGTAACTTGATTCCCCGAGAACAAAAGAGAAGCATGACCATGATCCAAGACATTGTTGTCATGGATAAGATTCTTCAAAAGGAACCAGTTAATCTTGCTCGATTGGTGCTTCTACACATGGAATCTGTGAAGGATAATCCCACACATGCTCTCCTATACTGCTCTATTGTCAAGAAAGTGCTTCTTTATCATGAGGTTTATGAGGCTGAGAAAGAAGTGGGCACGTACGTCTTCTGAATTCTGACATTGTTCGCAAGATGGGTTATAAACTAATTGATGATAAATGGGTGTCGAGGATGCATGCAAGGATGTGATTTCTGATGTTGAGATGGAAGATGCTGAGTTGGGCATCCATGTTATGGGAAGGGAAGGTGAACAACCTGGTCCAATTATGAAGCTGTTAGTCGAGCTCCAACGTCAAAAGCAGGATCTGCTTGAGAAAGTTGGCCAACTCCTGCGTGATCAATCTGCACTGAAATCTGATATTCATGACTTATCTATTGCGCTCGATGATCTGATCAAGTTAGTGACTTAGCTTGAGTAGCCGACATCCAGTTCCCTTTATTTTCCCTTGCACATCTACTATCTCAAAAACATCTTTTCGCTTTCATCTATGTGCTTTTGCTTTCTCTGTGTTGCATGGTTATGACTATTTTGCCTTCGTTGCTATGGATTCTGTCTGTACGTTGGATAATTTTCCATTTACCCTTGTTTGATTATCTCTTTTTGCTTGATTATTTAGATTGATCTTTTTGATGATGCCAAAAGGGGGAAAAGGTTGGGGGTAGATAAAATAATGGGATTTTTATGCTGAATTACATGTGGGTTATCCAACTTAGGGGGAACTTTTGGCTAATTTGAATATTATTGCATATCCTGTTCGAGATTTTGGTATTGCTCTGATTATATAGGATAGAAGAGTTTGTCACCATCAAAAAGGAGGAATTTGTTAGAAAGGCTGGAGGCTTTGATTTTGATGGTTCCAAACGTCTGTCACGTGAACCACCTCGAGTCTTTAAAAAGAGTCGCGAACGTCAATTAGGTCGTTGACGTGTGTTGAAGACAGATTTCAGAGATCTTGAAGACTCGTGAGATCTTGGTAGTTTGGATAGTATAATCTTGTTTTAGGAAAGATATTATGCAATTGTAAGCCGATTATGCCTTTATCCTAAGCCGTTTTTTATTGTAATCCTTTTAGTTGCTTAGGATGTTTTTGTAAAGATAATAGAAATAATATCTTGCCATAACCGAATTGGAAGATATTATTCTCTCTTATCTGACCTAGTTTGTGTGTATTTAATCTAAGGTTTTAGGTTAGATAGAACACGAACTCATACTCTATTTTGTGCTAAGAAAGAAACGAGAGTTCGAGAGGAAGACGTAGGCTTTTGTTAGATTGAGTGCGGGTTGTAGTTATTTAGTTCACAACGAGTTCTAGAGTGCTTGGGAAGTAGGTCTAGATCTAGGGTGTTCGTGTAACTAATCCAAGAGATCAATAAAGCAAGCTCCGGCTTTTAATCCTTCCAAGCGAGAACTTGGAAGGGAGTGGTTTTTACACTTGGTTGATTGAGTTGATCAAACAAGTGTTTCCACTATAAAAACTTTGTGTTCAAGTAAGTCTTTCTTGTAGTTCATTTCCGCTGCATTTACTTAAGAGTTTGACGACTTAGTTGAGGTCGACAACCTAGACGTACTAACGATCCTACACATGACCTATGGAAAGTTACCGAGGTCGTGATCTTCAGGGTAGACGCACCTGATTTCACAGCTTGTGCGACCTTCAAGGCCTGAGTCTTAGGATCAGCCTTCTTTGAAACATCAGCAATTGAAATTTGGCAGCAATCAATGCATGATGTTAATTGCATCACAAATAGTCCAACAAAACACTAATAAAAAATAGCCTTCCTTTACACTTCTTTGCACATTCTCATGTAAGCTCGAGTCTAAGCTAGAGCAGAAAAGAGAGAGAAAACTAACAATTACTTCACAGTGTTGAAACTTTGGCTCTTAATACATGAATTTGGTACCTACTTGAGCTTTGAGGGCTTAATTGTGATGTAGAAGCTTGCTGAGGAGTAAATAAGCCTTCCTGTTGTTGAGAATTTGCACCAGATGTAGAAGCTTGAAAATAATCAGGCATGATCTCTATAAGACTAAGATAATCTAACTCATGGTACCCTTATCACATCTTTCCAGCAAACTTATAAATGAATTTGATCACAGTAAAAGACTCAAGGAGATGCTGTTGCAAAACATAGATTATATAATATGGGTGCATAAAAAGTATTAAGTTGATAATGATGGAGGAACCAGCATACCTAATTTATTACCTGCACAGTAAATAGGGGTGCATAAAGCTTTATCCACTTCTGAGCGTATATACTTGTTGGTCGTGGCTGCTACAGTTCTGGTGGAAACAATAGCAAAAACCTATTAACCTCAAGATCAGGCTCACCAAGCTCCCTCACAATGTCAAATATCGAGCTAAGCGCCTCAACAGTTGGCTTGTCAGGGTTGTGATCAGGAGAGGGTGAATTTCTGTTCAAATCTTCAGCTTTCATCTGAGTGCACTCCTTACAAAACCAATCACCTTCAGGGATAGTAGCACTCAACTTTAGACGCAGCTACTGGAATGACTTGGCTGAATCAAGTGCCTTCGGTGTGCGGGTGCAACTAAGACTTGTAACAAGGTTCCCTTAAGAGATTAAGCTATCCATCAACTAGGATTACTTAAGAGTTGACATTAGCTAGACTTTTTAATTTGAAGAAACACTTTCGACACCAGTCATGTATATTTCAAAGTTTTCATCAGAAAAATACATTACTACATAATGAAAACTTCCTAACAAACGAACACGGATCTTAGATTCAGGTACACAAATGCATAAGTCACTGTATGTGAATCTGGAGCTGAGTCCCAATCAAGTAATGGAGCATCTTAGATATTGAACAAGCACTGTCACAAAAACAACTTCCAAATTTGTTAGCCATTTGAAAGAAAGCTTAAGTTTACTTCAACAAGATCCACAACTACCTCCTGCACCAGAGTTTTCAAGACATAGTGAGTTTCCAAAAGAACTTCCTGCATGAAAAAACTCTGAATCCAGCTTCTAAAGAGCTGTTCCAAGCCAAACCTGCAGAATAATCCAGCAACTTGATACCTCAATCATTGATGAGGTTAGGTGTCTCCTCCCATTCTGTTATAGGCCAAACAGGTAAGTGATTGAAAATAGAACTTATTATTCAAAAGCAACATTAAACAAAACAAAAAATGAATTGCAACTCAAGAGAGAGAAATTCTCCAGGTAGCAGTAAGGATAGTATCATCAAACATTCTCCATATTCAAGTACAGTTCCGTCCTCAGAACACATTTTTTCCCCATATTCAAGCTTCCATCTATCAATATCATCAATTGAGGCACTTGAATCCATCACCCAGTTCTTTATGCTTTCTAGCACGTCTTCTTCAAAAAGGTAGGGATTCTGTCCAGCAATGCTTACCACTTGAGATTTACTTCCCATATAGAAACATTTGCAACCATTGAGATACTAGAAGCTTAAATACTTGAATTATATATTACCTTCCATGCTGGTTAACAACTGAGAAGTACCCTTAAAGCAGCTGCCTGGACAGCAATGGAGTACCTAGTTTCAAGTAGAAATTTTGACGATACTAACTCAAAGAAATCATCATCCTCCTGTTTATAAATAGAAAATAGATGAATTTTCAGAGTATCAGGATTAGCCATTGATTGAAGTTTGACAAAATAACTATTTGGTCTAAACTCTAAAAGACACCTTAAGATAATATTCAAACAGCTAAGTTACATCATAACAGACTCAGAGGAGAACAAAGAAACTGTTGCAGGTTGAGCTATTACCTGAGCCAATAAGCAAAGCCTTATGATTGCCATTGGAGAATGGCAACATGAAGCATACAAAGGAACAAACAAGTCTCTCCCCGGAGCCTTATAAGTGACTTCTTTAAGACTCCCTGGAGCTCTGACAGTTCAGATGAACTCAGAAGAATCAAGTTCGAAGCCTGAGTATCAAAAGGCATATTAAGACATGAATAAAAGAGCAAATGCCTAGAAGATAGCAGTCAACAGCTTGTTTCACAACAGGTATGGTCATAATATCCAGCATGTACATCAATGTCTTTTAAAAAACTCATGTATACAGTTGTGAGGTTGTAACAAAGACCTGAACCATGATAGAAGAAAAATCATGATCTTGTTTCTTCTCAAAGATAATGGAAAGTTCCTGGTACACTCACTGAGAATTTAAAAGCACACCAATAACAGCAGCAGAAGTGAGCAAGTATTTCAGTACTTCAATACCTGACTGCATTTGACACGCATGACTGCTTCAAAACCTTGAGGCCTTGTCACATTCCATCTCAGATCATTATAATGCATCAACACAGACCTGGCAATTATTAAGATTAAACCACATTAGTGAAATGAACCAGAACCCAAATCTGGACATGAAATTTATAATTTTAAAATAAAACTTTCTAAAGTAAAAAGATGGAGAAGAGTAAGTAAAGTTCAAACTCACCTCAAATTCAGCCAATTCAATTGCCATCTCCTTTGTCTTATCTTGAGGTTGGAGTAACTTATTTGCATCCTGAAAACCATCAAACAAGAACAAGTTTCATATAGTATAAGGGCATATTTGGTTTGGGTAAAAGGTAAAATGAAAGCTTTTTCATTCACAAGTCAAACATGACAAAAAGCAACTCAAAAAAAATTAGAATGTACCTTCTCACCAACAGTTATGTTAGCTCTACCTTCAACTTCTCAAGCAGAAAGAGCACCAATTCCAATTGAAGGCAATACTGTCAAAAGAAACTCATATGCGTAAGTCTGTTGGTGCAACATTGTTTTCTGATTGCTCATATATGCTATAAGATAATCTTTAATAGAGTGTACACTGCAACAGTCCAAGCATGAGAATTATTTCCAACAAAATGCTAAGGAATATAGGAGTTTGCCTGGCTGAAACACCAGAAGCTTTCCTCCAAACTTCTTCATTGCATGAAATGCTGCCTGAAAATCAATGAATACTCAAAGATAAGTCCTGAACATGATAGCTTTTTGAGATATCACCAACATAAAATGGCATTCCCTTTGCATTCCTTGTTGAAACTAAGATCTTTAGCAGCTTTTCATAAGAAGCATATAATAGGAAGAATATAGAAATCATAACACTGGATTATAACTTATAATCCAGTTCAAGGTCACAAATTTAGAAGAAACATGGACAGCGTAATTCAACTCATTTGCCTTCAAAATAATGCCATCTATAACAAAAAACTGATATAAACATGAGTTCTATTATCATGATGATAATGACACATACAAAAATATACTTCAATCCCTAATAAACTACGACTCCTCGTCCCCGGTGCCGTCACCTCTAGCACCATCACTAGCCACGGTGCCCTCACCTCCAGCATCATCCCTAGCCCTGGTACCTTCACCTCCATCACCATCCCTAGACGCAGTACCGTTATCAGCACCCCCGATCCTACTATCCTGAACCCCAACACCCCCTGTACTACTACCCTCCCCAACCGACGAAGCCCGCTGCCTTCTCTGCGAGAGTATTGAGAATCCCTAAACGGCCTACTCACGGGTAGAGGTAGGGGCGGAACATTAGCCGCTAAAATGCTCAACATCTCCTACAGGTACGGCCTAGCGGCATGATCCATGGGCATTCCCTGTAAAGCCTCTAGTGCGTATCCAACTGCCTGTTGCGCCCGCTGCACAATTTATTGAACGCATTAAATACAACATAGTACAAACGAATATAATTGCATACAAAATTTTGTATTACATATTAACATACCACAGTAACGTCCACCATAACTGCAGGATGGGCAGCGGGCTCTCGAGGACGGTTCTGACGGGTTGATCTAGGATCTAGATATGGATGTGTCACCCCGTCGAACCAGTCAAAATACGCAGAGTCCGCCTGCCAAGGATAACGAGCCACGGCATGCTGCTCAAGGTCAATCAGGTGGTCATACCGCTCATTCCAATACAAGTCTTGGTTTCGGAACACAAGATTGTATGTGTTTATCTCCCTTGTATGCGAGACTACACGCGGCTTAATCGGATTCGGGGGAGTCTTCTGCACACGATAGTACTGGCGCAGACATCTCTCGGGATGGTATGGATCATAAATATCGAAGCAATGCAGAACTCTTCGATAACTAGAAATCTGATACTCCGTCTCAAAATCCAAGTCTCGGTTCCAAGGCGTCCAACAAACCTACAAGTCAACGGAAAAAATAATTTGCATTACAACTCAATAATAAGTAATATGTGAAACTATTAACACTTTTACCTCATCAGCAAGAATCTTGTCCATAACCCTCCGAATATCCTCCTAGCGTTGCAGCTTCTTCGGCCCTGATCGGTGGTCATTCCTATCTCGGGCACCCGCTCGGTCATCCATCAAAGCATTCAAATTCAACACTGAATGCCCACGAAAATGTCTAAAATACTCCCATATCCAATCTTGTAACATTAAATTAAAATGAGTACCGAAATAACGAAAATTGTACATCAACCAAAACTTAATCACAATACTATTATACATTCAGAATGAGCATATATCCTCCCAATCCCGCTGACCCCTGGCGAGATGCAATGCCCAAATGGCGGTATATGCACGTCAATGCCGCAGCACCCCATGCAAATTTGTTGGTAACACCATGATCCATCAAACACTGTAAATATATAGTCCTCGCCTTGTTGGTGCTCTTGTCACAGAACAAAGTTTGTCTAAGCAACGACAACAAGTACGCAGACGCTATGTGATGTGGGTCCCGCCTATCTGCAATCATCTAAAGTATGATAGCTTGGAGATCCTTACTCGGTATGGAGGTCTTATATTTGTGGTATTGCTGAGGAGTGAGCCCTAATATCTCCATCACACGACTTTGGAAATCCCCGACGCTCTCAATCTGTCTCACCACATCGTCTCTATCAATCAGTATCCCCAATATCCGATGGACATCGTGGAGGGTGATCGTGATCTCTCCCCATGGGAAGTGGAAGCTGTTGGTCTCAAGATGCCAACGCTCCACAAAAGCTATAACGATCGCGTGATCCGATCCTCCGTATGTCAAGGTTGCTAGCCATCCCAGACCGGTCTGCTGTACAATACTCCACCACGTACCCGGCTCCTCAATCATATACGGTTGAATATCCGTCCACTCCACCGGTCGTGAGTGAGCCCTAATGACATTGCGCCACTAAATTAGAAAATTCAAATTCTCAATAACGCTATTCAATCATATGAAATATTAAGCTAAAATAAACTGGTATAAAAGACACTTACCAATCTATCCTCTATAACGACGCCCTCACGGCCCTCCAACGACGCAAGTGTCTACCTCCATATTGACTATGCTACATGAGTTGGGTACAATCGAAGGAGGTCTGGTAACCGCGGCCCTCCAGGCTGCCACATCTCGTCAGCCGGAGCAGGAGCGGCCAGAACCTCCTCTACTAGGGGCGGTACGTGTTGGACCACAAGAACGAGGTCCGTCCTCGAATTAGATGGGGGAGGCGGTGTCGGCTGAAGTGGACTACCGGTAGCGGGAGGATGAGCTGTACTATCGGTAGCACGAGGAGATGCCATAGTAAAATCAATGTCCCTCAATATCTCCTCATCATCGTGCATATCAGTATCTAAAACAGTCGGCTCTGTCAATGCAGTGTCTATCTGAAGGACAGCGTCGTCGGTCTGAGCAACCATCTCAACCCGAGGGGTCGTATCAACATCCCTCGTAATATCCTCAACCGTGCCCAATGGAGACTGTGAAACAGTCGGAGGGGTAAGCGTCTGCTCATCTAAAGGGTCAAAAACATCGATCGCCGGAATCTAATCTGTATGCGGAGTCATATCGACATCCATAGGGGCGGATGACCCTATATCCTGACATGTCTGCATATCCCAAATATGTTGCTCTGTGTCCTCGCGCTACAGCTCTAAATATGTATCTACTATGGGCCCCGTCCTAGCCCTTCTTCGGACGAGGCTCGACTTGAGCACACTGCTCCGCTAATATGCCCCGTGACCTCGCATGTCTTGTGTTCTGCTTTTTCGGCCGAGGGGGCGGCATCGATACGAGAGTAGAAAGAGACGCGCATCTCTCCTGAAACGCTTGTTCAAATTGTTTCTTTCATTATATTTCCTTACTACATTTTGATTTTTGATTTTTTATACTTGCAATTTCATATTCAAATGCAAGTATTGATTTTTTTTCTTAATCATACATTAAATTCACATTTTCAACTTTGAATTTTCATTTAACTCATACCTCAATTTCCAATTCCATATTAAAATGTACATAATGCATTTGTTCTATATTCCAAACACGTTTTTCGATGATTAAGTTTGTGGTCTCCATTTTCAATACAATAAGATATAAATACTATATATACATTTAATACAATAAGATATAAATTCTGTATATAGGTACATATATTTTAAATATCAGGTGCATTGTATGAAATTACGTACCGATATACCTGTCTTTCCCCACCAATCTTTTCCGAAGTCCTTTCCTGTGTCAATCTGAGTATCTTTGACGCTCGAATCGCCAACCACGACACTAGCCGATGGGATATCGGGACCCATCGGTGCTATACCACCCTCCACATCTCCACCACTATGGTCGCGACCTACAACATCTCCCTCGTTACCACCGGAGGGACAACGTACACCACCATCATCTTCATCTGCAAACACATTACGATATAGTTTCTTAATTCATGATGAATAATACAACCAATTTCAATGCTAATACAGAAGTTGTTGTCATTAATGTATGAACCAGGAAAAAGAGATGATAAAATAGATTTAAAGCCTAATACTAAGCTTAGTGGAGTTCTATCTTTATTCATAAGATATATCATGATCTGATTGTTGTATTATTTGGTGAGAGTTTGAGCATAGATTACCTAATATAATTGCATTAATCATATTTGCCTTAAATAAGCTTAGTGGAAATGCTACTTTGCTAATGATACTTGTATAAATCAGTGTATTCAAGGGGTGCCAAGTATGAACATCACATTATTCAAAGTTTTTGGCAAAGGCAAGCACTTAGTGAAGTCAATCACGTTAAACCACAAGCAATTGAAATTCAGGAAGCAAAGAGCACCTCCAAAACACTAGTAGATCATCTAAGGCCCATATGATATGCAGATCATATGGTGCAAGTTCTGGTGCTATAAATATTGAGAAGCTTGTTTAATTGCTTTGGGCATTTAGTTTGGACCATATGATATGCAGATCATCTAAGGCCCATTGATTCCCAATATTAGGGGTCGGAGTGAGAATCCTCTAACCTCATTCATGGTGTTCTGTTGATACGGATAATTATAACCCATACCAAGTAATTCAATGGAGTGGAGATAGTAGGAAGAATGAGAATGGCTTGAAGCCTGGGGAAGAGACAGACGTAGGAGGAAGAGAGGGAGAGAGAGAGGGAGGCTAGAGATAATTAGGGTAGAATTGATTTTCATTGATTGATTTCCATAGCACACAATACATAGATATATATAATAATAAAACCCTAATTGCTAAAATAAAAAGATATTCTTCTGTTAGGAATGTGTAATATAGGAAAAATATGGGCATAATATGTAAATAGGCCAAAAGCCTATAAATGCCTAGTCCTATTCACTTGTACGACATCTTTGAACAATTACCAAAGTTACTATCTTCTTCTTACTTTCTCTCCTCTGCAACTCCTCTCTAAACTCTTCTTATCCCTAACCCTTCTTCTTAATCTCTCTTTCTTTCCCTTAAACTCTTCTACCATCTCAAATTCAGTTTAGGATATGACAAATTGGTATCAGAGCCTACGTTTCTTGCACATAATTTTGACTTAAATCGATCGACATTGTTGACTTCGAAAAAAAAATAACTATGGCGGAATCTCCCGAGTTGGATTCATGGCAGAAGTTTAGGCTTCAAATACAAGAATTTGATCGAATGTTCTACCAAAATCTCAACGAAATTCGAGTTGCTAGGGGAATGCATTTGTCAGATTTTTCTCCAGAGGCTGCCTTGAGGTTTGTTAGACTTCCTCACAACACTTTAGGGAATTCAGATGAAGATTTGAAGCGTTTAGGTAAAGAGATCGTAAATTACGATCAAGTATGGTCCAAATTAAGCTTGGATGAGAAGATCAGTTGGTTGAGGGTTTGAATGGGGATGACTCCTTCGATCGATTACTCGAAGCAAACGGCGGAAAATTTTGAAGTTGAACCCATTCTTGGAACAAGTCTTGGGAAACAAGATGGCGATACAGGTTTTCTTGGTGTCGATTCTACTGGTAAGGCGAAAGAAGTAGGAGGGTCGAACATCCAGGCACCGAATTATTCCAATCTGGCTCAAGTGACTTATGAACGAAGCCTTTCTCTTGGGTGTGAACTCAAGGAAGACGAAATTTCAGAACATAATCAGTTGGATAGCGAGACTCCTAAAGTGGGATTGTGCGACAACGCCCAAGAAATCGGGGGTCCATATGGGAATCTGAAGAATTTTTCGGCAGAACTCATTGAAGAGCTTAACTACAGTGAACAATCACGACAGAAGGAAGATGATTTTGGGCAAATTAGGAACGATTTGCAAGATTATCTAGAGGAGACCGACAATTCAAGGCAAGAAGTTGAGAACAACTTGAAGGTAATTTCTGCCTCTGATGTTTTTGATGTGCAAAAGGATTTTGCAATTGCCGGTGAACTGAGTGGCCATGGTAATGGTGTAATTTCTACTGCACATCAGATGTTCGCTGAAATGGCTGATGGAGGTTTCAATGGTATTGACTATACTATTCAAGTGAGCTATGCCCTTTCTTTAAAGGGTGATAGGAATTTAGAACCTAGTGATCTCATAGAACCGAGATTTGTCAAAAAGGCTAGTTTGGAATTTCAAGAAATTTTGTTAAGAGAGGTTGCAGTAGCTAAAGGCAACAACACATGTGTTGTTTTTTATCTTGGTATTGTCAACAAGGAAGGTATTACTTACATAATTCAGCTATGCATGCTTCATCCTCAACAAGAAATTAGCCAAAGAGAATTTGTGCAGTTGCTAGCTCACATTTC
Organism: Fallopia convolvulus; assembly: GCA_964016875.1. NCBI lineage: Eukaryota > Viridiplantae > Streptophyta > Magnoliopsida > Caryophyllales > Polygonaceae > Fallopia > Fallopia convolvulus. The sequence continues at coordinate 15,941,661 of OZ024724.1, forward strand.
TTATGATCTTGATGTGTCTGCTGGATTTTTGGAGGATGAGTTAGGAGCCTTTGTTCATTCTATTACTGAATTTGGGTTTCTTAACTCAATTAAGATTAAAGGGTTCGTCTTTGATCCAGGGACTGTCTGTTGTGATCAGTTTAGCAAGATTATTGTGCTGATTTTTATCAAGTCATGTCAGAAATTCATTAGGTTGATTTGGGATCCTGGAGGAGTGAAGTAGATTAGTTTGTTTCATGTTAATTGGGCCCTTATGACATCCCTAAGGAGTAATTGCTGAACTGAGACAGAGTTTAAGAGCATATGCTAGGACTTCATCAGTTTTTAGCGCTATGGCATTTTTCTGCTTTTGATGAGATTGAAGTTGCAACTGTTATTGCTACCATTACTCTGAATTTACCTCCATTCCAGAACATTGAATTTGGCCTTGATTTTTTGTGGTTATGCAAGTAATAAATTTTTTGTGAGAAGCAAGTTCATATGCTGAATTTTTTGGTGGATATGCAAGGAATGGAGTACTAATAGAAGAGACTACTTGCTACTGGAATTGCTCAACTGGGCCTAACCTTGTTCTACACTTGACAAGAGATAAATGTTTTTCTTATTCATGAGTACAAGCTAGTTGCTGTTAGTTGATGGATTGAAAGTGCTGCTGCTAGTTGTCTTTGTTTACATAAGAAGAGGAAGTCAAGTCTTGTTCAATTACACCGTCAAGTATGTACAAGTTTGAATTCAACAAATTTTCCAACAATGACATGATTAGAGGGAGTTTCTTTGTTGAGTTTGTATAAGTTTCCTGATTTTAATATGGAACCTTGAGGACAAGGTTCTTCAAGGGGGGAGTATTTTTAGGAATGTGTAATATAGGAAAAATATGGGCATAATATGTAAATAGGCCAAAAGCCTATAAATGCCTAGTCCTGTTCACTTGTATGACATCTTTGAACAATTACCAAAGTTACTATCTTCTTCTTACTTTCTCTCCTCTGCAACTCCTCTCTAAACTCTTCTTATCCCTAACCCTTCTTCTTAATCTCTCTTTCTTTCCCTTAAACTCTTCTTCCATCTCAAATTCAGTTTAGGATATGACATCTTCCTAATAAGATAAAATCAAATCTCTTAATAATAATATTCTTAATATAATTATCTAGTGTATCAATTACTCAACCGGTGAGAATCGACTTGTCCTCAAGTCGGAAATAAGGAGGAGACTCATGAAACTGATCGTGGACCGTAAACCTCCAGGGTCAAAAACAAAAGTCGATCTATCTCCATCCACATCTTCAGACCCATACGCCAACTTAAATCTCCTACTAATGGTCATCACCATGCTGCAATCGTTGTACAACTGATAATGAAGCATCTGTGGAACCCAAAAATTAGTAGAGATCAAGCATCCGCCCGGTTCAAAACTCAAAGACCCGAGTGGGGTCTCGAATTTCCATGGTAACAAAGAGTTCGGGAATGAAGGCACCAATTGATACGGATAGTTATAACCCGTACCAAGTAATTCAATGGAGTGGAGATAGTAGGAAGAATGAGAATGGCTTGAAGCCTGGGGAAGAGACAGACGTAGGAGGAAGATAGGGAGAGAGAGGGAGGCTAGAGATAATTAGGGTAGAATTGATTTTCATTGATTGATTTCCATAGCACACAATACATAGATATATATAATAATAAAACCCTAATTGCTAAAATAAAAAGATATTCTTCCTAATAAGATAAAATCAAATCTCTTAATAATAATATTCTTAATATAATCCTAATATAATTAGCCTAATATAATTAGCCTAATATAATTATCTAGTGTATCATCTGTATAATCATGAGTCGGTCCAAAGTAGAGGAGGAATACTGGTGCTGGTGGAGGAGAAAGGAGGAGTAGATAACTCACTTCTAGTTGCTCAAACCATGTCCGTAAATGAGGGTGAGGAGGTATGATCATTTGTTGCAAAGAGTGAGGTAAGGAGGGTGAAGAGGGAGACATTGTGAGCGTCTGCTGAAATAGCTGTGAAATGAAGCTGCCAGCAACAAGCTGTGAACTTGGCAAAGGAAGTAGAGACAACAGAATGATAATCCATGAACCTGGCAAAGTAGGTAGAGGAGGAACTTGACTGACTAGGAGCTAGTTATCTTAGGCGACATTGGTTCAGGTGAGGAGGTTGCAATAAATGAGCTTCTCAACAATGTCTAGACCTTGGTTTGACCTTTCAAATGGAGGATGTTAGAAGGTTTAAAACCCTAAGTTGATTCCTATTGTAATAACTGCGGTTTTTGAGGATATTTTTGATTTTTTCTCGGATATCTTTTTAACCTCTTAGTCCGTTTTGACGCATAATCCAATATTTTTGTTGGAGATTAAATCCTAGAAAATTGTTGGTGATATCCTAAAATCATAAAAAAATGATTTTATGGATTGGTGTGAATTCTAGGATTTTTCAGTGGAAAAAGAATATTTATTGGATAACCGTCTTTCAAATTATGTATTGTAAAGGATTTAAAATACGAAATGGAAGCCTTAAAAATTGAAGGTAGCAAGATAAAATCATGAAAAATTGATGTTATTGGTCTACATAATTTACGGGACGTTTTTCGTTTAGTGAGTTTTTCCACCCGAGGTACATAATTTTACCGCTTTAACGCGAGTCCCGTTCCGGGACGGGAAATTCGCTTTAACCGCCTTTCTTGCTTAATAACAAAGGATTGAGATAGAAATTCACCGGCTTATCTTTTCAACCTTGTCAAAGTCTATCTATTGATTTCAAAGGAAGGAACGAGAGCTTTGGTCGGAACGACGGGCTTGGGCGAGAATCACCGCCAGCCATCTCTTCCACCTCCATCTTCACATCCACCTCTTCTTCTTCAACTCTTGTTGGGCTCGTGCTGGCTGAAGCAGAACCAAGAGAAACCAGGTCGGAACAACGGTTCGAGGGTGAAAGAAAATAAGTCTTTACCGCCGGTTAACTTTTTGCCTCGCCAAGTGACGCCGTCGGCGACCACCAGGCCCTCCGACCACCAACCACCACGGGAGCCACCGCCGTACAATACTCGACCACCCTCGGGCTCGGGAATCGAGCCTTTAACGAGCCATGGGCTCGAGTGAAGGTATATACGATCGAAATTAATTAGCGGGTTGATTACAGAGCCACCGTAAGGACCTTTTGGTTACGCGTTGCTAATTATATTTATGGTTTTTATAATCTTGACGTTGATACGGTCCCACAGGTTCAAATCGCTCGAGAAACGGACGTCAGGATTTTCAGTTATAGCGAATACAAGTTTTGGATACCGATTGGCAGGTAAAGGACTTCGGATAATTACTCAGGATTCGTTGTTAATCCGTTTGATCCGAGATTTGGTAACTTTTAAGAAATGTTACTAATGAACAATTTTTATTTAGAAAATTGTTTCAAAAGTGAAGCGGATAATTAGTTATAATTCCGCCAAGATGGCTCCTTGAAGCGTGATAACTAAGGATTTATTATATATCGATATTCGGAAATTAAATCGTTTATAGATTAGGAAATTGTAGGAGTTGAGAATACAACTAAGAAGTGTTTCTGTGAGCTCGTTGCTGAGAAATCCTTTTGTTATATTTGTCAGAAGGATGATAAAGATTACTATTGGAATTGCTAAGGACGTTGACCACGCCTTCTAAGGCAAGTGGACGATTCTCTCTTGTGTTATGGTTATTAATGAGGAATTGAATTCCATTTGATCCTCATATTGGGAGTAATTTATATGTTGAATAAAATTTGATAGGTTGTTATTTTGTTAGAAATAACGACCATGTCGTTATTGTAGTTTTTGCGCTAGAACTGGATTTAGGTCCATTATGTATATGTTTTCTCATACTGAGACATTGTTGTGAAGTAGAGTAGATCAAGGATAGATGATCATGGATGAAACAGGCCATCTTATCTCAGTTGTTGGTCGTATCTCAATTGTTGGTTGAGCTCATTTAAGGATCAAGGATGGAATAGGCCCTCTGATCTCGGTTGTTGGCCGAATCTCGGTTGTTGGCCGAGCAGTTGTAAATGATCATGGATGAAAGAGGGCCTCTGATCTCGGTTGTTGGCCGAACTACATAAAAACTATTAAATGGTGTGAGTGCACAGTTTGAAAGTAATGAAAGATAGGTGCGTTAGGCACATTAAAGTACCAAAATGGTTAGTCCATTTGATAACCATTCTTGCTCCTGATTAAGAATGATTCTTAATCAAACTTTGATTAAGTTAAGCTGTTTAGTCGTTGAAGACGATGGTGAATGTTGAGTGGTTAGTATAAGTTTCCGTTAATCATTTATACTTCTTAAAGAAACCACAAGCGGTGGTGTTCTCTCTCTTGATTATGCGAGTCTCCTTCTTATTCTCTATAAGACTGCTAACTGTTGGATCATAATCCGAGTCTAATCGGATTTGGATGCCAATATGTTTAGTTACAAGCATAAGAGCCAAGTTAGTTTTTCTGCTTGCTTAGTCTTTCATTAGACTAACCCGTCAATCTTCTTTTCTTTTATATGGTCGGCTGGTGTCCACCGTTGGTTTACGACACATCAGGTTCTTCTTGGAAGTTGATTCAAGAGGCAGATTCAGACGTTTGAAGCTCCAAAAGTTGAAGAAAGGTTTCCAATGGCTATACTTGAGTGAAGATCATGATTGAACTACTTGATGAAGATTTTGTTTAAATAGAAGGATATTCTATTTATTTATTCTTTTAAGTTAAGGTTTGTATAAGACCTTTGACGTGTTTTTCCGCTGTAATATTTAACTTAAGTTTGTTAGGTTTTAAATGGTTTCATTTACCTTGTTTTTAGTTTGTTCAGTCAGTTTAAAGCCTTGGGTAGCTTCGGTTTAGTCTTAATCGGGGTTACCAGCGGTAATACCTCCAAGGTAGGAAAGGGGTGTTACACCTATAATCTAACCAAAAGAGAGATTTGAGTACTGAACCAACTTGATTCCTCAAAAGTCAAACCAAGCCAATATTGGAATTATGTAAATGGGGTCCAAGAGATGTAATCAGCTATAAAATGTTTTGTGAGCTTCACCAAGGCTCCAGTCATGTCCATGTTCACTACCTATTAGTGTTTATCATCTACCAATATCACCCAGGAAAGGCACAACATAAATGATCATCACAATTATGAAAAAGAAAAAGACCAATTAAAAACCAATGAATAAACAACCCTGCATAACTTAGAACTGCACAAGGTTATAAGGTATATGTCACTCTATATTCAAACTGAACAAGAGTCAAGCTTTATACATACTTTTAGCTCATTTGAGTATGTATAAACTAGTTCAAATTGGATTAACAAATTGACCTTGCCTAAACCCTCACATTAGCATATTTCATAAGTTTTGATTTGCAGAGATTAATTAATCACACACCAGCGGACAAGGGAATAGCACAACTTGCATTGCCAAGCAATATATTTATAACATTTTACATGAAAGCAGTTAACCACACACAAGCACAAATAATGGGACAATCTTCATATTCATCCAGGAAAAAATGCATTTCAGTCTCCAAGTAGAAAAAAAATCAGATTTCAAATACTATGTATTACCCTAAAATTCATCTTGGGTATTCAGTTAACTCATCTTTGTTCATTGACTTGCATGTCCAGAAGCATTATCAAAGTACTCTGGATTAGCTACACACATTATCAAAAATTACTAGTCCAAAATTCAACCAACATTAGCTATGTCTAACCAGCAATTTAAATTTGTCGATACTCGGGATCTTCAACAATTCAACCAACATCTTACAAGAATCCTATATATTTCAGCAGCTTCAGCTTAGAGCACTTAAAGCTACTCCCAATTACAGCAAACAAGACTTTGAATTCACAGTTAGTTTACGTACAAATCATGCTACTAAAAATTGAGTTTGACTCCTAACATTCTGCATTGGTTCAATCCAGTCAAATAGACCACCCCATATAGAGGCAAAATCCAAGAGGCATCTAATGGTAAAATCAACAATGACAATGAGTATCAGCAGAATCAAAGCATCTAATGGCAAAATCATATCAAAACCAGCACTTACATGCTTGCCCTAAATTTACAGGAGCACCGCCACCACCTTCATCAGCCCTATGTTGCACTTCCAACGGAAGAGAACTACCACCATCGTCAGGATTTTTCACCGAATCCACTGGCTTAGCACCGCCATGATTATCACCACCCTCCTTCGCCATTTTTAACAAGTTTAAGGCTATGCTTATCGGAAATTGGAGTATCGGCGGTGAATTGCTGTCGTCCGATTTCGTTACAGAAAGTAGGGAGGAAAAGGGAAGAAGCGTATCGCGCCTTGTAATGAAGGTTTACGCTTCAAAAAGCATTAATCTTTTCGATGAATAACGCTTATGAAGCGCACAAATAACACCGGATATTGGGGTCCTTTTAGGGTATCCGTTTGCGTAACTCATCATGAAGCGTAGCACTTCATGATGCGCAATAATTCTTGTGCGCCCTGAAAAAAACTTTGTGCATAAAGATTTTCCGTTATAAAATCATTTTAATTCATTAAAAAATGTGTAAAAAATGATATTTTTCACACATTTGAATGTCTATAAAGACAAATTTCTTCATAAAAACATCATTAATTTTTCTAACCTATGCCCCAAGGGATGAAGGGCACAAGGTAAGACCATTGAAATGGAAAGAATTTGTTAGTTTGCAATTTTTATTTTAATAGCATTTATTTATCTTTAAATAAGGTTTTAGTTTCCAAAACAAAAATACTTAAGAACATAAGTTACGTTAGAAAAACCTATACATCATATGTAGAACACATAATCCATGATTAGATGGACTATGTTAATTTTTTTTTTTGTCTGCGATGTAGGGTAAACAAATTTTGAATTATTTATAACTAGCAAGACCCGGTCGTGCCATGCACGACGATGATTTGAAAAAAAAATTATGTAGGAACCGTACTTATCCATTGAATTTTACATAAACTTATTTGATAAAATAAAATAATTTTCTCTACAAAACTTTCAACTGAGAATTATTATAATACGTAGGGAATGTAAAAAAACATTTCTTTATTTATAATAGAATATGTGATTTAATTTTTGAATGATATAATATTATATAATATATAGGTAAATAAATACTAAAAAAACTGAATAATATTCCCATACTTATTAATTGAATATGATAAGTATTTCATACTTATTAGTAAAATATGGTAAGTAATAGTAATGAATGAGGTAATATTATTACAATATGTAAAGAATGCTTATTAATAACATAGCTAATTGAATTTTTTTAATTGAATATGGTAAGTGATAATGATAAATGAGATAATATTATTATAATATATAGGGAGTGCAAATTCCAAAAAATATTAAGGACAAAGTCATAAATGATCATTTAAATATATCTATGTGGCATAATATTAAATGTACTATTTATCATTGAAAAAAATTTATGATACATTATCAGAAAGAACGTACATATAATATTGGAAAAAGGATAAAAATCATACTATAACTTAAGGATACAATTATATATTAATAACATTAACAATAATAATATATTATTATTTAATTATTGAAAAGATGATGATGTACAATTATATAATATATTAGAAATATTATGTATGGATAGTTTCATACTTGCCATTGAAAAAAATAACGATACATATTAAAGATGATGATGTACAATTATATAATATTTAAATTGTCCATAAAAAAAAGTAGTAAAACATTGTATGTTAATAGCAATAGTAATATTATTATATTATATATATATTAAGGATTGTAAATAATAAAAAGAAGAAAAGGGTACAAAAGTAAATTTCAAAATTAAAATGTTTTTGTGGCATACTTAGATGAGTGACAAATAGAATAGAGAAATTCGAGTTTAGTAAGAGTATATAGATAGGTTAAGTTCATTTAGTTTCCATATATATTCACTTATGTGAATAAATCCATGTTAAAAGGCAACTAGCTGTCATTGTTTTCAAATACACGAACGCCTGGTATCCTTTTTGATCCCTCCTTTGCAAACTCCACTAATCCCGGGCTGCAATGGCGACTTGACGTACAATGCACAAATGGAAGTGGACACAGATAGAAGTGGACAAGGAAGCAACTTGGACACATGCATGCATCCTACTCGTCTACTTCACTTTCTTCTTTAGTTTTTGAGATAGACCTCCATCATCTACATATATATCCCCATTTATACATCTCTTCCAAGTCAAGTGTTTATTTAACCGGGTCAAATTTTGGCCTAATTTGACTTCCTAACATACATCACAATCATAGGTGATCGAATATGTGTAATGTTTAGTGTAGGTATATTAATGCCTTAAGGGTTTAGTCTAGGTATATTAAGAGTCCAACTCAATACCCAACCGTCAATATAATGCTCTTATATATTAAAAAAAAAAACTAAATTTTCCTTCCAGGATAATAGGTGGATACCAGTTTTTCTTATCTAAGAGAACTTAATAGTCAGTCCAATACAAACAAAGCAGAGACATAATCTAGGCAAAGTAGAGGTACAGTCTCCGCGTCAGACTGTGTTGAAGTTTCCAACGATTGAGATGCTCTTCCCAAGAGTTGACAATATTGAAACAAGAATGACATGTTTAGAAAGTACATCCTTTGGAGGGCAAGATAAGGGCATTTCGAACATTGCCCTCAAGGATAAAGATTGGGCATCAAGGCAATAGTGGCTATAAATACAAGTAAATAGTGATTCACAAATCACTTCTCTTCAAGCACAAAAACCAGAACACTAAATTGAGTTGAGAAAGAAAGAAAGAAGATCTACAGAAGTCACCGACATCGAGTATCCGATCTCGACGAGGTAAGAATGGTGTTCCCAAGCAATAGGTAACTGAGTCGATCTTAATGTGTAAGGTTTGGTTTATTGTATCAGTTGAGTTTGTTCACTCAGGACAGAGTTGAGAAGATTTGATAGTGTTTTTAGAGTTCGGAGACTGGTAGAAATAGAAAATTTCAAACCTTACTTTTTTTTATTCTAATGAACAAATCAATAACACAAGTAAATCATTCAAAATCTTCCAAAGGCGGTAGATATTTACACACACAATTAGTTGATTGTTGTGGAGTTCCTCTATAAGAAATTGTGTCTTACTTTACTTGTTTACTTGCATACTTTCCTTATTCTGATGCCTAAGAAACAATTTCATAATTATTTCTTATACTAGTGTCGTCGATTCAACACTTTGTTTTGAATTTTTTTACCAAAATTTATTTGTTTAGGGATATAAAATTTTGTAGAATTTATGTATGTATCTCTGTTTTTGTGAAAGTAGAATTCCTTAATGTATACTCTTAAAACATATATAGATACAATGATGTAATAATAGAGGTAGACTTCGTGAAAGTTTCGATCATATGATTAACTAGTTGTCCCCGTCGTGCCCTACACGACTATGAATCGATATTTTTTTAGATATATTATAAAAAAGATATTAATAAATAAAAATATTATATATATAATAATTGTGAATTGGTGATTTATATAAATTGTAAAAAAAAGCATAATTCTAAATTAAAGATTTTGATAACAAAAATGAAAATAATGGGGCATTTAATATGGATTAGCAAATAAAATTGACTTGACATATTATAGGATAAGATCTCGGTATATATTTATATTATAGGATAAGATCTCGGTATATATTTATATGAGTTTTTTTTGGTAGATTATATTGGGGAGTTGTTAAGATCATAAAGATATGGTAAAAAATATTTTTATATGTAAGTAAATTTCCAAAAAAACATTATTGTAATCCAATTAGACCTGTCAAAAACTGACCTAACCCGCTAACCCGACCCGACCCGTCCGATAACTTTAGGGTTAAGACCCGAAAATTTGAACCCGAAACCCGAAAAAAACCGAACCCGTTACAACCCGAACCCGTTGGGTTGAAACCCGAAACCTCTTGGGTTGACCGATTTAGCTTATTTATAGACTTTTTTAAATTTATTTTGAAACTTATAATATATTTTATTATTAAAATAAATGAAAATAATATATTATAATTAAATATTATTATTTAATTAAAAATTAATTTTAATAATCATAAGAAAAAAGGATATTTTAGACCCGCTGGTCAACCCGACCCGACCGAAAACCCGTTGTAACCCGACCCGATTGACCCGTGACCCATAACGACCCAGAATCCGATTTAACCCGAACCCGAAATGACCGAACCCGAACCCGCCCAACTCGACCCGATTGACAGGTCTAAATCCAATATAAAAAAAAATTAAAAAAATTGATTGATATTTGTAGATTATGTGGCAATATGATGTGTACATAATATATAAGTGATATGGAAATTTTTTGACATGTGGACTATGACATGGAATATTTATAAAGACGTCTAAATTATAAGAAAATGACACGTGTAAAAATATGAGGTGGCTTAATATAGGATCAACATGTGGCGAAATCCTGGGTGGCGTAATGAGAAAGCTACAAACCTTATTGCTTTTATATATATATATACTAGATTGGTCAAAAAGTGGTATTAAATAAGTTAAATATTGGAAATCTGTGTAATAGTAAATCAATTAACCAAAGGAATCACCTTGTCTCCCCAAAGCTAAAATCAGTAGTCCCTACTGAGATTAGACAAGTACTAATTTTGTCATCTATTAAAAGGTCACAAATTAAACATTGCTACTAGTTAGCTAGATAAAGACAGCCAAGTCAAACATCTAAATCATGACAAAAAAGCTAAAAAGACAAAAAGAAAGTTAAACTAATGAAGGAATCCAATATTTGAATATGATATCACAGAACCCTCATAAAAATCACAGAACCCTCACCTTCTTAACCTCATAATATCCATAAATCAAAATTTTGAAACCGTTGTCATTGGACAAATTCTTATAATACTATGGTGGAAACAAGATCTAAATGAACAAAATTTAACTTATTCACCTTACCATTTATATGATTGCAATACCTTTAGCTTATTATTTTAATCATTCATTTAAAACATTGTCTAGTAATGTTAATGGAATTAGTTATTGTTAGGAAATTCGGCTCTACATTATCATATAAGAGAAGAATTTGGAACAAAGAAGAATAAGAGAACATAAAAAATTTGTTGACTCAGTTTGTCAGAATAATCGATTATGTTTGGGGGCACTATCAAGCATTGGACTTTCACTAGATTTGAGAATTCTAAGGATTAGAAAACTTGATCTTCCTAATTTGATAAGCCTAATCTAATCTCTCAAGTTCTCTCTACACTTTTTCCTCTTTCTTTTTTCTCAAGACACATAGAACACGATTACAATAATCAATCTGGATTTAAATAGAGAATAAAAATCGTTAAAGATAGAAGCACGATCTTCCAATGGACTTGAAGATAGAAATAAAATAAGCCCCTAAGATCTCGTCTTGCTTCCCACACAAGAAAACTTTCGTTCACAGACGCGAGCAATTGCGCAGGCTCATCCGGAAAAGTGCGGTCGTGCATTCCTGACCCAGACCAAGCTCTTCTCTTGGCGTATTTTGTCGGCAAAGCTCGGGCTCAACCGCCCAGAGCGTGGTCGCATTCTCCCAACCGCGTCCACAGTTTCTCGACTGCGACCACGGTTTCGAATTTGCACACCATCTTCGTTCCTCCTTTCCTTTTCCTTTCTCATAATCTTGAATCAGGCTCCATAAACCCAACAGTTGTTAGGCATCATTAGGAGCTTCATGTAGTGGGTGATGCAAAATGTCAATCGATAAATGACACATTGATGAATTTGAACACTAGCACTATATATAATCTTAAAATATCGGATATAAATCCGACTATTAGGTGAAACATATCCATATTTGTGTGTAATGTATTACACATCACAATGTACAATGCTACGTACCTAAAAAAAAACATAGGAATCATAACACAGATTTTGTCCAACTTACAAACTTTAGTAGTCGACTAACATTTCTTAAATAAAAAGATCCTTTGAATCCTCTATGCATGTAATTATGCAAAATATCAAATCACACATTCGAGTATAGTCCCGGAGGGCGGAAGGGTAAAGATATACAGACATGATACATTTACCTGTGCACATTTGGAGAGGTTGCAAAAAATATCAAAATGCGGAATATCTTCAATTTCATTAGTTTACTAATTAGTAATCAATAGTATTATGATTCAAATCTATGCGAAATTGCATTTGTCATGTAGTATGAAGCTGTCAGCGTCTGTCTCGGGCACAAAACCAGTTTGGGTCCCTCTAATCTTTCCTTCTTGCACCCACTTTAGTTTGAAAAATCCCTCTCTTCTACCTCTTCATTTTCCCTCTGCATCATCACCATTTTCATTGTTCCGAGCATCTGCCAACTAACCACTTCTCTTTTCTCCCTTCTTCCTAAATCCTAATCTCAACAATTTTCCGAAATGTTGAGCTTCCAACAATTTCATTCCTTTCTCTTGTTTCTCCTGCTAGCTCTGGCTTGTCCAATGCCGATTTCAGCGAGCTCAGAGGTGAGAGCTCTGATGGATTTGAAAGCGGCGATGGACCCGGAAAACAGGTACCTGGGCACGTGGACGGTCGACGGAGACCCCTGCGCCGCCGATGAGTTCGCCGGCGTCGCCTGCAACGGTAAGGGGAAAGTCGCCAACATTTCCCTGCAGGGAAAAGGGCTCGCCGGGAAACTCTCGCCAGCGATCGCCGGGCTCACGAGCTTGTCGGGCTTGTACTTGCACTTCAACTCCTTGACGGGGGAGATTCCGAGGGAGATCTCCGATCTCAGGGAGCTTTCCGATCTCTATCTTGATGTCAACAATCTCACCGGCGTCATTCCCCCGGTGATCGCCGGAATGCAGAGCCTTCAAGGTAAAGTACAGTCGATACTCGATAATAATAATACTCCCTAAGTTATTGGAATGTTTTGGGAGGTGGGTTTTACTCATATCGAGCTTCATGTGATTGAAATTTTTTTGAATATTTGAAAATTGTTCTGGGTGCTGATTACAAAGTAGGTTAGATTCTACTACTGATGATAATTGATTGACGTGCATAAAGCCTCAATTTTTGGAATCGAGATTTCTTGGTTTTAGTCAAAATGGATCCTAAAGTCAAGGGCGTCTCTTTCAATTTGTATCATTTAATGTTTAAATTCCCTTCAATTTGGTTTGCCTTCATTTTGAGGGCATTCATGATTAAACCTCTCTTTACTGTTAGTAAGATAGATAGATGTATTATTGTTTATACAAGTAGCAATAGGCTAGCAAACAGTGAAATTTTGGTTTCAGAAATACATCTCAAATTTCAATTGGGTAGCCAGCCATCAAGTTTATGAGATTATAAATGATTTCGCCTAGCCTCCTCATTGTAACTTGAGATGGAGTTTTTTTTTTCTTTGAGCTTGTAAAATATAGGTTTTTGACATTGATTTGTGCAATTTACTTGCAGTGGTTCAGCTATCCTGTAACCGGTTAACAGGCACCATTCCTGCACAAATAGGACACCTAAAGAAGCTGAGTGTTCTCGCAATTTCATACAATCAATTATCTGGCTCAATTCCTCCAACTTTGGGCAATTTGATGATGCTAAGAGATCTATATCTAAGCCACAACAATCTCTCTGGTCCAATCCCAATCAACATTGTCAACATCCCTCAGCTTCAAACGTTCGACATTCGCAACAATTCCCTTACCGGAATTGTACCTCCCGGTGAGCCATCCCTTGAATTTTTTGTTCTATTTTAGCCGTTTATTATTATAACTTGTACAATCAAAGAATCAGCTTGATTAGCTCTATTTGCAAAGAATTCAAGTACTAACTACATTATTGTTTTCCCACCACAACTGAAGCATTAAAGAAGCTAAATGGAGGATTCCTCTACTCCAACAACTCAGGCCTATGCAGCCAAATATTTCCTTCATTGAGACGTTGCACGGCCTTCGACGTCGGAGTGATGACCACATCAGCTCAGCAGCCATTAGTGGGCCCAATCGTCCTGAAAAATCACACCGCTCCAACTACCACCAAAAAAGCAGCAGATTCCAGCTTAAGCTGCAACGAAGCTGCTTGCTCGAATACCGCTCGTTCCTCTCAAGCCATTGTTGTCTCGGGGTTGGTTCTGGCCACTTTCATGCTTGCAGCTGCGGGTTTTTTCGCCTTGTTTCGATACAGAAGACAGAAACAGAAGATCGGGAATTCGGCGGATGGGTTTGACAGCCGACTAAGCACTGACATTACAGCTGATCCGTATAGTAAGAGCGCCTCGCCATTGGTCAGCCTCGTGTACTCGACTGGGTGGGACCCGCTTGCAGATGGTCTGAACAGCGACGAGTTCCCTCAGGAGGTGCTCCAAAACTTCAGGTGCACATTTTGTTTAATTGTAGAACATTTTAGGCCTCTCTTACACACCCGAAAGGGGAAAGGGTGGGTGCATCCTGGCCTCCCAAACCCTGCCCGAGGCAGGTCTACACTGGGTTGGTTGGTGTTGTTGTTGTTGTACATCTATTTGCTAAGTGTTAGTGGTCATCCTGTTTCTTCTTGCTCAGGTTCAACATGGAGGATGTTGAATCGGCCACTCAGTACTTCTTGCACGCGAATGTGCTCGGGAAGGGTAGCTTCTCAACCGTTTATAGAGGCACGCTAAGGGATGGATCTACGGTGGCAATCAAAAGAATCAACGCGAGCAGCTGCAAAGCAGAGGAGGACGAGTTCGTCAAGGGGATGAAACTACTGCTCTCTCTGAGGCACGAAAATCTGGTTTTCCTTAAAGGCTTTTGCTGTTCGAGGGCCAGGGGCGAGTGCTTTCTTATCTATGAGTTCGCTCCAAACGGAACCTTGGCGAGATATTTGGACGCGAGTGATCATGGTGGAAGTAGCCCAACCATGGTTCTTGATTGGCCCACTAGGGTCTCCCTTGTACATGGCATTGCAAAAGGTTAGCTAGGCTCTCCTATATTAATTATTTATTACTCTTTGTATCATTCATTTCATAGTATTGTTTTTGACCTTGTGGTGTTTGGGTTCAGGTGTACATTATCTGCACAATGAGAATGGCACCAAAGCAGGACTCATCCACAGGAACCTATCAGCAGAGAAGATTTTACTCGACCATCAATTCAAGCCCTTGATCTCCGACTCTGGCCTGCAGAAGATACTAGCAGACGACCTCATGTTTTCGGCCCTCAAGGTGAGTGCGGCGATGGGATACTTAGCGCCCGAATACATAAAAACGGGCCACTTTACACACAAAAGCGACGTGTATTCGTTTGGCGTTATCGTCCTCCAGATCCTCTCCGGGAAGCAAAAGCTCCCGAGTGGCACAATCGCGAGGCCCGATCAACCGTGTTTAGATGAAATTATCGACCCGCGTCTCAACGGGAAGTTCTCTACCTCAGAGGCGTCTAAGTTGGTGGCTTTGGCTATGGCTTGCACAAATGAGGAGCCTACCCAACGACCGACCATCGACGAGGTGGTTCGAGACCTTAATCTCGTAAAGGAAAGGGCTTAAAATTAATTTTGTACAAGTTAAACTAAAATGTGTTTCATCTTCTTAGTTAGCTAGGTTTGAATATATGATATGTGTTTTCAATGTAAAATAGAGAATCATTTCTATGAAATGAAGAACAAGAAACGAAATCACAAAGAGAATTCTCACAAAATGATCTGGAAACCCATGATCATCATCACACATTCATTGAACCTCGACAGAATGATACAAAGCATTCTGTTATAATGCTTATCAGATAAGCTACAACAGAAGGGGAAAAGAGTATTTATACACAACAACTACATTATACAAAATACCCCACAACTTTTACTTATTACAAGAAGTACCCCTATATTCTATATCCCCTCCTCAAGTTGGAATTGGGGGATGATCAACCAATCCCAACTTGAAAGCCAGAAATTTATGTTGCTCTTCCCCTAATAGCTTGGTGAATATATCAGCTAGTTGCGATTGAGATCGGATATAAGAAGCCTGAAGAAAACCATCTGCAATTCGCTCCCGAACATAATGACAATCAATATTGATAGCTTCGTCCTCTCATGAAAAACGGGATTGGAGGCAATATGATGTGCTGCTTTACTGTCACAATAAAGAGTAATAGGAAGAGGAACTTGAACAGATAAATCTTGCAAAATACAATGAACCCATACCACTTCACTGGCTATAGAAGACATGCTACGATACTCGGATTCAGCAGAAGACTTTGACACAGTCTTCTGCTTTTTAGTTTTCTAGGATATCAGATTAGAACCAAGAAAGACACAATATCCACTTAAAGACCGAGCTGTGAATTTACAGGCTCCCCAATCAGCATCACTATAACTGGAGAGAACTAAATCTAATGCAGCAGAGTAGAATAATCCCCAATTAAGGGTGTGTTTCAGATATTAACAACATGTAACGCCGCTTGTAAATGTGGCTGACGAGGACAACTTACAAACTGGCTTAGATGTTGAATGGAATATGTCAAATCAGGACGAGTAATATACCAGTATAAGGGGCGACCAACTAACCTTCTATATACTTTAAGATCGGGCAATATGTCTCCTGTATCCACAGACAAACCAAGACCCCTTGGAAGAGGAAAAACAGCTTCAACAGAATCAAGCAAACCAACATGCTTAATAATGTCCAACATATACTTCCTTTGATGAATAACAGTACCTTTGCCAGATCTTGCAACCTCAATACCAAGAAAAAACCTTATCATACCTAAATCTTTTATGGTAAAGGCTGTATCCAAACCAGATTTGGTATGTAAGATAGTAGAGGTATCATCTCCTATCAATAACAAGTCATCAACATAGACTAAAGCAATAGCAATCTTGGTGCCTGTATGCTTAACAAAGATAGAGTAATCACGTAGTGATTGTTGATATCCCATCTTGATCAAAAATCTAGTAAGCTCAACATTCCATTGCCTTGAAGCTTGTTTGAGACCATACAAAGACCTCTTAAGATGACAAACCTCACCTTTTTTGGCTTTAGAATACCCAGGAGGAGGAATCATATAAACTTCTTCTTCCAAATAACCATGAAGAAAAGCATTGTTTATGTCTAATTGATGAATATCCCAATTACGAACAGTTTCTAAAGCAATTAAAATCCTTACTGAAGGAAGTTTGGCTACTGGAGAGAAAGTAAACTTGTAGTCTTTATCTTTGACCTGGTTATACCCCTCGGTAACAAGCCTTGCTTTATACCTCTCTACGGTTCCATCAGGCCTAAATTTTGTTTTGAACACCCATTTAGATCCAATAGTAACTTTTCCTGGTGGTAAAGGTGTTAACTCCCATGTATGATTGCGTTCTAAAGCCTCTAGTTCTTTAACCATGGCATCTTCCCAACATTGATGACCTTTTGCCTGCCTATAAGAAGATGGTTCTGGTGTAGAAACCATGTTGCAAAAGGATTGAACAAATTCTGTGGAATACTCAGATAAATCAAATAGCCTGGTAACCTGAAAAGAGCAAACATAGTCTTGAAGTTTTGTAGGAGCATTTCTCTGTTTGTCAAATCGTCTAAGAATAATTTCTGGTGAAGCAGGGGCAGCTGCAATATCTGGTTGTATAGCAGGTGCAATTGGTGAAGAAACATCATCAACATATGGCATAGAAGACTGTATAACTGAATCAGAACCAGAACTAGGAACAAAATCCGAGCAAATATCACCAGTAACACTAGGAATAACGATATCTTCATCATAAGCTGGATTCACTAGGGGCAAAACAAAATCAGAAACAAATCCAGATACAACATCATTGGACTTCCCACAACTATTATCTGAATTAGCATATGGAAAAACATGTTCTTGAAACACCACATCTCTAGAGACAAAAAAATACTTGTGTTCGAGGTCAAAAAGCTTATAACCCTTTTAACCTGGTGGATATCCCATGAAAACACACCTTTGAGATTTAGCTTCAAACTTATCTTTTGTATGAGTACTTGGTTTTCCAAAACAAAGACAACTAAGTACTCTTATATGAGAATAATCAGGTGGCTTTTGAAATAACAACTCAAAAGGAATCTTCCATTGCAAAACTGAACTAGGAATAATATTGATAATATGAACAACAACCATAGAACATTAACCCCAAAAAGACTTAGGTAAACCGGCATGAATCCGCATAGCCCTAGCTGTTTCAATGATGTGCCTATGCTTCCTTTCAACACGGCTATTCATGTGCCTTTGCTTCCTTGAAGCACAACCTCCTTAGTGATAGGGTCCTGAAAGTATATCTTGTCAGATTGTATACTTCCAGCTAAACCACTATCATCTAATAACTTTGTAACAGAGAGCAAATTATGCTTGAATCCATCAACAAGCAAGACATCATGAAGTTGTAATCTGTTATTGAACCAAACTGAACCAGATAAAGTGACTGTCTTAATGTTGCCATAAGGTAATCCTACTTTAACTGGATTTTGTAAAAATTTCTTATTCATCAACTTGCTGGAATAAAAAAACATATGATCTGTATCCCCAGTGTCAATTATCCTGAAATCATTCTCGGAGTAAACATGAGCAGCCACAGCAGAAACAACAATTGAATTATCAAAAATCATACCTGAAAATTTTCCGGAATTGGAAGGAACTGAACACGATCCACCAGAAGAACTAGGAGCCTTGCCAACAGCATTAGCATGAGATGAACTAGATGATCGAATACCAAACTTTCCTGACTTTGAAACACGCCCTTTACCTTTTACCATCTTGGCCATTTTATGACACATAGCAACCAAGACCTTTGGATCAATCTCACTTTCTTTACCATCATCGGAATCCTCAAAAGGTGTCTCAAGATCAGCTTCAGCAACATTAGCATGCCTCCCATTTACTCTTCTATTATCAGGTCTGTCATAAAATTTCCAATTGTCAGGATATCCAATCAACTTATAGCATCTCTCCTTGGAATGACCTTTCACACGACAATGCTCACAAAATTTCTTCTCATTTTTGTTATCAAAATGATCTTTCCCTTTCTTGAAAGATTCTCGAGTTCCATAACTATCTTTAGGCAATAAGCCTCGGTTTTGCATCTCTTCTCGACTCAGAAAATACTTCCCATATTGTTGTTGGGAACGTCCTGACATGCTATTAACAAACATAACAATGCCCTTAGTTTTGGAACTCAGAGAACTAGTAACAGACTTCTGTTTCTCAGTACTTTGAACTAATGAATAAGCTTTGTTCACGTTGGGCAGAGGATCCATAGCAAGAACATGCCCTCAAACGCTGTCAAATTCATCATTCAGTCCCATTAAGAAGTCAATCATCTTATCATTTTCTTCTTGTTCTTCTTTCCTAGCCAGATAATCACATCCACATTGTGTCCAAATTCAATAATCACAATCAATTACCATCCTAACAGCCTTCAATTCATCCCAGAGTTGCTTCAGTCTACCATAATACTCATAAACTGAAAAATTTCCTTGTTCAAATGTAGCTAGGGTTCTTTTCAATTTATATAACTGAGGACCATTGGTTTGACCAAAATGTTCAACCAATTCGTCCCATAGCCTCTTTGCAGAATCAAAACAGATGAGAGTCTCAGAAAATTTACCTTCCATGGAATTAAGCAACCAGCAACGTACCATATGATATGCACGAATCCATCTAGCACATTCATTTGTTCCTAGAGGCGGTCGTCGACACGATCCATCCACAAAACCTAATTTGTTCTTCGCGCCAAGAGCTAACTTCACATTGCGACTCCAACTCAGAAAATTCATGCCGTCAAACCGCTGTAGTACAAGCTGTGCACCTAGTTGATCAGAATTGGAAAGCGCCAAAGGATCACTGGACGCGTAACCTGAATCACGATCACGATCACGATTCCTCATGTCTTCATATTGGCCTCTCCAAATTGGATCTTCAACTCTCGGATCCCTCTCATGATCTTCATGATCTTGAAGATGTACAAATTCATCAACGCGAGTCGGCGATATGGACATTTTCTTGAAAAAATCCTCCGAAGAAATTATCGATTACTGAAGAAAACTTGAAACGAGGAGAGAGAAACGAGTCCTATGCTCTGATACCATATGAAATGAAGAACAAGAAACAAAATCACAAAGAGAATTCTCACATAATGATCTGGAAAGCCATGATCATCAGCACACATTCATTGAACCTCGATAGAATGATACAGAGCATTCTGTTACAATACTTACCAGATAAGCTACAAGCTACAACAGAAGGGGGGAAAGAGTATTTATACACAACTACATTATACAAAATACCCTACAACTATTACTTATTACAAGAAGTACCCCTGTACTCTATAATTTGATCAATTTCTATAGGTTGTTTAATGAAGAATGTTGTGAGATTCCTTTGTGTTGCGGGTTAGATATGTGATTTCTTAAAGCACAATTCATAAAGATTGCTTGCATTGCATTTTGGCCAATTAGTTAGTTATTGCGTTTGAATATATTTATTGAGTAATTAAGAACTTGGCCGGGAAGCCACCGCGAAACACACTTGGAAGTACAGAATTATCTCATACAAGATCGAGCACTAAATAATTTGAAGGATGGTCGACGTCAATGCTCAATTTCAAATATATAAATTCATACTGTATATACCATATAAATCAACTGCCGCCAAATTTTACAAAAATATACATGTTGTGTAAGGCGGTTGGATATGTGTAGATTTCTTCAAAATTGCTGATTTGTCCTAAACATGCCTGAAAACGATGTACGGAATAAGAAATCTTATGCTTATCTTGTACAAATCGATGACATCCAGGCAAGTTCAATGTATATATACGGAGTATTTCTTTAGAAAACAGTATATTCACGTTTTGGCCATCCATAAATTATTAAAAACTACATCATAGTTAATGAAGATTATAATTCAAAACAAAGGAGAATATATATTTTTTATGCGGCTCATTCATTGATTTGGGTTATTGATGTAGAGATTTATGTATGGTCATAATTAGATCAGCATAATTGTATAATGAGTGGACCATTTCAAAAAGGTTTCTATTTTATAATCTGAAATCAAGCATTTAAAAGGGCCGAATCTACTTCCTCATTGAGTACAACCAATGCAAAAACTTGTTTGGATCACTTTGAAATTTCCCTCTCAGTTTTTTCGCCAACAACAAGCATATTTCAGCTTCCGCTTGAAGCTCAGCATGAAGACACTGACCCGAGAAACTGAAACAGCCAATAAGTTGGAAGAATCCGAGACGAGAAAATTGAAGTTAGTTTGGTCTCCCGAAACGGCTTCAAAAGCCTACATCGACACCGTTCGAGCAGTACGTTTATGCTCAATTCATTTCGCTCCATCTCCATGGTTTTGAAATTCAAATTTCATGTCTGAAAAATCTGCATCCTATTCTGTTCCGATGTACTATATATTAATTCTTCTCAACGAATTCTCCCATTTCTAGCTGCTTAATCGAGTAATTTCAGCAATTATGTAACAATCTCTTTCCCAATTTCGGTTGTGCAGTGTGAAATTTACAAGGAATCAGGAGTAGCGGAGCTGATCTCGGCCATGGCGGGCGGTTGGGATGCAAAGCTTATCGTGGACACGTGGCAACTAGGCGGATCGATCGCCACCAGCATCGGCCTCGCCGTCGCCAGCCGCCACACGAGCGGCCGCCACGTCTGCGTCGTTCCCGACGACTCCTCCCGATCGGAATACCTCCGCTCCGTCGGCGACGCGGCGCCCGGAGCTTCGCCGGAAGTGATTGTCGGAGAGGCAGAGGAGGCGATGGGGGAGCCGTCGCTGGAAGGGGTGGACTTCCTGGTGGTTGATTGCCGGGACCGGGATTTTTCTAGGGTTTTGAGGATGGCTCGGCTCAGTCAGAGAGGAGCGGTGTTGCTGCGCAAGAACGCCGCCACCTTGAAGGCGGAGTCGGGGTTCCGGTGGCGGAGTGTTCTCGACGCCAGCCGCTATAGGGTGGTGAGGACGGCGTTTTTGCCGGTGGAAGAAGGCCTTGATATTGCGCATGTTGGAGCTAGCGGCGACGCTGGCGGAGGAGGTAGCGCGGGGAGGAAGCGCTGGGTCAAGCACGTTGACCAACGGTCAGGGGAGGAGCACGTCATCAGAACGTCCTGTCAAGGCAACTCAACGGTCAGCACGATAAATTAACGCAACATTTTTTTTCCCTCTTGAACTGATTTTTTTTAATTGTATTCAAAGGATCTTGAAATTGTAAAAATAATCTTTCATTGGTCAATTTCGTGTTTGACTGTTTGGTATTTGAAGTTATGGAAAATCAAAAGTTTGGTCTCAATTGTTTTTAAATCGTTTTTAGTAATTTTTAATCGGTTATGGAAAAATAAAAATAATCTTTCATTGTATCCATCCCAATTGTTTTTAAATCGTTTTTAGTATCGTTTGCGTTCTGCATTATGATTACGAGTACAATTGATAACTTTACGTGAAGCAAAATGGGATAACTCATCACGACATCGGATATGACATTTGCGGGGAACTCCATACAAACATATTGTATGAAGTTCCACGCAAACACATTGTGTGGAGGAAGCGAGACGAGAAGTCAGGCCGAATATGGCCCAACTGCACACAAGCCCATTGTGTGGATCCTACGCAAGCCCTTTGCGTGGAGTTGGGTTCATATTCTTCCTAATTCCTCACCTCGCGTGCTCTAGGATTTGTCGAACTGTCTCATTTTCGGTAATTTAATCTCTTCACCATTCTTAATGTTGGATCGTGAAGCGTTAGTAACAAAGCAGGAAACTAGCAATGTTCTCTAGGCAACTGAAATGAGCAATAATAACACAGAATTTAGAGAGGAAAACTTTCTGGACGACCAACAAGTCGTAGAAAGAAAAAACCTCTACCCTTGAGACTCTTTCTTAGAGGATTTTCAATAAAATACTTTTATTAAGTTTCAACGGGTACAAGGCAAGTCAAGTTCCCTGGTAACTAAGGCACCAACCAAAGTTCAACCAACTAAACTTCTACAACCCTAAACATAATTCTAAGATAAAGTAAAGTACTGACTTATTACTCACTTACTTGTGGATTCTTCAGCGAAAAAAGTCACACACTCGTATACTTGAAAAGCTATCTCTCCAAGTTTGCTGTAAATAACCACACTTCAACCCCAACTATTAGGGGTGTCCATAAAAAAATCAAAACTGAAAAAATCGAATCGAAAACCCGAAAAACCGATTATTTTTTAGGTTAACCAAGCCAACATTGTTTGAAATTTCAGTTTGGTTAACCGAACCGAAAATATTTTCGGTTTATCGATTCGGTTTCGATTCACGACTTTACATCTAACGGTTAACCGAAAAACCGAAAATATATTAAAATTTTATTCAAATATTAGTAATCTTTGATTTATTTAGTGGTTAAATTCTATGATCTTTGGGTGTTAATGTAGTTTGAGTCTTTACTTCTCCAATTTTAACAATTTACACACTATTTTTCCACGTCACATTGATATAAGAGTCCCTTATTAAATTTGATGGGATAAAAACTAATGAACACAATATTTGACCCCACACAATATAGTATATACTTTGTATATTTGTTTACAACAACCAAAACAATATGATATAAGTACATATTTAAAATAAAAGTCTTGCTTGATCACTTTTTTATTCAAATTTTATTATTTTAGTCTTAATTATTTAACGTAAAATTACATAAACGATTATCGGTTAACCGAAAAAATCGAACCGAAAAATTGGTTAACCGAACTACGAAACAGTTAACCGAGATTCACGGTTCGGTTTCGGTTCATGATTTTAACTAACCGAAATCATGGTTAACCGGGTTTGGACACCCATACTAGCTATAACTTAGCTATTTATAAGAAATGTCAAGTCTGATCTTGTTGAAGGGCGTTTTCATGACAACAAATAAATTTATAAGTCAAGACCCTGCTGAGTGTAGCGAAGTCTGGATCGTTCCACGAGAAGCACGGTTGTTTGTTTATCAACTACTAATAATAAAACAAAGCAAAACAACACAAAACACCTACGAACAACCTCGTTAACGACTTTGTCAAGGTTGTTAGCGAACCTGGGAAATACTACGAAAACACTCTAACGACCTAAACAGAAATTCGGTATCGAGGCAAGTAACTCGATAACGAATATAACTAAAAACAAACTCAAATAAGAATAAAAATCTAGGACAACGGTCACCACAACATAGTTATGCATAAAAACTCATAAGAAGATAAAGATCATGCCTTTAAATAGATAAATTTATCAACTTTCGCTGACTAGTAAGCAAATCAATTAATTCTCATAAATCAATTCACTCAATCACTTGTTTTGGATCCAAAGCTCGAAACTTTCGTAATCGAACAATATCAACCTTCAAGTCAACAACTTTCTCTTTCGATCAAATTGCAAACTCAAATTACCTCGACTATCATCTAAGCATAAGCACAACAAGCGATCTAAAAATAGATAAAAAAAACATTCAAAACATCAACTTACTTCATCAAACATGCATAACTATGTCGGGTTTCAACCCCGACCCTAGATAGGAAAACTACTCACTACTCATAACCATAAAACAAATAACTTCAACAAGAGAAAACATTGAAAACAAAACAAACTACTTCAAATTAAATAAAGAAAATATCGTCTTGCAAACCTTAGAAGAAACCGAAAATACAGAAATACCGAATAGAAAACTCAACTAACGACCCAAGTTTCACTCTCGGTCAACCTTGGCTTCGTTACTCGTTACTCTCGACCTCTCCAATCGGTTCTCCTAGAAGAAAATAAAATTCGTCCTCTCCTTAGACTAGAAAGAAGGGTATTTATACTAATAAAGCTATCTACTAGAAAACCTAAAAGATAGAAACTTATTCGAAAAAGATAACAAGATATAAGATAGAAGATATAACAACCTAAAAATCAATTAAAACCCTAAAACAACTAAAAACCTCTACCGACACGGAACCATTATTAACGTCTTCCGCATAGGGTCGGTAGGAATACATAATCCATCAGAAAATTCTATCTTGAATGTCTCGTTAACGACCCTTCATAGGCTCGTTAACGAGCCTGGGATCTTCGATTCTTCTCTTTTTTAAAGCTTAAACTTTCAACTTCCTTATCTTCACATTCTTCCGTTCTCCATCATAGCACTCCAATTCAGCCAAAAGCGCTCTTTCCTACTAAAAACCTACAAAAAGACACAAAACGGAGTAGCTTCCATACTTCTCACAAAATATACAAACTCATCCAAAAACACACAAAACTTGACTCTAAAACCACTAAAGCTAAACCTAAACAAACTAAGAAACATACTAAAAACACGAATATCAAAATACCCCATACTTAGACTTGCTTGTCCTCAAGCAATCACTAGACCCTAATCAAAACCAAACAACCATACTCATCAAGCAAATAGCCATCATCTTAAAAACAACTTCCAAAAACATAGAAGAAAATAGCAAATGATTATTAACGTCATCACACATATATGAACACTTAAATAGACATAAGCAAATACAATCCAACCTCACCAGGGACACATGTGTTTCACTCAACTCTCAAGTGTTTAGGCTTATAAATTCAACTCTCAACTCATCATATATACAAAAACTCATAGAAATTGGAACTTATATCACCAAACTCTCCACCAAATATTTGTCAAAACAAGCAAAAATCATCAAGAAGAACTTAGGCTCAATGAAAAACTTCATAGAAGCTTCCATTCGGCCGGGTTGTAATGTGGCTTGGTAAAAACAATAAGGCGTGGAAAATATTTTGGCTATGTGGTGCTAATAATATCCGGGAATCAAAGACTCATAAAAACTCTCACATACAACCAAAAACTCTCATAAAAACAATACCAAACTCACTCAACAATATGCACTTTTCCTCACTCACCTAACGTATCCTAGAAAGTCTCAATAAACAACTCAAAAGAATCTCTGGCTTATCTATTAAACACAAATGCAAATCCTACTCATCTCTCTTAATATTTTTTTCAGCTTCTCTTTTTTCTTTTCCTCTCTTTTTTTCTTTGCGCAGCCTCGTTAACGAACCAACAGGGTCGTTAACGAGCCTCATCGTGTACACTTTCTTTCTCTTTTTTTTCTCTTTCAACAACCAACTTCCTTTTCGTGCATCCTTTCTTACCAAGAGATCTTTTTACTTAAATTAAAACAAGAGACTTCCAATCTACCCTTCCCAAAAAACCCTGATTTCAAACCAAACATAATTTTTTCACTCAAGAAAACAATCCTCTCCAATCTAAGTCCTAATCCCCGGATAGGATCAAGCTTATCTCGGATAGGGAATATTTTTGTGGAGCTAAAAATAAAAGGCTTCAGGCTCAATATTGGTTTCAAAAAGAAGGATAATGTAAGGGTGGATATGGATAAATAGGGTTTATGAAAAAGTTCTCTATCGTATGACTTTCACAAGTAATGAACTATAAATCTTATATAGGTCTCAAGTAATAGATAACCATCACAATTCCAAGAGATAATATGCATATAGAGAGTAAATAACACAAGAAAAGAAGAGGGATTTTTGATTTTCTCCCTATAAGGCCCAAAAATAACTCACAAGGTAAAATTTTTGTTGGATTGCATCACTTATGCTAACAAGTATACATGCTCAATTTCATCAAATGCTATTCCTCTATAAAAAAAAACAACTTTAGATTGAGAATCAGGCTATACTATCAAAGACATGCTTGCAAGGAATTATATGATCATGCTAGCAACTACCATCATAGAACCATAAGAAAAAGGGTATCTATCAATTCTAAAACTCTTTTTGGAATTTTCAAAATTTTCATTTTTTTTGTAAAACAAAGAACTACTTAAAAACATAAGACACATAAAACACATAAAACAAACAAGACACAAGTTTTCTACCCGTGCCCACCCCATACTTAAAATTACAGTGTCCCCATTGTAATAAAAATAAGCAGAAGAAAAGAATAGAAAAGAATAGAAAAGAAAAAAAGTAAAAGAAAAGAAACAAAAAAACTTACAAGATTTTAAAAGCAGAAAAGACACAACTTTCAAACTGAATCAGCGTTGTGGTGGAAATCGGTGCTCAAAGTTCCCCATGAAGTCATACATCGTCCTCCAGCACTCTTCATCATCCGCCTCTCTCTGCTGATGCCTCGCATAATCCAACGCCATGCGAGCAGAATAGACACTCTCACACCTATCCATCCTTTGGTGAATGTGTGTCTGCTGAAGGTTAAGCTGCTGCATCTGAGAAGAAAGATCTTCGGCCCATGGATCCTAGTGTAAGTAGGCCGAGGAGGTGGTTGTGAGGCTGGAAGTGGTCTTGAAAAATTACCGGATGATAGGGAATAAGACCATAGGAATGTGGCTCGGCAGGTGGCTGCGGGGGTCATTACCGAAGCTGTGTGCCTCGGTAGTAGCCTTGGTAGAAGCCTCGAAGTCGTCGTTAACGATCCTGGTAGGCTCGTTAACGAAGATATTATTGACAAGAATCTGAGTGTCGAGGTCGTCTTCCCCAATGTCGAGCTCTTCTATACCTCCCTTGGTAGCTTCTTCAGTCTCATCATCATCCTCTTCCATAGCATCTTCCTCCCTCTCAAACCGTGACTCACATGGCCTTAGCGATGGCTCATCCTGCGGCTTGTGCTCTAACGGGAAAGCATGACTCGTCCATGACTCATACCAGTTCGATACATAAAGAATCTCCAACTTATCCCCGGTGGGAATGACATCTTGGCCTTGAACTTTTGTAGTACATCCTCCCTCAACAACGGTAAAAATGTCGGAGCTAAACCAATAGTTCTTGTTGAGCAACTGAGCACGGGACGTCGTGTAGAGGGTGAGATCGACTCCTAGGTTGGTCGCCAAGAGACTGACCAAGTTTCCATACCATACTTCCTTTTACTTCATCCCTTGCTTCTCCATGTATTGTAGCCATTCATACCCCAAGTTCAAGGGGGCGGGCTCCTCAAATAGAATGGTTCGGAGGCATGCAACTTCCATCCTCGTTGGTCTGTTCAACTCTCTCTTGGGCCAAAATGTAGCGGCTAGGACTCGAAGGATGATCCAGAAAATAGGGTTGATGATGATTGCCTCGGAAAGTGCTGCAGCGGAAGGCTCTACTTCCCCGGTGATATAGCTCCAAGTCCTTGTCACCTTGTAGTCCTTAAGATTATAGTCTCGAGAAGGATTTGGGAGTTCGAGAAGACCACTGAACTCCGCCATGGTGAACTCACGACTCACATTTCCGAGCCTGAATCTTATTCTTCCTTCTGATGTCTTGGTCGGAAATCTTGTTTCCAGCGTGGCCAGAAACTCGGAAGTGAGAGCTGGGAAGTGTGGTACCTCTTCCTTCTTCAGCAAGTGAGGCACACCAAAAAGAGTAAAGGCCTATTTAACATCATCATATAGCCTCATCGCCTTAGCACTCGACTTTGAGAACCACCGAGTGTAGGTCCTTGTCTAATATAGCATCATACCGATCGGCTTGTGCTTGAGTGTGCAAGATCACATTGTCCATGCGCTGAGGAGATGGGGACCGTTGAGTCCTCTTCTTCTTGTCAGCTCTTGTTGTAGCTCTGCTAGAACTTGCCATATGGACCTAGAAAAAATGAATTGACAAAGATAAGATCCATACAAGTCAATGGAAAAGAGACCCCATACTTGGTCTCGAAATTGCTCTCAAAATGTTTCGTTAACGACCCTTCTAGGGTCGTTAACGAGCCTGGACTGGTGTTTTGGGCTAGCCAAATTGCAGGGTCGTTAACGAGCCTGTGCGAGAACCAGTTCGCAGTTTCCGAGTGAAAAATACTCAAAAATTAAGCCAGAAATCAAGCATACATTACACACAATCCTACATAAAACACACAATTTTATATATGCACCCCATACTTGCTCGATTACCCATCCCGAACATGCTAAAATTGCCCAAAAACGATGGTGAAGATCAAACAATTCTCGAACAAGGTAATTCATGCTTTTCTAGATCAAATTTCTATGGAGAAACAAGCAAGAACAACCAATAAAAATCAAGGTCAACTACCAATAAATGTAGCACAACATTCATTGAGCAAAAATAAACATGCCATTCGATCACTATACTAGTACGATCTAGATATGAAAATTTTGACCCTATTAACCATGAATCATTCAAATAGAGAGTTAGGGTTTATAAATCATATCGTTAGATTGAGAAATTAAAGAGAAAAGATCGAAATTAGGAGTGGTTAACGAGCTTGGTTCTCGCCTGTAACGATTGCAAGGGTGCGGGTTCGTTATCAGAGTTGAGTTCCGGGGGTAGGGCGGTGGTGCGATTGCCGATCGGTAGAGGGAATATATCGGTAGGATTTTTGGAGAGATTAGGCTTTGGATTTGAGAATTTGGGAGTGGGATTTTGGAAATTTTGGGAGGGTTTTATAGGAGAGGCTAGAGGTAGGGGAAGACGTGAAAGGGTCGGCATATGGTAAAGATATAAGATAGATTAGGTTAAAAACACTTACCTACCCTTTTCCACTTTCGGGTCGCCGAACTCGGTCGTTAATGAACCTGGGTGGGGTCGTTAACGAGCCTGCGTAACCTCTTTCAAGTGATTTTTCGAGCTCAACTCCTGTTTCAGATTAGCCTAAAAACAATTCTACCTTGCTATCCTAAAACTACTAAAAACTCAAAAGAAAACTAGGAAAAAGATCTAAAAGAAAGAAGAAAAACTTAAACTATACTAAAAGCGGGTTGCCTCCCGCAAGCACTATTTTTAACGTCGTCAGCCCGACGAACTTGCCTTAGCTTACCTAGGGCGGCTACCATCTGTATCGAAGGGATCATAAGAAACCCCATACTTAGCCTGAAAAACATCATAGCTTCTCTCTAAAATATTTGGCCCTCGATCATCCACAAGAATACATGGTAATCCTACAACAGGGTTAGTAAAATCTGAGACGATATGGCAAAAATACTCAACTTTAGATGTACCAAAAGAGCATTTTGAGCCTTTGACATAAAAATGATGGCCATGGAGAATTTGCAAAACAGTATCTAGGTCCGAAGCATGAGCAGAAACAGAGTGACTGTATATCAGAATATCATCAAAAAAGACAATAACGAATTTGTGCAGATAAGGAGGAAAAATACTATTCATAGCTGCTTGAAATGTCGACGGTGCATTAGTCAGGCCGAAAGGCATAACTAGGAAATCAAAATGGTCGACGTGCGTCCGAAAGGCAATTTTATAAATATCGGATGAGTGCATCCGAATCTGATGAAACCGGAGCGCAGATCAAGATTATAAAAATAGTTGCATTGCCTAATTCATCAAATAATTCATCAGTAGTGGGAATAGAAAACTTATCTGCAACCGTAATGCCATTCAGGGCTCGATAATCGATGCAGAAGTGAAAGTTGCCATCTTTCTTCTTGACGAGCAAAGCCGGAGATGAAAAAGGGCTAGTACTGTGCTGAATGATGCCTTGGTCAAGCATAGATTTCACCTGTCGTTCAATCTCAGATTTCTAAAAATATGGATAACGATAAGGTCAGACGTTTACCGGCTTAGAGCCCGGTTGTAAGTGAATATGATGATCCCAGGGTCGACGCGAAGGAAGGCCCGACGGCTCTTGAAAAACCTCACGGCGCCGCTCGAGAACCTCACGGATATCCGGTGCGAGATCGGGTGGCCAATCCGAAGGTGCCGAGATGTCGTCCGATGTGATACTGAGAATCTCAAAACAGTCCAAAATATTATCAGAAGCACAAAGAGAATGAAGTTCGGACATAGAGATTGGTTTTGGAAATTGCCTGTCGCATTTCAGAAATACTGACTTCTCATTCCAGACAAATTGCATAGTCAACTTAGCATAATCATGTGAAACCGTACCCAAAGTTTGTAACCATTGCACCCCGAGAACCACTTGTGGTCCATGCACCGATAGCACAAAAAGATCAATATCAAAATTATGACCCTGCAGAATAATACTAGTTGCCGGACATTGATAGGAGCATAATAAGTAAGCTCTGTTGCCAACAAACACACGGAAAGGCGATATCTGTATCAGTGGTAATTGCAATTTCTCAGCCAAATCAGGGTGAATAAAGTTATGGGTACTACCTCCGTCAATCAGAACTTGAATCTAAGCATCATTAATCGATCCAGAGAGGCGCAGGGAGCGCGGATTGGGGAGGCCTTCCATGGAATTAAGGCTTGAGATATCACCTTGAACGACGAGTTCATCTGAGATTTCGTCGTCCTCGTCCTCGCTATCATCACAACTCATTAACAGGAAACGGGGCGTACAACGATGACTCCGGGTGTACCTCTCATCACAATTCCAACATAAGCCTTTTTGAGTACGTTCATCACGTTTAGCTCTAGAAAGACGACGAATTGGAAGAAAAGAAACATTACAGTTAGGCGTGGCCGATGGCGGTGGTGGTTTGGTCGAGCCAGGCGGGGCTCCATTTGTCGTCCTCGGTTGGGGCTGGCCTTGGCGTGGGCCGGTGGCGGTCCACGGACGTCGAGGTGGGGTCCATTGTGCCGTGGTGTCGGCGTAAGATGCAACCAATTCACGGGCTAAAGCAAAAGCCTGCGCCAATGTTGTCGGGTTTCGGAGATTCAATTCCCAACGTACAGGTTGTTTCAATCCTGCCTTAAAGAGAGAAATCAAAGTTGTTTCAGGAACGCCGGTTACTTTATTCAGCAAAGCTTCGAATTCAGTTTCATATTCAATAACCGATGATTTCTGTTTCAGATTGGCGAGAAGCCCTGTGTAATCTTCATAATATTTTGGGTCAAAGCGTTGTCGAATAGAAACCAGAAAGGCCGCCCAAGTTCCGATATTGATAACGGTACCAATCTGAAGTGGGGTGATCAATCAGCATGACAACTAACCTCAAACGGTCGTGCTCTACAGTTCTGAAGTAATCAAAATACGCTTGCACCTTGAAAATCCAGCCATTCGGATCCGTCCCATTAAAGCGAGGGGGATCGACCCGTATTTTTGGACCGAAATCCGGGGTTGGTGGAATACGCACCCCTTCTCGTGGAACATACAACGGGGCATGCTGAAACGGATAGGGGTCGGTCGGTGGCGCGGTGGTGTAGGGCAGAGTGTGCGAAGGCCCCACGCCGTATGGACCAAGATACGAACTTTGGCCGACGCTGTAATTGGCGAAGCGAAGGCCGAGCGGCGCGATCGACGTCCAATCTGTGATGGACGGAGCCACGGCGCTGGGGGCGAGAAGTTAGGGCGACCAACCGGTGGTCAGGTTCGCACCCTCGCTCGGGAGTGCGAACGGTTGGGTCCAGCCTAGCGACAAGGACGGTGTCGGGCTAGGGTTTTGCGACGGCGGACCGGCTGAGATGCCGAGCCTGGCGATCTGGTCCGAAGCAAGGGAGGCGGCGGCAAGGCTAGGGTTCGACAGCTGATGTTCGCATTTCTAGTATAGTTTTTAGTAGGTTTTCTTTCCTTATTAGGTTTAGTTTTGTTAAGTTTAGGTTTAGTTTTGAGTGTTTTAGATGTTTTTGCATATTTCTATGAAAAGAGTGGAAGCTATGCTATTTTTTGTATTTTGTAGGTTTTAGCGAGGAAAAGAGCTATATTGAGCTGAATTTAGAGCATTACAGTGAAAGACGGAGGAGTACAAGGTTGAAGAAGTCAGAGTTCAAGATTACGAGAGAAAGTGTGGAAGAAGACAAAGCCTAGGCTCGTTAACGAGGCTGTAAGGGCTCGTTAACGAGGCCACGAAGGAGAAGATGTGAAGTTTTGATTTTATAATTCACCGATCCTGAGCGGGAATTTATTTCCGTGTCGGTTGAGTATCTTTTTAGAATCTTTTTGGGGTTATCAGAATATGTATTTTAGGTCTTAATATCTTTTTAGATTCTATTTCTATCTTTTAGGGTTTGTTTCTATCTTTTTAGGAAAGTTTATATCTTTTAGCCTTTTTAGTTTTTAGCTTTTTAGTATAAATATCCTTCTATCTAGCATAGAAAGAAAAAGGAGAGCTTTTAGAAGAGAATTTTAGAGTAGAGAATTTGGAAGAGCCGAGAGAGAGAGAAGTCGGATCGGAGTCGGATCGAGGAGGCTCGGTAGACGACAGTCACCGGGATCGTTAGTCGTGATTTTGATTCGGTATTTTGATGTTTTTGGTTTCTTCTGAATCTCTGTAAGACGATATTTTCTTATTAATTTTAGTTTTGTTTTGTTTTCAATGTTTCCTTTGATTGAAATTATCAGTTTTTTAGTTATGAGTAGTGAGTAGTTTTCTTTTCTAGGATCGGGGTTAAGCCTGGCATAGTTGAGCATGTTTAATGAGTAAGATTGAGTGTTGAATGCCTTTTATCTTTTATTTGAGATTGTTTGTTGTGCTTATACCGAAACGAAAGTTGAGGTAATTTAAGTTTTTAACTTGATTGAAAGAG
The DNA here is from genome assembly GCA_964016875.1 of Fallopia convolvulus. Taxonomy (NCBI): domain Eukaryota; kingdom Viridiplantae; phylum Streptophyta; class Magnoliopsida; order Caryophyllales; family Polygonaceae; genus Fallopia; species Fallopia convolvulus. The sequence goes on from OZ024724.1 coordinate 15,975,014, forward strand.
AAAGTTAGTAACTTGAAGGTTGATATTGTTTGAATACGAAAGTTTCAAGCTTTAGATCCGAAACAAGCAATTAAGTGAATTAGGATACGAAAGTTTGTTAATTTACTTGCTAAGTCAACGAAAGTTGATGACTCTATCTGTTTAAAGGCATGATCTTATCTTCTTACGAGTTTTATTTGAATTATTTCTAGTGAATTTTCGTTGCTGAGTACTTGCCTTGGTACCGAAATTAATTAGAATTTAATTAGGTCATTATTTGGAGTGTTTTTGTGTTCGGTGGTTCGTTAACGACCCTGACAACGTCGTTAACGAGGCTACTTGTGGGTGTTTTTATTTGTTTTTTTGTTTGCTTTTTAGTAGATTGATAAACAAACAACCTTACTTCCCGTGGAACGATCCTGGCCTCCCTATACTCAGCGGGGTCTTGATTATAAATTTATTTGTTGTCAAGAAACCCTCATCAACAACAGCTTGTTGACCCGCTCCCGCAAATTTTCGGTAGACGATTTATGCAAATCAAGATCACAACACATTGTTTCAACTGTATCGGTGAGTTGAAGGATCAAAGCACGGAGATCGGGATAATCGCCGGCGGAGTTGGATGAGTCTTCGACAACGGATTTCGACATGATGTTCGGGATGAAAGCACCAGTCGATACGGACCCGGTGTGGATCAGCGTATCGAACCCTTGTTGGTCAAGGGTTGAGCCTAATCCGGTGTGGATTTCGACTCGAGATAGACGTGGTTGGTAGCCACGGAAAGTAAAGAGCAAACAATGTAAATTAGGGAAACTATTTCTTGGATAACTTTATGAGAAGATATACAAGAGTAGTTATACCTAAGCCCTAACGGTTCAAGAAAAGCGTTCCGGAAAAGAACCGTAAAGAAAACCCGGAAAGAGAGCTAAGCTCTAGTTTATAAAAATTACATTAATTAAATAGAATACTGGAAATATAAATTAATGTTCTACAAACTTATAAAGTACTAAAATAAATATATAAAATTAATCTTCATATCGTCTTGGATGACGACGATTCCGAGAAGGCCTGACAATCGATCTTTCTTCCGTATCAGCAGTTATCGGAAGATAGATGGATACAGGACTAGACTAATGTACTGATGAGAGTTGCTGCTTACAACAGTTATCAAAAGAGCTCTTGATTAGCAATCTCACCCAAACCTTGAGAATGACTAGCAGAGTTCTCCTTTCTAGCCAGTAACTCATGCTGAGAAACAGAGGCAGAAAATAGACCCCTGGAAGCCTCATTATGAACCCCAATTGCAGCCCATCTTGTTTCAGGACTCAACTGCTTACTCAAACCCATAACAGGTGACTCTTGATTCATAGAACCAGGATGGAGATGCCCGTTATCATGATTGCTAGAACTTTTCATACTAGAAAAATCGTGTGACTGGATAGGCAGAAATGCAAGGACCCTATTTTCACGGTTCCGTGTTTCAATCTCCATAGCCCTCTGTGTGTTCAGAATTTGTTTCCTTTCCTCATCATTGACTGCAGGATCAGCATATGGTTTAGATTTCTCCACTGACGGTGTTCCATTCTCTCCCTCCTTTTTAGAAATATCAGTCTTAAGGCCTGTAGTTGCAACAAAAGAAGTTGGAGGAACCCTTTCAGTCTTTGGAGTCACTACATTCCCTTGTTGAGAAGCAATATCAGAATTGCTTCTTGATTCATTCATGTTCATCTCTTTCACCTTATTGTCCATGGGGTCGCTTAGCACCCCTTCCGCACTGCTACCTGCAGTTGGAAGAAAAAACATTCATGTTGTGTTACCTCCTGAAATGATCAAGAAATAATTTATTCAACAAGACAAACTATTAAAATAAATTATGTTTGTACCTTCTGTAGACAAAGTACTTCCCAAGGCAATCTCAAGATGTGGTTTTTTGGGCATTAAACCATTCCTATTCATAGAAACTTAGAGAGTAGAGAGTAATATAAAAATGGTAAGAGACTTGCACTAATCTCTCCCTTGTTCAACATTCCCACCTGAATGCTAGGAATACAAGGCACTGGGCTCTTAGCTGCTTCAGATGATGTTCTTTGAAGGGCATGCTATAAGCAGGCGCTGACAACATGGGAGACTTCCCAGTATCTCAAAGATTTCCACTTTTGATACTCACAGTAGAAGGATTGCATGTTGCACCTCCCTAGATAATAAAATACAATCTCAGAACATGCACCATGATGCCAAAAAGGACATAATGAAGATACCCATGAATGACACAAAATTGCAAAAGGTGAGAAAAAGAAGAATACAACAAAATGGAAAGAATCGTCAACAGAAACCACCAACACTTCATGTTGAATGAAGAGATTATTCAGAATAGCATTTTCAGAAAGCCACTAAAAGAGGGAATTCAAATCCATGTTTTAAGGCACACAGGTTCCATAATACTAATGCTTATGAAGACAACAAAGAACATAATTAACAGAATAACATTTTCATAGAGTCAATAATAGTTGGATATTGCTCAAATACTGGCTCCATAGAGCTCCTGATCAGCTCTGATGCTGCCTAAGGAACAAATTGTCAAACATGTGTTAGTCTAAAAATGAATTTAGGCAGAATTATAACTTCATCCACACATCCAACTGTGTACAGCAAAGAAAATCTTTCTGTTTGTTGGCCTGTAGAATATTACTGAGATGAATTTTTCCTCTCAAGGATTCAAAATGAGCTCTAAAATAAACTTGAGGATAATCCTAATAAGAAAAGTCTAATGTCACCAGAAAAGTTTATCATCGCCTTGTCTAAATGCCCATCATAGTTCATGCAACAAAAATGTTCACAAAGGAAAAAGCTGAAACAAAACGATCATCAAATGAAGGTGGGACAAGTATGCTTTCCTCTTGACAAAAAGAAACTGAATGCTTTACTCCACCAGCTAAAAGACATAATGGGAGCAACTACTCTAATGATTGATGTCACTAGACTCTTCCTCGGACTCTTCAACTTCCCCATCCTCTTCATCAGCTTCTTCATCCTCCTCTCCCTCTCCATCATCCTCTTCTTCGTCATGCTCATCCTCATCATCCTCTTCCTCATCATGCGTGTCATCATCATCCTCTTCCTCTTCATCCTCTTCCTCGTCATCCTCTTCCTCGTCATCCTTTTTTGAATATAGAGTCCTGTTTGTTGGCCTGCTGGAACCACCCCTCTCAAAAGTCTGATGAGCTGTAAAGTCTTCTGGAGCGACATGAGTCAACTTATGATATGCAAGATTGATCAAATCCCGACACTTTTCTGGGATGTCAAAATCCGACTCCATCACCTCACGCAAGATAGGTATAGTCTGTTGTATACGCTATTAACAAAATGCAAATACATTATTATTAGATATATATATATTCCTCAAATAATAAAATAAATATTTTATAGACCGAGAAGGCACGAATTTGCTGTCTAGGACAAAACTATAAATACTACAAGTTTAATACAAATGTAATGAATGATATAAGATTTATATAAAATTACCTTGTCCACATTAGTTGGACGCAAACTCGACCCCGTCCCATTATCGTTATTACTTAGACAATCGGGAGACGTCACTTGTATATGTGTGCGAGGTTTAAACCACTTGAAATACTCTTTAACACAATCGAAATGTGCTTTGACAGGAGGACCCATATTGTCAATCGGTATCCTATGAACATCACCTTTTTGTGTATGCCACGCCCATCTAGAATCGGGATAATCAACCTTATTTACATACATCCCTTAGTCGACGGGCAATCAACGGCCCAATAACATCCCTAGGGATACCTTGAACACGCCCAAACTGACGACACACATTGTCGAGCATATAGGGCTCTGATATGTCAAGGCAAGATAAGCAACCATGGTACAATGAATTTTGGTGTGGTCCATCAAAATTCAGGGTACCATATGGCAGCTAAGTTACCTACAAAAGAAGGAAATTTGAGACAGGTTTAATGGTATTATTAGTGATGTAGAGAATTTATGTTTTTTCATAATCTGAATGAAGCTTATGTTTCTTCATAACCTGCAAACTTCATTCTAATATCAACCCAAGTCTTTGTTGTTCAATCCAAATCTGACTTCAGCTCTTTCTTTATGTTCAAGAAAGAGAAATTCCTAGTTTAATCTTTTCATCATAAAAGTTGGGAAATATAACTTGCCTCGTCTGGTTTCAAGTCATCAAGTAAACCTCGGATCCCATCCAACTCTGTAGCAACCTTCTTTGTAGCAGTGGCCGGATTCCACCTCATGGACCGTACATCTTGGCCCGGTCGGTAAGAATGGTTGATTGTAGGGCGAAAAAATGGAAAATACCCATATATCCACGCCTACACAACCAAATTTCACAATAACATTACAGGTTATATATATAAAAAAATGACACAAACACATTATATATATATTGTACACATTAATGTTTATCAACAAAAAAATGCAAGAACATGTTTATCAATCATTTAAATATTCTATTATTCTTAGTCTTGTCATACTAATTGTAATCATGAGTGCAAAAGCCCTAAAATTTGTTCATTATTGTAATAAAGCATGTAAACTTTGAATAATGAATGTGTTTAGTCACTCAATCTCAACTCCAATTGATCTAAGTTAGATCATAGTAGTTTGGGTCATTTTTTTATTTAAGTCGTCATGTAATTTGCAGATTAGGAATTTATACAAGACAACTTTTAGAAAAAAACTGAGCTTATAAATAATGTATACCATCCTAATTGGGTATTGCTTATAATGAATTTAAATTTCAGATGCACATACCTGAAGAAGAGTGTAACATCCATCCATTTGCTTACAATTAGATTTGGAGGCCTCCCCAAGCTTACGATAAAGGTACACCAATGTGGTTGCACCCCATGCCATCTTTGGTACCTTGTCCATGTGACGCAATATCCTAAAAAATTTATCCTGTGCGCGACCTCGAGCCTTGTTTATGAAAATTGTGGAGCATAATAAGTGAAGGAGATATGCAGAAGCAACCATATTTGGTCGACTTGATACTAAGGCAGTCCCGGCATTTTGCAAGGTCTCGAACTTTATACTACCTCGAGCCATCTCGCCTTTTAGTGTGGAGTATTCAGGCCCAAGATCCGAAGCAAGCTCCTGTATCTCCACGTTTCGGGTCTTGACATCCTCATCAACAATGGGCTCTCCATCGATCCGAAGCCGTAAAATCTCCCATACATCATGCAAAGTGATCGTCATCTCCCCAAATGGCAAGTGGAAAGAGTTTGTTTCAGGATGCCATCGCTCAACAAATGCGGTTATCAGAGGCAAATTGATTTTGTTGTGCATGGCAGAATGTAAATGGCTCAACCCACTAGCCTCGACCAAATCCCAACACCTCACCTTTGGCCCCAAACTTTTCGGTGGCTTCCATTTTTTCAGCTGCGCCATTATTTGATGGATACACATAATATGTCCATGTGGATTCTGTAAATTTATAAGAACGATATAATGTCACATAAGTTTTATATTAATTAAACTCAACAACACAAAGACGAAAAAATGATTACCGGGTTTGTATATAGCTTAAAAGCAATGTGTGCCTCAAATGATACAAGAATATTCGGAATAAGAGGACCTCCAGGCGCTTCACCAACAAGAACAGGTTCGAATTTTCGTTCATGTTTACCTCGATATCTCTTTTGTGTGCAGGTTCTAATAACCGACTCATTTTGACTTTCTCCACCGGGATTGGAGTTGGAAATAGGGAGATCGATTGTTGGGAGAGAAGTATTGCAATCTGAATTAAGGACATCATTTGTTGGGAGAGGGGACGTACGGAGATCAGAAGTATGAAGATCGGGAGGAGGGCAAGGTTGCTTCTTTTTCTTCCTAGAATAGAATGCGAACCATAACGGCGGATTTATGAACGCTTAAGAGGGGAGGAATCCACCAACTCTTGAGGGTTTTGAACGTCCTCCGGAGGATCATGCTCTCCCCGTCTAGCCGATCATGTTACACGTCTGTTCTTTGTCCTTTTCTGAGTAGCCTGGCATGTCAAGTAATGGAAAAACAAACATATTAAATGTTTACTGAAAAATTACAATCCCTATATAAAAAGCCAAAAATAACAAGTTGACATGTCTAGATTAATAATAGTAAGAACAAAATATATTTGAAGATATGTTTTTCATTAAAAAGAAAAAATATATGGTTAATAGAACATTTAAAGTGAATATATATAACAGATTCATACCTCAGGAGCCATCCCTTTGTAGGTTTTTAGTTCAACAGTCAACACTCCTTAATGAGTTGTAAAAACTCCAAAATCAGCACCTTTATCAATCTGTTAATGCACAAAATTAATACCTTTATTAGAAGATTATGAGAATAACTTCTCCACAAAAACAATATGCAAGAAATAGATTTCGTGACTATGAAGATGCTTGATGATGGCCTACTTTGTCCTCAATGACCTTGTCAAATATGAGGAAGAGGGGCATTCACAACAACAAGAGTACGAGAATGTGGCTAAGGATGTAGCAGCAGTGAATGTCTCAGATCAGGGTAACAAGACTTTTTCTGCTCTTATCCATGTAGCAGGCTCAGGCTATATTTTCTTTGCATTTCTTTGTTTGATTAAATGGTGTTTCATATTTGCAAAAGCATCTCCATTTCTCATGGGAACTCATTGTACTTGCTAGTGTCTAGTGTCCTCTAAATTTAATTACAAGGTCATTATGGAGTGGTTTAAACAAAGAGTAATTAATCCTATTCTACCATAAGTCAACAATCACAAGATTTATTAAGGGCTTGTTTGTTTCTATACCCATGGTATAGGGAATGGGGTTAGGAATGGCTCAAACCCATTTCAATGTTTGTTTTAACTAAGGGATGGAAATGAGTGATTCCCATACCAAAAAAATGCACTAGATTTCATGCCCACCTCAAACTTAAGGTATGAGTGATTCCTATCCCAACCCGATAGAAACAAACGAGCTCTAATTGGTTTTGGTGCACTGGTATCATAGAAAGTAGAAACACTTTCAAATGTCTGCCAGCAGATTCTAGTTAGACTACCAACAGTTATAATGGAGTACTTTTTAACTTATACGCGTACTCCTCCTGTTCGGACCGGGGTTTGAAACCAAACTTCTCCTCATCCGGAGTACCAAAAGCAAGCATGACATCATTATGAACATAAAGACCCAAAGAATTAAAAAATGGGCAATCCTGAGCCAACTCCTTCTTTCCAAAAGGAAGACAAAAGGATAGGTGCATCTAAAACAGAGAGAATATCTAAAATATGAGATCTGGCCTAATCTTACCAGCTTAATTAAAGGACCACCTATTAAACCAAATCTCTGGATATCAAAACACCCATAGTTTTGCTTTAGCAAGCAGATTTATCGTTTATGGGATTGTAGACTGTGTTACACTACAAATCACCATCATAGGGATGGGCAGTAAAATTAATTCCTACAAACCCCTTCAAATGAGAAAGAGAAAAAATTATATCCCCACACCCAAAAGAAACTCAGTTGCCTAATCTTTTATGCAGAGGAACCAGAGGTAATCCCTCAAATTTTCTCCTCCTAACCAACCTATGTAAGATTAGGGGATCCATAAAAATTGGATTTGACACTCACCAAAATAAAAAATTGCCCATAAGTCCCTTTTGTTTTTCTTTTTTTCTTAGCCTTATATTACTGAAAATTGAATCAATGTGGCCACATGGACCAGTACAAAGTCTCAAAGATGGAGCTATGTGCCCACAGTAAACTAAGCAACACTACAAACCTAGTAGTTAAGGGTTCCAAGGAACTAAAACCTAAGGATCAGGAAAGGAATAGTCATGAGAGCAAGAATAAGGAGACATAATAAACTGCAAATCCAAATATGTTTCAATTAGGACCAATTAAACAAACATAGTTATGTATTGCTGGGAATCAAGAAGCCAAGTTGTCAGTCAATAATTGCACTACAGTAAAATTTATTTTACATGTTTTGCACCAGTTTCTTAGCATAACTTTCCACCATCAAGTAAAGGCACACATATTTAGTCTCACGTCTAAGCTAGCTATAATTGTGATGAACTAATTGGAACTCTGAATCTGCTTACTGAACAAGGACATACAAGTTCGGTTTCAAGCTAATCATGTGTGAGCCAAAATCTCAAAGTAAAAGCGCACACAGCACTAAGAACAAGCCCTATCACTAGCATCAGATTGCAACTATCACAAAAATAAGCAACACCTCAATCATAGTAGTTAAGGGTTGCTAGAAACTAAAATCTTCTAAGGATCAGTAAATGAATAATCACATAACAAGAATCAGGACTCAGGAGACATAATAAATTGTAAATCGAAAATATGTTTCAATTAGGATCAATTATACAAACACAATTATGTATTGCTGGGAATCAAGAAGCCAAGTTCTCAGTCTATATTTGTACTACAGTAAGCCATCTAAGATTTATTTTACATCTTTTGCACCAGTTAGGGGATGTATCATTGCCGGACTAAATCAGAAGATTTACTCTTAGTTTGTTTCTCAGCATAATTTTCCACCATCAAGGCTCACATATTAAGTTACACGTCTAAGCTATAAACTCATTGTACTGAACCAATTCACACTTCGAGTCTGCTTACTGAACTAGAATATTATAATATTAGCTTTGTTGGGCAGGATATATGAATAGAAGAATCCAACTTGCTCAGCAAGCTCATAGTAGTTGGAAAGTTAATCAACAATATCAGACTTAATGACACGGCCATAGACCATAGTAGTACTAAATGGCCACAAATCATATAGAAAACGGCCATAGACCAATAGTAGCACATATCAAACCAACAACCAAGATCCAATCTTATGATTTTCTTCAATTTACACCCGAAAATCTTAATCCTTCCTTGTCTAATTAAAATAAGTCAAACTAAATTCGGAAATTCCAACTAATGTTACATGCGGCTGTATTGTTTATAATTTAAATATTCCAGTTGAGTTGCAGAACTTTGTTTTTTTAATGAATTAGATGTGTATGATTTTGTTCAGACTGGAAGATTTAGTCCAGTCATAGAATGTTGATCAAATTTTAGCAGTTTATGACTTTATCCAGAAATTTGATTACCTTCTTCCGAGTCTTTGATGTTTTACTATATTGTTAAATAATATAGTTCCCTAGCCTAATTTCTAGTAAAACGTACACATATCTTTAGTTACCTAGAACGTGATTTGTCAAGCATATCTTCTTCTTATCAATGTTATCGTTGGTATGTTGTGATAATTTGTTTTGAGTTTGGTAACTCATTAACTTGCCACTGGTTTGGTAATGAAAATTTCGCCCCAGATGAATGTTGTCTGTTTATTTAATCATGAGCTCTTCTTGTGGTTGACTAATCTCTCACTGCATGATGATTTTGTTATAAGTGATACTGTTTAGTGATTCAGTTGTGCATGCCTTATTATTGTTGGTTTAGGAACAATATCTCCAAGGTTAACGAGACGGCTTTGATTTGATGTCCGCCTTGACAAGCTCGCCGTGACGTCTTGGCCCTCAATTCTGCCCACTTTCAACAAATCTAGATTAAAAACCCTAAGTTCCAATGGCACCGAAACTGACCAAGGCTCAGAAGAATATTTCCTACGATGCCGAGTTGTGCCAGCTCCTCGACGGTTTCAGCCAGATTCTCAGCCCAGAGGTGCTCAACCTAACCGACGAAGACCTCATGAGCAAGGAGAAGAAGGATGAGCCGGAGGAGGAGTCAGAAGAAGAGGACCTTTTCTACTGCTCCTGCTGTTCGACTAAGGAGTTTACGTTCCTCTCTTTGCTGCATTGCTATTGAGACGCTTTTCTGAATTCGGTTTGAACTATTTTGTTTTGTTTTAATTCGGTTCGCGCGTGCATTTATATATTTTTTTATCAAAATTAATTTAAAAATATGTCAATATATATAAAAAATATATCAATGTACAACAATATATCATATATTCTAAATATAATTTATTATATTAATTTTTTTTACTCCATAATATATATTCGTTACCTGTATTATAAAATCTATTTAGTAAATATATATATATATATAAGGGTTTATAAAAATGGAAATACTAATATAAAAATTGGATGTATAGCAAGAATAAAATAAGAAACTAGTTGATGACTCGGACCTTGCCCGGGAACTTTTTTTAAACAAAAATTATAATATGTTATTTTAAATATGATATAGGTATTATAATATTAACAAAAAATAATATTATAAATAGCTAAATTAATTATTACATATTGGTAATTTATGTTAATTATAATAATTTATTTTATTATAAAAAATATAAAAATATTATCTTATTCTTAAAAATGATATTTATAATATTTATGTAATAATCATAAAAAAGTTCACGTTCTTAACTCATAGGGTTGAATCGAACTCACACAAAAACTACAATAAATTAACCCAATCAACTCGTACATTTTAACGACATGAACACGTACTCACCTCGAACTCGAAATGATTGAATTTAAACTCGATTGATTGAATTGACTCGATTAACGAGTTTAACATTAATGGGCCAATAATTTTTATTTATTTATTAAGAATCCGTAATATAAGAAATCAACATACTTATGAATGAAAATTTAATATATTGCAAGACAAAATATATCTATAACTCTATATCCACATCAATTAAAAAGTTATCATAATTTATTTATTAATTAAAAAATGGACATTAATTTATTTAAGTAATGTCACGTGACGTAATTTTTTCAAGATACATGATTTCTATTTTATATTGTATTAGGATAAATTTTGTCATCTTTCTCACACATTATGTGAAACCTTTTTTAAAAAAAATGTTAAACACGTGGCGTTATTTGACATAAAGAACTAAGTATTCCAATGTTCACAATAGTTTCCTTTCATAATACATATCATCTATGATGCATATAGCTTATGTTGTTACTTGGATGCCAAGTATGTTCGTTATCTTCACTATTTTTTCGTTCGACATACACATAGGAATAAGAAGAAAAGTAGCAAAGCGTGTGTCTGCATCCTTCCATATGATGTTGAGCTTGAAAAGTTTGGCCACACCTTGTCATGCTTATTTGAAGGATTGCACTTACTTCATTATCTTACTTTTTTTGTAGTACCTGTAATATCCGCTAAATTCTAAATAAAATAAAATGGGTAATTATCACAAAAATTATTTTTCTCTAAAATAGAGAACTTAATAAAATTTATAATTTCATATTATACTATAAAAGGTTACTCAAATGACAATTAAGAATTCATTTAAATATATTAAACAAGTCAAGTATTTATTTAAATATTTTCTCTTAAAAAGAGAGTTCAATTATTTTTATAATTTTCTTAATAAATTATAAAAATGTTATAAAGGATTATTAAAGTGTAAAAGTTATTCAAATAAAATAGATTGATATAAATTTCGAATGTTTTTAATAATGGATTGTTACAATGCTAAAAATAATACAAGGCAAAATTAATAAAAAGGAGTCAAGAGTCGAGATTCGAACCCGAGACCTCCCGCTCCTTTCATGCAATCATACACTCCTCAAACCCGCTATGCTATTGTAACTTGACTACTCAAATAGGTTTTGTATTTCTTTTATCTCCTTCTTTTCTTCTTCTTCCAAATTGAGACATCAGACATGTCAAGTCTGATGTACATAGAACCAATGCATGTGAAATCTTCCTCCCAATTGCCATGGTTGCTTCAATTGACCACCAACACCACCATCATCCCATGTCATCCTTGAAGAAGCACAACCCCCACCAATCCTCTTCAAGCTTCTTCCCTTCCATTGGTCAATTTCCACCATGGAGGATCAAGGGAAGCTCAATTTCCTCTATTTAAAGGGCTGAATTTTTCCATGGAAGACTCACACTCTCTTCTACTCTCCTTCCTCTTGCAAAACTCATCTCTTTCAAGCCAAAAATCAGCCGAAAAGCCCTCAATTTAGTTGCTGAACTTTTCACAAAATCCCCAAAAAAAAACCTAATTGGCGCCCTAGCCACCGGACCACCGCCAGACCATCGGCCGGCCACCACCACCACTCGTGCGCGGCCACCACCACCCTCCCAGAGCTCCGCCGCCGTCCCTGCTGCCGCCCCTGGTGGTCGTCGTTCAAGCCCTGCCTTCTCCTCTGTTTAATTGTACGTAATCCTGTAACACAGAGAAGAGAAAATCTATTTTTATAATAATTGTTTTAACCTTTTATTTTATTAAGTAAATATTTTCAGCTTCTTTTAATAACAATATGGATATAATTTGTTAGCAAAATTAGATTTTTGGATTTTATTATTTTCTTTATACCTAAATGGAATAAAATCAACATACATGTGAAGTTAATAAAAGGAAATAAATATGGCAAGACATGAAATAATTTTAAATAAAGTACAAGATTAATATATGTAGCTTCTAGCCATAAAGTATATGATTTCATAATATTTTAACCTTGCCTATATTTTAATTATAGTGAATTAAAGAAAATAGAACTAGATAAAGGGATTTGTTAAGATAAGACTTTATTAATAGAAAAATACTAACATGTCTTTCAAAATCATATTATAAACTTATATAATATGGATAATGTATTCTTATCATAACTAATTTTATATGATTAAGTTGAAGGCTAAAAAGATAAATTAAATAAGTTGTATGTACTTCTTTATAGAGAAATACATTATAATAAAATCATGGGATTAAACTATGAGATTCATATAAATGAGAAGTATAATATAAATAATATGATTATCCTATTTGGAAGTTATTATATAAATATAAAGGTCTAAGTTGTTAGAAAAGATATGTTAAAGATATTATGAATAATTATAGGTATAATAAATAGTTGCATTTCTTAGTTATAAAATAATATTCTAAGACATGATGACATCATTTAATTAAATAAGGGAATTTTATTATCATATCATACTTTATGGAAAGCTTATATTATAAAGTTACCTAGAAAGTCCTATTTATAGAAAGTACTAAAAAGGGGGTATCTACTAATATTTTTATCTCTATTTAAAATTACTTGTATTTTAAATAAATATTTAATGAGAAATATTATAATAAGGTCATGTTATAGATATTGTTGATAAAGGATAATATTATAATAATACTATATGAGATATTAAATAATAAGGGCGTTTTAGACTTTTTACAAATCCTAAGAGGACTTTATTAATAACTATAAATCTTTTAAGGTTGAAAACTATATCATATGAGTTCATAAATATTTCCTCACTTATTTATGTTAAGAAAAATAGCAAGTTAAGATATAAAAGATTATTCTAATAAATTAAATAAAGATATTATTTGGTTTCCAAGAAGGAATATAAATATGATTAAGAATAAGGATTTTATAAGGATAAAAAGGATATTATAATATTTTAAGATAATAATAAGGAATATTAGTATTTTATTCTCATCGAACTAAATTATTAATATAATAATTTAGAAAATTAATCTCTTAAGAAGAATAAAAGAGATTGGTCTTAACTTTATAAGAATTCGGAAATTCCTAATAAAGTTATCAAATTATCTCGTGTCTTTAGGTCGAGTTTCCGTTGCAAGTCGTGAACAACATTTTCCGCTATCTCGCTGATCCGCTATCGTAAAAGTAAAGGCAAGTGGAATTTCTCCTTGTAGCCTTAATAAACTCGTTTCGTGAAATTTCTCGATGTTGGGAATAACTGTTTACTAATAATAAAACGAACCTAGGAATATCGATTGCTAGAATTAATGACCCAATTGTTATCGTTATTCTGTTAAGTAAATATTCGATAACACTATTATGCTAGTCTTGTTTGTGACCTTGATTGTTTACGAATTCTTTTCGAGATCGGTTTGGATGAAATAGTGAGGGGTGTGGGCCTAACTCGACACCTCTATATAACCCACTAAAGTCGTATTGCCACCATGCACAAATTACGACTTGTCGATCATGGTCCATGTCCGCTCCTACGCCTCGGAGGGACGTAGGCACTCTAGCTAAGTGCCGGAACTTTTGTTCCTATCAGTGGTTCGGGCTGGTACATGGCCCCCCACACTCTTAAAATATGTCAACCTAAGTAAAAGTTTGCATCACTATACAAGATAAGTGCCCAATGCACAATTAAAAGACACTAAAACCAGACCGATCTCAAATGATCGATTCGGCTCTCAATTCGCAAGGGCGCGAGAGGTTTTCAGAAACTTGTATAAATTAATAACATTCCCAACATATTTTCCTACTCTAAAAAGAAGTCTACAATCTCGTAGTTCTTCTCTCGACTAACGAGTTATCTCCTCTCGATATACACTCTTCTCCGTCCCGTTAAGCCCCGCATAAAGACCTATATCCTAAAACATATCCCGATAATATATCTCGAATATTATAAATTACTGAAATACCCTTGAGAAGTTTCATTCTCACTTGCTTAGTCTCCTTAGACTAATTCCCCTACTTCCGCATTTTTGCCTAGTATTTCTCGCCCTTCGCGACAAATACCAGACTGTAGGAATGTACACCGAAGTGATGAAGACGAAGTCTAGAAGGTTTGAGAAGCGTTAGGCAAGAATCGAAGGTCAAGGCATGACAACGTTGAAGGAAGGAAGGAATTCTCATACGAGCGTGGCATTCCGGATATAGTGCACCAGCTCTTCCTATTTTTTTTAACCAAGCAAATCATCATCACATGAGTTGTCTTGGGAAAACATGCTTGTATTTTTAATTACGTCTTTTAAACCCTTTCTAAATGGGCTTTACTTTCCGCTGCAACATTGTAAAACGACTCTCAATGTAATGAACGAAAGTTCTTATCAATAAATAAAATTCCGATTTTCATCTTAAAGAACCAAGTCTCTTTCGAGAGCATCCTTTTGTTGTATAAATTACGTTAATTTCCGCATATTATAAGTTCAATATCATTCTAAAAGTCTTGGGTGACTTTGGACGGTAAAGTCCGAGGCCACTGGTTGTAATTCCCAATGTTGTAAAATAGGGGTGTTACAGTACCCTTGGATTCAAGGTCTAATTTCTTTCAAGGGAGTGAGAATGATATGACTTGCTGGATCGAAGGTCAGTCGTTAACGATTATGGGAACAGTATCGGACAGTTTCCACACGCAGCGGAATAAATAAAACTTGTAGGTAAGTAAAACTAATGGAGACAATTCCCTTATAGAGGAACCCCACAACGATCAACTAATCGCGTGAGTAAACCTCAACCTCCGCTTGGAGGATTTTCAAATAAGTTCCCTTTTCTATATTGCTTAGTTCCCTTCATATTACAAGGTCGAATACAAACTTATCTAATCCTACAAGGACTCCCTCCCTAGGCAACACTAATGTATTCTATCAACCCTAACCCAGTGAACGCTCACAATCAAAGACAAAGTGAAACTCAAACCTCTCTCTCTCTCTCTCTCTTCTGTATCTACACTAGAGTTCCCCTAGATCTAGGAACTCCTTCTTTCCTTTTCACCGTCGTCGAGATTAGCTCACCGTCGGGGACTTTTCACCAATTTGATAGTCTTCACCTGAGTAGCTCTTTTGCTCTTCTCTCTTTGTGTTTGAAGTTTGTGATTTGTGAAAAGTGAGTAGCAAGGTCATTGTTAAAGGGCTTAAGTAGGCATGATGAGAAACCCTTATCCATTTGAGGTATTTGTCCTAAATACCCTTTTTGCCTTGCTCTACAATTCTGATCCTTAAGGTTGACATGTGGCTTTGATTTGAATTTGAATTGTCAACTCTTGGATCACATCGGACCATTGGATGGTCATCTTCGTTCTGCTGCAACTCTGAAGTCTGAGACGCCCTTTTGTCCGATCAAGACAGGGTCCCTAAAAATGCGCTGAGATGTCGCTTTCACGCATGCGCCAGTTCCCATCCAAAGGGAACTCTCGTCTTCTCGATTCCCTTGTCTTGGGAACTCTCTTGACTTCGAGGGATTCTTGTTCATCTTATCCAGTTCCCAATGTGTGGGAAATTTGGTTCATTGAGTTCCCATCTCTTGGAAAGTCTTGTTCACTTCTGAGGTTGGTCGCTTTCTTTTCGTCGTTGCATTAGTTCCCATTCTTTGGGAACTTGTTGTTCTGTTTTTTTGCTTTGTGACGCGCAACTTGTTATACTAAAATATTTGGCAATAGGCGTTAGTTTCCATGCCATTTGTCATTATCAAAACTAAGGGTGTTGTTCCAGTGTTAATGAACGTGAGTTCCTAACACCGACTCAACAATTTCCCCCTTTTTGATGATGACAAACCCATAATAAAATGATAAGTATTTTGTTTAGTTTTAATGCATGCAAGTTCCCCCTGAGTGCGATAACATTTCGCAGGGAGTTCTACTATATGGTTATGCAGTTCCTACTTAGCAGATTTAGTGAGATTGTTCCCCCTTAACAAAGGCCATACTGTGATAACTTAAAACAACGCATCTCACACATTTTATCCTTCCCCTTTTGGGCATCATCGAATATATTAAGCATGAGTAAAAGAACAAAAGTAATAGAAACACGCATTCAAACTAAAGATCCATTTTATTACTTAGGCAAACAAATTATACAGAAGGGAACTCTAGAGTGAAATACAAATTTGGGGAGGAAGGGAAGGAGCAAGAAGGAAGTAGAAAAGAAGAAACAAGATCATAGAGGCTATTGTTTGGTCCTCTTCCTCTTCCCAAGGTGGTCAAGAGAGTATTGTTCTAGGCTAAAGGTGTTGATGAGCTGATGCACGACCTGGTCAGAGCATCGACAATCTGGGCGATGAACGCCTCTTGGGAAGGAGGGATTGTGTCGAAGACTTGATCATCTGGAAGGTGTATATGGGTCATTTTCTTTATTGGAGCTTTTCATAAAGGAGTTTCAAATGTTGTGTTTGAAGATGAGTTTTATTTTGAGAGAAAAGGGCCGGTATTTAAGGAGTCTGAACAGAGGGGCGAAGTTGTCCTTTCCATTGTGCCCTTAAAAATTGAAATCGACCTATGTCTCTTCATCTTCACTGTTAGTGTCTTCAATAAGCTTTGAAACGTGACACCTTTTCCATGGTGCAATTTAAACGTTTGGCTCACAATTAGTCTTCCCCTAATAAGTAGCCTAACACACCTTTTTATCTTCCCAAGATTGAGTTATTGACTTGATTAGGTGTTTCGTCTTACTCGGTGTGAGGTTCCCATGATCTTGTAAGAAAGGTTGGTTTGAACAGAATGGTGAAAGGAACTAATGTTCAAATTTTAATGTGAGGGATGAGAACATAAAAAAGGACTTGACAATTTCAACCCTAAAAGGTGAACAAGAATGGGCTCATGGGATGAGTTTGTCTAGTCTGAGACTCTGGGTAAGCTTATAATCAACTATTATTATGGCTTGTAGTGCGGGTTAGAAGGAACTCAAGTTGATCATTTCATGCCAAAAAGAAAAAGAGTTCATATGCGTACCCCGAGGCGGCGATTTGTTGATGGTTTCCAAAGGCGCCCTCTGAACGAAGAAATCCGGAGGCACCCTTCGAATCGTCGTCATGGTTTTCTTGTTCGCGGTCGCGGTTTCGATTATAGATTTGGGGAGGCGCCCTCTGGTCGTAGTTTTCCGAAGGCGCCCTCCGATTGTAGGTTTCCGAAGGCGCCCTTTGGTCGTAGATTTGTAGGGGAAATCGTGGATCGGCAAACCGTTTCCCACTGACGACAAACTGTTAATGCGTAAAAATTTGCCTTTAATGCACTGATTAAGTGTTACTCTTGACTTGATCTTTCACCTTCTGTTCTAAGCTTCTCTTCAACCTAGAACATGCAAAACAATGGACACATGGGACATGCCCCCCTAATCCGCCTCCGATGCCTAAGTCAAAATAACAATTTTTCGATTAAACGTCAAGGTAAAAGCAGACTATAAGCAAGCCGAACGAATATCAGCCTATACTCAATGCCCAATATGAGCGAATATCAGCATGTTCAATGTACTGAGCGAATATCAGTATGTGTCCACCATACATAGCGATCCCATGTATTTGTAATGGAGGAATGGGAGATGGAAGGGCAAAACTTCTATCTCTAGGGTCGGTCGACATGCCTTGTTGCCTAAGTAAGCGATATTTTGCCCCCAATCCTTGAAGAAATTCTATCTTTTAATTAAGATAGACTCCTCCGTCATAAGAATAATAAAAACGATAATTTAAAAAAGAAAATAATAAAAGACTCAAGAAATACTTACAGAAAATACTTTTTAATATTTACCCGCTCATAGAATTCTAATCCAATCAATCAATGCAACATCCGTACAAAAAGAACCTCTCCATGGGTTGACCACACTCAACACAAACTACACACTCGAGAATTTCTCCTTCAATCCATGGAAATATCAACAGGTTTTCAATGTTGAAGCACGTGTCTTTAATTATTCAATTAGTGCCATCACAAATCCTTTGTTCATAGCCTTACTCTCCCAATCTTAATACTCTTTAAAGTTTCCAAGCATTAGTGATCATGTATTAATTGTTATTTAACCAAATTATTGTCATGGTTTTATAATTTTAAAAGTAAAGGTTCATGATAAGTGTTCTTATGATTAATGAATTTTTTTCATGTAATTAGTGTCACAACTTTAGTTTTATAAAAGTTTTCTATATGTTCATAATTTATTTGGCTTAAATTCATAATACATGTTTATTTGATTCATGCCATTTTGTTCACAATACTTGTTATTTGTGTCATAGTTTCTAGTTCAATGTTTTGAATATTAAGGTTCATAATAAATATTTTTATAGTTCGTGAATTTTCTTACCTCATATTATTTAGTGTCATAACTAGGTTCATGAAAGTGGTCCTATTGGTTCATGACTTAGATGACTTAGGTTCAAAATACGTGTCAATATAATTCTTGCCATTGCAATCTAAAAACATTGTGGAGTATCATTGAAGTTCATGTCATTTTATCAAAGAATAAGCAAATTAAAATCAGAGAAAATTGAAAAAATGTAAGAGATGGCAAAGCTTTAATCTCTAAGTTGATCATTTAGGCGTTTTATCAAAAACACGGTGGCTGATTAGATGAACATTGACCATTAACCTTCTTTTTAATAAAAAAAAAACTTTAGATTCCAATGCAGAACATATGCAACCTTCATAAGTTTGAGTAAAATCAACAAAAATCACTCTAAAGAATACAAAAACATGGCCAAATACATGCAATTCGAAGTACAAAACCAGCAAATTTGAAAAACCCCTAAATGTAAAATTGAAATCATTCAAAAGAAACCTACACTAAACTCCACGAAGGAAGAACGTAAATTGAGGTCGAAAATAACATAAAAATTGATCCAAACTAAAAGAATCAAGCAACAATGAACATGAACATGAATTAATTAAAACCAAGCTTCATTATTGGGGTTCTAGAGGTAGAAGAAATATCATTGTAGCAATATTATAATCTAGCGTCATGATTTTATCATACGTTCACATATATTATGAGTATGTTCACATATTAATATTGTGTGTTCATGTTTTATGGTCATATGTTCATTTTGATTATTATTATATCATTATCAAGACGTTAAAAGGCTTTAAAAAGTTCAAAAGCGTAAAAAAAAATTGATTTCTTTTTGCTTGTTTTTTCCAAAAACATGGCGCTTGACATTTTACATTATGTTCACGTAATTTATGCACATGTTCACAGTTTTACATAGCTATGTTACATATAATCACCTTAAAAGTTCAAAGATTTTATCATACGTTCACAAATAATAAAAGTCTGTTTTCATATTAGTGTAGCATGTTCATATTTTATAATTATATGTTCATACTCGATTGATATCATTCTACATACGTTAAAAGGCTTACAAAAATGTTCAAAAACATTAAAAAAATAAAATTAATTGGACGACCGAGATTCGTTTCTAGTTTTCCTGATAAATGTTGTTTACATTTGAACTGAACTCTAGTTTTTATAGCTAATGTAAAGGCTAATTTTTACTTTGTTGGACCAACTACAATGGCTATTAAAGTATGTTTATCAGTTTTGAAAAAACAAAAGTTAATAAAACGACTCCTAACCATTTCCTTATGTATCAAGGAAGCTGTTTATTAGAGTATGTTTATCAGTTTTGAAAAACTAAGATGCTTGCACTTCAAAAGGATGGCCATGTGGATTCAATTGTATCAGTTTGCCAAAATCCCAAAACGAGGCGAAAGAGTTGTTTGGTTTGTAGTGTCAAAACACACATTTAATTGCTAAAAAAGAAAAAATATTGGTTCTTCATCCAAACAGAACCCTAAAAAGCACAAGAGCATTGATTAGGACTGGTAATTGGTCGGGTTATGGATGGGTGGAGCCCTTGCACCACCCGACCCAAGAATAAAAATGGCTCACCCGACCTCACGTGAAACCTTTCATCCATATCCAACCCACCCATCACCGCAGGTGAGTCGGGTGACCCATCACCTGTGAATTATTAAATTATAATAATATTTTTTTTATAAAATTCTAGAGTTAATTAAAGAAGCATTGACAGTGGTTATACTAAAAAGGGGTGGCGATCGGAGTGAGAAAGACTAGGAATGAAGTGATGAAGGAGAGTTGGTGGTGATGTTGAGAAGACGATAGTGGACAATCAAAAAAGATGATCAAAAGAGTGGAAGTGACGACATTATTGGGAAAGCTAAGGAAAAGTCGGTTGTAAAACAGAACACGACTTAAAACTAGATAAGTAGTAGAATTTCAGGCGACAATGTTAGGTTTGTTTAACATATTAGTAAATTGTATGTATATTATGTAAAATTATGCAGGTAGTAAACGGGTGGGTCGGGTAAAATCTCACCCATATCCGACCCATCACCGTTTCACCCATCATCCGACCCACCCATCACGCGCTTTTCTACAGTTTTGTCTAGCCCTAGCTTTGATGCTTGGATTTTATTTTGGAGCATTGATGCTCTTTTATTTTCTTACTTATTTGAATAAAATACATTAAAGGGAAATTCCTTTTGGTGCCCCTAAGGTTTTGCCTTTTCCTTTTGGTGCCGACGAAAAAAACTTATTCCTCTTGGTACCACTGAAATTTTGGCTTTTCCCGTTGACGCCCCTCTCCGGTTCAAATTAACCAATTTCAAGCTTACCATTATGTTCATCGCCCTTAAATTAGTAGGATTCAACTCTTAAAACACTTAAATTCATAACCAAACTACATCAATTTGAATTTTTAAACAATTCTCTATTTTAAGGGATTGTTTACAAAATTGTTTAAAAATTCAAATTGATGTAATTTGGTTATGAATTTTGATGTTTTAATAGTCAAATCCTACTAATTTAAGGGTGGTAAACATAATGGTAAGCTTGAAATTAGCTAATTTGAACCGGAGATGAGCGTCTACGGGAAAAACCAAAACCTCATGGGTACCAAGAGGAATAAGTTTTTTTCTTGGACACTAAAAGAAAAAGACAAAAACTTAGGGGCACCAAAAGGAATTTCCCTAAATTAAACTATCAAAGCATCTCATCATTTTAGAGACCCGATAAACCTGCTCTTAGGGTTTAGGAAATAACTTTTGCCCGTTTCAACTTGTATCTAACATTCTAACTACAATGCTTGAAGTTGAAGTTGAAATTGAAATGTTTCAAAGGGGTCTAAGATTATTCAGTGCCCAAGGCCAACACCCCTGCTGGCTTCAGTGACACTGTCTAGTTCGTACGTTTCGACCATGATTCTTCTAAGATAACTGGATATTAAGGGGGATCCACCTTCATTTCAAATTGTGTTAACACATGCAATTGCAGATGAAAACTAAATAGCAAAACCCAACTTGATTGATCGAAAATAAAAACTGACTTCATATATAAGCTGCAAAAAAATACACCCAAACATGAGCATTCGAACATGCTTATGCATATTCTTTTGTACATACAAATAAATGAATAAAATTAGAATATAAATGAAACATGAATAAACCCAAATAAACTCCACCAAAACATCAAATATATATAAACAAAAAAAAACAAAAAATGAGTAAAACAAACCCGCTAATTTCCACCCATTGACCTAAGTGAGACAATCATACCAAAATACATTAAGAACCCACAAGCAAACATGAAGAAGGGACCACTTAAGATGATCATCCTCATTTATTGACTTCACATGCGATTTATCTTTCTCTTCTATGGTGGTAGCTCGTTTTTTCCTTCTGCAGGACCCCAAATCACGCAATCTTTTATTTTATCCAAAAAAAGGTTTAAGCATGGGTAGGCCCAAATCATGCTTACCTTGTTCATAGAGGAGTAAAAACCAATTAATGGCCGGTAGCTCAGGTCGTGAGGTTTGTTTCTTTTCAGTTTGTTCAGACGACCCAATCTAATAAATGCCCTTTTCTTCTTTTTGAGCTGATAAGGAAAGCCTTAAATGGAGACAACTCATATTTCCAAAGGAGTTTAAATGCTTGAGAATGATTTCTTAGAAGCTACATCAATATGCTGTGATTGTGCAGCTTGCCCATTTGATCTAGTTCAGACTACAGAGCCTTGATGATAAGATTGATATTCAATGGGTGATTGTATATTTGTATGTTACCTTTCACAAAATGCAACATTCAAGTAGAATGTAAATATAAGATGCAGAACAAATACACAATTGAAATGCAAGGATTACCCTGGTAAAACTGTTGACCATGCAGAGCTTGATTTATAGAAGAAGGGTCCAAGGAGCGCCACCACTTCTTTGTCTTTGTGACTTCAATTTGTATGGACCACCAAGTACTAAAAGCTGTTCCCTTGTATATACCATGGACATCCATTTCAGAGACAGACGACATATTAAATGAAAAATCACCACACCACACACCAGCAAACTCAAAAGCCATGGCTTCTTCTCGTTCATCCTCTTCCTGCTCTTCCAACTCCCCCTATCTTTCTGCTCACCGCTTCCACGATTTCACGCCTGTAAGCATCAAATGTCTGCAAACTCATGTTCTTGATCTATTTCTGGTTTCCAATTTCTTCTTTAATTTTACCTCCTGTTCTGTTTTTGGGATTTATTGATATGCAGATTGAGGAATGCGATGAGAGCAAAGAGGAATTCCCGGAACGACGTCGTCCCGTTTCAGACTCAAGCAGAATCCACCTCCATCCAAGCCCTCTCTACGCGTCATCTTCCACGCCCTCCACCGTCACAGTAGGATCCGTCGTCTCCGGGCAACACTCCGACAAGAGGCGCTCGTCGGAGAAAGTCGCCGTTACCTGCAACAACTGCCGGCCGCCTAGCCGGGACAAGACGACGACATCCTCGGTGGTCCCCATGGCTGACGTGGTCAGCAAGCACCACTCTTCTTCATCCTACTCGCTGTCTCTACCCAGCCCCAACGCCATCCTGAAATCGATCCGCTCCAGTGTGGCCCGCCGGAGTCCGAAACCGTCGCCGGAGATGTATTCCTCGTCGGCGGCGGCGAATGAGGAGCGGTGGAAGATCGCGGTGGCGGAGCTCTCCCACAAGCTCATCCAAGTAAGCCGGAAGCGCGATGAGGCAGTTCTGGAAGCTTCTAATCTCAAATACTCCATCGCCGAGCTTGAGAAGAAGCTCAACAAGCTCGAGGCCTACTGCCACGACCTCAAATCCGGCCTCGAATTCTACACCAGAGCCGGCGACTCCGGCGGAGGAATCGTCAACGACCAGAGACTCTCCCCGCTGAACCACCTCCGAATCGACGGACACGATCAGATCATCAAGTACTTCCTCATCTCCGTCTCAGAATCCCGTTCCGCAATCCGACTCCTCAGCCAAGCGCTGACGATCCAGATTCGCCAGATGGGAGCAAAAGCATCCGATCGAATTGCGTCCCTCTTCCAACCTTTCGACATCAAAGTCTCCCCCTCAAGGAGCCCTCGAACCCTAATTTCCTACTTGGAAGCGCTCTTGAATTCGTGCCTCTTTGAAGACTTCGAATCGGTCGGGTTCAAGAAAAACTCCGCGAACCGCATTCTGAACCCGCTGGACCGGTGTGAGGCCCAATACGCTGCGTTTAACGCCCTCCAGGGGCTGACGTGGGAGGAGGTGCTTAGTAAAGGGACGAAGCATTTCAGTGAGGATTTTAGCAAGTTTTGCGACATGAAGATGAGTGATATGGTGAGCCTCTTGGGCTGGAACCGGGCCTGGCCCGAACCGCTCTTGCAAGCCTTTTTTAGGGCATCGAAGAGTGTTTGGTTGACACACTTACTGGCCAACTCGGTTTACCCTGGCTTGCCCATCTTTAGGGTGGATAAGGGGTCCGGGTTTGATTCAATATACATGGAAGATATGGGAGGCGACCGGATGGCACATATGCTGGTCCCGACCGTGGTTCGAATCATGGTTGCACCAGGGTTCTATGTGTATGACAATGTGGTCAAGTGCAAGGTTCTTTGTAGGTATCATAACATTGCTGGTGCTGGTGATTGTGGAAGTTGAGTAAAAGGATCATCTTTGCTAGTTGGTAGTTGGTATATTACGTGTTTGGGGTTGGGTGGAAATTTAGGGTACATGCAAGGGTTATTTTTTGTTGTTTAGAAATTTTATGAAGTTTCAACTTTGTTGGAAAAAAATGGTAAGAATATAGTCTAAAACTTTACACCTCATTTATATGAACTTTTACGATAAAAGACAATGATACACTTGCACCCTGTATAAGTTTATAATCCTACATCAAGGATACTTTGGTAAACTTTTTATTTTTTTAACTCAAATGTTATATTGGTGAAATTATCAATTATCTACCATTTGATTTATATACCCGAGGTTCCACCATCTGTCCCTTACTATCTCTTGACTTTCTTCTTTCCGAAATCCATAACAATTTCTAATCGCCACCATCATCTACGATTCTTCCACTTTAAGCGGTATTTATCTTTTCTCCAACACTTACATTTTAAAAATTAAGCTCTATGAACTCTCCATCGTGATGCCACCCGTGCAACCCTTCGATCTTGGTCACCGCCACCAACTTCCAACTTCCAAAATTAGTTGAGCCTAACAACAATGGTGGCTGGTGCAACCCTCCATGCGAGCACTTCGACTTTACTAAAACGGTGTTTTTCAAGCTCGCCCACTACAATGCCGACATCAATCATCTTTGTCATCGGAGTAGATACATCTAAACCCTTTTCAATCCGCCCTTTGTCACTGCGCCATGTGCCCCGGGGGTCGGCGGAGTAGATACATAGGCGTAGAGATGGAGATCCAGAGATAGTGGAGGGAGTAGATCGGCGGGGGAGATGGAAGCCTTTGAGGACACTATTGTGATCAAATATACAGAGATGGAGATTTAGAGGCGGTGGAGGGAGAAGATCGACTGAGAGATGACATCCATATCTAAGCATCAATAGTGACAACAACCATAGCTAGTTACAAAGGCGGAACTACAAAGGGTCCAAAAGTGGCCCTAGCCCCCTCAATCTAAATTGTTTTAGTATGTATTTTCGTTTTTTTGAGAGCAAAGATGAAGTGGAATGTTAAGCGAAATTTTGGGTTGAAAGGAAAATGTTAAGTCTTTTGGGTGAGTATGAAAGTAATTGTGGAATTTGGTGAAGTTGGTGAGAGTTTAGGTTGTTCAATCCCCATTATAAGCACCACAAGACCAAATAATTCCCACCTTGAAAAATACCAAAAGCCCCATTACAACCCAGCCGAATGGAACCTCTTTGAGGACCTCCATTGAGCCAAGTTCGAAATTCTTTGTGTACTTTGCATTAGGCATCTCTAGGTGGAGGAATTGGTGATATTAGCTTCAATAGTAAAGTCCTTACTTGCATGATTTTTGAGCTTGAGTGTTCATTGCTAAACCCAAACACATGATGAGTGATGCACATTCACATATCCCTAAAGTGAGGCTTAGTTGCATTGACTTTATTCCTTGGAACACTTAATCATATGTGATGATGTAATCTTGCTTGAATATCGATCACTTGTGCTTAAAATGTGTTTTCATACGAGGCTTTACTTGAAGATTATGTTTCGGTCTTGCTTACATTGTTATTGCTTGAGGACAAGCAAGTTTAAGTATGGGGTATTTTGATGTCTCTCTATTTGGTGGTGTTTTCATATGTGATTTCCTTTGTAAATATGTTTCTTTTTCCCCTTTTCTTGTGCGTTTTGTTCCTTTTTAGCCTAGTTCCCGTATTTCTATGAGATTCGGAGACTACGCACCTTTTATGTGTTTTGTAGGTAATTTGGCATGAATCAAGGATCGATTTGAAGGAGGGTCGAGACATGGAGCAAAGGCCGAGCTAAAGCGGGAAAGAGAGAAGCAAGCCATGAAGAAGAACAAGAGAAGCCAACTAAGAAGAAGGTGGACGAAGTCAGGACCGAGTTGCAACAACGTCGGGCCCGACTTTGAAGTTTCCAACCTCGGACCGAGATGCACAGTACCTCGGGCCCGAGGTTCCTCCGTGTCGGTTCGAGTCGGTCACCGAACTACTTGGGCTCCAAGGCACGAATTTGTGGACTTCCACTTTTGCCCTTCATCTAATCTATAAAAGGCCCTCTTGTCTTCTAAGAAAGGGTTCCCTCACACACACACAAAAAGGGGGGTTCCAAGGGAGCCAAGAGGATACTTGGAGAGCAAGGAGGAAGGAGAAGAGGAGGAAGAGAGAGAGAATCGGCCAAGAGAGAGGAAGGCTTGATAGGTTTTGTTGATTGTTTAGCTTTGATTTGCTTTGATCTTGTGGATTTGAAAACCCTTGATTTGAATTTGTGGATTGCTTTGGATTTGAATGAAACCTTGCTTTGTTTTGAGATTGATTATGATGATTGCTTTCTCTTTTGATTTGATTGCTTTCTTTGCTTGTCACATGGAGTAGATCTCCTTGATCTTGGGTTATGGGGGAAAACCCTAGCTAGGTTTAGGCTAGAAACCCCAATTCCATAGCCTTGAGTGTTTGATCTAAGGAACCCACTCTACATAGAGCTACAATTCCCTGCGAAAGTTGGGAATCAAGGCTTGAGATTGGCAAAGTAGCGAAAGTGAACATGTGTCAATCTCAAGACCTTGCTTCGAAGGGGATTTCCCCATGGATCGAGGTGTAGATGTGGTTGGAACGAGGGCGAAAGCACTCGATCCTAGTCCGATCATCACTCATTGCCTGAATTGGGGTGGAAAAGCCTTAATCTACTAGGGAAGGAACCCAAAAGCCCAAGATCTACTTTTAAAATCTTTGAGTTCGACATCCCCAGCTACCTCGGGCCCGACTTACCCAGTGTCGGTCCCGACTTCCTCTTGTCGCCAACCTCGGGCCCGACGTGACCTCAGTGTCGGTCCCGACTGTTTTCTTTATTTTCCTTTGTTTTATGCTCTCCTTTCTAGCTTCCTAGTATCTAGGCACATCGATCGAGTAGACTTCCCGAGTGTTCGACACCCACCACGTACTACAACGGGGTCGGGTTATAAATTGTATCTCTTGACCCTCGCATCCGAGAGCGATCAGGCCGAGCAAGGGAGGTCTGAAGAGTAGATTCGATATTAAATCAGATCATGCTATGAAGAATCCTTCTAAGGAAAGTACGACTAGGAATGCTAAAGGAATAGACAAATTGTTTCCTTCTTCCTCGACATTATTCCTGAAAGTTAACTAATTTGAGGCATTGGGGTCTTTAACAGATGGAAAGGAGAATATCTCACAAGTTATGTTTGGGAAAAAAGAGGAGAGAATAGCAATTAAGGTAAAGAATAAATAAGACATCCAACTGGATGAGGCTAGAAATCAAAATAAGGGTAATCGGGTGGAGAAAGTCAGCGCTATGTGGCGGCGGATGAAACGGGGGAAATATAAATGTGGATAAGGTTGTAGGTGATGAAACCCGAAATAACGACTCGCTAGAAGACAAGAAACGAGGTTATTATATTCGATTGTGCAAACACTTGCTTCTTTATTTATATTTTCCTTACAGGGAGGTTACAAGCCAACGAGGCTAATAAGCAATTCTAGACCTCCTACGAGTATTCGAGATCTCGATCTAACGATGTTCGAGATCTCCTATTTGCTAAACGATTCTACCACCTAAGTATCACTTGATTGATCTTGAGGCGTGGTGGATCTGAGAGCGTGGTGTAGAGAGTCTTGTGAGGTTGTGTAGCGAGGTCTTTGATGTGAGCGAGGTTTCTGTATGACTTGAAGTCTTTTTGTGGACTTCACTTGTCTATAGCGTGGTCTTTTGACGATGTTTCAATCACGTCGATCTTCAACGAGCAAGATAGTTCTTGAGTTCAAGATGTTTTTCGACCCCCTCTTCTTACGAGGTTCTCCTCTATTTATAGAGGATTGGGGAGTCGAGTTTTGGCCAAGGTTCGATGCGGGATGCTCGAGATAGGGGCTTTTGATTTGTACAGGGGAGGGGCAGTTGGTGATTGGTTCGGGGAAGCGGCATTCGTGAGTGGTCCGTGTGGGCGGGTGTGTGTCAGTAGAGTCGGTGATGAGGTTTAGACCTCGCTCCGTGGGTTCGTAAGATCTCGCGGAGATGGGAATGTTTGGTTTAAACTAAAGAAGCATATGGTGGTAGGTCCTAGAATCATCCTTGGTAATCCCATCGTGTCTATTTTTTTTTGTATCCCGGGCCCACCTATTAATTTACCATTTTGAACATCATCAGTAGGCTTCCAGGCACAGGAGGAAATAATCACGTTTAGGGTCGGGGATGTTAATGGGCCTACTACGCAAAAAACTTACCCTATCAAAAAAATTGAAAGAGGGCCGAGACAAAAAAATTTAGTCCTAAATAAAAAGGATGATGGGTTCGGTTTCACGTGTAGTAACCCTCTATTATAAGAGAGGTTATATAGATGTTATGATGTGATTTGATCCATCATGAGCAAGAAAACTAGTCGGGAACCGACACAAACATCGAGGTTGAAGCCGAGGGCGCGCCGGTGTCGAGTGAGCAAGCGTCGGTTGGTGTGTTTGTGTTGGAGAAGGACACTTTATGTGTGATTGAGATACTAATTTTATTTTAAGGGTATTTTTATTAAAGTTCAGTAGCCTCGGGTGGTTGGGAGTTAGGCTTCTATTCTAGGTTATAAGGCTAGGGGCGTCCCTTTTTGTGGTTAGACAAGTTGAAACAAAACCTCCTATCATTGTATCCTTAAGAGCACGACTTTTCTTTGTTGGTCAATTAAATTTTTAGTTTTTGGTTGTTTGGATCGTGTGTCACATCGATCAAATCCCGAAGTTCCGATCTCGTTGAGTCATTCCAAGAATGGTGCTTCAAGTTTGTGTGGATTCAAGGTGCGTCATATCCTTGCTCCACTCCTCCATATCCACCCCTAATCCACCAATACCATCACCTCCATTCTATGAATTCCATCATCCATCAACCATCAAAAAATCCTCAAAGGATCTTGAAGGACCGATTACCATTGGATCCAAATTCCTCAAACGAAATTACTTCTCGATAAATTCTGCGACAATTCAGTAGAATCGATATAACATTCAATCCACTCATCATCTGGATCTAAAATTTTGAGGACTTAAAACATACTCATAGATATAAATCCTCAAGTTGGAATCACTCCGATCAGAGTCTGGAATAGGCAGAACCGCTCTTGTGAAGCTAGAATAGAAGTTTTATCAAAACCAGTCTCGTTGTAACAAGCCTTGTCGACTACCTTTCATTGAACTTCATCGGATCCTAGTCCCACATCAAGTGGTATCAGATACATGCAAGGTATTCACCTAGATATTGACTTATAGATTTGAATTTGAATGGGTTGCAAGAGCTTTAGAAGCCACCGTTGATCATTTTTTTGCCGAAATTGTTGTTAAACCCTTGTGTTGTTGTCTTGTTGTGGTTTTTTGTGTGTTGCCTTGTTGTGTCTGTCTAATTTCTGCCTTGTTTCATTTCATCCATGAAATCCATGTCCTAATCAAGGTGGAGAAAACCCAGAAACCCGAGCGGGAAATTTCAAGTGCTTTAGGTGCCTTGGACGGGGCCACTGTGCCCGTGATTGCCCTAATCACCAGAAGGTGCTTCTTAACTCTCAAGGAGACTATGATTTTGAGGAGGAATCAGCTGAGAATGTCCAAGATGAAGCCGAGGTGCAAGAAGAAGAAGAACTCCATGTAATCGTCGTCGAAGGTGAGTGTCATAACGGAGAGTTCTACCACTCCAAATCAGCGGGAAACCATCTTCCATACTTGTTGTCTCATCAATGATAAGGTATTTAGTGTGATAGTTGATGGTGGTTCATGTTGCAACATCATTAACAAATGAGGTAGTTAAACGCTTCTCTATTCCTACATTTCCTAACTATATGCCTTACCCTTTGTGTTGGTTGAATTCTAACACTCCTCTTCAAGTGAAAGAGTGGTGTCTTATTGCATTTGCTATAGGTCCTTATGCAGATGAGGTTGAGTGCAGGGCCGTCCAATGGTTTTAGGAGGCCTTGTGCGAAATTAATATACTATAAAAAAAATATAAAATATGTGTGAGTTTAATTAGTCGCCCCCAACGACCTTATAAAATAAAGATAAAGAGACTCTATTTATAAAATAAACAAATAAGGATCCTCAATTTTTACATTTATTTGCAAGCTTAAATATATAAGCATTTTTATTAGAAAATAAATAATTTTAATAATTTAAGTAATATTATAGATTCATAAGTCAATATATTATAATATTTTGTACCAATTACTATATGGTTAGATTTATATGTAGTAAGGAAAATAAAAAAAATTAAATCTTCAATATTATCTACAAGAAAAGAGCATAATGAATAATAAATGAATTTGTTAAGTACATGAGAAATAAATACAACATATTTCATATACCCTCAAATACACATTTAATTAAAGAAATAAATATTTGTAAGTTCCTAATTTCTTTCCTTTTAATTATGTCCTTTTTCTAAACAAAATTAATTAAATCTTGAATAAAAAAGAAATTAGCTAATTATTTCATTAGTTAAAATGAAGCTAATTTTTTTTGGTCAGGTAAAATGAAGCTAATTAGAGGAACACATGTTATTACTTAAAAAAGAATAGCTAATTACGGCAAGGGATTGTAACTTAGGAAAGTGGAGGCGAGTGGGACCCATAGAGAAAGAAAAAAATTGGCAACAAGAGGCCTAGGAAAGATTCTAACTCAGAGCGCGTGAGTGAAGGATTGAGTGCTTTGCCAACTCTGATATATATTTTTTCTACGGTTAATTGAACTGTTTTTTATATATATGGGGCCCCTAATATTTGGGGGCCCTGTTTCGTTGGGCTTTTTGCACGGGCTCATGGACGGGCCTGGTTGAGTGTGAAGTGGTTCCCATGACCTCTTGTCACCTCCTACTTGGAAGGCCATGGCAATATGATAGTGGTGTCATCCATAATAGTGTTTCCAACGAGTACTCCTTCTACAAGGATGGAAAGAAGGTCACTTTGCATCCTTTAACTCCTCGTGAGATTATGGTAGATCATGTGGCAAAGGAGCATCAAAAAAGGCACCAAATTCCAAAGGAAAAGAAGTCTAAGAAGATGGCCATTGGTGAAAGCGTGAACACTTCCAAAGGACTCCTCTTAGCCAAATCGAAGGAAGTTGTTCATGTGATTAGGGGAAGTAGTGCTTAAGTTGAAATTCAAACTCTCTAAATAAGGATAAGATTATGATTTGGGTTGTTTTTATGGCCAGAAATGGGTGGGGTTATTCAAAATTCAGAGAATTGAAATTGTTCCGCTCAAACTTGTTAAGATTTGATTCAATTCGATTTCGGATCTAATAAGGCAGATTTTTTTTTTATCAAACCTAGACTATAAATACTCTATTCTACTACACATTCTTCCCACAAACAAATTCCAAATTGATCCAATAGAAGTAAAATTAAAAACCTTCCACAAATCACCCTCGGTTTTTTTGCCCCTGTTTTGGACACTGCTTTTGTCCGCCGACGATTCCTCACACCACCAGTTGTCTCTCCGTGTGCCACTACCAACATTATTTAGCCCTTTTTGTTGTGGTGTCGTAGCCATCAACAACGCCCCCAACCATATTTGGAGGAAGGAGAACGAGCCATTTGCATTTGGCTTCGATGTGCCTTGTTTTCTACGATCAACTGCAATAAGTAGCAGCTCACTCAGCCACGGGCCCGGCCCGAGCCCGTCCAACTGTCTCTTTTTATGTGTTTTTTATGTGATATAATGGGTAAAAAATTATTGAATTAGTCTATTAAAATTTCAAAAAGGTTAAGATGTTTTTATAAAAATTTAGAAAGTGAAAATATACTCTTTGCGGTGAAAAATAAATATTTATGTCTAAATAATAAGTATAAAAATAACAACAAAAATTTTCTTATGAAATAAAGAGTGGATTTTTTTTTGAAGTTGAAATAAATATTTTCATGAACTTTAAAAGAAATTCTTTTGATTATTTGGCATATAAAATAACATATGGGTAAGGTTAAAAGTGAATATTGTATGCGTGAATGCATATAATAAAATAATCATATGTCTAATAGTGTGAGCCATAGGTGCTCTAGACGCCTCTTTAAAATATTTTTGCACTAGATGGAATCAAAATCTCGGTGCTTGGTCATGACCCGACCCGCTTTGTCACATTGAGGGGTGTTGCACCTTAGACAAGTGTCTTTTTATTAGGGACATATGTGCCCGTGATTTTATTTGGGACAAATGAGCCCATGATCTTGTCAAATACCGATGTCAACTAAAAGCTATCAGCTTCAAGTGTATCATTTTAATATTAAAATAAGATAAGTGTCTAATGCATATGATTAATGAAAAAGGGTAGGGACTACAACTTGGAATTCTGCTCTTGCTCCCGACTATGAAAAGTCTTCTTTCCAATCTAAATTCGGACAACATGTATTCAATGAGGTTGGTTGTATACTCTAATAGTTGACGGAGGTTTTTCAAAACTACTATGTATAATAATTAAACGTTCCCAACAATAATCATACTTTCCTTAAGGGACCATATTAATATGGTGTCCTCTTCTAATTTCGAGCATATCTCTTTTCCCTTTTTGTGAGAATACCTAATTATATATGATTGACCGACTTTCATTTGGAGTACGAACGATGAATGATTAAAATATCATCATCATAACCCCACAAAAAGTTCCATTTACTTAGTCTTTCATTAGACTAACCAACCATTTGTTTTGCTTTGCATGGTCGGCGGGTCACTCGTCCATATATGAAAAATCAGAATTCAAAGGATCAAAGTTGAATACTAAGCTTCATATCAAAGACTTAAAGAATTAAATAAGGTGTGATGAATCATTTTTGTATTAAATTTTTAAGGTTAAGATCCTTGGTTTGTATGAAATCTTTTGCTTTTAGTTTAGATTTTGCATTAAGTTTTATATTCTTATGAGAAAGCGTTGTAATACAAAGTGAATTTTATTAAATATAGCAGTTATTCTTCAAAATATCTTTTTTATATGTGTTTTGTATACTGTGAAAGTCTAGGGTGGCTTTAAAAAGTATATATCGAAGTCACTGATGGTAATATCTATTAGGGGGAAAATGGGGGTGTTACATAACAACTGCCCTAAGTGGGTCGATTCCAAGGACTAATGCAAAGTGGAGAAGGCAATCATAATTCAGTCCGAATTTCTCTCCAAGTGATTTATCACAAGTTCCTTCATAACCTACTATTGTACACCTTCAAAATATCTTTGTTATATATGAACACCTTTTTCACCAAGAACCCATTGTGCGTGGAGGATTCGGTTCATCGACACATTCCTATCGACAAATTTGTTAGCCAAGGAGTCACTGCTATGGCAGAGGATGATTAGGCCCTTACGAGATTTAATTCCTGATTTGTTTCTTGTTGTATTTCATCTCTTCTTTTTGTTTCCTTATGAATGTTTTAATGTGGAATAGCTTTGGTGTAGGAAAACCGGGTTTTCATCGCATTGCGTGGTATTTATGTAGACATCACAATTTAGATATCATTGCTCTCTTTGAAACTCATGTTTCGGGTGCTAGAGCTGATCGTATTTGTGGTATGAGTTTTTCTGACTGTACTAGAGTTGAGGCTATGGGTTTTAAGGGTGGCATATGGCTGTTTTGGAATGGCGACATAATTTAGATTCGAATTGAGGAGACTTGTGGGTTCTTCATCCACGATTCCTCTTTAGATGATGGTACTCATGCTCATTTGTTTGTGGTTTATGGCATGCCGGTCATTGAACGTTACATTCCCTTTTGGATTGAGATTGAGAGAGATGTCAATAATATTTCCAAGCATGTAATAGTGGGTGGAGATTTCAATTGTTTTCTTCATTCTCATGAAAGGAAAAGTGGGTCTGGGAAGATCCATACCGATTCAGATGCATTCCACTTTTGTATTAATCACCTTGGGCTTATCGGTTGGCTTTACTAGATTTAGCTTTATTTGGACAAGAGGTAAGGACAATAATTTTGTTGTCTCTAAGCTCCTTGATCGGATTCTCAGAATGTTGATGGGCGTCTCTTTTGGGCGACGGCTAAAGTTCGACACTTGGTGCGTTTCTCCTTTGATCATTGTCCTTTGCTCTTTGTTACCAAGAAGGACCTATCACAAGACAAGAGAAGAAGGATTTTTAGATTTGAGGCGGTGTGGCTTTCCCACCCGAGTTTTTGGGATAAAGTTAAGAGCTCCTGGTGTAGTGATTTGGAAACACCTAAGATGCAGACAGTCAATGACTTTTCTAGTGATTGTCAGGAGGTATTGAAAAATTTCAAACCAGAGAAGGCTTTGAATGGTAAGACAAGGAGTGGTCAAATTGGGTATGGATACAAGGGAGGATCTGGGAAGGCAACTACATCAAAGAATAAAGAGGTTGGTCAGAATTTGTACTTTACAAGTATATCTGTTTCAGTGTTAAATGCTACGAATTACAATGTTGATGATTGGATAGAGGATTGGATAGTTGATTCAGGAGCTTCAGATCATATGACATCTTTTTATGAATTGTTAATTAATCCACATTCAGTCCAACATCTGATGCATATAGTTTTACCTGATGGAAGTACTAAGACAATACAAACCATGGGGGGTGTTAGATTGAATGAACATCTAGTGTTGAAGATCTTAGATATAACTTGTCGTTAGTTAGTAAGATGGTCTCCTAGGGAAATTTGGCTACATATTTTCACAATGGAAATTGTGTGGTGCAAGACCATGGGACTAAAGAGGTGCTAGAAAGGGGTGAAGAATCTGGTGGACTTTTTAGAGTCAAGGCAACAAGAAGAGAAGAAAGAATATATTTTTAAATTTACATAAAAATTCAGAACATTATAGTTGTGTTTCAGTTGGGAATTGTGATTTAGTTTTGCTTCATAAGAGGCTAGTACACCTGTCAAAACTTGACCTGATTCGAAAAACCGACCTGACCCGCCCGAAGTTTTTTGGGTTTAAACTCGACCCGAAAATCAATGGGTCAAGACTCAAGAGTAACCCGAACCCGTTCGACCCAGAAAAAACTAGGTTGGCTCACCAACCCGTTGGCATGACCCGGTCAACCTGATAAAGTATTATTTCAATTAAAAGTTCAATATTTTATTATAAATTTTGTATAAAATTATTATTTTTTATTATTAAATAATATTTATATAATATAATATTAATTATTTTAATAAATATAAAGATAAAGGTTAACAAAATTTATGATCATGACCCGTTGGATCAACCCAAACCCGTAACAACCCGGTCCATATGATCCCGAAAATTTTACGACCCGATGACTCGTGACCTATTTCGACCCAAACCCGATTGAACCAAACCCAAACTCGACCTGCCCGACCCATTTGACATGTCTAGAGGCTAGGACACATTTCAATGTCTAAGATGTTGCACTTGCCAATGTGCAAAAATGTTAAACGAGATGATTTTTATGTGAAAGTTGTTCTCTTGCAAAGTTTCATAGAGTTTCTTCTCCTCCTAGTAATTCCGTTTTAAATAATTTGTTTGATTTGGTGCATGTTGATTATTGGGGCCCATATAAGGTACCAGTGCTCAATGGAGAAAAAGGTTTTCTTACTCTTATAGAAGACAAGAGCAGAGGAACATGGGCTTTCATGTTGCAAAGAAAGCAACAAGTTCATGAGATTTTGAGAACTTTTGTCAAGTATATTGAGAATTAGTTTGGAGATGTTCCTAAGATAATAAGATTAGACAATGGCACTAAAATAGTGAATCAAGACTGTCAAAGATTGTTTGATGAGCTTAGCATTGTACATCAAAGGACAATGATTTACAGACCAGAGCAAAATGGATTTGTATAAAGAAAGCACATACATCTCCTAGACATAGTTAGAGCTTTGAGACTACAAGTAGGGTTACCCAAAATTTTCTGGGGTACGGTGAGTGTGTCTTGGGAGCTACTTATGTTATCAACAAAATGCCTACATCAATGCTGAATTGGAAAAATCTTTTTGAGGTTTTGTTTCTCTAAGGTTCCAAATTATGAAAACTCGTGGGTTTTTAGCTATCTGTGTGATACGTGATTGCCTGGGATTAGTCTTGATAACCAAGTATGTGACTCCACATGATCCCCTCTTGCCTAGTAATTAAGAATTAAACCAATTTCACTTGTTAATGTCGAATTCCTTGGAACGTAAGCAATCAGATTTTTTCGAGAACAATGGCTAGTAAAACTGAATTGAATGGTTATAATTGAATCAAAAGAGATAGTTCAATTAGAATGGCTTGATCGCTAATTCTAATTGATGAACTAGTTGATCTTTAACAATCAAACTAGAACTAATTCAATTGAACAAATTAAACACTCAAATTCTGGAAAATTGAAAACTGAACGAGAGAGAGAGAGAGAGAGAGAGAGAGAGAGAGAGAGAGAGAGAGAGAGAGAGAGAGATTATGAGATGTTGAAGATGATCGATCAAGGATGCAAATACTCGAACTCAATACGTGTGTTTAGTGGCCCAAAAACTAGATAAAACGTCCAATTTAGGGTTTATCTAATTTCAAGCTAATTTTCATTGATTGAAAACAAAACTATTTAAAGAGAGTACAAGGTAGAGTTGTCTTAGATAACAAGTGATCATGCCCGACCCTATGGAGGGTATTTTCGTCCATTGACTTACTTCCCAAGATAACTTATTATAATACTAAAACTCCTATCTAAATTCCCTTATCTAAATAAATCAAATAAATAATTGTCTGACTTATAAGATAAAAACTAAACCTAACAAACTCAAAAGATATTAATAATACTAGGGATAAGATAATCAACCAACTAACTTATGCCTATGGCCGAAAATTATATCCTTATTGTTCAACAAATTCGGCTATAATAAAATACTATAGATATATATTTTCGTTCTCTGAGATTGGTTAAGTCAAAGAGTTGACTAAGACCACATGTAATATCTTATCTTACCCGATCACTTACTAAATTCATCTATAAAATAAGACAAGTTATTCCATGTTTCTAAAATAGGAAATAATGGTAGACAAGGCCAAAAATACAAAATTGACGCCCCATCCAAGGCGAAACTCGGCCCCTACAAATCAAGTAATGGAATTTGGGCTTGTTTGATGTTGAATCATAGTGATCCATCTCATCTTGTTGGACTCTTCAACCATAGCTGCCAAACAAACTAGAATGGATCTTTTTCCTTGAGAAATCTTCTTAGCTCTACTTCCGATTATCAGTCCATCAAAGGGTACTTGAATCAACTCCTCAACGTCGGTGGGAGACATGGTTGGTTTCACTGCATCACTGTGTTTTAAGTGATAAAATGGAAGCAAGGGGGAAGAGATGCATTCTCATAGGATACCCTCAGAACTGCAAGGGGTACAAACTCTATGATTTAGATCACAAGGTGATTCTCTTAAGCAAATATGTGGTGTTTCATGAAAACAACTTTCCTTTCTTGAAAAAGGTAAATGAAAGTCAGGAAAAGACTCTATCATGGAAAAGGATGCCAAGCTTGACAAAAGATGATAAGTTTTGTTCAGTTGAATATTCCAAGCCACATGGAGACATAAATGATGATTTTCAGCAAAATTCAGAAGAAGTCTTGGAAGGACATGGATCTGAATCACCTAGTTTGCCTTCAGGAGTTTTTTCACCAACTGAAGTTGATGCCAAAAATTTACTACCTACTACTTAAATCAGTTTTTGAGAAAGAAACAAAGTGCCTCCAATATGGCCTAACGATTATGTCATGAGTGGAGTAAAACAAGAATATTTTGCTTCATTGGATAATGTGATGTCTGTGCAAGAACCACAATCATAAAGAGAGACAAGAGATAATCCAACTTGGGAAAAGGCTATGTCAAAAGAGATTGAGGCATTAGAAAGAAATGGAACTTGAATTTTGGCTAATTTGCCTAACAGAAAGGAAGCAATAAAATCCAAGTGGGTCTATAGGGTTAAATATAAGCCAAATGGAGAAGTTGAAAGATTCAAGGCAAGATTGGTGGTAAAAGGTTTCAGTCAGAAATTGGGTAAGGATTATAAGCACACTTTTTCAACTGTTGCAAAGGTTCCTAGTGTGAGAATATTGATTGTCTTAGCCACAACAAAGAGGTGGATTTTGCATCAATTGGATGTAAATAATGCATTTCTTAATGGACACCTAGATGAAGAGATATACATAAAAATTCCAAAAGGTTACAAAGGAACTAAAAATGGGGAGGTTTGCAAATTAGAAAGATCCATTTATGGTCTAAAGCAAGCTTCTAGGCAATGGAACTTGGAATTGAGTCCTTTCATTACCTCCTTAGGGTACAAGCATCACATGCTGATTATTCACTTTTTGTGAAGACCAGAGAAGAATCTTTCACAACCATGTTGATATATGTGGATGATATTCCGTTGACAGAAAATGACAATGCCGAGTTTGAGTCAATAATGAATGCTTTACATGGCAGATTCACTATAAATGATTTGCGGTTGGCCAGATATTTCTTGGGCATTGATTTATACAAAGATGAGGATGGTATGATGCTTAGCCAACAGAAGTACATAAAGGACATCTTGAAAACTTGCAACATAGATGCTTGCAAGTTAGCAAGAACACCTTGCCCACACGACTAAATTGTAAACCCTAATGTACGAAATCAATTAACCACTTGGATTTTACAGATTTGTATGCGAGCGAGTAGGCTTTCCATACCTTATGTATGCAGCTGGCTGGGCGAGTTCATCGTTCCGCGAGAGAGCCATTGTAACGCCGACAGTCGTTCGACGCGATTCACTGTTCCTGCTGGTGCGTAGGGATGGCAATGGGTCGGGTTATGGATGGATGAACCATTCCTAAACCCGACCCGCCTAAAAAAAATATCCATCCAAACCCGACCCACCCGTTAGAATGGGTCATCCTAATCCAACCCACCCTAAATTTTAGGGTGAGTCGGGTGGTATTTCGGGTGCTAATATTAAATCTGATTTTTTTAAGCAACCTTTAATTTAGATCAAATTCAGATTTAATTTAGAGTGAATGGGTCATCCTAATCGATTAGCCTTTAGTTTATCATCAAATTCAGATTTCAAATACGCAAATTTAGATCTTTTCCACAAAAAAAAACTGGATACTTCTAAGTTCTAATTCACCAATCACCATAATAAAGTATAATTCTATAATCACTCAAAACCAATATGATTTCTTTGGATTACATTCCGATTCAATGAAGTAGTAAAATAATTCTGAATCACCCACGCTAATTATATACCTGCACATCCCAATTAATCTTCTAATAAATCACATGATTCATGTCCAATTAAGTAATTAACGCAGCCATGCACATGTAACTAAGAATCTAAGATTGAATTACAAGTTAAGGATTGAGCCTATAAAAATACCATCTAGTTCTTACCGATGTGAGACTTGAAAACGCAAATAAGTTGGGTCTTAATGAAAGTAGAAATATCATTAAGAAACGTACTTACGTACAGTTCTAGATCTGGATTCGGAAGACGTGTAGTCGTCGGGATCTAGACTCGCGACTTGCAAGACGCTCACCGTTGCCGTTGGAATCTGGATTGGAAGAGTTTCGTCGCCGTCGACTCGGGATTTGAGAGCGTAAGATTGAATCGAGGCTCGAGAGGGTCGCTCGTCGGAATAGCCGTCGTCGTGGACGTCGCCTCCTCTCCTGAGTCCTAGCCACCGTCGTGGAAGAGAAAGAGACGAAGAGTGGGGGGACTTGGGAAGGCCGAAGGGATAGGGAGGCGAGGTGCAACTCGGGAAAGTGAGGAGCTTAGGTTTTTTTTTACAGACTTACAGTACTAAACATCATCCTATTTTTTAAAAATATATTTTAACATATTAATATATTTCGGGTGAAAAAAGGGTCGGTTGATGGGTCGGGTGACGGATCGAGTGACGGGTGGATGAACCTTCCACCCTAAACCGACCCGATCCATCACCCGCATCGCTTTAACCCGTTTTTCACCCTCTTTTGATCGGGTTTTCATCCGTTTTTCGGGTCGGGTACATCGGGTACCCGTCGGATTCGGGTCAAATTGCCATGCCTACTGGTGCGAGTTGAGGTGCAAGCGACACCGACGGTCTTCGCCTTTGGTTTCCCAGCAACAACATTGTTTTCGATTCAACAACAAGGAGGAAGATAGTTATGAACACTTTTCAGCCATATCCAAATGTACCACGTGCCAACAAGGAGGCTGGTGAATGATGTAAAATTTTCCATCTATAAGGGCATTTTGGGTATTTTATGTCATAAATGAAGCCCTAAATGGTAGTTGTATATATCCCTAAATTTTCTCCAGCTAGTCCTACCGAACACTTTTTAGCGGATTCAGCTCAGTTTTTCAGTTCCAGCTCCTCAATGAAATCCAACTCGGGTTCCAGCTCCAGATACGGAATCCAGCTTGGGGGATGCTCCAACTAGTGCATCCGAACGGCGCCCTAATCCCCCTTTTTCTTTGATCTACAAATCTTATTACATCCCACAATGGGCACATGATCACCTGACTTGTTCTAGAAAAATTTGCAGTTGATGGCATCGAGGTCGTTGAGCGTCATTTCTGGGAGCATAAAATTTTGCATGAGGTAATAAGGTTTTGTTGCTAAAGTTGTCTTGATTAGTGTGCTTCTACGAGAGAAAGAATTTGCTTTTCAAAAAGCTAGTTGGCCATCGATTTTATTTAAAATTGACTTAAACGTAGATCCCGAAATTCAAAAATTAACGATCTATTAGGAAAGGGGGCAAAAACCTTGTTTTTTTTGATCTGATAAGATTTAGGGTAGTCCAAATGCTACTTGGACTAGCCTAGAGCACTCGTAAATGGGTGAGAAAATACTAAAAGAAGGGCAAACCGTCGCCTTGACACGCTCGAACCCAATACCTATTGTACATGGACAAGAGACTCAACCGTCGACACACATACATGATCAAGAGGCTCAACCGTTGAGCTATGCGCACATGGGGCTAGGGCTGGGCATATTTAGGTCCGGACCGGAATTTTGGACCGGACCGGACCGGACCGACCGGACCGAGTGTTAACAGGTCCGGTCCTCGGTCCATGAATTTCAGAACTTCCGGTCCCGGTCCGGACCGACTTTTTTAAAATATATATAAAATTATAAATTTATATATAAAAATTATATTTCTTATGTTATAAAATTTATTTCTTATTATTTAAGTTTCACTTTTATGTATATACTTCGTAACATTATATTTTTCATAAATAATACGTAATTTTTTTTTTTACTAAAAACATAAATTTTTCTTTGAAAATTAATGATTTTTTTTTAAAAAATAATA
Organism: Fallopia convolvulus; assembly: GCA_964016875.1. NCBI lineage: Eukaryota > Viridiplantae > Streptophyta > Magnoliopsida > Caryophyllales > Polygonaceae > Fallopia > Fallopia convolvulus. The sequence continues at coordinate 16,016,662 of OZ024724.1, forward strand.
TCCAGGTCCAAACCGGTCCAAAACTAGACCGTACCGGACCGGACCTGGACCAAGACTGGACCGGACTGAGAAATTTAGGTCCGGTCCTAGGTCCAAAGATTTTGAAGATTTCGGTCCCGGTCCGATCCAGTCCGGTCCAGTCCGGTTTTGGACCTATGCCCAGCAAAAACCTTGTTGATCCATCAATGATAAATCCGTTAATATTTGTTTTTGGGGGCGAGAACCTTGTTTAAAAAAGTGTTAAAAAGACTTCTGGAACCGGGGAAAAATTGTATAGGTGGAAAGGTAGCCGATACACACGGTGGAATCAAAATTGCGCTTGATATATCTGCCATGTTGCACAACCGCGTCTTCTAGACCAAGTCGATCGAAATAAGGCAATTCAATTCAATACACGACGAACACGCCACTTCTGCGTTCGTCATTTTTCTAAAATTTCCTCCGTCCATCCAAATTCAAAACGCCGAATCCTTGATCGGATCGACTATCACACGCGCATTTGCAGAAATCAGAGGGCTTTTCCTCGAATCATGTCTATGTCGGATTCCGATTCGTCTTCCGTAGCTGGCGAGCCCAAGACTTTCCGGCAAATTACCCGGGATCGTAAGTTTTCTGTTCTCCCTATTAAACCTCTGCCTGGTTGAGACTTTTGCTTGAAGATATCTCTTTTCTTGACATGATTTTGGGGCATCAAGTATACGCACCGTAGGTTTCGGTTGATTGGTTGATTTTCGAGTTCTCGGTGCTCCTCTGTGATTGAAGAAAATTTGGCAACTTGGCGTGCGAGTGGAAATGGAATGGTGGAATTTCATATTAGCTAATGTTTTTATGCCGTTCTAAGAAGACTAAGATGTTAGAGTTTATGTTTCATCACGGGAAAACAGGGTTTGCTAGTTTGAAATAATAATACTAAAATAGAGGGTCTGAGGTTTAGGCTTGATATATATGCTGTTGGGCTCTGATGCTTCTCATGAAGGGCGACTATGACCATTTGATGTTATAAGTCAGCTTAAGTGAAGAGGAGTGATCCACTGGTTAAATTTGTGATGTAAAGAATAATGTTTGCATTATTTGGGAATTAAGATAATAGCTATAACCGGGCTTGCTGACATGACAAATGAATCTGTGAGTATATATTGGACAATGAGAATTAGAATTTCTTATGGATTACAGTTAATATAACTATTTCCAGTTTTTTCTAAGATTTTTTTTCTCAAACACTATTTGGTAGTTGTGGGCAATATAACAAATCTGACATTTTCCTAGTTCATACTAGAATTAGAATGAGGATTGATATTGCGTAAATTTTGTCTTGCTTTTTTGTAGGGAAAAATGATTTTTCCCCATGTCCTAAGATTTAAATATTTATGATTTTCACCGGATGCTTGATACATACTTTTATAGGGGAAATATTACTCTTTTCTCTTTCGTAAAAGGCTTAGTATGCTTTGCTATCAAGAGCTGGGACATTTTTATAAATTTCTGTATGTACTAGGTGCTATATGTTTCTATAGCTTTGGAGCAATTTGGTGATACTGTGGGTCTGACCATATTTTGTCTCCTTTGTCATCATCTAATCTTCAGGTTTGTTGTATGAAATGCTTCGATCAACGAAATCAGGGAGCTCAAGATCAAGTTGGAAGGTAGTTTAAATTTTCTTCTTCTTATTTTTGCAATAAATTTTTATATGCTTGAAAGAATTCATACTATGTTGCTATGTAAACCTTCAAATATATATGTTTGTTAACTATTTCTAATTCATTTTATGTTGCCTATTAAGCTTGACAGTTGTATTCAATGCTTTTAAGTGCACCATTTTTCACATAATGCATGTAGGGAAATCCCAAATTTTGGATGTTAACTACATTAGTAGAACTCCTAATAATGAGTGATATGATTAAATTTATAATGTAGCACAATCGCATGCAATGACAGACAAGTACTACAAATCTCCTAATTCCTGACAAATTTCTTTTGCATTTCTATATATTGGAACTTCTATCTAATATGTTTTGAATCCGACATTAGGTTCTCATCATGGACAAACTCACAGTCAAAATAATGTCGTATGCTTGCAAGATGGCAGATATCACTGAGGAAGGAGTGTCATGTAAGAGTTCAATTATTGGTTTCAGTAATTGCTAAACACCTATCATCCATAAATGAGACCACTGTGTTCATATCTGATCCTTCTAAAGTTTCCTTTTCATTGCCAGGCCCAGTAGGGTTTAATTTTCTTGCTACTTTGTTGATCTGTGCACATAATTTCATGAAGGAAAGACTTAATTGTTCTGTTTCAATCTTGTTCAAATCTATATTGTTCAGCATCTAGACATGCTTTATGTATCATTCTAGAAACTATGATCCTCCATGGTCTCCACCTATAAGTCTAATATTCTGCTGATTTTCTCAATTTCTTAGAAAGTAATTCTGCTCTGTTTATGCCAATCACTATGTTCTTTTGCTTTGCATAAGTGAATTATTAAATGATAATCTTAGCATGGGGAAAAAGAACTAGCTCCATTAATCTTTCTTTTGGATTTTTGCATGAAGTCCAAATATCTAGATGCATTTCTTGCATAAAATTGGACCACTTTGAGATTAAATTTCACACATCTTTGTTACGAAAATGCATATCCATACATCTCCCTGATCAAATCTAGCAGATAGTAAGATATGCTTACTGTTTTTTTTTGGTCAAAAGTCAATGAGTTTCTGTGTGTTTTAGCTAAATTATCTGTTATGATAGATGATATTTGTATTGTGATAAGTTTCCACTACCTAAGTCCAATTACTTTATCTAGTTAGGTTTATTTTATTCTAGTATAAGTATTATATCTGTTATTATTGTTTCTGTCAGTAGAGAGTCATCGTTAGTTTCTGTTTATTAGATAGGAGAATTAGTCTCAATCAATTTCCTAAATATTAGGCATTAGGCTGCAAGTATCTCAGTTGGTGGTTTGCTGCAAGTAGTCCACTATGTTAGTTGTTTTTGCTAGGTGTCCACTATGTGGGTTGTTAGTTTCCATTTGTTAATGTCTCTATTCAAGGGTTAGCCAAGTCAGTTTGTAAGATCAGATTGGAATTAATTAAAGAATTAAATAAAGAAAAGAGTCGTTAAATGGTTTCTTGGCAAAATTCCTCTTTGGTCAGATTCTTACCTAGAGTGTTGTCCTCAAACGAGATTCTTATTTGAGTGGTATTTATCATATTGTTTAGTTGCTTTATTTCCTGAGGAATTTAGCAAAAGGTTCTCCAGTTTTAGCTAGTTATACTTTAATGTAGATGAAGAATACCAAATCCTCTTTTACATAAATATTTGGATTGTTCTTAAACTTTTGGAGCAGTGGTGAGTCTAGAAGCCGAGGAAGATAGCCACCTACAGTTCATTGATCACTTTCCTAGACAAGAACCTTAATCTTATTGAAAGGGAAAACTATGTGCTTCCTGACGTTCTCCTAATCACTTGATGAAAATGCAGAATATTTGGAATTTAGGCTTGGTTTAGGAATATTCTTATAGCTTCCAAGTGATAACTGATAAGGAGGATTAAATTACAATGAAGCATTTTGCTAGGTGTTATATGTGTAGTTTTTTTTATACAATGAGTTATTTAGCAGTCTATAATGTTATACTATAGATGTTAGATATTAGTGATGATTGTTATGAGGTCTCCCTCCATCTTGTTTCTCCCTCCCAGAAAATTCTTCGCCATTAGTGAATTTATGCTTACGTGTAGATGAGATGAAGAAGTCCAGAAATTTTAAGACTTTCTGTTATGTGTTCATTAGATAACAGAAGACGATAACTTATTGCAATTTTTTTCAATGAATTCAGTGGTCGAGGATATACACAAGAGAAGGCAACCTTTGCCCACCATGGATGCTATATATTTTATTCAGCCTTCAAAAGAGAAGTAATGTTCAGTTTCTTCCCCCTAAATTTTTTTTTGGGATTCACTAAGAAGTTAGTTGCATTGTTTTGTTAACTGTTTGTATTATCTTATGATCTTTCCTAGGAATGTTCTACATTCTTAATTTTTATGTATTGTATATATATCTTGACCCCAAAAGGGTGCGTACATCTCGACTCCCCAAATCTCGCAACATCGGGACTAGACTGGGACATTGTTGTTGTAGTGTGTGTGTATATATATTATAAATAATTTAATTTCTTCTGGACATGTCTCTGTATTTTTCTCTAACTGCCACTTTTGCCAAATGCTAACAGCTAACTTCTCTGTGAAGGGTTAAATATGCATAACATCTTCCATGTGAACAGGATGAATGCCTTGTTGTATAATTAATCAACAAGGAACTATAGTTCTCTTTTCTGATAAATTTTCTTATGCACTCAACAATCACTTTCAGAAGTGGACAGAGATTTACCAAGCTAATTTTGGGCTTTTCTTGCCAACTAAGTTCTTACTTTTTAGAGGGCTGAAAAGTTAGGGGATGATTTTTTTCAAAAAAATGAAAGAGATAAATGAGAATTATGATGAAATCAGACGAGCACAGAGGAAAGGAGTGTGTACACACCATTGTGTTTTTAAAATGAATAATGCTTACAGATAAAATTCTTCCTTATTTTCTATATCTTTTTAAACAAATTGTGGAAATAAAACTATACTAAAGCTCTAAGTCTGTAAGTTATTTAAGCAATACATATTAATTGGAATGACATGAACTTGTATGGGTAAGGACCTTGTGACACCATGTTTTCTTAAAATTGGAATTTAACACAACATATAATTTGGAGATTTGAATGCTAGTATAAGGCTTGTCAACAATGATCAATTCCACTTATTCATCATGACGCTTTTAATATGGGTTTGGTATGATTAGTCTGATAAAGAATGTATGTATGTGGTTTAGAGTCCAAACTTTAGTCTTCATGGTTGATAGACAGATTGTTGATGACAATTCTTGTGTTAACATTTGAAATTTTATATTATGTTGATCTTAGAATTAGACACAAGTTGATATCACTAGTTTACATTCTATTAGAGTTTTTTGCTTTTTCCTTAAACTTCAGTACGACCCTACTATGATTATTCAGACCTGATTATAATCAAGTCTTGCCTTTTAAATGTTGAGCTATTAAGAAAATAATTGCTTTGTGATCTAGATTTTTGATCCTTTCTTAGAAACTCTTATTTCTTCCCTCCTAGTATTCTCAATCTCAATAGTGAAATTGTCAAACATTTGATATTTACAATTTAAATTTCAACACCGAATGCTAGAAGCTTGGAGCTTATTTAATACAGTATCTTGGACTTTTTAATTCAGAGTCACTGGTTATGAGATGAGTTCGAATGGATGCAGTTTGTGGCAATAAAAGTTTACTTTGGTACCAAATTGCTGGAGTTGCAGTACAATATAAGATTTTTAGTAGTATAAAAGGGAAGAGATGGGATTGAGATTGGATGATTAAAAGGTAGGATTATCTGTCATTGAAATTTGAGATGAAATTTGAATCAGGAAAAGAATTGTTTTTACTTATGAACTATACCCAATATATGCTGGCCATATGGGCACTAGATATTTAGGTCACCATGCCAAGGGTTGAGCATGATTAATAAATGGTTTCTGTAATTTTAGAGGGACATTTTGCAACTTGGCAGACACTGTTGGTTTGATCCACTTGTATGAGTAAGTTGATCTGCTGAAGAGATGTTTTAGGCTGAGTATGAAAAGACAAATTTGATGACACTTGGTAATTGGATCTTAGTCTGATTTTGACTTATTAGCTATATTAATAACATTACACTAATTGTTCACTCTTTTTTTTTGGTCAGCACTAATTGTTCACTCTTGATATAATTAGATTTATGCATATTGGAGAATATTAAATAATAAGGTGGATATAACTTACCCTTGCTTGAATAGTTGTCTTTGAACATATGCTGACACCATATCACAACACTTATTATCCCCAAACCCGGCTTATGTGAGTTATATAGGTCACCATGCCATTGCTGCTGTACTTGTTTCTCACAAATATGACAATAGTTTGCAATGCAGTGCTAAAGGAGTCCAGATGTGCTGCTTTTACTTTTAGATGAACCTTCCCTTGGTGATTTCATCAATATTGTTATTGCCATCTTCATTAAGTCAAATTCTAATAATTTTGTACTTGTGAAATTTTATAGATGGTTTTCATGTTGACTTGTCTGAATCGGCTTAGTGTTCTCTCTTTGTTTTTTTTGGAGATTCACATCTTTTGTTCTCACTCCTCACTCCATCTTTATCTTGGTTATTTTTGCAGTATCATGATGTTTATGTCAGACATGTCAGGGAAAAAGCCATTGTATAAGAAGTATGTAATTTTTATTGTAGTTGTAGTAGTTGCTGCAGCTTAGGTTTTAAAATCATTTTATATTTAACCTCCTGTGATGGCTCCTCCTGCAGAGCATTTGTTTTCTTCAGCTCACCAATTTCCAAAGAACTTGTTAGCCACATCAAGAGGGATGGTACAGTCTTGCCTCGCATAGGTGGATTGAGTGAGGTTATAATCCAAAAAGTTTCATCTTGAATGAGGAATAATTGTACAAATTGCTCATAAAATTTTCACATACATTTCCTTACTCTCTACATGTATATTGACTTGCTTCTGATTTCTATGCAGATAAATTTGGAGTATTTTGCTTTTGATAGCCAGGTTTGTAACTTATTTGCTAACTTTGGGTTCTTTCTTGTGAAGGATAAAATAAACATTCATTTTTGTGCTCTCTTTGTGCCACCTGATCTGTTTTAAATGTGGGGCTCCTCTCTTCCATTGGTGTGTGGGTTTTATTTGCTTTTATTCTCATATTTTGTGTGGTGATGGGGCTAGGCTGGCTATATGAAGATTGGATTCACACCTTTGATGTTTTATTAATGTGATGCGAGAATGATGAATGGAAACAATGCTTTCTTGTTCCAGAGTACGCGTACAAATTTTGCAAGAAATTATTATTTTAAGTCTTTGATTTCTGGGGCGCATCCTCATGCTCATTGGCTTTTATACACTGCCTTTGAGTTGGATTTAGTCCCTATATCAATATTGGTGTATTCTAACTAAATTCTGTTATTATTGTCACATAGCTGAATTTCAGTTTTTCTTGGGTCTATCGGGCGTACCCCCAGGGTACCCCCATCTTGACCCCCCAGATTCCGCTGTGGCGGAGCCTCACTAGGTCAATGATGATGATGATGATTTTGGTGCTAAGGAAATCTCTTTGTTGAATGTTGATATCAAGGACAAGGAGTGCATGTGTAAATGAAAGGGAAAACTTTATTGTTTCTATTTACACCTGATTGGAATGCTTGAGTTTGCATCTCAAACTTGTGCTTGACTGCTTGAAATTTTTTAAAAATTCTGGATATATTTGGGACAAGAATGGAGCTGGAGGATCCTGTGATTTAGTACAATAGCTATTGTGATTTTTTTCCTTTCTGCTCTTATATTTTCAGCATTGTAGTGATGTCAAGCATGTTTCATGTGAGTTGTTTTTTTTTTCTTGGAAGGGTTTTGTCACTGATAATGAGAGAGCCTTAGAGGAACTCTTTGGAGACGAGGAAAATTATCAGAGAGGTGATGCATGCATGAATGTCATGGCCACCAGAATAGCAACTGTTTTTGCTTCATTACGGGTACTATACTGATATCGTCTGTTGTGAATGAAAATACAGTACAAGGATTTCTAAAGTTTGCCTGAATTTGTAGGAGCTTCCTTTTGTACGTTATCGTGCGGCTAAGTCTCTTGATGCAAATACCATGACAACATATCGTGATCTGATTCCTACAAAGCTAGCTGCTGGAGTGTGGAACTGTTTGACAAAATATAAGTCAACCATCCCTAACTTTCCACAGACTGAAACATGTGAATTGCTCATTCTGGACCGTTCTGTTGATCAGGTTTAAGATGCACATATTGAATTTTTGTGACAAAATGACTGTCTATTTTGTATTCTCTGATTACTTGAGTCTGTTTCTAGATTGCTCCTATTATACATGAGTGGACCTATGATGCCATGTGTCATGATTTGTTAAGTCTCGAGGGAAGTAAATATGTGCATGAGGTATGTTTTCCATTTTGCCTTTTTTTTCCTAGCTAAGTAAACATCTACTTTGTTCCTTAGTTTTTCCCATGTTAATTTTTTATGTTTTTCCGCAAAATAAATACTGTTTCTGTTACTTTTCTGTCAGGTTCCAAGCAAAACAGGGGGGGCTCCAGAGAAAAAGGAGGTCCTTTTGGATGAACATGATCCTATTTGGCTCGAGCTACGGCATGCACATATAGCAGATGTCTGTTGCTAACTTGCTTGTTCTAGTTTGCCTTTTTTATATAATTGTTGATGCTATCTAATAAGTATTTTTAGTCGGAAATGTTTTGATCATTCTTTATCTGATCAGGCCAGTGAACGTTTGCATGAGAAAATGACCAACTTTGTAGCAAAGAACAGAGCTGCTCAAATTCAACATAGCTCAAGGTCAGCGAATGCTCATTTTAGAAATATATGATTATTTAAATAGCTTTCTATGTGCATGATAAGACATCTTAGTATGGAACAGGGGCAAAATCTTAAATTGTGCTATTATTGTCCATTTGTGAAATGTCAAAATGAGCTCACATCACTGTATGTTTCAAATATTGGTATGTTTTAGTGTTATGAATCGGAGATTGGTTTGATGGGATTAATAGCATGTTTGAATGGGAATCTTAAAAAATAAAAACTAACTTCTGCAAGTACATTTTGACAAGCTTTCACCAGCCTTTTGATAAACAACTCTGGTGTGGAGGTTTTTTAACTTTTACGCTGTTGAGTTAGATTATATTTGAGGACTGGGACATTGTCTTGAAACTATCCAGTGAATCACAATCATTAGATTAGACATGTGAACACTGAACACTGCTACACTAGTTGTGGTATTCTTGTTAAATGCTTTTTCTCATGATTTTCTTCAATATAAAAGTTTCTTGGGATGGTAATTTAAACAAAGAACCAGCTCAAGGCCGAAATATGAGAAATGTGGGCAATTCAAACTGAAATACTCCCTTTGTTCACTAAATATTGTCATTTTAATCTTTGACACAATTATTAAGGAATTCTAAAACACTGCAATTTTTTTTTTTGTAAATTTGTCAGTTATTAACTACGCACCTCATTTCTAGCCAATGAATAAAAAGAATTTGCATGAAAAGATTCAATACATGCATTTTCCAATAAATTATTACCTAAAACTCTAAAACAGCAAACATTTCCTAACAAGATTTACAGGATAAAATAAATAAAGGTAGTTTCGTTTTATCTAAATTTTTTGTTAAATAATTATTTAGACTTGTCCCAGTACCTGGATCACCTGTCCTACTGTCTGACACCTTGTATAATAGTTGAATACTTTAGTTCTTTAATTTTGCATAATTATTACGAGGACCTAAAGAAGATGAGTGAAAAAGAAATATGGATGGCGGTGAAAGAAAAAATGCACTTGTCAATTAGATTTAGCTGTTTGTGTTTTGTTAATTACTTTTTGCTGGAAGTGCCTGCTGATTCTTTGAATCTGCAAGTCAGGTAATTTTTTTTGGACTGGTCATGAAAATATATTAAAAATTGTATATGCCTCAGGGATGGAGCCGAACTGTCTACTCGTGACTTGCAAAAAATGGTCCAAGCATTGCCACAATACAGTGAACAAATTGACAAGATCTCCTTGCATGTTGAGGTCAGTTGTTTATGCATGGAAATCTAATGCATTTTTTTATCAATTAATCATAACTTTTTAATAAATGAAAAGGAATAGAAAATAAGAGAAGGCAAATTTCCTTCTAAGACCCCTTAAATTCTACCGATTCTGTTTGGTGCCCAAAGGTTTGTAGAAGTCGAACTTCAAGTTCGTTTGGTATCCTATCTTGTCACAACATCTCTTCCTTGATTGATGATTTATGTTAATATTTAGCCTTTCTAGCTTTGGTCATAGAGGAGAAACGGTAAAATAAGATGAAAGTGTATGATATTTCTATGCTACTAATATTGTTGACAAAACATTACAAACTAGAGTGTAATTCGGTACTAATGCTGTAGACCCGAACTTTTTCTGGAAAATATGGAATGTATGATCACTTGATATAGAAACAATAAAACTTTCTTATAAACAATAAAACTTTCTTATTCTTTCCATGAAGTGGTTTCTTTTTTTTTTTGGGTAGAACGCATGAAGTAGTTTCTAGATGAGGAAGTGTTTCAAAATTTGCGTTTTCTTGAATGTTCTCAACACTGAAATGGTTTTGGCTTTGGCTTGGATATTGCCTTGTTGTGACAGCCTATGAATTTTTTTTTATATTATCGTTTACCAGTCATGGCATCTCAAAATGTAGTAAACAATGCTCATTAATCCATTACGATACAAGGATTATATTTAAATTGCCAATCTGAGATTCCAAGTATTGCCGTGTATAATGTGTCAAACAAAGAAAAGTTTTTATTTTTTAATACTGAAAGAATTAGGTGGGTCAACATCATTTGGATGTTTTTCCACCCTAGAGCATCCTGTCGGATGAGATCAATGAGATCTGGGTCTTCTATAGGGTTGAAATCGCCAATTCTAAAGCCAACTTAGCCACAATCAGTTACCCTATTTATCTCGCTGAAAACATGAGCAATGCTCCACTCCTCGACCTGGTAGAGGTATCTGCAGATGTTCTAGACAAGGATCTCCACCTCCCTCGGGCAGCGCCATTTGCCATTTATGGCGTTTACCAGGCATAGATTGTCGCCTTCAATTTCCAGCGACCTAAAACCTCTTCTCACAACTTTCTGAATTCCACTTCTGAGGGCCAGGGCTTCGGAAACAAGTACTGAATTTGTTCCTGCATTACCAAAACTATAGCAAATCGTCTCAGCTCTATGGTTCATGAGAATGTAGCCAAAGGTTGAGAGTCCTTGGATTGTTTTTGGCTCCATCGAAGTTTATTTTAATTCAGTTTTATTTAGGGTTTTTCCAGCTTATGTCTTTCTTTTTTCTTCTAGATTTTTTTATTCCGTTATTACTTCGGGTTTTGTCATTCATATAGATATCAGAGTCAGTTTTTTCAGAGTTCTCTCATTCTCCCACTTGTTTTTTTTGTGTGAATTCAGGCATATCTTTATTGTTTCCGGTGGTTTGAAAATTCGTTGGTTTCTTTGGAACCACATACTCGACCAAGTAAAAGCCAACAACTCCAACTCTTTTTGTGTTAGCATTCCCCTATTCGTTGGTTTCTTTGGAACCACATACTCGACCAAGTAAAAGCCAACAACTCCAACTCTTTTTGTGTTAGCATTCCCCTCATTTTTTCCATTAATATGTCTTTTATTTCTATGTATATCCTATTATTAACTTGGTTTATAATTCTTTGAGTGTGGTAGCAGTTTAGTAAGATATGTGGGGTATCTTCCTCCATTGTGTCACAAGCAGTACATTGTAGGGTAACTGAGATATGTCTTTCATATAGAGTTCTCTTAGTAGGCAGTGCATTTTGAGCTACTTTCCATAGGAAGTTCTTAATTTTTGGTGGGATGTTCAATTTCCATATCCTTTCAACATCATAGCTTGTTCCACCTTTTTTGCTGTTCAAGAACTCCGTAGCAGATTTAGTTGAGAACCATCCGTCCTTGCTCGGTGACCAGCGTCGGTAATTTGGTTGGCAGGTATTAGTGTTTGTACTATTTTGTCTACTATCTAATCCAAGCCAAGTTGAATAGAGGTCATTATAGTATAATTAGGATTTTCTGGTTTTGTCAACATTTTGCACATGAAGATAAATCTCCTTATTAGCTGAATATGGAGAATAATTTGGTTACTTGGGCTGCTTTGAATCATAGCCCTTTCTTCTAAATCATTACTTTATCTATTCACGGTTTTTTGTGTAGAAGAATATTAACCAACAACTCCTTAATAATATATTACCATTTAAATGGTGTGACTGATTGTATTGTCTTTCACAATTTGCATCTATGATGTTTTTTTAGAAAACTAGTTGTAAAGTTGCTAGATTGTTGCTGTAGCCTGTAGGTTCACATCTTGTATTGTTTGGCTGACACCATTCTATGATAAACTTAAGTACAGTCACTTCATTATTGGTATCACATCCTACATGCCATTTACTCTATGAGCAAATTCTGCAGTACATATTTGTTAAAATATGTTTTTTTCTTTTTTATTCTAATTAGTTTTTTATGGGGCGCATCCTCATGCTCATTGGCTTTTATGCACTGCCTTTGAGATGGATTTATTCCCCATATTAATTTTGGTGCATTCTAACTAAATTTAGTTTGTTATTCTAAATAGTTCAATAGTATCTGGCTTTATGCTAACTATATGCAGATTGCTGGAAAAATAAACAAAATTGTACGGGAGAATGGGCTGAAAGATCTTGGTCAACTGGAGCAGGATATTGTTTTTGGTGATGCTGGAACAAAAGATATTATAAACTTCTTGAGGACAAAAGAGGTGAGGCATCGTGTATGTTATTTTACTTTTCCTATTGCATTCAATATCTGATGCAGACAGCATTGCCGACTGTGTAGGATATATCTCGAGAAAATAAGTTGCGCTTGCTGATGATATATGCTGCTGCTTATCCTGAGAAATTTGACGGTGATAAAGGATCAAAATTGATGCAGGTAATGGTTTCCTATACCTTTTTGTTACAGTACATGCACCGCTGAGTTTTAGTATCTTGTAGCATTCATTCCCTGAATATATTGAATTTTAATATGTCAACATTTCCCATGCATAGTTATCCTCGTAGAACAGGAAATCTTAATTTTATGCTGTGTGTGGGCTGGTCAATTGTGATATATAATGCTGAGATGCTTTGTGTAACAAACTGCATATAGATATCTAATGCTGAGATGAGCTTTGTATGATTTAGTTCTTCCATTTGTTTTATATGGATGCCTTGTCTTATTGCATTCTTTTTCTTTATTCTAAACTCCATCGATTTATCCTTTCCACATCCATACAGTTTGCCAAGTTCTCTCCAGATGATATGATTGCTATAAAAAACATTAAATTGCTTGAAGGAATGCCGGAAACAAAAAAGAGCTCCTCTGGTTTTTCCTTAAAGTTTGATCGTATCAAGGTAACTGTGATTCATGGAATTGGTCTTTTCTGCACGCTTATCTTCATTTTCTGAGTGCTTCCTTCTCCAATATCAATGTTCTTTTCAAGATTAGAAGAAACATGCAGCTAGAAAGGAGCGCACTGGGGAAGAGACGCAATGGCAATTGTCACGCTTTTACCCAGTAGTTGAGGTTTGTACACATGCCCGCCAGTTTCAAAAAGAAGAAAAATAATAATAATAATTAAGTCTGTAAACCCTTTTTTTTTTCACTTACCAGGATCTGCTTGAAAAACTCAGCAAAGGAGAGCTACCGAAGAATGAGTATCCATGCATGAACGATCCAAGTCCAACTTTCCACGGGACAAATGCTGCCTCCTTGCAAAATTTTGAAGCTCCTGCTGGCCAATCAGTGAGGACAAGACGGCCAACATGGGCTCGTCCTAGGAACTCCGATGATGGCTATGTAAGGTATTTGTTGTTTCTGATATTGATTAGCCTTCAGCTTGGGCTGTCAACTTTCAATTCATTCTCGCCTCTTTAAACATGCCTTGGCAGATTCATCCATTGATTGAGATTTTAATAATAAGATTTGAGGTTTTTTCCCCAGTGATTCTATGCTGAGGCGTGCATCCAGTGACATGAGGAGGGTGGGCCAGCGTATATTCGTATTTATAGTGGGTGGAGCCACTAGATCAGAAGTGAGTACTTAAACTTCTTGTCTAGTATTCAACCCTTTTTATCTTGCCTAACACTTCTTATTTTTATTTTATTTATGACTGTTCTCAGCTTAGAGCTTGCCACAAGCTGACAGCAAAACTGAATAGGGAAATTATCTTAGGAGCTTCGAGCATCGATGACCCTCCCCAATTCATTACGGTAATAATGAATTCATGTCTCTATCGCTTTTGTTTTCTTCTCTGAGATCCAAGCTGATAAGTTGCTAATATTGCCTCTTACCCTTTAACATACTAGCAGCCTTGATTTAATTAATGCCTGCAATTTAGTGACAAGTGACAACTGATTCATGTAATTTTGCAGAAAATGAAGATGCTATCAATGGTGGATGATGATGATATATCGCTGGATGATATAAAAATATAGACAGGTAGTCTCATATTTGTTTACTTTTTGGAATGTGTGACAATTGCACGGTCGTGATTGTCAGCATACACAGCCAAAAAAGGAACTACAAAATCTTGACGCAATTGTATGTGGTATTCAATCCGCATCAATTGGAACTCGCCCTTGTGTATAAAATCATTATCACTTATCCTAATTGTTAGGATTTCTCCCTTTGTAAATTTGACTGAACTTTGTTTAAACCTTTGTTATTTAAGACAGACTGCAGTGGATTTGCTCCCTCTGTTTTGCTATACCTTTGTTTATTATGGTTACCCAAGTTTAATCCAGACACCGCTTTAATCCAGTCTCAAGCACAAGTCTAGGTTAGGCTTGGAGCCCCAAGCACCCCATAACTATGAGATTACCCTCTTCATTCTGGGGTGCCGGAAGAATCATACCATTCCAATCCAATCGAGATGTTAATACACTCCCTCGTAGATGGACAATACGAAAGAAACCACGTTATGACTCGATACAAAATATATACAAACTAAACACTAACGGCCCCATCGCACATAAAAGCAAGATAGGTGAGTGGGTAATAAGGCCGTTCACCTGCGTAGTTACCGGGAGGGTTGTAGTTGCAAATAACGTACCAACCTCCTCCGGTGTTACAGTGTGTCCGAGCGCACCCCAAACTGGTGGACCTCCTCCATATCACTTGAGTATACTGACCACACACTCGGCCTTCTGCACAAGTGTTGGATTCATTATCATAATCTTGCTTCTCACTCACCCACAAGTTGACGGCGTCCACGCCGGAGAAGTCACTGCTGCTCCCCATCGCAAGGTTCTCCCCGTAGGGCCCGCCAGAGTGCACCAGGTTGCAGTCGCCGTTCCTTGAGTCGGAATAGTTCTGAGCGTATGCAGCCACGGTGTTATCCCATATCATCGGGCCCACACCCACCTCAGCCCGAGCTGCGTTGTGGGCATCCAAGTAGTCCTTGGGGGAGTTTTGGGCGCTGGAACAAAGGAACGTGCCTAGCAAAATCGATACAAGATTCTGAAATCTCGTAGTGAAACACATTGGTACTTTGGTAGTATATATCTTTGGCTAGCAGAGTTAACTAATCTGTGATATGTGTGTGTGTGAAGATGAAGGGATATGTGTGTGAACATTATTGATAGGAGATTGAAATGGTCAAGGGAATTGACTATTAATTCATTCGTTTGGATTACGGTGACTGACGTTTTTGAAGGAAGACTTTGTCAACATTTGAACGAGCATCACATACTGAACATCACATACTGGATAAATCATTATGTTCACATATTACGTTGAATATTTAGTTCTATAAAATATGTTCTGTATATTATAAACGATAAACAGAAGGGAAAAGAAAAAGGAGCGATATTTTAAAAAACAAAAACTTAATAAAATTACCATAAAACATGGATCATGAATTCAGCTCAGACTGATAGACCCCCCTACGGGGCCGGGGTACCAGTTTCTGGTATCATTATATGCATTAATGTTATACATGTTAATCAAATTAATCTGCAGGATTGCTCTTATTGTAATCTATAAATACCGTTTTACCAAAAAAGTTATTGAATAATCTTAAATACAACATACAGTGACGAACGTCATCTACAACAGAATTTCTTGCGTGGGTTTATATATTAGAGCTGTATAAAGATCCACTACTCTCATCTAATTCATTTTTCACTTTTTTTTTTATCGAAATTCATTTCTCACTTAATTCTAGTTTTTACGCATTTTCTAATTGTGGGGCCTATCAATTTAGAGCCCAGTGATAGAGAAGCCCAAAAAGAATTCGAGTTTGATGCACCGAACGACGTCCTCGGCCCAAGGCTTAATAGGATCACAGAGAAAACAACGGTCACAAGTCTAAAGAGGGAAGATCATCGTCACCGATCGAAGACAGACGCCCTAAAAGCGGTTATGAGCATCTGGATTCCTCCTTTTGCGATGTGGAAAGTGGGCAACGGATGTAACGGCTCCGATAAACATGGGAACTGGGAACACAACTTTAAACGTGGGTAACGACTAGAATAGGTTAGGATAAGGGAGGATCAAAAGTTGTACATCAGGTATCTTGTAATCCGATGAGGAAAAACACTCTCAAGCGTAATCATATATTCATTTGTTCTTGTTCAAACAGGTCAAATACAATTTTGCTTTCATTCTAATTCGGGACGTTCAAGTAGCTTGTTATTTTTTGTCCAAAACAATTTGGCGCCCACCGTGGGGCTACAATCGAAAGGGTCTTTGGCACCAGATCTACCGAAGCAACAATTACCATGAGCAATCACGAAAGAGAGATTCAAGAACAGAACAATGGAGTCGAAGAATTAGGGCACCAAGAGAGGGTGGTGGCAACCGATTATAGAGCTGAATTGTTGGAGTTCGCTTAGAGGCTTTATACTTTTCATAAGGAACTGCCCGACCAACGTGCTAGCAATGAAAGACACAAGACTAGCATTGAATGACTCACCACCGATAATGAGGAGTTGCGTTCACAGTTGCGATTTGTTTCCTCAGTCAGCCCGCACGCCAGAACGACTAACCAAGTGCGAATCAACCGAGGAGAGGGTACATCTCAGGATTCAACAGGCCAGGGCGAATGAATTACCAACACGGAATTCTCACTCCGCCTGCAACCGTCCTTGGGATGCCATCCATTACTCTCACGCAAAACCTTCACATCAGAGGGAGCACCGTACCACCCATCCGCCTTCGATGGGCAGAGGAGGGTAACACATGTTATCTTGAGGACACGTTCATGGACGATGATGAGGACTTAGATCGCCGTCACCCCCAAAACTTGGAAGATATCATTCGTGACAACTTTGAAATGTTTACGGAGCATATTGCAAAAATCCCAAGCTTTCCACGACTCATCGAGAAGGAAGCAATCGATGGTTATGAAGAGTCCCCGTTCGCCCCATCCATCGTGCGGGTGGAAATACCAAAGAAGTTCTCGGTCCCAAATATGAGCGCCTATGATGGAACAGGAGAATCTGATGAATATGTGACTATCTTCAAGCAGAAGATGATGACCAGTGTCGTCCCGTATCATTCACGAGGCGCACTAATATGCAAAGGGTTCAGAGCCGCCCTCGCAGGATCGTAAACCTCCCTAGGGGAAGTATACATTCTTTCACCGAGTTGATGGACTCCTTCTGAGTACAACTCGCCAGTAGTCGAAAGTTTGAGAAGTAATCCAATTATTTGTACCGTGTAGTGCAAAAGCCAAAAGAGTCCACCTGGGAATACCTTGACAAGTTGGACCGAGTGAAAGTCTCCATCACGCAATGCGACGTGCCCAATGTGTTGATAGGGTTTTCTCGGCCAACAAATAAATTTGTAAGTCAAGACCCCGCTGAGTACAGTGGAGTCAGGATCGTTCCACAGGAAGCAAGGTTGTTTGTCTATCAATCTAATAAAAATCAAACAAAATAAAACACAACACTCACGAGATGCCTCGTTAACGACCTTGTCAGGATCGTTACCGAACCACTGCACACAAAAATATCAATTAACGACCTAATTAAATTCCAATTAATATTCGGTACCGAGGCAAGTACTCAGCAACGAAGATTTACCAGAAATAATTCAATTAAAACAAAGATCTAGGATAAGGGACACCACAACATAGCCAAGCATAAGAATTCATAAGAAGATAAGATCATGCCTTTAAATAGATAGAGTCATCAACTTTCATTGACTTAACAAGTAAATTAATCTACTTTCATAAACTAACTCACTCAATTGCTTGTTTTGGATCTAAAGCTTGAAACTTTCGTTTTCAAATAATATCAACCTTCAAGTTACTAACTTTCTCTTTCAATAAAGTTAAAAACTCAAATTACCTCAACTTCCGTTTCGGTATTAAGCACAGCAAACAATCTCAATAAAATATAAAAGGCATTCAACACACAATCTTACTCATCAAACATGCTCAACTATGTCGGGCTTAACCCTGACCCTAGAAAAATAGACTACTCACTACTCATGATTAAGAAACTAGAAACTTCAATAAAAACAAACATTGAAACAAAACTCAAACTTAAATTAATAACAAAAATATCGTCTTACAGAGATTCAGAAGAAAACTAAACAAAACATTCACCGAACCACAAACTCGATCAACGAACCTCGGAAACCGTCGTCTACCGAACCTCGTCACCGACCTCCGGTCCGATTCTCTCTCTTTCGGCCTTCCTCCAAATCTTCTCCAAAAATCAGCTCTAAATCCAGCCTCTTTCTATGCTAGATAGAAGGGTATTTATACTAGAAAATCCTAAAAAACTAAAAAGGCTAAAAGATAAAAACTTTCCTAAAAAGATAGAAACAATCTCTAAAAGATAGAAATAAAATCTAGAAAGATATTAAACCCTAAAATACATATTCTAATAACCCATAAAGATTCTAAAAAGATACTCAACCGATACGGAAATAAATTCCTGCTTAGGATCAGTGAATAATAAAAATAATACTCGAAATCTTTCTCTTCGTGGCCTCGTTAACGACCCTTCACAGCCTCATTAACGATCCTGGGATTTGTTTTCTTCAACACCTCCTCTTGTACTCTTAAGCTTTGACTTCTTAAATCTTGCACTCTCCCGACCTTCACTGTGATGCTTCCAAATTTAGCTCCATTTAGCTCCTTTTCTCGCTAAAACCTGCAAAATACACAAAATAGCGTAGATTCCACTCTTTTCATAGATTTATGCAAAACTAACTAAAAATACTCAAAACTAAACCTAAACTTAAACAAAACTAAACCTAATAAACAAAGAAAACCTATCAAAACCTATACTAAAAATGCGAACATCAAAATACCCCATACTTAGACTTGCTTGTCCTCAAGCAATAAACAAGATACTAACCAAAATCAAAACAAATCATGCTCATTAAGACATAGCCATCTTCTAAAAAGCAACATCTACACATAAGAAAATTATAGCAAAAGACTATTAACATCCTTACACATATACGCACTCAAATAGACATAAAATAATACAATCCAACCTCTCAAGGGATATAATGTGTTTCACTCAACTCTCAAGTGTTTGGGCTTATAATTTCTATCTCTCAACTCATCTTATATACAAAAACTCATAGAAATTGGAACTTATATCACCAATACTCTCCACCCAAGATTTATCAAAACAAGCAAAGAATCATCAAGAGAACTTAGGCTCAATGAAAAACTTCATAGAAGTTTCCATTCGGCCGGGTTGTAATGGGGCTTGGTAATGACAATAAGGCGTGGAAAATATTTTGGTCATGTGGTGCTAATAATATCCGGGAATCAAAGACTCCTAAAAACTCACATCTCACCAAAACATTTCATATAAGATAACCAAACTCACTCTTCTTTATGCACACTCATTTTCACTCACCCTTTATCATCCTAGAAAGTCTCATAACAAAAATAAAAGAATCTCTTGATATTATCTTTAAACTCAAATGCACTTCAACTTTTCCTCTCTTTCTTTCTCTCTTTCTCGCTGCCTCGTTAACGAACCCACATCCGGGTCGTTAACGATCCACCGTATACATTTCTTTCCTTTAAAACTTTATTTTGTGCATCTTTTTATTAAGAGACCTTTCTTACATGTAATAACAAGAGACTTCCAATCTACCCTTCCCAAATACCCTTCAATTCAAGCAAATATAAACTCTTTTCTTTTTAACAAAACACAAAACTTTACCTCTCCAATCTAAGTCCTAATTCCCGGATAGGGTCAAACTTATCTCGGCTAGGGAATAATTTTTGTGGAGCTAATAATAAGAAAAGGTTTCAGGCCAGAATTGGTTATCAAAAGGAGGAATAATGTAAAGGTAGATAGGGAATAATAAGGCTCATAAAAATAAGTTGTCCATCATATGATTTTCACAAGTAATGAACTAAAAATCTTATAAGGGTCTCAAGAAATAGATAACCATCGCAATTCCAAGAGATAATATGCACAAAGAGAGTAAATCACACAAAAAAGAAGAGGGATTTATAAATGTTCTCCCTATAAGGCCAAAAATTTCTCACAAGGTAGATTTTGTTGGATTGCATCATTTATGCTATAAAGTATATGTGCTCAATTTCATCTAATGCTATTCTCTTCTAAAAACAATTTTCAATTTTAAGAATCCGGCTATACTTTCAAAGACATATTTGCAAGGAATTATATGATTAAGCTAGTGATTGCTATCATAGAACTTTAAGAAGGGATATCTATCAATTCTAAACTCTTTTTGGATTTTTAAATTTTTCAATTTTTTTTTGTTTTTTTTTTCGATTTTTTTTTCAATGTAAAGGAAATAACAACTACATAGAAAACACCTAGGACATAATTTTTCTACTTTCTCCCCACCCCATACTTAAAATTACAGTGTCCCCACTGTAAGGAAGATAAGAAGAAGAGGGAAAAGAAATAGAAAAGAAAACAAAAAATTAAAAAGAAAAAAGAAAAACATAAAACTTACAAAAGTGGAAACAAGGAAAGGAAACTTTATCTTGAGCTTGAATCAACGGTTCGGTGGAGGAAAATAGTGCTCAAAGTTCCCCATGAAGTCGTACATCGTCCTCCAACGCTCAGCATCCTCCGCCTCTCTCTGACGATGCCTCTCATCTTCCCTCGACATGCGAGCGGAATAGACGGTTTCCCATCTATCCATCCTCCGATGAATGTGATCGGTCTGGAGGTGAAGCTGCTGCATCCGTGCAGAAAGATCCTCGACCCATGGTGGTGGTATACTCGATCCTGCGTACTCGGGCTGAGGAGGCGGTGGGTAGTGAGGCTGTAAATGGTCTTGATACATGACCGGGTTGTAAGGCATTAAGCCATATGCATGAGGGTCGACAGGAGCTGGTGGAGGGTCGACAGGAGCTTACGGCACCTCGTTAACGAAGCTGGTTGCCTCGTTAACAGTGTTGGGTGGTGGCTGGAAATGGTCGTTAACGACCCTGGTTGGCTCGTCAATGAAGATGTGGCCTCCTAATCCCACCGTGTCCATGTCTTCTTCTTCCAAGTTGAGCTCCTCAGTGCCGCCCTCGGTGTCGGCTTCCTCGGTGTCGTTGCCTAGTACCTCGGTATCCTCTTGCTCATCTTCTTCTTCATATTCATCCACGTCGTCCCGCTCAAACCGGGTGTGACATGGCCTAAGCGAGAGCTCATCCTCCGGTTTTGGCTCCAATGGGTAAGGATGGCCCTTCCAAACCTCGTACCAATTCGGTACATAGAGTAGCTCGTACATGTCGAGGGAAGGTATGACTAGTCGATCTTGAACCTTCACCTTGTAGCCTCCCTCGGCTTGCGCAAAAATCCCGGAACTATACCAATAGTTCTTGTTGAGGAGTTGGGCGTGGGCCGGTGTGTAGCGGGTGAGATCTACTCCAAGATTCTTAGCCAAGAGGCTAACCAAATTGCCACACCACACCTCCTTGGACTTGGTGGACTTCTCGACATAGAGCCATTCGTACCCCAAATTCAAGGGGCCGGGCTCCTCGAAGAGGATGGTGCGGAAGCAAGCGACTTCCGTTCTTGTAGGCCGGTTCAAGTCTTTCTTCGGCCAAAATGTTGCGGCGAGGACTCTCAAGATAATCCGGAAGATGGGGTTGACGATGTTTGCCCCAGATAGCGCCGCGGTAGAGGATTGAACCTCTCCGGTGATGTAGCTCCAAGTGCGGGTCACTCGGTAGTCCTTCAAGCTATAGTCCCTTGTCGGGTTTGGTAGCTCCAAAATTGCATTGAACTCTGCCATTGTGAAATCACGGCCCTCGTTACCGAGCCGGAACCGAATGCGTCCCGCCGAGATCTTCGACGAGAAATTGGTCTCCAAGGTGGCCAAGAACTCGGATGTGAGGGTCGGGTAATGCGGCAAGCTCTCTTGCTTCAATAAGTGTGCGGCCCCAAGGATGATGAAGGCGTCCTTGACATCCGTGTAGATGCCCGTAGAGACGGCGCTAAACTTCGAGAACCATCGGGTGTAATGGTCTTTCTCCAAAAAATCCCGGTAGCGCCGTACTTGGCTTTGACTGCTCAAAATCACATCGTCCACCCGGGGTGGAGATGGAGACCTGTGGTTCCTCCTCTTCTTCTGGGCTCGGGTAGCGGGTCTGCTTGAACTAGCCATGGATCCTACCAAATAATCAAAAATTTCCAAGATAAGATCCATTCAAAAATAATAGGTACGAGACCCCATACTTAGTCTCAAAATTAACCTCGGATTTATTCATAAACTACCCAATTCGGTTGTTCACGAGTCTGGGCTCGGATCGATCATTGATGAAGTGCAGGGTCGTTAACGACCCTGGGTGGGTCGTTAACGAGTCGCCGAGAGCAAAACCAGTATGTTCCGAAATTAATTTTACCTCTAATCAGTACTAATCAAGCATGCAATCTTCTATTATTCTCCACAAATCCCCCTTAGGGTAAAAGCACCCCATACTTACTCAATCACCCATCCTGAACATGCTAAAAATTTTCTCGGAATTTTGACATGCAAAGTTCGAATCTTTTAGATCTAGAACAAGAAAAATTCATGCTTTCCTAACTAAAGGGTTACAATAGCTAATCTAACATGAATAATCTTTCCAAAAACATGAACCACTAAGCACAATCAAGAATTTTTAGAACGGAATTTAAGCATGCTCATCGATCTCCCTAAAAATCATGATTCAAGATATGAAATTTAACCCTATAGATAATCAATCATGCAATTTCAAGCAAGGGTTTAGAAATCATACCGGAGAACTGAGAATTTTAAAGAACAAGGGTCGGAATCGGGGTAGTTAACGAGCTCGGCGTCGACGGTGTGTGGCCTCCGAACTCCGGTAACGATGGCGTCTCCGGTGGTCGTTAACGTGGGAATTCCGACTCGCTGGGAGAGAAGAGAAAGAGATTGAGAGAGTTTTGGGTGTGAGAGTGAATTTTGAAGGGATTGTGATAGAATTTTGGGAGGGGTAGAAGGGTTTATATAGGAGGGGTAAGGATAGAAGGGGCGGCGGCTAGGGTTAAAGAAGTTAACTAGGTTAGAATTACTTACCTGCCCCGTATTGTGACGAATCGGGTTGTCCGAACCGGGTCGTTAACGACCCTGGGTGGGTTGTTAACAAGCCGTCGTGGCCTTTCTGGGTGATTTTTCGACCCCTTTCTCCTGAAATCTTTGTTATCTCAAATGATCTTATTTCTATCCTAATTAAAACTAAAAAGAAAAATAAAAGAAAGTAAAATAAACTAAACCTATTCTAAAAAGCGGGTTGCCTCCCGTAAGCGCTATGTTTAACGTCGTTAGCCCGACGAGCTCTCTTGCTAGTCTCATGGTGGTTCATGTATGGCCGTGTTGGGGTCTTGAGATACCCTGCTTGTAGCCTTACTGCCTCTGTGTGCTTGAATTGCTAAATTAGGGCCTTTTTCTTCTATCAGCAAGCTCGATATCCCTAGGTTATTGATGTGGTCCGAAAGCCAAGGTGGTTTGGACTTTTCTGTAACCTCTGTAGTAGGGCCTTGGTTGAACTTGTGCACGTGAGGATCAGTGATCGGCAGATGTGACTCGGTAGGGACTGTGGTGTCGAGTTCGGGTTGAGTCAACTCTAGTTGTGCCACTCCAATTGGGTCGTTGGCTTTTTGATCTAAATTGAATTCCACCCGTTCCTCTCCTATATCAAAAGTGAGGAGTCCCTTTTGCACATTAACTCTTGCTCCTGCTATGGCTGAGAATGGTCGCCCGAGAATTATGGGGACATGAGGGTCTTCAGGCATATCAAGGACAATAAAATCATTCGGTATAAAGAATTTTCCGACTTGAATAGGATAATCGTCCACTACTCCTGTGGCCTTGATACTTGATCCATCTGCCATGTACAGATTCATGTCTACTGGTTCTAGTGGTCCCATATTGGCTTTAGACCATATTGAGAGCGGAACAAGACTAGCACTGGCACCAAGATCGCATAAAGCTTTGAACTTGTGGTTGCCTATGCCGATTGTGATTGCAAACCTCCCGGGATCTCCAAGCTTTTCTGGAAGAGCTATGGATCTGACCTCATCCTGCAGCTCTGTAATAGATCTTTTCCTGCTAAGAATATCTTTCAAGAATTTTGTGTAAGCCGGCATTTCGCTTAGGGCCTCAGCGAATGGGATGGAAATATTAATGCCCTGAAGAATTTTAACGAAACGCTTGAACTTACTCTCAGTAGAGTCCATAGATTTCTTAGTTGGAAATGGAAGAGTTTTCATCATTCTTGGAACCAAGTTAGGCTCGAGAGGTGAGAGTACTGGGTCGACATTGGGGTCGACGGATA
The DNA here is from genome assembly GCA_964016875.1 of Fallopia convolvulus. NCBI lineage: Eukaryota > Viridiplantae > Streptophyta > Magnoliopsida > Caryophyllales > Polygonaceae > Fallopia > Fallopia convolvulus. Next base: position 16,041,148 of record OZ024724.1, read on the forward strand.
TCCTCGACGGGTCGTTACCGACCCTGATAGGGTCGTTAACTACCCTGGGATTGAGAGGAAGGCTCGGATTAGTAGACTTACCTGGGTTAGGATCGTCAGGAATCCTTGGAGCCTCGTCATCCTGGCTTGTAGGCTCGGTACTAGCTCTCGCTGGCTCGTTAACGAGCTGTTTTGCGAGGTCCTTTTCCTCCTTCTCTTCAGCTTGAACTCTCTCCGGTAGTGTCTTCCCGCTTCTGAGGTGTACCGCTGCTATTTGGCCTCTAGGGTTCTCCTCGGGACGGCCCGGGAGTTGCCCTTGTGGTCTTGGAATCCGTGCAGCAAGGTCTCCTAGTTGGGAATCAACGCTCCTCTTCCAAATATCGAACTCTCCCCATCTTTTATCCTGTTGGTTCAGCTTGGCTTGGACGTCATCAACCTTGTTGTTCACTCCGTTGATGCTCTCTTTAATCTCCTGAACCCATGATGGCGTCTCCTGATGGCCTAGAGGTCGATATGGTGCAGGTCGCCTATCTTGTGGGGGCCCTGCGTAATTGTGATTTGTATTCTGATTGCCCCATGGTTGATAGTTGTTTGACTTGTCATTATAATTAGGTTGGTTCCTGTAGGGTCCTCTCATGTAATTCATCTCAGCTATTGTCTCAGCGGTTCTAACCTGCTCAGTGTTAGTGCAAGCACAAGTACTATGCGCAGAAGAACCACATTCTTGACATGATTGAGAGGATTTCAGAAAACTTACCTGTTTCCTCAAACGGTTGACCTCATCTTGTAAGAATTGATTTTTAACATCGGGGTCAACTTCATCTCGGTTGGGCACATAGAGACGTTTTTGAGTTTGTGGAGCCTGCTGTGTTCCGTACATAGCATCGTAGTTCGCCAGCTTGTCCAACAGTTCCCACGCCTCTGTCGGGTTCATCTCTATAAAACCGCACGCAGTATGCGTGTTGATGCGGTTCTTGGTCTCCGCGTTGATACCCTGGAAAAAGATTTCTTGCAATACATATAAAGGTTGCCCATGAGTAGGGCATTGTCTAAGCATCTCTTTAAATCTTTCCCATGTTTCAACAAATATTTCATTAGGCAACTGGTGATAAGAGGTGATGCGTTTCCTTAACTCCGTTGTCTTAGCAGGAGGGAAAAACTTTGTAAGAAATTGATCATACAAAGCTTTCCAAGTCCTGATAGACTTAGAAGGTAGGCTCTCTAACCAGTTTAGGGCCTTTCCAGTAAGTGACCATCGAAAAGCTTTTAACAGAACATATTCTAGCGAGACACCTTTAGCAGCTATGGTGTCACATAAATCAAGAAAATTTCTAATATGCTCCATAGGGCACTCAACAGGTTTCCCTTCAAACTGAGCCCGTTTGATTAAGGATATAAATTGAGACTTGATCTCAAAAGGTTTCTCTATCGCAGGAAGCACAATAGGAGATTCTGGCACCCTCAGTTCCGGATGCATGTATTGCTTGGCATTCTTTGGATAGGCGTTTAGCTCTTCTTGCAGTCGAGCCTTGTCTGCGTCTGCGCCGTCCTTCTCGGCTTTCAGTGCCTCCATCTGGGTCCGGAGGATCTCTAACTCTCGAGCCATCTCTTCAGCTGTGGCCATGGCTCGGTTTTCTCGGAGTCGTCGGTGCAGGGAACGTTCGGGTCCTGAGTAATAACTGGAGCTATCAAACTGAAGCCTTCTTCGTCCTACCGGCATACACTGAGAAAACAAACAAAGAAAACAAAAAATTAAAAACAAAAACGGGGTCGGGCTATTCCCGATCCCAAAGATAAACTAACAACTCGTTGCTTCCCCGGCAACGGCGCCAATTTGTTGATAGGGTTTTCTCGGCCAACAGAAAAATTTGTAAGTCAAGACCCCGTTGAGTACAGTGGAGTCAGGATCATTCCACAGGAAGCAAGGTTGTTTGTCTATCAATCTAATAAAAATCAAACAAAATAAAACACAACACTCACGAGATGCCTCGTTAACGACCTTGTCAGGATCGTTACCGAACCACCGCACACAAAAATATCAATTAACGACCTAATTAAATTCCAATTAATATTCGGTACTGAGGCAAGTACTCAGCAACGAAGATTTACCAGAAATAATTCAATTAAAACAAAGATCTAGGATAAGGGACACCACAACATAGCCAAGCATAAGAATTCGTAAGAAGATAAGATCATGCCTTTAAATAGATAGATCATCAACTTTCATTGACTTAACAAGTAAATTAATCTACTTTCATAAACTAACTCACTCAATTGCTTGTTTTGGATCTAAAGCTTGAAACTTTCGTTTTCAAATAATATCAACATTCAAGTTACTAACTTTCTCTTGCAATAAAGTTAAAAACTCAAATTACCTCAACTTCCGTTTCGGTATTAAGCACAACAAACAATCTCAATAAAAGATAAAAGGCATTCAACACACAATCTTACTCATCAAACATGCTCAACTATGTCGGGCTTAACCCCGACCCTTGAAAAATAGACTACTCACTACTCATGATTAAGAAACTAGAAACTTCAATAAAAACAAACATTGAAACAAAACTCAAACTTAAATTAATAACAAAAATATGTTATGATTTGTTAAATAATAGTTGTTATTTTATTTAGTAGAGAGTAAACTTACTTCGTCGATTCTTATCTTGTCCAAAATCTGCCGATACCGTTGCAATGATCTAACCTCCCTGTTTCGGCCACGATCTCTCTGGTAGGCCTCCCCAAGTAGGCGTGCAATATCATGGTTAATGTGACCTCGTAAACCAGGAGAGTACCTCCAAATAAAATTCTACAAAATAGGTAAAATAAGGGACACATAAATTTGGGTTAAAAAATAGAAATACTAGATAACATTACTCACATGTAGGACATATAAGCAACCATCTATTTGTTTTGCATCAGCACGAGATTCCATTCCGAGGTTGTGGTAAGAGTATGAGAGTGTCGCGGAGCACCATGAATACTCAGGTATCAGATTATGGTTCATCACTAGCTGGAGCACTTTGAGCAACGCCCCATCGCTTGTCTTATCAATGAATAGAGTACTTCCCAACAACTCGAATAGATACCCTGTCTCCAACAATGCCTTGTCTCCTCCATTAATCAACATGTTATCCATAACAGCATGCCAATGCATGATGGAAACATTGTTCGGTCCAAACATCCCTTCAATCTGCACCATAGTCAAGTTGTTGGAGTTCACTATCCAGGTCCTCAGATCAGCATCATTATGCGTCTTTACAACCTTTATCTCGTTCAAAGGCAATCCAAAATTGAAATGTACATTGTGGAGGCTGATTGTTATCTCACCCAAGGAAAGTGGAAACTATTCGTTTCCGGATGCCACCTCTCGACAAATGCCGTAACCAATGCTTCATCTGTTTCGTTAAACTTTCAGTTCTGTAAGCGCATTACTCTACTACAGTTCACAAGGCCAACCCACTCCGCCATTGGGTCCAACTTACGACTCCACCAATCAATCTTTCCTCGCTTGTGCAATCTTAACGGTCGTCGATTCCCCTAAAACCATTATAAACAAAAAATCATTGTAAAATCAAGCTAAAAAAGGCTAATTAATTAAATGACTAAACATCATTCTTACCTTGCTCAAGTCTTTCCGTATAGCATTCGCAATATGATTGTTGGAGTCGGTCAGTAGACTCGTATCAATAGGTCCACCACCATAACTCTCTTGTGCAGGCTCGACCTCAACGTAAAAAGGTGGTGCTTGGTGATATGAAGGCTCGACCTCTCGGGGTGCTGAGTGGTAGGCCTCGTGATAAGAAGGATCGGCCTGATAGTGGATGGGCTCAGGTAGAAAGTGGGAAGGTCCGACTTGGTTGGGGTCGGACGAGACTGAGAGAGAGGTGTATGAAATCATATTAAGGAAAAATGGGACATAACGTGAGTTGGTCTCTAGCATGACAACATTCTCAAATTCTGATTATGAATTTTGAGTAGGCCCGAAATCAAGATGTGGGTTTGGTGTGGGTTGGGAACTAGATGATGTCCACACAATTTGTTAATCAGAGGTTGGGATTTGAGCTTGAGTGGGTGGAATGATGGGGTGTAGAGGATAAGGAGAGGTAGAGAAGCCAAACCGTGATCGGGACCAACCTACGCATAAATAATTATACTTAATTAATACGCATAATAGAAACTATAAATATTATGATAAATTTAAATCTAGTTCTAACATACTACTATATAGATAAATATAAATAAAACGACTAAATTGATAGGCATAATAAAAATTACGATATAAATAAATATAATTAAAGCGACTAAATTGAAATATAATATATCAAAATCTAAATTGACATTTCAAGACCTAAAATATAATAACGTACCTAAATCAAATCTCATCGGTTGGGATAAATCAAAATCAAAAGTATTTGGTGCAGTTGGCTTAACCGGCATCACCTCTTTCTCGATTTTGGTCATTTCCATCGTCGTCTCATTTAAATCTATAGGATTCGATGAAGACGAAGGTGTCTTTTTCGATCGACTTTTAGATTTATAACCTCCTAAAAACTCTCATAATTTTTTTCCCTTTCTTCTCTTTTCCTTATTTTTTCTCAAATACTTGCTTGCTTATGGCATTAGGCCGATGGGAATTATCCCCATTTTATAAGAGGAATAGAGAGTCGTTGCTTGGAACGACTCTTTGTGGGGTGCGTTGGTCGAGGCGACCGACACAGGCCTCACCTGCTTCTGCATAGGAGCAGTGCGTTTTTAAAAAAAGTGTCGGTTGCCTCGACCAACGTGTAGGTGCATCAGTCGAGGTATCCGACAAAAAATGTTGGGCACCTCAAAAAATTGACGGGGGTGCTTTGAATTAGCCGTCTCAAATCATATGGGTTGAATCAGTTTCTTGGATCAGGTCATGTCAACCAACCCTACCTAGAAGACATGGCTCATAATATATCATAATTGCTTTCTTTGTTTTTTATTAGGTAAGAATTCGGTTTACCGGAGATGCCTGGTAAAACGGGAGGCCGAGTAAACGACAACTGGAAAACCGACTAAAACATAATAAAACAAACAAAGCACGACAAGTAAGTAAAACTAGCGAAAAGGCACTAGAATAAAAATAGTAGTGGGAGAAGTGAGGGGATAAAGATCAATGTCTTTAGCATTCAGGTCAAAAGCGGACAAATTTGATGAAGTGGACTATTGATGTTGCCTCCACCGGGATGAAGGAAACTGCGCCAATCACAAACGACCACACCCAATCCCAGAGCCAAATCTCAAAATTGTACAAACCGTACGAACTAGACTCGGGTCAACCTGCCAAAACAAACACAAACCAAAACACCCAAACAAACCCATCCCCAAAACCCAGAGAAGGCTTGGGGAAGATTTAGTTTGGGCAAGATATCGACCAAATGAACCCAAAAGGGCCAAAAGAGCCCAAAAGGGCCCAAAGCCCATACAACAAAGTCCACACACAAGGTAAACCAGAAATGATAGAAAAAAAGTAAAAAAAAGTATCGATCGAAGGCGATGGACTGTAGCAGACATCAACAGGAACCACTAGCCCGAGGCGATGATGCCGACGACCATCTATGTCGAACACCAATCCATCATGAAGATCGGCCATGAAAGGGGTCAAGAAGAGGCGAACCACTAGTGGCTACGACAAAGCGCCGGTGTAGTTCGAAGAAAGTCAAGATCTAGCAAAACACTAGTATGGGTGGACTTTGGAGAGAAGGTCGGTGACATGAGTCCACGAGCAAACGGTTTTGAGAATCAGTGGAAAATTCAGGCTATAACCACAAGAGACTTGCTGTGAATCAACGACTACAAGAAACACAAGGAGTTGCAACACAAAACCTTCGAAAACACAAATTAGTCAAAGAAACTTCAAGATTCAAATTAACTTGATAAGGGGCTTTAAATCCTCTATTTAAGATGAAGAGAAAGGAGTTTTCAATTGAGTAAATCATGACCTTGAGATAGGAGGTAAAGATTTACTCTTCACTAAGTTCTATCAAGTCTTTGTTCATCTCTATATGTTCTTCAACTTTCTATAAAGACAAGAGAGATGAGAAATCTTTGGGGTCCTGATTTTTGGGGCTTTTGATCTCCTTTAATAGAATAGAGGTATAAAAACTTCAAAAAGTGAATAAAACATTTAAATTCGTTTATGGATGTGGATGGAGATCTCATCATCTTTTGATATAGAATTTATTTGAATAAGCATAGCCTTCTCGACATGTATTGACCCTTCTCAACATGTATTGTGCCTTTTGGGAGACAAGCCTTCTCAGCCATTTTCTTTTGTCCTTTCACTCCTTTGCTATGGTTGTGTTTTTTTGGGAGGATAGTGAGATGGAAAGCAAAATAATTGCTTTCTTTGTGATTAAATAAAAAATAGAGAGTTTCCTTTTGGTACCCCTATATTTCTTACCAAAAGTTCTCTCCGTGCCCTTTGTTCTTTTAAATTGATAACCCCATTAAATCCTACATCTTTTTATATGAAAAATAAAAATAAAAAGGATTTCAATTGAAACAAAAGCTCTTAGTCCCCTTCGTCTTCCCGTCTTCTACATTGATATTTGGTAACAGAGATCTCTCACACCCAAATCGCCTTGTTGCTGGTTTCTTTTTGCTGAACAATCCACCAAAATTATATTGTAATATTCAATTCCCATATAAAGAAGAAAACACAAAAAGGGGAAAATTGCAAATAAAAAATCGATCACAATACATAAATCGTGTTAAACTTGCTTGTTGAAATTCAATCTCGATCTCTCCTAATTGCTATAGTCCATTTCAATTCCTCTCAAGATCCACAAATTTCATTACATCTCTAGATTCTTCATTGTGGATTGGATTGTTGTGGCATGAACCCTAAATTGCTTGTATTAATCAATCAGGGGTGAAGGACTTGGATTTTCACTCCGGTTATTTCTGATGTCAAATTGTTCGTTTGTTATTGGTATCCTCATCATTGTTGGTCTTTGTCGTTTGTCGTCGGCACGCTGCTCTTCCGTTGCTTTCTATGACCTAATCCAAATGTTTTCCAGATCTAGAGAGAGAAACAGTATAAGGGGACTTTGATTATAAATGGACTAAAAATAGGAAAATTTGTATGTTATTTTATTTTCAAAATTTCTAACGGAAAAATGGGTTTTAAGTGACTTTTGGCCACGGGAGATAACTTTTACAAAGTATAGGGGCACCAAAAGAAATTAAAATAAATTGTGGACACCAAAAGGAAATGTCAAAACTTGAATGGCACCAAAAGGAATTTTCCTAAAAATATAAAAAAGAAAAGGAGAAAAAAAAGAGGAATTGGCTGAAAACCACCCGTATAATATGACATATTTCACTTAACCACCCGTATTTTCACTAATTATAAAAAACCACCCATATTAAGGGCTCCGTTAAAAATTAACCATCCAAAACCCAGATCCGTTAGCCTCCGTCCAAAAACGTTGACATGGCTCCTCAATTTTGAATTGTTTATTTGTTTAGCTTGCCACATCACCACCCAAAGACACATAAGCTTCGTCTTTCCACTTATAAATGCCCCTCTTTAAAATTGAAGCTTCATCTCCTTGCCTTCTTCGACGCATAAGCTCCATTGAAGCTCCATTCGAAGGAATCAACATTTTTTTACATGCTTCCCTTCGCTCAACCTCTAATCGAAGCTCCATCGGTAAGTTTGCTCGATCTATTTCACTCCTCTATTGTTTTGAATTGAGGATTCATGTTCAAATCGGTAATTTAGGGTTTATCAATGGACATAAGGCTTCATTCAAGGGAGTTTTCTGATTTCAAATTTAGGGTTTGTGATTCACAATGGATTAGGGATTAAAGGAATAGATTTAGGCTTTGCAATTTTTGAATGTGTATAAAGCAATGTTTAGGAAGCAAAATCAGAGGTTCAGAAAGTGGAGCACAAGCTCTGAATGATTTGAATTGCAATTGATGCAGGGGTAGTATGTCAAGCTCAAGTTCTATGTCAACAAATCCAGAAGGAAGAGTTTGTTATTGTGGTCTTCGAGCAAAAGAATCAACAACTCATACAAAGTTCAATTATGGTAGAAGGTTTTATGGATGTCGTCTATATGGCTTGCCTAACAGATGCAACTTCTTTATGTGGAGGGATGAAGAACATAATACTAGAGCATTGTATGTGATCAAGAAGTTGGTAAAGGAGAAAGAAAGATTGGAAGCAGATAAGAGAACACTCGAGGATTCAGCTAGAGTCCATGAAATTGTGATTTCAAAGTTAAGAAATGAGCTTGCAATGACCAGGAAAAGGAAGGCTCCTGATTGTTGTTCAACTATACTGGTTGAGTTTATGCTTGCAATTGTTGTTGTGTTTATTAAAAGTGTAATGTAGGAATATGATGTTAATGTTGGTGTATCTTTGATTGTTGTTAATGTTAAGAACAAATGAGCTTGTATTATTGAACCTATGTTTGAATGGCAAAATGTTATGCTTTTATGTGTTGACCTAGTCTGTTGATGCTTTATGTGCAAGAAATATGCAAGAACACCTTGTTAATGTAACACCCCGTCTTTCCACAGGGCGCTACTTAGTAGTGGACCTTACCAGGTACTACTTAAGTGGGTTGACAACATCACTTTAGGATCTTACAACGCGGGCAAAACGAGAAAACTTAATAAAACATCCAACCTTTTATTTAGTAAAACATAGAAAACATAGTTATGTATGCATTCCCGTAAACATAAATATTCAAACCCGACAAAATCCTATCATTAACGAATTAACCTTGCAATTAACGATAGTAACATCACATAATAATAAATCCGACATAATAAGATATTCAACTCCCTAATATAACAAGAATAACTAAAGTAACCCAACCCATCTATGACACATGCTCTTCACCGTTCCGCCCCGCCATCTAGCCTCGACTCATGCACGGTTCCCAAGAACTGAAAAATATTCCCCGAAGGGTCAGCTACTAATCTATCAAGTTATAAAGAATAAGGAAATTACAAGATGTTTAAAAAATATTTTAAAGATTAGCATCCAAGTCCACAACCGCACTCATAACTCTAAAGGACAATACCTAAATTAGTTTTGGTTAGTCACACATAGCCACATACACATTCACAAACACAATCTTACAACAATGTAATTCCTCCATCTCGCAATCCAACCTCCAAGGCACTCGACCTCGCGTCGAGTGCAGAGGCAGGTCCTCTCACTCTACTTCACAATCTCCCTTCTAACCCCGCCTAAGCCTCCACTGGAGCACTTGCCAAAACACATAGATAATATTTTTAGTTTTGAAGGGGCACGGTTTTCCTGTCACACGTACCATACATAGACAACTCTTCCTCTCCGCTAGCTATGATGGGGCCGTGCCAGAAACGGTACCAACACAGAGAAAACGTCCGAAAACATTTACGATAAAACTCATTTAACCATCAATTTGCACACAACAACACAAAACATTCCAAAACACTTCAAAAAGATGTCAGGACTAGTTCCCACAACCAATCCTACAATAACAGCATAGAATCTAACAAGATAGATAAGAACCGAGCAAGTCGAAAACGACTTACCTTGAAAGTGGAAGTCACCAGATAGAAGTGAAACACTAAGAACCCGAGCAAAAGAATTTTCCCTAAACACGATGACAAGTAATTTTAGCTAATATCTTAATTATTCAACTTCACTAAGTGAAAGCGCCTTACCCAACTTACTACTCTACATGCACTCACGAACTAATTAATTAATTCAAACTAACCCAAAGCATAACTGTACACTTCAATTCTACTTAAGCAAATATATATGCACACATTAATTCCCATGCTGCTAACAATTGAATTTTAATGTTCAATTCTAGCAATTAGTTGATCGGCCAACCTACATATATTATAAAGCGACTATAAACCGCGCAGTACCCGACCCCTACTGAAAAGAACCTCTTCTTCTATGGCCCCCTTGAACGGATCCGACGACCCCAAACCCCCTGAGCTCCTACGCAACCGGCTCCTGCCTAACGACACCACGTACAATGGCTACACGCCCTCATACTCGACAGCCCAAACTAGACCAAACTTCCAATCGAAACAACCAGAAGTGGAGGGAGACAATTAGAGGAACAACGACACTTACAGGAGACTCAGATTCGACCTTAATGGCTCGCTGACAAGTGTTAAGGCTGTTTGGCGATGTTGATCGGGATCGTATCTCCTCCACCGAACGGAGAATTGTAGGATGGGCGATGAAGATTGTGTAAGGAAAGAATAAACGGAAGGATAGATCGGAACAGCGAACCGCTTACCGGCGTTCGAAGGGAACGACGTGCTCGTGATCGGTGTTATGCTCTAACGTGAATTTAGGACTACCCTCGGCTTGAACTGGAGGAACCCTTGCTGCTCCTGGCGCGGTCGGCCGACGTCGACGTGGTCTACCCAAGGACGATGGCAATGAAGAAACGGTCTCGCCGAAGAGCTTCGAAGGAATTGTATGGCTAGAATGGAACGGCCGAACGAGGTTTGATCCCTAATGGCTCACTTAAATAGGCTAGGGTTCGACTTTGATAGGATTAATTAAGATATAATATGGTTTAAATTAGAATTTTTTTTTTGGGATTGATCGAAACTAACGCCAAGATAAAGGTTACTTAGATAGAAAATTCAAGAGATATGATTTGTCTTGTTTAAAGGATAGTTCATATATTTAATTAGAGAAAAACCAACCGGTTAGAGATAATAGATATGAAATATATAAGGAGAACCGAAACAGGTTAATAATTAATTCGTTTTACGAGGTTGCTTGTACAATAATGAACTTGATTTCCTGTGATCTAAGAAACTCATTTTTTTGACCTAGAAGAACGAACCCGAATATTACATACTACCCCCCTTAAGAAAGTTTCGTCCCGAAACTTTTATATACAATTCCTGAGGTTTCACAACCTCTTCCCCTTATAGGGGTTCGTCCTCGAACCGAAACTTTTATAGACAATTACCGAGGTTTTACAACCTCTTCCCCTTATAGGGGTTCGTCCTCGAACCGAAATTTACGAGAAAGAATGCACAGATAATACTAAGCAACCAAAACACATAGCACGACAACCAAACAATCAAACACTCAAGTCCAAAGAAACAAACAGTCACCCAAACAAACATCGAATCTGCACCCTCACTATCTACTAACCCTCCCCTCAAACACATTTGCTAATCCCGGGTGGTGCTTCGGGTAACTCTTGCTCGTCCTAGACTCGGCCCCCCAAGTGGCCTCCTAGACTCCACGTCAAGACCTTCGAACCAACACCAAAGGAATCTACTTATTTTCTAAGGGTGTGATTCGGCTCAACCATCCACTCCTCGGGGTGATCATCTAATTAGAGTCAGGCACATACTATCTCAACTGAGGCATGTGAAACACAAGGTGAAGTTCATTCATGGTTGGTGCAAAAGCTAGCATGTAAGCTAACTTGCCTAGTCTCTCGATAATCTCAACCGTCTCAACGTACTAGAGCCTAAACTCCCCCTTCACTCCAAACCTCTTGACTCTACGAGTCAGTGACAATCTCAACTATACATGTTCACATATCTCAAACTCTAATGGCCACGGTTTCTTGTCCGCGTAGGAGTTCTTGCGATTCTGCGGTAGCAAACACGCGCTTTCAAAACAAGACGTGAGAATTGCTACTATACAAAACTCCATTAATTCCAATTGATCTAACCAGTTTCCTCCTAAATCAGCACATAATGAAATCCCCTCTAGCGTCTAAATCGTCCTTATAGAACTACGTGTAGTAAGTACTTGTGAAGTGCAGTCTCTACCCATTGTCTCGTGCCCTTACTGCCAATACTAACCATGAATCCCCCCTCTTTAATGGTTACCATCTTCTTGTGCATTCTAGGTCGTCTTTGTGGTTCTCAAAACCCCACATGTGTCTTATCGCTAGTAAAATCTCCGCCTAAAAGACTGATTTTCTCTCGTATATGACTTATCCATAGTACTCTTGAACTACTCTTATGGTTCAGTTCGTTCGTCCAATTTTCCTATAAGTGTGGATCATTTGAGTGAAACAACATCCACTTCTAAGTCATATTTTCCGAACCTTTCAAGATACCCATTACCTCTTGTCATTAAAACTAGACAACACACTTCAACTATCCCCTTGTAAAGCCTCCTTCATTAATCTCTTTCCTTAATATCACTAAACTTCCAAGTCACAATCTTTGAATAGCTTGAGTCATTCTTGCATCTTATACTTCAACTTTTACTTATGAATGCATTCCTTAGTCGATGTTTTTCTGTCCAAACATAGCATATACCGCATTTGTTCGTGTCCAATACGTTGGGTTTGGTCACCCGTTCCTTTTCTTGATTCTGCTCGCATGGCTCCAAAACTTTGTCTCTTCAGATACATAGGCGATTATTCAACCTTTTCCACCGCGACACACATCCTATGGCTAAGGCGTTATTAAAATTTGCATATCTCTCACGATCTTGTGATATAGGCAGTGGGAGTATATAAGTCATCCTGCCCTTCAACTAGTCACAACTCTCGTGGCAACCTAACTTCCAAGCGATTTTCTTAATTGCACTCAATCTGGTCAATGTTGGTTTAGAATAGAATTCTTCCTTAACACCCCATCGAAAGTTTAATTTTAATTCCATATGTTTTATTACGCATTCTTGTTTCAAAAGATACTTCTAACATATTATAACATTGATTCTCTCTAGAAAGTCACATATTCACAACATGCTCCTCGTTTATCTGGAAACATACTCCATGAGCCGAGCCTTACACATGTTAGACCCAAAAAATTCCAAGTATGATTTCAAGACCAAAGAATGTCGTTGTCACAAAGACCATTATTGTTAGAAAGACCGTCGTCATTAGAAAGAACATCATCGTCAGAGAGACCATCGTCGTCAGAAAGACCGAATACTTTCTTCGTCATAAAGACCGAAGACCGTTTACGTCAATCGTCATCTGACAATTCCGCAACGCCAACAAGATCCCTAGATCTCCGGGTCAGTTATAATCGCCTTTGACCATATCCTCCGCAATGTCCACTACCTATTTTTTTAGGAGAACGTGTATCCTTGATTTTGTAGATGTTTTTATGTAACTCTCCCTACTATTTAAAGGGATTTAAGAGCATAACCAAGCCAGATCTAGATCTATATAGATCCATTAAAACACCACAATTTCCCTCTCTTGTAATCAGAACGCTCTCATAACTTACATTGGTCTCGGAGACCTCTGTCGTTTGAGCCAGATTGCTAGCATCTGACCGTTGTCTTCCCAGCAGTTTTCGCATGATTACAGGTCCTAAACCCCGGATCTCAGCTTGGCTATCAAACCCCATCTAGGACATTAAAGTGATTAGTCGGTCAATTACGACATCACAATTTGGTCCAAGCACTAAGAAACCTGCTTGAGCAGTCTAATCCTTGACTCAAAGTAACTAGTAAGATTTACTTCTTATTGGATTTGTAGTCTTGATAACCCCCCATGAAAACATCTTCAAATGCTCACATCACTTAGATATCTAGAAAATCACATGTAGTACTTGACTTGTTGTGAACTTGTCTCAACTAACCAATACAATCCGCGTTCAACAACATAGATAACTTCTCCTCATGAAGAGGATCATATCCTTAGCTCCCCCTGGATTGATCCCTAAAACCATTATCCTTGTATTATTATCAATACCCAAAAAGGCCTTTATCCTCTATTGTCCAATTCGCTCCTAAAGCTCTTTATTGCTTGATCCCTACGCTTCGTTTGGTTAAGTTACCAGTCTAGACCTCCTTTCAAGGGCTAGACATTGTTAATTTCTCCTTCCATGTAAATACTCGTTAAGATTTGATGACCCACAACAAAATAGAGTCTACATCCCTTTCAACTCAAACTAGATCCAAACAATTCATTCTCTCTTTATGATGCTAACTCGTATTCCAGTCATCCTAGACACTTAATAAAGGCGAGTTCTCAACTACATGTTTCCAGGTCATGGTCTTAGTTCAATTGCATCTCCCATCAACAAACTGGGCTAGTTGTCGTGACTATTTTTGTCTTAACTACGTCTTCCTTTACTTGATAGTGCAATATTATGGTTACTACTTTCTTGAGAGTCATTCATAAAATTTCCTTATTATCCGGCTCTAACTCCACCGTCCATCAATATCTTACTAACTACGCATGTTTTTCATGTGGCACTTCCCAATCTTCCTCTTCTCAAGCAAGCATGAATCATGGTATTCTTTAGCCAAAGGTACATGTGAAATAGTCTTGTCTCGTCTCCCGACAACCTTCCCAAAGGCGATTTCCATTAGAATTCATGCCTTAGTCTCCTTTGAGTCCTTCATACCCTACCTTCACTCTGCTTAATCTCACAATCTCTAATGTGGAAGTTACCTTTCTCGTCGTCTCGAACACATTCTTCAATGTGGCCGGCTTGGATACACAATGCATGGACTTGCCTTGTGAACAAGTTGATCTCGGCCTAATACTTGCTACTTGTATGATCAAACTCTGTGTAAATAAGATTAGTGGTGAATAACTACCTCCTATGCTATCCTCCACTTCGAATTCCAAGCTAATCTCCTTAAGTCGGGTGTTCAACTCTTCCTAAAATGAGAAAAATCCTTTTTTCAACCGACGTTCCTAGTTGGAGTTCGACTACTCCCAATCCAATAACTTAGATGAAAATGTTAGATTAGTTATAGCTTGCTCCATTCTCTTTTATGTTGACCACTTACGCCTTTTCTTGTACTAGATTTAGCTACTCAATGGCCAGTAGTAAGAAGCTCTTAGAGACCATACAACCCAACAATTCAATCCTACTCTTGTTGCTTCCTCACACTTCCCTAATTCTAACACTACAAACGAGATTAGCTTTGGTCAAACTTACCCTTAGAATTAGTGGTTTAAAAGTACTAAACTACCGGAGGTCCTTTAGTTGACGGTGGCGGACTTGCGACGTGTCACCTACCCTCTATATACAGTATGCCTACCCTAGTTAAAACATTTTGAAAACATCGGTCGGTTTTGGTTTTAAGTTTGAATTCAGATACACTCGTTGGTCAGTTCTCTATACTGTGTTGTCAACCTGGCTCTGATACCAATTTGTAACGCCCCGTCTTTCCACAGGACACTACTTAGTAGTAGACCTTACCAGGTACTACTTAAGTGGGTTGACAACAACACTTTAGGATCTTGCAACGCGGGCACGACGAGAAAACTTAATAAAACATCCAACCTTTTATTTAGTAAAACTTAGAAAACATAGTTACGTATGCATTCCCGAAAACATAAATATTCAAACCCGAAAAAATCCTATCATTAACGAATTAACCTAGTAATTAACGATAGTAACATCACATAATAATAAATCCGACATAATAAGAAATTCAACTCCCTAATATAACAAGAATAACTAAAGTAACCAACCCATCTATGACACCCGCTCTTCACCGTTCCGCCACGCCTTCTGGCCTCGACTCATGCACGGTTCCCTGGAACTGAAAAGTATTCCCCGAAGGGTCAGCTACTAATCTATCAAGTTAGAAAGAATGCGGAAATTGCAAGACATTTGAAAAACATTTTAAAGATCAGCAAACTCATAACTCTAAAGGCCAATACCTAAATTAGTTTTGGTTAGTCACACATAGCCATATACACATTCACAAACACAGTCTTACAACAATGCAATTCCTCCATCTCGCAATCCAACCTCCAAGGCGCTCGACCCCGCGCCGAGTGCAGAGGCAGGCCCTCTCACTCTACTTCACAATCTCCCTTCTAACCCCGGCTAAGCCTCCACTGGAGCACTTGCCAAAACACATAGATAATACTTTTAGTTTTGAAGGGGCACGGTTTCCCTCTCACACGGACCATACATAGACAACTCTTCCTCTTCGCCAACTACGATGGGGCCGTGCCGGAAACGGTACCAACACAGAGAAAACGTCCGAAAACTTATTTCTGATAAAACTCATTTAACCTGTAACACCCCCGATTTCCCTCGGAGAGGTTACACGCCAGTGACCTAGGAAATTCATCCTAAGCCACCCAAGGCTTCACAGTAACAAAACTTTCATACAAAATTCATAATAAAATAGAAAGTAGAATAACAATTTATAAAAAAAAAGTGCGTCCATAATTCAATCAACTTTAAAAATGCGGATTTAAAGCAATCCTTTAATGCAAACTTGTTTTGACGGACCTCACAAGTCAAGGATCTCGCCTTTATTATAAATAAAGAAATAACTTAATAGAAACCTTGTGAATAAATAGAAACTCCAAGTATGCTGTAATCACCTTCTTCACTCCGTAAGCTTGAGACCTGATGTTTCCGTATAGCGACGGGTTGACACCAGCCGACCATGCAAAAGAAAGAAACGGTCGGGTTAGTCTTGTGACAGACTAAGCAAATGGGACTTTTTGTGAGTGGTTCTTGTGGTTGTATTAAATCACCACCATTGAATTCCGAATAAAAGTCGGTCAACAGTTTAGTAACTACAATACTTCTACGGAAAAGAAAAGAGGAATGCAATGAAAAGAGAGGGGACGCCACAAGAAATGTGGTTCCTTCAAGGAATTATACGATTGTTGGGAACGTTTTATTATTCACATAATTTTATTTTGAAAAGCCTCGCGTCGACTAATTGGGTCCCGACCAAGCTCATCATACTCGGAGGGTGCCGACAGGGAGGTGGCCGCGAAGGCACTTAAGTACCAAGCCCGTCTTGCTATTTTATAGGCGTTTTAACAAACCCGAGCATGCATTCAGATTGGAAAGAAGACTTACTTAGCCGGGAGCAAGAGTAGGGTCACAAATTGTAACCACCACCCTGGTTCATTAAGGGTGTGCATTGGGCAATTATCTTATTTAAATGACAAAACATTACACATCGAGTTATAAGCTTTTAATACTTCTCGAACTAGTCGAGGCGCGAATACAAGAACTACCCAGGATTCGATAGAGAGCATTAGCTAGATGCTACACCCCTCATGCACGGATGAGACGGGCAGGGTCATGACCAACATTAGGGTTTAGGTCCATCCTAATGCGAATATTATAGAGAGGTGTCCAAGGATCACAAGTCCTACACCCCTAGTACTACGCTAACATATAATGTCCATAGACAAAGCACAACAATTCACAAACAAGCCCGAGGCTACGCACAACCTAGTATATATATATATATATAGCGCTTTATAACAAGGTCATTAAATCTAAGACGATAAATAAACCTAACTCAATTATTTCCACACAAACAATTCCCAACAATAATTAAACATGGATTCAATTCCGATGCTTAAAGAAATAATGCAAAGCGAACCAAACCACTTGCTTTGATTGAAGACGAGTGTACGGATTAACCTAAAGAGAGAAATTCCAACGCTCGGACCCTGAGTCAACAATAATTTACAAAATAAATTACCAATAATTTATTTTGATTTATTTTCACTTTATTTTTACTACATTAATAAGTTATCCATATTAATGTATAACACTTCAATTAACATCCAAGAATCACGTTAACTCTATGGACTTATATAAATAAAAATAGTATATGCGCTAGCACATATATGTATTTATATCATGCTTCTTACCCATATAGTATAAGTCTTTTATCTTAAATCTCTAAAAATCATAAATAATTATTAAACAACTTTATAAATCATAACATGTTGTATAAAATCAGAATAATTCACATTCTAATTTTTATTTTAAAAATTACAATAATTCTTTATTTCCATGATTATTCTAGTTTTAAAGGCTAAACATAAAATTAAGCAATAAAACTAAATTCTTTTAGATTTTTCTGAAATTTTGGTAAATCTGGGATTTTATAAACAGTAACATCATAAATTTATAAAATTAATTTCAAACTAGAACAAAATAAAAAAACATTAAACCGAAATAAATTAAATAAATAAATAAATCTGAAAATTAGGATTAAGGGTTTTGGGCTGCTCACATACTTCTAGAAAATGGCTCGGTGTGGGGCTCGGACCACGGCAAGGCGCGGGACCGGTTGGGTTCGAACACAAGAGGCTGGCGCACACACGGCGGGTGGCGGCGGCGCTATTGGTGGCCTGTGGTGGTCGGAATTGGGACGGAAAGGGGGCTGTTCGTTCCCCTGTTTTTCGCTGCACATGTCGGACTTTGTTTGGGTTATTCCGGAGAGTTTGAGCGATGTAAAAATCATGGGTAAAGAGGGCTTTTATAGGGAATTGAATGAGGATTCCAGATCTTATTTTAGTTTTAGGATTGGCTTTGTGGTTTGAGAGATATCGGCGAAAAACCGAGAGGTGTGCTTTCTAGGGTTCGTGATTTTGTGAGGCGGAATTCGGGCTCAATTCTCCGCTATTTAAAGTGCTACCAAAACGTGAAGATCAAGGAGGACATAATCTACAACTTTCCTTTTGGGCATAGCCACAGTCGTGGCCTAATTTGATCCGAAATCGAGCTTGAATGGGTTTAAGGAAGGAAGAGCAAGAAAGGAAAGAGGTGGGGAAGAAGATATGGACGATTGGCCCTTATTTTTGGCAAAATTACAATTCTAAACCCACTTGTTTTTAGTTGTGATAAAAATACCCTTCCATGAACAAATAAATTTTCAAAAATTATGGTAAGGTACCCAACTTCTTTCTTTTGCTTAAAAACGTCCCTCTTAAACTCTTATACGAAATTTTCATTCCCAAAATACAATATACCTCATTTCCTTTCTTGCTCTTCCTTTCTTGCTCTTCCTTCCTTAACCTTCCTTAACCTTCCTTAACCTTCTCTAAAATACAATATACCTCATTTCCTTTCTTGCTCTTATACGAAATTTTCATTCCCAAAATACAATATGCATGATAGGGAACACTTGGAATTATTGCTTTCATTTTGCCATGATTACTAGTCTAGAGCTTATTTATGTACAATGGAACTTTCTCTTTTTGGCCCAAAATGATCAACCAGAGTTCCCTTTAACCTTCTCTACAAGCCACTATGACGGTTGATCATAACACCAACTCTAAGCTAAGGACCATACAAACGCTTCTCATGAGCCAAACTCTTTATCCCTTTATCGAGTTGCAATTGTCTGGCTCCTCTTTGAGTTCCTAGCCTCATAAAAGAAAATTGAGTGTGGGTTCCCTGAACCTCTCCACTCAATATGACCTTTCAAAACATCATGGGAACTGGTGTGTACACACAAGGGAACACAGCTAGATCTGAATTATGCTGTGTTGCTTAGGAAAATGGGAAATGCGTCAGACCCTTAAGCGTTTTGGGACAAGTATTAAAAAATCAAAAGACTTCCCTAGGAAGAAAATGACGCGTGTCAGAGGCGTGCTACGGAAGCCGAACCGCTCCTCCGCAGTAATTGGTCAACGGTTATCGAGGTTCATCTTTCCCCTTCTACCCTTGTCTCCTACATAAAAACCCCTTTGCCATTATTGGGTCGTTCTCCCTCATTACTCTCTGCAACACTCTCCCTTCTGCAACCTCCCATTCACCCAATTCAAGCAAACTACCAAAACTTCTCTCCTTCCAAAACTTTCCATGGCTTCGACCCACTCATTCGAAGAAATTAAGGAGTGGATCCACGAAAACCCTCGCACCTTCTTCCTCTCCATTCTCACCGACATCGAGAAAGAACAAGATCCTGTTCTTCGCGATGTCCTCATCCAAGGGCTCTACAATTACGTGATCCCTCTCATGCCTCCTCCTTCTCTTCCCCCTCCGGCAGCGCAAACTCTTGCGATGTCCTCCACCGCCACTTCCTCCCAATCTCTTCCTCCTCTCTCTTCCTCCGGAACTGTCATAGTCGACAGTTTCGGATCCGAACCCCCCTCCAAACATGAAAAATCCAAAAAGAAACATTCCTCCAAAGACCCCTCAAAATCCAAACATCCCTCTAAACGAAAACACTCCGAGCTCTCGTCCCCTTCTCAATACTCGGAGACGAAAAACAAATCGTTTTTCAAAATCGACGATTATCTTAACTGTTCCAAAGACGACTCCTACGTCAAAAAAACCCCTTTCATTTTCTCCTCTACTTCTGACTCTGGGAACTCACAATCCTAGCGTCAACCTCCACCACCTCCTGCTCAAAATGCTTCTCCATCAGAGTCCCCAAACCCTGGGAACTCTAACCTCAACGCTCCCGCCTCCACACCCCCCTCTTCCCTTCCTCCTATACCCGAGGGAACTCCTACCCCTCTCTCTTCCAAACAAAACACACCTCCACCTTCCACCTCCCCCATTGCCCAGTCTCTTTCTCACAATCCAAAACCCGCCTCTGGGACCTCCATTCCCAAGGCATCAAGCAACCCTCCTCCTTCTTCAACCCCCAAAAATCCAACTCCACACACCTCTCTTCCTCCTTCATCTTCTCCCTCCACACTCAAACTTCCATCTCCACCTCCATCGGCCCAAAAAGTCTTAACCTTCGACTCCGACGACGACGATCTTCCATTCGCCATCGTACTCGGCAAAAAGGCCAAGGGGCAGTCTCCCATAGTCATGGGAACTGCGGAAGAAGAGGCCCAACTAAAATCCCTCGAGGAAGAATTCCGAGGTGTGCTCAAAGGGCCTTCCGAAGGCCGAGGGAACAAGCTCCCAGAAGAAGGGAACCCAGCACCAGCTGACGGTGCTGGGCAAAGCAGCCGTCATCAAGAAGATGATGACGAGGAAACCGGGTTGATCTCAAGCTCCTCGAATGAAGAAGGGACCTCTATCGACGAAGCTGAGGACCAAGAGGAGGCTCCTACCACTACGGGGCCTGTCCACATCTCAACTCCTGGACACCAATTGGTGGTGTCGGAGGGTTCCCAAGCAACAAGGGATCGCCCTCTAATGATTGAAGCGGCTGCACCCTCTCAGCAGAAAAGCAAGACTACGGTCTCAAGAGGGAACAAGAACAAGGGCAAGAGAGGGGAAGGAACTGTGCCAAAGAAGGTGTATGTCTATGAGACTCGCAAGCTCCTCCCCTCCCTCATCATCTATGAAGCAACACTCACAAACAACGGGCTTGGGCAACTTTGGGAACTGCTCAAGGCCCAAGGATGGGAACATCTCTGTGATGAGGCTGTGAGTGTGGATCCCTCACAGGTGCGCCTCTTCTACAACCACTTCGTCGTCCAAGACGAGGGCACCAAGGGAAACTCTCTCCCTACATGGCGACGACTTCATCTTCACCACCTCCACTCTTCGCCTCTTACTCCAGGTCCCGGCTCAGGGCGTAGATACCGTGCCTGCCAAGCTCTGGGGCGACTACAACAGCGCAGAGATCTACAACACAATATATGAGGGCCGAGTTCCCCCCACGGGAACGTCGACCCATCATCTATCTCTCGTTGCTAAGTTAGCCCATCAGTTCATCATAAATGTAGTGATCCCTCTCCAAGAGAAGCACCTTGTCATCAACATCCCTAATGCCATTCTCCTCTACCACTTTCTCCTCAAAAATCCCATCAATCTCCCTCGCATAATTCTAGGGCACATGGAGAAGTGCATGGCTTCCGAATCCCACTCCCTTCCTTACGCTGGCCTAATCAAGAAACTCTTGCTCAGAGAGGGTCTCTACGACACCTCCAAAGAAGAGGTCAACATCGGCAGGGAACTGGACATTTATGTGGTCCAGAAAATGCGTCACTCTGAGCCAGTGGAGGAACATGAAAGGCTGGCATTCGGTGAAGGCGCCTAGGATGGGAACACTCAAGTGTTGTTACACATTGCCAACACTCTCAACAAGATGGCAAGGGACCAAGAAAAGATAGCTAAAGGCCAAGAAAAGCTTGTACAAGTCTTAACACGACTTTGTGATGCCATGTTCCCACCAAGCCCATGATCTTTTCTTTCCTTTTTTCCTTAGCCTCAATGTTCCCACCAATATTGTTTCTTGTGTTCCTATGTACATACTTTGCTTAAGTAATGAATGGTTTTTAGTATGATTGCGTGTTCCTTTCTTTCCCTATTTATGTGTTTACTTGTTTTCGATGATATCAAAAGGGGGAAAGACAAAAAATACGAGATGAGTTAAGTTGAAAAGATATCATAGAATACGCTATAGCTAAGGGGGAACAACTGCATAAAAAGCTAAGTACGAACTCAGTGATTCACAAGAAGTGGCTCCCTAGGAATACGCGTAGGAACTCATCTGCATATCATGCTTTGAAATACTTGCTTATTTTTGTGATGGGTTTCTCATCATCAAAAAGGGGGAAATTGTTGGGACGATGTTGGGACCTCTGGTTCTAAACATCGGAACAACGATACAGTTTTCCGAGTTTTGATAATGACAAACGCCATAAGGGAACTAATGCGCTTTGATCAAGTATTTCTAAGGAACACAGGTTGAGCAAAGAACTCCCAGGAATGACCAGAGAACACATGCTTACACGATGAAGAGTTTCTCCCAAAAGGAACTCTGAAGAGGACAGTTCCCACGACATGGGAACTCACATGTGAAGACAAGGACCGGTCAGCGCATATCACGGGATCTTGTCTTGGACAGGATGAAGGCACAGTCTGAGGAGCAGACTATCACAAGTGATCCAACAGTCCGATCGTTTCAAGAAGTTGACCTAGTTCAAATCGAAATCACATGTGAAGAAAGTACAACTTGGGCATCAAGCGAAGGGCATTTCGGACACAAATGAAAGATGTGATTGAAGCCCAAGTACACTTGAGTATAAAGCCAAATGAATAGTACTCGGATTGATCAGTTCTCCCAGAACTCACAAATACCCACAACAGAGAAAGAGAAAGAAGAAGAAAAGTCCTCGGCGACGAGTGTCTGATCTCGACGACGGTGAAGCCGAAGTTCCCAGGAGCAAGGGAACTGAGAGTCGGTGTAAGGTTTGAGTTACCTAGTTTAATTGTTGTTGTTCGCTTAGGAACTCATTTGAGAAGATTCATTAGTGTTGCTAGAGATAGGAAGAACTCGTAGGAACCGAGAAGTTTGAATCTGGCTGTTTTGTAACTAAGGAACAAATTATTAATACAAGTAAGTCATTCAAAATCCTCCAAGCGGAGGTAGAGGTTTACCCACACAACTAGTTGGTTGTAGTGGGGTTCCTCTATAAGGGAACTGTGTTTATTGCTGTTTTATTACTTGCGCTTATATTACTTCCGCTGCCTTGGGAACAGCTTAACAGCCAGTTCCCAAGCTCTTGCTAACCGGTTACGATCCAACACACACCATCATACTTAATCATACCCTCACGCTTGGCTAAGAACCTTTTCATCAATTTTCTCCTAATCCACTCACACATGGACAATATAGGAAGCTCTGTTGCACGCAAGATTAAGGAGTTAAAACTCTCACACACATTGTTTAGTAGCATATCACATTTTATGTGACTCTTGAACCCATGCCTAGACCATGTGTTAGGATTTGCATCAATAAGGTATTTAAAAGCAGCTTCGTCTAGCTTCCTTACCTCCTCCATTGGAAGCTCAAAATCAGGGGTGTTGCATGCCCTGGCAGCAGCCCATACAAGGTCCTTGAAACCCTTACCTGGCCATCTTGTCTTGAAATTATTGTACATGTGTCTAACACATACCATTGTATCAGCCTCAGGAACCACCTCATGTAATGCCTCAATGAGACCCTAAATACAATCAGTTAGTACAAATTAATGACTAGTACAGCAAATAGCATAAGCAACCAATTAATGACAATATTAATGACTATTTGTGCTTAACACATACCTTTTGCCTGTCAGATATGAAAGTAGGGTTGCTTCACCAATGTCTCTAACCAAAATCTATAAAAACCAAACCCATGTCTCTTTCCTCTCTGCTTCAACAACAACATATGCAATGGGGTATATGTTTTCATTCCAATCCTTGCCCACAACAACCAACACCTGACCAGTATTAGCTCCCGTTAAATGACATCCATCTAATCCTATGATTGGTCTACAACCCAATATGAACCCTTCTTTGCAAGCTTCAAAACAAACATATAGTCTTTGAAAAAGGGGCTTCTCTGGATTGTCTAGACAAACCTTGACATAGCTAGAGCTTCCCGGGTTCCATTTCTTAATAGTGGTTGCATAATCCAAACCCTTCCATATTGAACACTGGCATCACCCTGTGTCAACAACATTGCCCTAAATCTAGCCTTCCAAGCTTGGTAGTATGTAATGTTAATTCTGTAATCCCTTCTCACAGCATTGATGAAACCATGAAGCTTCCATTGTGGATTATCCCTGTAAAACTCCAAATATCTCTCTGCCAGCCAAACAGATGTGACCTTGCTATTCTCCTGTTGCCAACCACATTCATGCTTCCCCACCCACTATTTTAATTGAAAACTACCATCTCTCCCCATCTTCCTAACACAAGCCTCAAAACTACAATACACTTTTTTACACACACACTTCTTCCTAGAATGTTTCATAGCACATTCACACTTGAATTTACAATAAGCTGATACTTTTGCCTTATCATTATGCAAGTAGCAGAAGTCACCACCATTTTCTATTGACCACTGCCTTAATGCTTTTCTAAATATGTCATTTGAAGCAAATATCATGCCAGGCTTTAAAACAATTTTTTTTCTTAAAATCTACCAAAGGATTGAATTCAGGATACTTAGCTGAATTTTGCCCATCAGAACCACTTCCACTCCTCAATTCATCAGATTCATCTAAGGATTTCTCTTCATCCATATAAGCTTCTTCAGATTGTTGTTGTATAATCACATCATCAGCCCAAAATTGCCCTGCAGCTTCATCAACATTTTCCTCAAACAAGTCATAATCCTCATCTTCACTTTGTGAGAACTCAAACTCTTCCTCATTAGATGATTCTGAACCTAAAATGCCTTCACCCTCATCACTTGAACCATCACTTGAGCCATCAGTGGTATCACCTTCATCTGCAGTAGTTAGATATGGGAATATGGCTTGAGAGGTGTTTTTTGTTTGTGTAGAAGTAGAGAGAACCCTATTTGAGAGAGGCTGCAATGTTGGCATGGGATACATGATGCTGGATTGAAAAGATGGGCTATTGGGCCTCAATGACGCTTGGATGGGTTCATTACCTTGGACTACATAAAGATGGACAACTCTATCACTACCAACCTGATTGAACATATGCACTACATCACTATCCCCTTTGATATACCTCAATCGAAAGTGAATGGTTTTTCCAGGTTCCAAATACCACATCTCTTTGACATCTAGTAGCCCAACTTCCTCTTTCAGTAGTGTCTTTAACACAATTTTTGATGTCTGATTTGGTTCTACATCTTTGTAGACATGAACCTTTTCCCTTCTATAGCATAACTGATCAACCTTAGACATGTAAAACGTGCCCTCATATAATATCCTGAAACTAATATTCATAGTTGTAAAGAAGAAGTTGCGATGTCAATAGTCCATTTTTTACCACAATAAATATGCCATACTTCTTCCTAATGCACAGAGTCATATTTATATGTCATATTCGAGCACATGGGCACAGGTACCCAACAAACAAAGTGGGGACAAAGACGAGTGGGATTGAAAAAAAACCCTAAACTAAACCTAAACCTCTTACACCACCCTAAACACCACAATAAACCCCATACTCACTAACCCTCCCTTCATCTTCTTCACAAAACCCCTAAAGTTCAACAAAACGAGTATGAAATTCAAAAAAAACACTGAAAACCTTAGCTATGTAATCACCTGAATCGTCGATGGAATCTAGGGTGTTTAACTTCTGGAATTGTAAATAAAAACCCCTATCATTTAATGGCGAGGATGAAGCTTCAATCGCTTTCAAAATCTGCACTCTCAAGCTTTCAATTAGGCTTCAATTTCTCCATTCTCTCGTGCTTTCAATCGGGTATGGAGCTATCAATCGGGTTCGAGTGGGATATAAGTGGAAAGACGAAGCTTATATGTTTTTGGGTGGTGATGTGGCAACCTAAATAAATAAACAATTCAAAATTGAGGTGGTTTTTTAAAATTATTAAAGGCTAACAGATCTTGGTTTTAGGTGGTTAAGTTTTAACGGAGCCCTTAATATAGGTGGTTTTTTAAAATTATTAAAAATATAGGTTGTTAAATGAAATATGTAATATTATACGGGTTGTTTTCAGTCAATTTCTAAAAAAAAAAAATTAGGGAAACGCATCCCTTCTAGTTTAAAACGACTACAAAATTATACAAGCAATGAGAGAGGGCAAGGGAAGGCCGAGAAAGAGAGAAGTTCTTCTACTTTGAATCGCGCTAGCAGTTGCCAGTTGGGTTTCCCTCTTCTTCCCAGTTCCAACCATACGTCAACTCAAAACCGACCAGTCTTCCCCTTGGATGTCGTCGGAAGGTTCCCCGCGCCTCCGATCACCGGCTGCCGCCCGGAGATCCAATCGGCGTCTTCCGCACCCTTCCTCTCCTTCCCCGCGTCGGGGAAGCCCTACCTACACGCCTCGCAAGCTGCCTTTTCTCTCGGAGCCCATCGACATTCTTCCCAAGTCC
Organism: Fallopia convolvulus; assembly: GCA_964016875.1. Taxonomy (NCBI): domain Eukaryota; kingdom Viridiplantae; phylum Streptophyta; class Magnoliopsida; order Caryophyllales; family Polygonaceae; genus Fallopia; species Fallopia convolvulus. Next base: position 16,067,586 of record OZ024724.1, read on the forward strand.
TCCTCCGAGCCTCTGCTTCCCGGCTTTTCCGGCGGCCGCGGTGGCTCCCCGACCTTGCTCTCCGATGGCTGGTTCTACCGCCAGATGACTTGTTCAGATGTGCTCTCCCCTTCTGCGACATTGCTCTCGCCGGAGCCTCTCCAGTGCCCCAACGAGGTCAACGAATTTCAATTTCAGGATTTCACTTCTTGTTTTTGTAATTGTTTATTTCTATTTGAAATTCCACGGAGATTGTGCTTACGCCGATCGGCCAGAGAGCTGCGCTGATTGATTAGGTTAATGTGAAGTGATCTATAATTTAACGTCAATTGCAGCTGACGGAGCCTTGATTGTTGTCAGATTCAATCAATTTTGTGTTTGTGTAGAAACGGGAGAACTGATTAGACGGTGAATTGTGGCTTGTTTGATTTGAATCTGAATTAGGTGTACCAGAAGGATACGAAGGTGGTGGTTACGGTGACGGTGGAAGGAAGCCCAGGGCCGATTCGAACGATGGTGAAATTGGGGACGAGTGTGGAGGAAACAATCAAGCTGCTGATCGAAAAGTATGACAAGGAAGGTCGATTCCCCCGACTGGACAAAAATGCGGCTTCCATCTATGAATTGCATCTTTCCTACTTCAGCCTTGAAAGTAAGTTTAATCTCCATTTCCATCTTCAATTCGATATGCATTCTGTAATTTGATTGCAGCTGATCGGGAAATGGCTGGAAGGCATATTAGGTTGAGTGTAGAATGAGGCAAATTTTCTGGTGGTTGACTGACTGGTAGTTGTTGAAATTTGAACTTGGGACTACCACTTTGATGATGAAATGCTTTTTAATGAAACTATTCCATCACTTCCTTGCTTTTAAGAAAGTAATAGTTATTTATATCAATTATTGAAAATAATAATTTACCTACAAAACGTCAGTCTTTTTGTTGAATATATGATCGAGGATGTGTCATTTTGTGATGAGCTAGCATATTTTAGAGTATAAATATTCTGTTGGCATTTTAAACAAATCATTCCACTTCATATCTCTATCCATCATCATTTGCAAAGATAAACTAATTTTCTATTGGCCAAATCGCCGAAAACCACCCTTATAATAGCCTATATTATTACAAACCACCCACTAAATTCAAAATTATTTAAAACCACCCTTGTAATTATTCCCGTTAAAAATCAACCACCACCCTACTCTTCCGTTTGCAATCATGAAATAGGAAGATTTTTTTTTGTTTTTATTCCATTCATTTTAAGAGAATAATAAATAAAAAACAAACTTACAAAATAAAACAAATAAAAGTAGAAGAAGAGTATTATCGTCTTCTCCGCTCATCTGTTAGCCTCCTCCAGTCCTCCATTTTCCCTGACGCCGCCTTTCCTTCCGTTTTTCTGCCATTCATCTATCTGTGTTCGTGCAGATCCCTTCACACCGCTTCTCTTCTTCCGTCAACTTTCCCTGTTCAGGCGAACCTTCGGCGGTTGCCACTGTTGCACATCGACGCCGGTTGCCAACGCCGCGTAGCTAATTGCTTTTGAATTGAATTGCTATGGGTAGTTGCATAAAATATAAAGACGACGTTAGACCAAATGGATTGGACTGCTTCACGATGGAAAAATGCTGATATGCTTGTGCTAATAAATATCACTGGGGGAACTATGAGAAGACCATAAGAGGTTAATTCATTGATTGATCAAACTAAATCCTTGATGCCATTTAGAACGAATTTCCTATATAATAGGAATATAATGTGAGTGATTCTAATTTAATGGAGCAGGAGTATCGTAATTCTAATTTTCTTAGCGATAAAATTTTTTAATTTTTTTTAAATTTTATTTCTTTTATTTATGATCTTCTTAAGTAAATGGAATAAAAAAAAAAGAAAAATTATTCACTTTCACGATCGCAAACGGAAAAGTTGAGTATGGTGGTTGATTTTTAACGGTATTAATTATAAGGGTGGTTCTCGAGAATTTTAAGTAGAATGGGTGGTTTATAGTAATATATGCTATTATAAGGGTGGTTTTCGGCGATTTCGCCTTTTCTATTAGTTAATTAAGGAAAAATGAACTTTCATTTGGGAGCGTTAAAGCGCTGCGTGCAATATCTCCCTTCATGAATGGGGGTGTTCCTGAAATTTGTCAACTTGGATTATGATTTGATCTGTTTTGACATAGAATTGGTAGTCTATTTATAAGGGTGTGTTTCCCTTGTGAGTGAAAAGGAGTTTTTGGGTGAAAGGGAAATTTTTATGTCTCGAAAAACGTAAAAAATAGAGAGAGTTGCACGAATTTCAAGAGTATTAAAAGTAGTTTTTGGATGAAAAGTAGTTTTTGGGTGAAAGTGAAACAAGGCCTAAGCTTTGAAGCCGAACTAATATGAAATTTATAAAGAATACCCATCAATAAATCTTAATTCTCTCCCAGTGGCAGTGGGGGTTAAACATTATTATTGCGCGCCAATTCTAAGACATTTGTATCAATTAATATACAGGTCTGGATAGGTCGGAATCGATTGGTGATGTAGGAAGCAGGAATTTCTATCTTCGAAAGGGAAAGGGAAAGTCGACGACTAGTCTTGGAACTAAAATAATGGTCAAGGCATCCGACGATGTGAGCACTACTGCGGCTCATCTGCAGGCAAGGCCAAGGCCATGGCCGTCGATGGTGTTCCTGCCAGCTTACGTAACTCGAAAGACGTCCAAAATTGTGAGGCGAATGCGTAAGCTGTGGAAGGTGTTGGGATGCCTACATTGTTCTTCATGAACCCTACTCCTACTCGGCTACTCCTTCCATAATTGTTGTTATTTGGTCTTCATATGGCTGGATTGTGTACGTATTATACATGCATGTTTATTCGTAAATATATATAGGATTATTTTGTACGTATGTTCCATCTTTTATAACTCGGAAAAATCGAAAACAAAAGGGGTCATTTGAGTTGCCAAAGGGAATACGTACGTATACACAAAGAAGCTCCCTTCTGTTCTCTTAGCTTAATTGTAATATAATCCCTTCTATTCTTGTAAATATTTTGAAGATGAACCTGTATATATGTTATTGTTGTAATCAATTTTAAAAATGTGAATACATAGGAGGCCAGAAGCCAGCTCTTATTTGTTACCTTATTAGTTTTTCATTTTTATATATGCATCACAAAGATCGGATCGATCATTTCCTGGCCTACCAAACTTTAATCCATGTCATTTGGGAAGATGCTCATCATTAACCAGTTCCGGTTTCTTCTTCCTCCCGAACTATATACATATTTTATGTATGCAAATGAACTTTGGACGATGAAATCCTTTCTCTTAATTTATTTAGCCTAATGCTATCTATTAGAATATAAAATTACCCTTAATTAAAGTTGGCTTTATATTGATTTTAGAGTACAATGACTTAGGAGCCATGTTAGGTCAAACTATACAAGTATGTAATATAATATGCTAACACTATCATACTTTACAATTAATCAAGTAACGAGTGCATAACGATATGCACAATCATAGCATATATATGTACACACATATTATATACTCGATCACTTATTGCCCTACACATATTTTATATGTAATTGGAAACTACTATAACCCTTACAAACCGGTTCAGAGTTTCTTCAATTAATTAAGATCGTGGACTCATGGTTGGATACCTATGGTGGAGGATAATCATCTGTTTCAAACATGGTCGATTTGTCTCCAGCCCTCAGATCATCAAACAACTCTTGTCTCCATCCTTGGACAACTTTTGCAATAAAACCCTCGATCCTCCGTTGCAATTCGTGATCATCAAAAACCTCATCCTCGCCCTCTTCGTCTTCCCATACAAACTCGTACTCACTTCCATTGTCCTTGTTGTTGTCGTCATCTTCATCATACCCCTCAAATCCATGGTAGTAATTACCATGATCTTCTTCACTATCGTTGCTAATATAGACGTCCTCGTACTCATCCATGTTGTGACGACCATTAGCTGATAGCAATATTATCGCAAATATTATGGCGTTGAGAATGGAGAAGGACAAGAGGGGGCTAGAAGAGAGCTCGAGAAGATTAAGATCTCCTGACAACAAGAGGTGAACGAGCGCGAGAATGATCGATAAACAAAGTAGGAGCACGAGTTCAGGGTTATGTACAAACCACATGCCGATTGTGTTTAGTTGATATATATAGATAGTATGTGTTGAGAAGGAAGAGCCCTAGGGCATACTTTAATTGCATTGTATATATACAAAAAGAGGCTAGGTAAGGTGTGGGGAGCAAGGAAATGATCAAGGGATCAATACTATTATTCTTATTATTATGTGATTTCGGGGGTACTTCAAAGAAGGTGCAGAATCTACGTGCGTAATTAAATGATTTGATATTGTATTAAATAGATTAATAAGCTTCTGACTTTGTCAATATTATATATTTTAGAATTTCGAGACTGTTATTATTTGTAGACATGCAGTCAATAATATTATGTTTATACTTTGGGAATGTTATGTGAAATTTAATTAATTTATTCCTAGCTCTATAAGTTTTTGGATTCTGTCAATGTCACGGTGTTCTAGAAATCCAAATTATTTTATGTGATTAACTTGCAGGAATGTTACGAGGGAATTTCCCAAGTAAGCAGACTGCAATATATCTCCCTCTCAGGTACGGTCTCTCTATACGTAAGTTAGCGATCGAAAGATTGATGACGTACATGTATAGCTAGTTTTATTCATTACTAATTGTCTACAATCCTGTTTTGAATATCACAAATCCTCATTTAACTTGGATTTGACCTCAAAAATGCAAATTCCTCACCAAAGGCAACATAGATTTTCTCATCTCCCATAGAAATATATACCTATCCATTCTGTTTTGATAACATTTTTCTTACTTGGTTGTCACATTCGTTCTCAAAGATTTGAAATTGCCTTCCGAGTTTTGGCCTTAAATAATCTCAACATTTTTGATTTTGAGACAATGGGCCTTGAAAGTGTCAAGCCCAAACTTCCTCGAACATGTTTTTTCATATTATTAGGTGGGCCCAAATTACATGAAAACGTATGTGCAAATCGAAGTTCATAAGATAATAGGGCCCAAAAAATTCATCAATGGACCACGTATTGGAAAAAATGGGGTAAAACCTAAAATCCATTTCTTTTTTTTGTCGAAAGAGAGGCCGCACTCTCCGTCTCATCGGAGAGGGGGTATTAAGCATAAAAAGGGTTATGTAGTCATTAAACGAGAGATAGATCGACCCCTAACATCATCAAAGAGCAATAAAGTAATCCCCTCAAGCGGGGCAAGCAATACATTCATACCTAACGGAAAATAAAACGTAAAAGACACAAGGTAATCCACAACCGAATTAGCCTCGCGATACACATGACAGAATCGGATATTCTAATCCCTACTAATAAAGCCTTGGTACTGCAGCACATGGCTATACAAAGGGTGACATTTCTTCACCCTCGAATTCAACATCCTAATAATAATTTGGGACTCTGACTCCAAGATCACATGACAAAATCATCTCTTCCACGCCATCTTGAGCCCATTGAGGACACCCCAAAAGCTCTGAAGGAGATTGAACCCCCGAAGTAACATAGTAGCTCACATCGTAAGTATGCATCCAACGGATCGTGTCTTCCTCTTCAACAACATGGGGCAACACTGAGCAAGCCGCAAGACGCAGCAAAACAACATTAGGCAGAAGAGGCGATAGTAGTGCCCATTTCCCAACCCACATTTTCAATCCAGTAGTCACGAACACATGCCTGCAGTTGGGTCTCTTCAACAACCCCCACCAAAATCTCAAAATAAAGGCGTATCCAAAATCCAAACATCAGTCCAAAAACGTATCATCCTTCCATTCCTTAAGATCCATCGCGCCCCTTCGAAAATCACCTCCGAGAGCCCCAAAAGAATACCTCTCCAAATATGTGAACAAGCATTAGAGGTACCCAAGGCGCAATTCACGTAATCCCTCTTCAAGACCGAAGACCAAACCCCTTCATCCTCCTTAATGAACCTCCACCCAAGCTTGCCCATTAAAGCAATATTCATGTCACGCATAGACCTTATGCCCAATCCTCCATAATTCTTCGATTTAGTGATCTCATCCCACATGACTTTATGCATACGTTTTCGATAACCACTGCTTCTCCAAATGAAGGACCTATTAATCTCATCAATTTTTTTGCAAGTACTCATCGGAAGGAGAGAAGTCAACATAGTATAGACCGGTAGAGAGGTCAACACCGACTTGACTAACGTAACTCACCTTATAAAACTAAGGGAATTGGATTTCCAAACCGAAAGCTTGGAGTTGAATTTATCAATCAACTTAGAGAAAATATCCTTGTTAATATGATTATGTAATATGGGCATACAAGGTAATTGTCCAAATTACAAGTTACTCCACAATCACTTACCTCCTTTACCACCTTACAGTGCACATTTTTGGAGACAAAAATCTTAGACTTATGGCCAATCACTCTTTGCCCAGAAGCCGGACAAAAAATATCAAGACATCTCATAATGACCCAATATGTTCCACTAAAATAACATAATCTCATCCCCAAAGAACATATGAGAAAGTTCCATTCCTCATTAACCGAATCGGTTTATAGTCCCCGCGATCAACTGAATCACAAATAATATGGCTGAGGCACTCGATACAAAGAATAAAAAGATACAGGGATATCGGGCCACCTTAATGAACAACTCTAGACACGGTAAACTGATTAGTAATCTCCCCATTCCATAAGATCTAGATTCTAGGAGACGAAACACAAGCAATCACCCATCTAATCAACTGCTCAGAAAAACCAACCTCGATGAGAATAGCCAATGTCCTATCTCAATCTGTCATAGGCCTTCTCAAGGTCTAGTTTGAGGATCATCTACCCATTCCTCCCTTTTTTCCTTCTCATCGAATGAACCACCTCTTCGGCTGCCCCAATATTATCCGTAATCACCCGACGTGGAATGAGATAACTTGATTAGGACCCAAAATCAGACTAAGGGTGTGCTGAAGGTGATTAGAAAGTACTTTAGTAATGGCCTTATATAAGACATTATAAAAGCTAATAGGTCGGAACTGATTAAGTGATTCTGGCTTATCAACTTTGGGAAGCACCAACATCATCGTGTCAATAACACCTTCCGGGAGAACCAATGATATGAAAAACTCCATAACATAACAACAAATTGACCAATAGTGCCCCAACATCTCTTCTAGAACCCTGGTTGGAACCCATCAAGCCTCAGCGACTTGAACACACCCATACTCTTGACCGCTCTCCAAATCTCCTCATGTGAAATCGGCCTAGCTAATCAAGCTATTACACACCTCTTGATTCATACTGGGAAACCCATGCCTCAAGACATGAATACAACCCATACTATCAGTCAGATCTAGATTATATAACCTCTTAAAAACTCCACCGCTATAAGCTCCAAGTCCCAATTATTATCAATCTAAATACCTTCCTTGTTTTTAAGCCAATCAACTCTATTATGCTTTCTTCTAATGACCGTAAAGGTGTGGGAAAAAAATGAAATATTCTGGTCTCCATGTTGAAGCCATTTCATCTGTGGCTTTTGCATCCAAAGAATCTCTTCTTGTTCCTAGACCTTTTCAAGATACCTTTGCAAATTAGATTCCTTATTCAAGAGAGATATCGAACTCATCCTATTCACATTAAGCTGAATATTCTCAATTTGATTCAACTATTGTCTCTTTCTTTGATGAATATTGCATAAAACTTTCTTTTTCCGCTTTACCAAATTATCCTTAAGCACGACCAAAGCACTAGGTGTATCCAACTCATTACACCAGCTTTGCTTAACCTTATTGTTGATGTCGGGATGAGTAAACCATTCAACCTAAAAACAAAAGGGTCTCCTGCCTTTGTTACATCCCAAAGTCAAACTAAAAGACAACAAAAATGGATTATGGTCATAGGAGAATCTCGGGAGATGTCGAACTCGGGCGTTAGGCCAATGATTCCTTCCTATAACATTCATGAGCACCCATCCAATCTTTTGGAGACAGCCCAGGAGGGAGAAACTCTTCTGTTCCAAGTTAATCTAAGAACCATAAATTCAAGATCAATAAGCCTAGTATTATTCATCTAAGAATTAAAGGTAGACAAATCAACATGTAAACCGCCTGCACCACCTTCATGCTCAATATTTTTGTCTTCACGATACACGATGGTGACACCTATTTCTCTCTTTTCTTCGCCTCAATTTCTTGAGTCCATTGCCACCGAGACAAAGTCTTGCCAGTGTTGAACGCCACCACCACCGTTGTTGTTGCTAGTTCAATGGGAGGAATATGAAGATGTTGTGCAAGTCAAACTAATTTTTATTATATTACTTATTATTATTTCAATCAATTATTTAGGCAATGAAAGTAATTATGGACCTAGTGCATTTTTTGATGTGTTATATCACTATTATTTTAATCAGTTATAATATAGAATTATATTTCATTAAAAAAAATCTTAGGTTTATGGAGATGGCAACTATGTGGAGCTTATATGGCATGAGAATTTTACAACTCATCACGCGTACAGAACACTTACCAAAGTTTCAACAGCCAAACATTTAATAAATACAATTACTATGTTTAAGTATTCAATATGTCCAAAACAAAATTAAAGTGTCTATTTGACTAATTTGCAAGTTCAAAAGGTTGTATATGTTTTGAGCCTTAATTATAGTATATTGATATATTGATTCTAACTTAATAAAGTACAAACATAATTTTTTATTAGAAAACAAACTAATTAGTTATACAGATAATGAAAATTAACAATTAAGAGCACGGGCCGAACTTTTACAAGCGTTTGAGAGTACTACACAGAATAAATTTTCTTTAGGACCATCCGAAATAACTAAAAACTCGAAGTTCTCATTCGGAATTTCCTATAAATCAATTTCGAGTTAGCAATTGAGTGATATCATGGCGCTCCCAATAGCATGTGCACTGCTTGCTTCGAAGTTGGAATCTAGCAGGGTGATAGCAATCTACATAGTATAATACTAAAGTAGAAATTATGTACGTATAAAAGTTTTTGCCACTTGTCATCATTTAAGAATATTAATTTTTTTATTATAAATTTTGTCAAAAATTACTCACTTGCCCACTTCCTCCACCTCTTATGAAACCACTAAATATATTTTTTAATGAAAATTTGATTAAAATATATTTTTATTATTCTAAAAAATTTATATAAATGGTTATGTTGAAGTAATTAATTTTTTTAAGGAACATTTAATTAATTTTTTAAGTTTTCTAATTGACTGGCTTAAAATCGTTGATGCCAAATCAAAAATAATTCCCTAGTTACTAAACTAGTATAGTCAGTAAGTCGGGGTCGAACCCAAGAGACACTTGTATCCTAAGTTATATTATTATCAACTCAAAGAGGTAACAAGGGGGAATTTTGGAATTAAAACTAGAAACTAAGAATTGAAACGAACAAAGCAAGCAATCAAACAAAGCAAAAGTTGGATTTTTATCAATTAGGGAAAAACAATCCTATTCAAGTATCCACTTTTCTTCCTCAAGTTATTGATCCTAGATTCAAACAAGTTATTTCTTTTAGTCATTCCTATCCTGATCAGAATTAAAACATGGCAACGAGACATGCAAACTTAACATCCAAACAATTCATGAAACGGTCATAAATAATAAGGATATTAGCATTAAGAAGAAGGATAAACAGGATACATGCAATTGAATTCCAACGAGTCAAACAATTAACATGCATTCAATTCTCTTCTCAATTGTTTTAGTCCAACGGGTCCTAAACCAATTGAGTTGCTACAAAGATCAGGCTTTGGTACGAGAAAACCTAAATCTAGCAATAGATAATATTAATTCCAACAAGTTAGCTAGGCCTGAAGAAATCAACACAATCAATATAAATTACGCACAAGAGAATTGAAATAACCTGTAGAAATAAACCTGAATAGACGAATCTCACAACAACTTGAGTCTGAAAAGCTTCAACTCGAATAGAATTTAGGGAGTTTAGTTCTCCATGAGAAAAACACAAAAGTCTGAAATTAGGTCTAAGAGAGAATGCCAATAAAGTCTAAAAAGTAAATCTAAAATTATCTCGAACAAGTCGAAATTAAAAAGATATAAAATGTAAAATATTAACTAAGCGGAGAAATCCAGTTGCGCGTCCGATCCAGCTAGGCCGCGATCACCACCAAACCTAGCCGCGATCGCGGCCTGTCTTTGACAGCATTTTGACGGTACTTTCGGATGCTGTTTTGACTCTCTTAGAGTTGGAATTTGAACTCGCAGTAAAAACATGAATTGTAGCTCTTCGAGTTATCTTTCCAGTGATACCAAATTCAGCTTCATACGATCAACGTAGCTCCCGAACTAAGCGTCACAAGAAAGTGGTGTCGAAACATCAACTCCAATGCATTGCCCGGTTTTAAGCGTTCTTTTCCACAACCCCTTGGGCCTTAATGAGCATCAAAAGTGGCTTGAACATCATTGGAAAAGACACTTGAATATATCCAGTCTTGAATCCTTCAAATTAACCAATCCTTACTCCTCAAAACGACCTAAAAACACAAAATTGCAAGAGTAGATACCGAAATGCAAAAACTATAAAAACTAAACAAAATGCATGCAACTTCCTAAAATTTAAACATAGATATGCTCTAAAACTAACACCTAAATGCATGCTATCAATTTCCCCCATGCTTAAACTTTTCTTGTCCTCAATCAAGAAATAGATTTAACACCCCACAAACAAGCAATTCATGCATCCACTTTGATAAATGCTTAAGCAAGGATAACAAGAGACATGATTCAACAATTGACATCATAGCATGTATTTGGCATCCAATTAGATCATGTGAACACATCCATTCTAAACCTCACTTGGAACATGTGTTTTCACTCTCACTCATGTGTTTAAGGGTATATGTGTTTCGCTCAAAACTCAACTTTGAAAGCCTGGCTACCATAGGCTTGCATCAGTGTTCTAATTCTCCACCGCTATAGACTATGCATACAACAAAAATCATGAGGTCTTTTGAGGGTTGTAACGGGGCCAAGGTAATAAGCATTTGGTAGGAAATCATTTGTTGATGTGGTGCTAAATCCGGGAATCAAGACTCAACTCAATTAAATCAACACCAAACTTCAATTCTTTTTCTTTCCCAGCTCCTACTCAAATAAATACATTTGATCTTCTCTTTTTTTTTCACTTTTATTCTTTTTTTTTCTTCTTATTGCTTCAACTTTCATATAATTTTTCTTTTCAACCAATTGAAGACTTCAACTTTAAAGCTCATTATTTTTCTTTTATTCACCCTCAATTTTCAAATCCAACTACTCATCCACCAATTGCTCTTTCAACTCCCCCATACTTGGCTCATAACCAAAAAACAAATCAAGTAAAAATCTAATTCTCGGATGGGTCAAGCTTATATAAGGCTCTGGATTCATTTTGTGGAGCTTCCAAAAATAAGGCTATTAAGGCTTAGAAAGGGGCTTCAAAGAAGGAACATATGTAAGGGTGGATAGGGAATGATAGGCTAATAAAACAATGCCTCAATCATTTTAATGTCATATGCAAAAGTCATGAATGCAGCCTTGAAAAAGATATTTAAATGCAAGTTCTAGAGGAAGCAATCAAAGTGAGAATCACACAATGAAAAAGAGGACTCATAAATGCATAGTCCTAGAAAGGCCAAAAATAATAATCTGACAAGGTAAAACTTGTCTAGAACTTCCGTGTAACTTAGATCTCAAGGATATACATGCTCAATCAAATAATCAAACACGCTCTTTAAAGAAATAAACATTGTCAAGCTTCAAGCAATCCAAGCAAGTTCAGGGGCAAAAATCATCATCAAAAATATTAGAAGACAAGTGGTTTCTTTGCTTGGGGAAATATGACAAACCTAAAATGCATGCTATTTTTTGAATTTTTTTTTAAATTTTTTGAATTTTTTTTTGTTTTTTATGCAATTATGAATGCAAAAATTTAAATATGTTTTGCAAGAATTCAAACTATATGCAATGCAAAACTAAACTAACATGTAAATGTTCCCCTTCCCCATGCTTAATCAATACATTGTCCCCAATGTATAAAATTAAAAAGAAAGGAAGAGAAAACACTCACAAAGTCATCTACTCTTTTGAATATGGAGGAGGTTCAAAGTGGCGACAATTTGGTGGAGAGCACACAAGATAGATGGAGAGCAATGAATTCACAAGATTAGACATTGTCAATGCCCTTAACAACCTGTCAAAAGCCTGTGAGCATATATCACAAAAACATAAGTAGCACAATGATAAATTGAAATTGAATAATATCCCATTTAAAAATCGTTTCAACTTATCAAACTTGTGAGACCAATTTTCATGAGATGGCATATGCTCAAACAAATTCAACACAAGTGGTGGAGTCAAAGAATACTTACAACATGGATCAAAGAACTCATCAACATTACCAATCTTACCAAAGATGAACTCCATGTAATCTCTAGCACCAATCTTAGGCCCACTTGGTTCTATAGGCTTTGTAGTGTCCTCGAGTGCCTCAGGATATATTAGAATTGACTTTTGAGAGTCAAGAAGAGAAAAATCAAAATGCATATAATCATCATCAGCTTCTAGAGTAGATCCATGATCGCGGATGTCCAACGCTGTTACGGTTCTTCACCAGAATTCAGATCATCTTTGATCTCCTCCTTCTCGGTCCTCAATGTAATGACACTCACATTCTCCATTGGGTTTATGGGTTGTGAAGGAAAATTCTCAAAGTCTCTTGCTTCCAGTCTATTCATAATAGTGACTATTTGACTAATCTGAGTCTCCATGTTCTTGACACTAGCTAGTGTGTTTTGTCCCAACTGGTCCATTGTATTGGCAAGTTTTGCAAACATATCTTCAACATTGAAAGAGGAGTTCTCAACTGGATGGAGCATAGGTGGATTTTGTTCAACCTGCTCACACTGATAGCTCATGTAGAAAAAGAAATCTCAACACTCTTCTGGTACCGTACACCATAGCCTATAATTGCTCATGTACTCAGCCAACTGTAGAGTCTCAGAATTCATCCCTTCTAGGATGCATTGACATAATTCCCTCTCACAAGGGTGATAGCCCCAAGCACCAAGTGTATGAAAATATTGTTGCACTCTAGAGAAATACACATGAAAAGGTTCATCCTGTAGTTGTCTACATTCAAACATAGCCATTGATTAGTAGCACAAGTGTGGACCGTAAGATAGGTCCACACAAAGGTTGATAAAAATAAAAACTCGGAATAAAACAAAGTGTACCCGACCACGACGCCAAAATTTGACTGGCTTAAAATCGTTGATGCCAAATCAAAAATAATTCCCTAGTTACTAAACTAGTATAGTCAGAAAGTCAGGGTCGAACCCAAGAGACACTTCTATCCTAAGTTTTATTATTATCAACTCAAAGAGGTAACAAGGGGGGATTTTGGAATTAAAACTAGAAACTAAAAATTGAAACGAACAAAGCAAGCAATCAAACAAAGCAAAAGTTGGATTTTTATCAATTAGGGAAAAACAATCCTATTCAAGTATCCACTTTTCTTCCTCAAGTTATTGATCCTAGATTCAAACAAGTTATTTCTTTTAGTTATTCCTATTCTGATCAGAATTATAACATGGCAACGAGACATGCGAACTTAACATCCAAACAATTCATGAAACGATCATAAATAATAAGGATATTAACATTAAGAACAAGGATAAACAGAATACATGCAATTGAATTCCAACGAGCCAAACAATTAACATGCATTCAATTCTCTTCTCAATTGTTTTAGTCCAACAAGTCCTACCAATTGAGTTGCTACAAAGAACAGGCTTTGGTACGAGAAAACCTAAATCTAGCAATAGATAATATTAATTCCAACAAGTTAGCTAGGCTTGAAGAAATCAACACAATCAATATAAATTACGCACAAGAGAATTGAAATAACCTGTAGAAATAAACCTGAATAGACGAATCTCACAACAACTTGAGTTTGAAAAGCTTCAACTCTAATAGAATTTAGGGAGTTTAGTTCTCCATGAGAAAAACACAAAAGTCTGAAATTAGGTCTAAGAGAGAATGCCAATAAAGTCTAAAAAGTAAATCTAAAATTATCTCGAACAAGTCGAAATTAAAAAGATATAAAATGTAAAATATTAACTAAGCGGAGAAATCCAGTTGCGCGTCCGATCCAGCTAGGCCGCGATCACCACCAAACCTAGCCGCGATCGCGGCCTGTCTTTGACAGCATTTTGACGGTACTTTCGGATGCTGTTTTGACTCTCTTAGAGTTGGAATTTGAACTCGCAGTAAAAACATGAATTGTAGCTCTTCGAGTTATCTTTCCAGTGATACCAAATTCAGCTTCATACGATCAACGTAGCTCCCGAACTAAGCGTCACAAGAAAGTGGTGTCGAAACATCAACTCCAATGCATTGCCCGGTTTTAAGCGTTCTTTTCCACAACCCCTTGGGCCTTAATGAGCATCAAAAGTGGCTTGAACATCATTGGAAAAGACACTTGAATGTATCCAGTCTTGAATCCTTCAAATTAACCAATCCTTACTCCTCAAAACGACCTAAAAACACAAAATTGCAAGAGTAGATACCGAAATGCAAAAACTATAAAAACTAAACAAAATGCATGCAACTTCCTAAAATTTAAACATAGATATGCTCTAAAACTAACACCTAAATGCATGCTATCAATTTCCCCCATGCTTAAACTTTTCTTGTCCTCAATCAAGAAATAGATTTAACACCCCACAAACAAGCAATTCATGCATCCACTTTGATAAATGCTTAAGCAAGGATAACAAGAGACATGATTCAACAATTGACATCATAGCATGTATTTGGCATCCAATTAGATCATGTGAACACATCCATTCTAAACCTCACTTGGAACATGTGTTTTCACTCTCACTCATGTGTTTAAGGGTATATGTGTTTCGCTCAAAACTCAACTTTGAAAGCCTGGCTACCATAGGCTTGCATCAGTGTTCTAATTCTCCACCGCTATAGACTATGCATACAACAAAAATCATGAGGTCTTTTGAGGGTTGTAACGGGGCCAAGGTAATAAGCATTTAGTAGGAAATCATTTGTTGATGTGGTGCTAAATCCGGGAATCAAGACTCAACTCAATTAAATCAACACCAAACTTCAATTCTTTTTCTTTCCCAGCTCCTACTCAAATAAATACATTTGATCTTCTCTTTTTTTTCACTTTTATTCTTTTTTTTTCTTCTTATTGCTTCAACTTTCATATAATTTTTCTTTTCAACCAATTGAAGACTTCAACTTTAAAGCTCATTATTTTTCTTTTATTCACCCTCAATTTTCAAATCCAACTACTCATCCACCAATTGCTCTTTCAACTCCCCCATACTTGGCTCATAACCAAAAAACAAATCAAGTAAAAATCTAATTCTCGGATGGGTCAAGCTTATATAAGGCTCTGGATTCATTTTGTGGAGCTTCCAAAAATAAGGCTATTAAGGCTTAGAAAGGGGCTTCAAAGAAGGAACATATGTAAGGGTGGATAGGGAATGATAGGCTAATAAAACAATGCCTCAATCATTTTAATGTCATATGCAAAAGTCATGAATGCAGCCTTGAAAAAGATATTTAAATGCAAGTTCTAGAGGAAGCAATCAAAGTCATGAATGCATCCACTTTGATAAATGCTTAAGCAAGGATAACAAGAGACATGATTCAACAATTGACATCATAGCATGTATTTTGGCATCCAATTAGATCAAGTGAACACATCCATTCTAAACCTCACTAGGAACATGTGTTCAAATGAAAAATTTTAAAATTATGTCCTCTTTTTAGGCTCTTAATTTTTTTTTCTAATTTTATAATTTCCTTGATAAATGATATGAACCATATTGAGATTCCATGTGTTCAAATTGCAATTAAATTCATGACACTAACTACTACGAGCAAAAAATTAATGAACCGTAAGAACACTTATTGAACATTAACATTCAAATGTATGAACCGACAAAATATCATTTATGAACTAGAATACATAACACAGATAACGAGTATTGTGAATTAAATTTAATGAACATTTATGACAATTGCTATGAACCTCGTTACATAAAGGCACGAACCCATAAATAATAAATATCATTTATGAAATACGATAATTGCCACAAATAACAAGTATTGTGACTTAAATTTCAGGAACCTTTATGACAATGGTTATGAACCTAACTGTGTAAAGACATGAACCCATAAAATACCATTTATAAAATATGATACATGACACGAACAACGAGTATTTTGAATTAAATTTCATGAATCGTATTGACAATTGTTATGAACCTAATCGTATAAAAACATGAACCAACATAATGGTATTTATGAACTATAATATATGACACACATGAACCTTAAAAAAACGATATGATTATGAACCATAAGATGAAATATTATGAACCTATACTTATAAATGTATGAACTGAAAGAACAAATGACATGAACCAAAATAACTAGTATACTTTAAACACATGAATTGTAAGATAAACTACTATGAACCCGAACTTGTAAAAACATGAACTAAAAGAAGAGTTATAATAAACCAACCATATGAAGTATTAGCCTATATGGGATTTGAACCCACATCTATGTGCACATGCACATTGCTTTACCATTTGAGACAATAGGCTATCAAATATGTTGTCCTTAGTTTCCTTACCTGAGATTTAGTCTTTCTTAATAATGTTCTAAAAAATGTGCGAATGGCACCCTATCCTAACTAATTTAGTTTTGAATGCTATTATTGCCAAGGCAAAACTATCCTTTCCAACACTCTGCTTTCACTCATCCTTTGAACTTCCGATAACCCACCTTGCAATTAGGAAGCAAATTCAATTCAATTAGTTAGTGCAATTGTTCTCCGATTCGTAAAGTACGTACGTACTTACAAGGAGAGAGATGAGATCGAAGATGACATCCGAGCAATCGTCAATGAAGCAATCGACCACCGTCTTCAGACCGTTCCGAAACTCCACGCAAAGATCCTACTCCACGACGCCACCGTGACCTCCACGTCGCCCCGTCGTAGGACGTCGATCGTGATCACAACCTCCTTGGGCTCCGTCCCATTCACCACCGGAATCAAAGCCTGCAACGACAAAAGCGCAAATTTACCCGGCCAATATTAAACTAAAATAGAAATTAATTTGACTAGCAAGTAGGCCAAATGTGAGAGACGAGCACGATGTTTAGAGACGAGCACGAAATTCAGTGGCGGAGGTAGATGGGGTCACCCTCTCCGGCAGTTGGGAGTTCTCGGTAAGACGCCAACGGCACAAAGCTAGTGAAAATTTGGATCTTTCTCAATTGAGAAATAAGAACCACAATTTAAATAAAGACATTAGGAAATAAATTCAATTGAGATGAGAAGTTCACCCCGATCAATTTTGGAGATGAATTTACAAACGTTGACGAGGCAGTAAAGATGTGCTAACGATGAAGAATTTGTTCTCCCCGAATTTTTGCTTAGTCATATACTTCTCTCTATTTGCAAGAGGGAAGTATTTTGTGAAAGAAGGAGAGTATTTTTGGGAATACAATGGTATTTTTAAAATTACACTCCGTGCCATTGTTTATTGAACCGGCCTTTTCTTTTCTTTTTTGTCTAGTCTAATCTTATCCGTCGATTCTAATTATACAACGCTCTTAATTTGTTCTTAATTTTCATCCTAACAAATATATACTCTGGCACCTACTCCTTAAATGCATATCCTAAATTCATTTTTATAATTTCAGATAATATAATTACAAAATAAATAAATGTGACAAAAAGTATATTAGTTAAGTGGTGTTATTTTTATAATAGATAAATAATAATTATAAATTTAGAAGTACTACTCCATTATTCAACTTCTTAACTATTTATGTATGACTTCTACATTTTGATTTGTATTCCACTTATATTTCATATTGTTTTATATACACATAGTATCTTTTAGATTTTTTTCTAAACACTTTGATCTTTATAATTACTCTTCGAGTATCATAATTTATTGTACGTAAATACTATTAATCTTACCATGATCTTTTAACTATTAAAAGTTATTATATCTATCTCTAATTATAATCAGTACATAATAAGGGCCTAATTACATTTAACTGTACAAGCACAATGTTTGGGAAACGGTGTAAAGGGGTCAAGGGGAAACCACCCAGGCCGCTGGGTGCGGGAGGTTGTGGGCCCACAAAGCTTCGACATGGGCACGAATGCACGATAAGTGTCTCCTCCTCCCTATCCTGGCTTAATTTCTTTCCAATATTTCACCCTCTCTCGGTCTTATCCTATCCACATCCTAAACACCCACGTTATTGATTCTAATAGTTGCTTAATAAATAGTCCATTTAAAATTTGTGAGCTACTTTCTCTATTGCAATTGTTTTAGATGAAATACTAAGCTTAATTACATACACACTTACATGATTCAAAGTCTATTGGCACATTGCGGATGGACTTTCATAACTATTACTCTTATTTTTCCCTTTTCATTACTAGATTTTCTTTAAGACCCATATTGGATATACATGGATCCACAACTTCATTAGTTATATGCCATGCGCCAATATATATGTCCCCAATAACGTTAGTCATGTTTGATAAGATGTGATCAACCAAGTCGAATACACAAACCACCTTCTACTATCATATCCCCTCATAAAGGAAATCATTAATTGTATAAAACCTAAATTATGTAGGATCATCACCTAAATCTTCTCCAGACGATAAAAAATCACACCAGGTCCTAGATGAAATTAGCGCACTAACAAAGGCTCAAAACATATACAACCTCTTGAACTTGTGCGAATTGGTCAGATAGACACTCCACCTTTGGTTTGGACCTATTGAACACTTAAACTTAATAATTTTGGTCAATTAAACACTTAAACTTATTAATTGTGTTCAATCAAACACATGAGCAATTGCAACAACATTAAGTGAATTGTGCGCGCTGAGATGTAATAAATTTGTTCCACATAATGCCACATAAGTCAAATTTTAAAGATTAATTAAATTAGATTATTAAAACAAAAAAACACTCTTCAACCCCTCGTTCTTCAACCCTCGCTCTCTCTCAACAAAGTCTATGGAACCCTAATCTAACAAAGAAATTAGCGGACAACGAAGACGAAGAAATTGATGGCCTAATCCATCGTCATCGTTGAACTCGACCTTACTAAAACACTTTAGAGGTTAGTGAATTTTGGGGCTTTGGGATTCGTCGCGAATTTTGGGGATTTGGGATGCGAATTTGTGACGGGCTCAACACAATTAGTAACAACAACTTTTGAGATGTCCACACTTGAATCAGATGAGTTGCAACTTGAATTGGGGAAGGAGAAGCCTTTTGTTATGAAAAACTCGACATCAACAAGAGGCTAGCAAAAATGCGTGCAACAACAAGTTTGTTCTCAGCCACGACATCAACTTGTGGATTCTTGGTTCCAGCCTATAAAAACCCCACTAATTGGAGGGAGTAGATATGGTGTCTCGAGATATTGCCCAAAAATAGAAGTATCATTGAAAGGGGACAAATTTTGGGTGTAATTTCGGGCTTCAATTGGGAAGATGTGTGAATCAACGAGGTGGGATCTGATGAGGATGAAGAGAAGTGATGGTGATCGGATGTAGCCGAAGGTGGTGCCGACGACCGTGCTTCCATACTCGTGGCCATCCCGCCCAAATCTTGCTTGGAGAAGAAAGGGGCATATTGCCCAAGAACGAAGCAGGTTTGTTCTCAGCCACGATATTTTGTTATTTTTAATTAAAAAGGGAAAAGGAATTTTGTTCCATTTTATAGAAGTAAATAAAAAGGAAGAGTGAGTTGGATTTTCATTTTTTTCCATTTAGTGACTCCATTTAGAAGGGTTTTATTTTTTTATTCGTTTTTGATATCGTCATTTAATGGTTCCATATAATGCCATGTCAGCTTGGGTTTAATGGGGATTATAACAATCACTCCCCCATTAGCGTTTAATTTGCACGCACATTGCCACATCAATGACCAAGTGTTTAATAGGCCAAAATTATTAAGTTTAAGTGTTCAATAGGTCCAAACCAAACGTGGGGTGTCTATTGTTAGTTTTAGTGTATGTTGTTAGTTGAAGGTTAGATTCGGCTCTTGTAGACCCCAAAGGGCAGTCAAGACAGTTTTGAGTAAACCTCGAAGGGTAATCTCGTGAGTAGACCCGAAGTTAATCTCGTTGGGTGTAGACCACAAGGGTAATCACCGCCAAATAGTTAGTTTATTTTAGAACACAAGTAAAACTTTAAGCATAAACAAACATGACTTGATAAAGGCAACGAGTCACAGGATTAGATCCCACTTTCCTTCAACATTTATTGCCCCTATTAATGCCAAGGGTTCAACCACAATAACGTTGTGAGATAAAACGTTCTTATACAATGAACATGTGGCAAGCATGTATCATCATTGCATATATACGCACCTCGTTCTTCAATAAGTGTTTGTAATTTGATAAAACCTCAAAATACAATCTCGTGATTTTATTGGAACTCACGAACTCTCCAATTCGAACCTTCAAACAAGAGAGGCGTCCACCCCTATTTATAGGCCAAGATGAGTGGTGGTTATAGGAAGAGAAAAAGGTAGTTAATTAGTTGAGAAAAATAAGGAGGAAAACAAGGGAGTTAGTTGTAACCAACTTTTGTAACTTCTGTCAACAAACTTTTGAAATTCAAATCCATCCTTATCCAAAGCTCAAGACATGGCTCAAAAAGGCCCATCATGCGCGCGGCCCAACACCATGGGTGGAGCTAGCTTCGAGCTAGCTTACCTAGCCATCACTCCCGAAATGAAAATTGTGGACAATGTTCCTACGAAGCTTAGTGATGCTACCGCGAAGCCAAAAGGTCAACGCCTTAGCTCAAACCGAGCTAAAACCCAAAACCAGCTCATAACTTGAGCTAGCTTAAACTAGGTATTCCAAGCTTTGGTTAGCTCTCAAATTTTGCCACGTAGTCTTGGAGCTTCATTTCTCACTATAAGAATCATAACATAACCAATCAACCTTACAGAATTGGCTAAACATGCAATTCAATGCAAAATAGCCCCATCGGCGCGCCTACGTTATGGCCGCATAAGACGCGCGCATGCTTCGGCGCAGCGGCGCACTAGCATTGACGCCTTGGCACTCGGCCTGCGCTCGCTAGAGCGCTCCAACATGCCATGCCGATGCTTGGTGCTCGGCGCACATGAGGTTCAACACACCCTCGTGCCACTGGCCAACCTTATGCCGAAAACCTCAAGTTCGGCTCTACCGATCAAGACGCGCCTCTTGCGCCCTTGCATCGAGGCCTACACCGATCCACCACGATTCCTCTAACTCTTTCAAACCATTAAAAATACTATTGGGCCAATCACTAGGCCATGCCTCCCGCATGCCCCAAGCCTAAGCGATACCCTTAGTAATTCCCACACTTATCCATTCTTGACCCACACCAAATGGATTGGTGACTTTCACAAATCACCAACATCTATCTGACCAATTTGCACAAGTTCAGGGGATGTATATGTTTTAAGCCCAAAAACAAATAAGGAGGAATTAAAACTCCTCATCCACACCTGGTGGTGCTTTTGGTACGCAAGAAATAAGAAAGTTTTTGACAACAACAATAGAACAAACCTAAACAACACGAGTAACATAAGAGAATTTACTCAAAAACAAATCAAAGATTAGAATCTCGCAAGAGCACTCGATCCTTCAGGTTCCCACACTGCCAAATGGTGCGGAATAGCAAGAAGAAAATGCGCTAAATGGGAAAAACCCAAGAGAGGTTGAAATTAAACTTAATTTTGATGGTGTTGTGTGTGCAGATGGTGTAGCCTCATTCGGGTTCATTCTCAAGGACTCTGTTGGCTTCCCCATCTCTTTTGATGGAGGACTGATCGGTCAACAGTCTGTTCTGGTCTCCAAGACCATCGCCTTATGTCATGTACTTCTCGAAGCCATTTTTCGTGGCTTTCCTCGAATTCCAATTGAAGGTGATAATGTTCAGATGGTCAAGGTCATTCTTGGCGACTGGAGCTACCCGTGGGAAATTGAGTTGTTGTGCTCGGACATCCATTTCTTGTTAACCCACTTCCAGGATTGGAGTATCTCTCATGTCTTTCGAAAATGCAATTCTAGGGCGACCACTAGCCTACTAGTGGTTCCCCTAACCCCATTCTATAGGATCGTTAGTACGTCTATGTTGTCGACCTCAATAAGTCGTCAACCTCTTAAGTAAATGCAGCGGAAATAAACTACAAGAAAGACTTACTTGAACACGATGATTTTTATAGTGGAAACACTTGATTGATGAAATCTATAAACCAAGTGTGAAAACCACTCCCTTCCAAGTTCTCGATTGGAAGAATTAAAAGCCGTAGCTTGCTTTATTGATCTTTTGGATTGTTTAAAAGAACACCCTGGATCTAGACCTACTTCCCAAGCACTTTAGAATTCGTTGTGAACCGAGTAATTACAACCCTCAACCCGTCTAACAAGCCTACGTCTCTCGAACTCTCTTTTCTTTCTTTATTAACACAAATATGAAGTCTTAGCTTAAATACACACAAAATAAGTCAGATAAAAGAGAATAATATCTTCCAATTCGGTTATGGCAAGATATTATTTCTTTTATCCTTACAAAATCATCCTAAGCATATTAAAAAATTACAATAAAAACGGCTTAGGGAAAAGGCAATAATCGGCTAACAATATAATCCTCATGAGATCTTTCCTAAAACAAGATTATACTATCCAAACTCCAAAGAAAACTTAAAAGAGAGAAGAGTACAAAGAGCTCACAATTTCTTTATTCTTCAATGGCATGTCTAGAATCACTCGAAGGGGTCGTCACGCCTATATCCTCTTTGGAGTCTCGCTTGCCGCTCCCTCTCGTACACTTGCTCTTGGTAGAAGTATTGTGGTGGTGGTTGGAGTTGAGGATCCGGACGCGTCCATTGGTCCTCACGGGAAGGGAAGTTCCCGCTCATCCATGTGTTGAAGCTATCTTGGACCCGCCACCTTTGGTCCTCCACCTCTCTAAGCTCATCCACCTCTCGCCTAGTGTAGCCGAGGGCTCGGTTCATCTCTTCTTGGCTAGCTTGGAAAGCACCTTGTTGTTGAAGCAATTGTTGTTGTTGTTGGTACATGAATTGTTGTTGAAGATTCACTTGATGGACCTCTTGAAGAACATTCTCTTGTTGAAGTTGAAGATGGGCCATTTGGTTGGCCAAGAAGGACATGTCCACCGTTTGTTGTCGCTCGGGAAACACCATTCCCGGACCATACCATTGGGCGTAGCCTTCATAACCGCCACCTTGAGCTTGTTCTTGCCTTGCACCACTCCCCTCTCCATGCTCATAGTGCCTCAGGACCTCATCACCATAGAAGGCACCAGACCGACTTTGATGGAAGTCATTGCCCAATTGGAAGGTGATCGCCCCTTCCTCATCCTCCATATTATCATAAGTGCATTCAAAAGTGGCCATGAATTCCGAGGTGAGGGCGGGGTAGTGGGTGTTGTCCCACCTTAGCATCCCATTGAGACCGATGTGGGAGTAGCAACTTGGAAGAGCTTGATCCATGTCCATCTTCTTCACGGTTTCCCAATCAAGCCACCTTGTGTGATGCTCAAGCGCCATATACCTTGCCTAACTCTCAACTTGCTCATCATCCTCCAAGTAAACATCATCCAACTTTGGCTCTTTTCTTGACTTCTTGGACTTCTTCTTCGGCCTTTCCGCATGAGATGATGAAGCTCTAGTCTCCATGGTACCTACACACATCCAACCAAACAAAAGGGTCCAAGATAAACTCCATACAACTCAACAAAAGCACTCATCAACACACATCAACACATCAACACAAGGGAACCCCATGCTTAGTCTCTAAACACACATGCATCACAATCCAACATGAATCATCATGGATATCTTCTAACAATGGCTAAGCAAATGATCATACTACATCATGATTAAGCTATAGACAACAATGAAACACATAAATCCACATGATATCACAGGAAGAGAGCAAAAGCAACATGGATCGACTTCCAACCTATGTCGGGCCCGACACATCCTCAACCTCGGTCCGACTTGATGGACCGACTTCCACAACTCGGGCCTGACTTACCTGGGCACGTCGATCTCGACCTAGTTCATGCTTCGACTCTAACCTCAAATCAACCCAAATCACTCTATCATGCACTTAAATTTCAAATTCAACCATCAAACATCCCTAATCGAAGTTCTAAATGGATCCAAGCATGCATAAACAACTTTGAAGCTCAATTTCACAAATCATGCAAATCCGCCATTGATGCTCAAGCTCAAACTCTCAATCAAACATGGCATTACTCAATCTATGCAATGAAAGCACAAAATCTCCAAGGAAATAGGTAGAGATCGAGTAACACATACCGGATTTGAAGAGTATTGGACTTTTAAGCAAATAAACTACTTAGAACTCAAACTCTCTCAACCTAGATCGAGATGGGGGATGAAGAACGAGATTGAACTCGAAATTTCTCTTTGGAATCGGGCTAGGGAGGCCTTTTTGTGATTGGATCGAGATGAAGAAAGGGAGAGATGTGTGGATCGAGTATGGTGAGAAGAGGGGCCGATTTTGAGAGTGTGAGGGAGATGGGTTGTATTTTGGGAATGGTGGTTAATATGAAGATGGTAGGTAGGTGGGGGATGGCATTTAATGGGGCAAAGGGACAAATTAGGTCAAAGGGCAAAAATGGCATTCCACCCAGTCCGATCGGGTCGGACCGACGTCGTGGACCGACGTCCCTGTGTCGGGCCCGACTTACCTGGGCTCGATGTGGGGTGTTCGGGTCACCAATTTTACTCCATCCTCTTGCAACTTCTTTCTCCATATTTCCATTTATTTTATTTTTTTTTCCTCAAATCCTACACAACCTTGAAGAATACACAACACCAAAAATCCACAAAACACTAGATAGAGATTGGTTAGAGAAAAGCTAGTCTAAACTAAGAACAATCAAACTAAAATTACGAAAAGAAAGCTACTAGCTCGGATTGCCTCCCGAGAAGCGCTCGTTTAGAGTTACTAGCTTGACTTCCTAACCTCAATCTCATGGCGGGTGAAACACGGTGAATTGCTCGCCATTGTTGTGCCCATTCCCATTGCCCTCATACCCATAAAACCACCAACGATGGTCTATATAGGCATGGCTCTCCGATCTCGGGCCTCTCTCATCATACTCCTCCAACGAATGAGATTTCTCCTCCTTACTTGCTCCATCATGTTCCTCTTTTCCTACACCAAAGTTATCCAAAGAATTCCTAGGAGATTCTACCAATTCATCTTTCAAGTCACTAAGGCAAATGTTGGAGTCTCCTAAGTCATCTTTCAAATAACTTAAACAAATGTAGGAATCAAAAGTTTGGAAAGAATTGTGGTCATCACCAACATCAAAAGGATATAAGTAAGGATACTCTTCATTTCTCCTTGGGCTAGCATTGATCCTTGACTCATCTTGTTCCTCAACTTGCTCCAACAACTCCCTTGCTTGTATTTGTTCATTGATCCCTTCATCACTTCTCAACACAATGACCTCTCTAGCAACTTCCACTTCTTCTCTTTTTCTCTTGGCACTCTCTTCAAGTTTGAGGATAGCCAAGGCGTCCGGCTCATTCAAAGCCTTGTTGAAGTGAAAATCGACCTTTTCTTCACCAATCTCAAAGGAAACTTTGCCGTTTTTGACATCAAACCTTTCCCCCGCCGTAGCTAAGAATGGTCTTCCTAAGATTATTGGGACCAAGGGGTCCTCGTGCATATCCAAGATCACGAAATCATCGGGAACAAAGTACTTTCCAACTCGCACCGGCACGTCATCCAATATTCCCTTAGCCTTGATGATGGAACCGTCGGCCATAGTTAGGGACATATCGGCCGGCTCAATTTCACCTAAATTTGCCCTTCTCCAAATACTAGCGGGCATCACCGAAACACTTGCCCCAAGGTCACATAAGGCTTGGAAGTTTTGAGACCCCACACCAATAGTGATAGCAAACCGACCGGGATCTCCTAGCTTTTCCGGTAACTCCAAGGTCTTGACCTCATCTTGCATTTCAACTATGGACCTCTTCTTGCTCAAAATCTCCTTTAAAAACTTGGCATAGGATGGCATCTCGCTCAATGCATCGGTGAACGGGATAGAGATGTTCAAACCTTGCAAGAGTTTGAGGAACCTCTTGAACTTGTTCTCAACAACATCTTTCGGCTTCTTTGAGGGATATGGAAGAGTTGTTGCACCTTGAATTTTTCTTGGATCAACCTCCTTGGACTTCCCCACTTTACTTGCAACATTTCCTGGTTGGACCGACTTAGGCACCACGTCGGGCCCGATGTCGTGTATCACGGTCCTGGGGCAGAGCTGAGGCAGAGTGGTCGGATCGACATCTGGGTACGTCAGGCCCGACTCACTCTCAACCTCGGTCCGGGGCAGAGGAGTTGATATTCCTGCTGGGTCGACTTCAGGGAACGTTGGACCCGACTTGCTGGGTAAGTCGTTCCGGCTCTCTTCATTCTTCTTAGGCATGTGTGGCTCGGGTAGGTTTCGGCCACTTCTCAATCCAATTGCCCGGACTTCATTTTGATTGTTTTGAGCTCGGGGGTTCTCCTCGGGTCGGCCCGGAAGTCTCCCATTCTCTCTCGGGGCTTGAGTTGCAATTTGGGCAAATTGATTGTCGACTTGCCTCCTCCATGCACCAAACTCATTGAATTGGGTCCTCATCTCCTTGAACCCATCCCTCATCTCTTGAGCCAATGATTGTAGCTCATTGAATCCCGGTGGCCTATATGGTGGTGGTTGCGGCGCCCTTGGCTCGTTTTGGTTGAAGTTGTTGTTGTAGCCTTGAGCTTGACCGTTGTTCCATCGGCCATTACCACCATTGTTGAAGTTGCCTCTTCCACCGAAATTTCCTCGAACATAGTTTGCCTCCTCAATTTGCTCGGCCAAGCGCACTTGGCTCTCATTCGGACAAACTTGTGTAGCATGTGCAAAGGATCCACACCCCTCACAAGCTCTAGCATTTTGCTTGTAGTAGTGGACTTGCCTCTTAAGCTTGCTCACTTCACCTTCAAGGAATTGGAGCTTCACATCCTTGTCAATGTCTTCCCTCTTTGGATCATATAACTTCCTTGCACCTTCACCTTGAACTTTCACCTCTTTGCTAGCTTGACTCACCCCATACATGGCCTCATAATCGGATAGCTTGTCAAGTAGCTCCCAAGCTTGATCCGGTGTCAAGTCTATGAACCCACAATCGGTGTGGAGATTGAGCTTGTCCTTCGTTGTCGGATTGATGCCTTGGAAAAAGATGTCTTGGAGCACATATGGTTGTTGGCCATGAGTAGGACATTGGAGCAACATCTCCTTGAAACGGTCCCATGCTTCGAATAGAAGCTCATTCGGACCTTGTTGAAAGCTTGCAATTTTCCTTCTTAGCTCGGTTGTCTTTGAGGGCGGGAAGAACTTCATCAAGAAAGCATCATGGAGTGCCTTCCAAGTTGTGATCGACCTAGGGGCTTGGCTCTCGAGCCAATGTGTGGCCTTGCCCCCAAGTGACCACTTGAACGCCTTTAGAAGCACATACTCCAACGTCTCCTTGTCGGTAGAGATCGTCTCACACATGTCCAAAAAGCGTTTGACGTGCTCTATGGGACACTCATGTGGACGGCCCTCGAATTGATCACGCTTGATGAGGGAGATGAATTGCATCTTGATCTCAAAATTCTTGGCAACCTCGGGAAGCACAATAACCGGTTCGGGTACCCTCAACTCCGGATGCATGTATTGGCGTGCATTCCGGGGTAGAGCGTTGAGTTGAGCCTCGGCCCTCATCCGTTGCTCCCGTTCTCTTCTTGCCACCAACTCTTGATTGTCCTTCTCAAGTTGCAATCTAGCCATTTCGGCCCTAAGTCGAGCCAACTCCTCATCACCATGGAGAGCTTGATTCTCCATCGTTTTCCTTCTTCGGGCTTCTTTGAGAATACTTTCCGGATCACGCACAAACTCAAGCTCAAGTGTCCCTCGGGAGGAACGAGCTCGCATACACCTACGAAACAAAGACACAAACCAAAACAAACAAAGGGTTTGGGCTATTCCCTCACCCAAATCACTACCAAAACACAAGAAACTCACCAAATTGGCACTCAATGCACTTAGAATTCCCCGGCAACGGCGCCAATCTTTTGATCGCTCACGAATGCGAGGGTCTAGATATACAATTTATAACCCGACCCCGTTGTAGCACGTGGTGGGTGTCGAACGCTCGGGAAATCTACTCGATTGAGGTGCCTAAACACTAGAAAGCTGGAAAGGAGAACTTAAAACAAAGGAAAACAAAGAGAACAGTCGGGACCGACACAAGTGTCACGTCGGGCCCGATGTTGGCGACAAAGAGGGAAGTCGGGACCGACGTAGAGCAAGTCGGGCCCGATGTAGATGGTTTTGTCGAACTCAAAGATTGAAAGTAGATCTTGGGCTTTTGGGTTCCTTCTCTAGTAGATTAAGGCTTTTCCACCCCAATTCAAGCAATAAGTGATGATCGGAATAGGATCGAGGTGCTTTCACCCTCGTTCCAACCACTTCTACACATCGATCATTGGGGAAATCCCCTTCGAAGCAAGGTCTTGAGATGGACAAATGTTCACTTTCGTTACTTTGCCAATCACAAGCCTTGATTCCTTACTTTCATAAGGAATTGTAGCTCTATGTAGAGTGGGTTCCTAGATCAAGCACTCAAGGCTTATGGAATTGGGGTTTCTAGCCCAACCTAGCTAGAGTTTCCCCCCATAACCCAAGATCAAGGAGATCTACTCCATATGGCAAACAAAGAAAGCAAACAAATCACAAAGCAAAGCAATCAACATCATCAATCTCAAACCATAGCCAAATTTCATTCACAAATCAAAAGCAATCCACAGACTCCAATCCAAGGTTTCCAAATCCACAAAATCAAAACAAGGCAAAGCTAATCTATCAACCAAACCTATCAAATCTCCTTCTCCTATGCCGATTCCCTCTCTTCTCCTTCTCCTCTCCTTCCTCCTTGCTCTCCAAGTATCCTCTTGAGAGTTTTTGAGAGTTGGTTCCTTGCTAAGTGTGTGGGAACCTCCTCCAATTAGAAGATAAGAGAGCCTTTATAGATGAGGGGCAAAAGTGGTAGTTTACAATTTCGTGCCTTGGAGCCCAATCCAGCCAACGACCGACTCGGACCGACACGGAGCACCTCGGGCTCGACTTACTGGGCAAGTCGGTCCGAGGTCGAAAAATCATCTCGGGTCCGGCGTTGGTTCTAACTCGATCCATACCTCGTTCCACCTTCTTCTTGTTGGCTTTTCTCTTGTTCTTCTTCATGTCTTGCTCCTCTCTTTCCCTCTTAAGCTTGGGCCTTGCTCCATTTTCCGATTCTCCTTCAAAACGACCCTTGATCCATGCCAAAACACCTACAAAACACATAAAACGCGCATAGTCTCCGAATCTCATAGAAATACGGGAACTAAGCTAAAAAGGAACAAAACACTCAAGAAAAGGGGAAAAAGAAACATATTTACAAAGGAAATCATATATAAAAACACCACCAAATAAAGTGACATCATGAGTAGTTCTCTTTGCTAGGGTCGGGGTTGAAGCCCGACATATTTATGCATAATTGAATGAATGTGTTGAATGTTTTGATTGCCTTCTATCCTTTGAATTGCTTGTTTGTGCTTATACTTAGATGAGAGTCGAAGTAATTTGGGTTTATTGCTTGATCGAAAGAGAAAGTCGTGAACTTGAATGTTGATATTGTTCGATAACGAAAGTTTCGAGCTTTGGATTCAAAACAAGTAGAAAAGTGAATTGGTTTATGAAAGTTGATTGATTTTCTAGTTTAGTCAACGAAATTTGATAGATTTATCTTCAAAGGAATGATCTTTATCCTTCACATGAGTTTGTATGAATAGTTATGTCGTGGTAACCCTTGTCCTAGACTTTTCCCTATTTGAATTTCCTTGTTTTTACTCTCGAATAGACTCGTTACCGAGGCACACAGATCGGTACCAAGCCTGAACTTGAATCCTGATGTTTGCTCTGTTTTGGTAGAACTCCAGCATCGTTACCAACCCTAACAAGGTCGGTACCGAGGGTTGTCGTAGTCTGTTTGCTTTGTTTTGCTTTGTTTCCTTTTTTTTCGTAGTTCTGTAAACAAACAACCTTGCTTCCCATGGACGATCCTGACCTCTCTATACTCAGCGGGGTCTTGACTACAAATTTATTTGTTGTCAGTTAAAACCCTCTCAACAAATTGGTGTCGTTGCCGGGGAAGCAAAAATGTTTGTTTGTTTACTTGTGGGTTTGGGAATAGACCGACCCCGTTTTTGTTTTTAATTTTGTTTTCTTTTGTTTGTTTTATCAGCTTATGCTAGCAGGACGTCGCAGGCTCGAGTTTGATAACATCGGTTATTATTTTGAACCTGAGCGTACCCTCCACCGCAGAAGAAGAGAAAAGCAACCCATGGCGATAACTCTTGAAGAGATGGCTCGATAGATGGCTGATCTTCAAAGGCAGCTCGATGCCACAAAGATTGAAAACACCACTCTACAGGAAAGACTCGATGCCTATCCAAGGAATGCCAAGTAATACATTCATCCAAAACTGAGGATGCCAGAGTCTGCAATAGTGCTTCCGTAGATAGAGAAGACGTTTGAGATTAAGTCTCAATTTATATCCTTAATAAAACGGGTTCAGTTTGAAGGGAAACCTACTGAGTTCCCTATGGAACATATTAAAAAATTTCTTGAGTTATGTAACACTATTGCTGCTGAAGGTGTCTCACTAGACTATGCTCTATTAAAAGCTTTCAGGTGGTCTCTTACAAGAAAAGCCTTGAGCTGGTTGGAGAGCTTACCTCCTAAGTCTATCAGGACTTGGAAGGCTTTGTATGATCAATTTCTAACAAAGTTTTTCCCTCCTACCAAGACAATGGAGTTGATAAAGCGAATCATCTCCTATCACCAGCTGCCTAACGAGACCTTTATGGAGACGTGGGAGAGATTTAAGGAGATTCTCAAACAGTGCCCCACTCATGGGTAACCACCATATGTGCTCCAAGAAATCTTCTTCCATGGGATTAATGCTGAAACGAAGAACCGCATCAACATGCACACTGCATGCAGTTTTATTGAGATGGATCCCACCGCTGCATGGGAGTTGCTGGACAAGATTACCAATTACAATGTCATGTATGGAGCCCAACAACCACCTCATCCACATAAGCGTCTCTACATGCCTAATAAAGAGGAAGTTGATCATGATGTTAAGAATCAATTTCTACATGATGAGATCAACCGTTTGAAGAAACAAGTAAGTTTTCTAAAAACCTCTCAACCTTGTCAAGTGTATGGCTCGTCTACCCATAGTAGTTCTGCTTGCACTAACATCGAGCAGGTTAGAGCCGTTGAGACATATGTTGAGATGAACTACATGAGAGGTCAATACAGGAACCCGCCTAATAATTTTGACAGGCCAAACAACTATCCGACTTGGGGAAATCAAATTCCAAATCCGAGTTCTGCAGCACCCCCACCGGATAGACGACCCGCACCGTATCGACCTCTAGGCTATCAAGAGCCACCATCTTGGGTGCAAAGACTCTATGAAGGGATCAATGGAGTAAAGAATGAAATCGCCTGAGTCCAAGCCAACCTCAACAATCAGATGAAAAGATGGGAGAGTTCGATGTATGGAAGAAGAGTGTTGACTCACAATTAGGGAACCTGGCTGCACAGTTTCCAAGGCCACAAGGGCAACTCCTGGGCCGTCCCGAAGAAAACTCTAGACAGATTGCGACCGTATACCTCAGGAGCGGAAAGATGCTACCAGATCGTGTCAAAGCCAAGGAGAAGGACCCCGTTACTGAAGAAGACGCCATGGCCCAGGTCGACAACGGGCCAAAGAGGGTGGTTACCGAGTCTGAACCACTCGGTACCCATACTCCCAAGGTCTTCACCGACCCTAACTCAAGTAATTTTTCTACACCAAGCTCATCTCTTAGTCCGAAGCTCGATACCGACCCCACCTAGGTCGGTACTGATCCTTCTAAGGCACCGATCGACTCTATTGTCGACCCAGTAGCATCACCTCTCGAGCCCGTCTTGGCTTCAAGATTGGTGAAGTCTCTCCCCTTCCCTACTAAGAAGTCTAAGGACTCAACAGAAGGCAACTTTAAGCATTTCGTTAAGATTCTCCAGAGCTTAAATATTTCTATTCCATTCGTTGAGGCCCTAAGCGAAATGTCGGCTTACACAAAATTTTAGAAAGACATTCTTAGCAGGAAAAGGTCAATAAAAGAGCTTACAGATGAGGTCCGATCTATTACCCTTCCAGAAAAGCTAGGTGACCTCAGGGAGATTTGCTATTACAATTGGGATTGGCACCCACCGATTTAAAGCTTTATGTGATCTCGGTGCCAGCGCGATTCTCCTACCATT
The DNA here is from genome assembly GCA_964016875.1 of Fallopia convolvulus. Classification (NCBI taxonomy): domain Eukaryota; kingdom Viridiplantae; phylum Streptophyta; class Magnoliopsida; order Caryophyllales; family Polygonaceae; genus Fallopia; species Fallopia convolvulus. The sequence goes on from OZ024724.1 coordinate 16,100,178, forward strand.
GTTGATTTCGTCAAAAGCCAACATGGGACCGTTGGAGCCAATCAACATGGGGATATACATGGAAGATGGCTCATGCGTCAGGCCAACATGAGTTGTAGAAGATTTTCCGGTACAAGTGGGCAAATTCTTTGTTCCGAATGATTTCATAGTCATGGAGATGCCCGAAGATTCGGTGGTGCCTATCATCTTAGGGAGACCATTCCTCGCCACATCTGGTGCCATAATTGACGTTAGGAGGGGACTCCTAACTTTTGAAATTGAGGATGAGGTGGTGGAATTTCGGTTCAACCCTACAATGAAAGAGACAGATAGAGCTAAAGTTAAAATCCTTTACACCCACAATGAATTCATCGAATATGGGGACCTTGTTGGAAGACTGTTGGCAAGTGATATACTCTCAGGTCGAAGATGGGCCGAGATAGTTCCTGCAGTCTTGGTACCGATCCCATCTACCTCGGTACCGAATCTCTTGGCAGACAAAGACAACTTGGTACCGACCCCTTCTGCATCGGTACCAAGCCTGGCCGAGGATGAATAAATCTTGGCGTTTGAATACCTTGAAGAAGTCTTGAAGATGGAGACCGAAGAGCCTATTCTTATTCCAGCTGAGCCTTCTCCAACGCTCAAGTCCCTTCCAAACTCTCTCAGGTATGAATTTCTTGGTCCTAATTCTACTTTTCCTGTTATCATCAATGCTAATTTAAAAGATGACAAAGTAGAAAAGCTTCTTTCTGTGCTTAGGACACAAAGAAAAGCCATAGGCTACTCCCAAGATGATATAACCGGCAAATCCCCCTCACTTTGCATGCATAGACTACACATGGAGGATAATCATAGACCCACCATAGAGCATCAACGTAGGTTAAACCCTAATATGAAAGAGGTGGTTAAAAAGGAAATCCTTAAATTACGTGATGCTGTGATCATATTTCCTATATCGGACAACCAATGGGTTAGTCCGGTCCATGTAGTCCTTAAAAAAAGGGGAATGACCGTTATTGAAAATAAAAAGGGATAGCTAATCCCCACTAGGACCACAACTAGTTAGAGGATGTGCATTGATTATTATAGGAAGCTCAATAGTGCTACTAGAAAAGATCATTTTCCGCTTCCTTTTATTGATCAAGTGTTAGAACGCTCCCAACATGATTATTTCTGTTATTTAGATGGCTATAGCGGATTTTGGCAGATTCCCATTCATCCTGATGATCAAGAAAAGACTACCTTTACATGTCCCTATGGGAATTTTGCGTATAAGAGAATGCCATTCGGGCTTTGTAACGCCCCTACTACCTTCCAAAGGTGTATGATTGCCATTTTTTCTGACATGATAGAGGATATTGTAGTGGTCTTTATGGATGATTTCTCTGTGTATGGTTCTTCCTTTGATGCTTGTCTTGCTAATATTGCATGTGTTCTTAAAAGATGTGAAGAAACCAACCTCGTGATTAATTGGGAAAAATGTCACTTCATGGTTCAAGAGGGAATTGTATTAGCACACCTCATCTCCAAAAGAGGGATAGAAGTAGATAAAGCAAAAATTGAGCTATTTGAAAAACTACCTCCTCCCTCTTCTGTTAAAGATGTTAGGAGTTTTCTCGGGCATTTTGGCTTTTACAAACGCTTTGTCAAAGATTTTTCTAAGATAGCTAAACCACTAACTAACCTACTAATGAAAGATGTAGTGTTTGAGCTGTCTCCAGATTGTCTTGAAGCATTTTATAGGTTAAGAGAAGCCCTCGTTTCCGCTCTTGTTATGCAGTCCCCAGATTGGACCTTGCCCTTTGAAATTATGTGTGACGCCAGTGATTATGCTATTGGCGCAGTTTTAGGTCAACGGAAGGACAAAAAGCTCCACGCGATCTACTATGCAAGGAAGACGCTTGATGAGGCGCAAAGTAAGTATACTACGACGGAGAAAGAATTCCTCGCTTTAGTATTTGATTTTGAAAAATTCCGTTCCTATCTTGTTGGTTCAAAAGTGATAGTTTATACTGACCATGAGGTTGTTAGATATCTAATGGCCAAAAAGGATGCCAAGCCTAGGCAACTATGTTGGATGCGCTTATTGCAAGAATTTAATCATAATATCAGAGATAAAAAGGGAGATGAAAACTTGGTGGCAGATCACTTATCCAGGTTGCTAGTTGAATACATCACCGAATCCAAAAACGAAGTGCCAATTAACGACTCTAGATCGGACGAACACCTCATGCTGAACGAGGTTGGAAACGGCAAGACCCTCGTAACCGACTGTGGAGGGCCGAGGGCATCGATTACATCGGCAATAAATCAAGGCGCATCGATACTATAATCGGGAATCTCGATACCGAGCCACATAAGGTCGTTACCGATAGGAATATAGAAGCTCCAAGGTCGACACCGACCCAATCAGACTCGCTAATGACCCAGTCAGGTACTTTTTCTCAACCTGAACTCATTTCTTTCAATTCCATTCCTTCTTCATCTCTTGCTTCTACTTATTTTCAATCAATCAATGCTATTAGAGGGTCAAAAGTCCCTTGGTTTGCGGATTTTGCTAACTACATTGTAGGTGGCGTAATTGCCGAAGGACTAACCCCACAAAAGAAAAAGAAGTTTCTTCATGATGTCAAACAGTACTACTGGGATGATCCTTACTTGTTCAAGGAAGGAAGTGATCACCTCTTTAGGCGCTGTATTCCCGAAGAGGAGATATAGAATATGATCCGTCAATGTCATACACTTGCTACTGGTGGCCATGCAAAAGGATTCAAAACCACGACGAAGATTCTTCAAAGTGGTCTCTATTGTCCAAGCATTTTCAAGGACATACATGACTATGTGACAGCATGCGATGAATGCCAACGCTCTGGAAACATCACTTGGAGACATGAAAGTCCGCTGACTGGGATACTAGAGGTCAAATTATTCGAAGTATGAGGCATAGACTTCATGGGACCTTTCCCTTCATCGGGCCCCTATAAGTATATCCTGGTTGTGGTTGATTATGTATCCAAGTGGGTAGAGGCCGTTGCTACAAGGACCAATAATGCTAAAACTGTGGCTAAATTTATTAAAACTAACATTTTCCCAGGTTTGGCGTCCCATGGGTCCTCATCAGTGATGGTGGATCTCATTTTGTAGAGCGGCGTTTTGACGCACTTTTGGCTAAGTATGGGGTATCACACCGGGTGGCAACACCATATCATCCCCAAACTAATGGCCAAGTTGAAGTTTCAAACAGGCAAATCAAGAGCTTATTGGAAAAGACGTCGTCCCGCTCAAGGAAGCATTGATCATCTAAACTGGATGACGCTCTATGGGCTTACAAGACGACATACAAAACGCCCCTACGCACCATTCCTTACAACTTAGTGTATGGCAAGGCATATCATTTGCCGGTCGATATGGAGCAGAAGGCATTATGGGCTCTCAAAGAGCTCAATATGAACCTCGACGCAGCGAGAGCAAAAAGATTCATTGATTTGCAAGCACTAGAGGAGTTAAGACTAAAGGCGTACGAGAATGCGAGATCTATAAGGAGCGTACCAAAAAGTGGCATGATCAGAAATTGGTGCCCAAAACTTATGAAGTTGGTGATAGGGTACTTCTCTTCAACTCTAGACTCCGTTTATTTCCAGGGAAGCTAAGGACAAGATGGAGTGGGCCATTTGTGGTTCACCACATCTATCCTCACGGAGCGGTAGAGTTTATCGATAACCACGACACCATCTTTGAAGTCCACGGCCACCGATTGAAGAAATTCTATGAGCAACCCGAACCGGAAGAAGAGATTAGAGTCACTAAGGCTCTCACAGTGTCGGATTAGCCAGGTATGTTCGTCGGGCTAACGACGTTAAAAATAGTGCTTATGGGAGGCAACCCGATTTTAGTTTTAGTTTTAGTTTTGATTTAGTTTTCTCTTTATATAGTTTTTTTCCCTAGATTTCATTTAAGTTTTTAGTAGTTCAGAAGTTTGCAAGATAGAATATTTTTGGAGCTAACATGTCATAAGAAGTCGTGCTCGAAAGGCTCTAGAAAATGAGTCACCTAGGCTCGGTACCGAGCTGGGAGGGTTGGTACCGACCTGAGATGGCACGCAGATCCAACAACGCGCGGGCAGGTAAGTTCCCTAAACCTAATTCTTTGTTCTATCTCTCCTTGCCCTCGACACGCCGCCTCTTGCCCTTCTTTTTAAATACTCAGTAGCCTTCAAATCCCATCCCAAACCTCAAACCAAAACCTTCAAAATCTCAACCGAATTCCACCGGATTTCCCACCTCTGTCAATCGCACCACTCGCACCCCAATACCGATCGCAACCACTCAATAACAAACACAACCCTTGTGATTCGTTACCGGAGCACTCAAGCCCTCGTTACCCTTGCAATTAATATTTTTCTTCAATTTCTCAAATCTACGGTATGATTTCTAAAACCTAACTCTTTTCTTGAAGATTCATGATAAATTTGGGTAGTTTTCATATCTAGATCTTGTATACAAATCGGATTGCATGTCTATGTTGCTATCGTTCTTCCTTGTTCTATGTTTGGTGATTTATTCTTGATTGAATTTCAGTTCTTCTTACTTGATTTGTATTGAACTTTGATACGAAAAGCATGAAGTGACTTGTTCTTAAATTGTATAATTTTTCATCATGAGATTGGGCACTTATTAGCATGATTTGATAGGGTTTCAAGCAAGTATGGGGTTGCATGTTCTAGATTGTGTGTTTTTGTGTGGAATCGTGGTTGAAATTGTGCTAAACTACCAAAAATGTTGAGATTTGGAACTCGGAATCGCTTGCGTATTGTTCTCGCTCAGGCTCGTTACCGACCTGTGAGGGTCGGTAACGACCTGAGACTGCCCAAAACCGGAGTCCAACTCAGCGACCTCGTTATCGACCCAATTGGGTCGGTACCGAGGTAGATCGAGACCACTTTTGAAGGCAAGTATGGCGTTTTATTTTACTGTTTTGTGACTCGGCTAAAGTCGTTGTTGCCAAGATCAAAACTAAATTACCCTAAACTACAAACCAAGTATAGAATGAAAGTAAGGGATCGAACCCAAGAGAATCGGTCTTCTGAACAATCAACAAAGAACAAAACAAAGGTTTTGGGAGTTTAAGCAAACAAGAAAATTTAAGTATCAAATCAAATAAGGAAAAGCAGAGTTCATTCAATCAATTCCACCTTTTTAATCATTCGATCATCAATTCATCCACTTTTATATTAATTCCCAACTTAATTCCAATCCTTATAAAAGATTTCTTCTTGTCCACGGTCCAAGCGAAAAGATGATATGAACAAGAACGCTTAATTCAAATCATGCAAAGCATTAAGGATAGAAGGATATCAAATCATGCAATCAAGCTACGATTCTCATGCATAAAATAACAATCAAACACTCTTTCTCAATTCTAGTCCATGATCCTAGAAAAGAGCTGTTTCAAGGATAAATAAGATTGCACAAACAACAATCAAACTAATCCAAACAGTAGAATATCAATCAAATTCAACAAGTTGCGCACCAAGAGAAATCAATTGATAATCATAAAATTTAGCACAAGAGTTTTGATATTAACCAAGGGATAGAAAAGTTACCAGAATCTCACCAATTACATAAAAAGGCTTCCTTGATCAAACAAACTCCAAGGGAAATTGGTTCTCCATAATAAAACTGAAATAAAACCTAAAAGTAAAAGTATGCTAGATAATGTGTGATTACAAAGTCTGCTACGAAACTAGGCTTAAATAGATGAAATAACAACTGAAACCTAAAGATATAAATATAGATAAAAGATAAAATAAAACCGAGTTGGCGCTTCGGAAACACAGCCACCCGCGAGCGCGGTTTATAACCTCGAGCGCGGGTCCAGTAGGCTTCCCTCAGCCGCGGATCCTCGACAAACCGCGAGCGTGGCTCCGACCCGCGAGCGCGGGTCCTGTTTCTGCAACTCCTCTCGGATTCTTCTCGTCACCGCGAGCTCGGGTACAACACCGAGGGCGCGGGTCTTGTTTCCGTAAAATCTTCAAGTCGAATTAAGACTTCTGTCTTCAGAATCTTCAATTGTAGGCTTTTCTGATATTACAAATAAACACCCTAATCTAGGCTAAAACACTCAGAAATACTAATAAAAATACAGAAGTACGCTGTATTAAAACCAACATATCAGTTCGTGTGGATCTTATCTTGAATTTTCATGGTATTTTCACGTACCAAATGGCAAGCACAAGACGAGCTAACGCTAGAGCGGAAAGAAGAGGAGGACTCAAAGATCCCCATCTGCTCCACGCATGGACAATGTCGTTTTGCCAACACGGGAGCAAGTGAAGGTCTTTGATTCCATCCTTCAGAAGGACCATTTCACTAGGTGGTTCTCGAGATCAAGTCATAAGGCCATCGAGATCTATGATGATGTCAAGCACGCCTTTGCTATTCTCGGGGTGTCGCATCTATTGAAGAAGGAGGACACACCGCATTACTCGGCCCTCACCTCCGAGTTCATAGCCACTCTCCAAATGAGTTTCAAGTCCAAGACATCTTTTGGGAAGATCAAGTTCTGTTTGGGCAATGCCGACCACGAGTACACCATGGCCCAGTTCAATCAACTCCTAGACTTCCCCCACCACTCTCGGGATTACAAGGCCGATGATTTCAATGTCACCGACACTTGGAGCTATATGTCCGGAGAGGTCAATCCTTCTGCACCGGCACTCCCATGGGCAAGCATCATCAACCCCATCTTCCGGATCATTCTTCGAGTCTTGGGCGCCACATTTTGGCCCAAGAAGGAGCGTTCAAGGCCGATAAGGTTGGAGGTTGCATGCCTCCGCACCATTCTTTTCGAGAACCCCACCTCCATGAATTTGGGGTATGAATGGTTGAAATATGTCGTGAAGCACGGGGCCAAATCAAAGGAAGAATGGTGTGGGAACTTAGTGAGTCTTTTGGCGGAGAAGCTCAGTATCGACCTCACGCGCTACACTCCTCAACTTCCCCAGAAGCTAGACTCGAAGTATTGTTCTTACGGCATCTTTGTGAGGATTCAGGATGGAGTCACCACCAAGGTGCTTGGACAAGATGTGCCGCTCACTCGGGCCAAGCTGGAGTTGTTATATGTGTAACATCCCCGACCAAAGTGCATACATCATTTTGCATTCGTATAATATTAATAGCATATGCATAGCATATTGGCATGATATATAGTAAGTTTTTAAAAGTAATATTTATTTTCAAATTAAGTTTATTATATTTTAAAAAGTTTTTAACTAAAAGTTAATTAATAATTATTTCAGGGTAAAGTTTGTAGTAAACGAGATTTCAGGGTGAAAAGTGGAAATTTGCTAAAATTAAGCCGACTTAAACTCGTTATATATATCATATTGTTCTTGAAAATTCCTCACAACTTACATAGAGAAGAAGAATTATAGAGACAGAGAGAGGTCAATTCGACCTTGTTAAGAGAAATTCTTGGATTTTGTTGTTTTTGTTGGATCTAGTCCAAGATTTCTTCTATCGGGTTTTAATCTCGAAGTACAAGCGTGATTTGGTAAATTTTTAATTAGTTAATGATTTATTTAGTTTTTCTAATTTTTCCAGATCTAGATCTACATTTGCTTTTGATTTGAAAATCGGTTGATCTATAGTTATCAAATGGTATTTTCGATATTGGATTTATATTCGGTAAATGATTTCAGAGTAATTTTAGGGCTTTGCTTTGTAATGATATTAGGGAGACCTTTGATCAAGTTTTTCAGAAAGATTTGAACTAGAAAGATGTTCTTCTATATATATAGTTTATTGTGGTCAAGTTTGAAAGAACTTGGAATTATGCACAAGAAGTTATAATGCATACTGGCATTGCATTGCATTTGGAGTTAGAGTTTGTAAGAGTAAATAGCCTAATTTGCATTGGGTTACATATAGGAGCCCAAGTAATAGACCATAGTCAGAGTCAAGGAGGAGAAATATAGTATCTGCCTTAAACAGGTTAGTATAGACCGGAGATTCAACCCTGTGTGTTATATGTTCTATATGAGCTATATGGATATATATGTTTTATGAGCTATATGGATATATATGCTTTATGAGCTATATGGATATATGTGTTATATGTATTACAGTATATGGATGTATGTGTTTTATATGATAGCTTTGAAATTTCCAAAGTTGTTTGCACATAAGGTATGTTAACAGATGGCATATGAAATATGGTTACATGATGCATTTGATTTCATATCATATTGCAATGAGATTAAAAGGACCTCTAACCGCCTTGCCTTGAATTTGTATACAAAAGAGACCTACGGGTCGTACATGAGGCCTGAGATGCCTAAGAGATGGTAAATGAGCAAATGAGGCCTAAGAAGCCTAAAAGTCGGTAATGGCTAAAAAAAAGAAAAGAAAGAAAAGGTTGGTAATGGAAAAGAGTCGGTAATGGAAACCCGGGGCAGATTCAGGCTTGAACAGTTCACAGAATAAAGAATTGGAAACATCAGCATTTGCATTTGCATAGTAATTAAATTCATGTATGACATATATAATATGTATGAATATGTATATTGACTAAATGTTTGACTCTGTGTGGAATAATTGATGATGGTTTATATATACTGAGTATGCGACTCATGTAAATCACAAAACAATTTTTCAGGTTCAACTAGTTCTTACTGACGTGTGTCCGTTTAGAGGTCACATTCATACAGGTCGGCCGGCTGATGCTCAATGCAACCTTCTCCTTCTCATTTTGCATAATAGACATATGGGATGTAATAGAAGTTAGAGTAATAGATGTTTTAGTATGAGAAGTAACGACATAGGTGTGTGTGTGTGTGTGTGTGTGTGTGTGTGTGTGTGTGTGTGCAACCCTTTATGGTTGTTGCTTTGTGCTTCCATGGATAGTTGCTATATGTGAATGATCTGTTTATATAAGAAATAATTTATTACCAAGCATACGTCATAGGGTATAAGGGTGTCACGGTTAGTTTTTTATATCAAACCAGTGATATGATTCTTTAAGGGCATTCTGCATTCATGAGCATATGTAATTGACATTAGAGTTGCATTTAATTGAATAGGAATATGGAAATGCATGAGCATGATGCACCAAGGAGAGAAGGTTCAGCCGTGCCACATTAGTCTATAGGAGTACCACATGAGCATACATCTCATACACATACACCGATAGAACAGGAAGTACAAGGACCGACTATGGGGTCTAGAGGCAGGAATTTCAAAGAGCTTCGTAAGTTGGGAGCAGTTGATTTCTATGGGACTACAGATCCTGCAAAGGCGGAGACATGGCTTAAGAGAACAGAGAGAGTATTCGGTATGATGAGATGCACAGAAGAGGAAAGGTTTGATTTCTCAATATCACTTTTACAGGGGATGCTTTTGACTAGGAAGATTTTCTCACTGTTTTCAAAGATAAGTATATGCCAGAGGTATATCGAGATGCAAAGCAGAATGAGTTTTTATCTTTCAAGCAAGGAAATATGTCTGTGGCTCAGTATGAGGTTAAATTTACCCAACTATCGCATTATGCACCTGCTAATGTGGCAACAGAGAGAGATAGATGGAGGCGTTTTGAGGATGGATTATCCTATAATATCCGGAGTAAGATTACACCATGGGATCTTCTTACTTTTACAAATTTGCGTACTGCAACAATTAGAGCAGAGACACTGTTAAAGGAAAGGCAAACATTCTTCCAAAAGCAAAAGAGGGAATCATCAGTTCTTATGGGTGAGTCGAGTGGAAGGCCATCTAAACGTCAAAGTTTTTCCTCTCCAACACCAACATTTGGCAGAGGTGGCTCAAATAGTCAAAGAGGTGGACACACCTCGACTTTTGGACGTGGTGGTGATAGGGGACCAGGGATGAGAGTACAGACACGACCTATGTGTACTTATTGTGGTCGATCTCATATCAGAGAGTGTCAAGTACGTACTGGAGCATGTTATCATTGTGGACAACAAGGGCACTTTTATAAAGACTGTCCATCTAGATTCGATAGATCGAATGCTGGAAGAGCAGCATCTGAAACAACTGTACAAAATGTTCAATCAGAAGCACCGGTATGGAGTTTTGGTAGAGGTCGTGGAAGAGGTCAGAACATGTATAACACTGCAAGTAGAGGAAGACCACAAACACAAGAATCTCGACCACAGGGTCAGGCTTGAGTTTTTGCTATGTCTCAACAGGAAGCATCCAAAGCACCTGAGGTTATTAGTGGTAAACTTTATTTACATGATCTTGAAATACATGCATTAATAGATTGAGGATCTACTCATTCATTCATATCATCTACCATAGCATCTCAAGTGCATAAGAAACCTGAACCCTTAGATTACAGTTTAGGAGTACAGACTCCCTTGGGGGAAATGGTAAAGGTACACACAGTGTATCAAGATAGTATAATACGAGTGGATACAATAGATTTACCAGCTGATCTGATCTTACTATTCTTATATGAGTTTGATGTTATTTTGGGCATGAACTGGTTGTCAAGACATCATCCTAAAGTTGATTGTTATACCAAAGAAGTAGTGATAGAATCGCTTGGGAAATCTAGAGTGATTTTCTATGGTGATAGACAAATGGTTCCCACTTGCCTAATATTTGCAACAACAGCTTTTCGCATGATCAAAGAAGGATGTGAGGCATATCTGGCTTATGTTATATACTGTACAGTTGAATGTGATGAGTTTGAAGATATTCCAGTTGTTAAAGATTTTTCAGATGTGTTTCCAAAGGATCTCCCAGGATTGCCACCTGATAGGGAGATAGAGTTTACTATGGAGTTAATGTCAAGCACTGCACCGATTTCTATTCCTCCATATCGCATGGCTCCACTGGAGTTATAGGAACTGAAGAAGCAGTTACAGGTATTGTTAGATAAAGTGTTTATTAGGGCTAGTGTATCACCTTGGGGTGCACCAGTTTTATATGTTAAAAAGAAAGATGGTACCTTACAGTTGTGCATAGATTATAGAAAGTTGAATTAGGTGACAGTGAAGAACAAGTGTCCATTGCCAAGAATAGATGATTTATTTGATCAACTTCAAGGTGAAAAGGTATTTTTAAAGATAGACCTTCGGTCAGGATATCATAAGTTAAAGATAGCTAAAGATGACATTACCAAGACAACATTCAGGACTCGATATGGACATTATGAGTTTCTGGTAATGCCATTTGGTTTGACTAATGCATCAGCATCATTCATGGCTTTGATGAACAAGGTGTTTCAACCTTTTCTATACAGATTTGTGATCGTCTTTATTGATGATATATTGTTATATTCACGAAGTAAAGAGGAGCATGCTAATCATTTGTGTACCGTGCTATAAGTCTTGAGAGAAAAACAGTTATATGCTAAACTGGGTAAGTGTGAATTCTGGTTGGATCATGTGGTATTTTTAGGACACATAATATCTGGAAGAGGTATAGAGGTTGATCCTAAAAGGGTTGAAGCGGTGGTAAATTGGAAAGCACCAACTACAGTTACAGAAGTTCGTAGTTTTCTTGGGATGGCTGGATACTACATATGATTTGTTGAAGGATTCTCTATTGTAGCTGCACCACTCACTAAATTGTTGCGGAAGAATGCTCCATTCCATTGGAGTGATGCATGCCAACAGAGCTTTGATGAGTTAAAGTACCATCTAACTACAACCCCAATACTAACAATTCCTACAGGTACATGAGGGTTTGTTGTTTACACTGATGCTTCATATCAGGGTCTTGGTTGTGTTTTGATGTTGAATGGAAAAGTAATTGCTTATGCATCATGACAGTTACGACCACATGAAGTTTCTTATCATGTATATGATTTAGAGTTGGCAGTAGTAGTTTTTGCCCTAAAGATTTGGCGACATTATCTATATGGAGAAACAATCCAAATCTTTACAGATCATAAGAGTTTGAAGTATTTGATGAGTTAAAAGGAGTTGAACATGCGGCAAAGGCGTTGGATGGAACTACTGAAAGATTATGATTGTACAATCGAGTATCATCCGAAAAAGGCTAATGTTATAGCAGATGCATTGAGTAGAAAGTCTAGTGGTATGATGGCCATCATGCACATGACTTCATTGTCAGATTTAATTTCCTTGCGAGGTCTAAATGCCAAACTATAGTTTGACACAGATGGAGTACTGTTTGCTACTTTGGAAATTCGGCTAGTGTTGAGACCGAAAATTAAAGATGCACAAGTAATAGATAAAAAGTTGGCCGAAATTATAGAACATGTTCGACAAGGTAAAAATATGCCGTTTTTTATTCAGGATGCCACATTGATGTTTGGCACCAGATTATGTGTACCTGATGTTGATGATCTGAGACAGGAAATTTTAGATGAGGCACATAATGCGTCATATGATTTGCACCTTGGCACAACAAAGATGTATCATACCTTAAGATAACATTATTGGTGGCCAAGGATGAAGAAGGAGGTTGTTGAATTTGTTTCTAAATCTCTTACTTATCAACAAGTTAAAGCAGAACACCAAGCACCTACATGTATGCTGAAACCTTTATCTGTTCCGTTCTGGAAATGGGAGCGAATTACGATGGATTTTTTTGTGGGATTACCACGAACACAGAAAGGGAATGATGCTATCTGGGTGATTATTGATAGATTGACTAAGTCAGCATATTTCTTGCCTATACGTTGGGGTTGTTCATTGGATCAATTGGAAGAGATATACATGAAGGAAATTGTTCGACTTCATGGAATACCAGTGTCCATTGTATCAGATAGAGATCCTAGATTTACTTCTCGTTTTTGGGAAAGTTTTCAAACAGTTATGGGGACCAAATTGCATTTCAATACAGCTTATCATCCTCAAACCGATGGGCAGTCAAAAAGGACTATACAGACCTTAGAAGAAATGCTTTGTGCTTGTGTTATTGAGTTTCAAGGTTCATGGGATAGGTATATTCCATTGATCGAATTTGCTTACAATAATTAATTTCACAGCAGCATTGAGATGACACCATATGAGGCATTGTATGGAAGGAAATGTCGAAATCCTTTATATTGGGATAAAGAGGGTGCAGAAATTTTAGAAGGGCAGGAGATTATACAAGATACAATTGATAAGATTGATATTGTAAAGAATAAAATGAAGACGGCACAAGACAGACAAAAGAGCTATTTTGATCAGCATCGCAAGGAAATGGAATATCAGGTTGGTGATAAAGTATTCTTACGAGTTTCTCCATGGAAAGGTGTCATTAGATTTGGTAACAAAGGAAAACTGAGTCCTCAATATATTGGGCCATATGACATCATAGAGAAGGTGGGACCATTGGCATACAGATTAGCATTACCTTCAGAATTGGCTCAGATTCATACGGAACCAAGGTCAAAACGATTGAAAAATTATCCCAGTTTTGCCGAGGGAGCAACCCCGTTTTTCACCCTGAATTGGTCAAAGTATGCAGACTTTCTTACTTTTCGTGGAGGATTAGACCCAGTTTGTTTACACGGACAAAGTCAGGGAAAACAGTTAAGCTTATCAATTTTTCTTAATAAATGATTCGCGCCCAACTCATAATTGGCGAATTCGTAGGTTCAATTCCTACTGGATGCACGGGCGGACACTAAGATGGAATAATCCCGCTAATATGCCCAATGTACCTGCCGCAATGTCTTCCATGTTAGTATGTTACGACGGCAATCGATCTGATCCATCATATGTGCTAAAAGATTCAGAAGTACAACTTGCAAAGAATTTGAGCTACATAGAGGAACCCATTATGATAGTGGACTACAGAATTAAACAGTTACGGAATAGGGAAATTCCGATGGTTAAAGTGATTTTGAAGAATCATGGTATAGAGGAAACGACTTGGGAAACTGAGGATAAGATGAGAAATTCATATTCGCTTTTGTTTAATGGTAATTGATCCCCTATCATCCCGCATCATATGAAAAGATAGCAAATTTTGAGGACAAAATTCTTATAGAGGGGGAGGATTCTAATATCCCCGACCAAAGTGCGTACATCATTTTGCATCCGTATAATATTAATAGCATATGCATAGCATATTGGCATGATATATAGTGAGTTTTTAAAAGTAATAATTATTTTCAAATTAAGTTTATTATATTTTAAAAAGTTGTTAAGTAAAAGTTAATTAATAATTATTTCAGGGTAAAGTTTGTAGTAAACGAGATTTCAGGGTGAAAAGTGGAAATCTGCTAAAATTAAGCCGACTTTGACTCGTTATATATATCATGTTGTTCTTGAAAATTTCTCACAACTTACGTAGAGAAGAAGAATTAGAGAGAGAGAGAGGTGAGTTCGACCTTGTTAAGAGAAATTATTGGATTTTTGTTGTTTTTGTTGGATCTAGTCCCAGATTTCTTCAATCGGATTTCTAGAAGTACAAGCGTGATTTGGTAAGTTTTTAATTAGTTAATGGTTTATTTAGTTTTTCTATTTTTCCAGATCTAGATCTACAGTTGCTTTTGATTTGAAAATCGGTTGATCTATAGTTCTCAAAGGGTATTTTCGATATTGAATTTATATTCGATAAAAGATTTCAGAGTAATTTTAGGGCTTTTATTTGTAATGATATTAGGGAGACCTTTGATCAAGTTTTTTCAGAAAGATTTGAACTAGAAAGATGTTCTTCTATTTATATAGTTTATTGTTGTCAAGTTTGAAAGGATTTGGAATTATACACAAGAAGTTATAATGCATATTGGCATTTCATTGCATTTGGGGTTAGAGTTTGTAAGAGTAAATAGCCTAATTTGCATAAGGTTACGTATAGGAGCCCAAGTAATAGACCCTGGTCAGAGTCAAGGGGGAGAAATATAGTATCTGCCTTAAACAGGTGAGTATAGACCGGAGATTCAACCCTATGTGTCATATGGTCTATATGAGCTATATGTATATATATATATATATGTTTAATGAATTATATGGATATATATGTTTTATGAGCTATATGGATATATGTGTTATATGGATTATATGGATATATGTGTTTTATATGATAGCTATGAAATTTCCAGAGTTGTTTGCACAGAAGGTATGTTAACAGATGGCATATGATATATGGTTACATGATGCATTTGATTTCATATCATATTGCAATGAGATTAAAAGGACATGTGACTGTCTTGCCCTGAATTTGTGTACAAAAGAGACCTACGGGTCGTACATGAGGCCTGAGATGCCTAAGAGATGGTAAATGAGCAAATGAGGCCTAAGATGCCTAAAAGTCGGTGATGGAAAAAAAAGAAAAGGTTGGTAATGGAAAAGAGTCGGTAGTGGAAACCCGGGACAGATTCAGGCTTAAATAGTTCACAGAATAAAGAATCGGAAACATCAGCATTTCCATTTGCACAGTAATTAAATTCATGTATGACATATATAATATGTATGAACTAAATGTTTGACTCTGTGTGAAATAATTGATGATGGTTTATATTCACTGAGTATGCGAGTTATGTAAATCGCAAAACAATTTTTCAAGTTCAGCTAGTTCTTACTAACGTGTGTCTGTTTAGAGGTCACATTCATACAGGTCAGCCGACTGAAGCTCAATGCAAACTTCTCCTCCTCATTTTCTATAAGAGACATATGGGTTGTAATAGAAGTTAGAGTAATAGATTTTTTAGTATGAGAAGTAACGACATAGGTGTGTGTGTGTGTGTGTGTGTGTGTGTGTGTGTGTGTGCAACCCTTTATGGTTGTTGCCTTTTGCTTTGTGCTTCCATGGATAGTTGTTATATGTGAATTATTTTTTTATATAAGAAATAATTTATTACTAAGCATACGTCATAGGGCATAAGGGTGTCACAATATGTCCCGAACTGGTACGAAG
Organism: Fallopia convolvulus; assembly: GCA_964016875.1. NCBI lineage: Eukaryota > Viridiplantae > Streptophyta > Magnoliopsida > Caryophyllales > Polygonaceae > Fallopia > Fallopia convolvulus. The sequence continues at coordinate 16,116,005 of OZ024724.1, forward strand.
CCTGGACGTCTCATCCGTTCCCGTTGGAGAAGAAGCCTAAAGATGAGCCATAATTGAGTGACTGTAAGATAAGATACGATAGAGATGGTGTTGTTATGGATGAAGATGAGGCAGCTACGGAGGAGCTCGATATCGAGGGTGATGACCTCGGTACTGAGGTACTTGGTGAAGATGACGACCTCGGTAACGAGCAACCTGGGCTCAATTCCGAGTATTTTGAGGTCAATACCGAGGCATTCCACTTCGGTAACGAGCCTGCTCCTCCACCTACCGAGCCACAATCGTATGGAATAGTACCCTACAACCCGGTGATTTATCAAGACCACTTCCAGCCTCATGATCACTATCAACCACTGCCCCAACCAAGCTACACCAGTTTAAGTGTTCCACCTCCATGGGCCGATGATTTGTCTTTCCAGATGCAGCAGCTCAACTTGCAGCAGACACAGCTTAACCATCGGATGGATCGATGGGAGTCTGTGTATTCCGCTCGCATGGCTTTAGAGGATGCAAGGCATCAACAAGCGGATGCTCGTTGGAGGACGATGTAGCAACGAGTGACGGTTGTTGAGGAGCGCTGGAGGACTATGTATGAGTTCATGGGAAACTTTGAGCGCCAATTTCCACCACCACGGAGATAACTCAGCTTTCAAAGAATGTTTCTTCTGCTTCACAGTTTATCTTGTGAGTTTCTTTCTTTTCCCTATTCTTTTCTTTTGATTTGCTTTATTACAGTTGGGACACTGTAATTTTAAGTATGGGGTAGGGAGGGAAATGAAAACTTGCTTGCTTGGTTGTTTTGTTGCTTGTTTTGTTCTGTTTCTTGTTTTAAGTTATCTTTGTTTTGAAAAAAGAAATAAAAAGTCACAAAAAAATTGAAAATTTTGAAAAATTCCAAAAAGATTTTAGAATGGATATGAATACCCTGTCTTTTGGTTCTATAATAGTTAATTGCTTGCACGACCATGTAATTTCCTTTCAGTATGTTTTTGATGGTATAGCCTGATTCTTATGAGGAAATTGTTTTTATAGAGGAATAACATTTGATGAAATTGAGCATGTATAACTTTTAGCATGAGTAGTTGCAATCCAACAAAAATTGCCACCTTCTAAGTTGTTTTTGACCTTATAGGGAGAACATAAAAAATCCATCTTCTTTTTTTTTGGTTTGATTTACTCTCTTTATGCATATTATCTCTTGGAATTGTGATAGTTATCTATTTCTCAAGACCCGTATAAGATTTTTAGTTCATTACTTGTGAAAGTCATATGATAGAGAACTTATTTTTCATAAGCTCTATTAATCCCTATCCACCCTTACATGATCCTCTTTTTGACAACCAATTTGAGCTTTAGCCTTTTATTGTTGCTTCACAAAATAATTCCATAGCCGAGATAAGCTTGACCCAATTAGGGATTAGGACTTAGTTAGAGAGGTATGTTGTTGTAGAGTGCAAAAGAGATGTTTTGGTTCAAAATAAGGGTTTTGGGGAGGGTAGATTGGAAGTCTCTTGTTTTATTTTGTAAACAGATCTCTTGGTAAGAAGTGTGCGCAAAGAAGAAGAAAGAAAAGGAATGATTGGATCGATACCAGCCTATGTGGGCTCGCTACCGATGGTAAAAAGGAAGGAAAATCGAGGAAAAGGAAAAAGTGAAGCTCGTTATTGACCCTCATAGGTCGGTATTGAGGTAAGTCGAGAAGAAAAAAATTCAAAAAAGAAGAAGAAAAGGAGAAGGAAGATTTGTCGTGTGTTTAAAGTAAAAACCAGAGATTCTTTAAGTTTATATGAGGCTTTTTAGGATTGATTGGTGAGTGAAGAAAGCGCTTTAATGATGAGAGTGGGTTTGGTATATGTTTATAATATTTTTTGTGAGATGTGTGAGATTTTAGGAGTCTTTGATTTCTGGATATTATTAGCACCACATGATCAAATTGTTTCCACTCCTATTGTTATTACCAAGCCTCGTTACAACCCGGCCGAACGGGAAATTCTATGAAGTTTTTCATTGAGCGTAAGTTCTCTTGATGATTTTTGCTTGTTTTGACAATCTTAGGTGGAGAGTTTGGTGATATAAGTTCCAATTTCTATGAGTTCTTGCATATAAGATTGAGTTGAAAGATGAATTTATAGCAGTGAAACACACTTTATACTTGGTGAGGTTGGGTTATAGTTGCTTATGTCTATTAGTGCTTATATATGTGTGATGACATTAATAGTCGTTTGCTATTTTTGCTATGTTTAGATGTTGCTTTTGAGATGAAGACTATTGCTTGATGAACATGATGTTTGGTTTTGGTTATTGTTTAGTGATTGCTTGATGACAAGCAAGCCTAAGTATGTGGTATTTTGATGTTTGTGTTTTTAGTATAGTTTTAGGTGTCTTTCTTAGGTTCTTTAGTTTAGTTTTAGTAGGTTTAGTTTTAGTTTTGTGTATTTTTGGATATGTTTACATATTTTGTGAAAAGTTTGGAAGCTACTTCGTTTTGTATCTTTTTGTAGGTTTTTGAAGATGACTGGAGTGTTTTTCGAGCAAGTTGAAGTCAAGTGGTGAATGATAAAGTGCATAGAAGGAAGGAAAAGAAGGATATGTCTTAAAGATCTCGAAGAAGTCCAAGTGAAGCCATGAAAAGTGCAAATAAACCCGAAACAGAGAGCTCGTTACCGACCTGTGCAACAAGTTTTTATTCAAGGAATTCAGCAAGTGTCTACCGACCCTGCGCAGGTCGTTACCGAGGTGACCTTTGTCGGTAGAGAGGCGCCGACTTTCGGAGATTATATCTTTTATCTTGTAATATTTTTGGTTTAGAAAGTTTTTATCTTTTAGATCTTTATTAGATAGGTTTCTCTAGTATAAATACCCTTGTTCTAGTTCTAGTTTGAGAGGTTAGCAAGTCGTGAGAGGGATTAGTTTGTAGGAAGGAGATTTCGACTCTGATTTAATCGATCGATCGAGAGAGAGAGAGAGAGAGAGAGAGAGAGAGAGAGAGAGGGTCGTGATCGAGTTCGTTGTTCTTGTTCTTCGTTGTTTCGAGTTTGAACTTGGTTATAAGACGAGATTTCTTTAATTTCAAGTAAGTTTTACTTTTCAATGTTTTCTTTCAATAAAGTTGTTTGTTTAGTTTCAATTATGAGTGAGCAGTTCTCTTTTCTAGGGTCGGGGTTGAAGCCCGACATATTTATGCATAATTGAATGAATGTGTTGAATGTTTTGATTGCCTTCTATCCTTTGAATTGCTTGTTTGTGCTTATACTTAGATGAGAGTCGAAGTAATTTGAGTTTATTGCTTGATCGAAAGAGAGAGTCGTGAACTTGAATGTTGATATTGTTCGATAACGAATGTTTCGAGCTTTGGATTCAAAACAAGTAGAAAAGTTAATTGATTTATGAAAGTTGATTGATTTGCTTGTTTAGTCAACGAATGTTGTAGATTTATCTTCAAAGGCATGATCTTTATCCTTCACATGAGTTTGTATGAATAGCTTTGTCATGGTAACCCTTGTCCTAGACTTATCCCTATTTGAATTTGCTTGTTTTTACTCTCGAATAGACTCGTTACCGAGGCACATTAATCAGTACCGAGCCTGCACTTGAATCGTGATGTTTTCTTTGTTTTGGTAGAACTTCAACATCGTTACCGACCCTGACAACGAAGGTACCGAGGGTTGTCGTAGCCTGTTTTCTTTGTTTTGTTTGGTTTCTTGTTTTTTTCGTAGTTCGGTAAACAAACAACTTTGCTTCCCATGGACGATCCTGACCTCCCTATACTTAGCAGGGTCTTGACTACAAATTTATTTATTGTAAGTTAAAACCCACTCAACATTCATCAGCCTCATAAACCTCATGATATTGTAGCACCTTCTTGATGAGTCAGTAGTAGAGAAGAGCATGTTGAGTACTGTCCTTAACAAATTCCATGTGGAGAAGCAACAATCTAGCAAAGTTGACAGGTTCCTTGTTGAGAATTTTGTCCATGACAAGAATGTCTTGGATCATAGTAGTGATCCTCTTTTGCTCTCGGGGAATCAAGTTATTGATCACCCAAGTAAAAAGAACATTCCTCTCGGCACACATTAAGTTGGTGGCAAAGTAAAAAGAAAATTCCCCTTGCCATGCACCTCTATGATATTCAACAAATCCCTTGTATGGCACTTTCAGAAAAGTGGCTAACTCTATACTCGACAGTGTAAATTTTTCTCCATTAAGCTCATAATGACCCTTGGTTGTCTTTTCCATGTCTTCTACAATCAACGAGCTGTAGAATTCTCTAACCAACCCAGAGTTAAACTTCTCTTCCTCATGAAACATGATATCCCAGCCTTGAACAGATAGCAAATCAGAAACACCCTTTAAACCTATTGACTTGATGAACTCATCATCCATGATGAGTTCCTTAACGAAATCTCACTCAGCCATATTACTTCCCTCACCTTTGCTTTCTCCACTACCCTTTTTAGGTTTCCCACTAGCAGCAAGTCGTCCACTTGACTTGGTGGGTGCCTTTTTACTTTTTTGGACCTTACTGTTTTCTTAGACATAACTGATTCACCACCCTCGGATCCAACGGGTATGGGAGTCGATTTTCTACCCCTTTTTCTGTAACCTCAGCACTAGATCCCCTAGTCTTTGTCTTCTTTGACTCCCTGGTGATCACCCCATCATCCTCATCAGATTTTTCAAACTCAAATAATTGCTTAGCGATCTCTTATTTTGATTTTTGCCTAGATGTCGACGCAACAGATTTCAAAACAGAAAGCTTAGGATCACTGGGAGTAACTTGTTCAAAATCATCTTGACCTTCGATATTCAGTGGCAGAAGAGGTGAATCGGGGTTGTCAATGGGGTCGATCACCTTGCTTGGGTCAAGAACTTGTTCAAGGTCATCGACATGAGCGTTTGTTCCCGCCAAGTGCAAAGTAGTCGTCTTCTCGCGACGACTGGTTCTGATTCCTTTTCTTGAGACTCCATGGCCTCGATTGATTTCACTACCTCCTGAACGGAATCGAATTCTCCTTGCATGCGTTGAGACTTGGAACTCTCAACTCCAAGCATAGAATCGGTCTCATCTCGCTCGTTTTCTGCGGGTTTTTGAAGAATTGGGAAGAGAGTTTTGTGGAGATGGAGGAAGATTCTATGTCGAGGTTTGAGTGGGAGGGATTTCTTGAGGGATTGGAAGAGATTCAGTGGGATTTTGAAATGATTAGCCTGGTTCTTGATTTTGGGTTGATTGAGGACCTTCAAGCATCAATGGTGAAGTGGGTTTGTTGGCGGTTTGGATGGCTGCTAACAGCAAAGCCATGGTTTGAGGATCAACCACTTTCCCATGCTTGAGAGCTAGGGTTCGTGGAGTTTTAGTGCCACGAATGGGGGATGAAGGGTTAGGGTTTGATGCCATTGAACATGAATGATTGAAGCTTTGTTTGGGAGAGAAGAGGAAATTGCAAAGAGATTGAGACGAGCAAGAGAGCAAGAATAATGCAGGAGAGAGAGCGTACCTTTGGAGAAAAAATCGTCTCAATATTTATGTTTGAACTGTAGATGAGTTGATGACAACTAGATCATTGCAATATCTTTTATTCAATGCAACTGAAAAGATGATTTCTTTTTCAAAAGATTTCCAGAATTTTGAAAAGATACCGTTGGAGAAAGTCGATTCTTGTCTTACTCCAAGATTGACATTGTCAACCTGTTCTACGTCAACCACTTAACCAGCAAAAATTCCAGATAAAGGATATCCTTCATGTGATGCACATTGACTAACCTTACTCAAGTTGCCAACATCCATTGAAAAGAGAATACGCCTGATTCTTTGGGGTTTTACACAGGGGTGCCAAAAAGAACCAGGGGAAATAATTTACGTGGATTTGTCAATCATGTGGATAAGTATTCGTTTATATCAAAACCCATAAAAGTAAGCTCATAGAGACTCCCTAACATAGTAGGCTTAAGTAGGCTGTAGAGTCAACCGTCATTTGTGCTTATATTGAGGGTTAAGTACATCAGGTTTAGACTCTTATGGGCTCAAAGAATTGTTTCAATATGCACTTAATACATAACTCAAGAAGAAAAGAATGAAGACGTTGTGATGTGCATGTTTCATGAGTATGTAACAACGAAACATTCAAATTTAACACCTCAAGATTATACAACTTTTGAATCATAAATAGAATATCTAATCTAGCCAATCATTGAGGGAAAATAACTGGGAAATATATTAGTTTAGGGAAATCATACCTAGATCCATGCGGAGCTATACGAAGGGTTCACGATTGAGAGCCTTAGTGAATATGTCAGCACGTTGTTCACTTGTCCGGCAGAAATCCATGGTCACCAACCCTTTCTCAACACAATCACAAAGAAAATGATGACAAATCTCGATATACTTGGTTCGTGAGTGTTGTATAGGATTCTTTGAGATGTTGATGGCGCTTGTATTGTCACATAGAATAGGTATGTCATCATACTTCAAGCCAAAGTCATGGAGTTGTTGCTTGTGCTATAGAAGTTGGGTGCAACACGCGGCAGCGACAATGTACTCATCTTCTACAGTGGAGAGAGCAACTGAATTCTGCCTCTTGGACCCCCATGACACAAGACATGGTCCAAGAAATTGATCCATCCTAGAAGTACTCTTACGATCAACCTTGTTCCCAACAAAATCAACTTTTGTGTACCCGACTAGAGCAAAGTCACAAGAAGTTGGATACCATAAGCACAAATCATCAAAACCTTTGAGATACCTTAGGATTCTTTTAACAGCCTTGAGATGAGATTTTCTTGGACCGGACTGAAATCTGGCACATAAGCAAACATTAAACATGATGTCTGGTCTACTTGTAGTGAGGTATGGTAGCGAACCTATAATACCTCGATACAGAGTTTGGTCAACCTTCTTTTCATTCTCATCTTTTGCCAAAGAAGTAGTAGGAGAGATAGGTGTGTCAAAGGATTTTGAATTATCTAAGCCAAACTTCTTGACACACTCCCTAGGATTATTTTGTTGATGTACTCTTGTACCTTCACTTTCTTGAGCAACTTGAAGTCCTAAGAAGAACTTAAGTTCACCAACCATACTCATTTTAAATTCAGTGTCCATGAGTTGGCGAACTTCTTCACAAGTTTATCAACTATAAAATAGAGGATGATGTTGTCAACGTTGACCTGCACAACTAGAGTATGCTTTCCCTCTTTAAGAAGAAAAAGAGTTTTATCCACCTGTCCTCGAACATATCCGTGTTGTAGCAAGAACTGAGAGAGCCTGTCATACCAAGCTCACGGCGCTTGCTTCAACCCATAAAGTGCTTTGTTGAGTTTAAATACATGATCCGGGTGGGAGACATCTTCAAAGCCTGGGGTTTGTTCTACAAAAACTTCTTCTTTAAGAAAACCATTCAAAGAGGACGTTTTGACATCCATTTGTTGAAGCTTGAAACCGTGATGAGCTGAGTAAGCAATTAAGAGGCAAATTCCTTCTAAACGTGCTACAAGAGCGAATGTCTCATAATAATCTATCCCTTCTTGTTGGTTATACCCCTTAACCACAAGTCTTGATTTTTTCCTCACAACGTTTCCAGAATCACCAAGCTTATTTCTGAATACCCACCTCGTTCGAATCACAGTTTTGTCTTTGGTCGTGGAACTAAGTGCCAAATCTTGTTTCTCTCAAACTGATGAAGTTCTTCTTGCATAGCACACACCCAATCTAGATCCTTTAGGGCTTGATCCACATTCTAAGATTCCATAATAGAGAGAAATACGTTGAATGCGCAAAAATTCTGAAGTGATGAACGTGCTTGAACACCTTTTGAGTAATCAGAGATGATGTTGCTTACTGGGTGAGCATCTTTTTGCTAATAGTTCAACTGAAGTTGAGTGAGGTCAACCACCTCACTATTATGACCCTGCTCATTTTTAGTATTATTTATCTTTGCGGCTTCTTCACTTGGATCAGACACAACATCATCAGAATCTTCATTTTCTTCTGCCTCTTCCAAAGCAGACATATTAGAATTCTCTGCGTCATTCACCTGTTCTGGGTTGTCAACAATCGGACTTTGGAAAATCTCAACAACTTGATCTCCAGACTCATCACAAAGATGAAAACCTATATCTCCTTCATCTTTTTTTCAATAGAGCTTCCTCCCATTGTTTTCTCATCGAACACAACATGAACACTTTCTTCTACTTTCCTTGTTCGCTTATTGAAGACTTTATAGGCTTTGCTATGTTGAGAGTAGCCCACAAAAGTTCCTTCATCACTTTTAGCATCCATCTTGCCTAGATTATCCTTGTCGTTGTTGTGCACAAAAGACTTACAACCAAACGTCCTTAGGTGGGCGACATTCGATTTTCTTCCTCTCAACAGCTCATAGGGTGTCTTCCCCAAAAGAGGACGTACCATAGCTCTATTCAGCACATAACAAGTAGCAGTGATAGCTTCACCCCATAAATTCCTTGGTAGACCACTCGAGATCATTAGAGTTCTCGATATATCCTCTTAAGTACGGTTCTTTCTCTCAGCCACACCATTCTGCTGAGGAGTTCTTGAGGCTAAAAAATTGGGACCTACACAATTTTCTTTGCAAAAGTCTAGAAACTCTCAGCATTTTCAAATTATGTGCCATGATTAGATCAAATTGAAACCAAAGGTACTCCAAGCACCTTTTCTGTTAATTTCCTCCACGCACAGAATTCTTTGAATACCTGGTCTTTAGAGGACAAGAAAAACATCCAAGTATACCGCGAAAAGTCATCAACAATAACATAAACATATCAATTACCTCCTTGACTTTTCACACGCATAGGTCCACAAAGATCCATATGAATTAATTTTAGAGGCTTAGATGTACTTGCCTCCTTTTTCGATTGAAATGAAGATCTAACTTGTTTCCCTTTCACACAAACTTCACAGATTTCATACTTGTTTGGATCAACCTTAGGTAATTCACATATTGATTCCTGATTTTGAAGTTTGTTGATAAGTTGTAGACTCACATGACCAAACCTGTTGTGCCAGAGGTTGGCAACGTCTTCGATCACTTGAAAACACAACTTTTCTTCAGGCAAGAGCCAGGGAACAACTTTATAAAGATTGTTCTCACAAGCTCCCTTCAAAAGAGTCTTACCTGAGCTAACATCAATTACTTGACATCGATGAGAATCAAAAACTACTTGATAGAGATTGTTAGCACATAGTTGGGAAACACTTAAAAGATTGTATCTAAGACCTTTGACATAATTGACGTTGTTGACACAAAAGTTCTTAATATTCTTACATTCCCAATGCCTACGACTTGTCCCTTACTATTATTACCGAAGGTGATGTTGCTACCTTCTTGTTGATGAAGTGAGATGAATGACTCAAAGCTTCCCATCATATGAGTTGAACACGCACTATCGAAGAACCAAGGACCGCTTTCTCTCACTTCATTTTGCAAGGTAAACATCAGTTTTTACGAACCCAGAGTTGTTTACAACTCTTTTGTGTTGGACAACGTGCATATTTTCAAAACATCTTTCAGTATAAACTCTCTCAGGATATATGGTAGGCTCACGTTCATGAGCATCCCAAAGTCCATAAGATTTGCTATCGCTTTTCTTTTCCTTGCACTCATGTTGAAGATGATCTTCTTTTCCATAATACCAACAAGTTTTATGACTCTTAAGACCAACATACTTGTTGTACCCAAGATAGTCCGGTTTGTTGTTAATACGAGCTTGAAAGTCAATTTTTGATGGCTTCAAGTTCTCAACTTGTTTCTTCCAGATTTTGTGTGCTTTCTGGCCTGAATACCAAGGTCGCTTACCATTTTCTAGGTTCCCCACCTTTGAAGTAGAACAACTTCCCTTGTTGTTACATACATGTGTGTTACCTTTAGGTTCGGGTGGACACAGCGTTTTCAAACCCTTAGGCACATAGGAATATCCAAGTCCAGGTCTTGAAGTTAGAAACGTTTTAGCAAATTCTTCAGCAGCTTTCTTAGCAACAAACTCTTCTATCCATTTTTCCTTTTTAGACTCATTACTTGCCTTCTCATATTCAAGGTCATTGACTAACTTAGCATTACCAAGTTTTAACATGAGATATTTCTACTTTAAGGTTTGTTACTTTCTTTTCTAAGTCATCCACTTTCGTTTTCAGATTATCACAAGTTTTAATTGCAAGAGACTCAGAAACAGATGACTTCTTCTTTAACTTAGCACATTTGAGTGACCAACCATGATTATCATCTATTAAATTAGAGATATTATCTTCTTTTTCTTCAAGTTTCTCACTGAATTTGATAACTTGGGTTCCCAACTTCTCAATGATAGCATGCAACCGTTCTTTTGTTTTGTTGGTCAAAATAGATGAAAGTTCAAAATCATACACCTCTTTTGGAGCATCTATAGCCATGAGACACACTTCTCCTTGTTGACTTGCCACATCTTCAACATCGGAATCATACCAAGTAGCCAACAAAGCGCTTTTGTCTCCTTCTGACTTCCTTTTGACACAATTTCTTGCAAAGTGTCCTTTTCTCGAACAATGATAACAAATCACTTCCTTCATGTCTCTGACAGGTTCTGTCCCTTTAGATGTAGTTTTACTATTGCGATTCCAAAGCCTTTTCATGGCTCTTGAAATGAATGCAACTTCTTTGTCACCGTCAACTTGATCATCATCACCTTGTGCAAGATCGAAGGCCCTTTCAACTTTCAAGGAAATGTTTTTAACCTTGTCAGTTTCGAGGCGATCATCTCGTCTTTGCTTTATTCTTCCATACATAGTCAACTTTCCTATGACATCTTCCAAGGTGACTGACTTGGTCTCACTGTTGGTTAGCAACGCAGCAGCAACTTCATTCCATTTTGCATTGAGCCCTTGGATCAACTTTCTAACATGCTTCCATTGAGGAAGCTTTTCATCAAGAGACTCAAGTTGGCTAACCACAGCTTGAAATCTTGAGTGATAGTCACCCAAGGATTCATTCTTTTCTTGACTCATTCATTCATACTCCCTTTCTAGAGCAATGATGTGATCCTTCTTCACATCATCATTTCCTTGGTGGAGCCTTTTGAGAACATCCCAGATTTGCTTAGTTGTCTTGTACTGGACAACCTTCTTCAAGTCTCCAGGGGTTAGATCATGGTGAAGAACCTTCTTGCACGAGCATTCTTCTCTAACTTCTTGTAATCAGCGTCACCATAGTCCTCCTTCTTTTTCTCTTCCTTTCCATCAACAGTGAGAAAAGTTTTAGGAACCATCTCGATAACCTTCCAGAGTTGTCCATCGAGTGAGCAAATATGGGTCTTCATTTGCTTGACCCACCAATCATACTACCAGCTTTGAGCACTGGTAGCTTCCAGAACGAATCATTAATTGTTATGTTTGTCAAAGTCATATTTCCTGTAAATTAGAAGTACTACAACAGATCTAGAGCCAAACTCTAATACCAATTGTATGATCATGAGTACGTCTAGGTTGTCGACCTCAACTAAGTCATCAACCTCTTAAGTAAATGCAGCGGAAATAAACTACTCATGAACTATTCTCATATTTTATGAACTGTTATCATGTCACAGGTATTGTATGGTATTTGCTCCCTTTACTGGCCTTGATCATCATAAAAAATGTGTTACATTTGGTGCTGGACTTTTGCTCAAGGAAGATATAGAATCTTTTGTTTGGTTGTTTGAACATTTTAAGAAAGCAATGGGGCACGATCCAAGAATTCTTGTGACTGATCAGGATGCCGCCATGAAAGTTGCTATTGAGAGAGTGTTTCCTCGTACCCGCCACCGGCTTTGCATGTGGCACATTATGACAAAAGTGTTTGGGAAGATAAAGACTGAATCTGGTGATGTGGATGAGTTTAGGCAACAACTCAACATTATAGTGTGGAGTCATAAGATTGTACCAGCTGAGTTTGAGGCTAGGTGGTTGGAGTTGGTTAGTCGTATCTCCTCGAAGAAAAGACGATGGTTTGATGACATGTTTTCCATTCGTCATTTCTGGATTCCAACTTATTTCAGAGACGAAATGTTTGGTGGATTAGTTAGGACTACTTCCATTTCAGAGGTTCAGAACAGCTTTTTCGGCCATTTTACCGACCGATATTTTAGGCTTTGTGAGTTGGTGATGCACTTTGAGACTGCCATGGAATCCCAAAGACAAACTCAGGCCAAGTTAAACCATGATTCTACTCATATGGTTCCAGATCTAAAGACACCTCTACAATTAGAGCGTCATGCAACTGATGTTTACACAATTTCTGTTTTTTAAGAGGTCCAGAAGGAGATCTTTTCTGCATGCTTCTCATGTTGCATTGACACAATAGTTCTAGAAAATGGAAGTAATTTTTTGGTATAAAGGAGGATGGCCAGAGTGTAGTTCAAGTTGTTTATGATTTGCTGAACGATGAGGTTATTTGTGGGTGCCGAATGTTTCAGAGGATCGGTTTACCTTGTCGTCATATGTTCGTGGTTTTCAAGAACCTTGGTATGGAATCGATTCCGACAAAATTCGTCCTTTCACGTTGAACAAAAGCTGCAACTATTAGCCCGATTTTTACAATTGATGGTGCTATTGTAGAACAATGTGCTGCCATTGAGGAAACACAAGCCTTAACGAGTTCAGTGATATCAGACTTTTATAGTTGCTTAGGCATATTAGAAGATCATCCTCAACTAATGCAGGCATTTTCTTCTGTTATCAAGGAGCAAAAAGAGAAACTCGTGTCTGGTAGTAGTTCTTCATATAGTGACAAATCAGTTAATGCTAGGAGTGTGGAGTCATTAGCTGGTATTAGTATACCCAGTGAGATTCATGTACACCAACTTGAACAAGCTAAGAACAAGGGTTCTGGAAAGCGCATATTGGGTGCTAGGGAGAGTGCAATGTCTTCAAGTAAAGCTGGGAAAAGGCGTTGTGGAAAATGCGGGAAAACGGATGGTCATAATATTCGTACTTGTGTTGGGAAGTGATTTGCTTTATGTGGTCCAAGATTAAACATTTGAAGTTGAAGTTCTCTATTTGTCCTTTATAGTATTTTTTATGTGGTTTTTGAGATTAAGTTGTTTGTTTTATGGTACTTTGTGTTTGAGAAATTACTTTTCTACATTGTATTTGCTTTTAAAGTTGTCTTAGAACACTATGAACCTTCGCGTAAAATACGCGATGAACCTTCATGTTAAACACACTGAACCTTCGCGTTGCATACAATGAACAATCCTGTTAATGAACAAAAATGCTCAACCTGCCTTGGTTATTTGTCTTTTTGTAGTGCTTCTGGTTTGTGTGTTCCAAGTAAACTGATTCTTGTTTTTTTTGGAAAAGCACTGATTGTTTTTATACATTTTAGTGTTCCATGAACCGGTTGTTTAATATGCATGAACCTCAACGTTTACCATAATGAACCTGTAAAATACCTGAATGCACTCAACGTTTTACCATAATGAACTTGTTTGTTTAATATGCATGAACCTACACGTTCAACACAATGAACCTTTTGAAATACCTGAATTCAAAAGAGATTTCACATTTTTTTACTATGCATGAACCGTTTGTGTAATATGCATGAACCTGTGAAATACCTGAATGCAAACCATAACTCCTTAAAAATGATATTCAAATTTAACCTACACGTTGAACACAGTGAACTATATGGTCAATAATCATGAACCCATACATTCAAACTGAACCATAGTCATCAAACATTCTATTACTTCTAGTTAGCTGTCAATTTGCCCAAAATCCTACTGTATTTTCCAAACACTTAGCCATAGTCATCAAAACACTTAGCCATAAACTGTTGTGCATACCTAAAACAAAAGTACCACTACCTAGTAATAAACTAGTTGTCCAAATCCTACTAAATCATCTAATTTACATATTACTTCTTCTGTTTTCCAATCTTGATCTTCAACTTCTTCACTTGTTTCATTGTTTCCATCTTCAATTCATTAACATCTGAGCTGATGATTGCATGGATGTACTTCCCCCTTAGAATTTCAATGCTCTTTTCTGCATTTTTTTCTGTGAGATCAGTTTCCCATTCTCCAGTAGCGGACCCCATATATGTCTCCATATGTCTCATGGCAAAAATTCCCAAATCTGCGTTTTCACCAGAGTTCGCCCATGGGATATGAACCGATGTTATGTCCTTCACTCCTTCCTTGACTTTGTTCTTCCTTACATTCAGAAAGTTGATTCCTAGACAGTTTACCACCATTGCCCTCTGGAAAATTTGAATTACAAAGAACCGTTATAGTAGTTACCTATGAACCATTACACAATTAGTTATGAACCTCTGATTTAATACATAAGCATCTAAACTTACCAACTGGTTTGGAGTTTCTCCATAGCGTTTTTGGATTGTGTCTTCACTCCTCACACTATCCAGTATTTCAACCGCTGGGTTCTTCACGTTGAAGCTCATGACATAGTAGTGGTCATCTTTTGCTTGGACTGGGATCACAATCTACAAAATCATAAATATATGTTAGTTTTTCTTTTTAATGTAATCAAGTTGTATCTAAGTGTCAAGTTTTTTTATTGTTATAGCTTAATTTACCATATCAATATCATTTATTTTCCGCCCTGGTACCACTTCAACAGCTTCTTTTAGGGCTACTGCAAAATCAGACTTGTGCATATCATCTCCCTATAAGATTGCAAGGAAAAGCACATTAGAGATTTCATTTTTATGGCTATTTAAAAGTCATTAATGTTTAGCCACATACCTTTTTAAATACATTACCAAATAGTCGTTCGGGCTTTTCGTTGCATTTGAATCTTTCTAGTCCATTCAGGTGCTTTGCCCATGCATCAATGACTTTAGGATCTGGATCAACATCCATAGTTGAGAGGTTGACTCTGAGAAGCTCTAGCCCTTTGAACTTGAACATCTTATCCTGTTCACTATTGTACCAAAAAACCATCAATAATTATTTGAATTACAAATACCGAATCTTCAGAATTTCACTTTTTAGATATTTTAGTTCTTACTTTTTATCTTCGGTGTTTTCTATCACATATTTCCAAACTGTTTTTTTGCTCCTCATTCTGCTTTTCACTAATGTTGATTATTCTTAAGAGATAGGGACTTCTCGTGGTGTCACCAGGTTTAGTGATTCTTTTTCCACGCTCTTCTTTACCAGATTTGCCCTCCGATGGCTCTGTTGTTTTTGCCACCTTCATTCCCTTCTTCTATTTCAAGTTTAAATACATGTATTAAGAATTGAAAAAGTCAATTATTATGAACCTCAACAATTTATAACATGAACTGATAAGAAAAGTTTTATGAACTTACACATAATAAACTAACCTTCTTGTTGTCAGTGACCTTATTTGTTGTCTCCTCTGTTGGTTTATCTGGTTCATCCCTACGAGGCTCAATAAGCACTTCTTCATTTTGTTTTTCTGCTTCATTGATGGCTTCGTTGTTTGCTTCTGAGTTAACAACATCTGGGCTGATTTCATGTGTCAACAGCCTAAATGTTGGTGGTGTGATATCAAAGCTAACCTTCCTTTGCTCTTTTCCAGCCTTATTACCTTCACCAAAGCTAACTGTCTCTGCTTCCTTTCCAGCTTCAACTCCCTCTTTGTTGTTTCCTCCAACAGTTGCATTCACTTCATTGTTCTCCTCTCCCATTTCATTGTTGCAATTGAAGTCAACAATCTTCTAAGCTTTCTCAACTCTCTCTGAAGCATTTTCAACTTCTTGTAAGATCTTCAACAACTCCGGGTCTGACCATATTGGGTGCTGAGAATTCTCCCAATCTTCCATAAAATCATTCGCAGGGGGGCTTTCATTGTTTGGTGTGCTAATCCACGCTTTTGCATTATTCAACATTGTTTGAAGTGTTTGATCAGCCTTGAATTGTATTGGGATCATTTCAACAGCATCAGCCAGATCTACTATTGCATGCGCCAATCTCATCTTTCTCTCGCAAACAATTGAATGCAATCCTGCAATATAATCCATGCATGTTCAAAAACAGAATGTGTAAATTGAAATAAGATGCTCATGAACCTAACCGAATATTCTAATGAACCACATGATATGAAATCGTGCACCTACTTATATGTTCTAATGAACTGTATCATGATCCAAACTTATATGTGCTCATGAACTAGAATTTGTAAGCTCTAAGTCTAACCTGAGCATTGATAATCATGAACCTGAGCATTCAATAACATGAACTTATGTATTTTTATGTATTTGATGCATGAGCTTTTTTCTTTTAATGTTTTCATACCTGCAATGTTTTTGGTATTATCCTTTCTTCTGTTGCTTCTTTTTGCTTTTCCTTCTCCATGGTATCTTGATGTATTTGGGAGGGTCCTTCTACTCCATTTGTTGGTTCATCCAATCTTTCAAGTATGCGACCCAAACCAAATCCTCCAATATCAACCGCTTCTTCATTCTCTCTACTTGTTAATCGGTCTTCACCCCAGTTTATGAAGATAGGCAAGGACCTTGGGTTTTCCTTGCCTAAAATTCTTACTCTGTCCACATAGCAGAGCTGGATAAAAATGAAAGTATGAGGTTATTATATGAGAAATAAAAGTGATGTTAAATAAGCACAGGATAAAACAATTGATGATAAGAGTGTACTTACAATTAGGAAGAGGATTGGCCCTTTGAAGAACCCTTTCTTGTTTGCTTTCCAGTCTCTCTTTGTTGCAATCAAACTCTTGAAAACAAAATCACACCAATTCATCTGTGGTATGTCCTCAACATTTTCTATTATAAACTCCCTTAAAACTGTCCCTTTTTGGTTGCTTTCAATGAGTGAACCCACAAAGTAGGAAATGAAATGGTTCTTGAACCACACTTCATCGTCTTCATTATCTTTCCATTGTTCTATCTTTGTTGCTATGTGGCCAGGCCTTACTTCAGAAATCCCATTAAACTGTTCACTCCAACTTTGCCAAATTTCCGGTGCTTCCTTTTTGTCCTTTCTTACCACTGGAATGGAGCCTTTGGTGATCCCTAGAACATTATGCACTTGTTCTGCATTGATGTAGAAACCCTTCCCATTTTTGAGCTTCAGTCTGCACTGGACTTCATCAAAATTGTCCAACACCCAATAGCCAAGGTAGTGGGGCAAATCAACTATGTTAAACCTTAACAATTGCCCAAACCCCATTTTCCTGACTATTTCCTTCTTCCTATCACTCAGCTTGCTCATGGTCTCCACAAAAGACTTTCCAATGTTTCTTGTGAACAAATAAGGGTATTTGGTACCCAATCTACCCTTTATCACTAGTTGATCTCCCTTTCCTCCTCTTTTTTCATGCACTTTCTATTTTTCTTTTTCTGTTTTTGCATCAGTTTTGTCCACTTGTTGATTTTTTTTACTCTTGAAAGTTTTAACATTCTTCCCCTTTTCTTTTGAAGTTTTCTGACCAACCTTGTTTTTTGCTACAACTTTCACCATTGTCTTTGCAACCTTAATTGGAGTCTCAAAGTCATCTGCACTGTCATCATGATCTCCACCATCCAAGTCTTGGTATTCACTAACTATATCTTCAGTGTCTACATCTTCACTAACTGTGTCCCTGCTCGTTGCCTTTTCAGTTTGTCCTTCTTCATCACTTTCACTTTCTTCCATCTCTGATAAACTAGTAAGAGCAGTTGAAGGTGGGTTCACTCTCCTTGCAGGTTGTTTGAGGCGTGGGCTTTGACGTTTTTGTACAACTTCTTGATCTATTTTTTCCCCACTCATTGCCTTTTCAGTCTGAACTTCTTCATCGCTTTCACTTTCTTCTATCTCTAAGGTGCCGGTAAGAGCAGTTGAAAGTGTTCTCATTCTTTTCATAGGCTGTTCGAAGCGTGGGCTTTGGCGTACTGGTACAACTTCTTTCCTTTTTTTTGTATCTTTGGGAGTCACAACTGGCACATTCATAAAAACAACAATGATTAAATTACATGTAAGGTTATATGAAAATTATAGGAACCTAACAACATAAGAGTATAAACATTTAACATGAACCTTAAATTAGTTAGTTATGAACCTAACATCAAACAACCATGAACCTACAATAAGTCTGTATTTTAATATGAACCCTATCAATTCCAATTATGAACCACTACAAGACCAACTATTAACCATATTTAAGAAATGAAACTTTAAATGACATATTTTGAACATAGAAATTGAACTATATGAACCTTTTTTCGAGGGAGTTTGTTTTTGTTTTTGGACAACGTCTTGTTTTTTTGCTCCTCCTTTCTTTCTTAGCTCTTTCAACAACAGCCCCCTGTGTTTCAGTTGAATCAAACAATATTGTTTTAGATTTTGTAACCAAAATGTTGACATCAATGAATAAATTAGTTATAAAATATGAACCTAGAAAGGAAAAATCTATTACCTTCAACTGTCATTGTTCCATATGAAAGTTGTATTTGCTTTGAAATTTTTCCTTCCTTCTGAACTGGTTTCTCAATCTCCGTTCTTTTCTTTGTTTTCTCTACCTTATTTTGATCACCTTGCATCATTGAATGAAAATCTAATGTGAACCCTAAACTAATTTTTTATGTGGTTCAGTGTTTGAACCTTAATATAAATCTAATGTGAACTTGAAAGCAATAACATTATGAACCTTGTTGCATTTGAGTTTGGTCTCTATCTTTCACTGGAGCAATTTGCTCTTGTGTGTGGTCTTCTACAACTGGATCTATAAAATGGTATTCCATAGAGAAAAAAAATCAGATATATGAACTTTGACACTATTTAATATGAACTTGAAAAAACAGCTTAAAGCACCTTTTTGGTTGAGAGTTTGATTTTCCTCTTCATTCTCAACTCTCTTTGTTGGAGCACCATGGTCTTCTATTTGGTCCTCATCTAGTCCAACTATTGTACCTTCAACTTGTAAATCTGAGACTTAAATTAGTGAACCTTACGTACTCTTACGGTGAACGTTAAAGTTATGCAACATGAACCCTTTTAACCTTGAATTTACAACTTCACTAATGACAATAAGAAACCAGTTTTTGTGAACTTTTCAAAACTGGTTTGTATGAACTCGAAAATAGAAATCGACGAACCTTTTTGTGGTGAACAAGGGTGATTTTCCTCTTGGTCCTCTACGCTCTTTGATGGAGCACCATGGTTTTCTAGTTTTTGTTCATCTACTCCATCTATTGTGCCTTCAACTTGCAAATCTGAGACTTAAAACAGTGAACCCTAAGTACTCTTACGGTGAACTTTAAAGTTATGCAACATGAACCCTTTTAACCTTGAATTTACAACTTCACTAATAGAAATTGGAATTTAGAACTTGCATATCTTTTGAGAACTTTTCAAAAACTAGTTTGTATGAACTCGAAAATAGAACTCGACGAACCTTTCTGTGGTGGACAAGGGTGATTTTCCTCTTGGTCCTCTACGCTCTTTGATGGAGTACCATGGTCTTGCTTGTTTTTGCTCGCATTTTCAACTATTTGCTCCTCCTCGTCTTCAACTTGCATATCTTTTGAGATGAACCCTAGAATTTAGAACCTTAGATTTTTAGAATTCAGTGCTTTAAATGACGATTCACTATAGAAATTGGAGAATTTCGTACCTTCTTCTGTTCCTTTCTCCATGTATTTGCTTGTGAACTTCGTTAATGGAGAATTCAAAACTTCTCACTTCTTTCGCCTTTGAACTTTCGGAGTTCGGAGGTTCGTGACGGTTTTCGACTGAAAATGTGAGAAATGGGGGGAGGAGTTCGTGTTTTGGGGTGAAGGGGTAGTAGCGACATTTGAGAGTAGAAAATACTGAAATTACCGCGCGTGCCATTGTAAATGAACACGCCCCTTTTTTTATTTTTCTTTCAAAATCGTCTCAATCCATCTACACCGTTAATACCTTCCATCTAACGGCGGAGATTTGCTCGCATTATTCACCCTATGATATTATTCCACGAGAGCGCCCCTCCATCATTTATTTCGTTCAATTCCATTGAATTAATCTGGTGAATTGGTTCGTTATAGTTCATACACCGTCTTGTCCAGGTTGGTAAGGAGAGAAAGTGGGTATAATATTCGGATTTATTAATTGAACATTAATCATGTCTATGTGTACAGTGTGATACTTGTTTTCATATGTACGTACTTAAGTTGATTTTAGTAGTTCTATGTTTAAATAATTGTACATATATATCGAGGGCTAAAAGTATTATATCCTGTAAAATATTATGATTGATTTATACTTGATATAATTTCAGATTTTGGACTAATTTGGTTGAAACAACATGCTGCCAAAGTAGTCTCTGTTGTGTAGATTAATTTGATTTGAAATATAAAGTTTTTAGGTGTGTTCTTATTTATGCGAATATCAATCAGCCCAAAGAAAGGTTGATGTTTGGCTAGATAATGAATATACATGTGATAATAAATATTTATAATTATAAAGTTATTATTTATATGAATAATAGTCGGTCCAAAGAAAGACTATTGTTTGACCAGATTTGTTATCAATGTTTGATTATTGCGTTGAGAGTATCATTTACAATTGATATTTTAGTGCAAACACTAGATGTCAAGTTGTGCTAGGTATCTTGTATGAAATTTATTTTCTATGATTATTAATTGCATGTTTTTTCTTGTTCTCTGTGTATAGTTTCAGCAAATGCAAATAATATTTCTGCTCAACTTAGTTCCATTCCTATGCTCAATGGGACAAACTTTAAGGTCTGGAAAGAGAATGTGGAAATCGTTCTCGGATGTATGGATTTAGATCTTGCGCTAAGGACTGAGCGACCCGCATTGAATGAGGATCATTCCAATGAAGCGAAAGTTGAAAGGTGGGATCGCTCTAAACGCATGAGTCTAATGATTAAGAAGTGTTCCATTCCGGAAGCGTTTCGGAGCTCTATTTCTGAGAGCACTAAAGCTAAAGAATCCCTTGAGGCAATTCAAGAATATTTTGCCAAGAATGAGAAACCAGAAGCAAGCAATCATTTAGCTGCTCTGATTTCTATGAGCTACAAGGGAAATGGAAACATAAGAGCAACCCCAACAAATTCCCTATCACTTTCTTTAAAATGGAGAACCAACTGCCAAATTCTCCAAAAAAAAATCAACCCAATTCCAACAGATTCTTCATTTTGGAGCATTGCATTTAATACTTTTTATTTTTACCATATAAATTATTGCACATTACTTAATTAATAATTAATTAAATTTTATCTTACTTATGGATAAAATTTTTTTAAAATCTTAAGCTAATAAATGATAAATTATTTATTATTCGAATTATAGGGAAATAAAATATAATAGAATCTTACCTAATAAATAAAAAATTATTTATTATTTGACTAACAAGAAAACAAAATATTTTAAAATCTTAGACTTAAGAATGATAAATTATATGTTATTTGACTAATAAGAAAATAAAATACTTTAGAATCTATTTATTATTTGATTAATATAAAAATAAAATAGTCTAGAATCTTAGACTAATAAATGATAAATTATTTGTTATTTCACTTATAAAAAAAATAAAAACATTTCTAGAATCTTAGACTAATAAATGATAAATTATTTGTTATTTCACTTATAAAAAAAATAAAAACATTTCTAGAATCTTGATTAATAAAGTGATAAATAATTTATTATTTAACTAATAAGGAAATAAATATTTATAATTTTACATATAAATATTAACATTTTTTTCATTTCATTCAAATAATCAATATTTTTTCATATTTGTCTCAATTTAAAAAAAATGCAATTGCTTTTTGGTTTGTTTCAAGAAAATGCATTTTAACCCTAAAAAGAAAAAAGAAAAGAAAAAATAAGATTTTGGGGATTTGGAGATCATCCTATATTTGGGGAAATCTCTACCATATTTGGAGAATCTCTCTATAATGGAGAATGAGATGGAGAAACTGTTGGGGCAAAAAAGTTGCCCAAATTTCCCAAAATTCCAATTTTCAAGAATTTGGGGAATTTGTTGGGGATGCTCTAAGGGAGTACATCATGGAGATATCAAATCTTGCTGGAAAACTAAGGCACTAAAGTTAGAGATAAATGATGATTTACTCGTGCATTTAGTTCTTCTGTCTCTTCCTACACAATTCAGTCAATTCAAAGTGAGTTATAATACTCAGAAGGAGTAATGGACTCTTAATGAGCTCGTCTCACAATTTGTGCAAGAAGAGGACATGATCCATAGAGATAAGACAAAAAGTGTTCATTATTCATCAGGCTCTCAAAATAACAAAAAGAAGAAGGCTAAGGATATTGCAGTTGGGACACACTTGCAGAAAAAGATGAAAAAGCAAGGTGATGAACTCACTTGTTTCTTCTTGAAGAAAGGTGGACATATGAAAAAATATAGTCCTAAGTACGCCGCTTGTCGTGAAAATAAGGGTAAATGTCTTACTTGTAACATCCCCTTCCTACCCTGGAGGTATTACCGCAAGTAACCCCGATTAAGACTAAACCGAAGCTACCCAAGGCTTTATACTAATTGTACAAACTAAAAACAAGGTAAATGAAATCATTTAAAACCTAACAAAATTAAGTAAAACTTTACAGCGGAAAAATACGTAAAAGGTCTTATACAAACCTTAACTTAAAAGAATAAATAAATAGAACAACCTTCTATTTAAACAAAATCTTCATCAAGTCTTCCTTGAGTTCTTATTTCTGAAACTCAGCTTCGCTTTGAAGTAGTTCAATCATGATCTTCGCTCAAGTATAGCCATTGGAAACCTTTCTTCAACTTCTGGAGCTTCAAACATCTGAATCCGCCTCTTGACTCAACTTCCAAGAAGAACCTGAGGTGTCGTAAACCAACGGTGGACATCAGCTGACCATAAAAAGAAAAGAAGGTGGACGGGTTAGTCTAATGAAAGACTAGCAAGCGGAGAATCTAACTTGGTTCTTATGGTTGTAACTAAACATATTGGCATCCAAATCCGATTAGACTCGGATTATGATCCAACAATTAGCAGTCTTATAGAGAATAAGAAGGAGACTCGCATAACCAAGAGAGAGAACACCACCGCTTGTGGTTTCTTTTAAGAAGCAAAAATAATTGTTGGGAACTCATATTAATCACATAACATTTTGAAAAGCCTCCATCGACTATTCAGATTAACTTAATCAAAGTTTGATTAAGAATCATTCATAACCGGAAGCAAGAATGGCCTTCCCACTGGACGAACCATTCAGGTATATTAATGTGCCTAACGCACTTATCTTATATTACTTTCAAAACTTTTCACAAACAGGTTGGTGATTCATAATCGGCTCGAACTACTACCGAAATATTTTGGTATTGTAGAGATCAATGGAGTATTTTCTCCATGGTCATCTACCCTGTACCAAAATCACAGGACTTAAGCTATCCATGATCTTTCATTTGCATATGGTGAGGTAGAGAACAGAGAGGCCTATTACCCTGTCGTCTACACTGCACCGCCAATTGCACTTAGCTAGAGTGCGCATCACCCCTCTCACACGAAGAGCAGGGGAAGAGTCATGACCCACCATTAGGATTAGGCCCCTCCTAATGTAATATTCATTTAAAGAGAGGATATGGAACCACGTTCCCCTCCCTGAAACTACCTTAATCACAACAATGTCTCAGCGTGAGACAGTATACAAGGTCACCCAAAACGGACCTAAATCTAGTTCTACCGCAAAACTGAATAAACAACATGGTCATTATTTCTAACAAATATAACAACCTATCATATTTTAATAAGCACACAAGTTGTTCCCAACACAAATATTAAATGGGATTCAATTCCTCATTTAATAACCATAATGCAAGAGAGAACCGTCCACTTGCCTTATAAGGCGTGCTCAACGTTCTCAGCGATTCCAATAGAAATCTTTATCATCCTTCTGACAAATACAACCAAAGGATTTCTCATCAACGAGCTCACAAAAACACTTCTTAGTTGTATTCTCAACTCCTTCAACATCCTAATCGATAAACGATTTAATTTCCGAATATCGATATATAATAAATCCTTAGTTATCATGCTTCAAGGAGCCATCTTGGCGGAATTATAACTAATTATCCGCTTCACTTTGAAACAATTTTCTAAATAAAAATTGTTTCATTAACAACAGTTCTTAAAGGTGACCAAATCTCGGATCAAACGGATTAACAACGAATCCCGAGTAATTATCCAAAGTCCTTTACCTGCCAATCGGTATCAAACCTTGTATTCGCTATAATTGAAGATCCGGACATCCGTTTCACGAGCGGTTTGAACCTGTGGGACCGTATCAACGTCAAGATTATAAAAACCATAAATTTAATTAGCAAAGCAGAACCAAAAGGCCCTTACGATGGCTCTGCAATCAACCCGCTAATTAATTTCAATCGTATATACCTTCACTCGAGCCCATGGCTCGTTTGGCTCGATAGTGGCTTGATCCCCGAGCCCGAGGGGGGCTGGGCGTTGCCCGACGGCGGACCTTGCGGTGGGTGGCGGTCGGAGAAGCTAACGATCGCTGGCGACGTCGCTTGGCGAGGCTAGAAGAGGAGACCTTGCGGTGAAGACGTCCTTCGCCCCGAGTCCGTTGTTCCGACCTGATTCCGCTCCCTTTCCTTGAACGAGGCAGAAGCAGCCCATAAAGAAGAATAAAAGAAGAAGTAGTGAAGATGAAGATGGAGTGGAGGAGGCAAGGAGGAGGTAGCCGGCGGTGAAGATGCACTGAGCCCGTCGTCGTCCTTATCCTCTCGTTCCTTTCTTTTCAAAACAAACAAAGTAGACTTTGACGAGGCAAGAAGAGATATGTCAGCAAAGAAGAATTATATCTCACTTTTGGTTCCTTCCTTAGAAAGCAAAGAAAGGCGGTTTAACGAGATTTCCCGTTTTGGAACGGGACTCGCGTTAAAGCGGTAAAATTATGTACCTCGGATGGAAAAACTCACTAAACGAAAAACGTCACCTAATTTATGTAGACCAATAAAACCAATTTTCCATGATTTTATCACGCTACCCTCAATTTTTAAGGCTTCCGTTTCGTATTTTAAACCCCTTCTATTACATAATTAAAAAGACGACTTATATTATAAATATTCTTTTTCCACTGAAAAATCCTAGAATTCACATTGATCCATAAAATCATTTCTTTTTGATTTTAGGATGTCACCAAGAATTTTCTAGGATTTAATCTCCAACGAAAATATTGGATTAAGCGTTAAAACGGACAAAGAGGTTAAAAGGATATCCGAGAAAATTTCAAAAATATCCATAAAAACCACAGTTATTACATCACTTTGGTTTGTTCTGAAGCTAATTTATCTTCTTTGCCTATTGACACTTGCTGGGTAGAATCTGGTGCTACTACTCACATTTGTATGTCAATGTAGGGTTGCCTATGGAGTCGACCGCCAAATGATGCTGAAAGATTCATCTATGTGGACAATGGCAATAAAGTTCATGTGGAAGCAATAGGGCATTTTAGACTACGTCTAAAGACTGGTTGTTATTTGGATTTAATGGATACTTTTATAGCTCCGTCTTTTAAGCGAAATTGGATTTCTATTTCCTCTTTGGACAAAGGTGGTTTTAATTTTGGTTTTGAAAATAGATTGTTTAGTATCTCTTTGAATTCAAATGTTATTGGTACTAGTACTTTGATGGATGCTCTTTATATGCTAGAAGATGTTACTTCCCATAATGAAATCCTGCATACTAATTCAAAAGGTACAAAACGTAAATTAAATGAGAATTCTGCATCATTATGGCATAAGCGTTTATGTCACATCTCTAAAGATAGAATAAAGAGGCTTGTGTCAGACGGGATTCTTGATTCCCTTGATTTAACACACTTTGAGGTCTGTGTTGAGTGTGTTAAGGGGAAATTAACAAACACAAGGAAATTAAGTGCCAACAGAATTACGAAGGTCTTAGAACTAATTCATACAGATATTTGTGGTCCATTCCCTACAGCTGCTTGGAATGGTCAACAATACTTTATTACATTCATTGATAACTACTCCAGATATGGGTACTTATATTTGATAAGTGAGAAATCAAAAGACTTGGACGTTTTTAAGTCTTATAAAGCTGAAGTTGAGCTTCAACTTGGAAAGAAAATTAAGGTTGTTAAATCTAACCATGGTGGAGAATACTATAGTAGATATGATGGATCAAGAGAACAACATCCAGGACCATTTGCTATCGTCCTAAAGGAATGCGAAATCGTCCCACAATACACTATGCCGGACAAACCTAGCATGAATGGTGTTGTTGAGAGACGAAACAGAACACTTTTGGACATGGTGAGAAGTATGATTAGTAATTCTTCTTTACCTGAATCACTTCGGGGAGAAGCATTAAAGATTGTAGTATATGTCCTTAACAGAGTACCTAGCAAAGAAGTAGCTAAAACCCCATATGAATGTGGACTGGGAAAAAACCTAGCATAAGGCATTTACACCTTTGAGGATGTGCAACTGAGGCTAGGCCATATAAGCCTAGTGAAAAGAAATTGGACTCTAAGACAGTTAGTTGCTATTTTGTGGGGTATGCAGAACGCTCCCGAGGATTTAAGTTTTATGATCCCACTACCCGATCCTTCTTTAGGACAGGAAATGCCAGATTTCTTGAGGATGTAGAATTTGGGGGGAAAGAATTGAGGGACGTCACTTTTGAAGAAGTTGTCCCTATAGAAGAGGAATTTATTTCTCTGCCTAATGTGGTTATTGAAAATGATCAGGAAAAATATCCTGACATTCTTCAAGAACCAGTTCAAGTTTTGGACAACAATGAAGTTCCTCCCATAGAGCAAATTCAACAACCTCAAGAAGTGCCATTAAGGAGGTCTAATAGAGAGAGAAGATATGCAATTCCGGATGACTACATTGTGTATCTTATGGGCGTGATTCCGGATGAATATTTTGCGTACCTTATGGAACAAGAAGATTTTGCAGGAATTACAGAGGATGATCCAATCCATCTTCGTGAGGCTCTTTAAAGTTCTAATTCTCTAAAATGGATCAATGCCATGAAAGATGAGATGAAATCCATGAAAGACAATGACGTTTGGGATCTTGTCGAGTTGCTAAAAGGTGTGAAACCCATTGGTTGCAAATGGATATTTAAGACCAAAAGGGATTCTAAAGGCAACATCGAAAGATATAAGGCTCGTCTAGTTGCGAAAGAATTCGCTCAGAAGGAAGGTATTGACTTTAAGGAGACTTATTCTCTAGTCTCATCTAAGGATTCTTTTAGAACAATATTGGCACTTGTAGCTCATTTTGATTTAGAGTTGCATCAGATGGATGTAAAGACAACGTTTCTTAATGGAGACATTGATGAAACGGTTTATATGGTGCAACAAGAAAAATTTTAAGTCCAAAGATTCGAAATCTATGGTTTGCAAGTTAAAGAAATCCATCTATGGTCTTAAATAGGCTTCAAGATAGTGGAACCATAAATGTCATCAAGTGATTGCCTCATTTGGTTCTGAGGTAAATAAGCTTGAAGATTGTGTCTATCACAAATTCAGTGGGAGCAAATTCATTTTTCTGGTGTTATATGTCGATGACATACTTTTGGCTTGTAACGATATAGACTTATTGCATCAAACCAAGAGTTTTCTCACTAGAAATTTTGAGATGAAGGATCTTGGGGATGCCTCTTTTATTTTAGGTGTAAAGATACTACGAGATCATTCTCAAGGTATCCTTGGGTTGTCACAAAAGAGCTATATCGAAAAGGTACTAAGCAGATTCGGTATGAAAGGTTATGCATCGACAGATACACCTATAACTAAGGGAGACCAGTTTAGTCTCAAGCAGTGCCCCAAACCTGACCTTGAAATAAAGGAGATGCAGAAGATTCCTTATTCCTATGTGATAGGAAGTCTAATGTATGCTCAAGTTTGTACTCGTCCCGATATAACATTTGTGGTGGGACATTTGGGAAGATACTTAAGTAACCATGGATTGGATCATTGGAAAGTAGCAAAACGGGTTATGCGGTATTTGCCGAGAACAAAGGACTTCATGCTAACTTATAGGAAATCGGACAGTTTGGAGATCGTTGGATATTCTGATTCCGATTTCGCAGGATGCCTTGACAATAGACGATCCACTTTAGGTTATGTTATTGTATTGGCTGGATCGGAGGAGCTATATCTTGGAAAAGTGTCAAACAGACGCTTGTAGCTACCTCAACCATGGCTACGGAATTCATGGCTTGCTTTGAGGCATCCATTCATGGTGTATGGCTGCGTAATTTTGTCACCGGGTTGCATGTGGTCAATGGTATTGAAAGACCGTTGAAGTTATATTGTGATAATAAGTCAGCAATTTTGTTCTCCAACAACAACAGAAGCTCTATGAAGGAGAAACATATTGACATCAAGTTTTTTTCATTGAAGGAAAAAGTTCAAAATGGTCAAATTTCCATAGAACATATCAGGACGAACTTAATGCTAGTTGATCCGTTGACCAAGGGATTGTCTCCTAAGGTCTTTCATGTTGGCATCTTTTATAATACCTTGGTCTAGTGGGAGTTTCTATGAATTTTAAGATAAGTTTATGCATAATATGGATGTTATGATTTTTATTCATAATGTATTTCTGAACTTGTTTATGAAGTTTTGGGTTGATCTCCAAATTAAGTAGGACTAGTTGGAAATAGACATGTTGTATGGAATCACATTGCATGTAATTTCCATGCCACTCATCCATACTTGATCTATGTCATTGAGTATAGTAGTACGGTGAACACGGAAGGTTTAGTTATGATATTGGTTAACGAATGTCGTCGTGATCTCATATTATTATACGAGATGGACCAGATTGATGTAAAGGAGAAGTCTGTAAGTTTAGCCAAGACGTGTACATATAACGAAGTTTGGGTAATATAATTATTTTTGGTCATATGTAGCCCTAGTGGGAGATTGTAAGATTATTTTAATCTTATTTTATGGGCTTACATATTATATACAATTATATTAAATGGCTAAATAATTAACGGGTTTATTTAA
The DNA here is from genome assembly GCA_964016875.1 of Fallopia convolvulus. Taxonomy (NCBI): domain Eukaryota; kingdom Viridiplantae; phylum Streptophyta; class Magnoliopsida; order Caryophyllales; family Polygonaceae; genus Fallopia; species Fallopia convolvulus. Next base: position 16,144,957 of record OZ024724.1, read on the forward strand.
GTGATTCGATTTATGTAAAAGAACCCTCGGATTTCTAATTAATGGTATGGGCCCAATGGTGGATACCGGATTTGGCCCAATAGGCTTAATGGGATCCTTTTTGGCCAAATAAATAGAGACTAGGTATATTCCCGAATACACCAATTGATTCAGTGCCTTTTTATGTAACTCTTAGCATCAGAGATAAGGCAAAACCCTAGATTGGTTGAGGAAGATTACGTACCTGCGGCTATCATTAGCTATCGTTTGAGACTCCGCAACAAGTTCGATCGCTACCATGGATTCAGGTATTTAACTAGAGTTCTTAATATCTTAGTATGTTCGATCCAAACTTCTCAAGAGGATTAAAATCCTAAGAGTGTGATTCTTAGAGGGTGACACTATATCTGACTTGCACCATCGAGCAGGACGAAATAGCTTTTAAGACAGCAACTCTCGTACCACGACACAATTTCTGTTTTCTCTGAGAATTTGTTTTCGTTCTACAAATTTCATTAAATTAATACTAGTTTATTACTAACACCAAACACCCCTTTTCACGTTTAAGTGTTTACTCCAATATCCATTCAACAAGATACATCATCTAGTTCCTATATCCGAATTAATATTAAACACAAAACACCCCTTAATGGTTTGAAGAGGGTGGAGTTTGGTATTTGACTCAAAGAGGAAATCCTTCTAAAGATTTTTCAATTTGATTATATTTAAATTTGTGCAATATGACCTATTATATAGGTAGCTTTCGATCATTGGGTAGACTTAATATTACACGGAGTAACGGGAGTATTGTACCTGCTACCAGTGCATATATATTTCCATCCAAAGACAACCTAAGGATTTGTTCTTGTTATAAACCCTGGCTGCAAGCTAAAGAATCCTATACCTATTCTCTCTTTTTATCATAGTACAGTACAATATTGCAATTAACATCATAAATTAATTTGAGCATTAATACAGCTCCCAATTGCTCAGATATGATTGTAAAGAGACAGACAGATAGAGAAAGACAAAGGTGTGGGGTGGGCCCCGCCAGGAACTGCCCATATTCAGGCAAACCCTCCTTTAATTTGACCCCACACCACACCCCTCCAAAATTAAAACCCCCACTTGCCCATCCAACCCTAATCCATTTCCTTGTAACTCGATCTCGATCGATCAACAACTCACTCTCATAAAACTAGCTCGCATCACCGCCAAAACACGAAGAGTGCAAATTTGCCAAATCTGCTCAATTGGAATCAGATCTTGGTGCTAGCTTGCTCACGCACCTAGCTAGTTACATAGATCCAGAATTGCATATACACTTAAAGGAGAATCAAATTAATCTGAGCTTGCAGCTAATGGATCCGGTGGCGGCGTCCGGCCACGGCCACCCTTTCCACCTCCACCAGCAATTCCACCTCCTCAACAACTCCGACGACGTCGACAACCAGAGCGCCTCCAACAAGCGCGACCGCGACGCGGACGGAGGCGGAGGCGACTCCGAATCCGGGGGCGGCACGGGATCGGGAGAAGGAGGGGTGACGCGTCGGCCCAGGGGCAGGCCCGCGGGCTCGAAGAACAAGGCGAAGCCGCCCATCATCATATCCCGGGACAGCGCCAACGCCCTCCGCACCCACATCATGGAGGTGGCCGACGGCCACGACGTCATGGAGAGCGTGCCCGCCTTCGCCCGCCGCCGCCAGCGCGGCGTCTGCATCATGAGCGGGGCTGGGGCCGTCGCCAACGTCACCCTCCGCCAGCCCGGAGGGCCCGGGTCGGCCGTGGTCTCCCTCCAAGGCCGATTCGAGATCCTCTCCCTCTCCGGGTCGTTCCTCCCGCCCCCAGCCCCGCCCGCCGCCACGGGCCTCACCATCTACTTGGCGGGCGGGCAGGGGCAGGTCGTCGGGGGCAGCGTGGTCGGGCCGCTCATGGCCTCGGGTCCCGTGGTGGTGATGGCCGCGTCATTTAGTAACGCGGCCTACGAGAGGCTGCCTTTGGAAGAAGAGGACCACGGAAACGGAAACGGAAACGTCCCACCGTCGATGAACCCGATGCAGGGGCTGGTGGGCGTCGTTGACCCGAGCTCGGCGACATCGGGCATGTTTCAAGGGATGGGGTCGGCGGCACAACCTCCAAACCTTCTGAATTCGATTCATCAGCTGCCAGGAGAAGGTTACTGGGGTGGATCAACGGGACGAGCCCCATTCTAAACGACGTCGTCCCGGAAAATGTGGATCGAAGATTGCTTAATTGTGGTATGTGACGTTGAAGGCTAGCTAATATTAATCTATACACAGTTGGTTCATTTTGGCGAGTCGAGTCTTAGTTTGTGTGCTTCTCTTTGAATTTTTTGTGGTGCTATCTATGCTTCAATTCAGTCAGAGGTTAATTAGGACTTACCGTATTTAGTTTTTAGCTGATCGAGTTGTAGAAGCTAGCTAGGATCAACTAGTTACTCTTCATATATCGAATGTGATATACCCTGAGAATTTAATTTAATTTTAGGGTTTTACAGCTTCCTTCTTCTTTTTCTTTCCCCGTTGCAGTGAGTGATTAATTAACTGCTGATCGAAGTTCAAATTATGCATTTTCCCAATGAATGTGAGTTGTTGTTTGTGGAGTTTTGTGTTGCTTCTTCTTATGCATATACAGTACTTGATTAAAAGAAGTACATAATTACTAAGTTTTAATTAAGAAGGCTATATATATATATATATACATTATTTAATTTGTAGCATTGTAGATTAATTAGTTCCCTTTTCATGGGTCTTGATTGGCCAGCTCTTTTCCCTTCATTTTATGTGAATCAATGTATACCAATATTGATCGCTTCAGGGAGCTTGCTTGTCTCTCAATATATTTATCTAATTGAAACACGTACTAGTAAATCACATGTAAAGTTACTCATATCGCGAGCTATAATTAACTTCCAATACAAACTGACGAGGAGGAAGACATCGATTAATGGTACGGTTGGCAATTCAAAAATATCAATCTTAATTAGTACTCCCTCCGTTTCAAAATAGTTGTTCATAGACAAATTTGCACACATATTAAGGAAAAAAATTTCTCCCAAAATTACCCTTATTAAATGGTACTACTCCTCCTAAAAGTTGCTTTGGAAAAAGTGTATATAATTAAAGTGGTGTAATTATTAGGGGTATAAGTGGAAAAAATTTATGTATGAATAACTATTGTGAAACAAGAAAAATAGTGTTTATGAACAACTATTGTGAAACGGAGGGAGTAAGTATCTTAGTTAATTGTGATTAGATTACAAGCCCGTTTATAAAACAAATAAATTACCTTCTCCTCCTCCTCCATTTTACATGCGTTTTTATTACAAGCCCGTCATTGTGTGAAATTCGCCCTTATTTATATATCATCGGAGTAGTATTTTTTGGGTCGATGTGGGGCCTAGCCCATTAATGTAATATCTCAACAATCTGTCAACTATGATGTTTGAGCTTTTGATTCCCGAGCTTGTTATGTAGGAAAGTCAAAGTTGAATTGAATGTGAAGATGGAAAACTGGGAATGCGGGTCTTCCTCTCATTTGGGTGTTTAATTGGTACATACGTTTGCATATGTATATAAGATCGAGATCGATGTAGGAGCCACCTACGTAAGTACAGTAAGTTTAAATGTGAGCTGTTTGAATAGTACTCCGTATGTAATAAATAATAATACTCCGTCAGTGATTAATTATAAAATATTAAATAGCGTGGTACATACGTGTTAGCCCAATGCAAAGTCTGAGGAGGTGTGAAATGACCACATTCTCTGAACTCAATTGGCTGAATGGGTGGGGGTGTGGTGTGGTGTGTCTTCGGTTTCAGTGTATCGCCTCTTATCTTATCTCGATCACGGAACAATGCAACATCATCATTTCGGGGTTGGAGAAAAGCAAGTGTGTCTATGCGTAAAGTAACAATCATTTCTAATCTACTTGCTATATTGTGCTAATTAAATAAGCATTAACTGTTAATTGTCATACTATGTTTGTCATTTTTTAGGGTCTACTTTTCAAATCTAATCTATTTCTATTATTTCCATTTTAAATTTTGGGTGAACCATAGTTAATAGGGGACGATATGAATCGAACTGAAAAACGCCGAAGCAAGAGAGAGTAGCAAAATACAGAGAAGCACTCAAACAAAAACAACAAAACTCAAGGACGATTTTATTAAATCAAATGGGAGCCTTAATCGGAATGTCAGGAATCACATGGAGAACTAAGAAAGGCAAAGGGAACAAAAAATAAAGCAAGCAATCAGTAGATCCAATCCAAAGTGAGATGTGCACATATGAAACGAATCGATCAACCTCGAATGTCTCCAAGGTGTACTATCGACTTCTCCTAATCTTGGATTGAGAAGAGAGCTCAAGGGCTCTCTAACATTGGAGATCCAATACGGAGATATCTCACAAAATGCTCTCAAATAACAACTCTAGAAGCTTCTTAATCAATCAATCCAATAAACAACACAAGGAAGAAGAGAAGGTATATATATGGTTCTTCTCTTAGCCTAGCATCGGACAACATCGTTTTGGTAAGTGAGAGCTCGCAAGATTGGACTTGCTCGGGTGTGCCAGATATTGGGCCGTTCGGCCCATTAGCTAGCCAAAAACACATACGTACACATATTACATTACAAATCCAAATCCAAAAGTTAGGTAATTACAAATATATAATGCTAATTGCTCTACAATTTGTCTTCCTTAATCCTAAGTTTATATCAAATTAAGTAAATCTTGTTCCTTGTTGGTTTGATCCTTGGTCTTACAACTTTTCTATCACCGGCCCATTGCCCTCTTCAACTCTGTTTTGGCTCGATCACATGTAGAAAGTCCCTACAAAAATTAAACTTATCTTTTGCCTGATGAAATGATACATCACATCAATATGTTTGGTTCTATGATCTCATGGTACATAGGGTTTTTGCAGAGTTAGAGGGCACTCTAATTGTCCATGTGCAACTTCGAAACATAATTCTTACCTTTAATTTCTCTCAACAAACCTTGGAGCTAGCAATCCTTAGAAGCTTTAGTAGCAACTATGTACTCTGCCCTAATAGAGGAAAGAGCACCGATAGACTGTTTTGTGACTTCTAGGATATGCAATTCCCACACCAGGTATAAACATATAAGGCAGTATAAATTTTTGTTATCCTTCTTGCTTGTAAAATCAAAGTCAAACAAGGCCATTATAACACCCCCTTCCTACCCTAGAGGTATTACAGCCAGTAACCCCGACTAAGACTAAACCGAAGCTACCCAAGGCTTTAAACTGACTGAACAAACTAAAAATCCAAAAGTTGGATTCATTTAAATCATAACCAGAAAATAATAAAATGTTGCAGAAGAACTTAATCTTTATTACTTCAACCTTACAAAGTTTAAGAAGACATTACAGCGGAATAAATACAAATGGTCTTAAAACAACATTAGCTTTTATGACAAGATGATAGAACAATCTTCTATCTGAACAAAACCTTTAGTATGTAAACTCTTAGCTTCTTCTTTCCCAACATAACTTTATAGTGGCCCATCCATAAACTTCGCTCAAATACAACTTCTGGAAACTTTTCTTCAACTTCTTGATCTACTTCTCAAAACAACTTCCAAGAAATACCTGATGTGTCGTATACAACGGTGGACAACAACCGACCATGCAATTGAATAAAGTGGTCAGGTTAGTCTAATGAAAGACTTAGCAAGTGGAGAAATTGACTGGTTCTTATGGTAGTGACTCTACATATTGGCATCGACATCCGAATAACTACCGGTCGATGATCCAATAGTTAGCAGTCTCATAGAGGATAAGAATGAGGCATGCATAATCAAGAGAGAGGACACCACAACTTGTGGTTCCTTTACGAAACATGAAAAATTGTTAGGAACTCAAATTAATCACAACACATTTTGAAAAGCCTCCGTCGACTAATCAGACTGACTTAATCAAAGTTTGATTAAGAATCATTCATAACGGGAAGCAAGAATGGTTATCGAACAGACTAACCATCCGGGTAAATCAATGTGCCTAACGCACTTATTTTATATACTTTCAAAACTTTTCACAAATATGTTGGTAACTTTTAATCGGCTAAAACTGTCGAGAATCCACATGTATATGGAGACGTCAAGATGAGAGGTATGAAATCCATGATCATTGACGAACACCTAGTACCAATTTGCACTTAGCTAGAGTGCACAAACACCTCCTCCAGCGTTGAGTGAGGTATGAGTCATGACCCGAATATTAGGACATGTTAGCGAACTAAACCTCCCAATATAGACTATGTTATAAAGATGTCATCGGAGACTCGGCTCCTACCCCTGAAATTAACTTACTTTACAACATTGTCTCAGCATGAGACAACATACAAGGTCACACATAACGGACCTAAATCCAATTCTAGTGCGAAACTGAATAAACAACATGGTCATTATTTCTAACAAATATGACAACCTATTATATTTTATTAAGCACACAAGTTGTTCCGAACGCAAATATTAAATGGGATTCAATTCCTCATTTAATAACAATAATGCAAGAGAGAACCGTCTACTTGCCTTAGAAGGCGTTCTCAACATCCTTAGCAATTCAACAGTAATCTTTATCACCCTTATGTCAAATATAACAAAAGATTTCTCAACAATGAGCTCATGGATACACTTCTTAGTTGTATTCTCAACTCCTACAACTTCTTAATCGATAAACGATCGGATTTCGGAATATCGATTCATAAAAAATCCTTAGTTATCATGCTTTAAGGAGCCATCTTGGCGAGATTATAAGTAATTATCCGCTTCACTTTTGAAACAATTTTCTAAACAAAAATTGTTCATTAGCAACAGTTCTTAAAGGTGACCAAATTTCGGATCAAACGGATTAACAACGAATCCCAAGTAATTATCCGAAGTCCTTTACCTGCCGATCGGTGTCAAAACTTGAATTCGCTATAACTGAAGATCCGGACGTCCGTTTCACGAGCGGTTTGAACCTGTTAGACCGTTTCAACGTCAAGATTATAAAAACCATAAATTTAATTAGCAAAGCGGAACCAAAAGGTCCTTACAGTGGCTCTGCAACCAACCCGCTAATTAATTTCGATCGTAATTACCTTCACTTGAGCTCATGGCTCGTTCGGCTCGATAGTGGCTCGATCCCCGAGCCCAAGGGTGGCTGGGTGTCACCCAGCAGTGGCCCTCGCGGTTGGTGGTGGTCGGAGGAGATAACGATGGCCGACGACCTCGCGCGGCGAGGCAAGAAGATGACCGGTGCTGATGAGCTCGAATTCTTTCTTCCCGAATTCGTCAACCTTCTTGATTCTTTACCGGTTCTACCTCCTTCCAAGCAGCAGGGTAAACCAGAAAAACAGAGACGGAGTAGAGGAGATGATGAAGATGGTAGGAGGGGGACGGGGCAAAGAAGATTAGCGCCGGCGGTGACGAATTCAACAACGGAGTCCGTTGTTCTCTCGTTCGCTTTCCTCCTCTGTTTCCTTCTTTCTTTTTCGAGCCTATCCTGAATATATCTCTCTATTTCCTTCCTAATTAAGACAAAGAAGAGATGACTTTTAAAATCAAAACCCATCTCGGAACGGGATTCGCGTTAAAGCGGTAAAATTATGTACCTCGGGTGGAAAAACTCACTAAACGAAAAATGTCATGTAAATTATGTAGACCAATAAAACCAATTTTCCATGATTTTATCTTGCTACCTTCAATTTTTAAGGCTTCTGTTTCGTATTTTAAAACCTTTACAATACATAATTAAAAAGACGGCTTATCCAATAAATATTCTTTTTCCACTGAAAAATCCTAGAATTCACACCGATCCATAAAATTATTTCTTTGTGATTTTAGGATATCACCAAGAATTTTCTAGGATTTAATCTCCAACAAAAATATTGGATTAAGCGTTAAAACGGACAAAGAGCTTAAAAAGGATATCCGAGAAAATTTAAAAATATCCTTAAAAACCTCAGTTATTACATTAGTACCCCCTTAAAAATGGTTTCGTCCTCGAAACCAAGGAGAACTCAGATCATAAGAAAGGATAGCACCAACACACACACAATCACTACAAACATATACAGAAGTTTGCAGTACCCCCTTAAAAAAACATGTTGTTACTTCTGCACAAAGTACAAAACAATCACTGCTTAATTACCAAACTTCTTCTTTACAGCGTTCATTAACTTTGTAAACTATCTCAGCATTTACTGTCTAGTTTCTCAAGTCTTTTCTTCACCTCCATTTTTAGACCAAGGTAACCTAACCAAAGGTATTTTCTCATTCACGATTCAAACTGGCTTTTCTTCCTAGGTGTCATTTGGATGAATATCCATATCATTATTATGGAGTACATGAGATACATCGAACACATACCATCAAGGAAAACATTACGGATAGAATGCACAGGAGGTTGCAATGCCAACTATTAAGCAAGCGTACCAGTTCTTTCCAGTATCTTGAAAGATCCAACATAGAAAGCATTTACGTTGTCTCGCTTTCCCCACCGGAATACGCCTTTCAAGGCGGATACTAGAACAAAAACGTTGTTCTTTGCAGTGAACTCAACATGCTCTCTAATTAAAACAACACACGACTGTTGTTGCTTTTGAGAAGTTAACACCCTTGATCGTGTTAGTGCAATATCATCTGTTGTTCTCTTGGTCAAATCTGGCCCATGAATAACCTTGTCAGCATTGTCATTCCAACAAATTGACAACAACACTTCCGGCCTTACAAAGTCTTAAAAGAGTCATTTTCTTATCGTGTGATCACAATTCTTGTATGTGAAGTCACCCAAACTCAAACTAACATCCCAACTTGTGTGGAATCCATAATACATATCCTCGGGAGTTTGAATTTGTTTCTTTGCATTACTCATCAGTTTAATGAGGGAAGCCAGCGCTAAAATTCAATTCACTCCACAAAGCTTGATGTTACTCCTTTCAAAATTTTGGCACGAACCATCCATCTCAATCAGAGCTAATAGTCTTTGGAGTTTTATGAAGATGAAATCCTTCATGCATGATGACGAGCACTTTTACGTCGCTATAAAATCACTGTTAAAGAAAATTCCTAACTTCCTAGCCTAAGTATAGTGGAAGCAAGGGTCGAACCCACAAGGACTCAGATTATTCGTATTTATATAATATTACTAAGCAGAAGTTTTTTTTTTTGTGATTGTAAGCTAAAATCTAAGGAATTAAACTAATTAAAGCTAAGCAAGTAAAATAAGTTGAGATTCAAATATGGAGAAAAGCGTCCAACTAGTTTCGTATCCATTGCATACATGAGTTTTGATCATCGATATCCTTATTTCAATTTCCCTTGACTAATCTATTGTGAGTTTATGAATTCAAGCTTATTGTGGTTGTTAATATACACCGTCTTTAACAACCTTTTAATCAATTAACCTAGAAAACCTTCTATGTCAAGTTGATCATGCACTCAAGTTCCAAGCATTCAATAGAAACAATATTCATGAATTCCACCGTCTATTCATGAAATCTTGTGATTAAATTCTCCGCCTTTGATTAACCTTAATATACACCGTCTTTAAGTTTAATCAAAGGATTCATCCATGAATAATCAAATTTAACCGTTTATTTAATTATTCTAGTTGTAATTCAACCTAGAAGTAGAATAGGTGATCAAGCTATACTAATCCTAAGTGAATTTAATCAATCAAGCATGGAGAGATTCAATCTAGTCAAGGCAAACTGAAATAATTCAAATCTCACAAACAATCATGCATACAACTTCAACTAACTAGTTGGACATGGAAAATTTAGGTAGAAATCGACATTAAAGAAAAATCAAACTTACAAAAGTCAAATTGATCTTCAATTGCCAAACTAGGGTTTGTCTCCCACAAATCTCCAAACTGCATAAAACTCCAAAATATAGCATATCATAATCTCCAAATAAAACCTAGAGAAAGTATTTATATTATGTCTAAAAATATCCAAAAGAAATACTAGAGTCGGCCCACAAGATCTCGCGGAAGCCCAAGTCATCGTCGCACCGACGCGCCTGAGCGCGGTTTGGACATTCCCTTCTATTACACCTCTTCAAATTGCCTCACAAACCCCAAAGTACAACAATTAACCCACAAAATTCCCCTAGTCAAATCCTAATTCCCGGATGAGGGTCAAGCTTATTCGGCTAGGATTAATTTTTGTGGAGCTAATAAACAAGGCCAAGGCTCAAAAACAATGGGGCTACAAAAACAAAGGTATAATGTAGGGTGGATAAGGATATAAACGAGCTAAAGAAAATTTGTCTCAATCACTTTTACATCATGCATTCAAATCATATAATGTGGCCTCGAAAAAGAATCTAAACGCAAGTTCTAGAGTTAAAACAATCAAAGTGATACACTCAAGAATATCATGCAAAATTGGCATGTAAAGGCTCAAAAGAAATCTCACAAGGCAAATTTTTGGTTAGAACTTCATAACTAGCTCAAGTTTTCACTTTCATGCATACTCCTTCATAATTAAGCAATTCTTATTTAGAACTTCCATCATAAAATTAACAAGTTATGGGATATGAAATCATGCTGACTCTTCAAACAAGTGGTTCCAAGGGGAAAAACGAATCCTAAATGCAAACAAAACACATTTTTTTTTTTCTTTCAAATTTTCAGAAATTTTCAAATTTTTAGTGGATTTTTCAAACTTTTAATCAATGCATACAAATAAAAATAAACATGCACATGCAACTATATGATCTAACTAAACCAAGTTCTCATGACAAAATAAATAATCCCCTTCCCCCATGCTTAAACATTACTTTGTCCCCAAAGTAATAAAAAACATAAGAGTAAAAGAAGACTAACCTTATCACAAGAACTCGTGAAACTCGGGAATCTACTCTGATGGTGGTGGTGGGTACCCCGGGTATGGCCACTCAGGAGCTGGATATCCAGGATAAGGCTGATAAGCATACGGATGATAACCCTGCTCAGGCGTGTAGGTGTCCATCCTCTGATGCAAATACCGGGTCTGCTCATCAACATAATCAAAACGGCTCGTAGCATAACCCCGGAAATGGTTGAAATCAGCCGCCATGCCATCCATACGAGTGTGCAAGTCACTCACTTGTGTAGACAAGCCGCCCATCAATTCCACCAAATGATTGTATTGGGTGGTAGACATGTTTCCACCTAGGCCTTTTTGCTCAAACTCTTGAACTGGTGGCACTTCATTGTGCTCATCTTCATCTTCATCATTTTCCCCATCATCATCTTCAGCTGCAATATATCCTCAGGAGCAGCTTCAAACTCCTCATCTTCGTCCTCCTCATCAACATCCATAGAAGCGCTCGCTTCCTCATCATGACCCCTTGCTTTCTTCCTTCTCTTTGTCCCTCCAATCACTTCTGAAACCGGTAAATCACCATCTTGAGGATGAATGAGCCATGTGTCAGCATTTTGCAAACCAACCTCTATCTTCACCCTCTCTGGATTAGGCAACTTCATTGCAAAAGAGCTATTGCCTAGCACCCAATAGTACCGATTGTTCTTCACATATAGCACATTCATCTTGTTGTAGAAATGCAAGTTCATTGGAAGAGGATCAATCCTACCCGCACACTGCTCCAAATCAATCCCAAAGTGTTGGGCAAACTTGGTGATGATACCACCCACAGCGATCCGACCAGTATTTCTCTTAATCATGAGCTCCATGTTGTGCATCATAGCGGCACCGAAGTCAACCTCTTGCCCTTCCAGAATACCTCGAAGGAGAAAAATATCCTTCCTAGGGCAATTATTCTCACCCTCTCCTCTGCCTGTAATAGAGTGAGCAAAGAACCTTTGAAGAATTCGAATTATTGGATGAGAAATTCCAGACGCCTTGGTTCTAGAAGGCAAGTACTCATCAGTCCCAGAAAGGAGAGCCCACTTTTCATCATCCATAAAAGTGGCGCGGTTTTCCCATCCATCAACATTCTTATGGTATGTGATAAATCTGAACAACTTGTTGATATCATTAAGAGTCATGCTTCTCATCATCCCACCTAGCTGAAAATTGCACTGCCCTTCATTGGCAAATCGCCCCTCTAAGATATGAGCCTCCAATGTGCTCAAGAACTCCAACACGAGGCTACGGTAAACAAGCAATCTCATGCTCAACACAGTCAAGTTGTGATGAAACTCAATATTCCTCAATTCTCTAGCTAAACCCAACTCCTCCAACAAATCCCAGTCAATATATCTCGGAGCTTGGATTTCATGCTCTTTCAATTGATCAAACCGGTCTAGATGCCTCATGTCCCGGAATTGAAGACCATAAGTTGTCGGTGTAATCTCATTGCTTGAGGAAGAAGCTCTAGGTGGAGCTCGGGATCGAGAGGAAGAGGGTGCAACATTTTGAGCTCTAGTTGATGTTGCTCGGGTTGCTCTAGTTGCTCTCTGAGGACGACTAGGTCCCGATGAGGATGCATTGGCGGGAACCTTGGTACGACCCATGATGATATCACCTACACAATAATCAAACACCACAAACAAGCACAATTCGATTGCCCCGGCAAGAGCAATCCACCAAACAAATAATAATAGACAATAATTGCTCTCAAAACTCTCTCTTCCCCCACTAACCTAGATTAATTAGCATGAAAATTAATTAATTTCGAAATTATAGATTTTTCAAGTTCTAGACATGAAACTAACTCATAAACATGCTAATATTGTTGAATCTAGACTTAAATTGAGGAAATTTGGCCTAAAAATCCCTAAAATTGAGTTTTTTATGCAAAACCTAATTTAGTAAATTTTTGGGTTGAGATCTTCAATTTGGGGATGAAATTTGAAGAGAAAAGTGAGAAATCTTACTTGTTTGATGACTAGGAGTGCAAATCCGGGCTTGATTTGGACGTCTGATCTTCAATGGAGCTTTAATGAGGAGCTTCAATGGAGGAGAAGAGAGGGAGGCTGCGTGGGTTTTATGAGGAAAAAGAAGGGTATGGAAAAAAATAGGAGAAAATTCGGGTTTATTGCGCCGAACCCGGCCTGGGCGCGGTTTGGCACCCTTGAGAGCGCGGTCGCGCTCTCCCGGGTTTGCCCGCGCTCCGGCCACAGTAACTCGGCCCTTCGGGGCGCGGTTTCGGCGTGACAGCGCGGGGGCGCCCTGGCTGGGTTGCACCGCGTCCCGGCCTTATGAACTCGGCCTTGATTTGCTCACTCCCGGGTCATGAATGTAAGGCCGGCTTGACCTCCTCGTACCGCGTGTACCTGTTTTTCAACTTTACCTATAACTAAGAAAAACAAAAACAAACCGAAAACCACACAAAAACAAACCAAAAACACAACTAAATCTAGAAAATAAAATGAAAATAAAATCAAAACAAAGCTTGGGTTGCCTCCCAAGAAGCGCTTGTTTAACGTCATTAGCTTGACGCATTACCGCTCATGTATTTGGTTCGTTCAAAACCGTTTCTTCAAGAATAGCATTGCTAAATCCTTCAAAATACGGCTTCAAACGCTGACCATTCACCTTTTGTAGCGAATGAGTGGCTTCATCATAAATTTCCACCACTCCATGAGGATACGTCTGAGCTACTACGAACGGCCCCGTCCATCTCGACCTCAGCTTTCCTGGAAAAAGTTTGAGTCTAGATTGATATAGCAAAACTTTATCACCTACCTGAAAACTTTTCCTTCATATTTTATTGTCATGCAAAGCTTTGGTCTTCTCCTTGTATATGGCCGCGTTGTCATATACAAGCTCTTGCAACTAAAGCTCTTGCAACTAAAGCTTGAAACTAAAGCTTCCTCAACTCACCGGCTTCATGCATCTGCAGACTACAGTTCTTCACAGCCCAATAAGCTCGGTGTTGGATCTCCACCGGAAGATGACAAGCTTTACCAAACACCAACCGAAAAGGCGACATTCCAATCGGTGTTTTGTAAGCCGTCCTATACGCCCATAAAGCATCGTCTAAGCGAGTACTCCAATCCTTCTGGTTTGGCGACACCGTCTTCTCAAGAATGGCTTTGATCTCTCTGTTTGATACCTCAGCTTGGCCATTCGTTTGTGGGTGGTAGACCGTAGAAATCCTGTGTGTGACATGATATTTCTTCAAGAGCGCACTGACCGTTCGGTTGCAAAAATGGGATCCCTTGTCACTAATTAAAGCTCTAGGAATCCCAAATCTTGAGAATATATGCGCCTTCAAAAAATCTGCCACAACTCGGGAATCATCAGTCCTGGTGACCTTCGCTTCCACCCATTTGGAAACGTAGTCCACCGCTAATAAAATATAAATATTCCCGTAAGAGCTAGGAAAGGGGCCCATGAAATCTATACCCCAAACATCAAATACCTCACAAAAGATAATTGAAGTTTGAGGCATTTCATCTCGTCGGGATATATTCCCGACCCTTTGGCATCGGTCACAGGATTTGCAAAAGGCATACGCATCCCGAAAGATAGTAGGCCAAAAGAATCCTACATCCAATACTTTCCTAGCGGTTTTCTTAGCACTAAAATGCCCCCCACAAGCATAAGAATGACAAAATGATAAAACTGAAGTTACCTCATTATCCGGAAGACAACGCCGGATTACCTGATCGGAACAATGTTTCCAAAGATATGGATCGTCCCACACATAATACCCTACTTCACTCTTGAGTTTATCCCTTTGATCCTTGCTAAAGCTAGGAGGAAATACACTCGAAACAAGAAAATTTACCAAATGAGCATACCAAGGTTGAAGTACACGTACCGAAAACAAGGTGTCATCTAGAAATTCTTCTCTAATCGGTGTGATTTGAGCACATAGTTCCCCCTCATGAACTAAGCGACTAAGATGATCTGCCACCACGTTTTCCGCCCCCTTTTTGTCTTTGATCTCAATGTTGAATTCACTCAACAATAAGATCCATCTAATCAACCTGGGCTTTGCCTCCTTCTTCGTCAACAAGTAACGAAGGGCTGCATGATCCGTGTAGACGATCACCTTTGTACCTAGCAAATAAAACCGAAACTTTTCCAAAGCAAACACCACCGCCAAGAGTTCCTTCTCGGTGGTGTAATAATTTTTTTGTGCTTCATTAAGAGCCATGGAAGCATATTGGATAACATGAGAAGCCTTACCAATCTTTTGGCCCAAAACTGCCCCTACCGCATAGTCGCTTGCATCACACATCAGCTCAAAAGGTAGGGACCAATCCGGGGGCTGAATTATTGGTGCAGTGGTGAGGCGAGCCTTCAACTCATCAAAAGCTTTTTTACAAGCTTCATGAAAGTCAAAGGTCACATCCTTCTTGAGTAACTCACAAAGGGGTGAAGCAATCTTGGAGAAGTCTTTAATGAACCTGCGGTAAAAACCTACATGACCAAGAAAAGAACGTACTTCCCGAACATTAGTAGGATAAGGCAAGGATTGAATTACTTCAACCTTTGCCTTATCAACTTCAATCCCTTTAGATGACACTATATGACCTAACACTATGCTCTGCTCTACCATAAAATGGCATTTTTCAGAATTAAGACAAAGGTTAGTTTCTTCACATCGTTTTAGCACAAGTGTCAAGTGATTTAAACAAGAATCAAAATCATTCCATGAACGGTGAAATCATCCATAAAGACTTCAATGAATTTCTCTATGTATTCAGAAAATATACTGACCATACACCTTCAGAAAGTTGCGGGTGCATTACATAGACCAAATGGCATTCTTCTGTAAGCGAATGTGCCAAATGGGCAAGTAAATGTTGTCTTCTCTTGATCCTCGGGTGCAATTGCTATCTGAAAATAACCTGAATACCCATCCAAGAAACAATAGAAGGAACGACCCACAAGTCGCTCAAGCATTTGGTCAATAAAAGGTAAAGGAAAATGGTCTTTACGGGTTACCTTGTTGAGCTTTCGGTAATCGATGCATACACGCCACCCGGTTTGAATTCTTGTTGGAATTAGCTAACCATCTTGATTCTCCTTCACCGTGATTCCACCTTTCTTAAGAACAACCTGAGTAGGACTTACCCATTTGCTATCCGATATGGGAAAAATCATTCCTGCTTGAAGAAGTTTCAGGACCTCCTTCTTCACAACTTCAATCATAGGCGGGTTCAACCTCCTTTGTGGTTGTCTTGAGGGTTTTGCTTCATCCTCCAATAGGATTCTATGCATACAAGTAGAGGGGCTTATTCCTCTAATGTCGGCAATAGTCCATCCTATAGCGGATTTATGCTCCCTTAAAACATACAACAACCGGTATTCTTGATCTTGAGTCAGCTTGTTTGAAATTATCACCGGTAGAGTATCTCCATCACCTAGAAAAGAGTACTTGAGGTGGCCCGACAGTTGTTTGAGCTCTACCTGTGGGGCCTGCACAATAGAGGGAACAAGCTTCTCGCTTGGCAATGTTAGTGGAATGGGCTTTGAGCCCGGTAGCAAGAGTGGTCGCTCATAGTGAGCGTTCAACTCGGCTACAATTTCTTGCATATCATCATTAAGCATAAATTCCACTTCATCTTTATCAACCACAGAGTTTTCAAGTGTAGATTGCAATTCATCATGATCATTAATGTCAAAGAAATCTTGCACAAGAGTATCTAACACATCAATTGAACACAAAGAATGAACATAATAGGGGAATTTCATAGCATCATAGATATTGTATTCCACTTTTTCCCCATCAAACTCCATGGTTAATGAGTCACTACACACATCAATTTTAGTTTTGGCTGTCTTTAGGAATGGTCTACCTAAAAGGATTGGAGCAGCATGCTTGTCATGTTCCATTTCAAGTACGTAAAAATCAGCAGGGAAAATCAACTTATCAACCATAACAAGCACATCTTCTATTATACCCTTTGGGTAAACGTTAGACCTATCAGCCAATTGAATAACTACGGTTGTTGCATGCAATGGACCTAGCTCAAGAGACTCATAAATTGAATAAGGCAAAACATTGATAGAGGCACCTAAGTCTAGCATAGCCTTTTCAAATTTTCTCTCACCTATGATACAAGGGATAGTGAACATACCCGGGTCCTCGCATTTTTGTGGCAATCGTCTTTGGAAGACCGTTGAGATGTGCTCACTGACCTTGATCTTTTGCTTCCCTTTTTGCTTTTGATTCCGCTTGACCGTACATAACTCCTTCAAAAATTTAGCATAGCGGGGAATGCTCTTGATAAGCTTGAGTAGCGGAATATTCACCTCACACTTGCTAAATGTTTCGAAGATCTCTTTATCGTTCTCGATCTTACGGGTCTCCTTTAAGGCTTCGGGAAAAGGTAGGGGAGGTTTTAGAACCGATGTCGAAGGAATCGAAAGGCCTTCGGAAATCACCGCCAGCGCGGTTTGGCCATCCCGTAGCGCGGTCGCGCTCTGGCCGGACCTGACCGCGCTCTGGCCGCAGTAAGTTGGCCCCTCGGAGCGCGGTTTAGGGCTTGGCGGCGCGGGAGCGCTCGGCTGGTTTGCCCGCGCTCAGCATGAACGTCAAACTCCGAATTTTCGCCTCCCTCAGTTTCTTCATCAAACAAAGTTTGTGGCTCTCCGGCTTTGTTTTCCAACACTTTACCACTATGGAGAGAGATTGCATTCACATTCTGCTTAGGATTGAGTTCCGTCTGAGAGGGTAACCTGTTGGAATCTTTAGCTTCAAATTTGTTCATTGCCTGTGCAAGTTGGATCATTTGATTTTCCAAGTTGGTGATGCTCGACTTGATGTCTTGCTGAATTTGGCCCATAGTTTGCTGCATCATGGCCATATTCTGGGTGAGAGCACGGATCAAATCATCTATGGATGAGGATGGGCCTTGATTCGGTGCTTGATTCTGAGGTTGATGTTGAAAAGGAGGTCTAAAACCTAGAGACCCGTTTTGAGGTGCATGCTGTTGATTTTGATTTCCGTACCTCAAATTGTGATGATCCTTCCAACCTGGATTGTACGAGCTTGAATAAGGATCATATGCTGGTCTTCTTGGCCCATAGCCTCCAAGTGCATTAATTTCCTCCTCTTGAGCATGAAGAATAGGACAAGCATCCGTCTTATGAGTAACATCAGAGCAGAAACCGCAAGGCTTGACTTGTTGTGATCCCTTCAGCATGAATTGCCTGAACATTGACTTCAACTCATTCACATCTTCATGTAAAGCTGTAACATCAACATAATTGGCTGCCTTCATTGAAGCTCTTTGCTGAATTGACGAGAGCCTTCAGAAAGTTCATGAAATAATTCAAAAGCTTGTTCAGGAGTCTTGTTCAGGATGTTCCCTCCACAGGCAGCATTAACATGTCGGCGTTCTTCATCCAATAAGCCTTCATGAAGGTACATAACAAGATCCATCTTAGAGTAACCATGATAGGGGCAGCTTGAGATTACCTTCTTGAACCTCTCATAATACTCATAAAGCGATTCATTCGGGAGCTGTTCAATGTTGCTAATGCTCTTTTTCATACTCGAGAGCTTTGTGGCTGGGAAATACTTCTCAAGGAAAGCCTTTTTCATTTCCTCCCAAGTCTCGATACTGCCAGGAGCCAAATAATAGAGCCAGTCATTCGTTGCATCCTTCAAAGAGAACGCAAAAGCTCTCAACTTGATTTGGTCATCAGTGATTCCATTCGGTTTCATGCTAGTGCAGACAACATGAAAAACTGATAAATGCTTGTTGGGATCTTCACCCGCCTTCCCATAGAATTGAGGAAGAAGGTGAATCAATCCTGATTTCAGTTCAAATTGGACACCGTCAGGGAGTGCAGGTATCTTCACCGCCAATGGTTGTTGTGCCAAATCCGGTGCAGTTAACTGTCTCAGTGTCTGAGCCATCTCTGGTATTTCAGGAACGCTATCAGAATCAGAAGAAGAAGAAGAAGGGGAAGATGCCAGATTGAACGGTAGTTCTCGAGAATTTGCACGAGCTTGCATGCGCAACCTAGAGATTGTCCTTTCGATTTCTGAATCAAACGCAACAAGAGATGGATTATTAGCACGGGTATGAACCATACAAGTGGTTCACACCCAAAAAGAAATAAAAAGTAACACTAGATAAATACAAATAATTTGTCGAGTCCCCGACAACGGCGCCAAATTTGACGAGCACTTTTACGTCGCTATAAAAGCACTGCCAAAGAAAATTCCTAACTTCCTAACCTAAGTATAGTGGAAGCAAGGGTCGAACCCACAAGGACTCAGATTATTCGTATTTATATAATATTACTAAGCAGAAGGGGTTTTTTATGATTGTAAGCTAAAATCTAAGGAATTAAACTAATTAAAGCTAAGCAAGTAAAATAAGTTGAGATTCAAATTTGGAGAAAAGCGTCCAACTAGTTTCGTATCCATTGCATACATGAGTTTTGATCATCGATATCCTTATTTCAATTTCCCTTGACTAATCTATTGTGAATTTATGAATTCAAGCTTATTGTGGTTGTTAATATACACCGTCTTTAACAACCTTTTAATCAATTAACCTAGAAAACCTTCTATGTCAAGTTGATCATGCACTCAAGTTCAAAGCATTCAATAGAAACAATATTCATGAATTCCACCGTCTATTCCTGAAATCTTGTGATTAAATTCTCCGCCTTTGATTAACCTTAATATACACCGTCTTTAAGTTTAATCAAAGGATTCATCCATGAATAATCAAATTCCACCGTCTATTTAATTATTCTAGTTGTAATTCAACCTAGAAGTAGAATAGGTGATCAAGCTATACTAATCCTAAGTGAATTTAATCAATCAAGCAGGAGAGATTCAATCTAGTCAAGGCAAACTAAAATAATTCAAATCTCACAAACAATCATGCATACAACTTCAACTAACTAGTTGGACATGGAAAATTTAACTAGAAATCGACATTAAAGAAAAATCAAACTTACAAAAGTCAAATTGATCTTCAATTGCCAAACTAGGGTTTGTCTCCCACAAATCTCCAAATTGCATAAAACTCCAAAATATAGCATATCATAATCTCCAAATAAAACCTAGAGAAAGTATTTATATTATGTCTAAAAATATCCAAAAGAAATATTAGAGTCGGCCCACAAGATCTCGCGGAAGCCCAAGTCATCGCCGCACCGACGCGCCTGAGCGCGGTTTGTGGCTTCTCTCCCAGTGTTTGACCGCGCTGACGCCGCAGTAAGTTGGCTCCTCTCGGCGCGGTCTTGGCTTCACTCCGCGGTTTGGCCTTCACTTCTTGCCTTTTGTAATCCTTTGCCTCGATCTTCATTTCCAATGCTTCCTACACGTCACGAGGTCCATCCTAAGCTTTCCATCTACCGTCTTCCACCATCCGACCTGCAATTACGCACAAAAACGCGTAGATTCCGAACTAAACAAAAATAAAACCTAATCTAAACTTAGAATGAAATCCTAGCTAAAAATGCATAAAACGAGAATAAAAACATGCTCTAACAACTACATCTATATGCTCTATCACATGAACACCTCAACTAACTTCTGTACTCTTTAAGTCATCTTAATTGCATTAAAAAGAACACTCTAGGTGAGTATCTTAACAACCTTCATATTGCATTTTTCTTTCATTAAGTCTTAAACGACTAATGACAAGAATCCATTGTAACATCTTCCTACTTCCATTCTTAAACAGGAAGAGACTATAACATTTTGTTTGGTCTTCTATGCTCAATCAAGACTTCCAAACAAACCAAAAATATCAAAACGAACTCGGTGACATTTCGCTTCATGTTAGTCCATCAAAAGTTTTATCTTAAATCCTTATATATTTTTTGGTTCCAAGATGAACTAATTAAGCAAACAACTATGCTTCCTTTGAATTAAGCTCTCGAAGCTCATCAACAATAGACACACATGAACAGTCTTGAAACTATTCAATCCATGGTCTTAAATAACAATTTCTGGTGTCTTACCTTCTTGATCTTCCCCAGTTATCTTAAACAATATTACTTTCCCATACTGCTTTTCCTTGATCTGATCAACAAATTTTGAATAGAATCTTAGGGTACTCACACAACCTTGTTGTCATCCAAACTAAACCTTTAGTCCTTCTCAAATCAGTTTCTTTACAAGGATTACTTAAAATCCTTACTCAATTTTCCTTTTTGAGATAAAATCTCAGTATTACTTTAACCAAGAATATGAAATTTATCCAACACATGACAAGATAATAACCTATCTTGTCAATCCTTTACATCCTTTCCTCAACCAAAACTCAGCTTGGGCATACTTGACATTCAAAAGTAGTTATCTATCTTTCAACTACTTCAAACTACACTCTTACGCATTACTATACCGACATATTGGACAATAATACCTTTAGTCCAATAATTTCCAAAAAAATTGTCTCCATTGACAATTTTCAGTCTTTTTCATCAAAGAACTGTTTAGACTTCACTTACCATTTTGACTTGTTGAGCAACCTAACTCTTAGGATTAAAAACATATCCTCACGTGTCCACTCTCTATATCCAACAACTTTTCAGGCTGAGATTGAATATTAATACTAATTTACATATCCAAACTCTAGACCCATTGGAGTTCTGCCTAAAGTCCTCACTTGACTATCTTATCTCAAAGAGATTTAGGTTTTCAAGATAACATGAAAACAAATAACAACTAATGGAGAAATTACTAGTACATCCTTTATTCCAAAGAAAGGATTACTACAATATCATTCATTAGAAAGGGTTCCATCCCAGGAGTCCATATCAACTTACTTTCAAGGACAATTCTGCTAAAAAGGCAATGACTTTCTTAGGTCATGACATCAACCAAGATGAACTACTAGCAAACTGCTTAGAGAATTCCAATAATCGTTGACTGAAAACAATCCCAAACTTTTAGAGAAGTACGAAGTTACTCCATGCTCTTCAGAGACCAACACAGATTTGTAAAGAATCTTACCAAATTTCTTTACTTATAATCGAACTGTTTCGGGAAGTTTGACCATACTCCTTAAATGGTATAGGATATACTAACTCAAATGAGTTTTACAAGATACTAGATATAGCAATTGCTATAATGCAAAAGAAAGTTTGTGTCTTTATATCTCAAACAACTATACTTGCAAAACTCATATGATTGCCAAATCATACTACAAATATTTTATTCTTTAAGACCCAAGTGAAATCACTTATCAAATGGTTATTTCCAAATTCCCATCATAACTTTTGTGCAAATCATTCCAACCTTGACAAGAAATGTAACTTCTACAAATTTCTTATTTCGAACTTAAACCTGAGGAATTATGTGATCTAATTCCACCATGTGCTCAGGATGGGGAAATAAAATCAACACAGCCCTTTACTGCATTCTCATAGGAATAAGACATGTAATCTTGCCTTACTATGTGATCAGGATGGAAGACAAAACATTCTTACTCACCACCATGAAAACTGTAGAAAATTTTATTCATGAATTCCGTATATCAAATCAACATTTCTTTAAAAATTCATACCAGAATTCTACAAAGTCATAAGATTTTTCTCAAAAGAGAAAATCACAGAACAATTTCAAATATCCCTTAAATCATGACAGCTTGACAGGAACTCGACATAGGTTACTAACTTCTTTAACTTTGAATATTGTGGAAACAAAGAATAGCTACTCTCTTGAAGAATTGGACGCGTTAGCCAATGCATCATATAAAGTTGCTGACCTTATTTTCATGATGCTACGGACGCTTTGCCCAAGTTTTGTGTTGACATTTGCACCTTAGCCGATTTTACCAACTTAGCCAAAGTTCTAAATAAAAATTGAGCCTCAAAGGAGCTAAGATAAATCGATTCACTTCTGAGCCCAATATTTCCCTTCGAATGTAACACTTCATTCCTTCCTCAAGGTAGAACCTAAGTACATGCCTTGACTTTTTCTTACTTAGAACATACTTCCAGACTTTTCTACAATCCCTAGTATTGAGTAATCTCTGTCTGATTTAACTCAATCTCAACCCAACTTAATTTCGCAAGTTCAATAAAGAGTTGATCGCTCAAATCCACTTACTTGCAATCCTTACGGAAAATGTGATTCCAACATCTTCTTACTCATAACAAATTCTTCCAAGGTCGATCTCAACTTGTATGTCTCCTTGACATCCCACTTTAAAGTGATGTAACAATGATATATTACCAAAATTCAATGCTTGAGATCATCTGTTTGCAGAACAATATCCCTTCTGCAACTTAATTGTCATTTAAATTCCGATATCCAAAAGTGAAAGCTATCAAACTCTCGTGACGAGTTTAAGAACTTTCGATCCTTTTATCTTCAAATCAGGATGATCCTTTAGTTTCCAATATCTTTTAACAGAAGAATGAATGCACATGGCCAAACAAAATATTCTTGAACCTATCCCAATTCAACATTGGTAAACAAACTAGACTTCTCCATCATTCTTGTCTTCTTACTTAACCATAAGGAGAAGACTATATACCCTTTTTATTAGCTCAAGTTCAAACAACATTGCAAAGGAAGAACTTGTGGTTAGGAGACTTGCCGACAACTTAATAGTTTCACCAGTACCACCTTAGACATTAGATTTGACAGATATAAAATCTTCAAAATCCAAACACAACTGAAATTATCCTTTCAGCGATAGAGTCTAAGCCTTATTGACGATAGATGATTTCTATTTTTCTCCCAACTGTTTAAAATATCACAAACGAACATACCAAAATCATTCCTTAAATGATCTTCTCAAAACTGAACTTTATCATTTCCATCCTTGAAGAAACATAAGCCAATACGATTGGCAATTTAGAACATCTTACTACTGATTCCATTACTAGTCAATTATAGACCTCAAGTCTCTTCTCATTATTCCGAGTTGGGTATCATACACGAAATTCCCATTACTTGTCACATAGGTTAATCATTTGGATATCAACAACTCATGTAATCAATTAACACTTGTACTAAGTAGTTAATTGAACATAAACACATCATCGATGAACTTCTTCTTGTTCACTCCTTTTTAACCAATCAACCTTATTCACGACAACCTTGGTGATTAACCACTTGTGCACCATTTGATCTGAACCAATATTCTCCCTTTCTTCCTTACTATAACCAAAAAGAGATTCCCATTCCATTTAGGATTCTCAATCCTCTTAACTCAAAGGATAACAACATATATGAAAATCCGAGTTTGAACACTATCAGGTAAAATATTGAATTGTATTTTCCAATAGATTAACAATTCAATTGATCCAACATTTGAGCACTTCAAATGTAATCCTTTTCTTTTCAGGATTCTTTTACATCACTTCATGATCTATACTGATCTTTTTAGAATCACACAAGACTCATAAGGCCTTCCAAATCTTAATAATGAGAAGTAGAGGTTCCAACTCCAAACTTCTCTTGATACTCGAATTTCAAAGTTAAAAAATTCCTATAAAAATATTCCCATGAAAACTCTTAATCTTATGACTTCAATATCATTGAAACTCACTTTAAAATTTTCCTTTTTAAAGACAACACTTGAAATTTCACATATCCAGAAAAGAAATTAACAATTTCTTTCACATACCTGTGAATCATGACGTTTTTAACCAAAATTCATAACTTGAAATCTTCCATCATACGAGCTTATAATAGGAAAACTTCAAAATAGAAAGTCTTTATGAAGTACAATACTTAACTTCAAAACCTCACAAAAAGTTTCCTAATATGGAAGAAGCGACGAGGGTACACCCAATTCAGATTCTCAAGAGAGAATAGGAATTCATTGAGAACTTGGTCTAGAACCGAGTCAACTTTAGGAATCATCACCTAATCTTACTTTGGATCCTTCTCGGAATCCATTCTCATCTCCAGGGAATCAAATGTCCACCATAGGACAAAACTTATTACCTCATGTTCTCCAATTTCCTTTTCTCCTTCTATCTCTTCACGAGTCTGGCTTCCAATCTTAACCACTTTCCATAAATGGTTCTAAGATAACACCCATATAGAATTCTGCGTAATTCTATATAAAAGATGAAAGTCTTAAGCAAGACTTAGGAACTTTTAGCTCTGATACCACTTCTGTAACACCCCCCTTCCTACCCTAGAGGTATTACCGCCAGTAACCCTGATTAAGACTAAACCGAAGCTACCCAAGGCTTTAAACTGACTGAACAAACTAAAAATCCAAAACTTGGGTTCATTTAAATCATAACCAGAAAATAATAAAATGTTGCAAAAGAACTTAATCTTTATTATTTCAACCTTACAATGTTTAAGAAGACATTACATCGGAATAAATACAAATGGTCTTAAAACAACATTAGCTTTTATGACAAGATGATAGAACAATCTTCTATCTGAACAAAACCTTTAGTATGTAAACTCTTAGCTTCTTCTTTCCCAACATAGCATTATAGTGGCCCATCCATATACTTCGCTCAAATACAACTTCTGGAAACTTTTCTTCAACTTCTTGATCCACTTCTCAAAACAACTTCCAAGAAATACCTGATGTGTCGTATACAACGGTGGACACCAGCCGACCATGCAATTGAATAAAGTGGTCGGGTTAGTATAATGAAAGACTAAGCAAGTGGAGAAATTGACTGGTTCTTATGGTAGTTACTAAACCTATTGTCATCGAAGTTCGAATAAAAACCGGTCGATGATCCAACAGTTAGCAGTCCCATAGAGGATAAGAATGAGACATGCATAATCAAGAGAGAGGACACCACATCTTGTGGTTCCTTTACGAAACATGAAAAATTGTTGGGAACTCAAATTAATCACATCATATTTTGAAAATCCTCCGTCGACTAATCAGATTGACTTAATCAAAGTTTGATTAAGAATCATTCATAACCGGAAGCAAGAATGGTTATCGAATAGACTAACCATCCGGGTACATCAATGTGCCTAACGCACTTATTTTATATCCTTTCAAAACTTTTCACAAATATGTTGGTAACTTTTAATCGGCTAAAATTGTCGAGAATCCACATGTACATGGAGACGTCAAGATGAGAGGGATGAAATCCATGATCATTGACGAACACCTAGTACAAATTTGCACTTAGCTAGAGTGCACAAACACCTCCTTCAGCATTGAGTGAGGTATGAGTCATGACCCGAATATTGGGATATGTTAGCGAACTAAACCTCCCAATATAGACTGTGTTATAAAGAGGTCATCGGAGACTCGGCTCCTACCCCTGAAATTAACTTAGTTCACAACAATGTCTCAGCATGAGACAACATACAAGGTCACACATAACGGACCTAAATCCAGTTCTAGCGCGAAACTGAATAAACAACATGGTCATTATTTCTAACAAATATAACAACCTATTATATTTTATTAAGCACACAAGTTGTTCCCAACACAAATATTAAATGAGATTCAATTCCTCATTTAATAACAATAATGCAAGAGAGAACCGTCAACTTGCCTTAGAAGGCGTGCTCAACGTCCTTAGCAATTCAACAATAATCTTTATCACCCTTATGTCAAACATAACAAAAGATTTCTCAACAAAGAGCTCATGGATATACTTCTTAGTTGTATTCTCAACTCCTACAACTTCCTAATCGATAAACGATCTGATTTCCGAATATCAATTCATAAAAAATCCTTACTTATCATGCTTTAAGGAGCCATCTTGGCGAAAGTATAACTAATTATCCGCAACCAACCCGCTAATTAATTTCGATCGTAATTACCTTCACTTGAGCCCATGGCTCGTTCGGCTCGATAGTGGCTCGATCCCCGAGCCCAAGGGTGGCTGGGTGTCTCCCAACGGTGGCCCTCGCGGTGGGTGGTGGTCGGAGGAGCTAATGATCGTCGGCAACGTCGCGCGGCGAGGCAAGAAGATGACCGGTGGTGATGAGCTCGAATTCTTTCTTCCCGCTTGTTGATTCTCTTACCGATTCTACCTCCTCCCTAGTAGCAGGGTAAACCAGAAAAATAGAGAGGGAGTAGAGGAGTGATGAAGAAGGTAGGAGGGGGACAGGGTAGAGAAGATTAGCGCCGACGGTGAAGAATTCAACAACCGAGTCCGTCGTTCTCTCGTTCGCTTTCCTCCTCTGTTTCCTTCTTTCTTGTTCGAGCCTATCCTGAATATATCTCTCTAGTTCTTTCCTAATTAAGGCAAAGAAGAGATAACTTTTAAAATCAAAACCCGTCTAGGAACGGGATTCGCGTTAAAGCGCTAAAATTATGTACCTCGGGTGCAAAAATTCACTAAACGAAAAACGTCACGTATATTATGTAGACCAATAAAACCAATTTTCCATGATTTTATCTTGCTACCTTCAATTTTAAGGCTTCTTTTTCGTATTTTAAAACATTTACAGTACATAATTAAAAAGAAGGCTTATCCAATAAATATTCTTTTTTCACTGAAAAATCCTAGAATTCACACCGATCCATAAAATCATTTGTTTGTGATTTTAGGATATCACCAAGAATTTTCTAGGATTTAATCTCCAACAAAAATATTGGATTAAGCGTTAAAACGGACAAGGAGCTTATAAAGGATATCTGAGAAAATTTAAAAATATCCTTAAAAACCTCAATTATTACAGCCATAAAGTTTAGAAGGACAAGAATGAACACCATAAAGCAAACCAACGTTAACAATACTAGTAATATATCTCAAGTCGAATTTCATGGCATGCTAATATTTCTCATAGGGTTTAGATATGTATCTACTAATAAAGAACACTAATAGCAATACACTAGTACAAAAACAAGCTTTTTGATCGCTATAATAAGGAGTGCATTAAAACTTGTGGATGGCATTATTTTAAAAGCGCCATAATAAGACTCATGGATGGAGCTTTTTTTAAAAAAAAAGTGTCATGTAACCAGTTTTAATAGTTTTAAAATACATAGAAACATGATGCTTTTCTGTAAAGCTTCATGCTTGTGACTATTGTTTATGACACTTTTTTTTTAAAAAGCACCGTAATTGATTTTTTTTAAATTCCTACTTTTAGTCTACTTCTTTCCATCCATTTAGAACCTAACAAATTTACAGTAACAAACAAAATTCCATCAAATAACCTCATCAAATTACTTTAATATAAAATTCAATTCCACATATATAAATACAAATAATCAATACATAATATAGTCAAATTTCACATATCTTCTCCAAATGAGAATAGGACAGTTTGAAAGTTTGAATAAGAGAAACACAAAATATTGAAACTGAACTAAACAAAAGGAAATGATGGCCTTGAATTTTTGCACATTCTTGCTCCACATGATCAAATGAAATACAACCACCTCAAATATATGTATTAAAAAGCTTGAATTTTTCCATCGGTTTGTCTTCTTCATCACTAATTTGTTTAACGTACGAGAAAATGGCCAAGTAAGCTGCGGTGACATCCACTTGATTAATTATGGTGTGTGAATTAAAATAATATGAGCAAAAGATGGATGTCTCCTCAATAACATAGGCCTTGCATATTGAGCCCTAAACGCGAGCTTTATTGCCAAGTTTGTTCTTCAATTTTTTTAGAAGCCTGTAAATTCAAAAATACTTGTTTTATAAAAGTGATAATGTGAGGAACCCGATATGCAATGACGGATGCAGAAATAGATTTGGGGGGGGGGGCTGACACTACATTATAGAGATTTTTAAAACACTACATATATTGTTAAAACTTAATAAAGATAGCAAAAAAAGATTTAACGACAAGAACTCTATAAAATTGATATCAATTAAAGTGCTCACTACAAAAGATTGATATCAACAAAACAAGAGGCAACAATTAGTCAAACTATCATGTCTCTTGCAACTCTTCAATCGGTAGATGTGGTAAAGCCATCCTTCGAGTCTTCACATTCTGAAAATGTTGGACGATAACTTCATTTTCAATGTCTCTAAAAACATCCTTCTCAATAGAACATAATAGACAATCATTGAGGAATTCATCTCCCATCTTGTTACGCAAATTTGTCTTGATAAAAGTCTTTGCAGAAAAGGCTCCTTCCACTGTAGCAGTAGCAACAGGCAACACCAAAATCAACTCAATGAGGCGATATACAAAGTGAAAAGCATTCTGAATTCCAACCTCAATCATCTTTTGAGCTAGAGCTCCAAAATTTTGCAACTGTGCAAATTTTTCATTTTCTCTCATCTCATCAATATACAAATTAAGTTGTCCCTTAAGCTCCATTTTATCACACATTGAGAAGTCTTGTGGATACATTTTTGCAAGTCGAAGTAGCTTTGACACATAGAAGTTAGAGAATGAATTCTTCGGATCAAGACATGCTATACATGTAAGTAACTTTGTGCTTATTTCGCTGAAATATTGCTCCGTCTCTTTGCCAATTTGAGCAAAGAATCTAAAAAATATCATAAAGTTATATATGTTAACAAATAAAAATCTTTAAATAGTTAGTAGAGAAATGATTA
Organism: Fallopia convolvulus; assembly: GCA_964016875.1. Lineage (NCBI taxonomy): Eukaryota > Viridiplantae > Streptophyta > Magnoliopsida > Caryophyllales > Polygonaceae > Fallopia > Fallopia convolvulus. Next base: position 16,174,280 of record OZ024724.1, read on the forward strand.
GATACTTGACAAAATATCTCACCTTTAAAGTGGTGGAGGTATGTTACCGCATATCCAACACGTGTAGCCCGAAAACGACCTGGAACATTATCATCCATATTGGGAATGGCGATATCATGTTTAGCACAAAAGTTGTTGAATTCTTCTAATAGCTCATCCCATCCATTGTCTCTCACATTTTGCAACTTCCTCTTAATTAGTTCTTTGAACCAAACTGACAGCATCGAGAATATTTTTTGATCCTTTTGTTGCAAGAATTGTGACAAAATATTTGTCAAGCCCAAGACTAGCTTCATGAAATGAGCAACAAAAACAAATTCAAAATTTTCCATTTTTTCACCCAAACTAACGGCAAGGGCTCGAGCTTTCGGATCAGTAGCATCATCAAATATAGCTTCAAGCACTTTTATTATAGAGGACCGCAATGATAAGATACGAGCAATGGTGGAAAAGTGGGGATCCCAACGTGTAGCTCCCAACCGAACTAAGTTACTTTCTTGATTCAATCCTCTCCCGGTAGAAATTTGACCATTTAGTAAGCTCTCCACCATGTCTTCATGTTGTTTTTGTCGTAATTGATCTTTTCTCTTGCAAGAAGCTCCAACAATGTTTGCAATCATGGACAAATACTCAAAAAAATCCATCACAAATTGATTATTTTGTCAAACCGCCAGAACGACCAATTGTAATTGGTGAGCAAAATAATGAATTTACTTTGCGTATGGATTTTCATTCAATATAAGAGTCTTCAATCCATTAAGCTCGCCCCGCATATTAGAAGCCCCATCATATCCTTGACCTCTTAGCTTAGACATTGATAATCCATGTCTAGCAAAAAACTCATCAATACAAGTTTTCAAGGAGAGTGTGGTGGTGTCAACAACATGAACAACTCCAAGAAATCGTTCCTTGACTACTCCACGGTCGTCTAAAAATCTCAAAACAATAGTCATTTGATCCTTTATCGAACTATCACGAGCCTCATGAATAAATATGGAAAAGAATTTGTCTCCAATATCACTAATAATAACTCTTGTTGTCTCTGATGCACAAACACTTATAATTTCCTTTTGAATGCGAGGAGAACTAATTGATGATTTGCCGGTGCATTTCTTTTCACAACCTTTCCAACATCAACATTGTGTGAGCTATACCAATCAAGAACATCAATAAAATTACCTCTATTAAGAGTGGCCAAGTAGCAATCTAACAACATCCACACTTGTGGTCAAACGAATACGGTATGCATCACCCAGTTCTTTCTTTCCCGAAGCCACCTTTCTTTTCAAACTTTGCCTTTGGTCTTTGAAAGCAAAAATGATGTCCGAGCATCATTGTGTGCACTACCAACCTCTCCCATATGATCTCTAAATCTTTCACAAGCCTTTTCCTAAGTACGAAATCCCGTCTTCACAAACGCATCTTCTCCAAATCTCTTACCTTTATCCCCTCTAAAAAGATAACACCAAAAACAAAATGCGACATCTTTAGAAATGCTATATTCCAACCATTCCCATTTCTTGAACCATCCAACTTGAAAACACCTCGATTTTTTACGAAAGTCGCTTCTTGGAAAATCATGAGAAGATGGTTGACAAGGACCCTTGAGCACATAATCTCTTCTAATATCATCTCTAATTCGAGGTTCATAATCATTAATTGGTATCCTCAATGTCGGATCACTAATAATTTCATCCTCAATAGTCTCCATTCGAGGTCTTTTATGGCTCGATCCACCAACATCACGATCTATATTTTGATGCTCGCTAAAATTCCTTGGAGGTTCAATATTTGTTGTCGGAATTGACGATTTTGGATACCGAATAACAAATTTGTCCATTTTCTTATCCATAAATAAATCGAACAAAATCAAATAAACCAATTAAATCAATCAACAATTCAACATTCACTACAAATCTACAAGTATACAATCAAAAAATCAGTTTTTTAGATTTAAATTTACACAGACTAAACAATTAATTTAACAAATAATCAAAAAGGACTTAAAGTAAGTAAATTTGATACAATTACAAACAAATAATAAAACCCTAGAATTTCAAGTCAAATTCAAGCAATTTGTGCAAGAATCAGGGAAAGAGACGAAAGGGAGGAGCCGAGGAGGAGTGAACTGTGGATGACTGGATGAGCAAGCCACTTGCCGGTGATGAGGGTGGAGCAGAGGTCGGAGACGCGAAGGTGGATTGGCGAGACTTCAATCGTGGCGACTCGCCGAGCAGATCTGAAAACATGGATGTGCGAGACTTCCTTTTGCATTTATGACCAATAGGCTTATTTTTTTGTTAAAAATAAATACTTTAAATATTTAAAAACAGAAGATAATTTTTTTTAACAAAACGACGTCGCTTTGGGCAAAACGACGTCGTTTTGATGCAATTGTTTTTCATTAAAAAAACGAATTAATTAGGGGTCTTCTTCTTTAACGTAAAACCAGATCTCCCTCTAATGGAGTTCAGCCCCTGCCCACAATAGCTCTTCGCCTCCTCCCCTCCATCCTCCACAGCTCCACTCCTCCTCTCCATTAAACCCACTGGCCGGAAGTGGGGGCACCGACCCCCACTCCGGTCAGTCTCTGTCGGTATGTACGGGATTTGGGGGGTTGAGATGTATGCACCCTTACACCGACTTGACTTCGGGAGGGTATCTAAGGAGGGCTCAAAGTAAGAAAAGGGGGGAGGGGAGAGAAACAAAAGGTAGAAAAGCTAGAAGGGGAGAAGAACGGAGAGTGAAAAAATACGCTAGAAAACCCAAAAAACAATAACAAAGAAACTAAAAACAAAGAGAAGGAAGAGAGCAGGACACTCGCTTCATGCCTTCCCTACTACTGCTTTGTCACTGTAATGATCTGACGCCATTGATCCCTACATAAAGCCATATCTGATGAGACCGCCAGCAAGGAGAGATCCTGTTTTATCACTTCCCTCCAACTCTTCTTCGGCCTGCTCCTTTCCCTTCAAAAATCGCTACCGATCAACCTCTCAATTCACCGAACTAGGGGTTCTGAAGGTCTCCTTTGTATGTGTCCAAACCATTTGAGCCTCGAGTCTCTGAACTTTTCACCTAAACAGCTGGCCACCCCCACCTTGCTCCTAATCGCTTCATTTCTAACCCTGCCTAGCCTCGTATGCCCGCACATCTACCTCAACATCCTCATCTCTGCTACCATCAACTTCTTTTCCTTCACCTTAGTAGTCGACCAACAACATTTTTCTCCATACAGTATAGCTGGCTAACCACGGATTTGTAGAACTTTCCCTTGAGCTTGAGTGGAATCTTTCTATCACATAACACTCTAGAAGTACCTCTCCACTTTTGCCAACCTCTCTCGTTTCAATGTCTAATGTCCTCTTCGACACTCACATCACCCTGCACAATTGAGCCTAGGTATCTGCACATCTCCTTTTTCGCTATGACCTCTCCTTCCAGGCGGACTTCCTCATCTGGTGCCACCTCCTGGCTGAAATTGAACTCTACATACTCTACCTTGGTCCGACTCATCTTGAACCCCTATGTCTCAAGCTTCTCTCTCCCAGATTCTAGTTTTCTGCGAACTCCCTCCCTAGACTCGTCCACCAACACTATGTCATCTGTGAAAAGCATACACCACGGTACTTCTTCCTGTATCCCCCTCGTCAACACATGGTACTATATACTAGTGCCAATATTTCGCATGAAGTTTTAGCGACCATTGCGATTGTGGTCGCTAATTTCGCTACCACATGTTCAATAAGTTTTTTCTTGGGCTTGGATTTGGCAAAAACATGGTTGCTAAATCAACGAAATAGTGTAGTGATTGTTATAAATTGTTTGTCATCTATTGATTCTGATGTATGGTCATATGGATGGAAGGAGAATAGTGATAAAAAGCAATATCTAATAGCAATTTTCATATATCTCATAAACAATTCACATAAAAGTAGTTATATAAAAAACATAAAAAAACGAGTGATTTCATTCTTTTGTCAAGGAGAAACAACATTTAGGTTTGGAGAAGGCTTATTCCTAAGATTCGCAAGAAGGAAAACCGAACCCAATTGAATGGTTAAATTCAAGTCCGATCTCATGTCCTTCATATGAAGTAATTCTGGTTTCCAATCAAATATGATTTAAAACCAGAAGTTTCTAGTGTTGACCCGAGATGGATATATTGAAATTTATTTTATATGTTTATTATTATTTTAGGTTAATAATCATAATTATTGATTGAGAAAAATAAATAAATTATACGTGAACCAATCAAATTCTTTTGAAATATAATTTTTAAAACTAAAAATATTTTAATTAAAAAAGTGTATAAATAGAAAAATTATTTATACTGATCTGGTCCGGTTTCATACTGAGCGTTCCCCAACCCGATGTTTATAAAAGTTTCAATCTAGACCGATTAAACAACCCTATACCAGCTACACCTGCCTTTGTAGATGGCAGATTTGTTTCCATGGAGTTTGTTAGAAGTTTTATGGGTAAAGTTTTAAAATCGTACGTAAATTGGTAAACTCTAAAAACATAATAAAAAAAGTTAACACACTAAGGGGAAAAAATTTAATCTCAATCGTTAATTTTTTATTTATAAGTTAGATTGTTTTAATTCTACCTATAGAGATATTTAGATGCAAGTTAGAAAAGAAAGTCAATTAAGATTTATAATAAATGAACTTCTAATACATAAAAATGAACTCTTAGTATATAAAAATTGAACTGCCATATTTAACATTTATAATAGTTATTTTGTAAAAGAAATAACTAGAAATTTGGAAAAAATTATTTTTTTTAGCTTTGTGAAAATCGAATTATATGAAAAATGAACTCAAAGTACATAAAAATTGAACTTATTATAGATAAAAAAATAAACTCGTAAAATATAAAAATTGAACACATACAATACTAAAAGTTGAACTCCTAACATAAAAAAATTGAACTTCTAGTGTATAAAATGAACTCGTAGTATATAAAAAAATATTGAACATCCAATATATAGTAATGAGGTAAATCTAATGGTTGAGATTAGTTCTCACTTTAAGCAAAAGTTCTTACCAAAATAGTTAGATATGGACAATAGTGCGGGGCGGGCCAAACCCGCCCGGGCCTTGTGCCAAGCCCGGATTAGGGGATTGCCTCCTGGCCCGGTTGAGCGTGGACCAGCCCGGCCCGGTCGAGTCTGGACCTCTTGGCTCGGCCTGCATTTTTTACTTGTAAAAAATTAAAAAATAGAGCGGGCCTATTTATACCAGCACGGCCCGCTCCAGCCTGGTACATCACCGGTCTGGCCTGGGTCCTATTTCTCCAGCCCAGCCAGGGTCCATGACTAACAATAGTGGTACTCACCGGGAACCAAAACCCAATGATAAAACATTAATATATTTAGAAAATTGCTTATGTCGTTATGTGCCTAACACAATATAGGTAGGCTTTTCTTCCACCCAAATAAAAATATAGGCAGGCTGTTCACTTTTGAGATGCATTTTTGTAGTCTCGTCGCACATTTTTTAAGGGTGAGGGGTTGTAAGCTTATTGTCCCGATCAATACAAAAATATGTAATTTTTCCACCTTGATCTGTAGTTTGGCCAAACGTGCTTTTTTCCAATAAGATAGATGTTTTAATTAAAGGCCAATTAAATTTCATGGATTCTGAACTTAAGAAGAGAGGGGTCTCAACATTAATTAAAAGATGTGGGTGGGAAATGGGGTAAACATTTTGGACAAGTCTCCAACTAGGCAACTACACTTAATTCGATAAAACATACTCCAATGTAGAGGCTTAAACAACACTTAAAACCGATGGAAGGTAGTAGTAAATAAAAATGGGCCATAATATCCTATCATTAATTATTCATTTGTATACTTAACTAGTAATTGTAGGATTCATGCAAGTAGTTTTTATAATCTCATTCTTATTGGAATCTCCAATTACTCAGAGAGAAGTGCTTCAAATTGTTGGGGTTCAATTGTTAATTTCACATGGAAAGTTGGGCTTGAAACAAGCTAGTATATAAGGTAATGAGACACTCCTCCTATTACCAATTGGTTTTGGGATGGAACACTATGGGCTTGTGTACTAGGCTTGACAATTGGGCCTGTCTCCCACGCTATAAGTGGTATCAGAGCCGATGGTTCAGCTTAGGGACCGGGAGGGTCCGTCGTTTGGGCTTGTGAGGGATTCACAAGTGAGGGATTCACAAGTGAGACACATGTGCATATCGACATATTCATAAACTCTGAGTAGGCTAATACTCACTTAGCTCGACTGTTCAGGGATTCACCGCTCTCTTGTTGTACCTCGTCGCTCAAAATGACAATTGCTCTTCTGAATTAGGCGTCGGAGGTGGATTAGAGGGTCCACGCCCCTTGTGTCCATTGTTTTTCAGGTTTCTAGGTCAAGAGATCGAAAGCGGAGCGGAAGAGGAGGAGTTCTTAATTAGTACATTAAAGGCGAATTAAAGGCGGTGTTTTTGTGCACTAAAAAATGGAGCCGTATGTGGGAAACGAGTATTCGATCCACGTAGTTATGGTGCTGGAATCGATCCCAGAGAATCAAGAAGTCAACTTTGAAGAAACAGGGGCATCGTCCCGAAGCAAAACCGGTTGAACCATGCCCGGCGAACGAAACCGCGATCGCGGCACTGAAGGCCGTGACCGCGGCACTATGGACAGTGATCGCGGTACATTGCACCACGATCGCGGGTCGGCGGTCGAGGCCGAAATTCCTGAAATTCGCTCGGAAAATCAAGCCCTAATGGAGATCGACCAGGACAATTCCGATACTCGCTCGGAAGATCAGACCTTGGTGCCTGGAAACGACTTGAACCGTGACTCGACCCCTCTCGCTAATACGGTTGTTCATCGCATAGACCATATGGGGTCCGAGTCAAGCGACGACATCGTCGGTCGTGATACTTCAGGGCCTGAATCAACCGGGTTTGATCAAGCATGGGAATCGGCCATGCGTGTGGCTGAGAACGATGAAAATCGAAGAGTTCAGGGGCAAGGCGAATCAGTCCGAGCGATCGCGATCGCCGAACAAAACCGCGACCGCGGCCAGGAGGGCTCGCGATCGCGTTCAGTCAAACAACACCCGCGGTCCTGAGAACCGCGCCCGCCAGTTGCGTATTTCTGAGCCTTCACTCTCCATTCACGAGCCAAACCCTAATTTGGTTAGCCCTCGTTTAGAGCATGGCCAATCTAGCCGTGTCGGGTCTAATCCCGTGAGAGGCAACAATCGCATCATCTTGTCATCCGCTCCAAACGGCGGGAATGGGGCATATACCACCAACAGGAATGAAGAGGAATACCAGATCACACACACTTTGGCTACCACTCTGAGAGAGAACAAGAAGTGCCAAACGAGGTGTGCAGGAGCTGAGTCTCGATTAGAACATGCCCTAGAAGAGGTCTCCAGGTTAAAACGCTCCTTGGATAAAATCCAAGGCAAGCGCCCTATTGATGAGTCGGAAATTGAGAGGACTACTCGACGGCTTACAAGTGTTATTGAGTTCGTCGATAACCGCCGTAGTCCTAAATCGATCAGTTCTGACGGATCAGGCGATATGCAGGTTGATTACGATAGCGATAGAAGAGCGCCAAGGAGTCGACGAAGAGATCACCGCCACGAGTCAACCCCGCGTAAGAAGTCACGGACCGTAGATCCTCCTCATCCCGGCGAGCCGTCCTCCAGCGACTCGGGCGAAGCCAACAAATGCGAGATTCGTCGCGGCCGAAGCCGCGATTGCGGTAGGTCAGACCGTGACCATGGGTCAGACAGTCGGCGTGATTCTTCGCGCGAGCGAAACGATCGTTATTATCCTTCTGAAAATCCCAAACCTAATCGTGATCAAGGCCAGGAAAGCAGGAAGAGACGGCGCAGGCAGCGTCGAAGTGTTAGCCTTGAGAGAATTGAAGGAAGGGCCCAAGCTCTTGAGCGTACTCAAAATAGGCTACTTGATCTTTTAAGAGTGCAAGGCAATACCTTGCAATCGGCTCGGGATCAAGTAGAGAATAAGTTGGCTTTGCTGACATCAACTCCGTTCCACGCAGATATCCAACATTTTCTCCACCATCCTTTACCTTGTACGACGGGAACACGGATCCTGTAAGCCACATAGCTTCTTACACGCATAAAATGGCGTTGTGGATGTCTGAGGATGCTATCATGTGCAAGATGTTTCCGAGTAGCCTTGGTAAAGGTCCTTTGAAGTGGTTTCAGAGTCTTAGGCCGGAATCAATCCAGAGTTGAGGACGATTGGCTTCTAAGTTCGTGAAGCGATACATAACTAACAATCGAGATGATGCGTTGCTCGACACACTTTTTGGTCTCAAACAAGAGAAGGGGGAAAGCTTGCATCGCTTCTTCAATCGATTTATGGAATGCTATGCGGAAATCGAAGGATGCGATAATAGTACCGCTATTACTGCCTTTAAAAGAGCAATCCTTGTTGATAGTAAGTTGAGAGAGGAATTGACACTCCGTCTTCCCTCCACAATGGCCGAGCTTCAAGAGCGTATTCATCAATATGTGCGGCTAGAGGAGGACAATTTCAAGATAAGAGGAAGATCATTCTCTCCTCCTCGTAAAATCCGCCGCCGTGCTGAGAACTTCAAGGGAGAAGGCTAAGTTACAGTTGTTTACACCACATTTAGTGTACCGATCTATCGGATCTTACCTCGCATTAAGAATGAAGGCTTTTTTCAATATCCCCCCAAAGAAGAATGTCGCGAAGACGATCCACGTAGAAGAAAGTACTGCATGTATCACAGGGTTCGAGGGCATATGACCGAACAATGTGAGCCATTTAAACGGTATCTGGAAAGTCTGGTGGAAAAATGGTACTTGCATGAGTTCATCAAGAAAGATAGGATTGAGAAAAATGATGAGTCGGGGCAGAAACAGATTGAAGTCATCCTGACAATCTCGGCATCATACAAGCATGAAGATGATGAAACAAGGAGTAGATTCATGAAATCTTGCCATAAGCTTGAAGTAATGAGAGTTCAACAGGCCGAGCCGCGACGACCCCCTTCCCCCGTGCGTACGGCGGATGGGCTAGTCTTTAGAGACAAGGACCTTGCGACAATCCAAGTTCCTCACAACGACCCAGTTGTTCTAGCAGTCGAGCTAGAAGGCTTTAGGGTACATCGTGCTCTCGTTGATCTAGGAAGTTCGGTTGACATGATGTAGTTTGAAGTCTTCAAACTCTTGGGGAAAAGCAATGAAGATTTGATCCCGGTCAATATGCAATTAACTGGACTTGGTGGCTATCCAACGCATCCACTTGGAATGTATAAAACCCAAGTTGGCCTTGCCAAAAAAGTGATGACCGTTGAATTCTTGATCGTTGATGTGCCGTCACCCTACAATTTGATTTTGAGAAGGCCTTGGATTCATGGGATTGGAGCCGTACCATCGACCCTCCATCAAATGGTCCAATTTAGAGATGGAGACGCCCTCGTTCGTGTCTGGGAGAATGAACTGGATGCTCGTCTATGCTTCAAGGAAAATCGCCCTAAGTCGGAATTTGTGCAGAAAATAGAAGACGAGTCAAGAACTAAAGACCAGTCGCGATCGCGGGCCTGAGAGCCGCGACCGTGGCATTGGAACTGAGTGTAAGACCCCGGATCGAGGGCAAAACCACGACCGCGGATCGCCACGCCGCGACTGCGACACCGAGGTCCGCGATTGCGGGACACCCCGCCGCGATCGCGGCACTAGGTCCAAAAGCTTCACTTTGCAAGATGAAGATTGTGTGCACGATCACCTGTCTTCCCCTGCGCAGGGATCTTGGGACTAGGAATTTCATGTAGACAGGGCACTCTTTTTCCCACGTGGTTTTGATGAGGTCCTTAGGACTTTTCGTTTTTTGCATTCATTCCGTTTAGCTTTGTAAGTTTATATAAAAGTCAGCTCTTTTACATTAGCTTAAGTCTTGCATAGAAAATATATATATAGCGCAACATTAGTTAATCACACTAATAGATTTCTCATATGCGTGTATGGGAAAGAAAGTTTATGATATTCACTCATAAAATACGAGTTTATGATATTCGCTCATAAAACATATGATATTCTCTCATATGTATACGAATTTACCAATATACGAATATACGAAAGCGTTAGGGGACTTCACATCGACCAATCCACTTGGCCATTCTGATTGAAACCCTATGTACCCTACGTCGCCGAACATGGTAAGACATGTAAAGCGGTGTAGGTGGGGCATTTGTGAGCGGGTAAAACAAACATAGTTACCATAGTTATTTTTGCTATTAAAAAGGTATTTCTAAAATTACTGCGCATTTATTATTATTTTCATTATTTTCCATATTATAAAATATATGGTGGTTATGCAACGTAATGGAAGATCTATCTTGCAAATATGATAAGATTAAATCCGGAGAAGGTGGGAATATCCCTAGCTTGTGCTTTAAGCAACCCTAGGAGATAATTAAATAAGCCCCCCTGGTCTCCTTCTTCCATTATAAATACACTCCCTAGGCATGTAGGGAGAGACACATGTGCATATCGGCATATTAAAAAACTCTAAGCAGGCTAATACTCACTTAGCTTGATTGTTCAGGGATTCCCCGCTCTCTTGTTGTACCTCGTCGCTCAAAACGACAATTGCTCTTCTGACTTAGGCATCATAGGTGGATTAGGGGGTCCCCACCCCCTTTGTCCATTGTTTTGCAGGTTTCTAGGTCAAGAGATCGAAAGCGGAGCGGAAGAGGAGGAGTTCTTAATTAGTGCATTAAAGGCGAATTCACTGCTGGAAAACGCGTCTGTAGCCAGGAAAATAGACACGACTTCCGCCACAAAAATAACCACGAAATCACGTTAGCCACGACATCCCCAACGGATTGCCCTACGAAAGGTGCCCTGGGGCTAAAACGCGCGAGGCTAAATATCACTCTGAAAAAGAACCACAAAATTCTAGTTCTTGGCTATTTAGCTGCAAATAATAGCCGCGAATTAGTTCATTGCTAAATGTGTGGCTATTGGCCACGAAAGTCACGTTCAACCATATTAGCCAGAATTGAATTTCGTGGTTGGTTTTGAGTGCATCACCATGAAATTTTAGCCACGAATGTATTTTGTATCTAAAGTCGATTCGAATTTGAACTCATAATCGCACCCATTTCGTGGGAATTAGCCTTGAAATTTGCCATGAATCTATTTAGGGGGAAAAACCGTGGCCATTTACAATTGAAATTTTCATTGAATCTATTTTGTTTCTAATTTCGTGGTTAAATAATTATGTATTTAAAAAAATAAAAATATTATTATACCATAATATATATGCTAATTTCTCTATAATGTTCTCTAGTTTAGTCAAACCAATAGTAAAGTATAAAGAAAATTGGACATCAAAAGCAACAAAAAATGCAAACAATGTAAAAAGCAGTTGAAACTAGTAATGAAAGATGATCCAACAAAGAACAAAACTCAGATTCCAAAAGCTGCAAATAAACCTAACCCCTCATTCAAACCCTTTCTCTTGTAAAGAAACTTCAAAATCTTCTTAAACTTCAAACAATGAAAAGAATGTTCAGATTCAGATCCGCCAAAATCGATTTCACAACTTCTCAGTAATCTATTGTTCTAAACGCATACAATCAAAGGCCACAAAACAGGGATAGTGAGATCATATCCAGTGTTTAGCAACCCCAATAAGAGTATCATCCACCACTAATTGAAGAGCACAATCAACTCTTGTCATTATGTAGCAATCACCTACCAACAAAAGACAAACAAAATAAACATGATTTTTATACGAGTACATATAGTCTGAAGTTGTTGCTTCATAAAACCATTCTCAGTGACAAGCTGAGAGACTTGTTGCTGAAAGCGGTCATTCTCCTCCATTAACAGCTTGTTCATGGTTGTCAGCTTCCTATTTGCTGATTGCAGCCTAACTGATTCTTTCCTCTGCTTCTCTCTACACCTGAATAATAGCCCCAAAACATAACAAAATATGAAAAACAAACTCATCTCTTCGAATTAAACCACCAACCTCCACAAAGATTATGCAAATTGAAGGGGGAGAATAAGAACCAATTTACTAGTAACACCCATCTTATTAACACAAACATGAGCATCAAATCGACCAAAAACGTCTATAATTCTTGCAAATGGAAGATGCCCAGATGAAGAAAAGCCCATCTTCTCAACCAAAACTACCGATTCATGCCCCCTAAGGCAAAGTCATCCAAATACTTTTCATGGTTACCTTCGATTTTAGAATCAGGCCTTGATTTGCTTAGGATCAATGCAAGAGAGAATGGGGCACTCCCTGGTGAGATGATGGCGGCGCAAGGAGGTAGGCTTAGGGAACTTAGAGTATACCTCACGTACTTGCTCCGCCGTGTACCTCACGTACTTATCGCCGTCCAGATGCTGCTAGTGTTGCCTGATGTTGAAGCTGCTCCCGCTGCTCTCCCCTTGCTGATGACACGCCACCGCCATGGCCATCTCTTTTGAAGAGAGGAAAAAAAGCCAAAGTTTCAGGGAATGTATGTATAAAATTACTTTGAAATAAGTTGAAATAAGTTGAAAATTACTTAGAGAAACTCTTCAATGGCAGGTTTAACCTGCAAAAGACAAAAGGACAAAATCAGTACTAAAACGAAGAACTCTATATATCAAATTGATCACTAAAAACACCAGTCAACCTCCATAGTTAAGGTGGCAACAAGAGGAGCACACACATCGGATGTGAGAGTTGTTCCAGTTGGAGCAAAAATGGTCTTAACCTGAACAAACAACAAACAATTTTATTTTGTTTATCAAAAGAAGATTTTCACAGAAGAGCGAGGCTTGATTCCAGATGATATGTCGACGGTGAAGAATCTGGATTAGGAAAAAAAATTCAACTGAGAAGGACAAGCTACCGATCAAATTGGAGGCGAAATAAAGAACGGCGAAGGAAGAGAACGATTTCAAATTTCAAGTAAGAAGCAGAAGCAAATCTAGCTCTCCGCGGAAGCACCAATTATTGTTGCCCTCTCACAAAAATATTGATTCACTAGAAACGGAATCCGGTTACCAAAAAGAAGCTCCAAACGGAGAGTACTAATTATTGTTGCTCTCCTACAGAATATTGATTCAATTGAAACGAAATGTGATTACCAGAAAGAAGATCCAAACGGAGAGTAACAGTGCCATCTGCAGAGCAAGCGCCAGTAGACCAGAAAGCTTCAACTTCCTTCTCTTCATGCGCTCTACAATCAGCGTTGTCCTGAGATCTTCTAGCATCTTCTTCATCAGCTCCTTTTCCTGAAAACAGGTGCGATCGAAATTGAAATGTTGATGTTGCGTGATTGATTTGATTGGAAAAAGAGAGGAGAAAGAGCCGCGTTTCGAATTCTTTCTCTCTGAGTCCGTCGCTCCATCCAGACTCTCTCTCTCAAGTTCCTTCCTAGAGTTGATTATCAGTTGAATGAAGCGCCGCAATAGTTCAGTACGAGTATAGCAACTAGGGTTAGAAGATAGTGAAAAGGGCTTATGGGCTTGATTTTTACTAGGCCCAACTTACTTTTTTAGTTTTTCCCTCTTAAAAATTTGATATTCCCTCTTAAGCCCGCCCAAATTTTTTTAATTCCCTCCCAAATGATTTTAATCAAATATTTCAGCCCGCTTAAATTAAATATTTCCTCCTTCCTATTCCCTCTTAAGCCAAATATTTTAGATGATTAAAATAGCAATTATTTTTAAAAAAAAATCTTTAACTAAATACACTTTTCTATATACGAATAATCTAAACAATTAAAACACTTTCCTATGTATACACTTTCATATCTGGAAAGTATAATAATTAAAAGTGTGAAATTGAAAATTTTATATATAAACCGATATTAATCTAACATAATAATAAAATAAATCTTCAATACATAAAACATTGTATACCTTTTTTGGGGGGCACTGCCCCCAACCCCGCCAGGGGCGCGTTGCCCCTGGACCCCCAGCGAGACCACCGTCGTGGGGCGTTGCCCCCCGAACCCCTGGCGTGTACTTGTTAACATCAAGCATTTAAAGATCATCATAGAGGTTTAGGTCTTGTTAATCTTAAACATTAACCATAACATGTGAACTAATTAGGTTTCTTATAAGAATGAACAATTCTAAAGAAATAAACAACTTCTTATTAGAATGAACGACTCTTAAGAAATATAATGGTTTCTTATAAGAATGAACAACTCTAAATAAATATAAAGTTTTCTTATAAGAATGAACGTCTCTAAAGAAATATAACGTTTTCTTATAAGAATGAACGACTATAAAGGAATATAACGATTTCTTATTAGAATGAACGATTCTAAGGGTAACGTTTTCTCATAAGAATGAACGATTCTAAAGGAATATAAATATTTCTTATAAGAATGAACTGTTCTAAAGGAATATAACGATTTCTTATAAGAATAAACTATTCTAAGTAAATATAATGTTTTCTTATAAGAATGAACGATTCTAAGTGAACATAACATTTTCTATGTTTTTTAATAAGAATGAACGAATCTAATAAGAATGAACGATTCTAAATGAATATAATGTTTTCTTATAAGAATGAACGATTCTAAATGAATATAACCATTTTTTATAACAATGAATGATTCTAAGTGAATATTATGGTTTCTTATGAGAATGAACGATTCTAAAGAAATATAACGATTTCTTATAAGAATGAATGATTATAATGGAATATAATGATTTCTTATCAGAATGAACGATCTAAGTGAATATACCGTTTTCTTATAAGAATGAACGATTCTAAGTGAATACAATATTTTCTTATAAGAATGAACGATTCTAAGTGAATACAATATTTTCTTATAAGAATGAATGATTCTAAGTGAATATAACATTTTCTACGTTTTCTTATAAGGATAAACGATTCTAAATGAATATAACAATTTCTTATAAGAATGAACTATTCTAATTGAATATTATGTTTTCTTATAAGAATGAACGATTCTAAAGGAATATAACGATTTCTTATAAAAATGAACGATTATAAAAGAATATAATGATTTCTTATAAGAATGATCGACCATGAACCCTAAACCCTAACCCTAAACCCTAAACCCTAGACCCTAAATCCTAAACCCTAAACCCTAAGAAATATAACGCTTTCTTATAAGAATGATCGATTCTAAATGAAAGTAACGCTTTCTTATAAGAAAGATCAATTCTAAAGAAATATAACATTTTCTTATAAGAATGAATGATTCTAAAGGAATATAACGATTTCTTATAAGAATGAACGAATCTAAAACACTATAACGATTTCTTACAAGAATGAACGGTTTTAAATGAATATAATGATTTGTTATAAGAATAAACGATTCTAAAGGAATATAACAATATATTATAAGAATGAATGATTCTAAATGATTATAACGATTTCTCATAAGAATGAACGAATCTAAATGAATATAACGATTTCTCATAAGAATGGACGATTCTAAATGAATATAACGATTTCTCATAAGAATGAACGAATCTAAATGAATATAACGATTTCTCATAAGAATGAACGATTCTAAATGAATATAACGATTTCTCATAAGAATGAACGATTCTAAATGAATATTACGATTTCTCAATAAATGAACGATTCTAACTGAATATAATGATTTCTCATAAGAATGAACGATTCTAAATGAATATAACGATTTCTCATAAGAATTAAAAATTATTAATTTCCTAGGAAGTCATTTATAATTTATTAAAAAATATTAATTTCCTAGGTGATCATGACTGATATTTTATTTTAATAAATATTTTTCTATAAAGGCCTATGGGTAATATTTATTTAAATTTTAAAATAATTGTAATTTATAGTGGAAATACTTTTACAAATAATAAAAATTAATTAGGATGGGCTTTTGAGGTAATGAAAATCTGATGGGCTTGGGAGTCAACAAAAATTGGCCCTTTTTGGATCACCGTACTCGGCCCATATGGAGGAGCAGCCCAATCCAAACTCTTCTCCTCTTCCTTCGTTGAAATCTTGTGGTTATTTCTGAAGATTAACCACGAAATGAAGAACTCGTGGCTAATCTCGTGACTGTATCTGCAAATCTGATGGGCTTGGGAGTTAAAAGAAATGGGCCCGTTTTTGGATCACCGTACTCGGCCCATATGGAGGAGCAACCCAATCGAAACTCTTCTCCTCTTCCTTCGTTGAAATCTTGTGGTCATTTTTGAAGATTAACCACGAAATGAAGAACTCGTGACTAGTCTCGTGGTTATTTCTGCAGATTTCTCACGAAATGAAGAACTCGTGGCTAATCTCGTGATTGTTTCTGCAAATTTTTCCAAACAAACAAAGTTAGACACGAAACGAAGAACTCGTGACTAGTCTCGTGGTTATTTCTGCAGATTTCTCACGAAATAAAGAACTCGTGGCTAATCTCGTGACTATTATCGCAGATGTTTCCAAACAAACTATGTTAGACATGAAAATAAGAACTCGTGGCTAGTTTCGTGGTTATTTCTAAAAATTCTAAAGAAATGAAGGACCATTCATGAGACAATGATTCAAATTACTCACACAAATATCCACAAACCTAGCCACGACTAGTATGTGGGTACTTAGCTCCAGACTTTGTCCTGAATATACACACGAATCTTTTTTCGTGGCTAATTAGCTATTACTCTAGAAATGAATCTAGCTGCGCAAAAAATTCGTGTCCATTGGGCTTTAACGTTAGCCACGAGCTTGTTTTCATGATAACATGACCAGAAATCTACAATCAAATCTAGCCGCGCTCAAGTTTCGGGGCTATTTGGCCCCAAAACTAGCCACAACGCTATATTTCCTGGCCATATTACCGCAAACTGAAATATTTGTGGCTAAATTTATGGTTGTTGCCACCCAAATTACCCTCGCCAAAATTCGTGGCTAAATATTTTCTGGCTACAGACGCGTTTTCCTGCAGTGATTAAAAGCGAAGTTTTTGTGCACTAACAGAATCATTGAGTTGTATCTTCTTCAGTTTTGCACTAGATTTTACCACGTCAATATTGTGTAGTGTACAAGTGTTAGAATTGAAGAGAGAAAAGAAAAGAAAGAGGGAAAAGAGAGCAATTGAGCTCACACATTTTATTATCTTGTGACTGTGAATGAGGTATTAGAACCACTTCAATTCTATTTATATGTTTCTTAAATTAAAAGCAAAAACCATTACACAAGTTGTTGTTGTTGTTGTGAAGAAAGCAAAATTTTGGTAAAAATATCCGCAAGTTGCTAAGTAGTGGGTATGTAAGACATTTGCACAAGCCCTTCCAAAATCTTTGTTGGAACGTTAGTACTTAACGAGTGGTTGAATCCTACGAAGTCACCGACTTTGAGTAAATACGCAACAGAAAATTCAAACAGGAAAAAACATTACATATACTTTAAAGAGAAAATGATGTATAGTGAAAACTTGTAAACCAACAAGTTTATTCAAAGAAAACTCACTCCTTACTGAGCTTCTCACTCGATCAGATTTTAAGAGTACTTAGACTCGCTCTATTGATTTCTCGAGTTGTTTACAAAGCTCTCCCGTGTACTAGTGCTGAATCCCACAACCTTGAACCTTACGCTACCTTTGTCTCTCACAATTCTTAACCTCACAATATGCCTAAGGCTCCATTTGGCACTAGCTTTCTAGGAGCAGAATGTCACTAGAAGGAGCTTAATTTCTCCAAAATCTACACCCTTGGGGGTAGGAGGGTGTAGAAAATGGGAGCTTTTCATCTTGCTTTTCATCTAGAAAAAAAAAGCTCTTGTATAGTTGAACGCACCCTAAGAACTCTCGACTACACCACTCATATGTATCTCACGCACAAGTCTTCTTTCTTTCTCACACAAATACAAAGGTATGCTCACATGTCTTACTTCTAACCTAAAACAATGCAGTATTTAAGCTAAAAGAAGATGTGATTTCACGTGATATCATATCCTCTTCGGTTAAGAAAATGACACCCCACGTAATCTTACAACATCTTTCCTAAAATACCGTTTAAGCACATAGGAAATATCACAAATTAAAATAGTCTCGGCATGTTCCTCTAATTTCTTGCACTCTTTTGTGTTGATTCTCTCCTAACATAAACACCCCAACTAGCCTGGATAAAATCGACGTTTTCCTTCCTTAAATAATTTTCTGCTAGTTGTCCTTATCTGTTACTTCTCCACATAACTAAATATCACTGACTCCCCATGCAACTTCTATTTCATTGACCATTGGAACCATCAAAGCCAAGTGTTCTAATAAATTCCTCCTTATTGATGGTGACAAATACTGCAATCCGATTATAACTTTGAAGCAAAAAAAATCATAGATCAAAAACAAAAACGAGAAAAGTTCCCCCTAAGCTTAATACTCGCATATCATTCAATTTTTAGACCCCATTCTATATCTATTACCTCGATTAATTTTCACTTTTGGCATAATCAAAAATATTAATTAAGTAGAGCAATAGAATCAAAAGCAATCATTGAAGCTAAAAACATAATATTAAAATAGCATAAGAGTGAACCACCACAACAAAATCAAAATTTATGATGCAACAGCAAACAATTATAGCAATATGAGTAAAACAAATCAAACTAAGCAAAATAAAGTTTAAAAGTGGGGATATGTGTGGTAAGGATAGAAAAAGAGGGGAATTGGAAGTCATGGACAATCTTTAGTCAACGACACAGACGCCAAGACTACCAAGCCTCTGCTTGAACTCAAAGAATTTCTTCGTTAATGTGTTGCAGGAGTTTTGAACCTTCTCAATTATCCCTCTCGGGTCCTGGTTCTAGGTCCTTAGAGACTTCAACTCAACAAGTAAGAAGACAAGTTGATATCTCTGCTTTGGTTGGTCCTTGTCATCAACCTCAACAACTAGCACTCTGACTCGGCTAAAAGTCGTTGTTGCCAAGATCAAAAATAAATTACCCTAAACTACAAACTAGTATAGTATGCAAATAAGGGATCGAACCCAAGAGAATCGGTTTTCTGAACAATCAGCAAGTAGCAAGACATGGGTTTTTGGAAGTTTAGACAAGCAAATAATTTCAAGTATTAAATCAATAAAGGAAAAGCAGAGTTCATTCAATCAATTCCACCTTTTTAATCATTCGATCATCAATTCATCCACTTTTCTATTAATTCCTAGGTTGATTCCAATCCTTATAAAAGATTTCCGTTTGTCCACGGTCCAAGAGAAAGGATGATATGAACAAGAACGCTTAATTCAAATCATGCAAAGTATTAAGGATAGAAGGATATCAAATCACGCAATCAAGCTACGAGTCCCATGCATAAAATAACAATCAAATACTTTTCCTCAATTCTAGTCCACGGTCGTAGAAAAGTGTTGTTTCAAGGATAAATAAGATTGCACAGACAACAATAAGACTAATCCAAACAGTAGATCTAAGTCAATCAAACAAGTTGATCAGGCTCATAAACTCAAACATAGATCATATAAATAAAAACAAGAGTTTTGATATTAACCAAGGGATAGAAAAGTTACCAGAGTCTCATAAATTACATAAAAAGGCTTCCTTGATCAAACAAACACAAAGGGAAATTAGTTCTCCATAATAAAACTGAAAGAAAATAAAAGTCTCCAAAAGTATGCTCTGAAAAGTATGCTAGGTACAAAATGAAACACGAAACTAAAATTAAATACTAAACCGAAATAACCTAAAACTAAAGATATAATAAAGATAAACAAGATAAAATAAATCGAGTCGACGCTGGAAAACAGAGACCCGGGAGCGCGGTCCATAGCCTCGAGCGCGGCTCTAGTAAGCTTAGGCGTCCGCGGATCTGGCACCACCCGCGAGCGCGGTTTCCACCCGCGAGCGTGGGTCTTCTGACAGCATTCTGGTGTCAACTTCGGAGGTAGTTTTGACCCACTTATAGTTGGAATTTGAACTTTTCGTAAAAACATGAATTGTAGCTCTTCGAGTTAGCTTTCCAATGATACCAAATTCAGCTTCATCCGATCACCGTAGCTCCCGAACGATGTGCCACAAGAAAGTGGCATCAAAATAACTCCAAATCAACACTTGTCTTTAAAACTCTTGCATTTCTTCAAATCGTGTCTTCGGTCTTCATTTTACAATTATGCTCAAAACTAACCTAAACACAATGAAATCATACCTAAAATACAAGAGTTAACCTATACTAAACTAGAGCGTATCAAATTCCCCCATACTTAAACCTTGCTCGTCCTCGAGTAAGCTCAAAATAAATCTAACAATCAATCCTATCAAGATTTACAACATAGTACAAGGGAAAAAAAGTAAAATCTACTCTCAACTCAAAACCCGAACCCATGTAAGGAAATAATGAGAAAAGACATGACAGCTCAAATC
Source organism: Fallopia convolvulus (assembly GCA_964016875.1). Classification (NCBI taxonomy): domain Eukaryota; kingdom Viridiplantae; phylum Streptophyta; class Magnoliopsida; order Caryophyllales; family Polygonaceae; genus Fallopia; species Fallopia convolvulus. The sequence continues at coordinate 16,194,653 of OZ024724.1, forward strand.
ACACACCTCACCAATACAAGATATAACACTCAAGCTCTAAAAAGTGTAGAGCAACCTAAGATCTACCCAACATCTAAAGTGTAATCCCCAGACCCCAAAGTAGAATATGAATCCTAAACACTCTGATTTTACCACTCATTCTACTTAGGCGCCCTTTCGGGTTTTCACCTAATCACTCTTTTCATTTTTCTTAGGTGTGCTCACAAAATAATCACATCTCTCATAAACCTCCTATTACCCCAACCTAATGATGGTCCGGGTTACCTGCTTATTACTTGAGCCGCCCTTTCGGGTTTTCAACTCATCCCAGGATTTTTATATGCTTTTTTCTCTTTTTATGGCTTTTTTCATTTTTTTAAACTGAAAATACTGAATCAAATGACAGAAATAACATGCAATTGTACATATAATACAAATATAGCAGTGAATCCCCTCCCCCATACTTAAACCCTTCATTATCCCCATTGAAGCTAAGAAATAAAGAACAAAGTATAGAAGAGGGAATCACAAGACTCACTGTTGTCCTAGTGGAGGGAATGATGGATAACCTGGCCACTGAGTCTGCCAGAAAAGAGTTGTATGTCTATGATGCTCATATAATGCCTCCAATGATCTATCCATAGCATCCTGATGGACTGACAAATGCCTCATCCCACTCAACATACGCTCCTCAAACTCATACCATTAGTCCAAGGCAAACTAGAAGGAGCAGATGTAGAAGCAGACGTAGATGCAGTAGCTGGGTTAGGTACACCCCAACCAGTTGTACTCTGTAGACCAAGAGCCCATCCAGATGGCTCAGAAAAAAATCTAGAATAGTAAGCCTCAACAGGATCATCCCATTCTCCACCATCATCCTCATGCTCCTCCTCAACCTCCTCTACAGGAGCGTCTACATCAGGCTGTAAATGAAATGAATATACAGTATCTCCATACTGTAAAGCTGCAGGAAAATGCAGAAAAGCTGTAGGAGGGTTCCCATGCAACCAAGTCCAACCTCCTTCAATTGAACCTCTCAAACAACTAGCCCGAATTAAAGCCTGATGGGTATAATTGTAACCATCAGTCAGATGTCCTCCAAATCGGGCCTCAATCTGCTCTATGGTAACAAATCTGGTGGCTAAATAAGTAACCATACCACCCAATCCTATCAACCCCCTCCTCGTGGGATATTTCCTAGCAGAATGAATAAAAAGTCCAAACCAATCTGGGCACTCAGATGGAAAAGGGAACAAACATCTAATAATCCTCATGTCATGTGCAGACACCTTGTTCGCCTCTCCCTGTCCTAGAAATGCCATAGCTAGGACATTGTGACACAAACGCACACAAGGGTGGGGAATCTTACTGTTCCTCTCCCCAGAAGTAGTGTTGAAAGGTGAGCCAGTAAGAGTATGCCAGAAATCAAAAACTGTAGCATTAGTCAGTATACTCTTCCACCCATCAGTAGGTGGTGAAGTGATCCTAAAGGTAAAATACGCCTCCTCACGGGTCATAGGCATGGTACCGAATCTACCTAAACCCCCATCAGAAAAGCAGAAAGTGGACATAAATTCTATGGTAAGGCCTTTGTAAGTAGGGATAGGCATGGTATTGAATCTACCTAAACCTCCAGTCTCAAGCAATCGCTTTGTACACTCCCTAAAACCCAAATCTATCAGTGTAGGGATATCAAAGAACTTAGTATTGACAAATGTCCTGGTATCATACTTATCCCATAATTCCCTCTGTGCCTCAGTTAGATTCTGTAAACCAAAATATGCCATAGTTGAATAAAACAGAATCGATCGAGAAAATTACCTGGAAAAGTTGATATCCGCGGGCGCTGTAACGAACAGAGAGCGCGGATTGGAAAAACGCAAACCGCGAGCTCGGATTGCAGAGGCGAGCGCGGAAAGGAAGACACAAAACCGCGAGTGCGGAATCAAAAGGCGTGCGCGGAATCTGGCGAGTCCACCTACGGCCTCGGAACGAAACCGGGGACGCGGTTCAAGCGAAAAACCAGATCTCGATTGTCGCCAACAATGGCGAACGAAAAAACAATACTCAAATCTTCCTCAAAATACTCTCAATCAACACTAAATCAACCTCCACATAGAAAAAATCAAACTCCAAGAACAAGATTGACAACTAACCGATCAGATCTGAAGTCGAACATGCTTCAAAACCTTCAAACGCCTTCACTCCAAATCTCGACCACGAACTTCCAAACGGCTGGGACGGTGAACCGCGAGTGCGGTTGGGGTCTGCGGGCGCGAGTCTCAAGGGTCGTGGTGTGCAGGCGCAGGGTACAGTGGTGGTGGTTGTGTATGGGGCTTTTGTTTGGAGGTATGAGTGTGGGAAGGGTTAGGTAACGTGAGGAAGACAAAGTTAGGTGGGGAAAAGGGAAAGACAAGGGGTAATATGGGAATGGGTATTTTGAGGAGGGATTTTTTCCTTCTGTTGTCATCAGTACAATCGGATTGTTGTCATCCAATATTTTTGTTACTGTCATCATAAAACTGTTGTCATCAATATCCAGTACTATTCAACTGTTTCTGATGTTGTCATCAATATCCAATATTTCTGTTACTGTCATCATAAAACTGTTGTCATCAATATCTAGTACTATTCAACTGTTTTTATTACTCTCATCATAAAGCTGTCATCACTATTGTCTTTACAATTGTCATTTAAAAAAAATCAAATCAGCAAATGCATATATTGAATTGAATATGTTTGAATTCTCTCATATTCTCTCACATCACATTCATTTATTACACATCCACGCATGCATTGGTGCACATGAACCTTTACCCCCTATTTTGATGAGAATATCAAACAACCTATCATCAAAAAAAGCAATTTTCTATTTTCGAAGCATATCATCAAAAATAGCTTTAATAAGACCAATGAATAGATAAAATCCATAAATACATTGTAAAAAAGGTCATGCATTCAAAAGATTTGCTTGTAATTTGCTATTTTAAAACTCTCATATAAAAAGTATACTTCTATCATCACAAAACACTCTCATTACAGAAAATAAAAAAAGAGTTATCAACAACAACAGAAAACACATTTCAATTCAACCATGTCAAGAAGGAATGCCATAACCAGAAGAACCTACGCCAATCCATTCGTCACCTTTACAATGGTGAACGTTGAGGTAGCAATCAGTCCATATAATTCTTTTTGTACACCGTATATTTCATGAAAACTAACAAATTTTCTATTTCATGCTTAGACTAAAGAGAGAACACAAAAAGAATAAGAGCACACACACCATTGTCGATATTGGTGTACCATTATAGCATTATGAACGGGGTACCACCAGGATATATGAAATTCTTCTTAAGTGAAACCGATATCACATCACGGATTGAAGGAGACCCCTATATTTCTGTAAGTGTTCATGATAATCCAATTTCTTGTCATCAAAAGATATACATGACATCATGATATGCTTTCTTTGCAGCTTGGCCTTAATGAAGATTCTGAGATCAGAGCAATCAAGCCAACAATACAGCAATGAAGGGTTTCTTATTCAATATTTTTCTCTTTTAATATGATTATACCATGAATCTTCTAGTTGTCGTTTTGACTGTTGTATGTTGCATTTCATGGGATTTTCTTTCTTTATCTGTCATCGAATAGTTTCCCATTTTAATATTAGTATGTAGCATCTCGTAAGATTTAGTGTCATCACAATTACTGTCATCACAGTTGAATATCAAAAAAGACATAAATTTTGCAAGAACAATTACTGTTATCACAATAAAAGGTTCTACAAGTATTTATATCCATCTCCTACATTGTCATCAAACACCTAAACAAAAGTTAAAAAATTGTGATCAAAAGCTAAAACATTGTCATCAACCACTAGAAATTTATATCCATCTCCTACATTCATCAAAAACTAACATTGTCGTCACCTATCATCACAGATTACATTGCACTAGCAATACATCTATATCCATCTCCAACAGCCAGATCAAAATTTTTGGTGAACCACCTAATTGCAGTTAAAAATATCTATGGCCATCTTCTCTCTAACTGCTAGTATGTGCGCATCATCAAGACCATCCAAGCTAAGTCCCAATTCAAGAGCTTCAATATAGTTGATACAATAGACACCACAATTACCGCTGAAAAATAAAACAAAATGACTGAATTAATCAAAAAAATATACATAATTACACATGATAACTGAATTAAAATGACACAAGGCAACCTACCTGGAATAATCTTGACAAACCAAAGCGTCTCTAGACCAAGTGAAATCAACATCCAAGCCCTCAAGATGATCAAACCTCCCACTTTTCTTCATTAGAAACGGAAGCATCTTGGTAAAAGGTTGTATATAACTGGAATGCTCCTCCATCGTATACAAATCCCGAAAATAGTCAAATACAATCATGTGGCGACGATGCAAGTTAATTTCCAATACAACCCAATGTTCACGCCTCTCTTTTGGAAGGTGAACTGGTGTATAAACCTTTGTCACCTCACCACGAACCCATGATTTCCCAAAGAGACGAGGCTTCCAACCAGTAATATTTTTGAACACACCGCTTGGCACATCATCATTTTGAACGATATAACACTGCACTTCAAAAGGCGTGAATGTCTTGTACCAAATCCAATCCATAATAACCACATTCTTGAAGTCATCAGGATGATCATGAATAATTTTCCTCAAATAATGTAAAGCCTCGTATAAATGCTACAAAAAGACATGAAATGTCACATAATTAAATTGACAACAACAAAATATCATTTGATCATATACTTACCTCATCTCCTAACCAAAGACTTCTAGTCTTGAGCAGTCTAAAAAACTCCTTGTTCAGCATTTGATCAGATCCAGCCACAACAACATTTTTATCACTAACATACAAAAAAGAGACTGTCATCAGAGCATTATAAACATGCAGTCAACATCATCATCATTATCACATTACTGTCATCACAATGCAATCAACACAAAAAAGCCTGTCACCATTACATTACTGTCATCATAACATTATACACACACTGTCATCGCAATACTATCATCACAAAAACTGTCAACGTACTACTATCATCATAAACTGTCATCACAAAAAAACAGATAACATAACTAATAAATAACATACCCGTTATTATACAAATTGTAAAATGGTTTACGAACATCATCTCCATAAAAGGAATGCTTTGGAGCCTTAGGAAATGCAGCAGCCCTCTTTTTCTTTAACTTCTTATCCTTCTCAACATTATATGGAGTTGTGGTTGAAGCACCTGGCTTCAAAAATCTGGAAGACCTCCTAAGTTCAACTATTTCCTTTACATCATCATCAGATTGAACCGTTGGATTATGAAAAATTTCATCAATCTCAGAGGTTGTACCTTCTTTTGAAACTCGAAACAAAGAACCAAACAAATGTCCATGCTCAGTAAGTTGAGAACAATTATCCTTTACATCTTGTAAAAGTCCACGAATGTCAAAACCTACCTCATCCGAGGAGACAAAAAAAAAGCTTGAACCTAACTCACCTGGGTCATCAATTCTGTCATCAACCTCTGCTTGATCATTGACAGGTTCATCAACATCTTCTCTGTCATCAACCCTTGCTTCATCCACAACTGGATAGTCACATGTGATGAATGCAGCATAGTCTGAGTACGAGGGATACAAACATTGATGTCAGTATAATAAAACAAATTAAACTCTACAAGTTACAGCTTTCATCAAATTCAATTGTCATCAAAATAAATAAAATTAAACATACCAGTTTCTTGTCCCCAACATCACAAATTGCTTTCCAGCCAACAAGTTGAGAGGAAGTGCTACGCCAATGCAACATATAAGGAACTTCTTTTTTACCTCCTCTCTCAACAAGATGACAAATGCCTCAATAAGCTGGAAAAATCTCCACAATCCAAAACTATAACAACACAAAAAAAAAAAGAAACACTAAAAAACCATTGCAGATGCAATTAACATAAAAAAATATATCAACACATTACCATAAATCCAAAATGATATCCAAACACATTGAAGCCAGGTATATAGTTTGGCTTTTTCATCATCTCCGAGTCACGTGGGGTACGATTCACATGCAACAAGCAATCGAGCAAACGTTATAGGACAATCTACCCCAAGGATAAGCATCAAATTTCTCCAAATCACTTGAAAGAGCAATATGAATTGGATCTATAGGAACATTATCCCGTTTAGGAAGCAAAACAACCTCAAGGATCAACAGGTGTGCAAGTTTAAACTTCCCAGAACGATCTTTTTCTTTTATAAAAACAGACCGTAAATGATCCAAATCACACTTATCCACACCTACGACATCTACGGAGTCAGCTTTAGGGATATCAACATCACCTAAATTCTCACAATTCAAACCAGTGACAACAGCGAAGTCCATCAAAGAATAACAACACACATTACCCCCTATTCTAACCACATCTCATGCTTATATGAATTTTTTAACTCACACATGATGGCATAATGCATAACCTTGTAACGAAGTGGTATAGTATCACCTAACTTTAACACTACACCAAAGCACCCCTGACCTAACCTACTAAACTCATTAGATGTAAGATGACACTTAATGAGGTGGAAAACATCTGGAGTGTGATACTGGTTTGCTCTTCCATTATATTGTTTTGATACAGGTACCATATATCGCAATTGCTTAGGATCCATTCTTTATCCTGGAAAACAAAAGAAAGAGACATTGTCATCACAAATAACTATCATCATAAAGCAAAAATACCACATGTTTCAACTCTCAAGTAAACACTTTGTCATCACTAATATGTCACTGTAACACAATTAGAAACAATATATTATCATCATTAGCAACACTGTCATCACAACATATAAAACATAAGAAAAGGCAACTGTCATCACAACCCCTAAACATAAAAAAAAGTCAAACAAGTCTTTGTCATCACTAATGTCAATAAAAAACAATTATAATCAATTTACTGTCATCAATATTAAACAAGTGTCATCATGATGTTCGTGTTTTTAGTATAGTTTTTGATAGGTTTTATTAGGTTATTAGGTTTAGTTTTGATAAGTTTAGGGTTAGATTTGTGAGTTTTTGGATAGTTTTGCATATTTTGTAAAAAGTATGGAAGCTACTCCGTTTTTTTGTCTTTTTGTAGGTTTTAGCAAGGAAAAAGTGTTGTTTGTAGCTGAATTTGGAGAGCTATGATAAAAGATGGAGGAATACAAGATGAAGAAGCTGAAGTTCGAGTTTTTGGAAGAGAAGTGTTGAAGAAGCCAAACCCAGGCTCGTAAACAAGGTTGTGAGGGCTCGTTAACGAGACCACGAGATGAAGATGTTCGAGAGTTGACTTTGTGACTCACCGATCCTGTGCGGGAATTTATTTCCGTGTCGGTAGAGTATCTTTTTATGATTTTAGGGTTATTATATTATGTATTTTAGGTCTTGTTATCTTCCTAGATTTTATTTCTATCTTTTAGAATAGATTCTATCTTTTTAGGAAAGTTTATATCTTTTAGCTTTTTTTAGTTTCTAGTTTTTTAGTATAAATACCCTTCTATCTAGCATAGAAAAGAAGGAGATCGATCGTAGATAGGTAGGGTGGAGAGAGGAGGAAGAACGAGAAAGAGAGAAACGGATCGGAGTCGTGATCGAAGAGCTCGGTGGACGAGAGTTACCGGGGTCGTTAGTCGTGTTTTTGATTCGGTATTTTGGTGTTTTCGGTTTCTTCTGAATCTCTGTAAGACGATATTTCTTATTAATTTGAGTAGTGTTTTGTTTTCAATGTTTTCTTTGATTAAAGTTATTAGTTTCTTAGTTATGATTAGTGAGTAGTCTTTTTATCTAGGGTCGGGGTTGAAACCTAGCATAGTTGTGCATGTTTGGTGAGTAAGATTATGTGTTGAATGCCTTTTATCTATTGTTGAGATTGTTTGTTGTGCTTATACCGAGATGAAAGTTGAGGTAATTTGAGTTGTTGACTTGATTGAAAGAGAAAATTATAAACTTGAAGGTTGATATTGTTTGAGTACGAAAGTTTCAAGCTTTAGATCCAAAACAAGCAATTGAGTGAGTAAGTTTATAAAAGTAGATTAATTTACTTGTTAAGTCAATGAAAGTTGATGTATCTATCTATTTAAAGGCATTATATTTATCATCTTACGATCTTGTGTGCATGGCTATGTTGTGGTTACCCTTGTCCTTGATATTTTCGTTTTTATTTGATTTCTTTCAAGATCATATTCGTTACTGAGTTCGTTGGCTCAGTACCGAACCTGTCTAGGTCGTTAGTTTTGGTCTTTTTATTCTTGGTGGTTCGGTAACGAGGCTGACAACGTCGTAAACGAGGCTGCTTGTGTGTTTTGCTTGCTTTTTTTTTTTTTAGTAGTCGATAGATAAACAAACCTTGCTTCTTGTGGAATGATCCTGACTCTCCTATACTCAGCGGGGTCTTGATTATAAATTTATTTGTTGTTAAGAATACCCTCTCAACAAATTGGCGCCGTTGCCGGGGAAGCCACGTGTTTTGTTTGTTTATCTGTGGGTTTGGGAATAGCCCGATCCCGTTTTTGTTTTTATTTTTGTTTTCTTTGTTTGTTTTCTCAGCGTATGCCGGTAGGACATCGGAGGCTTGAATTTGACAACGCTGGTTATTATTCAGAACCTGAACGTTCCCTGCACCGTAGACGCCGAGAGAACCAAGCCATGGCCACACTTGAAGAGATGGCTCGTCAGTTGGAAGTCCTCCTAAATCATATGGAGGCGTTGAAAACCGAGAAGGAAGGCGCTGATGCCGAGGCTGAGCGGCAACGAACTAACAATGCTCGTCTACGGGAAGAGCTAAATGCCTATCCGAGGAATGCCAAACAATATATGCATCCAGAACTGAGGGTGCCAGAGTCTCCAATTGTGCTTCCAGAGATAGAGAAAATTTTTGAGAAGAGCAATGATGTAATTTCCCTAAATGGTATTTAATAAAACATATGTGGCATTATCAAAAATATTAAATGCCTCATCTTATTAAATAAAAAGTTAACAAATAATCGTTATTAGATTATTTTAGATAAATGACCTTACCCGAAAGGTCATAAGTCTTACTCAATAATTAATAATAAATTTAAAGAAGTATTCATAAGTATTAAAGTGAATAAAATTATATTAAATTATTAGGAAGAATTTTCCTAAAGAGATTTTGCCTATCTAAAAACTATTTTTAGTAATAAAGAGTTCTAATAAGTTACTAAATATTATTTTTATTATTGTTATGACAAAGGATTAAATTTATAAGGCAAGATAATGTGTCATTAAAATGTTGGGTACAAAAATATAATTTTCGGAATTTTAAATGCCTATGAAATGGGTATTTTATCACGTTTTTAAAAGTATGGGCCGAAATTGTAATTTCGTTAAAAATGGGTCCAAAACTGTAAAATTCAGAAAATGTCATCTTCTACCTCCAGCAGCCCCGTGAATAGTGCCATATCAATGGAGATTTCCCCCAAATTTGTATTTTCAGCCATTAATCACGGAATCAAGCTTATTATATATGGAAACGATCATTTTCTCGTGCTCAAACCGAATCTTAGTCTTAATTGAGCAATCGAATCCCGAAATTTTCGTTTCTCTGATTTGAACGAATTAGGGCTAAAATCCAATTAGCATTATGTGATTGCCAATCAAATAAATTGGAGTTATGGAAGGTTTGAATTCGTTTTGGGCGTTTAATCCCGACCTTTTCCCCTATAAATTGAGACCAAAATCGGTCCCCTCTCACCACAAAAAACTCCATAGCTCTCTCCTTCCAACTTGACCAAAACTCCATTTGTCTTGCTCCGTTCGACTTCGACCCACCAGATCCGACCCCGACCACCACGGCTAACTCCCACAACCACCATCATTTGTCCTTTGGCCGCCCTCCTCTGCACCGCACACAACCATTGTCACTACCGTAAGCAAGCATCGTTTTCTTAGTTCACAGATTTGTTTTTTTTTGTAGTATTTTTTTATACTTTATTTTATTCTAATTTTAGTACCGTAAGTTATTTTAGTAGGATTTTAACTAGAAATGGTTAATTTGAACAATTATATTGGTTCTACATATTTTGGGAAAAATCTATACAAATTATTAAATCTGTTTTTTTTAAATAAATTAAATTATTATAAAGGGTATTCTTAAGTTAAAAATATCCCTTTATAATGATTCAATTTAAACCTATAGGCTAAATATTTAATTATATGTTGTTATTTTTAAGGAAGTCATTACTCTAGTTTTGTGTTTAAAGAATAAAATTTTGAGAATATATACTTACGGAAAATATTAATTTCTAAAATTATAATTATTAAATTAATTAATGGTTATTTTTATATCAAGTATTGAGTAAGATTATGATTTAAAAATATGTTATATGCATGAAAAATAAATAGAGAATATTTTTATGCATAATATAAGGTATTTAAGATCACATTCCATAAACCATGAAAAGTTAGAATGTTCATAACGTTAAGATTAATCGGGAATCATCTTACTAAATTAGAGGTTTATAATTTTTATAAACTCCTAATTTGATCGTAATAACTCTTTTAAAGGAGAAAGAGGATCAAAATAAATTAATACAATTTATTTTGTACTTTCGTTTGAAACATGAACTAGTTGGTTCCCGCGTATTTCCCCATCCATCGAATCTTCATACCGTTCGCCTGCTAACAAGGCAAGTGGTGGTTCGCTCTCATATTTTATCATGAATACTTTTATTCATGTTTGCATGTTGTGTTGGGAACGCTTGTTTGAATAAAATGAACTTAGGTTATTATAGAAATAAATGACCAAGTTGAAATGTATAAATGAATTAGGGTTTATTATGCATAGAAATAATGACCCATGGTAGCTTATTGTTATTATTACTATTATGCGCTAGAAATTATACTTAGGTTGCAATGCTTGTGCACATGTTTGTTTCACGATCTCATTTTGAGATTCGTTGTTTTGGACTAGCGTAGAATTAGGGGTGGGGGTTCACTAACCCCTGAACACCTCTTTATAATATCTTGCATTAGGATGGACCTAGACCCTAATGCTGGTCATGACCCTACTCTCTTAACCGTTTTGAGAAGTGTTTGGCACCTAGCTAGTGCCTTGTATCGGGACTTAGGAACCCGTTCCTCCCTTTGTGGGATTCTATATCTTATGGCATATCGCGTTGCCGTCTTAAAAGCTACCAACGCGAATGCAATGTTTTGTAATTAAATAAGATAAGTGCTAATGCACAACCATTAAAACGTGTTCAGGGTGGTGACTACAACTTGGAAAACCACTCTGGCTCCCGGCTTTGATTAATCTATTTTCCAATCTGAATTCGGACAACACGCATTCGGTGAGGTTGGTTGTAGATTTGATAAGTCGACGGAGGCTTTTCAAAATATTGGTTGATAATTAAAGTTCCCAACATAACCTTTCTCATTCTTAAGGAACCATAGTTTTGTGGTGTCCTAATCTTTTCATCATATTTCCCTTCCCGTGAGATTATTTGGGTTATGTCATCGACCGGCTTTCATTCGGAGTCCGATGGTCATAATGCAACTAAGATCACAAGAACCTCACATAAAATTCCACTTGCGTAGTCTTTCATTAGACTAACCGACCGCTTTATTTCTTTTGCATGGCCGGTTGGTGTCAACCGTCCCTATACGGAACATCAGGGAGTAAAGGAGTGGTGATTCGAGATTGAAGCTGTTGAAGTTGTTGCACGTCACGTTTCTTTTGAATAACTTTTTAGTTTAAGGTCGAGATCCTTAGTCTGTAAGGACCGCCTTCAAGAATTTTACTTCCGCTTTGTTCAAGACTATTTATCTTATTTTTCTGCAAGTATTTGGATTATTCAAGATTGTGAAAGTTGGACATTTTGTTTTAGTATTTATTGAATTGTCATTATTATTTATATCTTGGGTGGCTTCGGAGTGTAAATTCCGAGGTCACTGGCGGTAATATCTCCGAGGGAAAAACGGGGGTGTTACAATTATGGTATCAGAGCTAAAAGTTTTCAAAACCAAGTCTTCATACTTGTTTTCGAAAAATATCTGTTTTCTTTAGATTGAAAACCATGCTTGAAAGAAATAGTTGTTTTCATCTTTTATTCTTCAACGACTTCATATTCTCACTCTATGACTATAGAATTATGGATTGTTCTATAAGTTATTGACCATGCTTTACCTTGTCTATTTGGCAGACAATGGTGTTCACTAGGTTTCAAGCCAAAGCCTTACGACCTGTCCATGAAGCTAGCCCTCCACCTTCCATCCAAACTGAGGACTTGCTAACCACTAAAGAATTCCTCGACGAAGGCGAACCCGCCTCCATGGAAGTTGTGTCTGCACCAACTCATGTGGAACCCTTGGGGCAAGAGGAGGAACCTAAGGAAGAGGAGCTGGAGATGGAGTACACTCCCAACACACCACCCGCTAATGTACAGGCTACTGAGGAGTACCATCCTCAAGAGGAAGCCGCTGACGACCAAGGAGAGCACCGGTATGAGTATCATCTATGGGAAGCTCGTGCAGCTGTTGGTGACTTTAGGCCTATAAATTTATGGGCTGACAACATCCTACTGGGTGACCATATGGAGTCTTGGTACGCGATGCTGGCTCGTCATGAAGTAGTAATCAACCATCATGAGAGTCGTCTTGAAGGAGAACGCGTCGGTGCGGCAATACTGCGTCGCAAGATCTAACAGGCTTTGGAGTTGTTGGAGAACAACGGGGCAGTCAAGGACCCTAGGAGGTTTGATCCCGTGTTCTTGGATATGTATTGCTATCGCTTGGGAGCGCCAAGGAAGAAGAATACGATGCCCGCTGCTAAGTATAGGAAGGCGTTCCGCCAACCTAAATCATAGGGTGTCGTTCATTAGTATTTCGAGTTTTGCCTTAGTTATGTCTTGAGTCGTATTTGGTTTAGTTTCATCGAACTATGTTGGATTGCTTTGTTGTTATTGGAGTTGTGTCATCTTTGAGTCAAGTTGAACTCAGTTATGATAGAATGTTAAACCATTCTACCCTTATAAATAAAGAATTTGGATTTTATGTTATGAGATTATCACTTGGTGATAAAATGTCTAAATAGATAGAGTTTAGTTTATGAATGTTCAAAGGATCAACACTCGTGACAAGAATAGAGTTTCGTTTATCCTTTCGTTGTGAATCTTCCTAATGTGGAGAAGATTGTGTGTACCAAGCAAATCATTGATTTTTCGATCACCATCTAAGGGACAAAGTGTGATGCTGACCTTATCTGTATAACTATGGCCCCATATGTTATAATCTTGGGGATGTACTAGTTAACTCGTCTTGGAGTTGAGATAGATTTCAACACTAGAACCATAATAATCACAAGAGGAGGCAGATATGCTTACAAGTTCAAAGGGAAACGAGAAGCTGAGAACGGGGAAATGGTTAATACTATGAAGGCAATGAAGATGCTCCAACAAGGGTGCACATGATTCTTGTGTTTTATGGAAACGATTGAAAAGAAAGATGTAAGACTTTAAGAGATCCTCGTTGCTAGAGAGTTTCTTGATATCTTTCCAAAAGAGATTTTAGGATTACCACCTCATCGTGAAGTGGAGTTCGATCACCATTGAATTGGAAACATGGACCAGACCTAATTCCAAGGCGCCCTACAAAATGGCCCCATTGGAAATGAAGGAACTGAAGGAGCAATTAGAAGAACTGCTAAAAAAAAGGGTACATCAGACCGAGTGCTTCACCTTGGGGAGCGCCAGTTCTGTTTGTAAAGAAGAAAGATGGAACCTTTAGACTCTGCATTGACTACCGAGAATTGAACAAGGTTACCATAAAAAAAAAATATCCATTGCCAAGGATTGACGATCTTTTAGACCAATTGCGAGGAGCAAGGGTATTCTCCAAGATCGATTTGAGGTCAGGATATAACCAACTTCGAATTCGTGAGAAGGACACCCCTAAGACGGCATTCCGCACACGGTATGGACATTATGAGTTTGTGGTCATGCCTTTTGGCTTTACAAACACCCAAGTACTGTTCATGAATTTGATGCATCGATGTTTTCTAGGATATCTCGACAAATTTGTAGTGGTCTTCATTGACGACATTCTGATCTATTCACCTAGCGAAGCAGCTCATGAAGAAAACCTCAGGATCACTCTATAAATCCTTAGGCAAAACGAGTTGTATGCTAAGATATCGAAGTGTGATTTTTGGCTGAAAGAAGTTGCATTTCTAGGCCACGTTATCAACCAAGAAGGGGTAATGGTAGACCCTCAGAAAATCCAAGCAGTTGCAGATTGGAAGCAACCTCAGAATGTGAAAGAAGTTCGTAGCTTTCTTGGTCTTGCAGGATACTATAGGCGATTTGTGGAAGGATTTTCAAAGATCGCTCTTCCTATGACTAGTTTGCTCCGTAAGGTTCACAAGAAGTTTGTGTGGAACGAGAAATGTGAGGCAAGCTTTCAAGAACTTAAAAGGCGTTTGACTAGTGCTCCGATTTTGACTTTACCCGATGGATTAGATGGGTATCTAGTATATAGTGATGCATCTAAACAAGGTCTCGGGTGCGTGCTTATGCAACATGGGAAGGTTATTGCATATGCATCTCGTCAACTGAAGACATATGAGGTGAACTATCCGACTCATGACCTGGAGTTAGCTGCAGTTGTGTTTGCTTTGAAGATTTGGCTTCACTACCTTTATGGTGTGAAGTGTCAGATTTTCACTGACCATAAGAGTTTGAAGTATGTCTTCACTCAGAAGGAGTTGAACATGAGGCAACGGAGATGGTTAGAACTACTGAAAGACTATGACATTGAATTGCTTTACCATCCAGGTAAAGCTAATGTTGTAGCTGACGCACTGAGTCGTAAAACCTCTCAGGAATCCATGGTGGCAGCGCTCACTGCTCAACCAATGCTACAACGAGAATTGATCCAGTGCAAGATCGAGGTTTGGTTCGGACGTCAACTTGGTAGTATGAATATGTTAGAGATTCATGCTACTCTTCTAGACCAAATAAAGGAAAAACAGGTTGAAGATGTCATGCTAGTTAAGATAAGCTGTGAGGTGCAAGAAGGAAAGGCACCTGGCTTTATCGTTCAGGATGATGGATCACTATGGTTTCAAAACCGAATTTGTGTGCCAACCGATGAGGAGATTCGCCTTCTGATTTTGAAAGAAGCACATGCATCAGCATACTCAGTCCACCCGGGATCGAGTAAGATGTACAAAGACTTACGTCGGAACTTTTGGTGGCCAAACATGAAGAATGATGTGGCAGAGTTTGTAGCAAAATGTTTGGTGTGCCAGAAGGTGAAGATTGAACACAAGAGGCCAGGTGGCGAATTGCAACCATTGCCAGTGCCAGAATGGAAATGGGAAGATATTTCTATGGATTTTGTGACGGGCCTTCCTAAGACTCAAGGACAGAAGGATGCTATTTGGGTAGTCGTTGACAGGCTCACAAAGAGTGCACACATCATAGCAATAAAGAAATCATGGGGAGTCCAAAAGTTAGCTGAGACTTTTGTGCATGAGATAGTTCGTTTACATGGTACTCCGAAGACAATAGTATCTGATCGTGATGGAAGATTCATGTCGGGATTTTGGAAGGAGCTACATCAAGCCATGGGGACAGAGCTAAGGTTCAGTACTGCTTTTCATCCCCAAACCGATGGACAATCCGAAAGGACCATCCAAACACTGGAAGATATGCTTAGGGCTTGTGTGCTAGACCGTCCTGTTAGTTGGGATACCATCTTAAGTTTGGTAAAATTCACCTACAACAACAGTTGGCATTCAACCATTAAGATGGCTCCATTTGAAGCTTTGTATGGACGGAAATGTCGTTCACCAATCTGTTGGGATGAGAATGCTGATAAGATTCTGCTAGGCCCAGAATTGGTGGAGAGGACTACTACCGACATTGCTTTAATCCGACAGAGAATGTTGACAGCTCAGAGTCGACAAAAATCATATGCTGATCTGAAGCGAAGGGATATTGAGTTTGAAGTAGGGCACAAGGTTTTCGTCCGAGTGTCTCCATCTAAAGGGGTTTTTCGCTTTGGAAAACACAGAAAGATTAACCCTCGTTACGTTGGACCGTTCGAGATTTTAGAACGGATTGGCAAGCTTGCCTATCGACTTGCCCTCCCGCCATCTGCGCATCCAGTTCATAATGTCTTCCATGTATCTCTATTGCGAGAGTATGTTCCGGATGAATCCCGTATTCTCAACTACGATGATATTGAGATCCAATCCAATGGCACAAATGAGGAGAGACCCGTTTGAGTGCTGGAACGACGAGTGAAGAGTCTACGTAACAAAGAAGTACCACTAGTGAGGATCCTTTGGTCCAAGAACGGTGGAGAAGAAGTCACTTGGGAAACATGGGAAACAGAACAGGATATGCATAGAAAGTTTCCAGAGTTGTTCTCTACCTAGTTTCGGGGACGAAACTATTTTTAAGAGGGTACTATTGTAATAACCCTCTTTTCTAAGAAGGGCAATGATGTAATTTCCCTAAATGGTATTTAATAAAACATATGTGGCATTATCATATTAAATGCCTCATCTTATTAAATAAAAAGTTAACAAATAATCGTTATTAGATTATTTTAGATAAATGACCTTACCCGAAAGGTCATAAGTCTTACTCAATAATTAATAATAAATTTAAAGAAGTATTCATAAGTATTAAAGTGAATAAAATTATATTAAATTATTAGGAAGAATTTTCCTAAAGAGATTTTGCCTATCTAAAAACTATTTTTAGTAATAAAGAGTTCTAATAAGTTACTAAATATTATTTTTATTATTGTTATGACAAAGGATTAAATTTATAAGGCAAGATAATGTGTCATTAAAATGTTCGGTACAAAAATATAATTTTCGGAATTTTAAATGCCTATGAAATGGGTATTTTATCACGTTTTTAAAAGTATGGGCCGAAATTGTAATTTCGTTAAAAATGGGTCCAAAACTGTAAAATTCAGAAAATGTCATCTTCTACCTCCAGCAGCCCCGTGAATAGTGCCATATCAATGGAGATTTCCCCCAAATTTGTATTTTCAACCATTAATCACGGAATCAAGCTTATTATATATGGAAACGATCATTTTCTCGTGCTCAAACCGAATCTTAGTCTTAATTGAGCAATCGAATCCCGAAATTTTCGTTTCTCTGATTTGAACGAATTAGGGCTAAAATCCAATTAGCATTATGTGATTGCCAATCAAATAAATTGGAGTTATGGAAGGTTTGAATTCGTTTTGGGCGTTTAATCCCGACCTTTTCCCCTATAAATTGAGACCAAAATCGGTCCCCTCTCACCACAAAAAACTCCATAGCTCTCTCCTTCCAACTTGACCAAAACTCCATTTGTCTTGCTCCGTTCGACTTCGACCCACCAGATCCGACCCCGACCACCACGGCTAACTCCCACAACCACCATCATTTGTCCTTTGGCCGCCCTCCTCTGCACCGCACACAACCATTGTCACTACCGTAAGCAAGCATCGTTTTCTTAGTTCACAGATTTGTTTTTTTTTGTAGTATTTTTTTATACTTTATTTTATTCTAATTTTAGTACCGTAAGTTATTTTGGTAGGATTTTAACTAGAAATGGTTAATTTGAACAATTATATTGGTTCTACATATTTTGGGAAAAATCTATACAAATTATTAAATCTGTTTTTTTTTAAATAAATTAAATTATTATAAAGGGTATTCTTAAGTTAAAAATATCCCTTTATAATGATTCAATTTAAACCTATAGGCTAAATATTTAATTATATGTTGTTATTTTTAAGGAAGTCATTACTCTAGTTTTGTGTTTAAAGAATAAAGTTTTGAGAATATATACTTACGGAAAATATTAATTTCTAAAATTATAATTATTAAATTAATTAATGGTTATTTTTATATCAAGTATTGAGTAAGATTATGATTTAAAAATATGTTATATGCATGAAAAATAAATAGAGAATATTTTTATGCATAATATAAGGTATTTAAGATCACATTCCATAAACCATGAAAAGTTAGAATGTTCATAACGTTAAGATTAATCGGGAATCATCTTACTAAATTAGAGGTTTATAATTTTTATAAACTCCTAATTTGATCGTAATAACTCTTTTAAAGGAGAAAGAGGATCAAAATAAATTAATACAATTTATTTTGTACTTTCGTTTGAAACATGAACTAGTTGGTTCCCGCGTATTTCCCCATCCATCGAATCTTCATACCGTTCGCCTGCTAACAAGGCAAGTGGTGGTTCGCTCTCATATTTTATCATGAATACTTTTATTCATGTTTGCATGTTGTGTTGGGAACGCTTGTTTGAATAAAATGAACTTAGGTTATTATAGAAATAAATGACCAAGTTTAAATGTATAAATGAATTAGGGTTTATTATGCATAGAAATAATGACCCATGGTAGCTTATTGTTATTATTACTATTATGCGCTAGAAATTATACTTAGGTTGCAATGCTTGTGCACATGTTTGTTTCACGATCTCATTTTGAGATTCGTTGTTTTGGACTAGCGTAGAATTAGGGGTGGGGGTTCACTAACCCCTGAACACCTCTTTATAATATCTTGCATTAGGATGGACCTAGACCCTAATGCTGGTCATGACCCTACTCTCTTAACCGTTTTGAGAAGTGTTTGGAACCTAGCTAGTGCCTTGTATCGGGACTTAGGAACCCGTTCCTCCCTTTGTGGGATTCTATATCTTATGGCATATCGCGTTGCCGTCTTAAAAGCTACCAACGCGAATGCAATGTTTTGTAATTAAATAAGATAAGTGCTAATGCACAACCATTAAAACGTGTTCAGGGTGGTGACTACAACTTGGAAAACCACTCTGGCTCCCGGCTTTGATTAATCTATTTTTCAATCTGAATTCGGACAACACGCATTCGGTGAGGTTGGTTGTAGATTTGATAAGTCGACGGAGGCTTTTCAAAATATTGGTTGATAATTAAAGTTCCCAACATAACCTTTCTCATTCTTAAGGAACTGATGTTCGCATTTTTGGTATAGTTTTTGGTAGGTATTCTTTGTTTATAAGGATTAATTTTGTCTAGTTTAGGTTTAGTTTTAAGTGTTTTTAGTTCGTTTTGCATAAATCTACGAAAAGGGTGGAATCTACGCTATTTTGTGTATTTTGCAGGTTTTAACTAGGAAAGGAGCTAAATGGAGCTAAATGGAGCTAAATTTGGAGTATCACAGTGAAGGACGGAAGAGTGCAAATATTTAAGAAGTCGAAGCTCAAGAGATCGAGAGGAGGTGTTGAAGAAAACATAACCCCAGGCTCGTTAACGAGGCTGTGAAGGGTCGTTAACGAGGCCACGAAGAAGAAGATTTCGGAGTATTATTTTATTATTCACCGATCCTGAGCGGGAATTTATTTCCGTATCGGTTGAGTATCTTTTAGAATCTTTATGGGTGATCAGAATATGTATTTTAGGGTTTAATATCTTTCTAGATTTTATTTCTATCTTTTAGAGATTGTTTCTATCTTTTTAGGAAAGTTTTTATCTTTTAGCCTTTTTAGTTTTTTAGGATTTTCTAGTATAAATACCCTTCTATCTAGCATAGAAAGGGGGGGGGGCGAATTTTGGAGTAGAGTTTTAGAGCTAGTTTTGGAGGAGAAGGAAGGCCGAAGGAGAGGCTGCCGGATCGGAAGTCGGTGACGAGGTTCGGTGACGACGGTTTCCGAGGTTCGTTGATCGAGTTTGTGGTTCGGTGATTGTTTGTTTTGGTTTTTCTCTGATTCTCTGTAAGACGATATTTTTGTTATTAATTTAAGTTTGAGTTTTTGTTTCAATGTTCGTTTTTATGGAAGTTTTTAATTTGTTTATCATGAGTAGTGAGTAGTCTATTTTTCAAGGGTCGGGGTTAAGTCCGGCATAGTTGAGCATGTTTGATGAAGTAAGATAGTGTTTTGAATGCCCTTTATCTTTATTGAAATTGTTTGTTGTGCTTAATATCGAAACGAGAGTTGAGGTAATTTGAGTTTTAACTTGATTGAAAGAGAAAGTTAGTAACTTGAAGGTTGATATTGTTTGAAAACGGAAGTTTCAAGCTTTAGATCCAAAACAAGCAATTGAGTGAGTTAGTTTATGAAAATAGATTAATTTACTTGTCTAGTCAATGAAAGTTGATGACTCTATCTATTTAAAGGCATAATTTATCTTCTTACGAATTCTTATGCTTGGCTATGTTGTGGTGTCCCTTATCCTAGATATTTGTTTTTATTGAATTATTTCTGATAAATCTTCGTTGCTGAATACTTGCTTCGGTACCGAGTGTTAGTTAGAATTTTATTAGCTCGTTAATTGGTGTTTTTGTGTTCGGTGGTTCGGTAACGATCCTGACAAGGTCGTTAACGAGGCATCTCGTTAGTGTTTTGCTTGATTTTATTTGAATTTTTATTAGATTGATAGACAAACAACCTTGCTTCTTGTGGAACGATCCTGACTCCACTGTACTCAGCGGGGTCTTGACTTACAAATTTATTTGTTGGCCGAGAAACCCTATCAACAAATTGGCGCCGTTGCCGAGGAAGCAACGAGTTGTTAGTTTATCTTTGGGATCGGGACTAGCCCGACCCCGTTTTTGTTTTTAATTTTTGTTTTCTTTGTTTGTTTTCTCAGTGTATGCCGGTAGGACGAAGAAGGCTTCAGTTTGATAGCTCCAGTTATTACTCAGAACCCGAACGTTCCCTGCACTGACGACTCCGAGAAAACCGAGCCATGGCCACAGCTGAAGAGATGGCTCGAGAGCTAGAGATCCTCCGGACCCAGATGGAGGCACTGAGAGCCGAGAAGGACGGCGCTGATGCAGACAAGGCTCGACTGCAAGAAGAGCTAAACGCCTATCCAAGGAATGCCAAGCAATACATGCATCCAGAACTGAGGGTGCCAGAATCTCCTATTGTGCTTCCTGCGATAGAGAAACCTTTTGAGATCAAGTCTCAATTTATATCCTTGATTAAACGGGCTCAGTTTGAAGGAAAACCTGCTGAGTGCCCTATGGAACATATTAGAAATTTTCTTGATTTATGTGACACCATAGCTGCTGAAGGTGTCTCACTAGAATATGTTCTGTTGAAAGCTTTTAGATGGTCACTTACTGGAAAGGCCCTGAACTTGTTAGAGAGCCTACCTTCTAAGTCTATCAGGACTTGGAAAGCTTTGTATGATCAATCTCTTACAAAGTTTTTCCCTCCTGCTAAGACAACGGAGTTAAGGAAACGTATCACCTCTTATCACCAGTTGCCTAATGAGACATTTGTTGAAACATGGGAAAGATTTAAAGAGATGCTTAGACAATGCCCTACTCATGGGCAACCATTATATGTATTGCAAGAAATCTTTTTCCAGGGTATCAACGCAGAGACCAAGAACCGCATCAACACGCATACTGCGTGCGGTTTTATAGAGATGAACCCGACAGAGGCGTGGGAACTGTTGGACAAGCTGGCGAATTACGATGCTATGTACGGAACCCAGCAGGCTCCACAGACTCAAAAACGTCTCTATGTGCCCAATCGAGATGAAGTTGACCCCGATGTTAAAAATCAATTCTTACAAGATGAGGTCAACCGTTTGAGGAAAGAGGTAAGTTTTCTGAAATCCTCTCAATCATGTCAAGAATGTGGTTCTTCTGCGCATAGTACTTCTGCTTGCACTAACATTGAGCAGGTTAGAACCGTTGAGACGATAGCTGAGATGAATTACATGAGAGGACCCTACAGGAACCAGCCTAATTACAATGACAGGTCGAACAACTATCAATCATGGGGCAATTAGAATGCAAATCATAATTACACAGGCCCCCCTCAAGATAGACGACCTGCACCATATCGACCTCCAGGCCATCAGGAGACACCATCATGGGCTCAAGAGATTAAAGAGGGCATAAATGGATTGGATAAAAGATGGGGAGAGTTCGATATTTGGAAGAAGAGTGTTGATTCCCAACTAGGAGACCTTGCTGCACGGATTCCAAGACCACAAGGGCAACTCCCGGGTCGTACCGAAGAGAACCCTAGAGGCCAAATAGCAGCAGTACACCTTAGAAGCGGGAAGACACTACCGGAGAGAGTTCAAGCTGAAGAGAAGGAGGAACAAGATCTCGCCAGCCAGCTCGTTAACGAGCCAACGAGAGCTAGTACCGAGCCTACAAGCCAGGATGACGAGGCTCTGAGGATTCCTGACGAGCCCAGCCCAGGTAAGTTTTCTAAACCGAGTCCTCCTCTCAATCCCAGGCTCGTTAACGACCCCATCAGGGTCGGTAACGACCCACCGAGGACACCGAACGACCCCAGTGTCGACCCGGTACTCTCACCTCTCGAGCCTAACTTGGTTCCGAGAATGGTGAAAACTCTTCCATTTCCAGTTAAGAAATCTATGGACTCTACTGAGAGTAAGTTCAAGCATTTCGTTAAGATTCTTCAAGGCATTAATATTTCCATCCCATTCGCTGAGGCCCTAAGCGAAATGCCGGCTTACACAAAATTCTTGAAAGATATTCTTAGCAGGAAAAGATCTATTACAGAACTGCAGGATGAGGTCAGATCCATAGCTCTTCCAGAAAAGCTTGGAGATCCTGGAAGGTTTGCAATCACAATCGGCATAGGCAACCACAAGTTTAAAGCTTTATGCGATCTTGGTGCCAGTGCTAGTCTTGTTCCACTCTCAATCTGGTCTAGAGCAAATATGGGACCATTAGAGCCTGTCAACATGCGGCTTTATATGGCAGATGGATCTTGCATCAAACCAACAGGGCTGCTAGAAGATTTCCCAGTTCAAGTGGGTAATTTCTTTGTTCCGAATGACTTCATCGTGATGGCAATGCCCGAAGATCCAGTTGTGCCTATTATTTTGGGAAGACCATTCCTCGCCACAGCAAGAGCTATAATCGATGTTAGGAGAGGACTCCTAACTTTCAAAATTGGGGATGAGGTGACGGAATTCCGATTCAAGCAATCTAGGGAATCCGACAAAGCTGAAGTCAAGATGCTCTACGCCCACGAGGAGATCATTGAATGTGGAGACCCCATAGGAAGATCAGCATGCAATGATGACATTTCAGGGCAAAGATGGGTAGAAATAACCACTATAGTCTCAGTAACGAGTCCTACAGCATCGTTACCGATTCTCCTGGCAGAAGATGCAGGCTCGTTAACGACCCACTCAGGTTCGTTAACGACCCTTTCCGAAGATGGCGAGATCTCAGCTTTCGAATGCTTTCATGAAGTGTTGAAGACGGAACCAGAAGAGCCCATTCTAATTCCTGCCGAACCGTCCCCAACACTTAAACCCTTGCCAGATTCCCTCAGGTATGAATTCCTCGGCCCAAATTCTACTCTTCTTGTCATCATTAATGCTGGATTAAAAGATGAAGAAGTAGAAAAACTCCTAAGTGTGCTTAAGATGCATAGAAAAGCCATAGGCTACTCCCTAGATGATATAACTGGCATATCCCCTTCTCTTTGCATGCATAGGATTTACATGGAGGACAATCATAAACCCACCATAGAGCATCAACGTAGATTAAATCCTAATATGAAAGATGTAGTTAAAAAGGAAAATATTAAACTACTTGATGCAGGGATCATATTTCCTATTTCGGACAGCCAATGGGTGAGTCCGGTCCATGTAGTCCCTAAGAAAGGGGGGATGACTGTGATAGAAAATGAAAAGGGAGAGCTTATTCCGACGAGAACCACCACTAGTTGGAGGATGTGCATTGATTATAGGAAGCTCAATAGCGCTACTAGAAAAGATCATTTTCCGCTTCCTTTCATAGATCAAGTTTTAGAACGCTTAGCCCAGCATGATTACTTCTGTTATTTAGATGGCTATAGCGGCTTTTGGCAGATTCCCATTCATCTTGATGACCAAGAGAAAACAACTTTTACATGTCCCTATGGAACCTTTGCTTATAAAAGAATGCCATTTGGGCTTTGCAATGCCCCCGCTACTTTTCAAAGATATATGATGGCTATTTTTTCTGATATGATAGAGGATATTGCAGAGGTTTTTATGGATGATTTTTCTGTTTATGGTTCTTCATTGGATTCTTGTCTTGCTAACCTTGCACGAGTGCTTAAACGATGTGAAGAAACTAATCTTGTACTGAATTGGGAAAAGTGTCACTTTATGGTTCAAGAGGGGATAGTACTAGGACACCTTGTCTCTAAAAGAGGGATAGAAGTAGATAAGGCGAAAATTGAGCTTATTGAAAAACTACCTCCTCCCTCTTCTGTGAGAGACATTAGGAGTTTTTTAGGGCATGCTGGCTTTTACAGGCGATTTATTCAGGATTTTTCTAAGATAGCTAAACCTTTGACTAACCTACTAATGAAAGATGTAGTGTTTGAGCTGTCTCCAGAATGTCTTGAAGCATTTTACAGGTTAAGAGCTTCCCTTGTGTCCGCCCCCATCATGCAATCCCCAGACTGGGGATTACCCTTTGAGATCATGTGCGATGTCAGTGACTATGCAGTCTGCGCAGTTTTAGGGCAACGGAAAGACAAGAAACTCCACGCCATATACTATGCCAGTAAGACGCTGGATGAGGCGCAGAGTAAGTATACCACAACGGAGAAGGAATTCCTTGCTTTGGTATTTGCCTTTGAAAAATTTCGGTCCTATCTTGTTGGATCCAAAGTGATTGTTTATACTGACCATGAGGTCGTTAGATACCTAATGGCTAAAAAAGATGCAAAACCTAGATTGCTTCGTTGGATGCTCTTACTGTAGGAATTTGATCATGAAATAAGAGACAAGAAGGGAGCAGAAAATCTAGTGGCGGATCACTTATCCAGGTTGCCAGTTGAGCATATCACCGAGTCCAATAATGACGTTCCGATAAATGATTCCAGACCCGACGAACACCTCCTGCTGAACGAGGTTGAGCTCTACAAGACCCTCGTTACCAACCCCTTCAGGATCGTTAACGAGGTGCCGAGGCTGGAAGACGCAAATAAAAAGGGAAAATGTTCAAGTTTGGTCGACAATCAACCCAATGGGGTCGTTACTGAGCTACGGGAGGTCGGTACCGAGGTCAATAAATGGAAACTTGGCTCGTTAACGACCCACCCAGGTAAGATTTCTGAACCTAAGTCTTCTCAATTAAAATCCATCCCCTCTCCTTCTTCAATTTCTTCTTCCTCAATATCAATCCATGCTATTAGAGGGCCAAAAGCTCCTTGGTTTGCGGATTTCGCTAACTATCTTGTAGGAGGCATAATTCCCGAGGGCCTTACCCCACAAAAGAAGAAGAAATTTCTCCATGATGTGAAACAATACTATTGGGACGATCCCTATTTGTTTAAACAAGGAAGTGATCACCTTTTTAGGCATTGTATCCCAGAAGAGGAGATTGAAAACGTGATCCGTCAATGCCACACACTGCCAACTGGAGGTCATGCAAAAGGATTCAAGACTACTGCGAAGATTCTTCAAAGTGGTCTCTATTGGCCCACCATGTTCAAAGATGTGCAAGCTTATGTTACAGCATGTGATGGATGCCAACGCTCAGGCAACATAACTTGGAGACATGAAAATCCACTAACTGGGATATTAGAAGTTGAGCTATTTGATGTATGGGGCATTGATTTCATGGGACCATTTCCCGCCTCAGGACCCTACAAGTACATCTTAGTTGCGGTTGATTATGTTTCCAAGTGGGTGGAAGCTGTTGCTACAAGGACTAACGACGCCAAGACTGTTGCTAAATTCATCAAGACCAATATTTTCCCCAGATTCAGCGTTCCAAGAGTCCTAATCAGTGATGGTGGCTCCCATTTCATCGAGCGGAGTTTTGAAGCCCTTTTGGCTAAGTATGGGGTATCTCATCGGGTGGCAACACCCTATCATCCCCGAACAAGTGGCCAAGTTGAAGTTTCAAACAGGCAAATCAAGAGCATATTAGAGAAGACAGTGTCCCGTTCTAGAAAGGATTGGTCCTCCAAATTGGATGACGCTCTATGGGCATATAGGACAGCATACAAAACGCCTCTACGCACCACCCCATATAATCTAGTGTATGGCAAGGCATGTCATTTACCGGTCGAAATGGAGCATAAAGCGTTATGGGCTCTCAAGGAGCTCAACATGAACCTCGACACGACTGGAGTAAAAAGATTCATGGACTTGCAAGCATTAGAAGAATTGAGGCTGAAGGCGTACGAAAATACTGAAATATACAAGGAGCGCACGAAAAGGTGGCATGATCGGAAATTGGTGCCAAAAACTTACCACATCGGCGATAAGGTACTTCTATTCAACTCTAGACTCCGATTATTCCCAGGGAAGCTATGGACACGATGGAGTGGGCCATTTGTGGTTCATCACATTTATCCTCACTAAGCAGTAGAGTTGACTGATAACCGAGGCGTCATTTTCAAAGTTAATGGACACCGGTTGAAGAAATTCCATGAGCAGCCTGATCCTGATGAAGAAATAAGAGTTACCATGGCTCTCAGACCACAAGACTAGCAAGAGAGCTCGTCGGGCTAACGACGTTAAACATAGCGCTTACGGGAGGCAACCCGCTTTTTAGAATAGGTTTAGTTTATTTTATTTTAGATTATTTCCTAGCTTTCTTTTCTTTTTCTTTTTTAGTTTAAATAGAATAGAAATAAGATTTTTGAGCTAACAAGATTTCAGGAAAAAAAGGGGTCGAAATTCACTCAAGGAGGCTACGCTGGCTCGTTAACGACCCACCCAGGGTCGTTAACGACCCAGTTCGGACGACCCGATTCGTCACAATACGGGGCAGGTAAGTAACTCTAACCTAGTTAACTTTTCTAACCCTAGCCGCCAAACCCTCTATCTTTACCCCTCCTATAAAAACCCTTCTACCCCTCCCAAAATTATATCACAATCTCTCCCACATTCACTCTCAAACCCAAAACTCTCTCAAGCCCCTTTCCCTTTTTCTCCCACCGAGTCGGAAATCCCACGCTAACGACCACCGGAGACGCCATCGTTACCGGAGTTCGAAGGCCTTTTCACCGTCGACGACGAGCTCGTTAACCTACCCCGATTCCGACCCTTGTTCTTCAAATTCTCGGTTCTCCGGTATGATTTCTAAACCCTTGCTTGAATTTGCATGATTGATTATCTATAGGGTTAAATTTCATATCCTGAATCATGATTTTTAGGGAGATCGATGAGCATGCCTAAATTCCGTTCTAAAAATTCTTGATTGTGCTTAGTTGTTCATGTTTTAGGTAGGATTATTCATGATAGATTAGCTATTGTAACCCTTTAGTTAAGAAAACATGAATTTTTCTTGTTCTAGATCTAAAAGTTCGAACTTTGCATGTCAAAATTTCGGGAAATTTGTAGCATGTTCGGGATGGGTAATTGAGTAAGTATGGGGTGCTTTTAACCAATGAGGGAATTGTGGAGAATAATATAAGATCGCATGCTTGATTTGTGCTGAATTAGAGGTAGATTTAATTTCGGAAATTACTGGTTTTGCTCTCGGCGGGTCGTTAACGACCCACCCAGGCTCGTTAACGACCCTGCACTTCATCAATGCTTGATCCGAGGCCAGCTTCGTGAACAACCCAATTGGGTAGTTTATGAATAATTCCGAGGTTAATTTTGAGACCAAGTATGGGGTCTCGTACCTATTATTTTTGAGTGGATCTTATCTTAGAAAATTGTCGATTATTTTGTAGGATCCATGGCTAGTTCAAGCAGACCCGCTACCCGAGCCCAGAAGAAGAGGAGGAACCACAGGTCTCCATCTCCACCCCGGGTGGACGATGTGATTTTGAGCAGTCAAAGCCATGTACGGCGCTACCGGGATTTCTTGGAGAAGGACCACTACACCCGATGGTTCTCGAAGTCTAGCGCCATCTCTACGGGCATCTACACGGATGTCAAGGACGCCTTCGTCATCCTTGGGGCCGCGCACTTATTGAAGCAAGAGAGCTTGCCACTTTATCCGGCCCTCACATCCGAGTTCTTGGCCACCTTGGAGACCAACTTATCGTCGAAGATCTCGGCGGTACGCATTCGGTTCCGGCTCGGTAACGACGACCGTGACTTCACCATGGCGGAGTTCAATGCAATCTTGGAGCTCCCAAACCCGTCTAGAGACTATAGCTTGAAGGACTACTGAGTGACCCGCACTTGGAGCTACATCACCGGAGAAGTTCAATCCTCCACCGCGGCGCTATCCGGGGCAACCATAGTCAACCCCATATTCCGGATCATCTTGAGAGTCCTCGCCGCATTATTCTGGCCGAAGAAGGAGTTGAACCGGTCTACAAGGACGGAGGTCGCTTGCTTCCGCACCATCCTCTTCGAGGAGCCCGGCCCCTTGAATTTGGGGTACGAATGGCTCTACTACGTCG
The DNA here is from genome assembly GCA_964016875.1 of Fallopia convolvulus. Taxonomy (NCBI): domain Eukaryota; kingdom Viridiplantae; phylum Streptophyta; class Magnoliopsida; order Caryophyllales; family Polygonaceae; genus Fallopia; species Fallopia convolvulus. Next base: position 16,223,055 of record OZ024724.1, read on the forward strand.
AGAAGTCCCATAAGTCCAAGGAGGTGTGGTGTGGCAATTTGGTTAGCCTCTTTGCTAAGAATCTTGGAGTGGATCTCACGCGCTACACACCGGCCCACGCTCAACTCCTCAACAAGAACTATTGGTATAGTTCCGGGATTTTCGTACAAGCCGAGGGAGGCTACAAAGTGAAGGTTCGAGATCAAGTCGTCATACCTTCCCTCGACATGTACGAGCTACTCTATGTACCGAATTGGTACGAGGTGTGGACGGGCTAGCCTTACCCATTGGAGCCAAAACCGGAAGATGAGCTCTCACTTAGGCCATGTCACACCCGGTTTGAGCGGGATGATGTGGACGAATATGAAGAAGAAGATGAGCAAGAGGATACCGAGGTCGTAGGCAATGATACCGAGGAAGCCGACACGAAGGGCGGCACTAAGGAGCTCAACTTTACAGAATAAGACATGGAGACGGAGGAATTAGGAGGCAACATCTTCGTCAACGAGCCAACCAGGGTCGTTAACGACCATTTCCAGCCACCGCCCAACACTGTTAACGAGGCAACCAACTTCGTTAACGAGGTGCCGCAAGCTCCTGTCGACCCTCCACCAGCTCCTGTCGACCCTCATGCATATGGCTTAATGCCTTACACCCCGGTGATGTACCAAGATCATTTTCAGCCTCACTACCCACCACCTCCTCAGCCCGAGTACACAGGATCGAGCATACCACCACCATGGGCCGAGGATCTTTCTGCACGGATGCAGCAGCTTCACCTCCAGACCGATCACATTCATCGGAGGATGGATAGATGGGAAATCGTCTACTCCGCACGCATGTCGAGGGAGGACGAGCGGCAACGTCAGAGAGAGGCGGAGGATGCTGAGCGTTGGAGGACGATGTATGACTTCATGGGGAACTTTGAGCACTATTTTCCTCCACAGAACCGTTGATCAAGCTCAAGATGAAGTTTCCTTTCCTTGTTTCCACTTTTGTAAGTTTTATGTCTTTCTTTTTCTTTTTAATTTTTTTTTTGTTTTCTATTTCTTTTCCCTCTTCTTGTTATTTTTCTTACGGTGGGGACACTATAATTTTAAGTATGGGGTGGGAAGAAAAGTAGAAAAATTATGTCCTAGGTGTTTTTATGTTCTATGTAGTTGTTACTTTTGTTAAATTAAAAAAGAAAAAAAACATTTAAAAATTTAAAAATCCAAAAAGAGTTTAGAATTGATAGATATTCCTTCTTAAAGTTCTATGATAGCAATCACTAGTTTGATCATATAATTCCTTGCAAACATGTCTTTGAAAGTATAGCCGGATTCTTAAAAATTGACATTATTGTTTTATTAGAAAGGAATAGCATTAGATGAAATTGAGCACATATACTTTATAGCATAGATGATGCAATCCAACAAAACTTACCTTGTGAGAAATTTTTGGCCTTATAGGGAGAACATTTATAAATCCCTCTTCTTTTTTGTGTGATTTACTCTCCTTATGCATATTATCTCTTGGAATTGTGATGGTTATCTATTTTTTGAGACCCTTATAAGATTTTTTAGTTCATTACTTGTGAAGATCATATGATAGAGAACTTATTTTTATGAGCCGTATTATTCCCTACCTACCTTTATATTATTCCTTCTTTTGCTAACCAATTCTGGCCTGAAACCTTTTATTTTTAGCTCCACAAAAATTGTTCCCTAGCCGAGATAAGCTTGACACTATCCGGGAATTAGGACTTAGATTGGAGAGGTGAGGTTTTGTGTTTTGTTGAAAAGAAAAGAGTTTCTATTCGCTTGAATTAAAGGGTATTTGGGAAGGGTAGATTGGAAGTCTCTTGTTATTTTATGTGAGAAAGGTCTCTTGATTTAAAAAAAGATGCACAAAATAAAGCTTGAAGGGAAGAAAATGTATACGGTGGATCGTTAACGACCCGGTTGTGGGTTCGTTAACGAGGCAGCGAGAAAAAAAAAAGAAAAAAAAATGAAATATAAAAAAAGAGAAAGAGGAAAAGTTGAAGTGCATTTGTGTTTAAAAATAATGTCAAGAGATTCTTTTATTTTTGGTTATGAGACTTTCTAGGATGATAAATGGGTGAGTGAAAATAAGTGTGCATAATATGAGAGTGAGTTTGGTTATTTTATATGAGAGTTTTGATGTTATGTGTGAGTTTTTAGGAGTCTTTGATTCCCGGATATTATTAGCACCACATGACCAAAATATTTCCATGCCCTATTGTTATTACCAAGCCCCATTACAACCCGGCCAAATGAAAACTTCTATGAAGTTTTTCATTGAGCCTAAGTTCTCTTGATGATTCTTTGCTTGTTTTGACAAATCTTGGGTGGAGAGTATTGGTGATATAAGTTCCAATTTCTATGAGTTTTTGTATATAGGATGAGTTGAGAGATTGAAATTATAAGCCCAAACACATGAGAGTGGAGTGAAACACATTATATCCCTTGAGAGGTTGGATTGTATTATTTTATGTCTATTTAAGTGCATATATGTGTGAGGATGTTAATAGTATTTTACTATAATTTTCTTATGTGTAGATGTTGCTTTTTGAAGATGGCTATGTCTTGATAAGCATGATTTGTTTTGGTTTTGGTTAATATCTTGATTATTGCTTGAGGACAAGCAAGTCTAAGTATGGGGTATTTTGATGTTCGTATTTTTGGTATAGTTTTTTGTAGGTATTCTTTGTTTATGAGGATTAATTTTGTCTAGTTTAGGTTTAGTTTTAAGTGTTTTTAGTTAGTTTTGCATAAATCTACGAAAAGGGTGGAATCTACGCTATTTTGTGTATTTTGCAGGTTTTAGCTAGGAAAGGAGCTAAATGGAGCTAAATGGAGCTAAATTTGGAGCATCACAGTGAAGGACGGAAGAGTGCAAAGATTTAAGAAGTCGAAGCTCAAGAGATCGAGAGGAGGTGTTGAAGAAAACATAACCCCAAGCTCGTTAACGAGGCTGTGAAGGGTCGTTAACGAGGCCACGAAGAAGAAGATTTCGGAGTATTATTTTATTATTCCCCGATCCTGAGCGGGAATTTATTTCCGTATCGGTTGAGTATCTTTTAGAATCTTTATGGGTGATCAGAATATGTATTTTAGGGTTTAATATCTTTCTAGATTTTATTTCTATCTTTTAGAGATTGTTTCTATCTTTTTAGGAAAGTTTTTATCTTTTAGCCTTTTTAGTTTTTTAGGATTTTCTAGTATAAATACCCTTTTATCTAGCATAGAAAGGGGGGGCGAATTTTGGAGTAGAGTTTTAGAGCTAGTTTTGGAGGAGAAGGAAGGCCGAAGGAGAGGCTGCCGGATCGGAAGTCGGTGACGAGGTTCGGTGACGACGGTTTCCGAGGTTCGTTGATCGAGTTTGTGGTTCGGTGATTGTTTGTTTTGGTTTTTCTCTGATTCTCTGTAAGACGATATTTTTGTTATTAATTTAAGTTTGAGTTTTTGTTTCAATGTTCGTTTTTATGGAAGTTTTTAATTTGTTTATCATGAGTAGTGAGTAGTCTATTTTTCTAGGGTCGGGGTTAAGCCCGACATAGTTGAGCATGTTTGATGAAGTAAGATAGTGTTTTGAATGCCTTTTATCTTTATTGAAATTGTTTGTTGTGCTTAATACCGAAACGGGAGTTGAGGTAATTTGAGTTTTAACTTGATTGAAAGAGAAAGTTAGTAACTTGAAGGTTGATATTGTTTGAAAACGGAAGTTTCAAGCTTTAGATCCAAAACAAGCAATTGAGTGAGTTAGTTTATGAAAATAGATTAATTTACTTGTCTAGTCAATGAAAGTTGATGACTCTATCTATTTAAAGGCATGATTTATCTTCTTACGAATAATTATGCTTTGCTATGTTGTGGTGTCCCTTATCCTAGATATTTGTTTTTATTGAATTATTTCTGATAAATCTTCGTTGTTGAATACTTGCTTCGGTACCGAGTGTTAGTTAGAATTTTATTAGCTCGTTAATTGGTGTTTTTGTGTTCGGTGGTTCGGTAACGATCCTGACAAGGTCGTTAACGAGGCATCTCGTTAGTATTTTGCTTGATTTTATTTGAATTTTTATTAGATTGATAGACAAACAACCTTGCTTCCTGTGGAACGATCCTGACTCCACTGTACTCAGCGGGGTCTTGACTTACAAATTTATTTGTTGGCCGAGAAATCCTATCAACAGGAACCATATTTTTGTGGTGTCCTAATCTTTTCATCATATTTCCCTTCCCGTGAGATTATTTGGGTTATGTCATCGACCGGCTTTCATTCGGAGTCCGATGGTCATTAGACTGACCGACCGTAGTCTTTCATTAGACTGACCGACCGCTTTATTTCTTTTGCATGGCCGATTGGTGTCAACCGTCCCTATACGGAACATCAGGGAGTAAAGGAGTGGTGATTCGAGATTGAAGCTGTTGAAGTTGTTGCACGTCACGTTTCTTTTGAATAACTTTTTAGTTTAAGGTCGAGATCCTTAGTCTATAAGGACCGCCTTCAAGAATTTTACTTCCGCTTTGTTCAAGACTATTTATCTTATTTTTCCGCAAGTATTTGGATTATTCAAGATTGTGAAAGTTGGACATTTTGTTTTAATATTTATTGAATTGTCATTATTATTTATATCTTGAATACCGTGAAAGCCTTGGGTGGCTTCGGAGTGTAAATTCCGAGGTCACTGGCGGTAATATCTCCGAGGGAAAAACGGGGGTGTTACAATTCCCAACTAGGGAACCTTGTTGCACAGATTCCGAGGCCTCAAGGGGAACTTCCGGGCCGTCCCGAAGAAAACCCTAGGGGACAAATAGCAGCGGTACACCTTAAAAGCGGGAAGACTTTGCTGGAGCGAGTCCAAGCTGAGGACACGAAGGAAGAGGACGCCATGGTTCATCTCGGTAACGAGCCAGCGAAGGCAATTACCAAACCAGTATACCATGGTGACGAGGCTCCGAGGGTATCTAACAACCCTAATTCAGGTAAGTCTTCTAATCCAAGCCTTCCTCTCCATCCCAGGGTAGTTAACGACCCCACCAGGGTCGGTAACAACCCACCGAGGATACCTAACGACCCTAATGTCGACCCGGTAATTTCACCTCTCGAGCCTAACTTGGTTCCGAGAATGGTGAAATCTCTTCCATTTCCAACTAAGAAATCTATGGACTCTACTGAGAGTAAGTTCAAGCATTTCGTTAAGATTCTTCAGGGCATTAATATTTCTATCCCATTCGCTGAGGCCCTAAGCGAAATGTCGCCTTACACAAAATTTTTTAAAGATATTCTTAGCAGGAAAAGATCCATCACTGAACTGCAGGATGATGTCCGATCCATTGCTTTACCAAAAAAGCTTGGAGATCCAAGGAGATTTGCCATCACGATTGGCATAGGCGACCACAAATTCAAAGCTTTATGTGATTTGGGAGTCAGTACCAGTGTGCTGCCTCTTTCAATTTGGTTAAAAGCTAACATGGGACCGCTAGAGCCTGTGGATATGAACCTCTTCATGGCAGACGGATCATGTGTCAGAGCCACAGGGGTCGTGGATGACTACCCTATTCAAGTTGGGAAATTCTTTATACCAAATGATTTCGTCGTCCTCGACATGCCTGAGGATCCTCATGTCCCCGTTATCCTAGGCATACCATTCCTAGCTACAGGAAGTACCAAGGTCGATGTGCGGAAAGGACTTCTTACGTTTGAGATTGGAGAAGAACGTGTGGAATTCAGCCTGGACCAAAATGCAATGACCCCACCACGATCGTATAAATCGAGTTGACCCAACCAGAACTCGACATAGCTGATACTACCGAACTTCCACCAACTTCGAAAGAGGACGAGATTCACACACAAGACCTTGTTGAGCTTTCTTGGACCACTAGCAAGTCTCACATACAAGGAAATAATCAAGGTGAGTACTCTTCTTCTTACCTTATTCCTACACCATGCCCCACGGCGTATGCTATTGAGGAGTCCAAACCGCCTTGGTTTCTGGATTTCACTAACCCATATGTAGGAATATCGGGCATACTCATGGAAGACAAGGGACCTAGATTAGTGACTCAACCAAACAACGCCTACAAAGCTAAGTATGGGGTATCTCGAGACCCTGACATAGCTACAGAAAAGCCACCTTGAACAAGGGAAGTACGTAGGGCTCACGACGTTAAACATAGCGCTTACGGGAAGCAACCCGCTCTTAGTATAGATTAGATTTTTCTTTTTAGATTCTTTTTCTTAGTTTTCTTTTGAGTTTTTCTTTTTAGTAGTTTTCTAGGATAGAAATTAGGATAAATTAAGAGCTAACAAGATGCAGGAAAAAGGGCTCAAAAATTACTCAAGGAGGCTACGGTGGCTCGTTAACGACCCACCCAGGGTCGTTAACGACCCGGTTTGGCGAATCGACCCGTGCAGGTAAGTTTTTCTAAACCTAATCTATCTTTTTATCTTCTACCCTAATTCTTACCCCCCCCCCCCAGCCGCCACTACCTACCCCTCCCCTCCTATTTCTACCCCCTTCTATTTAACCCTCCCAAACTCTCAAAATTCTTACCCACAAATCTCAAAACTCCAAATCCTTCAAACCTCCACCGAATACTCTCACCATCGATCGGAATCTTTCACTCCACCGACCGTCGGAGACCCTGTCGTTAACGAAGCCCGGAACACCGTTTTTCCTACCGACGAGGTCCACACTCGTTAGCCACCCAATTTCGATCTCTTGTTCTTCAAATTCTCGATTCTCCGGTATGATTTCAAAACCCTAACTCTCAAATTGCATGATTCATGGTTCTTAGGGTACAAATTTCATGTCTTGGATCTTGTTTATAGTGAGGATCGATTTGCATGTTTGGATTTTGCTCATGAAAATTTTTGGTTGTGCTTATTTGTTCTTGTTCTAGGGAAGATTATTCATGTTAGATGTTCCATTGCAACAATCGAATTAGAAAAGCATGAATTTTTCTTATTCTAGTATTAAGTGCAATCTTTGCATGACAATTTTGGGTAATTCTAGCATGTTCGGGATGGGTAATCGAGCAAGTATGGGGTGAATAAAACCGATTGTGTGTCTAGTGGAGGAGTATAGAGGATGTATACTTGATTTATGGTCTGATTTTTAAAGTTGATGACACACGTAATTCTGTGAACTGGCTCTCGGCAGCTCGTTAACGACCCACCCAGGCTTGTTAACGACCCTGCGTAAGCATCACCGATTCTAAACCAGTCCAGAGTCTTTAACGACCCAATTGGGTAGTTGAAGAAGAATTCTGAGGTTATTTTGAGACCAAGTATGGGGTCTCTTGCCTATCTATTTTGAGTAGATCTTATCTTTGAAAAAATCATGATTGTTTTGTTGATCAAATGGCAAGTTCAAGCAGACCTGCTACCCGAGCTCAGAAGAAGAGGAGGAATCAGAGGTCCCCATCTCCACCTCGCATGGATAATGTGATCTTGAGCACTCAAGGCCAAGTGAATCGATACCGTGCCATTCTAGATAAGGACCACAACACTCGTTGGTTCTCGAAGTCAAGTGCTGTACACACGGGGATTTACACGGATGTCAAGGAGGCCTTTGTTATTCTCGGTGCATCTCATCTACTGAAGAAGGAGAATCTACCATACATTCTGGCCCTCACATCCGAGTTCTTGGCCACTCTAGAGACTAGTTTTCCGTCGAAGACTTCGGCGGGACGTATCCGGTTTCGGCTCGGCAATGTGAGCCGTGAGTTCACCATGGCGGAGTTCAATGCAATTCTGGAGCTCCCAAACCCTTCTAGAGAGTACAGCCTGAAGGACTACAAGGTAACTCGGACTTGGAGCTACATCACTGGGGAGGTCCAATCCTCCACCACGGCATTATCTAGGGCAAGCATCATCAACCCCATCTTCAGGATCATTCTCCGAGTCCTAGCCGCTACATTCTGGCCAAAGCGAGAGTTGAACAGGCCAACGAGGACGGAAGTTGCTTGTCTCCGCACTATCCTTTTCGAGGAGCCTGGCCCTTTGAATTTGGGGTATGAATGGCTCTACTACATAGAGAAATCAACCAAGTCCAAGGAAGTTTGGTGTGGTAACTTGGTCAGTCTTTTGGCCACAAACCTTGGAGTCGACCTCACTCGCTACACGCCGGCTCATGCTTAGTTACTCAACAAGAACTATCGGTATAGTTCCGGTATTTTCATTCAAGCCGAGGGAGGGTTAAAGACTAAAGTTCAAGGCCGCAATGTGGTACCCACCCTCGACAAGCTAGAGTTACTTTACGTACCAAATTGGTACAAGGCGTGGACGGGACATGCTTTCCCATTTGAGCCCAAGCCGGAGGATGAGCTATCACTTAGGCCGTGTGTATGCCGGTTTGAAAGAGAGGAAGATGCGATGGATGACGATGAAGATGAAGATGAGGATACCGAGTTAGTTGGAGAAGACACCGAGGAGGCCGACACAGAAGGCGACACAGAGGAGCTCAACCTCGAGGAAGAAGACCTCGATGCAGAAGTTTTAGGCACCAACGTCCTTGTTGACGAGCCCACCAGGTTCGTCAACAATCATTTCCAGCCTTCTACATCTGCAGCTAACGAGGTACCTAGGGTCGTTAACGACCCACCGAGGGCAGCTACCGACCCTCCGCAAGCACCTACCGACCCCTACTCTTATGGGCTTGTGCCATACCACCCGGTGCTTCACCATGATCACTTTCAGCCTCACTACCCACCACCTCCTCAGCCTGAGTAAACTGGATCGAGCATTCCGCCACCATGGGCCGAGGATCTTTCTGCACGGATGCAACAACTTCACCTCTAGCAGGACCACATTCATAGGAGGATGGATAGATGGGAGACTGTCTATTCAACTCGGATGACATTTGAGGATGAGAGGCATCGTCAGAGAGAGACAGAGGATGCTGAGCGGTGGAGGATGATGTACGACTTCATGGGGAACATTGAGCACTATTTTCCTCCACCTAACCGTTGATTCAGCTTGAAGACGTTTTCCTTGTTTTCCACTTCTGAGATTTTGTAAGTTTTTGTTTTCTCTTTTCTTGTTTTCTTGTGTTTTTCTTTTCTATTTCTTTCCTTCTTCTTATTTTTCTTACAGCGGGGACACTGTAATTTTAAGTATGGGGTGGGAGAAAGTAGAAAGTAGAACTTATTTTTATGAGCCCTATTATTCCTTATCCACCTTTACATTATCCTTCTTTTGACAGCCAACTTGAGCCTGAGGCCTTTTATTCCTAGCTCCACAAAATTGTTCCCTAGCTGATATAAGCTTGACCCTATCTGGGGATTAGGACTTAGATTTGGAGAGGAAATTGTTTTGTTGAGTGTTGAAAAGAAAAGAAAAGAGAGAGATGTTATGTTTGGTTTGAAATTGAAGGATTGTTGGGAAGGGTAGATTGGAAGTCTCTTGAGTTAATTGTGAAAAATAAGGGTCTCTTGGTACAAAATATGCATAAAAAGAAGTTGTTAGAAAGAGGAGTACACGATGAAGATCGTTAACGACCCTGAAGGGACTCGTTAACTAGGCAGCGAGAGGCAAAGTATAAAAAAAGAGAAAAAAAAATGAAGAAGTAAGAGGTGCATAGTGTTTATGAGATAAGCCGGAGATTCTTCTGTTTTATGAGACTTTCTAGTATAATAATGGGTGAGTGAAAATAAGTGTGCATAATGAGAGAGTGAGTTTGGTATATGTTTTTATGAGAGTTTTGATGTTATGTGTGAGTTTTTAGGAGTCTTTGATTCCCGGATATTATTAGCACCACATAGCAAAAATATTTCCACGCCTTATCGTTATTACCAAGCCCCATTACAACCCGGCCGAATGAAAGCTTCTATGAAGTTTTTCATTGAGCCCCCTAAGTTCTCTTGATGATTTTTGTTTGTTTTGACAAATCTTAGGTGGAGGTTTTGGTGATATAAGTTCCAATTTCTATGAGTTTTTGTATATAAGATGAGTTGAGAGAGATATTTATAAGCCTAAACATTTGAGAGTTGAGAGAAACACATTATCCCTTGTGATGTTGGATTGTATTTTCTTGTGTCTATTTTAGGTGTATATGTGTGTGATGACGTTAATAGTCCTTTGCTACTTTTCTTCTAGATGTTTTGAAGTTGCTTTTTAGATGATGGCTATAATTTGATGAGTATGTTGTTTGGCTTTGATTATTGTTTAGTGATTGCTTGAGGAAAAGCAAGTCTATGTACGGGGTATTTTGATGTTCATGTTTTTAGTATAGTTTTTGATAGGTTTTATTAGGTTATTAGGTTTAGTTTTGATAAGTTTAGGGTTAGATTTGTGAGTTTTTGGATAGTTTTGCATATTTTGTGAAAAGTATGGAAGCTACTCCGTTTTTTGTCTTTTGTAGGTTTTAGCAAGGAAAAGGTGTTGTTTGGAGCTGAATTTGGAGAGCTATGATAAAAGATGGAGGAATACAAGATGAAGAAGCTGAAGTTCGTGTTTTTGGAAGAGAAGTGTTGAAGAAGCCAAACCCAGGCTCGTTAACGAGGCTGTGAGGGCTCGTTAACGAGGCCACGAGATGAAGATGTTCGAGAGTTGACTTTGTGACTCACCGATCCTGTGCGGGAATTTATTTCCCTGTCGGTAGACTATCTTTTTATGATTTTAGGGTTATTATATTATGTATTTTAGGTCTTGTTATCTTCGTAGATTTTATTTCTATCTTTTAGAATAGATTCTATCTTTTTAGGAAAGTTTATATCTTTTAGCTTTTTTTAGTTTCTATTTTTTAAGTATAAATACCCTTCTATCTATCATAGAAAAGAAGGAGATCCATCGTAGAGAGGTAGGGTGAAGAGAGGAGGAAGAACCGAGAAAGAGAGAAACGGATCGGAGTCGTGATCGAAGAGCTCGGTGGACGAGAGTTATCGGGGTCGTTAGTCATGTTTTTGATTCGGTATTTTGGTATTTTCGGTTTCTTCTGAATCTCTGTAAGACGATATTTCTTATTAATTTGAGTAGTGCTTATACCGAGATTGTTTGTTGTGCTTATACCGAGATGAAAGTTGAGGTAATTTGAGTTGTTGACTTGATTGAAAGAGAATGTTATAAACTTGAAGGTTGATATTGTTTGAGTACGAAAGTTTCAAGCTTTAGATCCAAAACAAGCAATTGAGTGAGTTAGTTTATGAAAGTAGATTAATTTACTTGTTAAGTCAATGAAAGTTAATGTATCTATCTATTTAAAGGCATTATATTTATCATCTTACGAGCTTGTGTGCATTGCTATGTTGTGGTAACCCTTGTCCTAGATATTTTCGTTTTTATTTGATTTCTTTCAAGATCATATTCGTTACTGAGTTCGTTGGCTCGGTACCGAACCTATCTAGGTCATTAGTTTTGGTCTTTTTATTCTTGGTGGTTCGTTAACGAGGCTGACAACGTCGTTAATGAGGTTGCTTGTGTGTTTTGCTTGCTTTTGTTTTATTTTTTAGTAGTCGATAGATAAACAAACCTTGCTTCCTGTGGAACGATCCTGACTCCCCTATACTCAGTGGGATCTTGATTATAAATTTATTTGTTGTCAAGAATACCCTCTCAACACATCACAACATAGAAACATAAGAAAGAGACATTGTCATCACAAACAACTATCCTCACAAGAAAGGCAATTGTCATCACTAATGTCAATAAAACATAAGAAAGGCAACTGTCATGACTAATGTCAATAAAACACAATTATAATGAATATACTATATCAATAGCAACAACTGTCATCACAACCCCTATACAATAAAAAAAAGCCAAATTAATCACAAGAAAATACAACATGTCTCAACTGTCATCACAAACAACTATAATCACAACATACAAAACATGCACAACAAACACAAACAACATATTGCATGAATATGTTACTATCATCACAAATAATTGGGAAAGGTGATGCTCTAATCATAGTTATAATCTATCATCACAAAAACGTAATGCCATAAGCATAGTTACAATCTGTCATCACTATTCAACATAATCTCGAAATCGAGAATTTGACTTCAAAACATCCAAACAAATGAACAATGCAAAACAAAAAAAAAGAATTCAAACACAAAATACACAAAAATGAAAACAACGTCATCAAACGAACCAAAACATGTCATTACTATCATCACATGCAACTCATCTTCGAATCAACAAACAAACTGAAAAAGCAAATGCATACAGCAAAATCCAAACACAAAATCGAAGAAAATCGAACAAAAATCAATGATCACACAAACAAAAAACCATAACCTGAAGCAGAGGCTTGTGGACAATCAGAAAACGAAATCCAGTTGCACAAAAACACCATAATCTAGAGAACGAACTTCAAATCAACTTCAAATACAAATTGCACTACGAATTCCGACTTGAAATCGACGAACTCAAACCGTTTTTTGCAGTTGAGAATCGATTTTTGCAATAGTGACGGGGGCGGAACGGAGCACGCACGAGAGAGAGAGAGAGAGAGAGAGAGAGAGAGAGAGAGAGAGAGAGAAGGGGGGGGGGAAGTAAAAAAAAATTAAGCCTTATATACTTAATAAAAAGCTAATTTAATAGGGGAGCTTAACAAGGGCCTAATTAGGGTGGCCCAAAATACTTTGGGACTAAATTTGTTCAATAAATATTATAGTATTTTGAAATAATTTTAAGATAGAATAAACATAAATTTCGGGTCGGAATTAAATATTGATACGAGACGGGCCCGGGTTTGGCATAAAAATGAAAGGGTCGAAATTATTATGCCAGATAATTTTAACTCTCATAAAAATTATTCTGATGGACTTTTTAATAACAATTGGGCCTAAATTTTTTACTAAAGCCCATAAGTGTATTTAAAAATAGGCCCATTACCTATTAAAAGAGCTACACTTGTCTTCCTCCTTGTGATGATGGACAAACCAGCAGCTCCTCCCTTGGCTTGGTGGCGGGTTGTGGCTCCGGCAGGTGTGGTGGTGGCCGACGGTGAGGCCCCTGGTGGTCCGGCGAAGGTGGGTGTGTTGGAGGAAGATGAAAACTAGGGTTTTGGTGTTTTTGAGGGGGGAAATCAGCCCTTAAACTTAATTTATCTTGGCTGAATTTTGCTTGATTGAGAGAGAATTATGAAGAAGAGTAAGGGCCCGTTTGTTTTATAACTTTAAGCCCAGAAACAGATTGTGTTACTGTTAGGCCCATGGAACATGTTTGTTTTAATAACTCAAAAGGAATGTTTCTGTTTAGGGCCTCTAACCATTAACCCCCGTTAGCCCAAAGTGTTACTTGACCTAGATAACCTTGTTTTCTCTCTCCTCGATACTTTTCCCTTCTCTTCGATTTTTCTTCCCTGCCAGGTTGCCATGGCCGTTGAACTCAAATCTTCTCCTTCCTCTCGTTCCTCTTGCTTCTCCTGCTTTTGAATGGCACCCTCAATTCTCTTGTTCGTCCTCTCACTTCGTTCCTCTCGGTTTGTGCTCTCAATTCGTCCTCTCGGTACGTTGTCCAACCCTCAATGTTTACGGTTCGAAATTATTGCTTGACCTAGATCACAAAATCATTACTTCTCGGTTCATTGTCCAACCCTCAATCGCTCCCTCAATCTTCTCGGTTTGTGCATGAGGTTTAGAGCCGGTGGGTTAGCGTTTCCTTGTCCAACCATAACGGTCAAGTTGTAGGTGGATGCGTTGCTGGCCTGCTCGTCGTTGCTAGTTCGTTCAGGTATATATATACATACTATTGGTGGATACCACTTTTGGCTTTTGAGAGCTTTTGAGAAATCAACTTGCCATGAGTTTTGTTCAGTTCAGTTTAGTTTGCTCATGCCAGTTTTGTTCAGTTTAATTCAAATACCATGATTTTGACAATTTATATCTCTACATTAATCATCGATGTCAACATGATCAATAGAAAGATCAAGCTAAGCTGCTGGCATATTATTGATTCAGCTATGTTTTTTATGGTTCCTTTGCCACTATATTGTGTAGGTTCTATAAGTTGTTCGTGTTATTCTCAAAAGATCAAGCTAACTTGATTCTCAAGGCGAATTTATTCTCCATTTTCTTACAATGGTTATGTTTATTCTGATGTATGTTTTTTTTTTGAACTTTTCTAGAGCATCTTTTGAACTTTTCTGATGTATGTTTATTCTCCATTCAGCTATGTTTTTTTGAACTTTTCTAACTCGATAAGATCCAGATACATGTGTGCCTTGGTCATCAATATATTAGTCATCTATTTCAATCAAAACCTTGATAGTTTTTTTTTCCTTGGATGATTTGAAAAGTTGCTGCTTTACTTGGTATAAAGATATATTAGCCTAGCTTATATCAGCCAGTGTTCTAATGCAAATTGCCAGTGTTCTAATTACTGCCAGTGTTGGAAGCTAAGGATGGATTACTTCAAGTTTGCAATAAAGATAGAGAGCTGATTACTTTGCTGAGCTCTAAAAATATGGTTGCTGTTTTTTTATGCAATGGGGTTTTTGCACAAACTAAACAAGTAGCTTATTTTATGTCAACTATTTTATATTTCTTGTTTTCTGGTCATTCGTTGTTTAAATTTCTGGTTTTCTGAACTTTTGTACATTCAGCTAACTTCAGCTACATAAGAACTACTGTTTGGTATATTTTCTGTTTTTTTATCTTTTGGCCATTTGTTCACAATGCTTAGACTTTAATTAATTAGCAAGAAGATTAACAAAAGAGCTAGAGGGGGGCCTCTTGTTTATGAAAGATTAGGTCAGACTAGATGCAACTATGCAAATGTGTGTAATTAAATTAACTTTAATTTGTTGATTGCTTTAGACAACTTGCTTAATTTTTTACTTGATAATTATCAGAATGGATGCTCCTAATCAACAACTCTCAAGGACAAGAAGATTAAGACAGCTCCTTATCATTTTCTTCATAGTTAGGGTGGTGTTAATGTTGTACACGATATGGTACTTGATGAATGTGAGTGTTATTAGGAGTATTCAATTAAAAGAGGGGAAATGATGTAGGAAAAGGCTAAGTTTTCAAATACTGAATAGGCTGATTAGAGAGAGTGATGTGTTTTGTCGGAATGAACTTCGTATGAATAGAGATGTGTTCAATGTATTGTGTGAGATGCTTAGAGATATCGGGGGGCTAAGTGGGACAAATAACATGTCAATTCAGGAGTTAGTGACTATATTTTTGTACACTTTAGCTCATCACAAGAAGAATAGGTCAGTATCACACTATTTTATTCGAAGTGGTGAGAGTGTGAGTCGCCATTTCAACCATTGTTTAAGGAATGTCCTCAAACTTCATGAACATTTACTAGCTAATCCCACACCCATTGGAGATGATTGTGAAGATGATAGGTTGAAGCCTTTCAAGGTATTTACACATCTATTTGTGTTATAATAAGGGATTCAATAAAATATGGCTATATAATAAAGGATTTTTACTATATTCTTTTTGTAGAACTGCTTAGGAGCCTTAGATGGCACTTATATTAGTGTCACAGCACCTTATTGAAGAAAGGGCAAAGTATCGAACAAGGAAGGGCAATATTTCCATGAATGCATTAGGTGTTTGCACGCCTAATATGGAATTTTCTTATGTTTTATCTGGTTGAGAAGGGTCTGCCCATGACGGTCGAGTCCTTCGAAATGCCCTATCTAGACCAGATTGACTAAAGGTTCCTAGAGGTAATTTAAATTAGAAAAACAAAGTTAGTGCGTCCATTATCTTTTCAAATTAAAGATAGGAAATTTTACGTATTTTATCTTTGTCATACATGAAGGTTGTTATTATTTAGTGGACGATGGCTATGCAAATTCTGAAGGATTCCTCGCACCTTATAGAGGACATAAGTATCACCTTAAGGAATGGGGTAACAATCAACCGGGTAGCGTTGAAGAATACTTCAATATGAAGCATTTTAAAGCTAGAAATGTGATCGAGAGATGTTTTGGTATACTTAAAGGCAGATGGAGTATACTTCGAAGCCCTTCATTTTTTCCAATACGAACACAAGGTCGTATTGTACTAGCATGTTGTCTCCTACACAATCTGATTAGAAGACTCATGCCAACTGACCAAAATGAAGAGTTCATGAGTGATGAAGATGAGGAGGAAGAGGAAGAGGAAGAGGAAGAAAGAGAATACATTACAAATATTCAAACTTCAGACCATTGGACTAATTTTAGAAACAGTTTAGCACAAGGGATGCTTAATAATTGGAGAGCTAGACATGGGTAGATTAGGATGAAAGTCAATGTGTTGATCTATCATTAAGAAACATGACAAGGTGTAATTTTCAGTTTGTGTCCAGTTTGTATTAATCTTCAGTTCAATGCCCACTGAATTGCATTTTGAGTCCAATTTATGTTATTTTTTGTTCAGTTCAGTTTGTGTTATTTTCAGCCACAATTAATGTTATTTTCAGTTCATTTTGTCGATGTCTTAGTTGTATTTTTTGCAATATTTGTTTGTCAATTTTTCTTGTGTAATTAGGATGGATGGACCTATCCGAGGAAGAGGTAGAAACAAGAGCTTTTGGACTGTACAAGAAGATGAAACGATGCTTCAGTCCTTGTTGGAGATGGCTCATAATCCGAAATGGAAAAGTGAGAACGGATATAAGAGTGGCTTCATGAACAAGTTGGAGGAAATGATTGTAGCAAAATTTCCTAATTGTGGCTTGAATGCTGAGCCACATATTGAATCAAGGTTGAAGCATTGGTCCGATAAGTATTGTGCCATGGCTGAGATGTTAAGCACTTCAGGATTTGGGTGGGATGATGAGAAGAAGATCTTGCAAGTAGAAAGAAGCGTTTTTGATGAATCGGCCAAGGTATGACTATCTTCAAGATTTGAGCTTCTGCCTATTCTCTTGCAAGTAGTATAACTAATTTTTTTGAGGGTTGTTACTGATTTGACTGATGAACAACTTAGTCACACAATGGTCATTACCATTCTAGGATAATAGAGTTGTACACTGATGAACAACTTAGTCACACAACGTTCTGCAATGAGCCCTACGCACTAAGCCTAGATAATCATCATCTAGATATGAGGAAAACATATAGAGAAATTTGCAGTTGTTTTCTTTGACAAATTTCCCCAGTTTGGTTTGATCCTTATCATGTTTCACTTACTGTTGAAAGAGCTACAAGAAACCATTTGGTTGATAGATTTGCTCAATCTGGTTTTGGTATTATTAAATCAAGTGATTTGAAAATATTACGTGGATTATTAAATATGATTGGAATATATATATATATACACCATTCCTATACTCTCTACATAAGTAGCCAACATTATCTTTTGATCCAAGGTAGATAATTATTATAAATAGCCAACATTATCTTTTCTGCATAAGTAGCCATCTAGTGACACGTCCTAATTCTGCATAAGTAGCCAACATTTACTAAGTAGCCAGCAATAAAGGAATCCTTTACTTTTTGAAAATAAGAAATATGACAATTTCATAAATAGCCAGCATGATTACCAGTAACTGCTCATTTGTCCTGATTCTGCATTTGAGATTCTGAGGAAACAAGAATTGTTTTCTAATGGAATGTAGTGGATATTGTTTGCAGGCTTCTGCTGATTAGTTGTTTGTTGTCTACTGTTTTTTGTTACTATCTACTGAAAACTGAGTTTCTAATTTTGATGTTGTCTACTGATTTTCTGATTTTTTTTCATTCTTTTTGTATTTATAGAATCATAAGAAAGCAAAGGGTTTATATGGAGTTCCATTTCCATACTATGACTTACTTGTTGAAGTTTATGGAAAAGATAGAGCTACCGGCGAACCAAGCGAGTCTTTTGTTCAAGCTACTCAAAATATGAATGATGAGATGACACATGAGTCGGTTACAGTTGATAGTGATGATGATTTGGAAGTTCAAACAGAAACATAGTCTACGCAATCAGGGAGTGGTTCTAGTGGGTCAAGGAAGAGAAAGGAAGCTTGAAGAAGAAAAAGGATGAAGTCTGGGACTTGTCTTCCTCTCTACACTCGGTTAGTATTGAGTTTGGAAAAGTTTTCCAGGACATGAATTCACACTTGGGCGAAATGGCTCAGATATGGCGTAGCGAAGAAGAGAGGAAGAAAAAATTAGATGATGAGAGCAACAAAATTTTAGAGGAAGTGATGAAATTGGATATTCTTGCTCCATCTGATGCTTTAGAGGTAATTTCATAATAATTCAAACCATCTATCTATTATTGCAAGTTATATTTTTGTGGAACTATATGATTCATGTTGGTTTCCTTATGAAATTTTTAGGTTGCAACTGTTCTAATGGCCGAGGAGCACAAGCTTCGTGTATTCTTTCAAGCTTATACAACAATGAAGAAACAATATTTGTGTGATCTACTTAGGAAAAAGTGAAGGACTAGTATTTTGATTCATGAGGCTAGATGTGTTGAGAAAATTATAGATGGCTTGTCTTATGCAGATTGGATTATAAGTTGATGAACACTTTTCTTTTGTTCAAGTCTTTTTGGTTGCTCACTAGATTGTTTGAAGTGTTAGAATTTTACTACACGTGTATGTATGTGGTTAGGAAGTGATTTGGGTAATATATTGATAATATTTTTGTGAATTTTAGAAAAGTCAAAGTACAAGTCCAATTTATTGCACAAATGTAATTATCTAAAAAATTAATTTATTATTGCTAAAAAACATTTTTCAAAAAAAATAAGAAAGCATTTTCTTTTTTGGAAATTCACTAACCAAACATATTTAGGTAAACCATTACCTTTCATGAAAAACAACCAAACATAATTAAGAATAACCATTTCCTATTCCTTTCCTTCTCCTTAAGCGTTATCTTTCCTTTTCCTTTCCTTAGGTTAGAACCAAACGCCACCTAAGAGAGGAATGAATTGTGAGTCTTCCCTTGAGAGCTCACCCCTTTTTATAGTGAAAAAAGGCACTTCCATGAATTCACACCTCCATGGATGGACCTCTCATGGAAGAGGTGATCCATGGAGATTGGTCAAGAGTGTGTTTCTTGCAAATGAGGTGGAAGAATGAGATTGGTGAAGAGGAGAGGTGAGAAGAGCAAGCTTAATGGCCATAGTTGGAGGTAGAATCACATGCATTGATCAAGCGTCAAATCAATCGGTCATGGCATATTTCTTCTAACAAGAAGGAAGAAGAATAAAGAAATAAAAGGATTGAAAATCCTAAGTGACTAGACAAGTTACTATGGCTTAGCGGAAATGGAGTGTGTGTTATTATGGGAGGAATGCAAGAGGTCTCGAGTTCGAGTCCCGGCTCTTGCCTCTTTTTATTTGCCCTCCCTTTGTTAGTTTTGATAGCCTTGTAATGGCACCTTACTAATTAAATTAGAAAATCATGAAAGCTTATTTTTATTTGAGATTTTCACCAATTTAATAATATTTTTATAATATGTTTATAGTTTTCTTAAAAATATTGAAACTCTTTATTTAAGAGAAAAAGGATTATTTAAATGACTACCCGACTTGCTTAACATTTTTTATTAAATTCTTAATTTCCATTGTAGTAAACTTTTATAACCTTTTATAATGTAATATGAGATTATAAAGTTTATTAATTCTTTACTTTAAAGAAAAAAATTTATTGGGATAATTACCCATTTTATTTAGAATTTAGCAAATATTACATAGGATACTAAAAATAGGTTATCAAAACCATTTATGTGAATAGGAGACTTGATGTGGGTCTGAAAGAATTCTTGCTGCTTAAATTTGATGTTTCTAGGAAAGATTTTAGTGAATCAAGGGTTGTAAGATCCAGGACAATGCATGTTACTAAGCACATAGATTATAAACTTGATGGTTTAAGCAAGTTAATTAATTATTGAGCCAGCAAATCTCAAATGGGAAGGATGTGGTCTGATTTTGATCCTAGGAGTCATTGTAATGGGTCAAAGTTGATGCCTAGTTGGGAGTATGACTCTTGGATTATTGATCTCAATGTAGCGAACGAGAACTTTGTTTTTGATCTTGGCATAGTCAACAAGGTAAAAGGGAAAGCTACACAAAATGGTGTTAATTATATAATTCATCTATGCAATCTACATCCTCAACAAGAAATTAGCCAAAGAGATTTTGTACAGTTGTTAGCTCAAATTGTTGATGTTCCTGATCTGTTTGATGGACTTTTTGAAGTAGAGTCAAGAGTTTTTTCCATTCTATAACTGGAATTGGATCTCTTAACTCAATTAAGGTCAAAGTGTTAGTTTTTTATCTGGGTAGGACCAATTGGGGTCAAATTTTGAACAAGATAGGAGACATCATCTTAGTATTTGATCCTGGAATTGTTTGCTATGATCTAATTGGCAAGTTGTTTGAGATATCTGTCTATTATGGTAAGGTTGCTCAGATGAGACACATTGGAGATTTGGTGGATTGAATTTGTTTTTTACCCTGTCGGCGTTTGGCTACAAGTGTTGAGATGCCTATTATGCTTGAAGCTTATGACTGGTCGGGTGATATGGACAAACAATTTATCTGCTAGAGTTCGGGATCTTGTCAAGTGTCAATAGACCTCCACACATCAAAAATACAGTGGATATAAGTTTTTGACTCTATCAAGCATTGTTGGATTTCATACTTGTAGCAACCTCTTCTTCATGCAAGTATAGCTTATGCAAAGCTCAGCTCATGAAGAGACAAGTGCAGCGCATGAAGATTTTCATCAAAAAAAAATATTGCAAATTTGAAATGGCCTCAGTTTAGTTCAAATTTAGTACTTGGAGAATGGGTTGCAAGTCAAGGACACCTGGGGCATTGGTAGCAATTGAGGAACTTGTTGCAACTTGAGTACTTGAGTGACAATGAATCAACAAAACATATTGCCATCAGTTTATTCAATTTCATTGCTTTCCAGATTTTTTAAGAATCTTGAGGACAAGATTCTTTAAGAAGGGAATTAGTAATCTAATGACTGGGTAAATTTGATAATTAGGAGACTTTTGGGTTGTTCTATGTAAATACTCATAAATGAGTATAAGAGCCTAGACTGGAGGACTGTATTAGATATCGAATGAATAGTAAACAATTCTCTATCCCTCTTTTCTTCTCCTTCCTCTACCCCCTACAATTCTTGTGTTTCCCTCTAATTTCTCTTCTTTTCTATCAAGTTGTTTGTTATAGTACTTTGGGACATAACAAATTAAGGAAAAAATTTAGACTTTTAAAATGAAACAAACAATAGACCGGAGAAATAAGTTTGATTACAGAATTTTGTCAAAAACTCGTGATTACTTTATCGAATTATTAAGTGTGTGTATTACTTGAAAAATACAAAACCTCGTAGTCAAAATACGGAATTTGCTGGCATGCATCACCAAAAGCAAAACTTTTGACTCTATAGGTGTACTTCTCTTTTTCAAACTTACCAATGATGACAGAGAGCCGTGTGAGAAAGGTTGAACATTGCATGAATGCATGATCCAAGATTTCTCAAATTGCCTTTACTTGATATGTCAAGGTTATGTAAGAAAAAAGTGCAGTTGTACTTGATTAATGGCCCATAAAGGATGATTTGCGTAAATTATTCCACGTGGAAACGAGTTAATCTATATATTATATATTAAAGACGCAAAGAATAAGGTCATACGTTTTGCCACCTAAGATTTTCCTACGTATCATTCGCACATTAAGCCACTTAGGATTTCGCCACATAGAATTTTTTATTTTGAGAATTTATATATCTTGATATTATTTTAGGATAATATAGAAATAGGATAAACTAGTTATACCCGTCGTGCCATGCACGACTACGACTCGCATTAAGTATGATCATATTTATTTTAATATGATACATAAAAGATTAAAAATTTATACTCACATCCGATAGTTTTTTTACTTTTATAATCAAATAAATTTTGATTTTTACCATTTTATATAAATAAATAGAGAGAAAATTTTAACGCGGGAACGACACGTAGGAAAATCCTAGGTGGCGCAACGTAGTGGCCTTATTTATTGTGTCTTTTATATATATACATAGATTAATCTAGGAAAGATTCTATCTAAGATAAAGATGTAATCTATAACTAAATATTAAAGTTGTCCCTTTTCGAGCCACCAGAACGATTCTGACCCTACCCCATATTTAAAAAACCTTATTTTCCATTCTCATTATTTCTTTTTTTTATTTCTTTTATTTCTGTCATATCTATAACTTAACTATATATCAAAGATATACCTTTTCGAGCCATGAGAACGATTCTAACCCTACCTCATATTTAAAAAGTTACTTTTTATTTCTATTAGTATAACTTTTTTCTATTAAATACTTTTTTAACTATTTAAATTTATCTCAAACATCAAACAAATATCTATTTAGTATAACAATATCTTTTCAAAGCTTCCTTATACAAGTATTTAAAATTAAAGATAAAATATTTTAAAATAAATATAAATCTTTTAGCATAGATCTCTTGACGAATTTATTTATAGACATATATATATTGATTTTCTTTTATAAAAAATTAATGATAAATATTTATAATGTTTAAAATTAATTAAAAATAAATAATAAAATAATTAAAATATTTGAAAATCTCTAAATTTACATACATGGAAAGTAATAAAATATGAATAATATAATACTTGATTAATCAATTATACATTCTACGAGCAATAAATTACTTATATTAAAGTTTATATTATATTTTTATTTATTAATATTCTATTTATAATGTATAAAATAACGAATCGTAGTCGTACATGGTACGATGGGTACAAACTAGTCTAATGTTAAATCTTAGATATCAATGTTAAATATTTGATATGATAATTTATTTAACATAAAAATATTATATCTAAATAAAATAAACTATAAAAGCATTAAAATTTGGTAAAATATTATTGATGAATATTATTTATAATAATTTATTTAAGTTATATTTTTATCACAATATAAGCTATTTGCCACTTAGGATTTTACCATGTATCACCTATGATTTTTCCTACATGTCATTCTCACAATTTATATATATAGAAAAGATTCTATCTAACATAAATTAAACTATGGTATATATTAGGATAGATTCCGAGTATATAATTAATGAGTTTGGTTCAAATGAAACAAATTCTTATCCTAAAATGAACTCTTATCCTAAAACGAATACACTTTTTGTAGTTAGTAGTGCACTTTTCATACTTCAGAGTGCACTTTTTCGCATTGCACTTTTCAAATTTTTTTAGTGCACTTTTTGTATTTTTCAATGCACTTTTATATGAAAAGTGCATTACTAACTATGAAAAGTGCATTCGTTTTAGGATAAGAGTTCGTTTTAGGATAAGAGTTTGTTTCATTTGAACCAAACTCTATAATTCATTATCAGTTGATTACATTATCTTTATTTATATATTTATTTCTATTTTCTTAAATCAAATTATGATAAAAAATTAAAAAAATTACAAGATGATATAAATTACAATATCTATGTCTTTTTATCCATTTATGATGTAAAATATTTTTTAAAAATTAAATTTTGGTTAAATAAATTTGTCGTATGTGAGTAAAATTGTATATTTTTGAGCCACCACATTAACTTTGGCCCAAATTTATTTTCAAAATTTCTCTCTATTTATTTATAAAAATTCGAAATTTATTTGATTCTAAAAATAAAAAACTATTGTATGTATCATGTATGTGAGTATAAATTTTTTATCTTTTGTATGTATAGTTATATTAAAGTAAATATGCTCATACTTAATTCGATCATAATCATGCATGATACGACAGTAGAGCTGTCAAAAGTTGACCGAACCCGCTAACCCGACCCGAACCGCCCGATAATTTTAGGGTCAAGACCCGAAAATTTGAACCCGAAACCCGAAATCAACCGAACCCGATAGAACCCGAAACCCGTTGGGTTGAAACTGAAAACCCGTTGGGTTGACCGATTTAGTATATTTATAGATTTTTTTAAATTTATTTTAAAATTTATAATATAATTTATTATTAAAATAAAGAAAAATAATATATTATAATTAAATAATATTATTTAATTATAAATTGATTTTAATAATCATAAACAAAAAGGATTTTTTGACCTGCTGGTCAACCCGAACCGACCAAAAACCCGTTACAACCCGACCCGATTGACCCGTGACCCATAATGAAACCGAACCCGATTCAACCCGAACCCGAAATAACCGAACCCGAACCCGTCCGACCCGACCCGATTGACAGGTCTATACGACGGGCATAACTAATTACCTCTATCTTTAAAAATCAGTATGCTCGCTATCTGGGCCATGATATATGATCGTAAATGGAATCCTCCCCGCCTAAGTTCTCGAATCTCTCGGTGCCACATTCCGATAACTTATTTTAAAAAAATCCTCTTCGTTTGAACATATTTTTAATTTCAAAAATGTTTTTTTATACATTACTTGTCATTCTAAATATTTTATTAATTTTTTTCGATTTTGTACTTAAACAATACCTAAAAAATAAAAAAAATTCCATTTTCAAAAAAAAAAAAATTGAGCAAACTAATTAAAGAAGAATCTATAGGTAAAATTAAGTAATTTCTTAATATTTTAATTAATTTATACAATGATAAATATTTCTAAATGAAGATAGTACAGAGTAAAAATATTATTTAAATTCATAAAAACAAAATCTATTAGTATAGTGATGCAGAGGTCTCACTTCGACGAGGCAAGTTAGGTTGCATATCCTTAATTAGTTATGTATTGACAAAGAGTTTTAGTCAAATAATTAGTTTAAGACCCGTATCTTATGCATGTTTTTTTTAAATAAATATTAAACACAAGGTTTTTTTATTAAAAATTTGTGTCCGAAACCTAAAATCACCTCTAACATACCTTATTTTTCTTATAATCATTCAGAATATGACTATTTATTCCTAACCACCATAAAACATCCTCCGTTAAGTAAATACCACCTCCATTATATATCCTGGTAAAAAATTAAAAAAACTCGAAATTAAAAAAAATACCAGAGCGTGACTCCGTTAGGTAAATACCACCTTCCGTTATATTATGGGTGCGTTTGTTTCTACTTAATTGTAGTGCTTATAAGCACAAAAATGCTTATATGCAGAAATAAGCACATAAACATTGCCGAACACACATTTTGTTCCCATTTTAAGTAATATGTAATTAAGCACATGCTTATAAGCAAAACAAAAATCAACACCCTCCATGCTTATCGGTTTAAGCATGCTTATCCCACAAAAATGTAAGCACATGGGCCCCACCAAAATACCCACATATAAGAGCATGTGCTATGGAGGGGATTTCTAATCCTCTCTTCACTTTCTCTCTCCTCACCTCCTTTTGACACCTCATCTATCCTATATTTTACCTCACTCTTTCCTCTTCCTTTTCCTCTTTCTCTATATTCACCCACAATAATGAGAATCATTTCTTCTCCTCTCTTCCAATTTTTTATACATATAGTTTATCACATACTCATATTATCAATTTATAATTTATTCACTCCTTATGATTTTAATTATTTAATAAATTAATTTAACATTCAATAAAAAAAAATATATATTACTTATGACAATATAAATTGATTACTACTACTAATTAAATCTTGATTACATTAAAATAATACAAACAACTACTAATTAAATTGATTACTACTACTAATTAATTTATGACAATATAAATTGATTACTACTACTAATTAATTTAACATTCTCCTCTCTTCCAATTTTTTATACATATAGTTTATCACATACTCATATTATCAATTTATAATTTATTCACTCCTTATGATTTTAATTATTTAATAAATTAAATCAACATTCAATAAAAAAATATATATTACTTATGACAATATAAATTGATTACTACTACTAATTAAATCTTGATTACATTAAGATAATACAAACAACAACATAAAATAAGATGTAAAATGAAAACATTAAGCATAAATAACAACATTATTGTCATAAGAATTTAATCACAATCCGAATCCGATGCCAAAAGAGGGTGTAGTATATTGGGAATTTGAATTATTAATGCTAAATTGTAATGATAATAAATGAATGTAGTTGATTATAAAAGACACATGTCAAATTTTGATTGGGTGAATATGGAGAGGAGTGCACAAAAGCCAATGTACACATTCCTCTACCCATAGAGGAATTCACCCCATTCCTCTCTTGAGAGAGGATCCTCTCTTCCAACCCACATCCAAGAGGATCCTCATTTTGAATAAAAAATGGGTAAAAAAAGAAAGAGGGGATTACCAATCCCCTTCATAGCACATGCTCTAAATACCTAATTTTTAGCATCTCACCACCTACCCCTCTCCTCTCTCTCTCTCTCTCTCTCCCGATTTTCCATTGCTGCTGAAGGCCGGAGACGTAAGGAGAGCAGATCTCGCTGGAGACGATGCACGCACGCACCACGCCACCACCGGAGACGACGTCAGCGTCGACGCTGAGACCCAGGCCTGTAGGCGGACGGAAGAAGACGAAGGCCGGCGTCACCGACTCGGGAGAGAGAATCGGGACGGAACGACGGACTCATGATAATGAACTCTTCACCGCCGGCATATGTCTACAAATTCGGTTTGAACTCGTCGTTCTCAATTGAATTTTGTTTCCAGTTGACATCCAATCTGCCTCCTCAAAAAGTCTACAAAAAGGGAATTCGGACGGGACGACGACTTGGGAGAAAGAATCCGGACGGAACGACGGCGCCGACAAGTTCATTCAATTGATAAACAAACCTAAGAAGGAACCAGAGAGAGAATCAGGATGGACGACGGACTCGGAGAAAGAAATTCTTCCCCACCGGCTTGTATCTTCTCGGCCTCGTTCGTCAAATTGGGATGGACGACGGACGACGGACTCGGAGAAAGAAAGTTTTCAAATTTGTCCCAATTGACTGTTTTTAATTAATTTAATTTGTATTAAATATTTGTTTGTAAGGGTAATTTGGACATTTCCTTAATTACCTTTTAAAAATCAGCAAACCCTCCAACCGAACACCACTTGCTTATAACAGAAATAAGTTTTTACTTATCAGCACAATCCACTTTAAGTAACTTATCAGCACAATTTTCTAATAAGTAACTTATCAGCAAAGTTTACCCGAACGCACCCTATATATTCTAGTTATATGCGTTGGATGTGGGTGATGATGACTTTCACGGATAATTAATTAATGAATATAGTGGAGTGACCGACCTCGTAAATTGATAATGAAATTAATCTACTCATCTACTTCCTCCGTCTAAGTCTATTTGGTCTTTTAGACTTAATTAATTGTCTAATTCTATTTGACATTCTAGCTATTTTTTCCAATAATTTCCAATTTACTCTCAACTAATTTTCATTTCATTTGTTGGAATAAACAAAAGAGGAGAAAATTATATGTATTGATGATTTAATAGGAGTATTTTAGTAAAAATAATACTTGTCTTAATTTTTGTGCAATTAGTTAAAGGACAAATAGATTTAGACGGAGAGACTATTACCCAATTCATATCCATTCCTAAGTACATGATACAATAATTTGAGGGCCAATTCTATGTCGGATTTCGTAATTGAGTCACATTTGAACGCATTTGCATGGTGTGTGCAAATCAAAGGGTATCTCATTCAAACTAAACTTGCAAATTCAAAGGGTTGGCCTAACTAAAAAAGTGTGTCATAGAATGATTACAGTAAGGGCATATATGTACGAATTCAACTTATATTAGCCTAAACTTTTCATTACGTTAGTTGGTGATAGATATTTCTTCGGTCTACTTAGTTGAGCGCTCACCGATACCATAGATAAGCATCAATATGGTAATAATCCAAGATTTTAAGGCCAAAGAAGTTTTTTGAAGTAAATAAATCAGTTTTAGTACAAGCATTCAATGCTCGTAGTAAAAGCTTATCAAAATCATACGGGAGTGAAAGTTATTAGAAATATTGCTAAAAATTAAATTAAAGCCTAAGCTTGTTTGAACTTATACATGAAAGTTTATTTGGATTTTTTTCACATATTGTTCTCAAATTAAAATTATAATTTCCATTTTATAATTCCCATTGACATTAGACGCAGTTCACTTGCCCCTTTGGCACATTTAGGTTAATGCGGTAACTGGGAAAGACCATTTTCCCTTACCTTTCATTGATTAGATGTTAGAGCGACCTACCCATCGTTTGTACTATTGTTTCTTGGATGGATATTCTGGATACTTTCAGGTAGCCATTGCACGCGAAGATCAGGAGAAGACGGAGTTCACTTGCCCCTTTGGCACCTTTGCATACCGAAGGATGCCTTTTAGGATATGTAATGCCCTAGCCATTTTCCAAAGGTGCATGGTTAGTATTTTTTCGAATATATAGAGCATTTCATTGAGGTATTTATATATGGATGATTTTACTGTCCAAGGGTATGATTTTGATGTTTGCCTAACTCACTTGAAACTTGTGCTAAAAAGATGTGACGATACTAATCTTATTTTGAACTCGGAAAAATGTCACTTCATGGTTGAACAAGGTATAGTATTAGGCCATATAGTGTCTTCTAGGGGTATTGAGGTCAATAAGGTGAAGTTTGAAGTGATTCAATCTTTACCTTATCCCACTAATGTTCGTGAAGTGTGTTCTTTTCAAGGCCATGCAAGATTCTACCTCTAGCTTATTAGAGACTTTTTAAAAATCGATGCACCCCTTTGTGAGTTGTTAAGTAGGAGGCTGATTTTAACTTTGGTAAGGCTTTCAAGAAGGCATTTGATGAATTAAAGTTGCGCCTTAACACCGCCCCCAAGCTCCGTATTGGTCTCTCCCTTTTGAGGATCATGTGTGATGCCAATGACTATGTTGTAAGGGCGGTCTTAGGACAAAAAGAATGGGAAAGCGTCCCATGTTATCCATGACATTGAATGAGGCATAGAAGAAATACTACACCACCAAGAAGGAGCTTTTGGCAGTCGTGTTTGTTTTGGAAAAGTTTCGGTCTTACTTTTTGGGGACAAAAGTGATTGTTTACATGGATCATAAAGCCCTCTACTTTTTTTTTATCACCAAAGAATGAGGCTAAGCCTAGGAGGGGCAGAACCAGAAACTTTAGATTGCAGAGGCCAATAAATTTTTCTAATCTAAATAATGTGTTTTCAATTTTTAAAAAATATTCCCTCTATTCAGAAATACATGTCATTTTAGCCTAATTCTTTTGTTCAATAATATTTGTCATTTGACATATTTTACCACACTTTTTTCCAATATTATCTTCAATTATTAAAAATACTTACGTATAAATAAAATACAAGGGAAAAGATCTTAACAAGATTGACGGTATTTAAGTCATATCATATGGTTTTTTTTGAGACAAATCTTAGAACGACATGTATTTCCGAACGGATGGAGTAGAAAATATTGAAAAATATTTAAAGAAACTCTTAAAATGTTTAATACATAATTAAAAGAAATAATTATAACACGCATATTTTTTTAAAATAGCAAAATATTGTTATATAAGATAGTGTTGAGAAAGATGTAGAAATAAAAATATAAATTTATACAAAAAAAGAATATATTTTATTGAGGAGAGACTAAAATATTTTAGAATAAAACTGCATTAAGAAAATAATAGTTTATAAAGACAACTTATACAATTATGTTTTAGCATACAAACGGATTGAATCTATAAACACTAAAGGCTCATAACTAAAAACTAAAATCCAAACGGAAACCCTCGTACTAATAATGAATTGTGTGATTCAAGACATCCCAACAATAACTTATTCAAAGCTTTCGGGTTCAATTACACTATGAAAGTAGGAAGTTTAGAAAAACATAAAAGCATTCTAAGTAAATGACTTGTTAGAAGTGGTTTGTATAGGTCTAATCTTAAAACGTTCATAACTTTTTTGCTCAAATGTCATATTGGAGCGTATAATATATCAAATCGAAACTATTAGCACAAGGAACATATATTCCAAAAAAAATTGGATTGGGGGGCATTGCCCACTCCCGCCCCCATATAGTTCCACCTCTGAAGCCTAGGTTGATAAGATGGATCTTAGGGCATACCCAATGGTGAACTCTATAAGTCCCATAAGCTCCTTAATTATATTATTTTTTTATTATATCTCCCCTTTCCACATCATCTTATAATCTCTCATTCTCTTTTCTACAATTAACTAGATTGGGGATCAAATGAGAACAATTTTAATCCTAAGAAATGAGAACAACTCTCATCCGTTGATTTTGTGAAATTAAGGGCCCAGATGGGTGCTATCAACACTCACACTCCTTTATGGTTTTAAAGCTAGAAGGGTATTTTTGTCACACTACTCTTTTTTTTTATAATTTCCAACCCCTAAACCTAAGTGTAGCCCATCTCTGCGACTCTTGTTCGTGATTTCAGCCAACCGCGATCTCCCCTTCAATCCCTCTTTGGATCTCGATATCCCCTTCGTTCGATCCATACTCCTACTCTAAATTGAAGGCACAATGAATTTAGGTAAGTGATTATGAAGAATACTTAAGAAGAGTTTAGTTTGGTGGATGATTTGTTGCTCTCAAATAATTCCTAAATTTGTTGTTGTTTATGGTTCTTTATTTCTTGAGATCATGGAGAAATGTGTTGTACTCTTGGATTTGGGATTGGAAACAAAATTTTATAGAAACTAGAATCAAAATTTGTATGCTTATTCGATTGCCCACAAAGTGTTTGATCGAATGTCTCAATGAGCATGTTTTGCTAATTTATCTTGGAATATTGTTTTTACGGTTCTAATTAGTGAATATGAAGATAATGTGGACAAATTGCAAGACCTTTTTATGTATTGATGATGTTTTAGTGTTCATATTCCCCCTTGTGGATAAAATGAATGTTTGCATATGATGCTTAGTATGCTTTGTTGAATATGATACTTTTGTGTATATGTCTATGCCTAGTTATCCACATTGACTAGTAGGATATTGTTTTGAATAAGCAATTAGTATCTTTGTGACCTTTGTTAGATCGATTCACATAAAATTTGTATTATTATTTTATATGAACCGCATTATTATTTTCAATGAACCTTCCTATTTAAGATTATGAACCAAAATGTCAATATTTGTGAACCAACTGAAAACGGTATTTTGCACATTTTTACTAGATCTCTTCTTTTTCTCCTTTTTTATTGTAGGTTATTCATCAAGCTCCGATCAACCTAATTTGTCTAATTCGGATAATGATGATAGTATTGATGGGGTTCAATTGAAGGGTCTTGATAATGATGTTGGTGTTTATGGGGTTCATCAATATCCGGTCATCCTTGCATTTGAAGTAATGGGGTTCATCAAGATCCGATCATCCTTGCATTTGAAGTAAACTAATAGATATTGTTCATTTGGTTTCCAAATCCACAAAAAATGACCAAATTTGATATAATTTATGTCAAATACTATTGTTATTTACCTGAATCGCATTGTGATTTTCAATGAACCTTATAATGTAATATTATGAACCGTAATGACAATATTTGTGAACTAAAAGAAAAATGTTTTTTTTCACAATTTTATTGCCCATTATGTTTTCCGTGTTGCTTATAAATTAGCTTAATTTTTTCCTTTTTTTATTGTAGGTTGTTCATCAAGCTTCGGTCATCCTAACTTGTCTCATTCGGATAATGATGCTAGTATTGATGGGGTTTCATTGAAGGGTCTTGATAATGATGAGAATGTTGATGAAGTTCCATTGGATGATCATGATGAAGCTAGTGACACCTACATTCTTCACTTATAACAAGATTGTTCTTATTTCATTCCCAAGATTGAACATTAAACTTCCAATTCTCTATTTGTCTTTTTAGTAGTTGTTATGTTTTTTTGGGGATTAAGTTGTCTATGTTTATGTTACTTTGGGTTTGACAAATCACTTTGCTACATTGTAATTGCTTTTAATGTTGTTTTTGACTTCACATCGAACCCAATGAGTTGAATGTCTTCTTTACAAATTTTATGCATTTTCTGTTAAATGAACTGATTATTTAAAATCCATGAACCTTCATGTTGAACACTATGAACCTTCATGTTGAACAATATGAACCTTTATGTCGAACACTATGAACCTTCATGTCGAACACTATTAACCGTGCAATTAATTCTATGAACCGTGTAAGTAATCAAGGATCAATCTCTTACATTGTTTTCTCAAAATGGACCCTATCCATTGCGTAGCACCTGTAGTGATTTTCACTGCTTCTAGTTAACTATTGCAATAACAATGTAATTTAAAATCATAGGTAGTATTCAATCAACCTATAAGTATAAATTGAAATAAAAAGTACACTTAAAAACGCATGAACCAAACTTTAATGTACTTTGAACCAAAAAACAAATGTCATGAATCGGAATTACAACTAGTATGTATGACTTAAAAGACATGAACTGTAAGATGAATTATTTTGAACCAAACTTTAATGTAGTATAAACAAAAAGAACAAATGTCATGAACCAAAATTACAACTAGTATGACTTAAACGACATGAACTATAAGATGAACTATTATAAACCGGAGCTTACAAAATCATGAACCGAAAGAAGAGTTATAATGAACCAAAATGTATAAAGCGTTTATAGAATTAGCCTATGTGAGATTTGAACCCACATCTATGTGCACATGCACATTGCTCTACCATTTAAGCTAATAGGCTATTAAATTTGAAACCACGTCTATGTGCACATACATTAATTAGAAAAAAACTCATCATTTAAATGTGTTTTGTAATGATGTTAGAGACAGCAATTAACAAACAACCAATCTTTAACGGTTCTAATTAAAGCATTTGAGACATACCTTTGTTGTTCCTTGGCAAAATTGAGTGCAAGCCTCTCAACCAGCCCAATGAGTCACTGTAGGATCGTTAGTACTTCTAGGTAGTTGACCTAGCCAAAGTCGTCAACCTAGTCAAGGTTGTCGACTTAGACAAAGTCACCAACCTGAGTGTATACGCAGCGGAAATTTAATTTAACAAAGAAGACTTACTTGACACAGCAATATTTTATAGTGGAAACACTTGATCGATGAACTCTATCAATCAAGTGTGAAAACCACTCCTTTCCAAGTTCTCGCTTGGAAGGATTAAAATTCGTAGCTTGCTTTATTGATCTTTTGGATTGTTTACAAGAAAACCCTAGATCTAGACCTACGTCCCAAGCACTCTAGAACTCGTTGTGAACAGAGTAACTGCGACCCTCAATCCGTCTAACAAGCCTACGTCTCTCTTCCTCTTTCGAACTCTCGAACTCACTACTCGATCGAATCTCACGAACAAGTCACTCTATCTTTAATCTCTCACAAATATGGAGTATAAGCTCGTGGTTTTTCCTCTCTTAATATGCGGTATCAGCTCGCCCACTTTCTAACCTAATAACCACGAATTATATAGCCTAGCACACTAGGGTTTAGAGATATATTATTTCCTTTATTAATTAAGGAAGATAATATAAATCTAATCCTTACAAATCTTCCTAAGGATAAAATAAATATTACAATAAACAAACTCCTTAAGGCTTAAGCAAGATCCACGTCCTTTCTTGTTTTGAGAAGATTCTTTCCTTAACTGAATTGATCTGATATATCGCGCAATCTTCTCACGCGTTTTCAGTCCGCCTTCCTGTCAGGTCAGCGACCTGGCTCACATCAACGACCTACTCACGTCGGCGACCTGGATCACGTTGGCGACCTGTTTCACATACTCGAGTTCGACCACCTAACTTCCATAGGTCAGGGATGTGACTCACGTTGGCGACCTGTTTTACAACTTCGAAGTCGGCCACTTGACTTGAATAAGTTGACGACCTATTAAAGTCTTGAGCTCACATTCTACCAACTCTTCTATTCTGTCTTGCTTCACATTTTCATGACTTCTCACATGTCCACGACTTACTAGAAGAATCCATGTTGTCAACTTCCTTCAAGTTTGGAACCATCAAAATCAAAACTTCACTTTCTAACAGTCACAAAGCGCAATAAAAATACTCTGCTCTTTTTCGATTAAAAAAAACAAAATTTTAAAAACACATCATTTGATACCAGATTTTCATTGCCCCACAAAGGGTCTGAACACGAAAGCTCCACCAATGTCCAATATCACCATTAATGAACAAAAGGTAAAGCATATTAATTAAATAAACCACCAGAAAATCCTCATCTCCTCCACTTAGCCATTTGAGAAACCCGATTTTTGGAATCGTATCTATATCATAGTTGAGAATGATTGGGCACCTCACTAGTATTCAATAGATTTGTAGCTTTTCTTGGGGAATGTCAAGTTTACTAGGAGTTGAATTTTTGTCGTAAAGTCCTCTAAGAACTCGGGTTCTACCTGCACAAGAAGATGAACTACATGGGAATGTCTGAGTTTGTCCCCATGTCATTAAGGATGAAGTGTATCAAGGAATCAACATCTCCAAAAGTGAGCACAATCAACGCAATGAACTACAATTCCACCAATTGTACAAAATAAGAACCATAATTGACATGAAGACATTAGGGAACAAAATTCAATTGATAAGGACAAGTTCAAATTGATCAATTTTGGAGAGGAATTTTTACACTTTGATGAGGCAGAGTAGATATGTCGGCGATGAAGAATTTGATTTCTTTCTCCCGAGCTTGTCGTTCCATCCTGAACTCCCGATGCTAGCGGTGAAGAATTCTTTCTCCCTGAGTTTGTCGTCGTTCATGGTGCGTGAACAAATTTGAAAGGGGAAGGAGAAAGGGTTTAGGGGAGAAAAGGGGTATTTTTGGAACACTATGATATTTTTTAAAAAATTGCACTTCGTGCCATAAATTAGCCTTTTATTATACTTTATCCAATATAATCTCATCCATCCACACTTCTGATCTAACGGTCCCAATTTGTTCTTAGTTTTCACCCTAAGACATATTTGCACCGAAACCCTACTCCAATTAACTATTCCCATCTATGAGCCCATGAGCCCTATTTTCACTTTTTCTATTTCCCAATACCCATTTATTTTTTCACACACAATTAAAAATATACCATTCATTTATTTTTTTACACACAATTAAAATATACCCTCATTTTTATTATATATATTTTCATTTATTTTTCCACACAAATTGGTGTTTGTTAGTAGATAAAAATAATTTTTGATTTTGTGGTATAACTTGTTTAAGATGAAACAATGGGTAATGTAAAAAAATGTATAAATCTGTTTTTTTATCTCAAAATAACCTTAAATCAAATTTAATTTTTAAAATAATTTAAATATATGTAAATTTAGTCTCCATAGGTAAATAAAAATGATGTATTGTGATATACTTTTTGATTAAAATTAGTCCAAAAATGACAAAAGAAAACAAAAAATAAATCCAAAGCAACAACCAATAGTTATATTCCATGTGGATGTATGAGCCCTTGTTCAAAGACTCATCTTTCAATCTTTCAGTGCATCGATCCAATAAAAGTTCTAATATTATATATTATATAAAGGATGAGCCCCTCCATGAAACGGGCAAAATATTGCCGATGGGCATGCCCTTATTGTTGAGTGAAGAGAAGAGTTGTCCAAGAGCTATGCCCCATCCAAGAGGAGTTTCCTAATGACACCTTGTTTGTTATAAGCGTTGTCAAACACTAGTATGCACACTTGGTGAATTTTCTGGTTTGGGTGAATTCCTAACAATGTTCACAAAGGCCCAAAAAGTATTGAGATGATTTATATCTATGGAAACATTGAGCTAATCAAGTAATATAAAGATGCATATCCCTGATAATGAGGTAACTTCTATCTTAACTTTTTTCCATAACTATGCATGTGGGGAGGGCATTTTAGTGCTAATAAGACAACTAGGAAAGTATTGGATGCATGATTTTATTGGCCTAGCATCTTTCGGGATGCTTATGGCTTTTGTAAATCTTGTGACCGATGTCAAAGAGTTGAGAATATTTCCGAAAAGAATGAGATGCCCCAATCTCCCATGATTTTTTGTGAAATATTTGATGTTTGGGGCATTGATTTAATTTTTATATCTTGCTAGTAGAGGACTACTTTTCTAAATTGGTGGAAGCGAAGGCCATCCATACTGATGATTCTCGAGTAGTGATAGATTTTTTGAAGACTCACATCTTTACTAAATTTGGAGTCCCAAGAACTTTGATTAATGATAAGGGAACCCACTTGTGTAATAAGGTGGTGAGTACACTCTTGAAGAAGTTTCATTACACACATAGAGTATCCACGATATACCACCCTAAAACCAAAGTTCAAGCCAAAGTTTCAAACAAGGAGATCAAGTCTATCCTTGAGAAGACGACGACACCAAACTGAAAAGATTGGAGTGCTAAATTGAATGATGCACTTTGGGAATACAAGATAGCTTACAAGACACCAATTGGAATCTAACCATTTCGGTTGGTATTTGGGAAAGCATGTCACCTTCCAGTGGAAATCCAACACAAAGCATAATAGGTTGTAAGGAAGTTCAATATGCAAATCAATGAGGTGGGTGAGTTCAGAAAGATCCAATTGCAAGAACTAGAGGAAATCATGCAAGAGTCTTATGATAATGCGATAATCTACAAGGAAAAGACCAAAGCCTGGCATGACAAAAATATTTGGAAGGAAAATTTTAAGATTGGCGAAGATGTGCTATTATTTCATTTATGTCTCAAGTTTTTATTGAAAAGTTAAGATCAAGATGGACGGGACCATATGTGGTTGCATACGTGTACCCACATGGCGTGTAGATGTCTACGACAGTGCCACACATACTACTTTGAAGGTAAATGTCCAGAGATTGAAGCCATATTTTGACGGGTTTAGTAGCACTATCTAAGAAGAAATTACTTTGCAAAAGCCGAACCAAGAGACATGAGCTATAATGTGTCAAGCTAATGATGTTCAACAAGCACTTCTTGGGAATCAACCTAAGGATTAGAGTAGTTAGTTTACATTTTCTTTTGTTGAAAAAAACAAAAATTTTGCGAAATTACAAGTTCAAGTAGCATGTCAGAAAGCGAGGGCTGGGACCATCTAGAATGCAGTCACGTTCTTAGGTCTCAAACTGTGCAATGCCGACAAAATATTTCATCCGAAGAACGTGGGCGGGTACATAGGGAACTCGGTCGTGCTTTCCTAGCACCAAATCGCTTTCTCGACAGTTTCAGCGACTTATTCCAGAGCTTGTCCGCATTCTCCAATGCTTTTCCAGCCTGAGCCGTTCGTCCTTCCTCTTGCCCTCTTGCTCCCTTGCACCGTTGTTGGCCATTCAAGATTGGTTTTTTTTACTCAAATTCAAGCAAGGCATCAACAAATATCCCAAATTCTAATAAGATTTCTCACTTTTCTTATCCAATTTCTTTGTTTTTGCTAAATTTTAGGACGTTCACTCTAGATATAGGGTTTCATGAAAGGATAGATTTACTTGTTCTTAGGTCAAAATTTGCATGTGTGCTTCAAGATTATTCGTTTATTGCATGATTCTAGTATAGTTTCATGTTTTAATTGAGTTATTTTTGAAGATTTGAGATTTGAGATTACCCCTTGGATTTTGTGTGCATAAACTTGTTCTAGGTAGTGGGGGAAGAGAATGTTTGAGTGTTCTTGCTTAATTATCTACCATTTTTATGGTTGTCCTTGCTGGGACAACAATTTTTCTTGTGGTTTGTGTTGTGGTGGCTTATGTAGGTGATTTTTAGGCATTAATCCTCATGGGTCTTAAGAGAAAAAGAGTGGTTGGTGCTTCAACGTCCCGTACAGGCCACTCTGGGGTTCACTTGGTTCCACCAACAAGGGTTGGGGAAGAAACCCCAGCATCATATGGATTTACATTGAGCGAATAATCTTATCGACGTAAATTTGATAATCTTATGAAGAGGGATTGGAAGCCCACTCACTACATTGATTGGCAATTGATGGATGCGTTGGGTTTGACTGGGGAATTGTTGAAAATAACTCAGCCTTTGCACTGCCAACAATTCATGCAACTTCAAGAACTGACCTACAATGGTCTTACTTTTGAATTTCTGAGCGCTATGACGACTACGTTGCTAGAAGACCTGGGAGTGAACAAGGTGAGTGTCGATTTTGGTTGAGAGGAGTAAGGAGAAAGATGATTTTAATGACGTTAACACTCTATTCGGCACAATTACTAGAATATTTCTATACAAGCATAATTTCATCAAAAAAATTGAACATCTAGGATGATTTTTTGAAAATCCTAAATTTTGAAAATCCCTTCATTGCCCACTTGAGAACCAACTTAAACGTTATAAATCTAGGAGAGATATACCTGTTAAGTACTTATGAAGTGTTCTATGAGGATCAACATTGAAGAAGAATGATCAAACCTCACAACTGGCCTTTCTCCTTCTGTTTCTCGCGAGTTGCGACCAGCATTGCTCCTCTCTCTTTTTTATCTGAACCATTTAACGTAAATACAAATTCTGTAGTTTTAATCTTTTTAATTTAACTTTATTTTTTGATAAATTGTTAATCTATGTTAATCATCAAGTAATTTTCTTTTATTCTTTCGAGTGTCGTCGGTTACCATAGTATGACGTCAGCATTGTGCTCTCTTCGGTAACACTTTATTTTATATTTATTTTGACTTATTTGAAATTTTCTGTTATTTTTTACCACTAAAACAAAAGGTTGTGTTATTTTAAGCAATTTTGCCTCTAAAATAAGCTTCAACATAATGTTTTTGGAATCAAATTTTTGGCATTTGCTTCACTAATAATGTCAATATATGACATTAGTAATTATAAGGTATCAATTATTTGTCACCCAATACTAACAATGATAACTAATTATCTATACTTTTCTTTGATGTGAATGATCATAAAAAAAAACATCAAAGATTTTAACAGTGTCAAGCACCTAATTAAAAGCTAGAAGTATCCAGAAGTCTCCGATTTGACTTTCATGGACAATACTCTTCACTTATAAAGAGAGAATTTCCACTTTCTTAGGCTTTTGGTTTTTGGCCCAAAATGGGGATCATAACTTAACCCTATAGCTCTGTAATCATGCAGTCCACCCTCCATCATTACCATTGAATGAAGAAGACATCCTTTCAATTCTTCCTCAGCCCACCATTTTCACACATACACCAATAAGTGAACGCATCTCAATTCCTCAGCCCTCTCCATTTTATAAGCACCACCAACTTCACATTATTTCCACAGCCAAAACAAACACCTTTGAACCAGCTATACCCTTCATTACCCCCTCAATCTTCTCTTCTTCTATTGCTCTTTTGCAATACCTACAATCCAAGAGATCGAAAAACATGTGCTATGTTGGAAGGGAAAGGGTACCCGAATGGCGTCTTCTCCAACTCAATGCCTCGAGGAAGATGCGCCACCAGAGAGTGAGGAGATCATGCATTCAACTTCATAGGTTCACCAGGTACCTATAAAATTATCATTTCGCCATATAATATAAAGTCACTTTCTCGTAAGTAAAGTTTGTTTTGAATCAATTTTATATGGTTATGAATTGAGAATGTGAAATTCATGCAGGAAGAGAAAATGGGAAGAGAAGAACTTGAAGCTTTACTTGGAGAACAAGTGCATCTTGGAGGAGAACAAACGGCTGCGGAAGAAGGCGTTACTCCTACGCCAGGAGAACCTCGCCCTCCTTTCGAAGTTTCAAAAGAAATTTAGTCATGAACTTGAGAACCCGATTTCTAAGACAATATAGATGAACATCTGAATTAAGTTACATACATATATCTATGCTTTCATATTCATTGTACGTGTCTAGCTAGCTAGCTTTAATTTTAAGCATGAACTAGAGCAAATTAAGAGTAGCGCGCTAGTGTACTGTTTTGTGATTCTCAATAGAACTACTTTGTTAGTACAAGTAACTAACTGAGTCGATTAATTACGAGCTAGTGTTGTACTAAGAGATTCCTTCATCAATGAAAACGCGACACACTTTCGGTCCATTTGATATTAAGACATCATCAAAA
Source organism: Fallopia convolvulus (assembly GCA_964016875.1). Classification (NCBI taxonomy): domain Eukaryota; kingdom Viridiplantae; phylum Streptophyta; class Magnoliopsida; order Caryophyllales; family Polygonaceae; genus Fallopia; species Fallopia convolvulus. The sequence goes on from OZ024724.1 coordinate 16,262,924, forward strand.
AACTATGCCATGTACAGTGTGAATACTATGCCACTTCCATCCAGACACAAACGTACAAAAATCCATATTATACTTTTTTAAGACCAAAGTCAAATGGCCATGATTCCAGTTTTACCAAAATTCAAATAATTAGACATAGATAGCACATCGAGAGATGATCATGACTATCAGCCATTCGATCAGTATGATATTGAATAGCATATATATGTTTGAATTATTTGATGGAAATAGTAAAAGATTTGTACTTTGTTGATTATAACACGTATATGAACAGGGAGATGAGTCAAAGTAATTATAGTTAATATGTTGGAATTATATTGAACTAGTGAATGAATACGTAACTTTTTAGAGAAAGTTAGACAGTTAGTCTACAGACGCGGCAAAGATAATAATGAACTCTCGATCGCTTTCCAAACAACTAGACATGTTTTTCCTCAGCCCCACTTTTCGTTACACTAATCGATTATTTGCCCCTTGTTTCCTCTGTGTTTTTCAATTCCTGCCATTTTCGCTTGTCTTTCTAGCTACAACAAACCTCTTAGTGGAATTACCCATTGATGGGTAGTAGTATTTAGACGTTCCGGTTTGAATCCTCTTGGTGATGGACTGATGGGTACCAAGATTTAACCCCACTCTCCGATGTACGGTGTTAGTAGAGTTCCGAGTACTACTTTAACCCAAAATCAAACTCTTAGTGTGTTAAGAATATAACTTATTCCCATATCTGAAAATTGGGATTAAACAAACATATTATATAAGTATTTGAGTTACTCTAGGCTTCCTATTAGGCTTTTCAATTTCTTCCTTAGGACGTACGTCGAATCAAATGGCATTAGTTAAGTCACCGCTTCACAGATTTGTTTGCATCCTGTAATTTACTAATTAAAACTATAGCACGAGCCTATACACATTACACGTACAATTTTAGCATGTAAAAATCCAGCCTGGTTGGATGAATGATTGATTTGGATGCTTTAGGATATCATTCAAGGGAGATATTGGTATTAAAGCACAAAATCTATCTATCTTTTTTTCTTCCTAATGTGGAGATAAAAAACAGGACCTAACTTTATCAAGATGGGAAAAGATGACGAAGAAATTGACCGATGAGCCTTACTTGTAAGTAGACATAGGTCCGGCTCTAGTGGAATCATGAAAATGAACCCGAATCGAACCGAAATCGCCGTACCGGCCCTCCTCCAATTCCCTTGCCGGTTTGGGGTGCTCTAGAATCATGAAACTGACAGTTTGAATTGCCCGGTTCTACGGTTTGTTTAATTAGTTTTTAAGAAAATTAAAGTTTTAATTCAGAGTTTTTTTTGTTGAAGTTAGAGTTTCAAGTTTAATTTTGATGTAGGATTTAATTAAAATACAGAGTTATGGTACATTAATTTAAGTTTTAATTCAGAGTTTAATTTTTTGTTAGGATTTTTTATTTTTGTAATTTCTTAAAAAATACCCTGGGAACCAGTTTCAAAACTAGGACTGGTAATCGACCGGTTCCGATTCAGGTTCCACCATTCCTTGGAACCAGAACCTCCTGTTCCGAAACTAGACCCATGACTACTTGTAAGATCTCTCCAAGGCGAATGACCAATTACTATAAATGGAGATTTTGATATAGGCTAGGTCAGAGCATACGCAAGTCAGTCCGCCTGGCAGATAAAATAGGCAGGTTTGGATAATATATGTAGCCTAGCGGACCAAGCTGGCTTGGATGAGTAAGAGGGTCGGGTATGATCATTGGGTGAGCCCCATGGGGGCTTTAAAGTTCCGTCCGTATATATGTATGTATAAAAAACATTATAAATTTCCATAAAAATAAAATAATGTCTTAGATGTCTAACTTTTTGTTTCACTGACCTTAGTTCATGTGTGAATTATTTGTGTTTTTCTGAATATATACCAACCTTAAGTGCTTTTCATATGTCTTGTGTATATTTAATGTTACTAACGGCTTGTTTTAGTTTGATACTAAAAGTACTTTTGGGGCAAATGTGTCTATATTTGTCTTAAAATAAGTAAAATGTAGTTATATTTTTTTGTTGGATTCATTATGTAATGATCAACATCATTGCCTAATATAGTCCCTCACAAGCTGGATTTGGGGGTCAAGATGGGCACCCATAAAGAAAACTAAAAGTCAACTATGTGACAATAATAACTAAATTTCATTAAAATGTATCAAATTGATATAAGAGCTATATCCATGCGTTTTCCTTAAGAAAAAATGGGTGGCCATTTAGGTAGCATGGGTTGGTGTAAGATAGTAGCCCTTCAAGACAAAGCCTACCCCGGCCCAACCCACATAAGCGGACTGAAAAAGGTGTCTGATCCAGCACATATCTCGTCCGCACCCGCGTTTTTTCTAGTCTAATATTGGTCAATGAATCAATGAATTGTGGAACGATCCATTATCTTAGAAATAAAATATCCTAGCAATTCAGAAGATAATGTTTGTCCCCCAAAGTTGAAGTACAACACACATTGACTCGAGTAAAAAGAAAATGAGAACGAATGAACTCAAAATAGGAGAGATCTTAGGTTTTTCATGTTTTATGAAAGGATAGGAAAGGATTGTTTTGTATGATTGGAGAAGTTGTTGATTAAATAGAACAAAATGTAGGATCGTTAGTACGTCTAGGTCGCCGACCTCAACTAAGTCGTCGACCTCAAAGTAAATACAACGGAAATAAAAAAACAAAAAAGACTTACTTGACACAATGATTTTTATAAGGGAAACACTTGATCAATGAACTTTGTTAAATTCGTAGTCTAACAATTCAAATCATTGCAAATGTTCGGGATACCAAAGAGACCAAAAGAATGCATCCATTCTAGACCTCACTAGGTAAATATGTTTGTCTCTCTCAATCAAGTGTTTAAGGTATATTGTTTTTGCTCAATTATCTAATAAGACCGCTAAACTACCATATGCTTGCATCAGTGTTCTAAATCTCCACTGCTATGGACATTGCATATAACAAAAATCAAGAGGTCTTTTGGCGGGTTGTAAAGTGGCCAAGGTGAGAAGATTAAGGTAGCAAATAAATTTGGCTATGTGATGCTAAATCTAGAAAATAGGAATCAAGCCTCATCAACACCAACAGATCAACTGTTTTAACACATACCTTTCAATTATACTTTAACTTACTTTCTTCTTCTTTCTTTCTTTTCACACTTCTTTTGCATTTTCTCACAACCGATTCCTTGTATGGTTTTTGAAACATTTCTTCTTATACATCTTTTCATATCAAGCTCAAACCATTCTTCAATCTTAACATTTTTTCCCTTTACTTCACTTTTTTCCAACTCATCCACCGATCTCATTCTTCTTCTCAACTCCTCAACTCACTCAAACTTCACAAAACAAATCCATCAAAATTCCTATTACATAGAAGGGTCAAGCTCATTAGGCTCGGGATTTAATTTTGTTGAGCTCAAAAATATAAGCTATTCAGGCTAACAGGGGATTCAAAAAGAAGGATCGGAGTGCGTTTGGTGCATGCTTATTTCAGTGCTTATAAGAACTTTGTTGCTTATTTGTAGAAATAAGCAAAAAAAAGTGGGTGTTTTGCAAATTTACTTATCAAAAATAAGCAAAATAATTTTGTGTGCTTATAAGCAAAAAAAAAAAATCAACACCTCCCATGCTTATAAGAAATAAGCAAACTTATCTCCCAAAATATAAGCACATGAGCCCTACATATTTATATTTTTACTACCCCTATCCCCCAATTCTTCCTCTCTCTCGTTCAAGTCAACCCAAGCTCCACCATTGATACCAACCCAAGCTCCACCATTGATGTCAACCCAAGCTCCATTGAAGCTCCAGACAGAACAACGGACTCGAGAAGAAATCTACAAATACGTTTTCACCGCCGGATCTGTCTTCCCAGACTCATCTCATTCAGATCTATCTTCCCAAATTTGTCTTTACCGTCGGCATATATCTTCTCTACCTCCTCAAAGTCAAATTCGTCTCTAAAATTGAACGACAAAACGATGGGCTCGAGAGAGAATATGAACAGAACACTGACGAGAGAATTAGGACGGAAGATGGACTCAGGAGAAAGAAATTCAACACCGTTGGGATCAAGAGAAAATGAATTCACGGCGGGCTCGAAAGAAAAAGAATCAGGACGAAAGATCTTCTCTGCCTCGTTCAAAGTTCACAAATTAAAAAAAGGGTTTTCAAATTTTTTATTAAAAATTATTTTAAGGTTAATTTGGACTTTTCTTAATTACCTTTTAAAAATCAGCAAACCCTCTAACCGAACACCACATACTTATTTCAGAAATAAGTTTGTACTTTCAGCATCGAAAATAAGCGCTAATATCAGCATCAGCATTAACATCAGCATCAACTTCAGCAACTTATCAGCAAAGATTTGTCGAACGCACCCTCAATATACAGGGTGGAAAGGGAAATATAGGCTAATGAAAAATAATGTCTCTATCACTTTAATTTCATATGCAAGACTCATGCAAGCAACCTCGAAATAGATATCTAAACGCAAGTTCTAGAGTAGCAAGTCATAGTGAAACACTCAAAAAATAAAAAGAGCCTAGAAAGGTTAAAAATTAGGGGTGTTCAGCGGGTCGGGTCGCCCGCGACCCGCACTGACCCGACCTGCAATTTGTGGGTTGCGGGTCAAATATTTTTATTTTGCGGGTCGCGGGTCGGGTCGAGTTAAACCTGCGCGGGTCGACCGACGACCCGCAATATTTTTAAAAATATATTTTTTTATAATTTTATTAATATATAAACTATTTTTTTATTAAAAAAATCAGGTCGACCCGCAAATCCGACCCGCAATTTGCAGGTTGCGGGTCGACCCGCGACCCACGAGTTGGGTTGCGGGTCAAGTCGCGGGTCAAAAGTAATTATTTTGTGGGTCGCGGGTCAACCTGCAACCCGCAATTTCGGATCGCGGGTCGACCCAACCCGACCTGTGAGCATCCCTACTAAAAATGTGATTTCACAAGGTTAAGTATGTCTAGAACTTTAGCAAAATATCAAAAGCTTAATAGATAACATGTGCTCATTCAATTATATGCAAAACATACAAATCCACAATCATGTTAATATATGAAGGTTTCAAAAATTCAAACATTCCATGAGGTTTTAGAGTTATGAAAAGAATAATTAAGAGGACAAGGGGTTTTCCATTAAATCTCAACAACACCTAAAATGTATGATTTTTATGATATTTTTGGGATTTTTTTCTTTTTTATGCAAAAACAAATGCAAAAAAAAACTTAAAAATGAAAATGCAACCTAGTATGAAACTATATGCAATCTAACAAACATGAAACATGTTTCCCTCCGCCCCCACCCCCCCAAAAAAAACTTAAAATCTACATTGTCCCCAATGTAGAAAATAAAAGAGTGAGAAGAAAACACTAACCTTGGGTTGCCTCCCAAGCACCGCCTGTTTAAGGTCATTAGCTTGACCTTCCATCTTCTTTTAAGCACTTGGATCAAGAGGGTCTTTGGTACCCACCTTGACTGGATCAGGCTCAACTCAACTACAAGCTTCAACCTATGTCTTTGTACTTGAATTTCCCTGAGGTTTTATGTCATAGTTCAGTTCCTCCTCCTTGTAAAACTCAAGTAAATATGTATGGCCCTGGCCATCTTGTTCCTTTGCTCCCAGGAAACATGTTGGATCTTTCATGGAACAGAATCACCTTGTTTCCAATCTTGACCTAATCTTCTGCTCGATCCTTCTTCTTTTTTTGTGATCCCTACCTTTCATATCCTTAACAATATCACCATCCATGAGGCTTTTAACCTCCAATGTTTCTTGAGGGATTCAATTCAAGCAACATCATTAAGTAGCTCTCCTTTCTCCACTTGGTCCTCACTAGCGGTCACACTAAGCTTCAATGGGTCCTTAGAGACCACAAACATCAATGATCCATGAATTTCTCTGTTTATGACATCTATCCTGCCATTATCATCCTCACAAGAAGGTTGTTTAATAGCTTTGGAAAAACTAAATTCAATTTTCTCATCACCTATTTTGAAAGAGAGGACCCCCTGCTTAACATCAATCATGGTACATGTAGTAGCTAGAAAGGGTCTTCTCAAGATGATTGGAACAGGCATGTCAACATCAACATCATGTACAATAAAATCCACTAGAATAAAGAACTTACCTATACGAATAGGTACATCCTCAATGATTGCTATTTGGCGAGCCGATAATCTATCCGCCATATAAAGTGTCATCCCTATAGGTCTAAGTTCTCCCAAATCCAACTCTTTGCAGATAGATAAGGGAATAATACTAACACTAGCTCCTATGTCACATAAAGCATCATAAATAGTATTTCCAAAGACAATATGAACAGAAAAGTTACCTGGATCTGTAAGTTTTGGGGGGAGCTTATTTTGGATAAGGACAATGAACTCCTTTCTTAGAGAGACCAAATGACATTCATCAAGCTTCCTCTTGTTGGATAGAATCTCTTTCAAGAACTTCACATAAGAGGGAATTTGCTTCAAGGCATCCGCGAAAGGAATGTTGATGTAGAGCTTCTTCAACACATGCATTGTTGATCCAATTGAGTTTGAGCTCTTGTTTGAGGGAATGGTACAGGTGGCTTGTATCTTGGTGGAGGAACATATGGAAGCTCCTTCTCATCTTTTTTTGACTCCTCGTGGACCTCTTTCTCTTGTGGCTCGTTCTCCTTCACCTTTTGAGTCTTTGGTGGAGGAGTTTAAAGTTCTCTTCCACTTCTTAAAGATACAACATTTACCTGGCCTCTTGGGTTAGCTTTAAGCAGTCCAGGCAATTGACCAGTGGGTCTTGGAGCACTCAAGGCTTGTTGAGCTAATTGTTGCTCTAACATCTTCTGTTGCTTTTTCATCTCTTGTAACTTTGAGATCACATCCTGTTCAAAGGACTAGCTTGCTTTTTGACCTGCCACAAGTTGCTTAAGTAGAAGCTCCATTGTTAATTTTTGAGGCTATGGTGCAAGAGGAGTAGTTTTTGGTTGAGGGGCTTTTGGTTGAAATCCAAGTGGATGTCTTTGTTGTACTTGACTATTTCCATAGTAGACATTTGGGTGATTCCTCCAACTGGGGTTGTAAGTATTAAAGTATGGTTCATTTCTTACATCTCAATTGTAGTTATTCATGTAGCTAACTTCTCCTTCTTGTGGCTCACGTTGAGAAGCATACAAATGACATGATGATATTGTGTGACCACCTTCCCACAAAATTGACAATTAACCTCATAGCTTGATGGTTTAGGAGTATATGTCTTTTTAGCTTTGGTCAAGACAACCTCTGTTTGCTTCATCCTTTGATTAAGAGAGATTCAACCTGAGCTCTCAATTAAGTGAGTGTTGGCATCCAACTCATACATCCCAGCAGCTACTTTGACATTAGGAGTGGAGCGGGTTTCAGAATAGTTGTCAGAATGTAATGCAATTCTTTCAATCAAATCCTATGCCTCGTCTGTTTTCATATTAGGCAGACCACCTCCATATGCAATGTCAATAAGCGCCTCCTTAGATTACCCATGATGAGGGCATAGCACAAGAAGCTCCTTGAATCTCTATCAGGCTTCAAAGTAAGACTCTCCATCTTTCATCTTGAAATTACTGATTTGTTGCCTCATTTTAGAAGTCTTTTTAGGTTGAAAGTATTTGTTCAAGAACGATGAGGCTAACTCATGCCATGTTCTAATGGAATTTTGTGGAAGAGTCTTAAACCAAGTATTGGCCTTGTCCCTTAAAGAGAATGAGAAGGCTCTCATCCTGAGTGCGACATCCGAGACATCATGGATTTTGACATTGTCCATTAGCTCAATAAAAGTAGTGATGTGCTGATGAGGATATTCAAATGAAAGACCTCCAAATTGATTTTGTTGAACCATGTTGATGAAGGAGGGCTTCAACTCAAACAAATGGGCTTGCACCTCAGGATAGACAACACCAGAAATAGGCCCATGTTGTGTAGGCCTTATGTATTCAACTAGATTATGTGGGCGTTGCTCTTTCTCTTGGAGAGATTGGTATTTGGTCGATCACCGTAGCCAATTGAGCTCTAGTAGCCGCCAATTGGGCTTCTAGATCGGCAAAATAGGCATTATGGAAGGCCCGAGCATCTTAGTCTTGTTTATCCATAGCTTGGATTTCACGTCGCTCGCTAAGCCTTGTACAAAAAGTACGCTCAACTTTAGGATCAAAATCGTAGGGTGGTTGAGCATTCAGGGCTCTTCGCATTAACTAGAGAACAATCTGACAAAACAAGCAATACTAACTATAGTCCCTAGGCCCCAAAAACTTGATAGGCCAAATCCTACCTCGTGTGTGTATGGGATCTGTTGTAATATCAAGGTATCGAACTCTAGTACTAAGTTGTATCAATTGTAGTCAAATTAGTAGACTAAGTCATAAAAATTAGGAAAAGATTGAGATGTGATTATGACCATTAACTAATAAAACAAGGCAAATAAGTAAAATACGAGAATATCAATGAGAGAAAAACTTCTAAGAATGATTGCACAACCTTAATTTTTACTTTATTTGAAGGCAATTTTCTAATGTATCCACTAAATTCTTTTGAATGTTAACAGACGTATCTAGACTCAAGTAAACATCCACTTTCGTGACTTGCAAGCACTTAGAATTTAAGATCAAACTGACTCCACACCCGCTTTCGCGATTTGCAAAGCCTACCTAATCTCAAGATTTCTATGACAATTGCTATTCCGCAATAGAATTCAAAATACTTTCGCAATAAAGAAAACTCGGGTTCAAATCCTAGGGTTTCAAAAAGAAAATGTATCTTTCAGTCTCAATTCCCTGTCTAACTACTTATCAAAGTTATTACCTTTCATTCTCAAACTTGAACAAGTTCCAATTCACAAAGTTACTATGTCAATAAGCATCTAGGATTGAATTAAACAAAGCTTCAAACAACAGATCGTGCAATTTAATAGATTTGTCTACCTAACATTGTTGAGTTCACCCCAATCATAGAATTTAGGATTTAACTACACAGTCTACACACGACCATGCACTAGTATATGCACGATATTTTGCTTTCTCTAGGGAAAAACAAATGATCGTGTGCCCTAGGCGCACGACCTTGGCCATGTCTTGGGCTTTGTCGCACGATCCAAACATCTTTATCATCGTACACGACCTTGCACCTTAGTGCACAAACTTGGCATGATCGTGTGGTTTCTTCACTTTGGCTTTTGATTGGTTCATTTCTGATCTCGTTGCCTTCTAGACTGAAGTCCTAATTCCTCCATATCTCCAAACACGTCCGAATAAAGCTCAATTTTATCCAAAGCACCTAAAAACATAAAAATACGAGTGTAGACATCTAAAATAGAAACTAGATGAAAAGTACTAGAAAACACGAGACAAATGCACAAAACATATTAAACTACAGTCTTAAATGCATGTCTTAAAATGCTCTAAAATGCATGCTATCAGCAAAATTGCAACAATAGAGGGTTACCGTGAGATATTTTCGAAATTCATATGTAGAATTATCATTTTTTATAAGAGAAATAATTTGATGTACCAGACATGCCTGATAGATGGATAGTTGAAACAATTGGTAATCAGACAAGCTGACAAGAGAACACGCACGAGAAAAACTCCTAACAAGCACAAAAACCACCTATAGCCAATCAAAAGCTAACAAAAGAATGGGAGGGCTAAGCCAAGCACTATAACGCAGCAACGCCAGTATGCAAGGAAAATGGGTGGGAGAGAGGAGGTTGACGACCTTGCACGCATGCCTTTAGGATTTGTTTGTAGCTATTTTGATCATTTTATGAAACGAAGTGGATACAAAAGAGAGAGTCACACTTGGGTACAATATGGGACATACAGGATTAAATAAAATGGGTTTGATGGAAAACCTATAAAAAAAGACCTGGTTCATTTACAGTGGCATACACAGGTAAATAACTTAATTTTTTGTTCACATACGGATTTACCCTTTAGACAAATTAAACATGGCGGCGTCAATTGTGACGAATGAAGCGTTCTTGGGTTTGGATTTTACAACATTGCAGGTCATTTCCACACTCTTGTTGGAGGCTTCGATCGATTTTCTTTATCTTCCAATGGCTTCGCCATGCACTTTGATTTGAACACATAAATTCAGCTTCTCCTTGCTTTGGGTTTTCTACAGCTTTTGAACTCCATTTGGATTTTTTAGATCAGAGATTGCTCCAACCTTTAATATATATAATCGATAATCTCTCTATCTTACCCCAATTCTCTATTGATCATTTTGTTATCTTGATTATGAATTTCATGATCTTCACAGTATAATCTTAATTAAGATTAAGGTAGAATTGGGTTATACTAAGATTAGAGTGGAATTGACATGGAAATTACAGTTTTTTCTTATGCCTTAATTGTTAAACAGATTGCTTTCTTTTAGCAATATTCCAATGTTCAATCTTAGTGAAAAATCTACAATATTGATTTTTAGTTAAGGAGAACGATTTTTGTTGTCAATTATAACGATTGGAAAATTATGTGGTAGCCTATTAGCTCAAATGGTAGAGCAATGTGTATGTGCACATAGATGTGCCCATGTGGGTTCAAATCCCACGAAAGCTAATTCTATATACGATTTATATGTTTTGATTAATTAATACTCTTCTGTTAGTTCATGATTTTGTAAGCTCGTGTTCATAATAATTTATCTTACAGTTTCTACCTTTTATGTCACACTAGTTATTTGGTTCATGTCTTTTGGTTCATAACATTTTCTCTTTGGGTTCATGTTTTTATAAGTTTCGGTTCATAATATTTCGTATTACAATTCATGTCTTTTTAGTTCATAAAAGTTGATCTATTTGGTTTTATTGTTTTAGGCTCTCAATCTGACTCTTATGGATTATTTTGTTTGAGAAAGCTAATTGAAATATGATATTGATTCTTTGATGACATGCTTTTGGTATAGAAGTCATGATTGATTATATGTTGCCACTGTTGAAGTTATCTACTTAGTCTTCCTGGAAGAAATCAATGTAAATTTGTTTAGATCTTGTTATATCAGTGAGAAATGTGCATTTGACACTTGAGAAATAGTATATTTGGTAGCCTATTAGCTCAAATGGTAGAGCAATGTGCGTGTACACATAGATGTGGGTTCAAATCCCACATAGGCTAACTCTTCGTATGATTTATATCTTTTGGTTCATGGTAGTTCTTTTTCCGGTTCATGTTTTTTCAAGCATAGGTTCTTGATAGTTTATCTTACAACTCATGTCTTTTAAGTCATATTTGTAATACCCGAGTTCGTTTTAGGTCTTTTAGTTTGGAAAATGAGCTTCCTAAATTACAAGCAATCAAATTTCTTGACTCGCTAATAACCCCGCTATAAAAAATATATCTATTATTTATAATCTGTTTGAAAATATACCTATTAATTACAAGGTTACCCAGAAGTAAATACTTATCTTGGCACCAAAGTTTATATATATATTTTTTTAGGTTTATGACTATATCTATATATAGTTTCGGTTACTTTAAAGCAAATTTTTATCCTTAACCAATTTTCACCCGATTCAATAATATTGAAGATCATATCTTCTCTTTTAAGGTAGTTAAACTAATCATAACCAAGTTAAGCAAATTCTTATCTTTAGCCTTTAATGATATCTTTAATTCTTTTTAACCATATATATCAAAACCTGTTTCCCTTGTCAAGCCGTCCCCATCTTTCCGATCCTCGCCTCCTTCGTGAATAGCCCCTTCACCATTGATTTCTTCTTTTCTTCTTCGGCGGTCAACCTCGGTTGCTCTCTTTCAGCCGTCACCGCGAGTCCGTGAGCAAGTGCCACCAGTTGACCTGACCACCGGCCGCCGACGCCAGGGAGGCCCGCCTTCGTCACCGTCGTGGACGTGCGACACCAGTCTTTTTCCGCTTACAGGCCGGTGAGTCTTCAGGGTACTTAGAACTGATAGGTTGGTTGCAGTAGAAAAATCGGGGTTTTTTTTTAAGGGTGATCGTTGTTGTAGGCTGAGAAGGAGATTAATTGGGTACTACTGGATAGTACGTTAGTATATATTAATTGTTGACTAAAATTCGTTCGCAAAATTTGTTTAATTAACATTACCTATCGTTAATAAGTATACATATATACATCTGGTTTATAAAGTTAGTGCTCGTTTTTTTTAATTAAGATATATGGGTTAGTGATAATTAGTGTTTTCTTCTTAAGTTATTGCAATGTTATAAATTGAGTGGAACTTGGTGCGAGTAGACGGGAGGGGTAGTCAGTTACGTTATTGTTAATTGTTAGATTAATTGATTAGGTAGACTAGGCAATTGGTTTAAAGTAATTGATGGTGTAATTTAGTTTTGTTGGCAGAATAAGTTGGTGCACTTTGTATATATAGATAAAGTCTAGATTAGATCAATTTAAATATTTGTCTAAGTGATTTAAAAGTGAAATCAGGATGAGGCAGATTTACATAGTTAGATATTTTAGTTAATTAGTATATTGTTCTTAGTATACGTTCAAAATTGTATCTAATGTGAGTGGTGTGGGTTGGTTACGTGGGTTAGTAGTGATGGCCAGTGTAGTACGGTATGGATCGTATCTAATCTAGTTTCACGCCTTAATTTTCTATTAGGGAATTACTTTCGTTCGCGCTCTTAATTCTACCTTCTGCAAAGGATTCCTTATTTTGAGGTAAGTCGTTCTTCGACTTGCTCGGTTCTTCTCTGCCTTGTTAGATTGCGTATCGTTATTGTAGGGCGGGTTTTGGGAACTAGTCCCGAATACCTTTTAAACTGTTTTGAATTTCTTGAATTGTTGTGTGCGTAAAATGGTTTTGAATGTATTTTATCGGAAAAATATTTTGGAACGTTTTCTCTGTGTTGGTACCGTTTCCGACATGGCCCATCGTAGCTGCTGTTGAGGAAGAGTTGGCTATGTTGACCCGTGTGACTGGGAAATCGTGCCCCTTCAAAACGAAAATTTTTATCTGTGTGTTTTTGGCAAGTGCTCCAGTGGAGGCTTAGCCAGGGGTTAGAAGGGAGATTGTGAAGTGGAGTGAGAGGGCCTGCCTCTGCACTCGGCGCGGTGATGAGCGCCTTGGAAGTCGGATTGTGGAAAAAGGAGGATTTGCGTTGTTATGAGGTTGTGATTATGAATGCGTATGTGACTATTTGTGACTGACTATAACCGATTAAGGTATTGGCCTTTAGAGTTATGATTGCGATTGTGGATTTGTATGCTGACTTTAGAAATGCTTTCAAAGCGTTATACAATTTCAGTATTCTCTCTAGCTTGGTAGATTAGACGCTGACCCTTCGGGGAATATTTTTCAGTTCCAGGTATGAACCAGGGAACCGTGCAGGAACCGAGGCCAGATGGCGGGCCGGAGTGGTAAAGAGTGCGTGGCATAGTGGGATTGGTTTCATACTAGGTTATATAATAATTAGGATGTTGATTTTAATATTTGTTAGACGGAGTTAGTATTATGTTTCGTTTATTATCATTTTGTTCGGATAGTTCAGTTTCAGTAGGCGTTGTGACGTATTTGAATATTTATGATTTTCGGGGATTCATGCATGATTACATTTTCTAAGTTTTATTAAATAAAGGTTGGATGTTTTATTATGTTTTTCTCGTCGTGCCCGCGTTGTAAGGTCCTACAGTGTAGTTGTCAACCTAATTAATAATACCTTGTAAGGTCTATTCCCTAGTAGCGCCTCGTCGGAAGACGGGGTGTTACAAATTGGTATCAGAGCCAGGTTGACAACATGGCACATGGAACTGACCAACAAAGAGTACCCGAGGTCCAACTTAAAACCGAAACCGGCCGGTGTTTTCAAAATGTTTTACTGGGGTAGACATGTTGCATATAGGGGGTAGGTGACACGTCGCGACTCCGCCCCATCAACCGAAGGACCTCACGTAGAATAGTAAGAATTCCGTTAAGAAATAGGATGTTTAAGTTGTTATTGTGGGACTTTCTGTTATAGATGGCCCCACCAACCAGAGCAAGAGCTGTTGAAGCCAATGGAAGAGGCCACGGGAGAGGCCGTGGTAGAGGCCGAGGTCGGGGCCGTGGCAGGGGTAGGGGAGAGGTCCTAGTAGTTGTTGAGCCAGAGGAACATCATAGTACTCACCAGGAGGAGGTTGTTGAGAGTCAGGATGTGACTGTCGCTGTTTATCAAGAGGACAGTGCATCTTTCTTTGGAGAAGGTCTCCCAGCAAACGGGGCTCAAGTGGGAGGAGGAGTGCCACCTGCAGGACTGGCCCCAGAGGTGAATGTTGCGATCCAGCTGTTATTGCAGACTTTGATGGGTGCGGGAGCTGCACCAAATCTGAACACAGTTGCGGGGCAACAAGGAACTGAAAGGAGGGCACCAGGACCAGATTCTATTTTGGCTGCCCAGCTAGGAGCAATGCCAAATTCGCAAGGACTAGTGATAGCTGATCATGTGGTCGAACCGAGGGGACAGTATCGCGAGCCTCAGCCTGACAAGTGGCTCGCGGAGTTTAGGAAGACTAGAGTGCCGAACTTTGCTGGAGCTCAGGGTTCTGACGTAGAGCAGTGGTTGAGGAGGGTGAAATCTGCGTTGGATTCCATTAAGGCACCGGAGGAGCGGAAGATGTCTTTAGTACAGAGTCTGCTACAAGAGAGTGCTTTTGACTGGTGGGAGTTATGTAGGGATCATCGGACTGAGGTGACTTTCGAGGAGTTTGAGAGGCAAATTCGAGATCGGTATTGTCCTCCGGTGGTGAGGGCGGCTCGGGAGGCTGCTTTTCGGGATGTTGGACCCGAAAATATCACAGTATTTGAGAGTATTCTGAAGTTTCAGCAAGAGTTGGCGGCGGTGCCGAATGCTGCCCCTAGTGAGGAATTGAAGATTGCGACCTTTTTGAAGAGGTTGCAGCCGCATTTGCGAGCTTATGTGTCTGGACTTAGACTCACGACGCTGGGAGAGGTTCAACAGTCAGCTTTGGCCTATGCTATGGCCACGCTAAGGCCGGAACAATTGGATGCTCAGGTAGGAGGGAGTAAAAGACGGAAAGTGGCAACTGCAGCGAATTCTAGGGGTGACGATCAGTCTGGACAGAGTAGACTAGAGTTCCATCCATCGGGGCGCCAAGAACAGTCACAACAGAGTCGGGCTGCCGAAAATCAGAGACAATGCTACAATTGTGGAAGCACCGAGCACTTGAGGAGCCAGTGTCCTAGGCCAGTGAAGGATTGCTTTACTTGTGGGAAGCCCGGACATCTTCAGAGATTTTGTACGGTTGGCGCACCTTCGCAGGGATCGGTATCGGGGATGGGAAACCAAGGAGTCTGTCATCCGCCACCAACACGGCAAACCCCAGATCAGAGTATGTGTCGAAGCGCAGGAGCTAGCAACATGATCGCTCGGGATTGCGAGGGTCTAGAGATACAATTTATAACCCGACCCCGTTGTAGCACGTGGTGGGTGTCGAACACTCGGGAAGTCTACTCGATTGATGTGCCTAGACACTAGAAAGCTAGAAAGGAGAGTTTAAAACAAAGGAAAACAAAGAAAACAGTCGGGACCGACACTGAGGTCACGTCGGGCCCAATGTTGGCGACAAGAGGAAGTCGGGACCGACACTGGGTAAGTCGGGCCCGAGGTAGCTGGGGTTGTCGAACTTCAAAGATTAAAAGTAGATCTTGGGCTTTTGGGTTCCTTCTCTAGTAGATTAAGGCTTTTCCACCCCAATTCAAGCAATGAGTGATGATCGGACTAGGATCGAGTGCTTTCGCCCTCGTTCCAACCACTTCTACACCTCGATCCTTGGGGAAATCCCCTTCGAAGCAAGGTCTTGAGATTGACACATGTTTACTTTCGCTACTTTGCCAATCACAAGCCTTGATTCCCAACTTTCGCAAGGAATTGTAGCTCTATGTAGAGTGGGTTCCTTAGATCAAACACTCAAGGCTATGGAATTGGGGTTTCTGGCCCAAACCTAGCTAGGGTTTTCCCCCATAACCCAAGATCAAAGAGATCTACTCCATGTGGCAAACAAAGAAAGCAAACAAATCAAAAGGGAAAGCAATCAACATCATCAATCTCAAAACCAAGCAAAGTTTCATTCAAATCAAAAGCAATCCACAAATTTCAATCAAGGGTTTCCAAATCCACAAGATCAAAACAAAGCAAAGCTAATCAATCAACAAAACCTATCAAGTCTTCCTCTCCCTTGGCCGATTCTCTCTCTCTTCCTCCTCCTCTCCTTCCTCCTTGCTCTCCAAGTATCCTTTTGAGGGTGTTGTGTGTGTGAGAGCCCCCAATTTAGAAGACAAGAGGGCCTTTTATAGATTAGATGAGGGGCAAAAGTGGAAGTCCACAATTTCGTGCCTTCGAGCCCAAGTAGTCCGATGACCGACTCGGACCGACACGGAGGACCTCGGGCCCGAGTTACTGAGCATGTCGGTCCGAGGTTGGAAACTTCCAAGTCGGGCCCGGCGTTGTTGCAACTCGGTCCGGACCTCGTTCCACCTTCTTCTTGTTGGCTTTCTTCTTGTTCTTCTTCATGGCTTGCTCCTCTCTTTCCCGCTTTAGCTCGGGCCTTGCTCCATGCCTCGACTCTCCTTCAAATCGATCCTCGATTCATGCCAATTTACCTACAAAACACATAAAATGCGCATAGTCTCCGAATCTCATAGAAATACGGGAACTAAGCTAAAAAGGAACAAAACACGCAAGAAAAGGGGAAAAAGAAACATATTTACAAAGGAAATCACATATGAAAACACCACCAAATAAAGAGACATCAAAATACCTCATACTTAAACTTGCTTGTCCTCAAGCAATAACAATGTAAGCAAGATCGAAACATAATCTTCAAGTAAAGCCTCGTATGAAAACACATTTTAAGCACAAGTGATGGATATTCAAGCAAGATTACATCATCACACATGATTAAGTGTTCCAAGGAATAGAGTCAATGCAACTAAGCCTCACTTTAGGGATATGTGAATGTGTATCACTCATCATGTGTTTGGGTTTAGCAATGAACACTCAAGCTCAAAATTCATGCAAGTAAGGACCTTACTATTGAAGTTAATATCACCAATTCCTCCACCTAGAGATGCCTAATACAAAGTACACAAAGAATTTCGAACTTGGCTCAATGGAGGTCCTCAAAGAGGTTCCATTCGGCCGGGTTGTAATGGGGCTTTTGGTATTTCTCAAGGTGGGAATTATTTGGTCTTGTGGTGCTTACAATGGGGATTGAACAACCTAAACTCTCACCAACTTCACCAAAATTCCACAATTACTTTCACACTCACCCAAAAGACTTAACATTTTTCCTTTCAACCCAAAATTTCACTTAACATTCCACTTCATCTTTGCTCTTAGGCTTTTTGTTGGATTTTCCACACTTTCTACATTTTGGACCGACTTTCTTATGACATCGGGCCCGATGTTGCGTGTAACTCGGTCGGACCATTTTTCTTCACTTAGGCCCTTTTCCTTTATTCCACTTTACATTTTCAACATTTTCTTTCTTTCTTTTCTTTTTTTTTTCATTTTTGTACAACAAAGATGCACTACCCACATGATTCATAACACCATTCTTTTCCCTTAAACCCAAGAGAATCTCAACTCTTCAAATACAATCCAAACCTCTCTTCTAAAGTCCAATCCCATAAGGGTCAAGTCATATAAGGCTAGGAATAATATTTTTGAGGAGTTTCAAACAAAGGCTTAGGCTAGAACGGGGCTACAAACAAAGGATTAACTTCATGGTAGGATATGGAACATTTATGTGACTAGAAGAATAAAGTTCAAAATCAATGTGACAATGCTAGGACAAATCTCATGACGGTCTTGGAAAATAGATAAACACCGCAATAACAAGTTTTACTAAGCATGAATGAGCTAATCACACAAGAAACATGAGGGATATGCAAATATGAACAAGCATCCCTAAAATGGCCAAAAATCAATCTCACAAGGGTCACTCATACTTAGTTGCATAAGAACTCATCCTAGAACTCACATGTTCAATAAAACAAGCAAGATATCATGATCACATCAAAAGCAACATCATTTTAGAGGCTAAACTATCCAAAAATATGCAAAGGAATTTACATGCTCACATCATCATTAGCTTTTATTTTGGCAATCTAAGATGGGAATTTCTAGTCCAAAACCTACAAAACGCCAAATCTTTTTGTTGTTTTCAACACAATTTTTTTTCAAAATTTTTTTTTATGGATTTTTTTTTTGCAAAAATTTCTCTAAAACCAAAAATTCATCCATTCAAGACCAAATTAATCATCCATGTCTTTCATCAAACCACAAACCAAGAAGCAAACATCCCAAACACACACTAAAAACAAAAAACAAATATCCTCAAAATAACAAACAAACATAAGCAAGTGAAATCATGAACACACTTACCCCCACCCCATACTTAAAATTTTGATGTCCCCATCAAACAAGGAAACCAAAACTTAAAAGCAAGAGAGAAGAGTATGAAGAGCTCACAATTTCTTATTCTTCAATGGCATGTTTAGGATCAATCGAAGGGGTTGTCACGTCTACGTCCTCTTTGGAGCCTTGCTTGCCGCTCCCTCTCATACACTTGCTCTTGGTAGAAGTCTTGTGGTGGTGGTTGGAGTTGAGGATCCGGGCGTGTCCATTGGTCCTCACGGGAAGGGAAGTTCCCGCTCATCCATGTGTTGAAGCTATCTTGGACCCGCCACCTTTGGTCTTTCGCCTCCCTAAGCTCCTCCACCTCTCGTCTAGTGTAGCCGAGGGCTCGGTTCATCTCTTGTTGGCTAGCTTGGAAAGCACTTTGTTGTTGAAGCAATTGTTGTTGTTGTTGGTACATTTGTTGTTGTTGGAGATTCACTTGATGGACCTCTTGGAGAACATTCTCTTGTTGAAGTTGGAGATGGGCCATTTGGTTGGCCAAGAAGGACATGTCCACCGTTTGTTGTGGCTCGGGAAACACCATTCCCGGACCGTACCATTGGGCATAGCCTTCATAACCGCCTCTTTGAGCTTGTTCTCGCCTTGCACTGCTCCCTTCTCCACGCTCACAATGCCTCGGGACCTCATCACCATAGAATGAACTGGATCGACGTTGAGGGAAGCCGGGCCCGACTTGGTGTGTACCTCGGTCCTCCAATGTTGGAGCTTGGTGCGTGGCTCGGAGGTTGGCCATCAAGCCTTGGAAGTGCTCATCTTCTTCATTTTGCTCTAGATCGACTTCCATGTCTTCCCCACGAGGTGCAAACACAAAGTTATCTTGGTCGGAATCCGGTGTAGATGGAGGGGAGGTAAACCGAATGTGTTGAGGTTGTTGTCGCCGCCCCTCTCTTGCACCTTCGGGGTCACCAAATGAGTGTGGCTTGCCGGCCCACACTTGGTACCAATTTTGATACCGAGAAAGATCATAGAGGTTGTGCACTAACCGGATCGACACACCATCATAGTTCGAGTGAGGGGCCAAAGAAATCATGTAGAGCTTCTCCTTGATGATGTTGGCCTTCTTGAAATACTTCATGTTCATGAACTCAACACCATTCGGAGTCGGAGAATACTTGTTGAGATCAACTCCTAGACGCATGGCGAGCCTTGCTATCATCCCGCCGAAGTAGATCCAAGAGGAGCTTTGGAAGTCTCGCACCATCTTGACCCACTCCCATGCATGGTTCATGGGCTTCTCGGTGTTGAAGAGCATCTCATGGAGCAACATAATCTCTTCCTTCATCGGCTTGCTCAACTCATGACGAGCATAGATTGCACATCCCAAAACTCGCACCATGACCCGCAAAAGAGGGCTAGCAATCTCGGTTGTGGAGGCGCCCTTTCTCATCTCGCTCTTCCCGGCCACATGACGCCACACTTGGTTCACCTTCTCATTGTCGACGCCGGTCTCTTCTCTTGGGCATGGAAACCCGAAGTAGGTAGCCAAATCCCTAATAGTGAGATTGTGGTCCTCATTGCCCAATTGGAAAGTGATCGCCCCTTCCTCATCCTCCACATTATCATAAGTGCATTCGAACGTGGCCATGAATTCCGAGGTGAAACCGGGGTAGTGGGTGTTGTCCCACCTTAGCATCCCATTGAGACCGATGTGGGAGTAGCACCTTGGAAGGGCTTGATCCATGTCCATCTTCCTCACGGCTTCCCAATCAAGCCACCTTGTGTGATGCTCAAGCGCCATATATCTTGCATAACTCTCCACTTGCTCATCATCCTCCAAATAGACATCATCCAGCTTTGGCTCTTTCCTTGACTTCTTGGACTTCTTCCTCGGCCTTTCCGCATGGGATGATGAAGCTCTAGTCTCCATGGTACCTACACACATCCAACCAAACAAAAGGGTCCAAGATAAACTCCATACAACTCAACAAAAGCACTCATCAACACACAACAACACTTCAACACAAAGGGAACCCCATACTTAGTCTCTAGACACACATGCATCTCAATCCAACATGAACCATCATGGATATCTTCTAATAATGGCTAAGCAAATGGTCATACTACATCATGATTAGGCTATAGCCAACAATGAAACACATGAATCCACATGATATCACAAGAAGAGAGCAAAAACAACATGGATCGACTTCCAACCTATGTCGGGCCCGACTTACTCAACCTCGGTCAGACTTGTTGGACCGACTTCCACAACTCGGGCCCGACTCTCCTGGGCACGTCGATCTCAACCTAGTTCATGCTTCGACTCTAACCTCAAATCAACCCAAATCACTCTATCATGCACTTAAATTTCAAATTCAACCATCAAACATCCCTAATCGAAGTTATAAATGGATCTAAGCATGCATAAACAACTTTAAAGCTCAATTTCACAAATCATGCAAATCCACCATTGATGCTCAAGATCAAGCTCTCAATCAAACATGGCATTACTCAATCTATGCAATGAAAGCACAAAATTTTCAAAGAAATAAGTAGAGATCGAGTAACACATACCGGATTCGAAGAGTATTGAACTTTTAAACAAATAAGCAACTTAGAACTCAAATTTCCTCAATCTAGATCGAGATGGGGGATGAAGGACTATATTGAACTCGAAATTTCTACTTGGATTCGGGTTAGGGAGGCCTTTTTGTGGTTGGAACGAGATGAAGTAGGGAAGTGTGTGGATCGAGTATGGTGAGGAAGGGGCGGCCGACTATGAGAGTGTTTGAGGGAGATGGGTTGTATTTTGGGAATGGTGGTTGTTATGAAGATGGTAGGTAGGTGGGGGATGGTATTTAATGGGGGAAGGGGACAAATTAGGTCAAGGGCAAAATTGCATTCCAACTAGTCAAATCGGGTCGGACCGACTTCATGGACCGACGTCCCTATGTCGGGCCCGACTTACCTGGGCTCGATGTGGGAGTATTCGGGTCACCAATTTTACTCCATCCTCTTGCAACTTCTTTCCCATATTTCCATTTATATATTTTTCACCTCAAATCCTACTCAACTTTTAAGAATGCACGACACCATAAATCCACAAAACACTAGATAGAGATTGGTTAGAGAAAAGCTAGGCTAAACTAAGAAAAATCAAATTAAAATTACGAAAAGAAAGCTACTAGCTTGGGTTGCCTCCCGAGAAGCGCTCGTTTAGAGTCACTAGCTTGACTTCCTAACCTCAACCTCATGGTGGGTGAAACACGGTGAATTGCTCGCCATTGTTATGCCCATTCCCATTGCCTTCATACCCATAAAACCACCAACGATGGTCTATATAGGCATGGCTCTCCGATCTCGGGCCTCTCTCATCATACTCCTCCAACGGATGAGATTTCTCTTCCTTACTTGCTCCATTATGTTTTTCTTTTCCTACACCAAAGTTATCCAAAGAATTCCTAGGAGATTCTACCAATTCATCTTTCAAATCACTAAGGCAAATGTAGGAGTCTCCTAAGTCATCGTTCAAATCACTTAAACAAATGTAGGAATCAAAAGTTTGGGAAGAATTGTCGTCATCACTAACATCAAAAGGATATAAGTAAGGATACTCTTCATTTCTTCTTGGGCTAGCATTGATCCTTGACTCATTTTGATCCTTAAATTGCTCCAACAACTCCCTTACTTGTATTTGTTCATTGAAGCCTTCATCACTTCTCAACACAACGACCTCTCTAGCAACTTCCACTTCTTCACTTTTTCTCTGGGCACTCTCTTCAAGTTTGAGGATGGCCAAGGCGTCCGGCTCATTCAAAGCCTTGTTGAAGTGAAAATCGACCTTTTCTTCACCAATCTCAAAGGAATCCTTTCCGTTTTTGACATCAAACCTTGCTCCCGCCGTAGCTAAGAATGGTCTTCCTAAGATTAGTGGGACCAAGGGGTCCTCGTGCATGTCCAAGATCACGAAATCATCGGGGACAAAGTACTTTCCAACTCGCACCGGAACGTCATCCAATATTCCCTTAGCCTTGATGACGGAACCATCGGCCATAGTTAGGGACATATCGGCCTGCTCCATTTCACCCAAATTTGCTCTTCTCCAAATGCTATCGGGCATCACCGAAACACTTGCCCCAAGATCACATAAGGCTTGGAAGTTTTGAGACCCCACACCAATGGTTATAGCAAAGCGACCGGGATCTCCTAGCTTTTGCGGTAACTCCAAGGTCTTGACCTCATCTTGCATTTCAACTATGGATCTCTTCTTGCTCAGAATCTCCTTTAAAAACTTGGCATAAGATGGCATCTCGCTCAATGCATCGGTGAATGGGATAGAGATGTTCAAGCCTTGCAAAAGCTTGAGAAACCTCTTGAACTTGTTCTCAACAACATCTTTCGGCTTCTTTGAGGGATATGGAAGAATTGTTGCACCTTGAATCTTGCTTGGATCAACCTCTTTGGACTTCCCCACTTCACTTGCAACATTTCCTGGTTGGACCGACTTAGGCACCATGTCGGGCCCGATGTTGTGAATCTCGGTCCTGGGCAGAGGAGTCGGATCGAGGTCTGGGTACGTCGGTCCCGAGTTGCTCTCAACCTCGGTCCGGGGTAAAGGGGTCGATCTTCTTACTGGGTCGACTTCGGGGAACGTCGGACCCGACTTGCTGGGTAAGTTGGTCCGACTCTCTTCATTCTTCTTAGGCATGTGTGGCTCAGGTAGGTTTCGGCCACTTCTCAATCCAATTGCCCGGACTTCATTTTGATTGTTTTGAGCTCGAGGGTTCTCCTCGGGTCGGCCCGGAAGTCTCCCATTCTCTCTCGGGGCTTGAGTTGCGATTTGGGCAAATTGATTGTCGACTTGCCTCCTCCATGCACCAAACTCATTGAATTGGGTCCTCATCTCCTTGAACCAATCTCTCATCTCTTGAGCAAATGATTGTAGCTCATTGAATTCCGGTGGTCTATATGGTGGTGGTGGCGCCCTTGGCTCGTTTTGGTTGAAGTTGTTGTTGTAACCTTGAGCTTGATCGTTGTTCCACCGGCCATTGCCACCATTGTTGAAATTGCCTCTTCCACCGAAATTTCCTCGAACATAGTTTGCCTCCTCAATTCGCTCGGCCAAGCGCACTTGGCTCTCATTCGGACAAACTTGTGTAGCATGTGCAAAGGATCCACACTCCTAACAAGCTCTAGCATTTTGCTTGTAGTAGTGGACTTGCCTCTTAAGCTTGCTCACTTCACCTTCAAGGAATTGGAGCTTCACATCCTTGTCAATGTCTTCTCCCTTTGGATCATATAACTTCCTTGCACCTTCACCTTGAACTTTCACCTCTTTGCTAGCTTGACTCACCCCATACATGGCCTCATAATCGGATAGCTTGTCAAGTAGCTCCCAAGCTTGATCCGGTGTCAAGTCTATGAACCCACAATCGGTGTGGAGATTGAGCTTGTCCTTCGTTACCGGATTGATGCCTTGGAAAAAGATGTCTTGAAGCACATATGGTTGTTGGCCATGAGTAGGACATTGGCGCAACATCTCCTTGAAACGGTCCCATGCTTCGAAGAGAGGCTCATTCGGACCTTGTTGAAAGCTTGCAATCTTCCTTCTTAGCTCGGTTGTCTTTGAGGGCGGGAAGAACTTCATCAAGAAAGCATCATAGAGTGTCTTCCAAGTTGTGATTGACCTAGGAGCTTGGCTCTCGAGCCAATGTGTGGCCTTTCCCCCAAGTGACCACTTGAACGCCTTTAGAAGCACATACTCCAATGTCTCCTCGTCGGTAGAGATCGTCTCACACATGTCCACAAAGCGTTTGACGTGCTCTATGGGACACTCATGTGGACGGCCCTCGAATTGATCACGCTTGATGAGGGAGATGAATTGCGTCTTGATCTCAAAATTCTTGGCAACCTCGGGAAGCACAATAGCCGGTTCGGGTACCCTCAACTCCGGATGCATGTATTGGCGTGCATTCCGGGGTAGAGCGTTGAGTTGAGCCTCGACTCTCATCCGTTGCTCCCGTTCTCTTCTTGCCACCTCCTCTTGATTGTCCTTCTCAAGTTGCAATCTAGCCATTTCGGCCCTCAGTTGAGCCAACTCCTCATCAACATGGAGAGCTTGATTCGCCATCCTTTTCCTTCTTCGGGCTTCCTTGAGAATACCTTCCGGATCACTCACAAACTCAAGCTCAAGTGTTCCTCGGGAGGAATGAGCTAGCATACACCTATGAAACAAAGACACAAACCAAAACAAATCAAAAACAAACAAAGGGTTTGGGCTATTCCCTCACCCAAATCACTACCAAAACACAAGAAACTCACCAAATTGGCACTCAATGCACTTAGACTTCCCCGGCAACGGCGCCAATCTTTTGATCGCTCGGGATTGCGAGGGTCTAGAGATACAATTTATAACCCGACCCCGTTGTAGCACGTGGTGGGTGTCGAACACTCGGGAAGTCTACTCGATTGATGTGCCTAGACACTAGAAAGCTAGAAAGGAGAGTTTAAAACAAAGGAAAATAAAGAAAACAATCGGGACCGACACTGAGGTCACGTCGGGCCCAATGTTGGCGACAAGAGGAAGTCGGGACCAAAACTGGGTAAGTCGGGCCTGAGGTAGCTGGGGTTGTCGAACTTCAAAGATTAAAAGTAGATCTTGGGCTTTTGGGTTCCTTCTCTAGTAGATTAAGGCTTTTCCACCCCAATTCAAGCAATGAGTGATGATCGGACTAGGATCGAGTGCTTTCGCCCTCGTTCCAACCACTTCTACACCTCGATCCTTGGGGAAATCCCCTTCGAAGCAAGGTCTTGAGATTGACACATGTTCACTTTCGCTACTTTGCCAATCACAAGCCTTGATTCCCAACTTTCGCAAGGAATTGTAGCTCTTTGTAGAGTGGGTTCCTTAGATCAAACACTCAAGGCTATGGAATTGGGGTTTCTAGCCCAAACCTAGCTAGGGTTTTCCCCCATAACCCAAGATCAAAGAGATCTACTCCATGTGGCAAACAAAGAAAGCAAACAAATCAAAAGGGAAAGCAATCAACATCATCAATCTCAAAACCAAGCAAAGTTTCATTCAAATCAAAAGCAATCCACAAATTTCAATCAAGGGTTTCCAAATCCACAAGATCAAAACAAAGCAAAGCTAATCAATCAACAAAACCTATCAAGTCTTCCTCTCCCTTGGCCGATTCTCTCTCTCTTCCTCCTCCTCTCCTTCCTCCTTGCTCTCCAAGTATCCTTTTGAGGGTGTTGTGTGTGTGAGAGCCCCCAATTTAGAAGACAAGAGGGCCTTTTATAGATTAGATGAGGGGCAAAAGTGGAAGTCCACAATTTCGTGCCTTGGAGCCCAAGTAGTCCGGTGACCGACTCGGACCGACACGGAGGACCTCGGGCCCGAGTTACTGAGCATGTCGGTCCAAGGTTGGAAACTTCCAAGTCGGGCTCGGCGTTGTTGCAACTCGGTCCGGACCTCGTTCCACCTTCTTCTTGTTGGCTTTCCTCTTGTTCTTCTTCATGGCTTGCTCCTCTCTTTCCCGCTTTAGCTCGGGCCTTGCTCCATGCCTCGACTCTCCTTCAAATCGATCCTCGATTCATGCCAATTTACCTACAAAACACATAAAATGCGCATAGTCTCCGAATCTCATAGAAATACGGGAACTAAGCTAAAAAGGAACAAAACACGCAAGAAAAGGGGAAAAAGAAACATATTTACAAAGGAAATCACATATGAAAACACCACCAAATAAAGAGACATCACAACACGGGAGCAGTTCCCCCTCGAGTGTTGAAATGAAGGGAATGGAAGAACATGATAGCTTCGCTCCACCTAACGACCTATCTTGAGCGTTCTAGTTGTCGGTTGTTAGTTATAGTTTAGTCCCTAATACCTTAGTTTTTATATACATGACGCGAAGACCTTTAGTTGTTCACTAGGTTCGTTTGGTTGTTTGAACCGGGATTTCTTTGCTTGGGTTGTGGCTGTTTGTTTTACTGGTTGTTGCTTGGATAGTTGTTTTGCTTGGACGTTTTCATTAAAAAGAAATTGGTCATTTTTATCGAAGTTATGACATTAATTTTATGCTTTGGGTTAACATCATGTTTTAGAATGGCGGTTCGGGGACGAACCATTTTTTTAGAGGGAGGAAATTGTAGAACCTCACGATCAGTCTAGTAATCTTTTTAAGTATTGCACTTTTACATTAGTTCCGTTCAATCCTAAGTTTCGGGACGAAACTTTTTTTTAAGAGGGATAGTATGTAATACCCGAGTGCGTTTTAGGTCTTTTAGTTTGGAAAATGAGCTTCCTAAATTACAAGCAATCAAGTTTCTTGACTCGCTAATAACCCCTCTATAAAAAAAATATATCTATTATTTATAATCCGTTTGAAAATATACCTATTAATTACAAGGTTACCCAGAAGTAAATACTTATATTGGTACCAAAGTTTATATATATTTTTTTTGGGTTTATGACTATATCTATATATAGTTTCGGTTACTTTAAAGCAAATTTTTATCCTTAACCAATTTTCACCCGATTCAATAATATTGAAGATCATATCTTCTCTATTAAGGTAGTTAAACTAATCATAACCAAGTTAAGCAAATTCTTATCTTTAGCCTTTAATGATATCTTTAATTCTTTTTAACCATATATATCAAAACCTGTTTCCCTTGTCAAGCCGTCCCCATCTTTCCGATCCTCGCCTCCTTCGTGAATAGCCCCTTCACCATTGATTTCTTCTTTTCTTCTTCGGCGGTCAACCTCGGTTGCTCTCTTTCAGCCGTCACCGCGAGTCCGTGAGCAAGTGCCACCAGTTGACCTGACCACCGGCCGCCGACGCCAGGGAGGCCCGCCTTCGTCACCGTCGTGGACGTGCGACACCAGTCTTTTTCCGCTTACAGGCCGGTGAGTCTTCAGGGTACTTAGAACTGATAGGTTGGTTGCAGTAGAAAAATCGGGGTTTTTTTTTAAGGGTGATCGTTGTTGTAGGCTGAGAAGGAGATTAATTGGGTACTACTGGATAGTACGTTAGTATATATTAATTGTTGACTAAAATTCGTTCGCAAAATTTGTTTAATTAACATTACCTATCGTTAATAAGTATACATATATACATCTGGTTTATAAAGTTAGTGCTCGTTTTTTTTAATTAAGATATATGGGTTAGTGATAATTAGTGTTTTCTTCTTAAGTTATTGCAATGTTATAAATTGAGTGGAACTTGGTGCGAGTAGACGGGAGGGGTAGTCAGTTACGTTATTGTTAATTGTTAGATTAATTGATTAGGTAGACTAGGCAATTGGTTTAAAGTAATTGATGGTGTAATTTAGTTTTGTTGGCAGAATAAGTTGGTGCACTTTGTATATATAGATAAAGTCTAGATTAGATCAATTTAAATATTTGTCTAAGTGATTTAAAAGTGAAATCAGGATGAGGCAGATTTACATAGTTAGATATTTTAGTTAATTAGTATATTGTTCTTAGTATACGTTCAAAATTGTATCTAATGTGAGTGGTGTGGGTTGGTTACGTGGGTTAGTAGTGATGGCCAGTGTAGTACGGTATGGATCGTATCTAATCTAGTTTCACGCCTTAATTTTCTATTAGGGAATTACTTTCGTTCGCGCTCTTAATTCTACCTTCTGCAAAGGATTCCTTATTTTGAGGTAAGTCGTTCTTCGACTTGCTCGGTTCTTCTCTGCCTTGTTAGATTGCGTATCGTTATTGTAGGGCGGGTTTTGGGAACTAGTCCCGAATACCTTTTAAACTGTTTTGAATTTCTTGAATTGTTGTGTGCGTAAAATGGTTTTGAATGTATTTTATCGGAAAAATATTTTGGAACGTTTTCTCTGTGTTGGTACCGTTTCCGACACAGCCCATCGTAGTTGGTGTTGAGGAAGAGTTGGCTATGTTGACCCGTGTGACTGGGAAATCGTGCCCCTTCAAAACGAAAATTTTTATCTGTGTGTTTTTGGCAAGTGCTCCAGTGGAGGCTTAGCCAGGGGTTAGAAGGGAGATTGTGAAGTGGAGTGAGAGGGCCTCCCTCTGCACTCGGCGCGGTGATGAGCGCCTTGGAAGTCGGATTGTGGAAAAAGGAGGATTTGCGTTGTTATGAGGTTGTGATTATGAATGCATATGTGACTATTTGTGACTGACTATAACCGATTTAGGTATTGGCCTTTAGAGTTATGATTGCGATTGTGGATTTGTATGCTGACTTTAGAAATGCTTTCAAAGCGTTCTACAATTTCAGTATTCTCTCTAGCTTGGTAGATTAGACGCTGACCCTTCGGGGAATATTTTTCAGTTCCAGGTATGAACCAGGGAACCGTGCAGGAACCGAGGCCAAATGGCAGGCCGGAGCGGTAAAGAGCGCGTGTCATAGTGGGATTGGTTTCATACTAGGTTATTTATAATAGTTAGGAGGTTGATTTTAATATTTGTTAGACGGAGTTATTATTATGTTTCGTTTATTATCATTTTGTTCGGATAGTTCAGTTTCAGTAGGCGTTGTGACGTATTTGAATATTTATGATTTTCGGGGATTCATGCATGATTACATTTTCTAAGTTTTATTAAATAAAGGTTGGATGTTTTATTATGTTTTTCTCGTTGTGCCCGCGTTGTAAGGTCCTACAGTGTAGTTGTCAACCTAATTAATAGTACCTTGTAAGGTCTATTCCCTAGTAGCGCCTCGTCGGAAGACGGAGTGTTACAATATTAGTTGTTATTTTGGTTCAGGTCTTTTAGTTCATGATATATGCTAATGTGGTTCATGTTTTTATAAGCATAGGTTCATGTTGAGGGTCAATTTACTTGACAACAAATAAATTTGTAGTCAAGACCCCGCTGAGTATAGCGAATTCAGGATCATCCAAGGGAAGCAAGGTTGTTTGATTACTAAACTACGAAAGCAAGAAAACACAGAAACAAAGCAAAACAGAAACAAACAAGGCTACGACAGCCCTCGATACCGACCCTGGTATCGATGCTAGGATTCTACTAAAACTATGCAAACAAGACGAATCAACTGCAGGCTCCGTACCGACCGTTGTGCCTCGGTAACGAGTTTGTACGTGAATAAAACGAAGGAAGTTCAAATGTGAAAACAACAACGATAAAGGTTTACCACGGCATAATCATGCATACGAACTAGTGTGAATGATAAATATCATAACTTAAAGATAAAGCTATCAACTTTCGTTGACCTAAACAAGCAAATCAATCAATTTTCATAAATCAATTCACTTTCTACTTATTTTGAATCCAAAGCTCAAAACTTTCGTTATCGAACAATATCAACATTCAAGTTCACTACTTTCTATATCTATCAAGCGATAAACTCAAATTTCTTCAACGTTCGTCTAAGTATAAGCACAAAACAAGTAGTTTAAACGATAAAAGGCAATCAAAACATTCAACACAGACAATCAATCATGCATAACTATGTTGAGTTTCAACCCCGACCCTAGAAAAGTAAACTAATCACTCATGATTGAAATAAAACAAACAACTACATTGAATGAAAACATTGAAATAAAAGCTTACTTGATTTATAAAAAATCTCATCCTTGAAACACAATCACGTTCGAAATCAAAACAGAGAAACAAACTCGAACTCTGATCATAACTCTCTCTCTCGATCGCACTAGATGATCGTCTCTCTCCAATTTCGAACTAGTCAACCTCCTTAAAACTAACTAGAACAAGGGTAGTTATACTAAAAAGAACTATCTAACAAGGGTCCTAAAAGATAGAAACTTTCCTAACTAAAAAGATTACGAGATAAAAGATAGAATTTCTGAAAGTCGACGCCGCCTACCGACACAGGCCACTTCGGTAACGACCTGCACAGGGTTGGTAGACTCTTGCTGAATTCCTCGGACAAAACTTAGTTGCTCAGCTCGGTATCGACCCTCACAGATCGGTAACGAGCTCTCTGTTTTAGATTTTTGTACACTCTTCATAGCTTCTCTTTGGACTTCAACGGGATCTTCAAGGCGTATTCTTTCTTCTTCTTTCCTCCACGCATTCCACCATCCACCACTTGACTCTAAACCCTCTCAAAATGCTCCTTTCCGCTTCAAAAACCTAAGAAAAACACAAAAACAGAGTAGCTTCCATACTTTTCACAAAATATGTAAACTTATCCAAAAACACCAAAACTAATACTAAAACTCACTTAAACTAAACAAAACAACCTAAGAAAAACACGTAAAACAAATACTAAAAACATGAACATCAAAATACCCCATACTTAAGCTTGCTTGTCCTCAAGAAATCACTAAACAATAACCAAAACCAAAACAACATGCTCATCAAGTAATAGCCTTCATCT
Source organism: Fallopia convolvulus (assembly GCA_964016875.1). NCBI lineage: Eukaryota > Viridiplantae > Streptophyta > Magnoliopsida > Caryophyllales > Polygonaceae > Fallopia > Fallopia convolvulus. The sequence goes on from OZ024724.1 coordinate 16,293,668, forward strand.
AAAAAAGCAATTTCAAAACCATAGCAAAAATAGCAAATGACTATTAACGTCATCACACATATATAAGCACCAATAGACATAAGCAACCACAATCCAACCTCACCAAGGGATAATGTGGTTCACTCAACTCTCATGTGTTTGGGCTATAAATTCATCTCTCAACTCAATCTTATATGCGAAAACTCATAGAAATTGGAACTTATATCACAAAACTCTCCACTAGAGATTTGTCAAAACAAGCAAAAATCATGAAGAGAACTTAGGCTCAATGAAAAACTTCATAGAAGTTTCCATTCGGCCGGGTTGTAATGGGGCTTGGTAATAACAATAAGGTGTGGAAAATTTTGGCTATGTGGTGCTAATAATATCCGGGAATCAAAGACTCCTAAAAAATCACATATGTATCCAAAACTCTTTTAAAAACATATACCAAACCCACTCAAACATTCTGCTCTTTCTCTTCACTCACCATTAAAAATCCTAGAAAGCCTCATAAAAACATAAAGAATCTCTGGTTTAAACTTTTAAAACACTACACATCTTCCTTATTCTTTCTTTCTTTTTCTAACTCGACTTGCCTCGGTACACCTCGGTACCGACCTGAGAGGGTCGATAACAAGCTAAAATCTCGCTTCTTTTTTTTTCCTTTCGGTACCGAGCCCACATAGGCTGGTATCGAACTATTATTCTTTCTTCCTCTGTGCTCTCTTTTCCAACCAAGAGACCTTTTTACATAATTAAAACAAGAGACTTCCAATCTACCCCACCCAAACCTTTATTTTGAACCAAAACATAACTTTGCACTTTACAAAACAACATCTCTCCAACTAAGTCCTAATCCCCGAATAGGGTCAAGCTTAACTCAACTAGGGATAATTTTTGTGGAGCAACAAAAACGCTAAAGCTCAAATTGGCTATCAAAACAAGGCCAATGTAAGGGTGGATAGGGATTAATAGGGCTTATGAAAAATAAGTTCTATATCATATGACTCTCCTAAGTAATGAACTAAAAATCTTATACAGGTCTTGAGAAATAGATAACCATCACAATTTCAAGAGATAATATACATAAAGGGAGCAAAATCACACATGAAAAATCAAGGATAAAAATAAGAACTCACAAGGTCATATATTTGTTGGATTGCAACTACTTATGCTAACAGTTATACATGCTCAATTTCATCAAATGTTATTCCTCTATAAAAACAATTTCATCATAAGAATCAGGCTATACTATCAAAAACATACTGAAAGGAAATTACATGATCATGCAAGCAATCAACTATCATAGAGCCATAAGACATGGGTACTCATCCGTTCTAAAATCTTTTTGAATTTTTTTTCAAATTTTCCATTTTTTGTGATTTTTTTATTTTTTAAAAAACAAAAACGACTAAAACAAAGAACAGAACAAACTAACAAAAAAAAACAAGCAAATTTTCTTTTCCCTCCCTACCCCATACTTAAAATTACAGTGTCCCCACTGTAATAAAGCAAATCAAAAGAAAAGATAGGGAAAAGAAAGAAACTCACAAGATAACAAATGAAGCAGAAGAAACATCCTGAAGGCAAGATCCTCATTGGGGTGGTGGAAACTAGCTCTCGAAGTTTCCCATAAACTCGTACATCGTCTTCTAGAGCTCCTCATCAACCGTCAAACGCTTCTCCATCGTCAACCAGCGAGCGTCAGCTCGTTCCTGCCGGAAATCTTCAAGAGCCATGCGAGCGGAGTACACATCCTCCGAACGATCCATCCATTGGGTAAGCTGGGTCTGCTGCAGGCTCAGTTGCTGCATCTGAGAAGACAGATCTTGTGCCCATGAAGGAGTATTGGAACTGGCGTAGTTGGGTTGGGGTGGTGGCTGATAGTGGGCATGCTGATGGAAGTGGTCCTGATAGATGATCGGGGAATATGGCACGACACCATACGAATGTGGCTCAGTAGGCTGGGGAGCAGGCTCGTTATTGAAGTTGTAAGCTTCATTGTTAGCCTCGAAGTACTCGGTACCGAGCCCAGATTACTCGGTACTGAGGTTGGTGGTGTGCTTTTCAGGTACATCGGTACCGACCTCATCTTGCTCGATATCGAGCTCCTCCGTAGTGGTTAGCTCGTCTTCCTCCATAGCAGATCCATCTCGGTCATATCTCGTCTCGCATTCCCTCAATGTCGGCTCGTCTTGAGGCTTCTTGTCCAAGGGGAACGGATGAGACGTACAAGCGTCGTACCAGTTCGGCACATACAACAGCTCTAGCTTGCCCCAAGTAATCTCCACGGTCTGTCCAAGCACCGTGGTGGCTACTCCACCTGGAATCCTCTGAAAAATATCGGCAGACAACCAATACTTCGAGTTGAACTTCTATGGGTTGTGTGCGGTGTAGCGCGAGAGGTGGACATTAAGTGCCATCACCAAGAGGCTCACCATGTTGCCACACCAGACTTCCTTTGATGAGGCCTCGTGCCTCTCTACATATTTCAGCCACTCATACCCCAAATTCATGGGGGCGGGGTCCTCGAAGAGAATAGTGTGGAGGCATCCTACCTCCATTCTTGTCGGCCTTGAAAGCTCCCTTTTGGGCCAAATGGTGGCACCCAAAACTCTGAGAATGATCTTGAAAATGGGGTTGATGATGTTCGCCCCTGGAAGTGTCGGTGCAGAAGGATTCACCTCCTCAGAAATGTAGCTCCAAGTGTCGGTGACCTTGAAATCATCGGGAGCCTTGTAATCCCGGGAGTGGTTGGGGAAGTCGAGGAGGCGGTTGAACTCAACCATGTTGAACTCGTGATCAGCATTGCCCAATCGGAACCTAATCCTTCCGACCGATGTCTTGGACTTGAAGCTAATGCGGAGAGTGGCAATGAACTCGACAGTGAGGGCCTAGTAGTGTGGGATGTCCTCCTTCTTGAGTAGATGTGGCACACCGAGTATAGCAAAGGCATGCTTGGCATCCTCATAAATGCCATTAGCCTTGGCACTTGACCTTGAGAACCATCTAGTGAGGTGGTCCTTTTGAATGACGGAATCAAAGACCGCTAGTTGCTCTTGAGTTGGAAAAATGACCTCGTCCATTCTTGGAGGAGATGGACATCTTTGAGTCCTCCTTTTCTTTCCCGCCCTAGAGTTGGCCCTGCTTGTGCTTGCCATTTGGTACCTGAAAACACCATAAATATCCAATGTAAAATCCACTCAAACCAACAAGAAAACCCCATACTTGCATTCGGAATTGGCCTCGATCCACCTCGGTACCGAGCCAGAAGGGTCGGTATCGAGGTCTTTGGGTTTGGCACAAGTTCAGGAAAATCACATGTCGTTGCCAACCCTCACAGGTCGGTAACGAGCCTGGGTGAGAACTTTTCGCGAGCAATTCCGAGTCCCAAATCCCAAATCTTTCAACAATTTAGCACAATTTCGTGCAAGATTCCACACAAAAACAAACCATCAAGTAATTGCAAACATATACTTACTCAAAGACCCTATCAAATCATGCCAAAAATTGCCAAATCTCATGGTGAAAATTATGCAATTCAAGGACAAGTTACTTCATGCTTTTCTATCATCAAAATTCAATGTAAATCAAGCATGAAGAACCGAAAATCAAACGAGATCAATCACCAACATAGAAACAATGGAAGCACGATGGCAATGTAGACATGCAATCTCAAATTCACACAAGATCTAGATATGAAAACTACCCCAAATTACCATGAATTTTCAAGAAAAGAGTTAAGGGTTCAAGACGTCATATCGTAGCCTTGTAGAATTTGAAGATCGAAAATTGGAATTGCAAGGTAACTAGGGCTTGAAGCTTCGGTAACGAACACAAGAGGTGTTGATCGATATCGAATGGGATACGGTTTTGAGGATAAAGGTGGTGCGATTGACAACGGTGAGAAATTCGGGTGGGAATCGATTGGATTTTTGAGAGTTTGGTTGAGATTTGATGTGGATTTTGAGGCGTGAGAGTGTTTTTAAAGATTTTGGGCAAGAGTCGGCGCGAGGAGTGAGGCGAGGAAGGAGATAGATTTAGGTTTAAGAGGACTTACCTGTGATGCGCGTCTCGTTCCTAAATTTCATCGCATGTCGGTACCGACCCTCTCAGCTCAGTATCGAGCCTGGGCGACTCAATTTCTAGCACCTTATCGTGCCCGACTTCTGTGACATGTTAGCTCAAAAATATCTTGTCTCGCAAACTTCTAATCTACTAAAAACTCAAAAGAAAGCTAAGAAAAAAAAGTATAAAAAGAAAAGAAAACTAAATTAAAACGAAAACTAAAACCGGGTTGCCTCCCGTAAACACTATTTTTAACGTCGTCAGTTCGACGTACTTAACTGGCTAATCAAGGTGGCTCCTTTTCAGCTTTATCAGGGTTGTAGAAAATCCCGTACTTAGCGGTAAAGGCATTGTTATTTCTTCTCACTAAATTAAGTCCCTTATCCTCTAACAGTATGATCGGTAACCCTACATAAGGGTTAGTGAAGTCCAAAAACTAAGGAGGTTTCGACTCATCTATAGCATGAATAGTAGGGTATGGTGTAGGAATATGATATAAGGAATGATCATGACCAGTGACAGTGAATCCAGAGTTATAATACTCACCTTGATCCGCTAGCGAAGGCGTTGGCACCGAGGCAGTTGAGGTCGTTATCGACCAGTCTGAAGCAAGGCCTCCCTCGTTGTTGTGCCAAAATGCACCTCCCTCGTCATATTGTTGTAGGAAGGAATCTCACCGACCCAAGGGGGGTCGGTAGATGGCTTAGTAGCTTTCTCATAATCATTGTTGCTTGGAAGGGAGACTTTAGGCTTAGCAAAGTCGAGCTCTGGCCGGGGCGTCTCGATCTGTGCGCCCGCGGCCATGTCATTGGCGGCTTGATTTAGGCTGAACTCGACCCGCTCCTCTCCTATGTCAAAAGTGAGGAGTCCTTTTCGGACATCGACTCGAGCACCTGTTGTAGCAAGGAATGGCCTGTCTAGAATGATGGGCACTAGAGGGTCTTCAGGCATATCGAGGACAATGAAATCGTTTGTTATGAAGAATTTCCCACCTTGAATGGGAAAATCATCAACGACTCTAGTAGCTTTTACACTATATCCGTCTTCCATGTATAGCCTCATATCCACGGGTTCCAGAGGTCCCATGTTAGCTTTTGACCAGATTGATAAGGGAAGTAAACTGGCACTGGCTCCCAAATCACATAGTGCTTTGAATTGATGGTCGCCAATTCCGATAGTAATAGAAAATCTCCCTGGGTCGCCTAGATTTTTTGGAAGGGTTATGGATCGGACCTCATATGTCAGTTCTGTTATCAAACTTTTCATGCTAAGAATATCTTTCAAGAATTTTGTGTAAGCCGGTATTTCACTTAAGGCCTCAGCAAATGCTATAGAAATATTTAAGCCATTAAGAATCTTAATGAAATGCTTAAACTTGCCTTCTGTTGAGTCCTTAGACTTCTTAGTAGGGAAGGGGAGAGACTTCACCAATCTCGGAACCAAAGGGGGCTCGAGAGGTGGTGCTACCGGGTCGACAATCGGGTCAATCAGTGCCACAGAAGGATTGGTACCGACCCTAGTGGGGTCGGTATCGAGTTTGGGACTAAGAGAGTGGCTCGGTGTAGAAAACTTACCTGAGTTGGAGTTGGTGACGAGCTTTGGAGCATCGGCACCGAGTGGTTTAGGCTCGGTAACGACACTCTTCAGCACGTTATCGATCTGGGTCGTGGCGTCTTCTTCAGTATCTGGGTTCCTTTCCTTAGCTTCGGCACGATCTGGTAGCGTCTTTCCGCTCCTGAGGTGTATGGCCGCAATCTGTCGTATAGGGTTCTCGTCTGGGCGGCCCGGGAGTTGCCCGTGCCGTCTCGGAATTTGTGCAGCTAGGTTGCCCGTGCGATCTGGTAGCGTCTTTCTCCATGTCTCAATCTCTCCCAACTATGCTTGTACACCTTTTAGGTCAGAACGGACTCCACTTATTTCATTTTTCACTCTATTGATCCCTTCATGGAGTCCATTCACCCATGATGGCTTTTCTTGATAGCTTGGAGGTCGATATGGTGCGGGCCGTCTATCCGGAGGAGGGGATGCATAGTTTTGATTTTGATTTTGATTCCCCCAAGCATATGTCATAATTAGGAGGATTTTTGTACTGCCCTCTCATATAATTCATCTCAGCATATGTCTCAGCGGATCTAACCTGATCAATGTTAGTGCAAGCAGAAGTACTATGGGCAGAAGAGCCACGCTCTTGACAAGGTTGAGAGGTTTTCAGAAAACTTACATGTTTCTTCAGACGGTTGATCTCATCATGTAGAAATTGATTTTTGACTTCAGGATCAACTTCGTCTTTATTTGGGATGTAAAAACGTTTTTGTGGATGAGGTGGCTGCTGGGCTCCATACATAGCATCGTAATTGGTCAGTTTGTCCAGCAACTCCCATGCAGCGGTGGGATCCATCTCAATAAAACAACAAACAGTGTGCATGTTGATGCGGTTATTCGTTTCAACATTAATCCCCTGAAAGAAAATTTCTTGGAGCACATATGGTGGTTGCCCATGGGTGGGGCACTGTCTGATCATCTCCTTGAATCTCTCCCACGTCTCCACAAAGGTCTCATTAGGGAGATGTTGATAGGAGGTGATACGCTTTCTCAACTCTGTTGTCTTAATAGGAGGGAAGAACTTTGTCAAAAATTGATCGTACAAAGTCTTCCAAGTCCTGATAGACTTAGGAGGTAAGCTCTCCAACCAAATCAGGGCCTTTCCTGTAAGAGACCACCAGAAAACTTTTAACAGAACATTTTCTAGAGAGAAACCTTCAGCAGCAATAGTGTCACATAAATCAAGAAATTTTTTAATATGCTCCATAGGGCACTCAGTAGGTTTCCCTTCAAACTGAGCCCGTTTAATTAAGGATATGAATTAAGACTTAATCTCAAAAGTCTTCTCTATCTCCAGAAGTACAATTGCAGACTCTGGCACCCTCAGTTCTGGATGCATATAGTGTTTGGCATTCCTCGGATAGGCATTGAGTTGCTCTTGTAGAGCTGTCTTCTCAATCTGTGTGGCTTCGAGCTGCCTTTGGAGCGCAACCATCCGCTGAGACATCTCTTCAAGAGTCATCTATTGAGCCATAGCTTGGTTTCCTCTTCTTTTACAGTGAAGTGCATGCTCAGGTTCAGAATAATAACCAGTGTTATCAAACTCGAGCCTACGACGTCCTGCTGGCATAAGCTGAGAAAACAGACAAAAGAAAATGAAATTAAAAACGAAAACGGGGTCGGGCTATTTTCGGACCCACAGGTAATCAAACAAATACTGCTACCTCCCGGCAACGGCGCCAATTTGTTGAGGGTCAATTTACTCGACAACGAATAAATATGTAGTCAAGACCCTGCTGATCGAGTATAGCAAAGTCAGGATCGTCCACGGGAAGCAAGGATGTTTGATTAATAAACTACGAAAGCAAGAAAACACATAAACAAAGCAAAATAGGAACAAACAAGGCTACGACAGCCCTCGGTACCGACCTTGTCAGGGTCGGTAACGATGTTGGGATTCTACTAAAACTACGCAAACAAGACGAATCAATTGTAGGCTCGGTACCAACATGTGTGCCTCGGTAACGAGTCTGTACGTGAATAAAACGAAGGTAATTCAAATGCGAAAACAACTAGGATAAAGGTTTACCACGACATAATCAGGCATACGAACTAGTGTGAAGGATAAATATCATGCCTTAAAGATAAAGCTATCAGCTTTCGATGACCTAAACAAGCAAATCAATCAATTTTCAGAAATGAATTCGCTTTCTAATTATTTTGAATCAAAAGTTCGAAACTTTCGTTATCGAACAATATCAACATTCAAGTTCACTACTTTTTCTTTCGATCAAGCGATAAACTCAAATTACTTCGACTTGCGTCTAAGTAAAAGCACAAAACAAGTAGTTTAAAGGATAAAAGGCAATCAAAACATTCAACACTCACATTTAATCATGCATAACTATGTCGGGTTTCAACCCCGATCCTAGAAAAATAAACTACTCATTCAGGATTGAAATAAAACAAACAACTAGATTGAATGAAAACATTGAAATAAAAGCTTACTTGAATTATAAAAAATCTCGTCCTTGAAACACAATCACGTTCGAAATCAAAACAGAGAAACAAACTCGAACTCCGATCATAACTCTCTCTCTCGATCGCACTGGATGATCATCTCTCTCCAATTTCGAACTAGCCAACCTCCTTAAAACTAACTAGAACAAGGATATTTATACTAAAAAGAACTATCTAATAGAGGTCCTAAAAGATAGAAACTTTCCTAACTAAAAAGATTACGAGATAAAAGATAGAATTTCTGAAAGTCGGCGCCGCCTACCGACACAGGCCACTTCGGTAACGACTTGCACAAGGTAAGTAGACTCTTGCTGAATTCCTCGGACAAAACCCAGTTGCTCTGCTCGGTACCGACCCTCACAGATAGGTAACGAGCTCTCTGTTTTTGATTTTTGTACACTCTTCATAGCTTCTCTTTGGACTTCAACGGGATCTTCAAGGCGTATTCTTTCTTCCTCTTTCCTCCACGCATTCCACCATCCACCACTTGACTCTAACTCCTCTCAAAATGCTCCTTTCTACTTCAAAAACCTAAGAAAAACACAAAAACGAGGTAGCTTCCATACTTTTCACAAAATATGTAAACTTATCCAAAAACACCAAAACTAATACTAAAACTCACTAAAACTAAACTAAACAACCTAAGAAAAACACCTAAAACAAATAGTAAAAACATGAACATCAATTCATAATATTTTATCTCATGGTTCATGCATGTTAGTATAAAGTTGGTATATTGGTTCATGTCCGTACATGGTTAGGTTCATAACAATTGCTAATAAGGTTCATTACAATACTTGTTATTTTGTCTCATGTATTTATAAATGGTATTTTGTTGGTTCATGTCAATTTACGGTTAAGTTCATAACAAATGTCAATAAGGTTCATGAAATTAATTCATAATACTTGTTATATTTGTCACGTAGTACACCATAAATCGTATTTTGCGAGTTCATGTCTTTATAAGATTAGGTTCATAACAATTATCAATAAGGTTCGTGAAATTAATTCTCAAAACTTGTTACTTGTGTCATTCATTATAGTTCATAAATAGTATGAGTTCATAATTTGATATGCTAGGTTCATAATTTCAATCATTAAGGTTCATAATTTATGAACAATAGAGATTAACAAATTGAATGATGTTCAACGCCTTTTTCGTTTCCCTCATTGTTAAGCCTTACAACAAACATGCAAACTTACAAATTGTCTTAGCAATGGAGATGATAAAATATGGTTTTCATAGAGAAGATTTTACTCTTATAGGTGGGTGACAATCCATACAAATTGAAATCACCAACAAAAATCAGTAGAAAGCCACAAAAATTCAATAAATAATACTAAAGCATTGTTGGATTTGTACAATTCGAAGTAACATAATCCCGAAATCAAAAAACTCCAAAGTGAAAAAACCCCCAAATTGAACAAACCTAAATTCAAACTTAAAAATTATAAAAACGCAAAAAATCTAAATCCATGAAGAAAGTATTGTAAAGGTGCTCGAAAATACCAACTAAATCTCATTGAAACATGGTGCAATGATATATGTGAGAAGATCGAATCATGACTGCAAATCGTTGTATCTTGGTGAAGACAAAAAGAAAAACGGAGAAGGAGAAGATAGGGTGAGTGTATAGGAATGTGACGAAAATATCCCTCCGTTTAGAAAAATATTTAACCGCATAAATTAATCCTGACCACAAATACACACAATCGAACAGGTGTAATGTGCTAGTATATTTCAATGTAATACCATGTAAGCATCTGATGGCAATTCACAAAAGAGATTTATTATTTATGCTAATTCTATGCACTTGAGAATACATTACATGATATAATAATGTAAACAAAAAAGGATCTAAAACACGGAAACAACGAAATGTGCTATTATTACTGTAGAGAAGTAAAGTAGCATAGTAAGAAGGAGCGATAAATTAAATGTGATCTGAAACATGGGGCTGTTTCAATTAATAAAAGTTGCATAGGGCAGACGGGTAGCAATGTAGCATGCAGTAGCCAAAAGTAATTAGTTAATCTTGACCACATCGGGAACAGAGACAGGGTATGCATCCACACAAGCGGCCCAGGGCCCATCAGACGGCGCCTTGACGTCGCGCAGACACTTCCAAACGGCGCTGTTACATTTAAAGCCACTCCCAAACGCCAGCTGCCAAACTCTGTCCCCCTTCCTCACCCTCTCCTTAGCCTCCACGTAGGCAAGCTCGTACCAGACCGAGGAGGAGGAGGTGTTCCCGAACCTGTGGAGCGTCATCCTGGACGGCTCCACCTGCTCTGACGTCAGCCCCAGGCTCTTCTGCAGCTCGTCGATCACGGCTCGGCCACCTGCGTGGATGCAGAAGTGCTCGAAGGCGCGCTTGAAGTCGGGCATGTAGGCCTTTGCCCTGGGGTCCACCAGCTTCTTCTTAATGAGGGTCGCCAGGAAGAGGAGCTGCTCGGATGCTGGGAGTACGAGCGGGCCCAGGGCCGCGATGTTGGACTTGAGGGCGGCACCCGCGATCGACATGAGGTCCTTGGAGAGGCTGATGCCGGAGTTGCCCTCGGAGTCCTATTTAATTAATTAATACGTATAATTAAATATACACATGCATAATTTAAATATAATTATTATACACAAGCTAAGTACCGTACGTACGTACCTCGGTCTGGAAGACGCAGCGGTAGGCACTGTCGTCGGAGCCAAGATGGGTACGAACGACGTGCTGGAGCGCATACTTAGCGGACCATCTGTGGGAGGGCTTGTTGGAGAGTAAGACGGCGGCACAGCCCATGCGGAAAAGGCAGTTCGGGAGGAGCATAGCGCGTTCAGACCCTAAGTAATAGTTAGGAGTAATGATCTCGGTGCTGACGACAACAGCGGTAGAGTTGGGGTGCAGTGACTGGAGGAGACTGCGGGCGAGGTCGACCGAGATGAGCCCCGCGCTGCACCCCATCCCCGATAGGTTGTAGGACACAACGTCCGGGCGGAGCTTGTAGTGGTTGATGATCATGGCCGAGAGGGACGGAGTCGGGGAGAAGAGGCTGCAGTTCACTATCAGGATGTCGAGCTGCTCCGGACGGAGGTTGGCTCGCTTGAACAGGGCGTCCAGGGTGCTGAACATTACCAACTCTGCCTCCTTACGCGACGCTTCCATTGTAGGCTGTGGTGGGATGTAGTGTGCTGCTGGGGGCAGGCACGTTTCTTCTCCCAGACCCGACCTAATTATATTAACATAGTGTTATACTACTCCGTATTATACTTATTTATTATCCCTAGAATATAAATCGTTTTAATTCATTAATATTCGATCATCACAAAAGCAACAAAAACCACCTCGATGTACACGCAATGTAATTAATGTTGTATGTTAGGTGGGTGAAATTTGTACGTACATTTATTTTGAACAAAATAAATTCCCAGTTAAACTACAGCACACTGCAGACTAGTTCAGCTTGCTTTGCTTTTAATTTTTTGTTTCTCTTATAAAGCTTTCATTTGAATCAAGATAGCACATGTATAATGTATTTGAAATATATCGATCGCAATCAATTACTGTAAGACGCTGGCAGGGTTCATTTATTATCCTAATCAAGATACTCCCTCCGATTTTAGTATGTGACTTTATAAAAATAAGCACACATATTAAGGTTGCAATTAATCCCATTTGAAATCACCAATAAGTTCTGACCAAAAAAAGAAGTCACCAATTAGATTAAAAAAAATCAGAAATAATTAATTGTTCCCATTAATTACACATTAGAATACAATAAAGTAAATGCATCGATATGAGAAATAAATTTGAAAGGTAAAGAGGTTGTGTAATTATTGAACAAAATTCGAAAATGGGATGATTGATTGCGGAAATTAGCAACGACACTTAAATTTGATCAAGAAATTTTGACTCAAATGACACTTAAACCAGATCAGAGGGAGCATATAGTACGTACACAATTTACTAATTAATCAATCAGGAACATTATACTAGTTCCATTAATTAAGTTTTTTTCATAACTAATTATATTCATCCTTATAAGTCTAATTATCTTTTTAGGTTTAATTGATTGTCTAATTAATATCATTAACTAATACAGTACTAATCATGCCTTACATGTTGGAACCAAAAAAAATCATGCCTTACATGTGTATAGATTTATGTACATACCTCTCTAGTATCTTGAGTGCAAAGCGGGCACTGCCTTCATCACGGAGTACGATCCTAGCATGCTCCAAAACAGTGGAGTAGGGCACCCTGAGCGTCAACGGCGGCGTGAAGCACGCAAAGTCCAGCAGGTAAACCGCCCTCCGCCTTGTCACCCAATACAGGTACATCACCAAGACCAGCACAAGGCACCCCAATGCCATGTGGCTCTGGTCCACCGTCGAACGCAGAGATTCCCAAATCGCCTCCAGCAGCTGCTTGGGGCTCCTCAAGCGAGACATGTGTACTGCTACCGCCACGGTGGCTGGGACTAGAAGGCAGCAGAGGATGTTGTCGATTAAGTATCGCAAGCAGCGTTTCAGACGCTTCTCCAGTAAGGATGAGCTCACTAGATCTGCCAATCTGGATGTCATTTTTTGTTCTAGCTAAATAGTAGTATATTCTTAGATTAATCTTTGTATGTAGGAAGGGGAGCAAAGAAAGCTGCTGCAGGCGGAGTGAAAAGGGCACGTTGTGGGTTGGAATGACTTGTTGTACATACAAAAGCATGCGTATTTAAAGAAACTTATAGAGCATAGGGAGAGAGAGGGATACCCAACATAACCTCCTGGACGTACACGCAATGTAAAATTATTGATACTTTTCATTTATTGTGCGCCATATCTACATCCTCAAAGCCAGTTGTGTGTTAGGTGGGTGAAGATAGTACGTACATTTATTATGAACTCCAAAATAAATTCCAATTAGAATAGAGCTCCTAGATAGTGCACGCTAGTTCAGCTTTGCGTTTAAATTTTTCCCTTTGTTTCTGGTATAGAGCTTTCCTTTGAATTACTCCAGCTTTTTCCTTAATAGTTTCTGCATAGCAAAACATGCAAGACTTACCTCGGATCTATCTTCAAAGGGGAACATCAAGATCAGAAAATGTCTACTTGGAATGTCATAGTTGCCAATCGATTGAGGTTTCTCCACCTTGCTCTAGAATCTGATTCATACAAGAAAAATGCCTGAAAAAAGAACAAACGTGAGCAATTAATATCTGCTCATGATTAAGCAAATGACATCATTGTAGTTCAATGTTAAACTAGTTGAAAAATATTATGTATATTGAGGTTGGATCCTTAAGTACCTGCATCTGAAGAACCCTCTGTGGGCAGATAGACCAGAAGGATGAGCTGCTTTCAGAATGTGGTGCTTGTTTGCATTAATCAATCTGATATACAGCAAAAAGAAGAAATTTCAAACTTCAAAATTGAATCATCACCTTTAAATCGAGTATTGCTATTTATATTCAAACTCGTACAGAGGTAGGCCATCTCCAGAGAAGAAATTTGAGGTTTCAATTAAGAAAAAACATGTTAACATCATTACATGAATTTTGTAAAATTTCAGAACTTTGCACAAAAATGTTTCTATATTTTCATAATAAAGCTCTCCTTTCTTCTTAGATTTTGTAGCTTTATTCTAAAACGTTCTGAATTCAATTCTTCTAAGGCAAGCATCAGGTGCTGTATATAGCTCGTCTTCTCATAGTCGCAAAGCACATCATTTCAACTTCTAGGTTGTTCAATGATGAAATGTTACTGGTTCTCATCCAACTGACAACTACATAGCTTATATAAACAGAGATTATGCATGTATTGCAAGAAGTGAAACAAACTACTAAAAAGACATAACATAACAACGGCATCAAAGAAAAAGGTGTTAGTGAAAACCACTAATTTTTATAGCCATGGTTCCTCACTTGTATATTAAATATAGCATCTCAAGTGAGGTGAACATACCTAGCTTTTTCTTGAGCACTATTCCCCCACAGAAGAAAAACCAGAAATGGTTTGAATGATAGAATCAGTGAACTGCTCCCAGCCCTTTTTTGCATGAGAATAGCTGATGTCATAAACTTAAAAAATCCCTTTAGCACAGAGAAAAGGAAGAGGAAAGTAGGTTGTTTAGTTACCAACTTTGAATACATCATATGCTTATTAGGAATAATTTAAGCTGAAATAGTATCCTTTTCAACTTGTAAAGCAAGTTAAGCAACTACATAACAGCTTGGAAAAACACCTGAAACTGTTGCGTTTAAACGGTTTATTGAGTTCTCATGTCTAGTTTGTTCCCTTGTTTAGACTTCTTGTTCTTAAGAGTAATAAAAATATTTTCCAATTCCCTTATTTCAGCTTTCATATTGCATTGAAAAAAATTTCGGAACAAGAAAAACAATATTGATGTTGGAAAAAAAATTAACTGATACTTGTATGTGTGACACCAATTAAACTTATGGTTACGAATCAGAAAAATGCATACAATAACAATATTCTAGAAAAAGACTGCAACCATAAAAATGAATGAAAAAGGAGAAGCTCACCAGTAAGAACTGTGTTCAGAAGCAAAAGACCCTACGAAAACAATGAGCAGTCAGCATTTTTCACACAAAGACATGAAAGGATATGAAAGGATTTAGAAAATGTATACACTAATCATTTTCATAGCACGAGATTCCTTGAAATACTAATTTTGTGATGTACATCTGAAGAGAATTTGAGTCTAAATTAATACCAGAATAACACTTCGATGGCCCAAATATATCAGAAGCGAACTATGTAGGAATTTTGACAGAAGCAACATCAAGAATTCAAGATGTTTGTTATTAATATTATTAAGTCAAAGTTCCAACCTGTAATGCCCATCGCTCCAAATTCCCATGAGATGGTATAGAGCATCCCAGGTCTTTATGAAGTTCCTTAAATATATTTACAAGACTTGAAGGAATTTTGACTCCCCCAGGTACCGAGAAAGAAAGGCCCATTGCTTGACCAGGGCCATGATAAGGATCCTGGCATTAGAAACAAAGTGAAGACATGTCAATAATGTTAGAAAGCATTGTTACATATCTCCTCAGATGACATTTCAGTGTTAAAAGCTTTAATGCATGAGATACAGAAAGCATATACAGAGAAAGATATAAAAGAAGTTAGAGCCAGAGGTGTTCAGACCTAATAAAAATTAAGCTCATATATTCGTATATCTTCGTGTTGGTTCAAGAGAATTAGAGAAATGACAAGAAAACACAATGTGCTAACACTATTAAAATAAGATAGACCCTATAAAGAGAACTAATGGATAAATCAAATGATAATGCAGTAATTCAGACAGATGGCACAAAAAACTTTCAAGACTAAGAATTATAAGAAAGGACTGAACTGAGTGACTGAGTCAGTCGATGGAAGAGTCCTGCAAAGAAAATTAAGAAAGCTGGAGATAGAGATTGAGAGAAAAATTATAAAACAATCATTCACACATTGAAGATGCAAAGAGTATGAAATTGGAAGTAAATTATAGGAGTTAGTAACAAACTAACAATCTCACATAGCAAGAAATAAAGCAAACAAATCATTAAATCACAACCTGCACCAAGGAAGCCAAAATAACTATCATTTTAGCTTAAAGTATAACGGGGAGATTGTTCAGTACCTGCCCAAGGACGACAACCTTAACTTTATGAAATGGGATCGTGTTAAGAGCATTAAAAATCAAGTGGGAAGGTGGATAGACTGGTGTGCCTCCACTACAAATTTCCTTCTCAATGAATTTAGATAGATTTTTTGTATAGGGCTTCTGAAATTCTCTAGGAAGCACTTCAAACCATGTCTCCTCTACCAAAAGCTCTTCTAATGTGATATGCCCCCTTCTTTCTGCTACATACACAGATGTTCACATTCTCATAAACTAGGAGTCTTAAAATAATAGAATGCCAGCATTTCTATACAAACTACTTGGCATCTTCTTCCCCTTTTTTTTATTTGTAAGAATATGTTGCTCCTTTGTAATGCTATGATTTATCAGAAGAAAAAGAACAAAATAAAGGGTACTAAAAGTCCTATGAAACTTTCCATCAATAGATTTGCAAAATAGCTTTCTCTATCACTGTTCTAAAAAAGGGTCTAGGCGGTGCCGCCGCCTAGGCGTTGGACGGTGGTCCACCGTCCCGATTTTGCCCTGGGCGGTGTTCTGGGCGGCTAGGCGGGCTGGGCGGGCATCTAGGCGGGCACCTAGGCGGGCTGGGCGGGCTAGACAAGTTTTGTGAGCTAGGCGGGCTGGGTGGCCTTCTTGTTAGCTTGGGCGGACCCTAAGAAGGCTCTAGGGCTTGAATTTATACAAAGACATTATAATAGGATTATTCTTTATTTATATATTCTTACTAATTAAAAATAATAATCTTATATAAAAAAAATCAAACCAATCCGCCTAATCCACCCAGATTCCGCCTAGGCCCCGCCTAGCTGTCTAGGCGCTAAGCCCCAGCCCACCGCCTAGCTCCCACCTAGCGATTTATAGAACACTGTTCTCTATATACATGATTAACTACAACTGAGGAGAAAAATTTAAGAGAGGGTCAATTTCTTTTCTCATGTAAAAGCCAGAATTACATTCTATGACATGGACTCATATTGTAAACTAAATTTCCTTTATAATGTCCAGACTACCATAGCGCTAAATTACAGCTGACATCAGAAATATTATCAACATAATTACATAAGCTACACATTATTGCAAAGCCATAAGACCGCTCATCCTGTTTCCTGGAAGCAACAACTTTGAAACATTTTTTTTTTCAATCGGTATGCAATGGTACACCGCATCATAAAGCTTATGCATAATTGTTAGCTAAAATGTCACTTTTCTCCTTTGCCCTCGTTGTTTGAAGAGAGAAAAAGAAATTGCATTCTCAAGGGAACAACAAACAGAGCGAAGTTAGAAAACAAATAAGTGTCAGGTGTGAAGATGACGAAATAGATAGAGAGAGCAAACCTTCAGACTTTGAGACTCTGTCTAAGCAGATCTTATGATTCCTCTTAGACATGGCCAGAGAGTTACTCCAACTCCATTCTCGCACTCTCCTTCGCAGCAACAGACGACGATGAGGGGAAATCCTTCTGCGCGATTGAATCGCCGGAACCGCCAACGCCAGAATCCGAGGGAGAAGATCCAGAATCGACCAATCTCCCGACGGCAGCGGAAGAGGAGGACTTGAGTCGTTTGGGCTCTGGGAGGTTGAAAGAAGTCCATTAGGGTTTTGGAAGGAGGCAATATGGCAAGCTGAGAAGATGAATGAACATGGAAGTGCTTCACCACGCGACCGCGATAATAAAGAGAGAACGGAGATTGAGCGAGGCCTAACTCGCATTTCAAGCACAACTGACGTTTTGTTGGCGCCAGATTGCTATCGCCTATCAGGGTAATCCGATGCGAACCGCTCAGTTTCAGGGCGGCCCGGGCGCATGAGGACCAATACGCTTAGGGTTGTACAAAATAAGGCGAACCGAAAAACCGAAAAATGGAAATATTATTTGGTTAACCAAATTGTAGAGCTTGTCATCAGTCCGTTCTGACTTCCGAGATCATCGCCTTACGGCAGGAACTACTCGAGGGCATCCGTCGTTACATTTCCCGAATCCAGATTGAAGACGATAATTTGTTGTTGGTCAAGGCCGTTCTTAGTGACTGGCGCTGCCCGTGGGAAATTGAGTTGCTTCGTTCGAACATCCATTGCTTGTTGGCTCGTTTCCAAGATTGGGTTATCGCTCACGTCCATCGTGAGTGCAATAGGTGGCGGACTACATCGTTGGCTCTTTCCGACACGCCCCCTTTATTCCACTTGCAGTTGACTCGGGTTTGCACACCCTCATCCATCAGGATGCTCTTGGGCGATCACTAGCTTGTTAGTGACCACCCAAATTCCTTTCCTTGTCAAAAAAAAAGTAGAGCTTGGTTCCCATAAAACTCTCTCTTAACATGAAACGGAAGGAGCATCCAGAGCCCTTGGATCTCTTTGATCCAAGGGTTGATGTTCTTTGTCCTTTTATTAAAGGTGGGGGCAATTATGTCTTTTACCTCTTTAATTAATTAATCCTTTTTTATTCAAGCCCTTAGGGATGAATGGGCGACCGCTCGATTGTCTTCTCCAAGCAGCATCTATGGCGGCAAGTCACGTCGTATCAATTGGTACTCTTCCATCTCTTCTCCCTCGCTCTGTTGAGGCGATTCGATGATTGCAATTCGGTGATCCAATGATCGCAATTCGGCTTTGGCGTGTATTTTGTTTGATCCAACATTGTATTGAGGGTGTATTCGGTGATCGCAATTAGGATTCGGTGATTCCATCAACATTGATTCGACCTTTGTTTGGACGAAAATCATGGCAGAAAGTGGTGATTTCGTTAGATTATTTGAAATTCTAGGGTTTCTAAACTATCTAAGAGAGTGTGAGTAGAAGAGGATTTTTAAGTATGTAACAATAGGTGTGAATAGAAGGAGAATTCTCTTTCTCGTTTGAAATTAGATATACGAGAGTCATTAATACTCGTAGGAACACTGAATTCATCTTCTCGGTCTTCTTCTCGTTGCTACTTTGAACTAATCATAAAGGAGTAATACTAGCAAATGAGAATGCACTTTTCGGACTTAATAATGCACTTTTCATACTTACTAGTGCACTTTTCATACTTAATAATGCAATTTTCATTTGTGTTTAGAGAACATATATGCGACCATATATCTAATTTCATTTGTTATAGAGAACATAGTTTATAATTTATATGATAGTTAATTTCACTGTGATTTTGGTAGTAAGGGTTATGACATTGGACTTCAAGGTGGATATGGACCAAATGATCATTCTTGAATTAACAACTTTTTATTGCACTTTTCACAAAGTAATAATGCACTTTTTATATTTAGTACTGCACTTTTTCAACTTAATACCACTTTTATTTCTTTTGTAATGCACTTTTCAATGATTTGAGTTAGTAGTTTTTATAATGCACTTTTCCTAGTATGCAATGCACTTTAATATATTTGCAATGCACTTTTACTGATTTTCAACTAACACCTTTTGATTTCCCTTTATGTTGTAGCGGGAACATCAAACTCTTCTTCAACTATTGTTTTGAATGAGGAATCACTTAAAAACAGTGGTGAATATTTCATTGAGCTATCTCAAGGGGAAATGACATAGTATTTGCCCACATGTCCATCCGAGTTAAAATCATATAAAGGTTAAATTTTTGTTTTTGTACAAGTAGCTTATTAGCTCAAATGGTAGAGCGGTGTGCTTTGTGCACAAAGATGTAGGTTCGATTCCTACATGGGCTAATATGAAATCTTACACAAATTAATTCTTAATGCATTTATTCTCAACCTAACTAGCTAGGTACTAAAAAGAAATTATATTTTATCTTTGTATGACAAATAACTAATTAACCACTATTTTTCAAAGAAGGACATGATCAAATTAGCTTATATGAGACTCGAACCCACATCTCTATGCGTAAGCACATTGCTCTTCCATTTGAGCTAATACGCTTTTCTTTAAATATGCCATTAAACATGCACCATAAATCCATTAAGTATGGATTTTTATTGTAATCCAATGTAGGAAGTAAAACTCAACATAGTCTAAAAATAATCTTTAAGACTCTTCAATGCACTTTTTACATTTAAGAATGCACTTTTCACATTTAACGATGCACTTTTCTAAACTTAACATAAAGGAAAATACTAGTAAATGAGAATGCACTTTTCATACTTTACAATGCACTTTTCATAATTAAGAATGCACTTTACATGCTATACAATGCAATTTTGTATCAAACTGTATCTCACATCTAGCTATTTCAAAATGTTGTAGCAACCACAAAGCAAGGTTGTTGGGGATGTCCTTTATCTCGAAGTGGAGTAGATGGCCAAATCCTATAGATTTAACACTCTCTTTTTGGACATCATTCATGGATTGCATAGCTTTTGTAAACACATCTGGCATAGTCCTATTTGCCAAACTAGGATACTTAGTTGAGATCACATTTTTACACTTTTTTTGGTTTTGGTATCGGGAGGCAATGTATTGTTGCTTGTACCTGTTTTTAAAAGCATAGAAAAAAAAAGAATATGAATGTAATTAAACAGTTTTGGAATGCACCTTTGTATTTGTTAAGAATGCACTTTTGATACTCTTGAGTGCACTTTTTTAACTTTATAATGCACTTTAATTGGAATGCACATTTATATCTATTGAGAATGCATTATATGCATTTAGGAATGCACTTTTGTTAGTGTACAATGCACTAATTCTAGTTTAGATGTACTTGAAAAAATTTAGAATGCACTTTTATCTATTAATATTGCACTTTAACTACTATGGAAAAGCACTTCTACTATATATTTAGTAATGCACTTTTTCTACCTTCCTAATGCACTTTATATATCTAAGAATGCACTTTTTCCACCTTCCTAATGCACTTTATATATCTAAGAATTCACTTTTTGTAATAATCAACAAAAATCTAGAATTATCATGCAAACAACCCATACAAATTAAGTAAATAATGCACTTCCAATAATATCATAACATCTATGAATTTAACATCAAAACTGTAACACCCCGACTTACCGTCGGGACATTACTAGGTAGTTGACCCTAACGGGTCTTACCTGAACGGGTTGACAACTAGAATACCTGGACCTTGCAACTCGGGCACAACAAGAAAACTATTTTAAAACATCCAACTGTCATTCAAACAAACCACGTTTTTAACAATGTCATGCATGAATCCCAAATGTCTAGCCAAATCACATTCAACTCCAGAAATCTACTAAAGTCAACAACATATCAAAATATCCAAAACACTGGCAAGACTAAACTGAACTCCCAACCCCCTTGCAGTGACCTAGTGACACACGTCAACGATCCGCTGCAGCATCTGACCTAGGCTCCAACACGGGACCTGTATGAGTACCTGGAACTGAAAAATAAAGTCCCCGAGGGGTCAGCTACTACCCTAGGCAAGCTAGATAACACACGGCAATAGTAAGACGTTTGAAAAACAACAATTATTCAACAACATAACTTTTAACAAGTGAATTGAACAGAACAGAATAGAATAGGTCAACACACATTTCCATCACCTAGAGAATATGAGAAAGGAAATGCAATGAGACATACCATAATCAAACTAACAAGCACAAGAGTAAAGCATTTATGAAAGTAACCAACACTTCAACATTCAACAATTAAAGGGGGATACAATGGATAAGCAATTCATTAAGCGTAGCGAGAATTCACAAGGTCGAAAAACCAACTAAGTAATCACACACACGCACACAACAAAATCACAATCCTATTGGGAAATGCCATTCTTCCTTCCACCACCGCATTCCCATCTACGACGCTAACTCCTTGCGCCCGAGTGCAGAGGCGGGCCCTCCCACTTTCCATATACGTCATCCTTCCAACCCCTGGTCAAGCCTCCACTGGAGCACTTGCCAAAAACAAACAATCAATTTTTATTTTTAAAGGGCCCAGCCGACACACGACCATGGCTAGACGCCTCTTCGCCACCGACAATCGTTGCACATGATCGTGTCGGTTACGTTGCCAGCACAGAGAAAGCGATACTATTTATTTTACGAGAAAACGTTCGGAATGGAAAACGCATCACATCATGCATGGAAATATTTAACTTGGAAAAACATACATTCGGGACTAATTCCCAAAACCAATCCCACAATCACGGCATGAAATCTAACAAGACTAGAATAGAGCCCAGCAAGTTGAGAACGACTTACCTGGAAAAGCGATCCTCGAATGACGTACGTAATGCGACGATACTAAAGACCTACGAATTATAACGTTCACGGTTAACCGACTAACCGCGATAAGAACTTCCGATTCTAGGCAAGCACAACTATAGTGGCTTCGAAGTACGAGCCACCATATTTTCATGGTATCCAAACAAACGACTTGACTTGACTATACTTATTATTAAACAAATTTCGGATTAACATCAATATTTCTCAACTAGTATCTCTTGTCTAGGCTTAAAGCAACTCAAGGAAAAGGAGGTCCAAGGCAAACCAAGATCGAGGTCCAAGTTCACAATTATAACATTAGGTTCCAAAGTTCGCACTCAAAGCTAAACCAGCCAAGCGAGTTTTTCTAATCAATCAAAAGGCCGAGACTAACACACATTCTACTCGAAGACCCTAATAGCGCACATATTCCAAAAAGAATCAAAACACACATGTTCAAATTTCGTTCACACGCACACAAACGACAATCTCTCACTCAACCTCAAACCACGGGTTGTATTACAATATTCACAACACACTATTAAGAAATGCTAATCTAGAAATCTAATGGAGTATTAAATCACCATAGATGCAAATCACGACAACAATATGTGTATGTATATGTATATGCAAGCAAGCACTAAAGGAGTCCATTTTGATCAAACACGATCGGGACTCGAACCAATTCCACTCAATTCACTATTACATGGCGAATCCAAAAAGGAACAAACCCCAAGATCGGTTTTAAGACCCGATCAACCAAAAATGAGAGTTGTCCGACCTTGCAAAATCTGATTGCACCAATGTTCGGACGGGGCGACTCTTCTCGATGGTGGTGTGTTGCCTCGGAGTTAAGCGTTCTAAGATAGAGGCTTCAATTTCGTGTTGGGGCGGAGATGTTTCTTGTTGAAGGTGACGACACAGCTTCTGGTATGGTGCCGGTGTGCCGCTGGACTTGTTGCTTCCGACTGATCTCGAGCCCAACCGTGAAGACAAACCTGTCGGCGGTATCGTCACCAGATCAATAGGGATACAAGAAGGAAGATGGTAACATCGGGTCCAAGGGAGGCGGACAGATCTTACCAGCGGTGACAAGTTCAAGGACGGCGATAGCGGTCGCGCGAAGATGTCGACAGCGACGGGCAGCCTCAAGCGATTCCGTTCAGTTGATGTCTCGACAGCTCCGAAGCCCAGAGGGAGGCGACGAGCAGCGGTGGTAACTCGCACGAAGAATGATGGTGGAGCCGACGCTGTTGGATCTCCTCGCTCGATGGAACGACGGCGGAACTGTGGGCTCGTGGTGGTTCCAGAAAGGAAGGAAGCGAAGCTACGGGAAAGGAGTCGAGCGAGGCTCTTGTTTTCCTGATCTGAAGAGCGGTGCACACCAAAAAAAAAGAAAGAGGGAGTGGTAAGAGTTAGGACAAGAAAGGGGAGGGGAATTGGGCTCAGGCTTTTTTTTTGGGTGTTTTAACAAAGATTGGGCTTTTTGGCCCAAAGACAAAAAGGATGATTAAATTGTACTGATAATGAGTTACACTATCTTTCTCTCACTCAATAGATGTATATGGTCTGATACGGTACAGTACAATAGGAGACGATAGAATGCAATGGGATGGATGGTAGAAGGCTGCCTGCGCCCAAAATCGATAATTCACTTGTCCCCTTGTCCATAGGGACCTCGTGGCATACAACCGAAACGACTCCCGCTAGATAGCCGCCCCTTTCTTTCAGAGAAAGCCTCGTGGACGGAAGAAATAAGGGAAGTTACAAAACAAGGCAGTGAAGGCTCGCGAAGTAGACAACAAGCTCTTCTCAGCCCCCTAACCTTTTCTATTAGTCAAGCGTTAGCGCCCAACCGTACATGGGGAGGGGATAGGGGAAGAAAACAAAGATGGTCACTCCTTTTAGGAACATGGCTCGTTCAGTCACTTCACTCGCTAGGGAATTTCATTTTTTCACTTGCATTCTTGCTAGCACTACAAAAAGCTCCAGTCTTAACGCCCATACTACTGCTGTGCAGCCTTTCCTCGGGTTCGTAGAGTCGGGTTTCCCGTTTACCCACAACGGAGGAGCCGCCCCCACCAGGCAGGCGGCCACAGGTCATAACGCACTCTTCGCACAACAAATCCACTTTGAAGTTGACTTATTCGCTCGGCCAATCGTCGGAATGTGTACGAGATACCATAAGGGCCCAATATCTCAATAGCACCTTTGTCTAAAGCTTCAAATGAGACTTCATATCCGAAATGCAAGAACGATCTGACTAGAAAGTCATTCAAAACTTGATCGAAGAACCAGCGTTTATTGAAGAAGCTATAGAGTCGATTACAAAAAGTACTAGTTTGAAAGGCTCGTTGGAATTGATCCGCTACGGGATTTACATTATACGCAACAGAAGCACCTGAAGTACTAAACAGAATAGGTATTAGTTTGGTAATGGTTGGAGCAGCAAACTCGGATTCGGCAAGAATATCATTTTTGGTAGTACAAAGAGGGAATTGGCCCAAAAATTGGATAGGGGTCAAGACGCTGTCGGGCGCCGGCGGCTGACTCAAGTGCCCCCCGAACCGCACAAAACGGTCGCCTATTACACGGCTCACTAACTCTGCCTGGGGTGAGGGTACCTATTATTCCTCGGCGGTCCTCCGCACCCCCCTCTGAAATCGAAAAAAAGAAAAGAAAGATACTTTATACTTTTTTGTGTTTTTTCAGTTCCTCAAAAACCTGTATAAAGAAAGGACTCGAAGTTTGATTTTTTTCGATTTCAGATACGATTCCACGCCCTCATAATTTCCTAACGGATTTGTGTGGCTTTTGATAATATCTAACATTTTTTTTATTAGAGGAGTTTCCATATGGAAACTGGAGCTCTTTCAAAATATCCTTTATGGCACAAAGGATATTCTTACAAGCCCCTTCATATAGAACCTCTTGCGGGTTGTATTTGTACAGCTCCTTTCCAGCCCCCTTTAGACGGAGGGTCCTTGTTTCAGGTTCTGGGCGCGACTGGTCTTTTTTGAATTTGTTCCAGTCCGGTTCCCAACCCTCCCAGCTTTCCTTTTTCTTGGCACTGGTAGGAGAAGAGGAAGACGGACGGGAAAGATCAACCGCGGGGCCACTCTCCTCTCCTGGAACCTCAAAACCTTCGACCTCGACGGGTCCCCCGGGGCTGTCTGGAATGTCAAAAACCTCGACAAGGCCTTCGGGGCTGGGGGCCTTCAAAATGATCATAGCCTGATCGTGGGACTCATGAGTCCCATCCATTGAAAGTATATGAAAAACACTTTCTACTGAAACGGCTTCTGAAGAAGCGGCAGTTAAAGCACAATGGCTAAGATCATGAAGACACTCAAAAACTAAAAACGAAAGCGCGAATGGGTCAGACCAATGTGATCCCCAAACTGCTATATGTTTTTGCATTTCGATACAAAGGCGAAAAATGAATAGAATAAATACCATGATTCAAAAATAGGATAGAGTTCAAGGAGAATGTCGCTGCTGTCAGTAACTCAATCGTCACTCGTTTACAGATTCTATTTTGTAAAAGTACGATCTGATTTTAGCCTACCGGTGACCGGCTTCGCGAGACCCTTTCGGTCCACACTGGAGAACTCGTCTCTCGGGCGTTGCGCTATTGGGCGGAGGTTCCTCGATCAACTAACTTACTTAAAGATTCAAGCACTTTTTTTCGATCTTTAAACACTGAAGACCACAAAAATCTCGACAAAGAAAAGAAAAAGCAAGTGGATCGATCATTTCGACGTCGGAGGGACTGACTCGTAGCTAGGGTCCCATCTCTCTTCTCTTATGAAATTCTTGTTCCTGGCCTTGTTGTGTCACAAAGGCTCGAAAACATTTGATTCTTTATTTCTTTCTTTTTCCTCCTTCATCAAAGCAAAGAATGGATTTTCTTTCTTGCTTGGCGAATTGCCTTTTTTAGTAATTTGTGTTGTAAGATTTCTCCAGGAAGAATTTTGATTTCATCAGTGGATGTCTTCGATCTTGTAACCTTACTTCTCTTTCCCTCTATCCCGCCAGCCAGCCCACTTATTCCGCCCATTACTACCGTACTATCCCATATTCCGAAAAAGCGAAGGCTTCAGGTCTATCCCCATTGCCAACTTTCTTAGTCGTGGAAGGGGATATCGGCACTGGCGTTACACGCGTACAAAGAACTCGTTGAAACCTCGCTACTGGATTGGCGAAGAGGCAAGAAACTTGAGCTATACCTCATTATAGTCCTTCCTTCCCTGTGGTTGACTGGTTTTTCTTCCTTCTTCCAGACTTGAGGAGGAAGATGTCGCCGATATTGAATTCCTTCCCGAGCTTTCATTTTCGTGCTTATCCAATTAGCGGTTTAAGTCCATGGATGGGACAAGGATTGAACACGCCATTCAAAGAGGGCATGAGATGCATCAATGCCATTCGTACCAGTTTTTTTTTTGTAAGACCAAATGCTATCTCAAAAGAATACATAATATTGCAAAGCAAACATGGAAAGCACAATCAGTATCAGTACGAGTGGGGGGCCGGAAAGACGAAGAAGAGCTCTTTTAATCCAGCTGGTCAACAGCTGGCTTTTCCGTCGTGCATCTATTTGTATGGGTCTCTAGCAATTGGTGCTCCCGTTCGCACTCATCAGATCTTGTCTCCTCCCTTGGCCCTCTTCAATCGGGTGATTACGGCCTGAAGGATCGAAAAATGTGGCTTTTGAGCCTAGGATTTCGATATCGACTTTCATTCACTCCCCACTTGAAAGTCATTTTTAGGTAAAGCATCTCTAGCAGACGCAATCAGTTAATCTGATTAGTCGCTCGGAGAAAGGTAGCGAAGTACGAGTGCTCAATTCTGATTCGATATCTGGGCTTTCTTCTGTTGGAGTGAATCCCGAATCCCTTGCTTGTTCGTTAGCGCTTTAGTTTGATTGCTGCAGCCAACCGTACGTTTTCCTCTTGGTAACGTGATCAGTTCCCAAGTGTCGTTCTTCTTTAGAGCCTCCATTTCTTCTATCATAGCTTTCTTCCACTGAGGATGATTGAGGGCTTATTAAAAATGGGGAGGGTATCTTGGTGGAATAAATCGCTGAAACGAAATGGGGGACACTATCGGGTATGCCTGACAGAGAGAATTGCTTGCAACGCAACTACAAGCCCAGATGCACGAATAAAAAGAATAAACGAGCTTCTGGCTATCGAGAAAGTCCTTCTTGAAGAAAAGGCTACTTCCTACTGCCCTACCACCAAGAAAAGATTCTCGCCATCCCAGAAGTTGACTTCTTTACTGGGCTACTAGAATAGGCTATGATTCCTATTTCTCAAGAATGAGAACCAATCCCCTTTTGAACTCAAAAAGCGTTTAAGCGGGTTATTGAACTTCTATTCTAAATCACCGAATCTCGCATCCAACCCCGTTCTTTTGGACTCAATCAATGAAAAAGCTTAGTCAGCCCACGCTAAACCGATTTTATAGAGGCCTGGCTAAGGACTGCTACCCTCTATTATTTTCTTGCTAAGAACGAATTATCGAAGCCCGGAAGTTCCTTCGTTCCCAACCAGTGATTCTCATAGCCTTCGTGCCCAGGCTAAAAGAGCTCCATTACACAGAAGACCAATCGAATCCCGATTCAAGGACAAGCACGGAAATCTGTCCAATAGAATAGCCGCTTCTTCTTATAAAATGGATCCATGTTATCAAAGAGGAATTTCCCTCGAGTTGGGCAGGAGCTATTCCCATCTAGTTATGCGTAGTGGGACTGATCCTTTCTCCGACGGCACTTCGACGTATGTGGGCTTTTCCTAGTCTTTTATTCTTAAGTATAGTTATTATTTTTTCGGTCGATCTATCTATTCAGCAAATAAATAGAGAAGTTCGATCTAACAAGATTGTTGGTCTTTATGAAGTAATGGTAATGGCAGGTGAGTTTGTAGAATTTGAAGAGGGTACTACGAGATAGATAAGAGTAACAGTCCTATTCGTTAGATGGCCTGGAGGTAGGCTTCGGCTCGAAAAGCAAAGATTGTAAGTAAATTGCTAGGGCTTACGCGGCTGCTCATCAATTGTTCTTGCCAACCGTAAGTTGGGGCTCCTTTTCGGACTTCTGGAGTTGAAGAGAGTAGAGTGAATGAAGGGGTCGAAAGTACTGAAAGACTTAAATGAAGTAGTTCCGGGACTAACTCAAAGGAATGCAAGAAGTTCCAAACAAAGAGGCAATATAATCAATGTTCAAAGGCCTAAGCCTAAAGGAATCCTAGCCTTACTTGGCTTTCAAGCGCTTGAACCCTTTTTCTTACTAACCTAAAGTGAAGGGCGAAGTCTGATTTGGCTAAATCTCGAGAGAGTAAAGATACGGTATAGAGGTACTCTCAAGTTCCTAAACGGAAGACAAGCTTGCTATTTATCCTCAAGATAGTACAGTTGAGGGAGCTGCATATCCAAGGAACCAAATAGGAATAGATTGAAGTCGGGTGTTTAAATCCCCTTCCTGAAAGCCAGAAAGAAAGACTCAACGACGAATGCTAGCTTCAAAAGGCGCTCGGCAGAAAGGCAATGTGAGTAGCTTCATTCCTTCCCTTTGTATTAGCTCTACTCTATTAGTTGTATGTGCCTCTATTCGAGCTGCAATTAGTGGGTTTTGTGCTCGTAGGAGTGCTCTTTTTGATTCCCTTTTGTAGAAGCAAGAGCACGACCCTTACTTAATAGGAAGAAGGAGCGCACATTGTTGAACAAGCTCATTCCAGTGCGTGCGGAGGACACGTAAACAACTAAATGCTTGCCAAGAAAATCATGAGGCAAGGCCCCCCTATTAGAAAAGTAAGGGGTTTCAAGAGATGTCAGCTCCACGCTCCTTTGTTTGATGGAATTTTCTTTCAAAATGCTGCATCATGTAGAGTAGAATGGCGGGTCCGTCGTCTATCTCCAAGGTATTTGAGACTCCGAATGAAAAAAGCGTACCTTCGAAGGCATGATTGCTGCGATCAGGAGCTGCTTAACATCATTGAGAACAGGAGATTAGAAGATTTGGTGGAGGATAAAACGTCAAAAGTAAACCAAGACTGAGATCTGATCATAGCCGCTGTGAAGTCTTGGGATGCAAACAAAGGCGATGGTTTTTAGATTTGGCAAACATGAGATGTGTCCCACACTTTAAGAAGTACATCGAATTTTTGAGATATCCCTTAATGTCCTTTTTGTACCTAGAGAAGGACGACCTCGAGAGAGCAGACGATCAGTAGAGTAGGTGCTCTATGTCGTTCCTGCTGCGTAGGTATAAGGTAATTCACAGCGCTAGCAGATCAGAAGTACGGAAGTCGGCCCTCACCCTTCTATAATAGGGGGCAGTGCTGCCTATAGAACGGGAATGTTCATCCTCTCTTAAAGTCCTTTATGGATTTTGAGGCGGGAATAGAGCTGTGGCAAGCAATATGGATCCCCACTTACTCTCTCTATAAAAAAGCCCTTCTTAGTAAAGCTTCGGCCCTATGGAGTAAAGGGAAGTGCAGATCTCGAGTGTTTGGACGAGAAGGCTATGCAACAAGCGGAGTTGTACCGAAAAAGAAATTTCCCGGCATACGATAAAAGAGTCCAGCCGAGCATATTTGTTTGCGGGTGTTTTTTCCCGATTTCTTAACAGGCCAGGCCTTTCCCAAAGCCTAAACTCGAGTTTCAATTCATGTGCGTTCCAGACGTTAAGGAGAAAGTGGCAACTCGAATATTCTCAAATTTTACCATATCGGCTGTCTGCTGACCACTTCCCGCTCTCTCTCTCTTCTTTTCCATTCTCGTCTTTGGCTAAGGTCTCAACGAGCCTCGCCTATCGATCCTTTCCTTTCAGCTGTTCGCTAAAAACTGCGTAAAGGTGGAATGAAGCGCTAGCTAGTTCAATTCAACGGTCAGGAAGATTTTCTTTGTTATATGGAATGAAATGGAATAAGGGCTGCTTTCAAACCTGAAAGAGGTCTAGGTCTTTGAATCGGGCTAGGAGCAGCTATTGAATGAATTCTTGACAGAAATCCTGAAAGACCATGATAGTTTGAAAAGTCTGACTTGCCCAGCTAGAAAAAGAGTATGCTTTCTAAGAAGAGTAGCTGTCAAAAGGCGTGTCTCTTAGAATCTTCCTTTCTTTATCTTCATTGGGAAGATTGACGTCAATCGAGCATAAAGCATAACTATCTTTCACTTCTTACTTTCTTATAACTATAGAACTGAGATCTCTATTATTATATATATAAATGTCTATATATGTCACTATCTAATAACTAGAATAGAATGTTGTTAAAGCAACACTCTTTTGGGAACTATTCCCTTCTTGGCTGAATCTTCTACTTCTCCGGAGTCAACGATGCCGCTTTTTCCGTTACGAACACTGTTGGATGTGTCGTTTTGGCTTCCTCTAGCATCGGATTGTAGGCAGCTTTCTTCTAGTCCCCTGTTCGTACATTAACAAGGGAAGTTGTCCTTCAAAAAGGCAAGTCAGTAGACTTTCCTTCTTTCACAGCCGGGTCTGTAACAACGGATTCTCTTCCTCCAAGCAGTAAAGCGGGCAATGTCTTTAGTTTCAGAAAGCTAGAGAAGAGGATAAAGAAAGTTCCAGGAAATAGTAAAGTCAAGCTATCAACAAGCATGAAACTCCTTCAATCGCCGATATCACAAAGGGGCCGATTGACCGGCAGCTTCATATCCGATTACGGAAAGAAAGAAGCCTACTCTGTACTATCACTGGCCAACTCCCTCCACCAGCGCACCCCTCAATGCTACGTCCACTCTACCGCACTGACGAAATTCCCTCCGCTAGCTGCCTTACCGCTTCCGACATTCCTGCTTCCAACCAGCCTAAGCGTGATAGCTGCCCCTAGAGCAACCTGGATAAGATCAAAAGATAACTAAGGAAGATACGACATAGGGCCCTGACTCAATGCCCGGGTGAACATGCATTCTTTTATCTACAGTACACGGTAGACTGAAAACCAAGCAAATCGGAAGCGGAATCATCAACTTCGGAGTAGTGGCAAGCAGCAGAAAGAGCCAACTTTAGACAGAGAGGGTATCAGAATAAACATCGTACCTGCCTGCCCTAACTTCCCCACCTACTGGTCAGACATCGCATTCTGACAAGGAACAGAGAATGCTTACCACTGGGACTTTTGCAACTGACTAAGAGAGGGGGCTTGGTCTATAAACCAGACTCTGAAGCCATAGCTTCGGAAGCTAAATCAGAAGCCGTTTCAAACGCATCAAATGAAGAATAAGAATTTGCCCTTTCATCTGCCGAATCCGAATCTTAAGCTTAAACAAAATCATTCCCGTCCTCAGCACCCGAGATCGGATCGAATTGAACTGTCTTTGATTGAGCGAATCCTGCCCGATTTTGATTGACGTTCCCACCACCCTCAGCCTTTACCGTGGGCACAATAATGTTCTCTTAACTAATTCTAAATTCAAGTTGTGGGAAATCCTAAAAGAAAGAAGGTTCTCTTTTTTCAGTTCAGTATTTGATTAGGTAGGGGGCTCTATTAAGCCTGACATAGCAGCTCTTCAAGATGATGCGCGGAAGGACAAGCACTTTAATGAAAAAAGCAAGACATGGCACAGACTCCTACGGGAGCCGAGAGTCGGGAAAACTCCTAAATCAGTTAATGCGGATCCGGAAGTCACTTCGCTACCTGCCGTTAAGAGTTCTGCCTTCTTTAAGGGGAGCGAAAGTCATAAAGGAAATCCAACTCCCAGTCTCATTCACTGCTAACCATAGAAAGAAGGGTAACTGAGCCCAAGGGTGCTTTTTAAAAGCCGGTCACCGGTAGGTTTAAGTCCTTCTCTAACTTGAAGAGCAGCAAACCAGACTTCCCACAGTAGGGGAGATACTGTTTTTTTTATACTTACTATGATGAATAAGAGTTTCAAAGCACTGGACTTGCTTAAGGCACAATCATACCTTTTTCGGTGAGCAATGAAATTCTATTTTTCGAGTGAAGTAGCTTACTATTGCTCTGCGTGCTAATGCCTATTTAGCAGTGCTCTTTGCTTTCTACTTCCCATTTCCTTCCTCGCTAGTTGTAGTTGACTGTATCATGAATTTTCTCTTTAAGAGCAACTTCTTACTCTTTCTTTTCAATCGTAATATGTTTTCTTTGATACCTCTATCCTTTCTTATCCTAGATGAGTGACTCTAGAGTTTAGCCTTATAGTGAAGGGAGGCTTTCTTGCTTCACTGGATAGAAGGAGACCACGAGCGTCATCCAAATGACAACCTTTTCCTGAGCCTAGCTTCGAATCAACTCTTTTTGAATGGTAATGGGGCTTCTCTTAGATACCTTCTAGCAGGCGCCCCTCTCCCTCAGATTTTTTAATGTGGAAAATTAGTTTTGGCTAGAACAAGAATTGTTTCTTCATTTTTGGCTCGTAGGTTACAAGGAGAAGGTAAAGCAACTTCTTCTATTTCTTAGAATCGGGCACGTTACCTCAAATAGACCATTGAGCGGATCCCCTGATTCTGGTTTAGTAGGTTCTTGACACTGAAAGTACATCTTTGGGAAGATCTAGACATCCATCAGTCGGGAATGTTGGGCACCTCGGCAAATCCACATATTTGGCAATGCTCTTTTTCGGGCTTTGCTACCGGACTTCTAGTTGCCCCGCGGAAGGGGACTTCTGCCCAAGTTTGGGCCTTTTCTTCTGCTGTGTCCGGCTCTTTTTTATTGAAAGTGAAAGATTGTCTTTCCTTTCCAACGGTCTCGGGCCGGCTAGCTCAGATATAGCTTATTCGATCCAAGCCTTTTCTTACTGGATGGTAGTAGTTCCTCTAAGTGAGACTCGTACAAACTGCTTTGGCTTTGTGTTGATTGGGTCTTCCTCCTTTCTGCTGACGTTGACTCACGTTGGCACACAATCTAACGGCAGCGAAACTGTCTCCTCTCCTAAGCTTCAGAGCCTCCGCTATCTTTCCTATTTGAACTTTTCTTTAGAGCTTCCCGGGCTCTAGGCTCCACAACGTGCACTCTTCCATCTTCAGCATACTTTTTCCAAAGACACTGCACTCCAGGGACTTCCTTCATCCAACCAGTTACAACGAGCTTCTTCAAAGCAGTAACTCATCTCCTGGATCGGGATTTGGTGGTAAGCCCTTCCCAGATCAATCAAAGAAAATAGACTAGCACCAGCCAAGATCTTCTCCATGTTGTCCAAGCGGCAATCTTTCTTTTTTATTTTCTTGATGGTTCGACTATCAATGTACATTCTCCAGGTGCCATCCTTCAACGATCTTAGTAATCCGGGTATAGCACAAGGGGTGTTAGCGGTAGTGAAGGGTCGAGCGAATAAGCTCCTTTCTCTATCACGTGTCGCCTCTTTTCTTCATGCTCCGATGGGCTCATCCTAGAGCCTCCTCGCTTAGATTAGCTCTACTCTCGTCTAGGACTAAAGGCTTGGTGGGTAGTTCACTAGCGAAGCGGTAGGAGTTTTCATCACATGCTATAGGATGATCCGTAAGAACCAGCTTTTCACCCTCTCCTTTGGCTGTGATCCAAGATGATATCAGTATGCTGAAGATAAGAATGGAGGTTTTCATCAATCCTTTCACAAGCCAAATCTTCCTTTCTCTCAACGTACAGGGACAAAAGCTCAAAGACCTACAATATGCCGATCTCGTGCTAAGGTAGCAGCTCCCTTCATGGGATAGGGGATAGCGGTGGGATGGAAAGAAAACGGAACTAGCGCTTCAACTCCCAGGCACGAAGGACGATCTCTCAATCCGACGAGAGAAAAGGCCTAGCTTACTTGCAACGTCCAATTCCGAACGTGCCTTATAAAGCTAAAGCCCTAAATGACCTGGAATGGGCCCAGCCTAGAACGGATGGATGGATAAAGATCCCAAAGCTTCATTTCTTTCGCATTGCCGCTAACTATGGAATTAAGTTTCGCTTACCAGAGTCCACATTCGCCAGTAGCCTGCCTAAAGGCGTTGACAAGCATGATATTTGACTAAGGATAGGAGAGGTGGGCCTGTTGTCCCATTATCCACACTAAGCTGTCAGTAAACGTAAAATAGTTACTATGCTTATACATAATAGGAGGATTATATAGAATATTAAAAAAAAATAGGAAAAACTGTGCTTCGAAGCGAAGGTCAATCAAATTTGTACTTAGTCTGGAAGGGTCACCCTATCTCAACAAAGGAAAAGATCTATCTTTAGAGTAGAAGAAGAGAGAGCGTTATGCTTAACACAAGCAAGCGGAACTGCTCAGCTTGCTTTCTTTCCCTAGCACATACTTTTTAGATAGTATAAACAAATCCTTGTTGCTTTCATCTCCGGGCGCCGGGGCTGGGTTTGCAAGAGGTCGAAAAAAAACTCCTGAATGGGTGGTTCCAAAACTCTGGGAGGTCCTTGGCTTAACAGCCCGGATATCTCAACACTTCACATTCGAATAGAGGATGAACGACTAATGCTTGCTTCAAGGTCGACCTCTATGGAATGGGTATCCGATACATCTTCTCTGGAATTTTTTTGCATTTCAGCGAGGTACGGACCAAAATCTCCAGAACCATTAGCTAGGGAGTTCCCCTTTTTCACAGGCTCTGATGAACCTAGGCAACGGCATACGAGTTAGCATCTACGGGTAGCTACTGGAAATCCTTTAACAAGCAAGTAGTAAACTACCAACGTTTTGGCTATCTTTAGGCGGATGACAGGTTCTAAGCAAGCAAGCGAGAAGGAATCCCTCAAAGCGAGAGCACTGAGACAAGGTCTTTCACTCATGTCTACTTCTAATGCGCACGAACCAGAGCTATCTTCCAAGAACCCCTTCCCTAGTCAAGAGGTACTGACCATTGGTTCTCGCGTGCCCCAGTTAACGATAGCCTCGGGTAGACTGCAGATCTTAGGTGAGACCCAGAGCGCAGCCAACTAAACACCAAATCAATCGGAATCAAACTTCTACATCTGAGAAAAAATGTGTGACTAACTCAATTGATAAATGCCCTTCTTGTACGCTAACGCTCTAGGATGGCAGGGTTGGTAAAACTCTCCTTGATTTTTGGTAGCATTGCTAGTTGCTTCAAGCTTTTTCTACTGTACAAATATTCCCCGTCTAGTGAGCCGAGAAATAAGGGCTTACTGAAAGCTCAACCCATGTAACAACTATTTCACCTGTTTGTTCTTCCTGACCAATTCCTCAGGAATCGATGTCAGTGTCTGACCATTTTACAGCTCCACGCATGCAAGGTCTTGCTGGCACTGAGTGCTAAACGCGCTACGACTTTTCCGTTGTTGATGATCGAAACTCTTGATTGAGAGCTTCTCGTTACTTATAAAAAAACTTTTGACTCGGAATTTGGCCTCATAGAGCTGTTCATTTTATGTCTGTTTAGATCAAGACTTTCAATCTGCATGTATTCTTTATCACCACAAAATAGGGATGATCAAAATAACCTCTGAAATGAGGAGGCGCCGAGATTGAAGAGATCGAATTCCTCCTGGCCTGGGAACACACGAAACAAAGATATGAACTGGGTCAAATAGAAAGATCGGAAATTCAAAATGGACCTTTCCATTGTTATTTTTTACATTTTTGTCGGTAACGTTGGTGAATTAGGTTAAGATAGGGATACGGAAAGAGAGGGATTCGAACCCTCGGTAAACAAAAGCCTACATAGCAGTTCCAATGCTACACCTTAAACCACTCGGCCATCTCTCCTACATAATCTTATGATTATGACCCAGAAACCGAGTGAATAGCGAGTCATTTATATTCTTGCAGTAAAGGTACGACCAATCCATTAGAAAGAAATAGAAAACTTTTCATTAAAGAAAGATCTTCATCACCGGCTCGAGGAACAAAAACCAACAATTTTTTACCCCCAAAAAGAACTATTTCTATTTCATGTTTGTCAAGACGACGATCCCGTCTTATATTGATATTTATACTGGATTAAACCAATGAATTGGAACGAATCAACTGATGGATCTATATTTTCTACTATGGTTACTTTTAGACTAGGGTTCTATAGGAATTAAGAAAATCCTTTCATTCAAGTTTCAGATTTCTCAACAACAACTCTTCCCATGAGCAACCTCATAGATCTATTACATATTCATGAATCGTCCATGGATTTTTGATTTCGATTGTATAGTGTCTACACGCTATGCACACAAAATAGATTTGAATTCTATTTTCATCATGGAATGATTGATTATTCGATTTTTTTTCTCTTTTGATCATAATAAAAAAAACTTCTCGAGTTATCAGAATTTGTAGAAAAATTCCTTGATTCTTCAACTTCGATGAAATAGGTTTAGTTCCGTTCATTAGTATACTACTACTAATGAATGAAATCAAATCGGATTCGAATATTTCCTATTGATCTCTGTCCAAGTCCACATCTTTTTTTTATTAGTCTCTTTTTCTGTTATTTCGTACTCTACAATTCCTTTGTTTGTGGGAGCATTTTCCCACGATAGGTAATGAGAAGAATTATAGAATGGATTGCTAACTATGCCGGATAAATGGAAATTCAATTGATAAGACCTCTTCAATTGTAGCCAATATCTTATTACGAAAAATTCCGACAACTTTAGGAGAAAAAAAAGGCATTCACTTATTACTTACAGAAATTCTTTTTCTTCTTTTTTTTATCGCCCTTATCTAAAGGGGCTTACTAGAAAGGACATGATTCGGGATAGAAAGAAAAAAGATTATTGAAAAAAACCTATACTAGGTGAAGGTGAAGTTTGGAGATAGAACAATTCCTTTTGTCGTGTATCCTCTTAATTCGTCTCGACAGATCGCCAATGTTTACCAAGAGCCTCTCTTCACATCCTTTCAAGTCTTTGCGTGACAATCTTCGCGTGCTTGCCTCCAGCCAAGCTTGCGGGGGACGTCTTGATAGAGGACTCATTACCTCGAATCTTGGGATAGGGAGAACAAATTATCTTTCTTTCATGGAAAAGAACTCCTTGTGTGGTATAGCTACCTAACATACCCGCCGAGATCGCTAAAGTTGATGATTCCAACTACTTCCGGTACCACAGGTCGTGGGACATACACTAAGATTTTGTCTAGAGATGGTCCAAGAAGGACTCCGGACAAAGGCATTAATGCTAGGAGAGGGTGGTCTACGATCAGGTGAGCCGCAAGGCGAAGGGTGCATAGGAAAGGTGTCTAAGTTAAGTAAGGGATGAAGATTGTTGTTATGGCATCTTTTAAGTTTAGGAGGTATAGTTAAAAAGCCTTTCGTCACTTCATTCTGGTGTCTCGGATTTGGTTCGATCAGTGTTTTCATATAAAAAAAGTGCATTGGGCCTTTAATTTAGGCCAGAACGGAAACGAGTAGGATATCCGCTCTCTAGCTTAGCTGGTTATACCGGTAATTCATGACGATGAATCCATTCTCATGATGATAGACGATAGGTAGCAAGAATTCTCGTATTTCTTATAATACACGTTCCGTTATACGTTTTTACTTTTAAGGGGAACCTAGCAAACTCGGACTAATGTCAAAAGACTGAACTTAAGAAAGAAGTTCAGCAAAGAAAAACGAAAAAAAAAATGAATAATCATTTCAATTACATTTCAATTTGTTTTAGTCATTTTTGCCGAAATCTTCATATATTTTGTTCTGCCACACGTCAATAATCTCCTTGTAGAACCAGTGAGAAAAAACCGAATACAAATAACGGCCTCCCGTTGGCTTTGACTTTTAAACCTTCTCTTTCCTTAGTGCCCTGATCTTAAACCCACTCCCACAGGAAGTCAACCTCTCCTCAAGCTACCCCCGAAGCATTCTTATATGGATATAGCTAGGTTATCTAATCTCTTAAGCCATAGTCTGTACTAGATTAAGACTCATAATGAAACCTTTATCCATTCAAGAGAAAGAAGGACAGCTGATATGCGATATTCAGTTTGTAAAGCTGATAAGCGGCATTCCCTAAAACAAAGTTTAGGAAGTACAGGATCTCTTCCTTTATCGACCTTAATTTCATTATGTGCGAAGGAATTTCCCTTTTGAGTAATAGGAGGTAGGCTAGTCCCTTCTCTACCTTTATCGTTGGGGCTATAATGTTTCTTCTGTAACCTATATCAGCTAAGAAAAAAGCATTAGAATACCGTAGTACAGAGTCAGAGCTGTTCTAGCAATGGAAACTTAAGAATAGAAAGAAGAAGAAAAGCAAGCAACTTCAACAAAAACCTTTCCAATTTATAACTCATGGGATGAGATCCTTATGAATATAACTTGATAGTCTTCTACAGGTTATGGATAGGAACCCCTCCCAAACTGCCACTGGAACAGGAGGGGCATGGATAGGGACTGCAAGAACTCTAACGGGTATTCCAACAGGAACTGCCCTTAGGACAGCAACTGTAGCTATAACAGGCTTAAAGGGAGAGGGTGGTCTACGATCTTACCGAAATCGGATTTCCTTTTCGTGCCATATGCGCTTAGACTTCACTTTTTTTAGAGCGTACCGCTGAAATAAGAATAAAAAGTTTATGGATGAAGTAATCGGAATGACAAATGGTTACGATTGCGAAAACCGGAGAAAGTCGGGAACCGTCGTTTACCTTTTGAATCAAAGTAGCAACGAGCCGAGTACTACGACTACAGGGGGAGGAGCTTTGTAGAAGCCCAAGTCCCTTCTTTCTGGCGACTAGCTTCTCAAGTGGGTGGCTTGGTAAGCAAGCTACCTTCAGCATTGGTAAAACCCCTATCTATAAAAGGCCGGAATGGTGGGGAAGGAGGCCCTCCCTACTTCAATGGAAAGGGGGGGGGGATCGCCGTTTCACATCCGCTCCTCTACAACTACCTTTCACCCAACATGATCACGAACGAAGACAGAAAATTGCGTAGGTAGATAGTAGGACGAAACAAACCAACCCACTTGTCCTGATCGGAACGATTGAAGAAAGAGAATGGTGACCCCTTCCGCCCAAGGGACATCGTCGCAGAACAATGTCGGGGACAGGGTGAGAACCTTCCTTCGGTTACGCCCTTTAAGTGTTGGTTCTTCCTTAGATATGGAGATATATCCAGATAGAGATCTATATCTTTCTATCGATAGATAGATCCATTGAGAATGGATATGAATCTTCAAGATCTATGACCCTTACCATTTGAAAAAAGAGATGAATAGATAGGGCGGAGCCGAAGGAAGAGATCGACGATCCCCTGCAATCTTTCTGAAGCAAGAAGCGAGAAACTTGACTTTGAGAAAGAAGGGCATTCCATTCTATTAGAAAGTCAAGATGAGAAAGTAAAGGCACCTTAGACTATCTATATAGATAGTATATAGATAGGCTACCTTTTCTTGCTCGTTAGCGCCCTAGCCCTACCCTATTCGATTTTTTGAGTAATAAAGGAAAGTTGACTTTCGCCTTTTGACAACCTTACTGAAAGGGCGCTCAATCATGCGAAGAACGTCCGAGACGCCTTATATTATAGAAAGTTTGTAGAAAGGGGCTTCTTCAAGTATCCTATATATATATAAGTAGGGGCTTCAAAGCTTGTAGTTTAGGGGTGCGCTTCTTCCAGAACCTATACAAGGCTCGATGTAATTGAGTCTCTGATAGAGGCTCGCTTCGCTTTTGTTGCGGAGCTTGCTGCTTTTCATTTTGATAGGATAGGAGTAGGTGCTTGTTGCTCGCTCGCAGTCTACTAAATGAGCCTTCACCGCCCGCCCGACCCCTATCTTTACTTAAATTTTAAGTAAAGTGAAGTCAAATCAATGAAGTGAACAGCCCAACCTCTGCAGTTAGAAGCTTTGCCAGGTAATCGGTATCGTGATCGTAGACCACCCTTGGCTTCCACCTAATTCCAAAACACAACAACAGACTTTATAGTCTAGGAAAAGCTTCTCTTTGATAGCGGTCATTGGGGTTCAAAAAGGATCTGATCGTAGATAGAGACTTAAACCTGTGTGTGCGGGGGTAAGGGCGGATGTAGCCAAGTGGATCAAGGCAGTGGATTGTGAATCCACCATATGCGTTTGAGGGAAGCTATTCGGGCTTAGCCCTCCTCCTATTTCTCCAATTCTTTCAGTTTGATGGTAATGGGCGTGCTCTCGTTTCTAGGTTTGGATGCTCTTTAAGGGTCTACTATATTACCTCAATACATGAATCTCATCTTTCCAATCTCTTTATTCTTCTTTATCCGCTCATTCCTTCTTTATAGCCCGTGTCTATCTCCTGTCAATTCCTATTCCCTATCCCATCTATCGGTCTAATCTACTCGGCTAAGTCTTCTATCTCTTTCGAAGTAGTCGATGGTGGACTACAACAAGAGTGTCTTGCATGCTTCTTCCTTTGGTGCCTAGTCTATAGGTCCAATCTCATCCGCTAGCGCTTATTTGTTGTTTGGTCCGGGCACATTCATCCATCGATTTCTCTTAATTGTTCTCGGGCTATGGGCATCGATGAATCAAGCTAATCCCTTCTTTTTCGATAGCGATATCAATAAATGCATTCCACTTTCTCGAATGTATAAGTAGACATTAGTCTTGCTGGTTCGGTCTTTTTCTTTTATTGTTTCTATGCCCACATTGACTAGTTTTAAAGCGCTGTTTAGTGACTTTCATGTCTTCTGCTACTTTGACTTTAGGAAGATTCTTACAGTCTTATAAGCCTTTTTTTAGGCTCTGCAAGACCTTCCCCCACCCAATTCTAGGATGCGCCGTAGCTCTAGTAAGTCCGTAGCTGGATCTGGATCAGGATGCGGAGTTTGAGCTGCGGGGTGAGGGAGAGATGGCTATGTCTATCCCATCTCTTCTTTGGTTCAGTCTTTGGTAGTAGGTGCGATATTGAAGGAGTTCAGGGCTAAGGGCTGGAGCTTTATTCCCACTCCCAGTAGTCTGTCTTCAGTAGTTCACTTGGAAAGTAGTCTTTCGTAAGCAGGAGCGTAGCGCTTCGCATGTGAAGGTGCATGATTTGCTTCTTCCCCTTATAGCGGCTTCTTTTATTTGCACATAAATGTTATAATAAATCCTATCTCCCCCTATCTCTACTTCTGCTAACGAACGCTAGAATGGGGACCATTGATCAAGAAGGACTTCGGAGACTGCAATCAAATTGAAAACAAAAATATAGATATATAAATATGGAGCCAACTCTTCTAGTTGCGCCTCTAACCTTACTACGCTACCCAACCAGCTGATAAAAGTTATAATTCAGCAGGGCTAGAGGCACGAAATGCCGATCAAACCCGTTAAAGGAAGCCTAATCAAAGCAGGCAAACAAGAAGATCTGACTGAGTTGATGATGGACCGGATCTCGAAAGGTGAGAGACTTTGAGAAATACGTATGAGAAAGGGAGGGTCGAGAGGGGCTTATTGTACGATCCACCCAACTCAGCTAAGCTAATAAATGCTGCATAAGAGAGTGGGAGGCCGGTCCCTGCCCATCTGGAGGTGCACACCCATTTACGAACATATGCAAAGGGGTAAAGAAGTTAATGGAGAACTACCAAATCCAATATCAACATGAGCTTACCTTCTTGCCAGGGGATTACACAAACAAAAGGGGACGAGTCAGTCCCTCCGACGTCGAATGATCGATCCACTTGCTTTTTCTTTTCTTTGTCGTTCCAACATCCCTGAGTCGATTAGATTAATCTTAGATTCAATCAATTCAAAATATATGGAACCCTAAATTGGAATTTTAAATTAAAAAAAGCCAATTTGCAGAGCAAGGTCGTCGGAAATCCATCTGAAAATGACGAAAATTGCATTGAAGGTTGGCGATAGAGAAAAGCGAATCTCCGTGCCTATCGAATCTTCAGTTTCGATTATGGCCTCGAACACTTCGCTACACTACACTCTCAATTTCTCCCTTTTCCATTTCTCCCATATTCATCGTTTTTTCCTTAGTTTAAAATTTAAGTAGTTGTTAAACGTTTTAAACTAATGAAACTTACGTAATCCACAACATGGCTGTGTTATTGGTTGATCAAGACAGAAAAATATTAACCCATTCAAAAAGAAAACTAAGAAATTTACTACTTGAATGAATCAGTCATCCTGATTCAGAAATAAAACCTGTATGCTGCATTTTCATAATGGCAAAGTAAACACTATCCCCAGTCTGTTATACATTAGAGATTCAATTTAGTTAAGTAAAAATGAATATCGGATAACCTATGCCAATTGCAAGTAATTTCTCATATTTGTGCCTAGAAATTGTCCTCGTGTTACCTTGATTAATCTCTAATAGCAAAAAGCAGCAATGACAAAAGACAGAAAAAAGGGCCTATAAGTAGTTAGTTTCTTCTTCGACACTTGATCTAGTAACAGCTTGTTGATGGAATGGTGACATATTCTCTGTCCAGAACCTCAATCAGTTTGTTGGCAATGACTCCAGTATATATGGAAGACCCCTCAGATATCTACAAGAAAATAAGTATGAAAGGGAAAAGTGTTATGTACATGAAAGAATGTAATTTGATCAAGGAATTCAAACAAATCTAATATATAAAGCAGAAAGTAAGAACCCAATTTGATCAAGAACTCCATTATTGATGCTAAAATGTGTAACATTCAATTGGATTATTTGTATACTAGAAGTTGAGTTGAATCAGGTTTTTGGGTGACTTCTTTTTTATAAAAAATTGACAAGCTATGTGGAGAAGAAAAGATATTTTGTTAAATTACCTTTGTGTTGAAGAGGAAGCTGTAGTAATCACCAACATGGCCACCAGCTACATGATGAAGATCAAGTTCAAGCTCATCAAGCGCTCTCGAGACATAGACTAAGCAGTTAATGATCTTCTTCCTCTGAACAAGCTTGATTGTCACCTCATCATCAATGATGCGAACGTCAATATCAGTGTCCTTGCACTTCCTATGGAGCCACGAGCTTCTGAGCGATCCAATATTGTCAAAAGACTCGTCAATCTGTTCAGTCTTGGCATCAATGTTGCCATTTTCAACAACACCATTAGTAACACTTGTAGCTTCATCCTCATTCATACTCATCTTGTGCCTCTTGCATCTCTGCTTCGCAAACATTTTCTTCTCAACTAGAATCTTTAGTTCATTCACTCTCCTGTTCAGCTCATTTATGTACTCGATTGCATCTTGAACAATTGACGCTCTGTCCTCCTACAATAAAAATTCTAACAATTAGCTAGATGACCAAATACAGTGGCGTAAATTTTTGTTTGAAACTTCACACATACTCCCTCCGTTTTGCAACATAGAGACCCACCAGTGCTCCTTCGCGGTTAATGTTTCCGGTGGTTATTAATGATATCCTTAAAAGGAACCTCATTAATGACCTCGGGTGTTCAAACACCCGATGCCAAGAGACCGATGCCAGTCTCTCTAAAATGGAGTTAAATAGTATGGTCATGGTAATATTACTTATTAGTTAGTTCGGTCCACGGAAAAAAGTGGGCGAACCCGACAATAGTAATAATATCCAATGACCCTCTATTGCTCAAGTTTAGATACCTGGGACAGTCTCCCTCTCCTTGACTCTCCCCACGAGGGGGAGCGATGGACGGCATCCAACTTAACCGAGAAGGATTACAGTACATGACTACTGCTTCGGGTTGTCATGACTTTACTGATAGTGTTTCCACTATAAGCCAGTCATGGTGCCCTTAGACACAACAGTCGGACAGAATCAGAAACTGCTCTGCCTCGCTCTCAAGGGGAAGAAAGAATCACCTAGGGGGTGGGTATACTTTCTCGCTTCGCTCCGTTATGGAATGAACTCTTAGACTCCGTTCACTCGCTTGCACCTAGCTTAGAAATCGGAGAAGAATCGCTCCTAAGGAAAGGAAAAGACCGTTCGTCAAAAACAAGATGTCGTGATATCACGTCCTGTGGAGGGATCGAAAGAGCGGTATCCTTTATGCACGTTAATGTAGCCCAAAAATAGACAGCGAATAGACTTTGGAGATAGCTTGTCTTTGCGGTAGGCACCCAGATACGGATAACAGGCACACCCAAAAA
Organism: Fallopia convolvulus; assembly: GCA_964016875.1. Taxonomy (NCBI): domain Eukaryota; kingdom Viridiplantae; phylum Streptophyta; class Magnoliopsida; order Caryophyllales; family Polygonaceae; genus Fallopia; species Fallopia convolvulus. The sequence continues at coordinate 16,337,499 of OZ024724.1, forward strand.
GACGAAGATGAGTATAGTCTGGCACAGACCCTAAAAAGAATCTCATGGGGGGAACGCTTACCAAGCACGGGGTGAGAAGACGATTCATTAGGTAAACAGCTGTAGAGAATGCCTCAAGCGATAGAGAAGGTGGTAACTGAGCTTGAGTAAGAAGAGTGAGGCCCATCTCTTCAATGTGACAGTGCTTTAAAATCACTTTCACAAATGAGCTAGAATATCGAATCCGAAGGTGCTGCTCTGTAGCCGCCCATTGAAGCCACTAAAGGCGTAGGGGGAGCGGCGGCTAATGAAAAGAAGTGAAGCAAAGGAGACTCCAAGACAGGACGAAAGGATGGTTGGTGAGGGGGCGAGCCAATCCAAGCGGGGAGAGGTCGACCACAAGGAGCTGCAGTTTGGCACACTACCAGAACTAGCGAAGCAGCAGGCGCTGGTTTTGTGATTCTTTCCCCTTCTGGCAAGGAAGACAAGGTTTTCATTCATGTTGACTTCCCCTGCTCAAATAACCAAGCAGAATGTAAAGCATTAAGGTCGGTCTGGAGTTGCTGACCGATCTTCGAGCATCAGCACTCAAATGTAAAGCATTCTGGGAATCCCTCCGCAAATTCCTAGAAAAGGAACTCCCGGAAAATAACCTAAATGGTGAAGAAAAGAACACATCGAGGGTGCTAAAGATGCAATTCAAATAGGAGTTTCACCTAGGTAATGTAATTCACTCCAGAAGAAAACCTCTCAGACCCATTAGTGAAGCAAGAAAGTGAACGTCGGAGAATCTCTGTGAAATCCCATAACAGGAAGAAAAGGCAGTTCCCTATCGAGTGAATCTGTCCTTACTTTTGAGTGAATCCGGACCACATGAATGAAAGGATATAGAAAGTGTGCCGTGAGTGAGAGGTCAATCACTCTACGCTCTTCTTTCTAAATTCTCGAACATAAGAGCTCTTATCGGCTTGAGGCTTCTTTTCAAGCTGAGTAGAAATTTCATAATATAAGAAAAGTTCACAGAAGGTTGGGAATAGTACGGTACGCCCGGTTCACCAGGTTCTACCACTGCAGGGAACAAGAACGAAGTAAGTCCACCGTCGAGTAGTCCGAAATGGGAACGACTCGTGTTTGAAAGTCGTCTATTCTATTTAGGGGTCTCGGCTGGAATATTTTTGTTCAAATCCCAAAGCCCTGATGTGAAGCCCCCCGAGGTATGGGTGTCAAACATCTCATATGTTCACAACTCCTAAAATGAAAAGAATGATTGTATTTGGGTTCGGTTTCCGTTTCTTCTTGTATCTCTCTTTGTTTCCTAATACTATTTATTCTCTTCCATTTGTTTCGTTGTCTCCCACTTGTCCGTCATCTCTCATTTTCAAAACTCTATAGAGTCTTTCAACATTTTTCATCTGTAAACTGTGTGTGATCTACGACCACCCTTGGCTATCTCTTGATGGACGACCTCTATAAGGCAGTTGCTCCATTTTATCCTTCGTCCTCGGGGTCGGGGGGAGGGGGTTTCAATTCACCACCCGGTCCATCTGATAATTCGTGGATCGTTAATTCTTCTAGCGCAGAAGAGCTTAGAAGGGATCAAGAGGTGGGCGAACCCTGGGTCATCCCGACAACACCCTTCTAGACCACGTCATAGAAGAGCTCGAAAGAGTTCTTCGAAAGTTGGAGCCTCCCACTCTCCAGGAGGCGAAAAAAAAAACGATTGTTAGATCGCCTTGATTTGGGAGAAGCTTCCCCTGACCTGTTAAGGGCGATCTTAAAGAAGATAGGGGAAATCGAAAGGTCGAGACGAAGTCGTGATTCTAGAACGCGAAGGGAAAAGGCCATACGTTTATTATAAGACTTAATTAGGGAATGGAACAATAAAAAGTGATGCGTTAGGATTTTTTTTTCGAATTTGCACATGTCCGTTTTTGTTATTACAACCTTCTTTTTTGATGTCAAAGACGACCTTTTTTTCATTCTTGGGGTCGTGGTACAACAGCCTTAACCGCACAAGCCTGGGTTGGGCCTACTTCCATCCCTAGAGGAGCCGTATGAGGCGGAAGCTCAACGTACGGTTTTGAAGCCGAGCCTTTCCAGTAATGGGGCCTAGGGACCGATATGATGATTGGTTTAGGTAGGGCGGCCGGCCTACTACGGGCACCTGTAGGTATTAGTGCGTGAGACCGCGATCCGCAAACTAAGGCATGGGACTCACCCTTTACTTGGGAATGGAGAAGGGAAACATAGCATGTCACAAGAGCGAGGCGAGCAAGAAGCACCTACTGCGAGAGGGATGCCTCGCGAGCCGGGCTTGACGAGATGAGGCCTTTTGGCGAAGCCAAGTCAATTTCGGGCCACCAAACCCTGCAACTGATGAGAAGGCCAATGTTCATAAAGGGAAGCGTGTACGTTGTCACACTCCCCGCCTTCCAAAGGTGCCTAGAGGACGGGCCAGACACAGCAGAGCAACGACCCGGGAGCGGATTCCCCGCTAGCAGGGGGACAGGAGACGGCCATCTCAAGAAACATCACGACCTACAGGCAAGACCGGCGAGACCTGGGAAGGCAACCCGATTGGAAGTCAGAAGATCCATAGTACCTGCAGCCTTCCAGACTTCATATTCATCATTTTTGAAAGCGGGGGGAAGGGATCTCTTTTCTTCAACGGAAAAAAACGGAGCAGATTTGACTCGGCACAACCTAACGATACACCCAATACCTATGATCTGTGCTTAGAATGCGTTGCTAGATCTCTACTCTAGAAAGCAAACTATACAGGCAGGAACTCACTTAGTTTTACCCGCCCTTTCATTACTTCTTTCACGACGAGGCTCCTTTAGGAGCATCAGTCGAAGTGGAGGAAGGCCCTCCTGAGGAGAGCTTCTGCACTTTTATCTAAGAGATACATACTAATAGGTATTATGCTATTTTGGGCTTTGCTCTAACCGAAGCTATTGCATTGTTTGCCCCAATGATGGCCTTTCTTATTTCTTCCTTACCTTATTCCGATTGAAGAAAGAAGGTTGAAGTTTGATTCTTACAACTATCTTTTTGAAGCACATAGTTCACAGTGCTCATTCTATAGAGACTTGAAAAGCAAAGCCAACTCATGTTTCCACTCCATTTTCATTACGAAGATGTTTCACGTCAAGATCCGTTGCTCAAACCGAATCACGCCAACGTTATGGAAGTTCCTGGATCGTGTGAAATAAGAGTAGTACCAAAAGCAGCACCTTCAGATTTCCAAATAAAAAATGGAAAATTTGCTATGGAGATTCCGTGCGGTCAGAAATTCATACAGACACAAAGGGCTTCGACAGGAAGGTCGTTTCGATCCAAGCCATTATTGGGGTCCAATAAAGACAAAGGATATGTCAATGACCTAGCACGACAGAGCACTATCCGAGGGCATGGAATGTCAAATTATTCGGTGAGAATCTCGACAGTAATGTCTCTCTTAGATTATCTGAGCGAAATACGGGAAAACTCCATTCAATTCTCGATGGAAACGGAGTTTTGAGAATTCTCCCCGGAACTGGAAGATCATTTCGAGATCTTCGAACATATTCGAGGGTTCAATGTGACTATTGTCACTTCGGCCAACACACAAGATGAGACTTTACTACCGTGGAGCGGCTTTTTGCAAAAAGATGAAGAGGAAACTCCATAAGATGTCAGAAAAGCGAAATATACGAGATCACAAACGTAGATTGCTCGCAGCTAAATATGAATTGAGACGAAAGCTTTATAAAGCCTTTTGTAAAGAGCCCGGTCTTCCTAGTAATATGCGGGACAAACATCGTTATAAGTTGTCCAAGTTGCCAAGAAATAGTTCCTTTGCACGAGTAAGAAACCGATGTATTTTCACGGGTCGCCCTCGTTCCGTATATGAGTTCTTTCGAATTTCTCGTATCGTTTTTCGTGGATTAGCATCTCGAGGTCCTTTGATGGGCATAAAGAAATCATCTTGGTAGCAACCACCAAACTAATAGAACAAGAGTGAGCTCTACCGCTGGTCCACAAGCAAGGTAAGTAGGTCCCGGCCGGCTCCGTGACCGAAAAGACCTAACGGAGTAATCCCTTATCTCGGATCGGAGATGCTAACGGGGCGGGAATCGAAGTGGGGGACCTCTCTACCGCCTGTGTCTATCTCCTGTAAAGTATGCTCTCCAGACATAGACTACGTACAGGGCAGTACTCTTGGAAAAATAGAATATCACCGTGTGAACATAACATTAAGTTACGAATGTAACTCCCGACGACCACTATTCTCAATATAGATAGTAAGGCGGAGAACTCTTATTCATTGGAGCGCCGGAGTGCGGAGGTTGTTCCCATCATTGAAGTCAGAGTGTGGGACTGAGCCTTCCAAATGAAAAAAAAGTGATTAGTTTAGTTGGAAAAACCAACGCAAATCAAAAATGGACTTTCTTAAACCTACTTCTAAGGCTACATAGAAAAGAGTGGCTTTCTTAAATTCTCTCCTTTCTAAAGCTGCGCACGGCGGGCCCCCCAGAACAAAGCCCCACCCCTCTTTCCCCCCCTTTAATGAAAAACCCGAGGGCTTTTTTTAAGGTGATTTTTAGAATCAACCAACCGAAAAATCCGTAGCCCAAGTGACTTACAGCCTTCCTCCCGCACCGCATTCACTGGTTCCCTCTAGGGGGCGCAGCAAAGCCAAATTCAATCAAGGAAAGGGGGGTTTCCTGACGCTGAGTCATCCTATTCAAATTTAACTATGCTAATGGAACAGGAAAAGTTTTCAGATGATATGGACCGTCAAGAGATGAGCGACAACTTCACATTGCTTAGGGGTCGCATTCTGCCCCGCTTGGTGGACGAAATCTTCTCCCCTTTTATAATTCTTTCTCTCACACACCTTTGCCCTCTTTCACTGAAGAGGAAAGAAGAATCTTCCAAGCGGACAGAGACCTAAATTTCCATTATATTCATTCTTAAGCTTGCTTTGTTGCAGCAAGATGATCAGTCCGGGAGTGCTGGAGAAAAGAGAAAGCGGTAAAAACCTCTCTGATTCAGTCACCGAGCAGTCGGACGACTCTTCAGTAACCCAGGATGACTCCTTTCGGTGCTTCTTTCGCTCTCCATCCTTCGGAGGTGGAAGAAAGGGCACTTATATAGTAGGGCCCCAGAAGGCTAAAAAGGTGAGGGAACAAGAGTTGTCACGATATAAAAGAGAAATGACTATAAGGAACCAACGATTCTCTCTTCTTAAACAACCTATATCTTCCACACTTAATCAGCATTTGATAGATTATCCAACCCCGAGCAATCTTAGTTATTGGTGGGGTTTCGGTTCGTTAGCTGGTATTTGTTTAGTCATTCAGATAGTGACTGGCGTTTTTTTAGCTATGCATTATACACCTCATGTGGATCTAGCTTTCAACAGCGTACAACACGTTATGAGAGATGTTGAAGGGGGCTGGTTGCTCCGTTATATGCATGCTAATGGGGCAAGTATGTTTCTCATTGTGGTTCACCTTCATATTTTTCGTGGTCTATATCATGGGAGTTATAGCAGTCCTAGGGAATTTGTTAGGTGTCTCATAGTTGTAATCTTCTTATTAATGATTGTGACAGCTTTTATAGGATACATACTACCTTGGGGTCAGATGAGCTTTTGGGGAGCTACAGTAATTACAAGCTTAGCTAGCGATATACCTGTAGTAGGAGATACTATAGTGACTTGGCTTTGGGGGGGTTTCTCCGTGGACAATGCCACCTTAAATCGTTTTTTTAGTCTTCATCATTTACTCCCTTTTATTTTAGTAGGCGCCAGTCTTCTTCATCTGGCCGCATTGCATCAATATGGATCAAATAATCCATTGGGTGTACATTCAGAGATGGATAAAATTGCTTCTTACCCTTATTTTTATGTAAAGGATCTAGTAGGTTGGGTAGCTTTTGCTATCTTTTTTTCCATTTGGATTTTTTATGCTCCTAATGTTTTGGGGCATCCCGACAATATATACCTGCTAATCCGATGCCCACCCCGCCTCATATTGTGCCAGAATGGTATTTCCTACCGATCTATGCCATTCTTCGTAGTATACCTGACAAATCGGGAGGTGTAGCCGCAATAGCACCAGTTTTTATATGTCTGTTGGCTTTACCTTTTTTTAAAAGTATGTATGTACGTAGTTAAAGTTTTCGCCCGATTCACCAAGGAATATTTTGGTTGCTTTTGGCGGATCGCTTACTACTAGGTTGGATCGGATGTCAACCTGTGGAAGCACCATTTGTTACTATTGGACAAATTCCTTCTATTCTTTTCTTCTTGTTCTTTGCCATAACGCCCATTCTGGGACGATTTGGAAGAAGAATTCCTAATTCTTACACTGATGAGACTAATCACACCTGATCAGTGAAAAATTCTTACACCAAGAATTTACGAGTGAGTATTACACCAAGAATTGACAAGCTTTTCACTTTTCTAGTTGGCTATGTTGATATAGCTTAGATAGGGAAAAGATAGTCTACTATAGGCTAAGGCTGAACTTTCAAATCCGGTTGTTCCCATTCGTCCCCTCCCCCTCCCTTACTCCTTTTTTGAAAGCAAGAACATTCGCATAGAAGAGTTAAGTGAAGAGGGTGACAAGGGGTATACTTTTGTAGCCGTCTCATCAATGAGCGTAGATTGATAAAGATGGCTTTTGTGCCGGTCAATCTCTATCCCATTATTAAGGTATAGTTTTGTTTGATTACAGATCGGCCGGTGATCTGTCCTTTCTCCCCCTTTCGTCAGTCGTCTTGATCCGCCAGACGGTCTTCTTGCAGAACCTTGAAGAGGCTTGATGGGAAAGAGAAGTGAAGAAGGAGAACAAATGGAAGGTCTCTCTCTACCTCACAAGCTCTTGGATCCCATGGCTAAGGCTGACTTTGATGGATTTTGGGTGAGGGTAGAGGAGTAGGATAGAACCTAATTAGGGCATTTTTGGCATATATATAATAAGGATAGTGCCGAGGCTCTCAAGACATTTTTGAAGAGAAAGTTGGATCATAAAGAAGAGCCCTCATTTTGCCTTTGTTTGAAGAGGAAGAATCCTACTGGACTCATTTAAGATAGGAATGGCTAAACTTCATTGTCCTAGGAAGAATGCTAATGAAAGCAAAGGTCAAGAATATCGTGGTTTAACAGAAGTTAGTCAAAATATCGCTTTTCTCCATTGTACTATGATTGCTAGATAGCATTCCAAGCTCCTTAATAGAATTCCTATCGAACGGGAATAAAATGAGTAGTAGTGCTGCTTGCTAGAAATCTCTTTTGGAGGACAGCAGACTTCAGAAATTCTTTTTCATTATGAATTTTCTTCGATTGATGGATAACAACAATTGAGAAAACGATTTCAAAAGAAGCTTTCGAAGTGAAATGAAAGTGAATTATATCAGATGAACGCTATCCTTCAAAAGAAATAGCCTGATTTGCCTACCTATATTCATAGCATGACGAACATGAGGCAATCGTTAGATTGTAACGAAGGTTTGACTTAAATCTGACTATTTAACAAAGGAAAAAGGTGCTATTTTGCAGTGAAAGTTCTGCTAAGAAGAACCTTTTCTCCCGGCTCAGTCACATGCAACCAGGCAATCGAGTTTAGGGCCAGAAAAAGTTGGAACTAGATTGGAAAGCGGAAAGCAGGGCATCAACCCTTTTTTTTGGCACATGAGGGTGGATGTAATTCAGCGACCCAAGAGTTTCCCAACCGATTTTCCAACTGCAACTGAAAGGACCGGCTGAAGACCCTTCTTTTTTCCTTTCGAAAGCTAAGAACGGGGGATATCATAAGATAAATGTGCGACATTACCGAGGATGACAAAGGAGCGAGATACGAGATAGAGGGTGGCATAGGCATAGAACATAGCATATAAGAATGGATGTATTGTATTCCCGGGGAAACCCAGCATGACGATTAGCTTCCAGTCCGAATCCTAATCCGGTACATATTCGTAGCTATCTCCTCGCTTAGGGCGGTAGTTGAGTAAGCAAAGAATAAGTTTTCTAAAAAATTCCTTTTATAAGATCGTCGAGATTGGCTTGGTCTTCAGTGACATGATCTTCCCTTGCGTGATTTTTCTGCCTATTGAATGACTCCCCTGCATATTTATTTGATCTTCTCGATAGCCAGATAGTTTAGAAGGGTGGTCGTAGATCAGGCAAGTGCCACAGATGATTCGAGAACAGCCTACTTTGTTGCGGATGGCATACTTAAAAAAAAAGTATAATTGGCCTCTTTCACAAGGCATTCTTGCAAAGAGTCGAGCCTAAGCGGTTCAAGCCTATGTGACCAATGCTAGCATAGCCCTTTTAACGGGATTCAGCTCTATCAATTCCGATTGAAAAAAAAGATACAATCTATGAATCTGATTCACTGTCACAACCCAATAGCAGATCCGTGGGAATTGGGACTGCTTTGCTCCTTCTCTGTGCACATTCGATACATCCATCGTCACTTCTTATGTCACCGTTCGTGCCTTCCAGAACCAGAATCACTCCTGTTCTGATGCCTTCACTTACTGTCGCAGAACACCGACCAGTTCTGATCTACAACCACCCTATTTTCATTATGTTTAAAATATCTATCCACAAATTGAAGTTTAAGAGAAAGTCAAATCAAATAGAATGCCCCTACCTTTTTTACCAGTATAAAATAAGATTCATGAAAAGAGTCAGACAACAGTCAGTCCCCCTTGTTAGTAGCTAGCTATGATTTGATAGTATATGAGTAGAACTAAAATTCTAAGCGCTCCTAGCTCAGAAACCACACAAAGACAAACACATGGACGAACAGTCCAACTCATAAATCATAGACTAACAAAATAAAGCACATGGGGATATGGGACGCGTGTCTAGTTCTCATTGGAAAGGAATCAGCGGAATAGTCCTTCTGTCTCCCGCCTGACACAGTTTGACACGCGGTGATACCTGATTGGCTCCAAATCTATAGTTGTAGAAATAAGATTATTAAGTGACAAGCACGCGGGAAAAGCAAGCGTTTGATCAGATCAATCAAGAAATAGGGGTTCAGCCAAACATCTTTTTTCTAAGCAAGGACGGACGAGTGAGGATTGGCCGAGGGGAGTTCATGATGTACGTGACGTGGGTACAAATCAGCCAATAAAAAAAAGACAAGTAGAAGCCAGTGAAAGAGGAGTAGGCAGCGTACGACGAAGCCAGTGGGGTACGTAAACGGGGAAAGATCGAATGGTTTTGTACTGGTCAGCTTTGGGCTGGAGATTCACGATTGGCTGAGCGTGCTTTGGCAGCTCGTGGTGGAGCACTCTCTGACAGATTCGCTCTATTATTGGCTCCTATTCAAGAGGGAGTGATCAGGATTAAGCCGCGTGGCCATACTGAACAAAGGACTATTTTATTAACTTTTTGAGGTATCGTACTCAAATCCGTACGGGGAAAGGACAATTATTCAACGCACTAAAAGTGGATCTGGTTCACTATTAATTCAAAGCCAGGGTTGAAATGATCCTTGTTAGGAAACTAATACAAGAATTCTTACTAATAATAAAGGGTTAAGGGCCTCCAAGGCCTATAAATAGAAGCTTCTTTCAATCTCTATTTCGCAAAGGGAGACGGGACCGAACTTAGAAGTAAGAAAGAAAGAGAGTAGCCATGGATATTGCCCAAAGACTTTCGGCCATTCAACAAGAAATCCAAACCGTGGAAACCAAAAAGCTCCAACAAGAGCAAATGTTGGGGCTGATATGGGAGCATCTGCCTGCTTGCTATCGATCCAGAGATCGTAGGAAGAGTAATGCAACAGATAAGGGACCGCATTCGCGGTCTGGAAGAAAGGAAGAGGGTGCTGCTCGAAGAAGAGCAAGCACTCATTGTGCAGCCTGTCACCCCCGGTCACCGGGGAGATTAGAAGCGTGACTCTTTTTAGTTTTAGAAGGTTTAAATTAAATAAGTGTCTGTAGACGTTTGCTTTCATGTCTGGTGTTCTTTGTCTTTTTTAGTGGAGATCTACTCCGGTGCTTACTGGAGATAGACTCCTATCTATGCTAACTATCTTTGTTTGGTTTTATTTGTTATGTTTAATTAAGTTCTATGTCTTTTGTTAAATGAATATGTTGTTAGTTAACTTTGTAATGTTGTGTTTAGTTGTGTGCCTGAAAGTTGTCCATGTGTAAGCTTCCTATTGGAAGTACTCCCATGTCTAAAAAGTTTTTTGTAGTGCTGGAATGAAGAAAAAGAAAAATCTGCTCTGTTCTAGTTCATTCTCTTTCCCTATTTTGTGCAGAAAAATGTCAGATTTCAATTATTTGTGAAATCTTTTTTTTCTTGTGAATTTCTCACATATACAAGCGAAAACTACAGCCAACAGGGTGGAAGTTGTGTGTTTACAGTAACTCTCCTCTAATAGCATAGCAGAAAGCTTATATGCCTCGTTATCCTATCTTTAAGCCACTACGGTGTCGTTAAAGCGTAGTAACGAGAGTTAGATAACAAGATACTAAAACGAAATATTTAAAGTAGCACATTATTAGGATGCACCTGGATTTCTTTTTTGTTGGATTTCAGTCGAGGAAAAGAAATGAAAGGTAGAAGCATGTCTACGCGTGAAATCAATTCTAAAGTAGATTCCTTCCCTCGATCTGGTCTTCTGTAACAATCTGATCTTTCCATTATATTTTTCTATTTTCTTGGGGATCCTAGGTGGGGAAATCTCAATAGCCAAGTGGTGCAGGACAAGTGCCTTAGCCACTTGGCTACGGTTCCGGCCCAAAATAATGAAATATATTTAAATTGACCAAGCCTGAATGGGCTGCTCCTGCTCTTAGTCCCCAGGGAAAATGCGGTTACAAAGAGATGCTGCTTCACCTGGGTTGGGCTCCTAGCTCGTGGGTACCGCTCATTTCATTGTTGGAAGTTTATATTCTTTAGATTCCATGGTTATTAGTTGTTTTGGAGACTCCACCAGTTAGAGTAGCCATTCCTTAATTAATAGTAGTTGGCAAGGTCTCTTTCGTTTTGTCCCTCGGTGGGATCATCCTTGTCGGTTTTTACTTAGCCATTCCTGGGAGTCGTAACGAGACCGCAGAGGAAGTCACGAGACCCGCCCTCCGGGATAGAAGAAATCCTAAGTGGCTTCTTATGGCTTTGGGGTATCTGAACCCAGTTGTTTAATTCCTTTTCATAATAGTATGCCTCTATCAATAGAAATTCCGGTTGTTTGAATAAGCTATTAAGGTGTCGAGGACAGACGTAGATGCCCAGAAGGAGTTGTGAGGGAGAACTCCGATTGTTGACGATTTTCAACAGACGAGATCAGATCGTAGAATAGAGAAGGATTTTCTGCCGCTACTGAATCAGAAGTAGCTGCTTAGGTTTCATATAGTTGAATAGGAAAAAGAATCCGCAATTAGTGCACATGAAAAAAAGAGGTTCCCGTGAATCAGATCTGGGCTGTTCGGGAGAGTTGTGCAAGAGGTAGTGAAACTAGTCGAAAGTTGAAGCGGTTGGCAAGGTCCCAAAGAAGCATTTTACGATTCTCCGATCTATGTCATATTCAAAATTCACCGACATTAACCTCCGAAGACATGATCCATAGTAAAGAAGTAGACATGGTACGAATGGGATTGAGAAGGAGCTCTTCCCTTTGTAGGGTGCATGCATTGAACACCATGTTGGCTCTTTCATCTGCGCTGGGGAAGGAAAGCAAGGAACTGATACGCAAAACTGATTGGCAAGCAAAGCACAACGTCCGATCTTGCTTCAATAGGCTTTCTTCCTCTATGTCGGCCTGTCGAGTTCCCTATGTTTTAAGTAAGTCAAAGCAGTTCAAGCCAAAATGCTACACTCCTTAGTCTGGGATTGATCCTACTAGCCTTAGTTCTTTTCTATATATTCTATTCTTCCTCAACTGATGCACTAGAAGGAAAGACTCCATGGGTTAAGGCATGCTTATTTGCTTGTTGTCTTACTTGCCTGGGCATTCTTTATTCTAGAACCGATAGCACGTGTGTAGTATAACAGAGTATACTAGGGGGTACGAGGCTTTAGCTGCTTTCACTTACTTTATGAGATTCTTCTTCTGTATCAACTCTGGATTACTAACTACTGGAAAGAGGGTTTTGTCTTGGGGCACCCTGTCTCTAAAAGGGTCTAGAGGTTGACTGGGCCAAGACTTCTGTGATTGAGTAGCTTCCCCCACCTACTTATCGTTCCTTTCCCTGTCCTCTCGGCATAACCGGTCTTCGCTTTTCCTGTTCACGACTCCGACCTTCTTTTATCTTGCTAACGTCTTCACTTGAAATGAAAGAAAGCAAGGAGAGCCAACAACGGTTAGAAAGCGCTAGCGGTCTGACTTAGCTTAGGTGTCGTGCCCCATTATATATAAAAAAAGGTACCAAGCTGGAGATCCAGTTAAAGGGCAGGCTTTTGGTCTTCGGCTACTGACTGGCTGAAAATCGTTGATGCCAAATCAAAAATAATTCCCTAATTACTAAACTAGTATAGTCAGTAAGTCGGGATCGAACCCTAGAGACACTTGTATTCTAAGCAGTATTATTATCAACTCAGAAAGGTAACAAAAAGGGGGATTTTGGTTATTAAACTAATACTAATGAATTGAAACAAACAAAGCAAGTAATCAAACAAGGAAAAGATTGGATTTTTATCAAGTTAAAGGAAAGCAATCCTAATCAAGTATCCACTTTTCTTCCTCAAGTTATTGATCCTAGATTCAAACAAGTTATTTCTTTCAGTTATTCCTATCCTGATCAGAATTATAACATGGCAACGAGACATGCAACTTAACATCCAAACAATTCATGAAACGATCATAAATAATAAGGATATTAGCATTAAGAATAAGGATAAACAGGATACATGCAATTGAATTCCAACGAGTCAAACAATTAACATGCATTCAAATCTCTTCTCAATTATTTTAGTCCAACGAGTCCTAAATCATTTGAGTTACTACAAAGATCAGGCTTTGCTACGAGAAAACCTAGATCTAGCAATAGATAATATCAATTCCAACAAGGTGATCAATCAAGTAGAAATCAATATAATCAATATAAATTACGCACAAGAGAATTGAAATAACCTATAGAAATAAACCTGAATAGACGAATCTCACAACAACTTGAGTCTGAAAAGCTTCAACTTGAATAGAATTTAGGGAGTTTAGTTCTCCATAAGAGAGAAAAACACAAAGTCTGAAATTAGGTCTAAGAGAATACCAACCAAAGGCTGAAAATTAGGTCTAAATAGTCTCACATACACGGAATAAAAAGATAAAAGAAAACAAATATAAAAGATAAATAGATAGATAAAATGCCGCCTCGGTTTTCGATGTTGTAGAAAACCGCGATCGCGGTGAGTAATGGCCGCGATCGCGGCCCTGCTTTTGACAGCATTGCAGCGTTGTTTTCGGAAGATGTTTTGACCACCTTAGAGTGGGAATTTCGACTCGGAGTAAAAATATGAATTGTAGCTCTTTGAGTTAGCTTTCCAATGATACCTAATTAAGCTTCATCCGACCACCGTATCTCCCGAACGAAGCGTCACAAGAAAGTGGTGTCGAAACATCAACTCCAATGCATTGCCCGGTTTTAAGCGTTCTTTTCCACAACCTCTTGGGCCTTAATGATCATCAGAAATGACTTGAATATCCTTGGAAAAGACACTTGAATATCTCCAATCTTGAATCCTTCAACTTAACCAATCCTTGCTCCTCAAAACGACCTAAAAACACAAAAGTGCAAGAGTAGACACCGAAATGCAAAAACTACAAAAACTAAGCAAAATGCATGCAACTACCTAAGATTTATACATAAATATGCCCTAAAACTAACACCTAAATGCATGCTATCAGCTACCAATCCACTCCACTCATAAATAAATAGATCAGTAGTTGAGGAATGTATGCTTGCTTTCTTGCTTTACTGCTTTAGTGTCTTGCTAGCTCTTCCATTTTGCATAGTGAAGGTTGATAGTTACTAATGTAGGCATTCTTTTATTTTACAATCCGACGGAAGTTGATAGGACTGTGTTGACTGAAGCTTGAGGTGCCTAGCGCTCTTTGCAATTGAATCAGAACTAGAATCCCCTTGCTTATCCGGGTCTGAGGGTTCAAATGCAAGAGAAGGAGCTGCTCTCTTTGCGGTGAATCCAATAGTTACGATATCCCCGCACAGATGTTCTCGAATGCACCGTTCTCTTTGTTAGAAATCCCTCTTGCTGCTTGAAAAGGAGCTCATGACATAAATTGACACTATTCAATGTCTCGAGTAGGCCAATTGCCTTTCTTACCTTTGCTGGTGCTTGAGTTGGATTGGATGAGGATTGAGGATTAGCAATGATTCTCCAGCAATTTTTAGGTTTTACCTGGCAAGTCTAACTAGATCTTTATCTCTTGCTTGCTTTCATTCTTTTCAGCAACTCGCCAGACTCGAACTGGCAGGGCTCTGATCAAGCCTATTTTTCCGACAATAGAGTTGCTTTTGGTACGCAGTTCGAGAGGCTGAAATTGAAGCCTTCCTACATCTGCGGGCAGACCGCTTAAAGGAATCCTCTATCCGGACTCCCCCTAGAACCTCTGTCTGGTCTAGGGACTACTTTAAGCTTGACCGACCTTTTCGTAGTGACTTCGAATCTTGATCGTAGACCAGCCTCCCCCCTTTTCTCATTTTGTTTGAAGCGGGCCAAATAAAGAATGAAATGCAGAAATAGGGGAAGGTATTGTAAATTTTTTTTTTATTTAAGGGCTGCTCGCTCTACCGAAGTACCAAAGGCTTTTGAGGCTTACACCTCTTAGACGACCTAAAAAAAGCTTTCAGTAGCGCCCTTAAAATCTAAGCCTTTTGAAGTGCCAGTAGTTGTAGTTGTGGCCACACCAACCCTTTCGTTCTTATCGCTCCGGGTTCCGATCTATATGACCTCCGGACGGTACAAAGTACACCTCTTCCGTAGAGGCAGGTAATAACCCAACCTTTAAGAGTTTGTTCAACGGGGGAGCCCTCTTATCTATCAATGGAAAGATCTCCGTGCGTGACTGATGTTCGCATTTTTGGTATAGTTTTTGATAGGTTTTCTTTGTTTATTAGGATTAATTGTGTCTAGTTTAGGTTTAGTTTTAAGTGTTTTAGTTAGTTTTGCATAAATCTATGAAAAGGGTGGAATCTACGCTATTTTGTGTATTTTGCAGGTTTTAGCGAGGAAAGGAGCTAAATGGAGCTAAATTTGGAGCATCACAGTGAAGGACAAGAAAGTGCAAGATTTAAGAAGTCAAGGCTCAAGAATACGAGAGGAGGTGTTGAAGAAAACAAAACCCCAGGCTTGTTAACGAGGCTGTAAAGGGTCGTTAACGAGGCCACGAAGAAGAAGATTTCGGAGTATTATTTTATTATTCACCGATCCTGAGCGGAAATTTATTTCCGTATCGGTTGAGTATCTTTTTAGAATCTTTATGGGTTATTAGAATATGTATTTTAGGGTTTAATATCTTTCTAGATTTTATTTCTATCTTTTAGAGATTGTTTCTATCTTTTTAGGAAAGTTTTTATCTTTTAGCCTTTTTAGTTTTTTAGGATTTTCTAGTATAAATACCCTTCTATCTAGCATAGAAAAGGGGAGGCTTAATTTTGGAGTAGAATTTTAGAGCTAGTTTTGGAGGAGATTTGGAGGAAGGCCGAAGGATCGGAAGTCGGTAACGAGGTTCGGTGACGACGGTTTCCGAGGTTCGTTGATCGAGTGTGTTCGGTGATTGTTTTGTTTTGGTTTTCTTCTGATTCTCTGTAAGACGATATTTTTGTTATTAATTAAAGTTTGAGTCTTGTTTCAATGTTTGTTTTTATTGAAGTTTTTAATTTCTTAATCATGAGTAGTGAGTAGTCTATTTTTCTAGGGTCGGGGTTAAGCCCGACATAGTTGAGCATGTTTGATGAAGTAAGATAGTGTTTTGAATGCCTTTTATTTTTATTGAGATTGTTTGTTGTGCTTAATACCGAAACGGGAGTTGAGGTAATTTGAGTTTTAACTTGATTGAAAGAGAAAGTTAGTAACTTGAAGGTTGATATTGTTTGAAAACGGAAGTTTCAAGCTTTAGATCCAAAACAAGCAATTGAGTGAGTTAGTTTATGAAAATAGATTAATTTACTTGTCAAGTCAGTGAAAGTTGATGACTCTATCTATTTAAAGGCATGATCTTATCTTCTTACGAATTCTTATGCTTGGCTATGTTGTGGTGTCCCTTATCCTAGATATTTGTTTTATTGAATTATTTCTGATAAATCTTCGTTGTTGAATGCTTGCTTCGGTACCGTATTAATTAGAATTTTATTAGGTCGTTAATTGGTATTTTTGTGTTCGGTGATTCGGTAACGATCCTGACAAGGTCGTTACCGAGGCATCTCGTGAGTGATTGTGTTTGATTTTATTTGATTTTTATTAGATTGATAGACAAACAACCTTGCTTCCTGTGGAACGATCCTGACTCCACTGTACTCAGCGGGGTCTTGACTTACAAATTTATTTGTTGGCCGAGAAACCCTCTCAACAAATTGGCGCCGTTGCCGGGGATCGAACCCGGGTCACCCGCGTGACAGGCGGGAATACTTACCACTATACTACAACGACCCCGCTGTCGGGGAAGCAACGAGTTGTTAGTTTATCTTTGGGATCGGGACTAACCCGACCCCGTTTTTGTATTTAATTTTTGTTTTCTTTGTTTGTTTTCTCAGTGTATGCCGGTAGGACGAAGAAGGCTTCAGTTTGATAGCTCCAGTTATTACTCAGAACCCGAACGTTCCCTGCACCGACGACTCCGAGAAAACCGAGCCATGGCCACAGCTGAAGAGATGGCTCGAGAGTTAGAGATCCTCCGGACCCAGATGGAGGCACTAAAAGCCGAGAAGGACGACGCTGATGCAGACAAGGCTCGACTGCAAGAAGAGCTAAACGCCTATCCAAGGAATGCCAAGCAATACATGCATCCGGAACTGAGGGTGCCAGAATCTCCTATTGTGCTTCCTGCGATAGAGAAACCTTTTGAGATCAAGTCTCAATTTATATCCTTGATACGGGCTCAGTTTGAAGGGAAACCTGCTGAGTGCCCTATGGAGCATATTAGAAATTTTCTTGATTTATGTGACACCATAGCTGCTGAAGGTGTCTCACTAGAATATGTTCTGTTGAAAGCTTTTAGATGGTCACTTACTGGAAAGGCCCTGAACTGGTTAGAGAGCCTACCTTCTAAGTCTATCAGGACTTGGAAAGCTTTGTATGATCAATTTCTTACAAAGTTTTTCCCTCCTGCTAAGACAACGGAGTTAAGGAAACGTATCACCTCTTATCACCAGTTGCCTAATGAGACATTTGTTGAAACATGGGAAAGATTTAAAGAGATGCTTAGACAATGCCCTACTCATGGGCAACCTTTATATGTATTGCAAGTAATCTTTTTCCAGGGTATCAACGCAGAGACCAAGAATCGCATCAACACGCATACTGTGTGCGGTTTTATAGAGATGAACCCGACAGAGGCGTGGGAACTGTTGGACAAGCTGGCAAATTACGATGCTATGTACGGAACCCAGCAGGCTCCACAAACTCAAAAACGTCTCTATGTGCCCAATCGAGATGAAGTTGACCCCGATGTTAAAAATCAATTCTTACAAGATGAGGTCAACCGTTTGAGGAAACAGGTAAGTTTTCTGAAATCCTCTCAATCATGTCAAGAATGTGGTTCTTCTGCGCATAGTACTTCTGCTTGCACTAACATTGAGCAGGTTAGAACCGCTGAGACGATAGCTGAGATGAATTACATGAGAGGACCCTACAGGAACCAACCTAATTATAATGACAGGTCGAACAACTATCAATCATGGGGCAATCAAAATACAAATCATAATTACACAGGGCCCCCGCAAGATAGACGACCTGCACCATATCGACCTCCAGGCCATCAGGAGACACCATCATGGGTTCAGGAGATTAAAGAGAGCATCAACGGATTGGATAAAAGATGGGGAGAGTTCGATATTTGGAAGAGGAGTGTTGATTCCCAACTAGGAGACCTTGTTGCACGGATCCCAAGACCACAAGGGCAACTCCCGGGTCGTCCCGAAGAGAACCCTAGAGGCCAAATAGCAGCGATACACCTTAGAAGCGGGAAGACACTACCGGAGAGAGTTCAAGCTGAAGAGAAGGAGGAACAAGATCTCGCCAGCCAGCTCGTTAACGAGCCAGCGAGAGCTAGTACCGAACCTACAAGCCAGGATGACGAGGCTCCGAGGATTCCTAACGAGCCCAGCCCAGGTAAGTTTTCTAAACCGAGCCCTCCTCTCAATCCCAGGGTAGTTAACGACCCCACCAGGGTCGGTAACGACCCGCCGAGGACACCGAACGACCCTAGTGTCGACCCGGTGCTCTCACCTCTCGAGCCTAACTTGGTTCCGAGAATGGTGAAAACTCTTCTATTTCCAACTAAGAAATCTATGGACTCTACTGAGAGTAAGTTCAAGCGTTTCGTTAAGATTCTTCAGGGCATTAATATTTCCATCCCATTCGCTGAGGCCCTAAGCGAAATGCCGGCTTACACAAAATTCTTGAAAGATATTCTTAGCAGGAAAAGATCTATTACAGAACTGCAGGATGAGGTCAGATCCATAGCTCTTCCAGAAAAGCTTGGAGATCCTGGGAGGTTTGCAATCACAATCGGCATAGGCAACCACAAGTTCAAAGCTTTATGCGATCTTGGTGCCAGTGCTAGTCTTGTTCCACTCTCAATCTGGTCTAAAGCAAATATGGGACCACTGGAACCAGTAGACATGAATCTGTACATGGCAGATGGGTCAAGTGTCAAAGCAACAGGAGTAGTGGACGATTACCCTATTCAAGTCGGGAAATTCTTTATACCGAATGATTTTATTGTCCTTGATATGCCGGAAGACCCTCATGTCCCCATAATTCTCGGGCGACCATTCTTAGCCACAGCAGGAGCAAGAGTTGATGTGCGTAAGGGACTCCTCACTTTTGATATAGGAGAGGAACGGGTGGAATTCAATTTAGATCAAAAAGCCAACGACCCAATTGGAGTGGCACAACTAGAGTTGACTCAACCCGAACTCGACACCACAGTCCCTACCAAGCCACATCTGTCGATCACTGATGCTCCCATGCACAAAGGCCATACTACAGAGGTTACAGAAAAGTCCAAACCACCTTGGCTTTCGGACTACACCAATAACCCAGGGATATCAAGCTTACTGATGGAAGAAGAAGGTCCTAATTTAGCAATTCAAGTGCACAGAGGCAGTAAAGCTACAGGCAAGGTATCTCAAGACCCTAACATGGCCAGACATGAACCACCATGAGACTAGCAAGAGAGCTCGTCGGGCTAACGACGTTAAACATAGCGCTTACGGGAGGCAACCCGCTTTTTAGAATAGGTTTAGTTTTTATTTTATTTTTATTTTTATTTTAGATTATTTCCTAGCTTTATTTTATTTTTAGTTTTTAGTTTTAAAATAGGATAGAAATAAGATTTTTGAGCTAACAAGATTTCAGGAAAAAAGGGGTCGAAAATTCACTCAAGGAGGCTACGGTGGCTCGTTAACGACCCACCCAGGGTCGTTAACGACCCAGTTCGGACGACCCGATTCGTCACAATACGGGGCAGGTAAGTAATTCTAACCTAGTCAATTTTTCTAACCCTAGCCGCCACCCCCCTCTATCCTTACCCCTCCTATAAAAACCCTTCTACCCCTCCTAAAATTCTACCACAATCTCTCCCACATTCACTCTCAAACCCAAAACTCTCTCAATCCCTTTCCCTTCTCTCCCACCGAGTCGGAAATCCCACGCTAACGACCACCGGAGACGCCATCGTTACCGGAGTTCGAAAGCCATTCACCGTCGACGACGAGCTCGTTAACCACCCCGATTCCGACCCTTGTCCTTTTAATTCTCGGTTCTCCGGTATGATTTCTAAACCCTTGCTTGAATTTGCATGATTGATTATCTATAGGGTTAAATTTCATATCTTGAATCATGATTTTAGGGAGATCGATGAGCATGCTTAAATTCCGTTCTAAAAATTCTTGATTGTGCTTAGTTGTTCATGTTTTAGGTAAGTTTATTCATGTTAGATTAGCTATTGTAACCCTTTAGTTAAGAAAGCATGAATTTTTCTTGTTCTAGATCTAAAAGTTCGAACTTTGCATGTCAAAATTCCGGGAAATTTTTAGCATGTTAGGGATGGGTAATTGAGTAAGTATGGGGTGCTTTTACCCAATGAGGGAATTGTGGAGAATAATAGAAGATTGCATGCTTGATTTGTGCTGAATTAGAGGTAGATTTAATTTCGGAAATTTCTGGTTTTGCTCTCGGCGGGTCGTTAACGACCCACCCAGGCTCGTTAACGACCTTGCACTTCATAGATGATCGATCCGAGCCCAGACCCGTGAACAACCCAATTGGGTAGTTTATGAATAATTCCGATGTTAATTTTGAGACCAAGTATGGGGTCTCGTACCTATTATTTTTGAGTGGATCTTATCTTGGAAAATATTTGATTATTTTGTAGGATCCATGGCTAGTTCAAGCAGACCCGTTACCCGAGCCCAGAAGAAGAGGAGGAACCACAGGTCTCCATCTCCACCCCGGGTGGATGATGTGATTTTGAGCAGTCAGAGCCAAGTACGGCGCTACCGGGATTTTATGGAGAAGGACCATTACACCCGATGGTTCTCGAAGTCTAGCGCCGTCTCTAAGGGCATCTACACGGATGTCAAGGACGCCTTCATCATCCTTGGGGCCGCACACTTATTGAAGCAAGAGAGCTTGCCACATTATCCGGCCCTCACGTCCGAGTTCTTAGCCACCTTGGAGACCAACTTCTCGTCGAAGATCTCGGCGGGACGCATTCGGTTCCGACTCGGTAACGAGGACCGTGACTTCACCATGGCGGAGTTCAATGCAATCTTGGAGCTCCCAAACCCATCTAGAGACTATAGCTTGAAGGACTACCGAGTGACCCGCACTTGGAGCTACATCACCGGAGAGGTTCAATCCTCCACCGCGGCGCTATCCGGGGCAAACATAGTCAACCCCATCTTCCGGATTATCTTGAGAGTCCTCGCCGCAACATTTTGGCCGAAGAAGGAGTTGAACCGGCCTACAAGAACGGAGGTCGCTTGCTTCCGCACCATCCTCTTCGAGGAGCCCGGCCCCTTGAAATTGGGGTACGAATGGCTCTACTATGTCGAGAAGTCCCACAAGTCCAAGGAGATGTGGTGTGGCAATTTGGTTAGCCTCTTGGCTAAAAATCTTGGAGTGGATCTCACCCGCTACACACCGGCACACGCTCAACTCCTCAACAAGAACTATTGGTATAGTGCCGGGATTTTCGTGCAAGCCGAGGGAGGCTACAAAGTGAAGGTTCGAGATCAAGTCGTCATACCTTCCCTCGACATGTACGAGCTACTCTACGTACCGAATTGGTACGAAGTGTGGACGGGCCAGCCTTACCCATTGGAGCCAAAACCGGAGGATGAGCTCTCGCTTCGACCATGTCACACCCGGTTTGAGCGAGACGATGTGGACGAATATGAAGAAGAAGATGAGCAAGAGGATACCGAGGTCGTACGCAATGACACCGAGGAAGCTGACACCGAGGGCGGCACTGAGGAGCTCAACTTTACAGAAGAAGACATGGAGAAGGAGGAATTAGGAGGCAACATCTTCGTCGACGAGCCAACCAGGGTCGTTAACGACCATTTCCAGCCACCACCTAACACTGTTAACGAGGCAACCAGCTTTGTTAACGAGGTGCCGCAATGTCCTGTCGACCCTCCACCAGCTCCTGTCGACCCTCATGCATATGGCTTAATGCCTTACAACCCGGTGATGTATCAAGACCATTTCCAGCCTCACTACCACCACCTCCTCAGCCCGAGTACGCAGAATCGAGCATACCACCACCATGGGCCGAGGATCTTTCTGCACGGATGCAGCAGCTTCACCTTCAGACCGATCACATTCATCGGAGTATGGATAGATGGGAAACCGTCTACTCCGCTCGCATGTCAATGGAGGACGAGCGGCAACGTCAGAGAGAGGCGGAGGATGCTGAGCGTTGGAGGACGATGTATGACTTCATGGGGAACTTTGAGCACTACTTTCCTCCATCGAACCGTTGATCAAGCTCAAGATGAAGTTTCTTTTCCTTGTTTCCACTTTTGTAAGTTTTATGTCTTTCTTTTGCTTTTTAATTTTTTTTTTGTTTTCTTTTCTATTTCTTTTCCCTCTTCTTGTTATTTTTCTTACAGTGGGGACACTGTAATTTTAAGTATGGGGTGGGAGAAAGTAGAAAAATTATGTCCTAGGTGTCTTTGTGCAGTTGTTATTTCTTTTAAATTGAAAAAAAAATCGAAAAAAAAACCAAAAAAATTGAAAATTTTGAAAAATCCAAAAAGAGTTTAGAATTGATAGATATTCCTCCTTAAAGTTCTATGATAGCAATCACCTTGATCATATAATTCCTTGCAAACATGTCTTTGAAAGTATAGCCGGATTCTTAAAAATTGAAATTATTGTTTTTTAGAAGAGAATAGCATTAGATGAAATTGAGCACATATACTTTATAGCATAGATGATGCAATCCAACAAAATCTACCTTGTGAAAAATTTTTGGCCTTATAGGGAGAACATTTATAAATCCCTCTTCTTTTTTGTGTGATTTACTCTCCTTATGCATATTATCTCTTGGAATTGTGATGGTTATCTATTTCTTAAGACCCTTATAAGATTTTTAGTTCATTACTTGTGAAGATCATATGATAGAGAACTTATTTTTATGAGCCCTATTATCCCCTATCTACCTTTACATTATTCCTTCTTTTGATAACCAATTTTAGCCTGAAACCTTTTATTTTTAGCTCCACAAAAATTGTTCCCTAGCCGAGATAAGCTTGACCCTATCCGGGAATTAGGACTTAGATTGGAGAGGTAAAGTTTTGTGTTTTGTTGAAAAAAAAAAGAGTTTCTATTTGCTTGAATTAAAGGGTATTTGGGAAGGGTAGATTTGGAAGTCTCTTGTTATTACATGTAAGAAAGGTCTCTTGATAAAAAGATGCACAATTAAGTGTTAAAGGGAAGAAATATATACGGTGGATCGTTAACGACCCGGATGTGGGTTCGTTAACGAGGCAGCGAAGAAAAAAAAGAAAGAAAGAAGAAGAAAAAAAATAAAAAAAAAGAAAGAAAGAAAGAGGAATAGTTGAGGTGTATTTGTGTTTAAAAATAATATCAAGAGATTCTTTTATTTTTGGTTATGAGACTTTCTAGGATGATAAATGGGTGAGTGAAAATAAAGTGTGCATAATATGAGAGTGAGTTTGGTTATCTTATATGAGAGTTTTGATGTTATGTGTGAGTTTTTAGGAGTCTTTGATTCCCGAATATTATTAGCACCACATAACCAAAATATTTTCCACGCCCTATTGTTATTACCAAGCCCCATTACAACCCGGCCGAATGGAAGCTTCTATGAAGTTTTTCATTGAGCCTAAGTTCTCTTGATGATTCTTTGCTTGTTTTGACAAATCTTGGGTGGAGAGTATTGGTGATATAAGTTCCAATTTCTATGAGTTTTTGTATATAGGATGAGTTGAGAGATTGAAATTATAAACCCAAACACATGAGAGTTGAGCGAAACACATTATATCCCTTGAGAGGTTGGATTGTATTATTTTATGTCTATTTAAGTGCACATATGTGTGAGGATGTTAATAGTCTTTTGCTATAATTTTCTTATGTGTAGATATTGCTTTTTGAAGATGGCTATGTCTTGATAAGCATGATTTGTTTTGGTTTTGGTTAATATCTTGATTATTGCTTGAGGACAAGCAAGTCTAAGTATGGGGTATTTTGATGTTCGCATTTTTGGTATAGTTTTTGATAGGTTTTCTTTGTTTATTAAGATTAATTTTGTCTAGTTTAGGTTTAGTTTTAAGTGTTTTTAGTTAGTTTTGCATAAATCTATGAAAAGGGTGGAATCTACGCTATTTTGTGTATTTTGCAGGTTTTAGCGAGGAAAGGAGCTAAATGGAGCTAAATTTGGAGCATCACAGTGAAGGACGGGAAAGTACAAGATTTAAGAAGTCAAGGCTCAAGAATACGAGAGGAGGTGTTGAAGAAAACAAAACCCCAGGCTCGTTAACGAGGCTGTGAAGGGTCGTTAACGAGGCCACGAAGAAGAAGATTTCGGAGTATTATTTTATTATTCACCGATCCTGAGCGGGAATTTATTTCCGTATCGGTTAAGTATCTTTTTAGAATCTTTATGGGTTATTAGAATATGTATTTTAGGGTTTAATATCTTTCTAGATTTTATTTCTATCTTTTAGAGATTGTTTCTATCTTTTTAGGAAAGTTTTTATCTTTTAGCCTTTTTAGTTTTTTAGGATTTTCTAGTATAAATACCCTTCTATCTAGCATAGAAAAGGGGAGGCTTAATTTTGGAGTAGAATTTTAGAGCTAGTTTTGGAGGAGATTTGGAGGAAGGCCGAAGGATCGGAAGTCGGTAACGAGGTTCGGTGACGACGGTTTCCGAGGTTCGTTGATCGAGTGTGTTCGGTGATTGTTTTGGTTTGGTTTTCTTCTGATTCTCTGTAAGACGATATTTTTGTTATTAATTAAAGTTTGAGTCTTGTTTCAATGTTTGTTTTTATTGAAGTTTTTAATTTCTTAATCATAAGTAGTGAGTAGTCTATTTTTCTAGGGTCGGGGTTAAGCCCGGCATAGTTGAGCATGTTTGATGAAGTAAGATAGTGTTTTGAATGCCTTTTATTTTTATTGAGATTGTTTGTTGTGCTTAATACCGAAACGGGAGTTGAGGTAATTTGAGTTTTAACTTGATTGAAAGAGAAAGTTAGTAACTTGAAGGTTGATATTGTTTGAAAACGGAAGTTTCAAGCTTTAGATCCAAAACAAGCAATTGAGTGAGTTAGTTTATGAAAATAGATTAATTTACTTGTCAAGTCAATGAAAGTTGATGACTCTATCTATTTAAAGGCATGATCTTATCTTCTTATGAATTCTTATGCTTGGCTATGTTGTGGTGTCCCTTATCCTAGATATTTGTTTTATTGAATTATTTCTGATAAATCTTCGTTGCTGAATGCTTGCTTCGGTACCGAGTATTAATTAGAATTTTATTAGGTCGTTAATTGGTATTTTTGTGTTCGGTGATTCGGTAACGATCCTGACAAGGTCGTTACCGAGGCATCTCGTGAGTGATTGTGTTTGATTTTATTTGATTTTTATTAGATTGATAGACAAACAACCTTGCTTCCTGTGGAACGATCCTGACTCCACTGTACTCAGCGGGGTCTTGACTTACAAATTTATTTGTTGGCCGAGAAACCCTCTCAACAGTGACGCGATAAGGTTCTAAGAGAATTGAGACTCCCTCCACGGTCCCACGAAGATCTCTACGTACTTGCCCAGTCCAGGACAACTGAGATCTTCCGTTTTGTGTGGGTGAAAGCAGCTCAAACAAAGAAAAGTCTGGTCTGATCTGAATTCAGGCACGACCCGCCCGTCTGCTGCTAGGTCCGGGAATGGTGCCAGGCGAGGGCGTCGCTATGCCCCGCTGCTCTGCTGCGGCCGTCCCCCGGACTATGCAAAAGAATCGAGGAATAAAAACGATAGTGGTTCCCCCCCTAGCCTTTGGTGATTGACCAAACAAATAGGCCTAGATCTATGCCCCTTAATGAATCGAATGGTCTTTCGACCTTCGTTTGATTCCGGCGGCCGGCATAGATCTCATGAGACCCGCCCACTATTACTACGGGAAAAGCCCTGCCCTTTTCCTTCGCTACTAGGAGAGTAAGCAACTTCTATTAGCGCCGGACCTTGAGTCGAATTGATCGTGTCATGTGCAACGTCCATCAATGATGGTTCATTAATGTCCATTGATTTAGACTCCTTCTCTCTTCCCAACTACGAAGAGGTTTGGTTAAAACCAAGAACGGAAACGGAAGCCTTTCGATTCACTCCCCATTCTCTCTTAAATAAAGCTCGCCAAGGCGACCTGGGCAGGTCGGCCGGGTCTTTCCCTGTTGTTCTGTTCCCGCCACGAGAAAGACACACGGAAGAAATATGCTCAGCGCGCAGAAGACCCGTTGAGAGTTTCTGCTGTCTCGGTAGGGAACTGTACGATCTTTTCCCCTATTGTATTGAATCAATAAAAAAGAGGTCAGTTCTACGGCCTCCTATTGTTTGATCCAATATTGACCGGGGACGAGCCCAGACTTCCATAGGTCCTTGGTTTGACCTCCTTAACAGGAGGTCACCTTGCTTTCTTAAAAGCAGAGCGGGGCCAATTTCTCGTACTTGCTCAGTTCCTTTCGTCGAGTGCTCTGCCCGGTTCACTGGGCTCTTAGCCTACCAAGCACTTGCCCGCTGCTCCTGTTGCCCGCTTGGCGGGCGGAGCGCTCGTTATCCTTACTCTTACTGTTCTCTCTGTTGGGGCCCCCTCCCATTGCTCTAGCCATAAGCTATGGCAGCTCCAGCTCGCAACCGCCCTGCGAGGCCAGAGTGGGCTCAGCAGTCAACCTCCATTCGAATTACGTTAGGGGGTCTTTCGCTTTTGCCAGATCTAGAGAGATACTACGAGTCCTCCATCCCAGATTCTATCGCCGCGGCCATCTGGTTCACCGGTACTACCAAAAAGTCTCATGCTTACGTTACTGTTATTGATTGTTTTATTATCTTGGACCACGAAGACTCCGGTCGTGCTTCTGGTTTCTATTCTCATCATCATATGATGTCCATCAATCCTCGTGCTCTGCCATAAGAACTTGGAGTCCGTATCATGGTGAAGGTAAGGTAACGCTGTGATTCTTGCTCAAAAAACAGACCGAACACGTTCGAGTTATCGCCTCGTTCGACCTGGAAGCATTCATGAGTCGCCCGTTCAACTGTCCCTCGGAGACAGGGTCGAGAAGTACCATGCATGGTTGCCCTCCGTCCTTTATTTCTCTCAGTCCCACCCAACAAGATACGGCTCAGCCAAAAAAGGTGAGCGCCCCTGCGCGAGCCGAGCCTTATTTTATTAGTAAAGTCAAGTCCCTAAAGACTAAATAAATGGATCAAAAAAGGGGGGACTTCTGCAACGGGCTATGCCACCCAAACCAACTGAGGGAAGTCGCATCCGTCCCATCGCAAGCACCTACAATATCATGATCACATTGGTTTACCCTTTTTTCTTTGGTAGTTTAACGGACGGTCGCCCCTCCAACAAGAAAAGGTATAAATATGAAAACTTCTCTGCCATTTGGATCGGAGAATTTATGGAGGAAATCGGGTTTTAAATTTCCAGAAACCGCACGATTATATAGCCAAAGGGAATACGCCCCACCTAAAATCATCCCAAGCGCGGCTAATGTGGCTACTAAGCTATTTCTTTGGAAAGCTCCTACTAAGATAAGAAATTCCCCGATAAAGCTGCTAGTACCAGGTGAACTCATATTGGCCAAAGTGAAAGAGAAGAAAATGGTAGAGAGATTCGGCATGGTGCTCACTGAACCTCTGTAATATCTAACAAGTCGAGTCTTATGTCGGTCATATAGAACACCAACACATAGAAAAAGGGATGAAGAAACCAGTCCATGACTTGACATCGGTAGAATGCTACCTCCAATTCCATGTATGTTCGATAGAGCCAAAGCTTCCCCCGCCCCCACTGATCGGAGTACGCCGATTACCCTCCGAACCGTACATGATAGTTACCGCCTATCATACGGCTTTCTAACTTCACTTCTTTTTCTGGTCGTTCCGCTCTGTCTATCGATGGGTAGTATAAGAGATCTGTAACCTCCCGAAATAATTTACATAAGGCTTCCTGCTTCCTACCCATAGTTAGCATGTATCTCCTCGGGTCATACTTAAGTATCATATCGTAGGCTCCCACCCCAACTCTATCTTCCTTATCAGTGAACCGGAACATAGTGCATAGGTACTATTCGATGCAGCGGAGACGAGACGACGTGACATACTACGATCACGTACAGAAGTGCTGCCATTCGGCTCAACAATATGGAACTTCTCAACTTCGTTGCCTTTATGGAGTCCTATCGGGATAGGTAGGCCCCAGCCTTTCCCCTTTCCCGAGAAGGGGCCGGGCTGTCTTTCCCCAGCGGCCGCCCAGTGGCGGCAGAAAACGAACTCGGGTGGGCTCTGCGCGGTTCGCCTTTTCTTGTGTTGAGAGCTTCTCATTCTCTTATAGAAGCTCGCGTCCACGTCGGGGACGGGTAAAGCCCAGCGAAGCAGCAGGGAGCACTGAGCAATGGAGGGGATGAGGTAATTCATTCCCATGGGTTGGACCACGGCAGGAGAAGGGCAGCGTCCTCGTTTTCGGACCGGAACAAGAAACGGAAGCTAGTCGTTGGAAGGAAGACAAGGCTCGTAGAGTGCGACTCCACAAAAGAGCCTTACTCTATAGGGACGCTAGCGCGCTACAACTAGCACTTTTCAGCCAGCTGAAAAAGGGATGCGCGTTAGGGCAACGGCTTTCAAGCTTTACTAATAGGGCTTTATAGAGAGAGGCTCGCTTCGCTTTTGTTGCGGAGCTCGCTGCCTTCCCGCCCCTGCTTAGCGTTCTACTTGTGATCTTGGATGCAGTGGAGGATTTTGATAAATGCGCTCGGCCTAACGGCCGCCTCCCTCCATAAGACCCTCTTTCCCCTCCCCTCGAGAAAAAAAAAGGAGAGAATGAATCTTTTCTTCTCTTCTTTCGTGTGAACGGCCTTATCTTGTATCGAAAGGTTTTTCGTGCTATACACTACGTTGAGAAAGACCAACCTCCTATGTACCTCTTTTTCTTACTTTGAAAGGGAGGTCCTCTGTATGATGCTACGGACGGCTGTCCAAAGTGCAAGGGGTAAACTCGGACTCGGATAGGATAGGATTGTGCGTGTCGGGCCCTTCGGGTGTCATATTTTGGCCGAGTTTACCGTACCTCCGGCCCCTATGTTACGCGGCCATAATATTTTGTTATGTTTCACCGTTCTTACGC
Organism: Fallopia convolvulus; assembly: GCA_964016875.1. Lineage (NCBI taxonomy): Eukaryota > Viridiplantae > Streptophyta > Magnoliopsida > Caryophyllales > Polygonaceae > Fallopia > Fallopia convolvulus. The sequence continues at coordinate 16,366,547 of OZ024724.1, forward strand.
CAGAAAGAAAAGGTTCCACACGAGCTCCCGTTCTGCGGCGTGGTGGCAGGACCACTAGGGGATTGGCTCCAGGTGTAGATAGGGTCAAATCTGCAGAAGTCATGCAAATACATAGGCCCCTTCCCTTTTGGATGAATGGGGTGGTTTAGAAGACACTTTCCGGTCTACGGTCCCTCGGAGCGAAGGGTTAGGCAGGTAGTACGGGCCCTCTGACTTCCAGCTATGTGATGTGCGGCTCCCGCGAAGCGAATGAAGGTAAGCTCGAAGTTCGAGCTTATGCTTACTCTCAGCCTCTTTGATTGGTAGGCGAGCGGGCCCCCTACTTAAGATTCCATTCATAAGGGTTTACGTCAAGTTGAGCTGAAAGCGAAATATTGGAGTAGATAAGTTGTCGTGATGCTTTGGTTAGGCCGACTACTCTACTAAAGGCTACTTCTAGCTTTTATAGTGGCCCTTCCACTTTTGTGTAGTTGTAGTTTGTATTGGTACTGAATGAACATATCAAACAAAGGCGAGCAGTATAAGCCCTTATCCGGCCTGGAAAAAGCAGCGAACTCTAGAAACTAGGGCTTTGTTCACCTTTGGACACGAACACTATTCCGTTCTCAGCGGAAACCCGCCTTAGAGATTGAACGGCAATAAGTCGACGTTCAATCCAAGACAACGCGGATAGCTTGTAGTGAACAGCCTCCTTAACGAACGAAAGCAGCCTTTGGTACTTAAGTGGGTAAGGTTTGGAACCCTTGCAACTATGATAGAAAGCCGTTTGCCAGCAAGCAAGAAAAGGGATGCGCGTTAGGGCAACGGCTTTCGCGCAGCTCAATCCGCTGATCGTAGACAATTATCGGGTTTTTTGGAAAATCTCGAGTGTTACGAAAACACCAGTAATATCTATGAATATCATACAAAATCTTTACTCTTCGTTCCATCTCAAAACCACTAATATCAGTCATTAACAAACTTTCTGAATCAATCTATGTTAGTAAAGGTCCTCCAACATCCCCAACCCCAAATCTCAACCTCGAATTCCATGACATCAACAATAAAACCCCAAAAGCAACAACAAGAACACAAATTACATGAACAACAAACAAAAAATTCATCATTGCAATTCCTCTTAAGCTATCTTCCTGAAGATCACACTTGACATTAGCAAGCACATGACCAGGCCACACAGAGACCTTGCTACACCCTTTCAAACCAAACATATCAGTGTAAAGAGTCAACCCATCTTGCAAAACCCAAGTAGCCTTCAACATAATCCCAATTGACAAGAAAAAATCAACAAAGAACGCATTAGGGTTTACCGACAGATACAAGCAAGAGAGGATTGATTTCACGTAGAAGAAAGGTCAATCACTAATTTCACGATCAACGGAAACAAGATTAAAAGTCGATTAGCAAACTCTCATAAAAAATACTCATGGAATCGAAAATTAGGATTTATGAATTACCTTCTGGCTTTCTTTTTGGAGCCATCTCGAAACGAAAATTCCAATGAATGCAATAGACAGTGGAGATTTAGAACAAGATCGATCGAATTTTGTGAGAGGAACAAGATCGATCGAAGGTGAGTCTCGTGAGGCGATCGTCGCATTTGGTTTCGTTGGGAGTCGTGGGGGCTGGAGTCATGGGAAATTGAGTGTATCTACAACTTTTTTTGGTATTTTTAAGTTAGGGGTACATAGTTGGTTTTATTTACAAATATGTCACCGGGCTGATTTTTTTTTGTATTTTCTAAAAAAGAATCAAGAGTAATCCGAGCCCTCCATCCATCTCATCCAAAGGCCCTAAATGCTCCTTCCGTTTCATGTTAAGAGATGGTTTCATTTGAACCAAACTCCCAAATTGTAATCTATAATCTATCTATCTATAATAAGAGTTTGGTTCAAATGAAACAAACTCTTATCCTAAAACGAACTCTTATATTGAAACGAATGCACTTTTTGCAGTTAGTAGTGCACTTTTCCTACTTCAGAGTGCACTTTTTCGCATTTGCACTTTTCGTACTTTTTAGTGCACTTTTCACACTTTTTGTAGTGCACTTTTTCGTAGTGCACTTTTTGTATTTTTCAATGCACTTTTGTATGAAAAGTGCATTACTAACTAGGAAAAGTGCATTCGTTTCACGTTTTAGGATAAGAGTTTGTTTCATTTGAACCAAACTCTCTATAATAATACTATAAGACAAAATCTCAATGACAATTAATGCTCACACATTTTGTACATAATATATTATTTCTATACAAGATCATAAGCAACTTTGATTAAGCATTGAATGCCAATAAAAAAAAATTAAAAAAATGATCTTCTATAAACAAATAAGACTAAATAATCTTGGCAATTAATGCTCATATTATTAATAAGATATTTTATAGTTTCATTTCAAGCATACTATACGGTCTATACTATATAAATATAAAACAAGTATATAGTGTAAGTATTATATTTTATCAATTAATGCTCCATTCAAATAAATCAATAAATTTGGTCAATTGAGCATTGTATATTTATATTTTATCAATTAATGCTCTATTTTAAAAATGAATTAATTTGATAAAGTGATGTACTTTTTTATCACAAAAGAAGATTTGAGTCTAGGTTTTCTAGAAAAAAAATTAATGAAATAATTTTTTTTTCATTTTCATCTTATTTAAAATTAATATTTTTCTTCCATTTTATTTAAAACTAAATAATAAATTATTTTTCACATCTAAGTAAGAAATCTCATGCATTACAATGTGATATTTATATATATCTTAAAGATTTAATTTTAGATAAACAATATATTTTTTTTAAGAAATGCACTCAAACCATATATATTACAAATACATATAAGCCACCTTAATGATTAATATATACATATACAAACAACTATTTTCAAACTTATGTGAGAATTACTATATAAATTTTCTATTTCGAATATGAAAGTAGAGCTAAATTAATCAACATGGCCACAAGACACATAACCTTAAAAAATAATATAAATAATATATAATAATTTTTATAATATGAAGTTAATGTTAACATTAAAAAATCACCGAAAATAAAAAGAGGTTGAAATGAAAATTAGATTAACTAATCTTCCATTTTGAAAAGGCTTCAAATTTCTATTTTGTAACTTACAACAATAAGTGTGCAATCTTATTCCTAAATTAGGTTGGTAGACATTACATGATGGTCAAACTTGACATTAAACTACACTAAATGTCCCCACGAAACACCCCCACCATTAAATAAGATTCTAATTTCCATCTAATGACATTTATTTGTGTAGATAAACTTTGGATGAGAATAGAACGTTCAATCTAGCATCTAGGATGATTAAGCTCCTTATATATGAGACTTAATCATGGTTTTATTAGCTTTTAGAGAATATGAAAAAATCTTAATCTTCTATTCACCCTTTTCTCAATGCTATATTGATATATGCAGATTTTGCTAGAAAAATTGTTGTTTTTGAATTTTTGTCCTACTTTAAATTGTAGTTTATAATTTAGGTTATCAATTTTGTGCATATTGGCTTATGGTTTGAGGGGTGGATTTGAAATTAATCTTTTACCTTTTTTTTCGTATTGCTTGGTGAATAGGAGGAGATAAAGAAGTATTCTAAAATGTTAAATCTTGACTACATCAAAGGTAAATTTATTTTATCATCTCAATCTCCTATTCACCTTTTTGTCAATGCTATATTGATATACAGATTATACACAGATTTTGTTTGAAAAATTAATTATTTTTTTGAATTTTGGTTCTACTTTAAATTATAGTTTATAATTATTATATTTATAATCTCCTATAAACATATAAGACTAAATAACATTGGGAATTAATGCTCATATTATAAATAAGATATAATTTTATTTCAAACATACTATACTATATAAATATAACACAAGTATATAATGTAAGTATTATATTTTATCAATTAATTATCCATTCAAATAAATGAATAAATTTGGTCAATTGAGCATTATATTGTACCAATTAATGCTCCATTTTAAAAATAAACTAATTTGATAAAGTGATGTACTTTTTTATTACAAAAGATTTGAGTCCATGTTTTCTACAAAAAAAAATTAATGAAATAATATTTTTTTTTCATTTTCATCTTATTTAAAATTAATATTTTACTTCCATTTTATTTAAAACTGAATAATAAATTATTTTTCACATCCATGTAAGAAATCTCATGCATTACAATTTGATATTTATATATAGTTTAAATTTTTAATTTTAAATAAACAATAATATTTTTTATAAGAAATGCACTCAAACCATATACATTACAAATCACTACACCCCTCAAAGGCTGTTAAAAAAAGTGAACAGTTTCCAACTATCAATCTCCATTAGTCACACTATCGTCCGGTCCTAATTAACCCAAAATTTCCTTTCACCTTTTACGCTTTCCTTCGTTAGTTTTTTTTATTAACCTAGCTTCTGCCGTCAAGTACTCTTCCGCTCCGCTCTGCCTTGCCCTTCTCTATCTTTCTGCCATCGTATCTCGCGAACTCCTTCTCTGTTGTATAATTCTCTGCTCCCGCCTTGCCCTTTGCAATTCCATCCCGTCTCTGCCGGATCAAGTTCGTGTTTAGGTGAGTTATGCATCCTCTTCTACACGAGAATCGGTTTAAATTCGGTTTATTTGTGTTCTCGGGTCATTCGGTTCTTAGGTCTTATTGTGTTGTGTAGGTTTTCTACCGCTTTTTCGATTTTGTACCATCGAATTCATGTATATTGCTTGAATCTAAAAGCTTTCATCTCTATTTGTGCCTTCCTTCGAATTGTCTATCACCAATTTCACTTACGGTTTATTTGTTAGGTGATTGGGTAGTTTGGGTGTTGATTTCATTTCATTATCATGCTTCATTTTTCTTTCCCTTCCCCCTTGAATATACATGTTCATTTAAATATGCCTGGTAAGGTTCGTTTGGGCTTAACAATTCCATTTCACCCTTTTTCTTTTTATGTAAACCCTTTAAGAGAGGGGACAATGGGTATTCAGCTTCAAAATCTACTAAAGTTGTCGGCTCTGTTACTCTATCCTGCATATAAATGTGAAACCATAGCAATTGATCCTATATCAAAAAGATAATCATTGATTTTTGTTTGTTAAATATCCATGTTTTTTTAAATCAAGATTTCTAAATGGTTCGAAAGCTGTATAGTGGAATAGTGCACATTTGGCCATCATCTTTTCATTAAATGCAGCTTATAGCTATCTTACCGTTTTATGTTTCTTTGATTATTAAGCTTACATTTCTAAATTGGATTACTTCCTGTAACTACTTCCAACCCTAGCATGGAAGATGATACTGGTCCTAGAGGCCTTTAAAATCTAAAATAGGGGAGAAATATAATTACTTGGATGAAAAACAATAAGATAATTAATTGTAATTCTTACCAATTCGATAGCCATAAAATGTAATGCATATAAAATTAGGTTTAACTTCAATCTATTTGCACTTTGCATCATTCCGTCTTTTTCGTTTCCTGACGATCTCGTTGTCGTCCCGCCATCTGCCTTGTTGATGTATACAAGTACGTATCCTTTCGTGTTTTCTACTTCCCAGATGTACATATTAGATGATAGAGTTTACATGTTATCTCATCTTTAAGAGTTTACATGTTATCTCATTGAAATTGGCGGCTTGCAGGTTTAGATGTGCTGTTGGACTCTCCTCGAGTCTACGCTTGCTTGGCGTAGCTTGTAGGTGATAAAACTCTCCATTTTTACATTAGTTAGAATTCAAATCGTATGCATAAGAAGACTTCTGGGAAGCTGTTCTTCTATTTTTCTTAGCTTTCTGTGTACACTCTCTACATACTTAACACCCATATGGATAAGTACTCAAATTTCAAAATTGCATCCTTTGACCTTTATGTTATTTTATTTATATAAACACTCATATAAATGCTCGCATCTCGAGTAGAATCAATAATTGTAAAAAAGTTGTTATTCATTTGCTTGTACAAATAAAGTTACCTAATGTATGTGTCTGTTTTTTTCCTATGTTAATATTTTTCGTGGAAGAGGAATGATGTACTAATGTACAAAGAAAATTCAGCCTTTTTTTACTTGAATAGATTTATATGCAATAATATCACTTATATACAAAGAAAATTCAGCCTTTTTTTACTTGAATAGATTATGTAAAAGCAACAATATGTGTGCATTACTCTACATATTAGATGGATGGATGTGTTATCCGGATTATTTTCTTGATATATAACATAATAATTCTATTCAATTGCAAAACTTTTATCTCAAGAAAATTGTGTGAGCGATGATGTTTGATTGCTGATCTTATTAAAACAAAATTTATTAAGATGAAATTTTATCTCCCAATAAAATCATCACCAATTATAGTTGATTATATGCCATTTTATTCGAATGGGAATCAATAATATCTAGTATAATGTATGAGTTTGGTTCAAATGAAAAAAACTCTTATCGTAAAAAATTAAAAGTGCACTAGAAAGTACGAAAAATGCATTACAAAATACAAAAAGTGCAATTCGAAAAGTGTACTACAAAATATACGAAAAGTGCACTACAAAGTACGAAAAGTGCAAATGCGGAAAAATGCACTCCAAAGTAGGAGAAGTGCATTTTTTTTCATTTTTCAGGATAAGAGTTTTTTCATTTGAAACAAACTCTATAATGTACAATATTATAACATAGTATTTTAAATAACATTTTTAGGCAAAGAATGAGACTTGATATTAAAAACTGGTGTTTCATTGTTAAAATATGAAAATAACTTTATGTCATATTTTATACTTACAATAATTATCATGTTTGTATTAATCAAATAAACAAAATATATAGTTAATTACATTACAACAATTCATTTAATAAAATTAAATATATTAAAAAAATATTTCAATGGAATATATAACCAAAATGTGATATAAAAAAGTTAAATTATAACTAAATAATAATCCAAAATATAACCAAAAGTTGTGCGTAGCACGGACCATCCACCTAGTATAATACTATAAGACTAAATCTCAATGACAATTAATGCTCATACATTTTATACATAATATATGATTTCTATATAATTTCTACACAATGTCATAAGCTATTTTAATTAAACATTAAAACAAAATCAACTTAAAATAGAACTGTTGTTTTCCTACATGTTGAGACTCCAACTCATTCGACTGTTGATTTCCTAAAAGTAATCTAGATCTTATCTTCAATCCATTTATTACATTGAATGCAAAAAGTCAAAAGAAAAATATCAATTCTGAAACATTCACATTGAATGTCAAATGCTGAACTTCCCATGTAACTAGGTAGATATGTGCGTACGGGACATATTTACTACTTGGTGACAGAGTTGTTATCGACTTGTAAAATATTATTGCATTAATGTTAAATATGTTCTTTTTATTTTAAAAAGTAGATGGATGGCTCATGCTATCGCACGGGTTCTTATTGATTATATTTTATAGCATATATAGATTGTTGTTTTTTTTCATTTTTTCCATCTCCAATGGTTTCATGATTGATCCTTATTTTTAACAATTTGAGAGTTGTCTTTTATTTTTTGTTTTGGGGTGAATGGAATTGTGATGTGATCATGCAAAAATGAAAAGTAGACCTGTCAAATGGGTCAGGCGGATCAGGTTCGGGTTTGGGTCAATCGGGTCTCGAGTCGTTAAATTCATGGGTTCATATGGACCAGTTTGTTACGGGTATGGTATGGGTTCGTGTTGATCCAACAGGTCATGATTGTCAATTTTTTTAACCTTTATTTTTATGTTTATTAAAATAACTAATATTATATTGAAAAAAAAATTAGTTAATAATAATAATAAAATAATGATTTTATACAAAATTATTATAAAATATTTAATTTTTAATTGAAATAATACTTTATCGGGTTGGCCGGGTCAATCGAACGGGTTGTTGACCCAACCTAGTTTTTTCCGGGTCGATCGGGTTCGGGTTACTCTTAACCCATTGATTTTCGGTTTGGGTTTCAACCAGAAAAACTTCGTGCATGTCGGGTCGGTTTTTCGGGTCGGGTCAAGTTTTGACAGGTCTAGTGAAAAGCTTATATAGTTTAAAAGAGAGTGGAATACGAAAGGTTATATTTTAAATTTGATCTTATCTTTTGTTTGAAATACTAAAGGTTGATCTTATCTTCTTTTATTTTTACTTTTATTTATAATACCAATGGTTATAATTTAATAACATTAAATTCATATTGTAATACTAAAGGTTGTGTGTAATACTAAAGGTTATTATAAAAGTTGTTAAATAATGTCAAATGTTATATTTTAAATTTGATATTGTGATTAGAAGAATAATTATAATTTTAAAAGTGTAAAGCCCGACCATGGATTATTGGTTGGTGAACAATGGTTGTTGTTCTTTGCTAAATTGTGCACTCAAGGCAATTTATGGGCTATGACAAGGAAAAATAAATAAATTATATGTCTTGTTGTTATCGCAGAATATTTATATAAATATAAGTATATTAATTTTATATTTTATGACATAATGACGTTACATGTTCATATTTAAATAGGTGGCATTTTATAACTGATGTTGTATTTTTATAACTTTTGTATTGATGTAGGCATGCTATCAACAAATATGGTAGGACTCTAGCATTGCATTTGACATTTAGCTTTGTTATCATTAATTTGTTGAATATGAGGGATCATTTAGCTACGAAATTTAGGAAAGTGTACCAAATATAATTTACATACATTTAGTCAACATTGATAAATATCTTAAACCTAAACATGAGTTGAGTCTTCATAATCACAACCAAAGGACAAACCAAATTTGATATTTAATTAACAATAAATTTAACTTAATACATTCTTAAGATCTAGGCACTCATCATATCCTTATTGAACAAAATTTCAATATATATACATATAAAAGATCCGTTCATACTTTTATTAAGCCTGAAGTCGCATGCCTTCTTCACTTTAAGATTGTTCTTCTGGAATATTGGCCTCAACCGCTAATTTTTATAATCTATATACGTAGGTTTATGTACAAACTAAATGTATTTTTCCTAAGAAAACTTACTTTGTAATGGAAGACGAACGATATCATCATCTAGCAAGTTTGTCGATCTTATCCTTGTATGAACATACAAAAATAAAAAAGATATTAGTGCATAAAAAACACAAAAAATACTACCAATCTCTATAGCATATTATTTTATAGCTGAGGCACCTCCTCTATGAATATTAAACGATCAATCCATCACTCCCTTTGATCGCCCTATAATAATTTTAAAAATCAAATCAACTACTAAATAGTAATCAAAATAGAAATGGATCAATTGGAGCCACTTGAGCAAACATATATTATGACTCACCTACATTTAACCATAGTGGGAATATTTTCAGGTCTGGAACCACGTAAAATTGAACAAAAATAATTCTTCATCGGTCTTTTCTTCTCACGCAAACGGTACAATTACAAATATACATATACAGAGGATAAAAAATAAGAACAAATATTTTAATATTTTAAATATTCTTGAAAGTCATACGTTACACATTCTTTAATTTTGTATACGAGTTACTCACCCAACCTAAATTAATTATAATTAAGTACATGAGTGATGCGTTTCTTAGGTGGCCGGACATGTTAATTATAACTAAATAGGGAGAATTTAATTAAGAATATGTTACAATACAACATTGGACCCATCTCTTGACGAAAAAGCCTATCGTTTTAACTTCCTTTAATTACCTAGCTCCCTTTTTTAATTTTTTTTGAAGGTGCCTTCTTTATTATTAGTTGAGGAACCAAAGGTCAATTGCAAGAGGGATTAAATAATTTAAGTTTAAAATGTACTTTTTGTAACACCCCGACTTCCATCGAGACGCTACTAGGAACCTTACAAGGTACTATTATTAAGGTTGACAACTACACTGTAGGACCTTACAACGCGGGCACGACGAGAAAAGCATAATAAAACATCCAACCTTTATTAATAAAACTTAGAAAAACGTAATTATGCATGAATCCCTGAAAATTATAAATAATCAAATACGTCACAACGCCTACTGAAACTGAACTATCTGAACCAAAAGATAATAACTGAACCAAAATACCAACTCAGTCTAACAAATATTAAAATCAATATTCTAACTAATATAAGTAACTAATATAAACCAATCCCACTATGACACGCGCTCTTTACCGCTCCGGCCCGCCATCTTGCCTCGGTTCCTGCACGGTTCCCTGATTCATACCTGGAACTGAAAAATGTTCCCCGAAGGGTCAACGTCTAATCTACCAAGCTAGAAAGAATACGGAACTGTAGAACGTTTTGAAATCATTTATCTAAAGTCAGCACACAAATCCACAATCGCAATCATAACTCTAAAGGCCAATACCTAAATTAGTTATATCAGTCACACAAATCACATACGCATTTACAATCACATTCACACAACAATGCAATTCTTCCTTTGTCCTCAATCCGTCTTTCAAGGCGCTCATCACCGCGCCGAGTGCAGAGGCAGGCCCTCCCACTCCACTTCCCAATCTCACTTCTAACTCCTGGCTAAGCCTCCACTGGAGCGCTTGCCAAAAACACACAGATAATAATTTTCGTTTGAAGGGGTACGATTTTCCCAGTCACACGGGTCAAAGTAGCCAACTCTTCCTCAACACCAGCTACAATGGGCCGTGTCGGAAACGGTACCAACACAGAGAAAACGTTCCAAAATAATTTCCGATAAAACACATTTAAAATCATTAACCCACACAACACACAAGGAGTTCAAAACAATTTAAAAGGTATCCGGGACTAGTTCCCAAAACCTGTCCTACAATATCGATATGCAATCTAACAAGGGAGAAAAGAACCGAGCAAGTCGAAAAACGACTTACCTCGAACTAGGGATCCTTTGAAGAAAACGGAATTAAGATCTCAAACATAACGATTCCCTAAAGAATTATAAAGGGAAAGATTAATTAATTAATTAAAAATACGAGGCGAACTAACTAACCCAATTAAGGAGCCACCTTTATTCCCCTTAAGCAACCGAACTTTTATAACAAGATTTGCTAATTAACATACTAAATCTAAGCTACTTAATTTTATTAACCTATTTATGTACTAAAACTTAGCCCACCAATAACTACCCAATATCCACTTGTACCAGCCCAAATTAAATGGCCCAATTGCACGTAATTTGTAGAAGCAAACTACCCAACCCAAAATCCTAGCCCGGTCGACAGGCCCGTCTCCCCTCTCCTAATTTTGTTTGACCGGTCATGAGCTTTGACCAACCACGGACCCCACCCTCTGCAACTTCCGTGTGGACCCCGCCCCCTATCTTCTTCAACCTCGCGAGAATCCCATTCACCGTCGGCCCTCTGTTCACCTTCTTCTGCTCCCCGATCCGGCTCGCCCCGCTCACCCACCATGGCAATCGGAACCCTCGAACCCCCAGCCCCATTTCGACGGCGACCCCCCAACTCCCCTGCCTTCTTCAACCTAGGGCGGAGACCCCGAGCGCCTCCTCTGCAACTCCTCCGACGCTCCATCCTCTCGCCACTCCTGTCTCCGCTCGATGAAGAGCCCGGTTTGGATCCGATCGACGGTATTTCCGGTCATCGCCCGCCCACAATCGTGGCATCAACAGAGATCGAGCACGGGAATCTCACACCGCCCCTGACTAACTCCAATTTCCCCGACCCTCCCCGACGATGTTCGATCTAAAACCGAAGAGGGAAAAAGAAAGAAAAGGACATGAAGAAGGAACCGAGTAAAGGGGTCGGAACTCACCGGAAACAATGGTACTAGGCTGTCGGCGGGACTTTGAATAACGCCAGCGAATCGATGAAGGCGTGATGGTTGAATAACGCCGAGTAAAGGGCTGCTATTTCGAGCAGATTGGTTTGGTTTTCTTTTCGAGCAGATCGGTTATATACTGATTGGTCCGGTTTGTTAATCAAGATTTAGATAGAGTTAGTTGGCTTAAGATAGAGTTTTCTTTTCCAATTAGATAGATTAGCTTAAGAGAATATCTAGGCCTTTTTGTAAAGAGGATATAAAAATTAATATAAAGTTTGTGAACTTATAATCCTACTATATAAACTAGTACTATATATCTATATCTATATATATATATATATGAATTTTTTATTTTTTTTATTTTTATTTTTAACGGAAGAAAAATAATAAAATTGGAACTCGAATATTACATACTACCCCCCTTAAAGAGGTTCGTCCTCGAACCAGAATCGATTATAACGATAATCATAACCAATATTAGCCATCCAAAACTTATAGCATGTCCATAAAAATTAAACAGTCAAACAAACAAATCAAGCAACCAAGAATCACGAAGCAAACATCAAATTTGAAAACAACACACTAACTACTAACCTTCCCCTCAAACGCCTCTACTAAACCCGGGTAGATCTCTGGATAACTCTCACTCATCCTGGACTCCGTCTCCCAAGTGGCCTCCTCGACTCCCCGTCGAGACCACTGAATCAACACCAGAGGAATCTCCTTGTTCCGCAACTTCTTCATTCGTCGATCTAAAATCTTCAGCGGTTGTTCCCGGAAAGTGTGATCTGGTTCTACCACCAAATCCTCATAACTCAGCCTGTGACTAGGATCCGGGACATATTGTCTCAGCTGTGAAACATGGAATACAGGGTGTACTCCTTCCAAAGCAGGCGGCAACGCTAGCCTGTAAGCCACCTCGCCTACTCTCTCCAGAATCTCGAACGGACCGATATATCGGGGACTCAGCTTCCGTTTTATCCCGAATCTTCTTACCCCGCAGGTAGGCGATACTCTCAACCAAACGTGGGCTCCAACCTCAAAGTACAACGGTCTACGCCTCTTGTCTGCATAGGACTTCTGGCGACTCTGAGCAGCTAACATTCTCTCTCTGATTAAGGCCACTTTCCCGATCGTCTCCTCTATCATCTGTGGCCTCTCTCCTACTATATCCGAGGGATCATCCCAACATAGCGGTGTCCTACACTTCCGACCATATAAAGCCTCATAAGGAGCCATCTGAATCGACGAATGCCAGCTGTTATTATAGGCAAACTCTACCAAAGCCAAGTGATCCGACCACTGACCTCCCCAGTCTAATACGCAGGATCTCAGCATATCCTCTAGCGTCTGAATCGTCCTCTCTGTCTGACCGTCTGACTGCGGATGGTAAGCAGTCGTGAAGTGTAATCTCGTCCCCAATGCCTCGTGCACTTGCTTCCAATATCTGGAAGTGAAACGCCCATCTCGGTCCGACACAATCGTCTTAGGCACTCCGTGCAGCCTAACTATCTAATTAATGAACACCTCCACTAATTTGCTCACTTGCCATGTCTCCCTGATAGGCAAACAGCGAGCAGTCTTCGTCAGCCTATCCACCACCACCCAGATGGCATCATGGCCTCTGCTGAGTCTCAAACCGGTGACAAAATCCATGGAGATGTCCTCCCATTTCCATTCTGGAATAGGAAGTGACCGAAGCATTCCGCTCGTTGAAGAGCCCGGTTTGGATCCGATCGACGGTACTTCCGGTCATCGCCCGCCCACAATCGTGGCATCAACAGAGATCAAGCACGGGAATCTCACACTGCCCCTGACTAACTCCAATTTCCCCGGCCCTACCCGACGATGTTCGATCTAAAACCGAAGAGGGAAAAAGAAAGAAAAGGACATGAAGAAGGAACCGAGTAAAGGGGTCGAAACTCACCGGAAACAATGGTACTAGGCTGTCGGTGGGACTTTGAATAACGTCGGTGAATCGATGAAGGCGTGATGGTTGAATAACGCCGAGTAAAGGGCTGCTATTTCGAGCAGATTGGTTTGGTTTTCTTTTCGAGCAGATCGGTTATATACTGATTGGTCCGGTTTGTTAATCAAGATTTAGATAGAGTTAGTTGGCTTAAGATAAAGTTTTCTTTTCCAATTAGATAGATTAGCTTAAGAGAATATCTAGGCCTTTTTGTAAAGAGGATATAAAAATTAATATAAAGTTTGTGAACTTATAATCCTACTATATAAACTAGTACTATATATATATATATATGAATATTTTTTTTTTATTTTTAACGGAAGAAAAATAATAAATTGGAACTCGAATATTACACTTTTTTTTCTTTTTTTACTCTTATTATTTCATTAGATGATTTGGTCATTAATTGACCAAAATTTTCTATTGTATAAAATTATTTTATTATTATTATTAAATCATATTTTATATTATATAATATTAATATCATTAATAAATATAAAGATAAAGGTTAACAAGATTGACGATCATGACCCGTTGGGTCAACCCGAACCCGTACCAAACCCGTAACAACCTGGTCCATATGAACCCGAAAATTTTATGATCCGATGACCCATGACCCGTTTTGACCCGAACCCGATTGACCCGAACCCGACCCGCCCAACCCATTTGACAGGTCTAGGTACAAATATATATATATACAAAGGATATAAAATAAGAACGAATATTTTAATATTTTAAATATTCTTGAAAGTCATACGTTACACATTCTTTAATTTTGTATATGAGTTACTCACCCAACCTAAATTAATTATAATTAAGTACATTAGTGATGCGTTTCTTAGGTGGCCGGACATGTTAATTATAACTAAAGGATGATTTAAATAAATAGCAAAAAAAAGAGGCTAATTAGGTGGATATTAAGGAGTGTGTGAAAATTAGTTAAATAGCAAAAAAAACCACCCCCCACCCCCACTCCCACCGAGTTGACTCGGTCGTTGACCGGGTTGACTCGCCCGTTGACCAAGTTGACTCGGTCGTTGACCGGCGTTGGCCGGACGTTGATTGACCGTTGACCGACGTTGACCGACCGTTGACAGGCGTTGACCATCATCACAATCATCACTATCATCACTTTTATAACCGTCATCACAATTTTTTCACCGTCATCACAACTTATTTCACCGTCATCACAATTTTTTGATGACAAAAAGTATAATAAAAGGTAAAAAGTGTCATCAAAATGTCTTGATGACACTTTTTGATGACAGAAAGTATCATCAAAGGCATTCAACCACATAAAAACAACCGTCATCACTGTCATCACAATTTATTTCACCGTCATCAAAATTTATTTCACCGTCATCAAAATTTTTTGATGAAAAAAAGTGTAATAAAAGGCAAAAAGTGTCATCAAAATGTCTTGATGACAACTTTTTGATAACAAAAAGTATCATCAAAGGCATTCAAACCATATAAAAACAATCGTCATCACACGGTTCAAAGTTCAAACCGTCATCAACTATCATCACTTGTCATCGTTACTTGATGACGGTTTGATTGTCATCAACTATCATCTCTACTTGATGACGGTTCGATTAATTTGTCATCAAAAGGACTTTGATGACAAACAAGTGTCATCAAATATGTATCATCACTATCATCACTACTTGATGACGGTTTGATTGTCATCAACTATCATCATAAATGTCATCTCTACTTGATGACGGTTCGATTCTCATCAATCGTCATCGCTATTTGATGACGGTTCGATTGTCATCAATTATCATCATTACTTGATGACGGTTTGATTAATTTGCCATCAAAAGGGCCTTGATGACAATGGTCTTGAAGACAAACAACTGTCATAAAGTGTCATCACTCAAAGTTTGATGACAATCGCTACTTGATGACGGTTCAATTGTCATCAATCGTCATCGCTATTTGATGATGGTTCGATTGTCATCAATCGTCATCGCTACTTGATGATGGTTCAATTGTCGTCAACTGTCATCACTACTTGATGACGGTTTGATTGATTTGTCATCAAAAAAGGCCTTGATGACAAACACCTGTCATCAAGTGTCATAAAAAAATTATCATCAAGTATCATCACATGTTTTTAAACGAGCTTGATGACATTCAACCGCGTAAAAAAAACTATCATAAACACATAAAAAATAAAGTTGTCATAAAAAAATTATTAATAAATGTCGTCATAAAATTCCACTTTGATATAGTCAACTAGTAAATTAGGGAAGGGGGTTTCCAAGGAATTTGACCCAAAAATTGCTAGTGTTAGTTTCATATATTTTCGGCATTTGGGCAAACTTCTTAGTTCTAGGCCAAGCGATTTCAAAGCAATTCACACACAAAAAAGGTTATATATACTACAGGTAGAATTCAAGCTTCCTTTTTCAATCCACAAAATGTACAATTCAAAGTTGATTATGTAAGGGGCATTCAGAGCCAATATACAAACTGTTATCATTAGACTTGTCAATAGGGTCAATGGGGGGAAATTCAGCAAGTTCAATCTTCCAAAACATTTCTGTATTTTTATAGAAAGCATTTCTGCATAAGCCAGCAACAAGTACTAGTACCAAGACACCATAAACCTGATAAACTCTTGACAACACCAGAACTATATAAGTTTAAACTGAGTAACTGACTATAACACCTTGACATCACTATTTATGCACTTCTATACAACATATCCAAATATTTGGAGCTCGGTATTACTATGAATGAGACTATGCAAGTTTTAAGAGGTTCTGCATCAGAATTCTAATGTATCTTTAGAGTAGTATAGGTGCTACGCCTGTGGGCAAGAGGTACAGCATCCTCACAATCTTGTATTCTTTGCCTCGAACAAAAACTCCAGTGTCTGTCCACAGCACATTCCCCCATTAAGATCGTCGTCAATCACCTGTTTCATAAGATCAAACGGATCAGATTCAAATAGCCACTACCTAGGGTTACATAAGCATCACATTAGCATTTGACGAACAAAAATAGCCAATATCTATGATTGTGCTCTTGTTGGTTAAATTTTGGCTTTTTTTCAAATAATCACATAGAATTATCTTTTACTTGATAAAATTCAGCTTAAAACATATAGTTTCTTACCTTGAGCAAGCACAGTCAAAAAAGATGGAGAAGCATT
The DNA here is from genome assembly GCA_964016875.1 of Fallopia convolvulus. Taxonomy (NCBI): domain Eukaryota; kingdom Viridiplantae; phylum Streptophyta; class Magnoliopsida; order Caryophyllales; family Polygonaceae; genus Fallopia; species Fallopia convolvulus. The sequence continues at coordinate 16,383,477 of OZ024724.1, forward strand.
TACCACCTTTACACTATACTTCTATATCATCTATTGGGCTAATATGAAAATGCCATCGCACTTGATAATGGGATAATGGGATGGCACTTGATAATGGGATAATGGGATTGCACATCACAATTTTAAAAGCTCAAATTTTATCATATTGTCATCCAGCAAACAATCCAGTCAAAGACCTTAGCATGAAAAAGCTGAATCATAGATGAGCTTGATAATGGGATAGCTCTATCATTGTAAAAACCATTGAATCCGGCTTTAATCATGAGATAAATCACAAAAAAAAAGGTGAGCAGAAAACCTGGGACACTAAATTCCAGAAGCAAACTTCCTGAATCATCAAATTTAGAAAATGATTTTCACTTTTTGCTTTTAGTTTAGCTTAAGCTCTCATTAAAGCTTGTAGCTTTGATAGATGAAGGAATTAAGCTAAAACTAAATTAATTAGTGAATATGCTAACCTGCATGTGTAGTGAGAACACAATTGCAGGTACAAGCTTGTAGCTTTGACAGACACAGGCATGTACAGTGATAACACAATTGCGTTCGCATCACAATTTAACAAGTTTCACCACCAAGAAATTAAACCCCACAAGCTTCATGTAATCAAGCACAATAATCAGAAATATGGACCAAGTTGCTGCAGATCTATATGCCTCCATGTATTCAATAAGTAGACTTGTAGCCTCTGAATACCGCACATTATCAACATACAAGCACAAAAAGGATGCAAGACCCAATGCATTAAATATATTAAATTCTTGGCCAATCTATCTATGAATAGTAGCAGATTCATAGATTAGGGTTTATATATAGAGAAAGAGACCTGGGAGCTTGACGGTGATGGAAGCAACTACGATTTCTCAGAGAATTCTCCATTGCAAAGAGATCCGAGTGCGCAGCCGAAGTCCATTCCAAAAATCTCCATCCATGTCGGTTATCGCTTGTGACGACCGGGAAGGAGAGAGGAAGATCTGAAATTAGATCGAGAAATAGTCATAGCTCTTCCCGAACTTCCTCACCTCCATCTTCGGTGTGCCAACGACGGGATCGACGATCGCCTTTCCACTCGCACGACAGATCTGTCGCCCACCGAACAATTCTTTCCAATGCAACTTCACGCTCCGTGTGCTCGAGCACCGAAACCTTCACCAGAAACGGCGTTGTATCGTCCCAATCGCGCCCCCGCTTGAGATTCATCTCCAGCGACAAAGGTTCCGAAAACACCATGGATGGGAGACTCAAGAGAAGGAAAGAGGAGAGAACGGGAGAGAGAGAGTCGACCGACAGATTGGAGAATTTTTCATCGCTGAAAAAATAAAATAGGTATTTATACTTAACATTTACCTAAATAACAAAAATATTGGCCAAGCGCCTAAATAGGGGAGATATAAATGCCCTTTTACCAAATTCTTTCTATAACTAAATAGGGAGAATTTAATTAAGAATATGTTACAATATAACATTGGACCCATCTCTTGACGAAAAAGCCTATCGTTTTAACTTCCTTGAATTAACTAACTCCCTTTTTTAATTTTTTTTGAAGGTGCCTTCTTTATTATTAGTTGAGGAACCAAAGGTCAATTGCAAGAGGGATTAAATAATTTAAGTTTAAAATGTACTTTTTTTTCTTTTTTACTCTTATTATTTCATTAGATGATTTGGTCATTAATTGGTCAAATTTTTCTATTTTATAATGTATATAGATTATTTAGATTAAAATTTAATGAATTGATTTCTAATAAAATATTTTAAGAAAATTTCAATCTACAAAAACTCATGTTGATAAAGTGTTATAAATTAATTTAAATCTAATTATAGAAATAATAGATAGATGAGCGAATGTGCATACACATGACTGAAATGAATCTCTTTTACTCTTCCTTTTCACCTATTATAATACATATATATCAATTATCACATGGAATGTAACGAGTCAAATATACACATAAATATGGGTGTAATTAAATGAGATAAATATGGATAATAGGTACACATGTGAGAATAAACATGCTAGGAGAATCTCTATGTGTACATGAAATACAATGAGTCAAATATACACATAAATACGTATAATTAGATGTGGTAAATGTATAAGAATCTTATGAGAATCTCTAATTGTACATTCATTTTATATATTAAAATATTAATAATTGTTTGGTTTTTTGAGAAAAAAACTTGTTAGATGTTTTGATGGAAATATGTAAATAATACATGTTAAATTAGTACGTCAAAATATAATATATGTTGAATTATAAAATATCCACTATCATGAAACTTTTGGACGGTTGCAAATAAAACATATACTAGTTGTACCCATCGTACCATGTACGACTACGATTCAATATTTTATAGACATTATAAATAGCAAATTAATAAATAAAAATATAATATAAATTTTAATATAAGTAATTTATTGCTTGTAAAATGTATAATTTTTATAATCAAATATTATATTATTCATATTTTATTACCTTCTATGTGCATAAATTTAGAGATTATCAAATATTTCAATATATCTATCAAATATTATATCACCTATTTTTGTTATTTTTAAACATTATAAGTATTTATCATTATTTTTATTATTATAAAAGAAGATATATATATATTCGTGAAAAGATATTATGTTATAAGATAAAAGATATATATACTTAATTTAAAATATTTTAAAGTTGTTATCTTTAATTTTAAATATTTGTATAAGGAAGTTTTCAAAAGATAATTTTATACTAAATAGATATTTGTTTGATGTTAAACATAAATTTAAATAGTTAGAGAAGAATTTAATTGAAAAAAGTTAAAATATTAGAAATAAAAAATTAATTTTATAAATATGAGGTGGGGCCAGAATCGTTCTGGTAGCTCGAAAAGGGACAACTTTAATATATAGTTATAGATTGGAAAATTTAGAAAAAAATAGTTTTGGACAAATATATAGGTTATTGCATGAAATATATAATGAGTCAAATATACACGTAAATATGGGTTTAATTAGGTTTAGTAAATCTAGGTAATAAGTATACATAAGAGGATAAGCGTCCTATTAGAATCTCTATATATAAGTGTACATCCATATTATATATTGAAATAATTATAACAATTATTAAGTTTTTAGACAGAAAAAAACGTGTTATATATTTTGATTTAAATATTTTTAATAATGCTGAATTATATGGTGTCCACTTGTACAACCTCTCGATCAGTCTAGTAATCTATTTAAGTATTACACTTTAGTTCTGTTCTTTTCTAAGTTTCGGGACAAAACTTTCTTAAGGGGGGTAGTATATAATATTCGGGTTCGTTTTCCTTCTCGGTCAGAAAAATGATTTTCTTGTTCTACAAGTAATCATGATTTCTTAACCCACAAGCAACGTCTGAGAAAAAGAATTCTTTTTTATATTTAATTCGTTTAGGAATACCTTACCCTCGTTTTCTTATATCTTATATATAGATAGATATATGGATATGTACGTATATTTCTATCAATTTACCGCGTAACTAACTCGGTGTCCGATATATATATATATATATATATATATATATATATATATATATATAATAAAATCTAATCTTATCCCCTCTTAACAACCCAGAATTTTCATAAATGCCGAACAAAATTTCCATTATAATTAATCTAGCTATTATGTTTTAGATTTCGTAACTTGTTAACCTAAAAAGCCAACCTTTTACTCGTTTCCCTTCTACGGCGCACTCCATCTTCATCGTCTTTCTTGTACGTTATTCACCATCAACATCTTGTGTTTCCCAGCCAAACTTGTTAGTCTTCTCTATTCCGGTTTTGGGAGTTGTTCTTCGGCCACCCCGATCGTGCCCGCACTTTATTGGATACTCTTTCCGGTTGGTAAGTTCTCGTTCCTTCATCTTCCTTCTTCCTTGTCCTTTTAGATCGACGATCATGCCTACATGTCATAGTTGAAACCGGTGGTTAATCGAAGGTTGGTTTGGGTTTGGTTTGATCGGTGGCTGTTCTATTTGGGATTTAATCTCTTTGGCGTGGTTAGTTGGTGTTGCACTGTTGTTTAGGGTAGAGGGTACTGATTAGTTGGACTCGTGATATGGGTTTGGGTTGTTGTCAAGATTATGACTCCATAATCGTGGTCTTCTTACTTGAAAGATTATAAGTTCTTCCATTAAATCCACCAAGTGATATACACGTTTGAAAAAAAAAATTGTTATATAGCCCAGATCTTTTATGTTGGAACCAATGAGAATGGATGGTTCAAATTTTTATTTTTTTTAAACCTGGTTAAATTGCAATCCCGATCATATATATATGAGTATGAGATCAGTGTAACTAGTTTGATGTTTAATTAAAATTTAATGTTATACCATGCTAGCTAGCCTCTCGTACAATCATACTTAAATATATGTAAAAATGATCTATCTACAAGAATCAACGGAACTAAGTTCTAGTTGGTGTGTATGTTAGTTTAAGTATTATTATTGGTTCTTAATTATTATTAGTATATAGGTGGGTTAATGGTGCAGGTGTTGTGCAGAAGATAAAATAAGAATTAGTTAGTTAGTATTAGTTAACTAATGGAAGTACGTACATAAGTTAATTAGATTTTTGAAATTTGGTTGACCTGAGTTGGAAGTTGTATGGAAATTGTTCATAGGCGGGATGTTCGTATTTTGTTTTGTCCTATTAAGGGCTCGCTCAGTGATCAGACATGTTAATTAATCGTGTTAGTTAGTGTAAGCTAAGTATTGTTAACTTAGTAGCTGTATAGTTTCGTGTTTTAAAGGCCATAAATTTACATGTATATATAGAGGGTATTTGCAATAGGCGGTTCTCGTTTAACAAATTTAGGTACGATTTGAGGATTTCTCTAGTATAGTTAATTAGTGTATAGTTAACGGATAGTGAGTTGGGTTTGGAAAATTAGTGTTGGTTTCTAAGAATCGTTAAGTGAGGTGGGTCGTACCTAATCCAATATGTCTCGTTAATATCTCTTTTAGGGAATCGCTTTTGCTCACACTCTTACTTTTCCGTCTTCGTCAAAGGATCTTTCGTTTGAGGTAAGTCGTTTTTGACTTGCTCGGTTCTTTTCTGTCTTGTTAGATTTTATGTCGTTATTGTAGGATTGGTTTGGGAACTAGTCCCGAATATCTTTTTGAAATGTTTTGGATTTGCTTGTGTTGTTGTGTGCAAATTGGTTTTAAATGAGTTTTATCGGAAATAAGTTTTTGAACGTTTTATCTGTGCTGGTACCTTTTCCGGCACGAGCATCGTAGCTGATGGAGAGGGAGGGTTGCCTATGTATGGTCCGTGGGACAGAGAAATCGTGCCCCTTCAAAAGAAAATGCTATCTGTGTGTTTTGGCAAGTGCTCCAGTGGAGGCTTAGCCGGGGTTAGAAGGAAGAAGCGATGTGAGGAGTGGGAGGGCCTGCCTCTACACTATGGATTGGAATACGAGATGGAGAATGAGTTATGTTGCTTTAATTGTTCGATTATGTGTATATATGTTTGGCTTATGTGTGACTAACCGTCTAAAATAGGTATTGGCCTTTAGAGTTATGATTGCGATTGTGGATTCTGGTTGCTGACTATAGAAAATTGGTTTTTAAACGTCTTATAATTTCCACATATTATCTAGCTTGATAGATTAGTAGTTGACCCTTCGGGGATTATTTTTCCAATTATAGGTATGTTACGCGAAACCATGCAGGAGCCTTAGCCGGATGGTGGAGTGGATCGTTGACGCACGTGTCATTAGTTTGGGATTTTCGGGTGTATTTCGGGAGGATTTATTATTATTACTAGTTCTGTTGGATTATTTTAATTGTTAAATTGTAAGTTTTGTTTGAAATATTTTGAGGAAAATCCGGGAAGGTTTACTTGGTAATTTTTTTATGCATTTGGGCATTCAAACATGTTTTATATTGAATTTTATAAATCTGAAAGTTGGATGTTTTTACTTGTGTTCTCGTCGTGCCCGAGTTGTAAGATCCTGAAGTGTTGTTGTCAACCCACCTAAGTAGTAACTGGTAAGGTCTACTACCAAGTAGCGCCCTGTGGAAAGACGGGGTGTTACACCACTATCATGAAAATGTTTTATGGTAGTAACTAGTAAGCAAAAACTATTATATAAATTTTAATTTGGAAAAATAAATTTTTTCCGTTGCGTTTGTTAGAATTTTTAATAAATTTTGGCATGAGATCATTGAGTTATTAAAAATATTGTCAAAAGTTATTAATGGAGTCCATAAACCTCCTCGGACCCTTTAATACAATTTTATGGTTTTAACCATTGAGTTAACAAAATTATTTTCTCATATGATATAATTGACATCATAAAAAATGAGATGATTATCATAAATTAAATATGTATAGATTTTGTAGAAACACTCTCTTCATGAATACCAGAGATCCACATTTATTGCCGGAAGGGGACCTCTCTCCTCCACCGGCAGATCAAGTAAGAAAACAAAACGTGGAGAAGATTTCCCTCCTTTAAATGAGAATGCATATGACACACGAGGTTCCAGAGCGCTGATTTCCTACAAAGACTTAGTTAAAGGAAATAGTGCAGAAGGAATGATGGTTCAGTATTGCAATCCGTTCTGGGAAGATGATGAGTCTGATGAAGTGATTCTGGATGATGTAATGTAATGTTGGTGATTTGTGTCAAGTCATCAACTCCCTATTGGAGCATGTTGAGGTTTAGAGTCATATTGGGAATGTCGACATGGTGTGTTGACATATATGACTTTCCATGATTAGTTATTATCATAAGATCCAATAGATAAATTGCACACCACCACCGAGACTAGGAACCTCGTGTGCGTCGTGGCAAAGGGCGCTCCTAGGTTGTGGCGGTGCTTGGTGCAACGGCGCGGTGCAAGCGCGGGGCTCGGCTTGGACCTCGGTTTTGAGGTTCAAGGCTCGTCATTGTGTGGGGCGCGCCTATGAGTGAACTTGAGGTTCATCTCAAGGCTGCAAGGGCGCGCCTGGGTGGTGCGATGGCACGGTGGAGCTAGGGACTCGGTTGCGAGGTTGCGGTGGAGCCCTCGGCGCGCCTATGGCACATGTCCGAGGCTTCGAGCATGAATTGTGAGGCTAAGGTATGGTTTTGAGCTTATACATTGAGTCTTATAACTTTGTGCATGTTCTAAGATGAATTAGGAAGCTTCTCTAAGCTTGGTAGATACTTTGAGCAAGAACCAAAGCTTGAGTTTAGCTTGGCACATAGTTAAATATGCTAGAAAGAAGTTTACAAGCTTCATACTAGCTTAGAGTGAACTCTAGGAGCTTCGACAAGCTCAAGACTCATTGTACATGCTTTATAGGAAGCTCATGTAGCTAGGAAGTAGCTCATGGAAGCTCAATGTAGCTCACACTAGTTCAAGTTAGCTCAACTAGCTAGAAATTCAGCTCAACCTAGCTCACACTAGCTCACGCCAGCTCAACTCACTATAAGCTAGCTCATGGAGCTAAGGGGTAGTGACACTCCTAGGTGACCTAGCTTGGCACCTAGCTATGCTAGCTAGGTGGTGGGGCTGGTAGGCCGGCCCAAGGGGCGCGCCTGGTGGGCTGGTGGGCCGCACATGCACGCGCATGGCATGGGCTGTTGGCCTTGCCTTTGGGCTGTGTACATGGGCCTTTTTGGATTGATTTTTGGACTCCTTGATGGGCCTCTCCTTTGCTGAATTGGATAAGCATTTGGAGTCCAAGGGGGGAAGTATCTAGACGCCTCCTCTATGATGACAAGGAGAGAGGAAGGGAGTTGTAACCGCCTCCCTATTTTCACTCTCGGCCACACGCTTTCACAACCGATTTGTAACCACCTCTTTGGTCGGTTATGGGGCAAGTTCTCACGCCTATTTAAGGGGCAAAATGTCGGCATTTTGGACATAAAACACGTGAGGAAAAACCAGACTTGGTCCCAAAGAAATCGGAAGAGGAAATCGAACAAGAATCTAGGGTTTCTTGTCGGATTTGAGCGAAAACATAAGAGTGTACTCAAGTGGACGTGTGGTGGCATGGATCGAAGTTCTTCTTCAAGGAAGGAACCTCAAGTTACATGGAGTGGGCAGTATGTCAAAGTGAAGGACGAGCCCCAAACATCCATGGAAGACGACTTCATCGAAGTGAAGATCGAAGAGGAATCGATGGACTCGAACAAGGTACGCTTGTCTTCAATGGTTGTGTCTTGCCAACACTCCATTGGTTTATTTAATTACGTTTTATCCCACAACGGTATTGCACAACCCTTGGCATGGAATAGGGGCAATATGCATTGAAGGAAAGATCGATCTAATCGTTCGACTCGTAGTCTTATATCCAAGTCAATTACTTAACATGAACAAGGGTCGATGGTGATTGCCTTCGTGGCCTACACCCATGAGACTATCCTTCAATGGATCTACTCGTCATGCCTTGATTATCCTCATGGATCTACAAGGATCGACTTCCTTCAACAAGATAAAGCAAACATGTTAAAACGATTGCATGCAAACCCTATTAGTAGACAACTACGAAAACCAACATGTAATGCCTGATATCAATGATCCTATGTGCCCGCTGATTCTACTATCGGCAGATGAAAAACGGAGAATCCGGAAACATTGGAGGAATGCCATAATTATCAAAATTTTGGATCGAAGTGTGGGTTATATATACTTGAGGAATAGCATGATCCAAAAATGGAAAACAAAAGGAGAGTTCTCCATGATTGACACCGTGAATGACTTCTATGTCGTTAAATTTAGTAAGGATGAAGATCTGAATCACGTATTAAACGATGGGCCATGGATGATAGGGGAAAGCTATCTCACTATACAGATAGTGGCGGATCCAGGAACACCTGCATGAGGGGCAAACTTTGAACTAACATAATGGTTAAAAAAAAGTTTCGGATAAATCAAATTAGTTTAAACATCAAACTTTTTTAACACGAACAAATTAATTTAAAAAAACAATTAGTTTAAAACTTTTTAAACATCAAATTAGTTTAATTAAAGTCATTTTCAAATTAATTTCGGATAAATTAACCTATCAAATTTCAATTTTTTAACACGAACAAGTCGACAACAAATATTTTAACAATAACTTCTAAATTATAATTAATTCACATCAAACAACAACAACAAATCAACAATGAAGTTAAAAAACCTATTAATTTCAAATTTTTAACAATTATCAATATTTTAAATAGTCAACATTCAACAATTAATCTCCAAATATCCAACAATTATCCTCACTTATTCAAACACCTCAAGTCCTCAATAATTAATAATTTACTAAAAAATAATAATTAATAAAATCTAACCTCCAAACCTCCATTATAAAATCTAACCTCCAAATTCTAACATCCAAATAGTGAACATTCAACGATTTTTTTTACTAAATAATCATATGAGCCACAATCTTTGTTAACATTTATTGTTTGCGTTCTCCAATAGTGCGGTGATGTGATTACTGAATAGGTCACGAGGAGGAGGCTCCATTCTTTCTTTTTTTTGAGGACTGAGTTCTGATTTCTAGGCATTCTTTCTTTTTTGCCTCCATTTTTTTTATTTTTAAATCTAGCATTGAAACGACGAGTTTCATGTTTAAATAAAGTACAAAAAATTGGGTGAGCATTTTATTAAAACGACAACGTTTCACTTTGTCATCTTCCTCGATCGACTGAACTTTGAAGGCCATTTTCCAGATCTCGTTTTGTTGAAGCTTTCAACAATGGCGGCCAACGAGATTGGGATGGCAGCCCGCGCCCGACGCCCTGCAAGCCCCGTCCGCCCCTCAGGCAACCTGCCCCGACCTTCCCCTCATCCTCTCCGCCTCTCAGGGCATAACCCCTAATATTAAAAATATTTCCGGCGAATGGGGGGCAGTTGCCCACCCCTGCCCCCCTAAATCCGCCACTGTATACAAAGGTGGAGGCCAAATTTCGTAGCGGCTGAGGAAACTCTGCGGAAGGTTGCTTCATGGATAAGAATCCCGGATATCTCAATGGAGTACTTTGATGAAGAAGTGTTGACGGCTATTGGGTCAAAACTAGGAAAGGTCCTCAAGATTGATAGGACAATGAGCACTGCGGAGAGAGGACGATACACGAGACATAAGGAGGCGTTTATGCGGACCCAAGGCCAACGAACAGAGGCAGAGTGGTTATTCGCGGCTATTTATGCGGACCCAAGGCCAACGAACAGAGTGGAATTGTAGGAAAGATTAAAGTAGTTTAAGAAGGTTGTGAATCTTCTGTGGCTATTGATGGGAGATTTTAATGAAACCAAGAATCTGGAAGAAAGGACGGCAGTTCAAAAGAGTTACACGGCGATCTAACAATTTCCAGAATTAGATTGAAGATGATATGGCTCTTATGGATATGGGATTCTCTGGTTCCAGATTCACTTAGAATAGAGGCCGAGACCTGGAGACTAGATCGAGTGGGCGTCTGGATAGGGGTCTATGCAATGTGGAATCGAGGGAACTATTTTAGAATGGGGCGATCCGGTACCTTGCGGCGGTGCAATCTGATCACACACCGCTCTTGCTCTCTTCGCGTGGGTTTGACGATTCTTCTCCCTTTGCTAAACCATTTCAGTTTCAAGCGGCATGGCTCATACACAATGAGTTTCAAAGCTTTCTCCTTAGCCACTGGGAAAAAGGTGCACCACTATGCCCAACCTTGTCGAATCCGGCGGTGTAGCTTGATTATTGGAATAGAAATGTTTTTGGAAATCTCTTCCGGAAACGGGACCGGATTTGGAGAAGAATTGAAGGGATACAAATAGCACTTGGTTATAGAACTACGAGAGGCCTTCTGGATTTGGAGTGCAAGCTATGGCGACAATTGGCGGTGGTTTTGGATGAAATCAATATTTTTAGGTTCAAAAAGCAAGGTCTGATGCCTTGCTTGATGGAGACAGAAATACAAGGTTCTTCCACGTAAGTGCTGTCATAAGGAGGCGTCAAAACAGGGTTGATGGCCTTATTAATAATGACGGTGAGTGGATATGGGATCAAGATGAGCTTTAAAGGATGGTTACTGATCATCTTAGAAAGCTTTATACGGAGGAGGAGCCCAACAATGGTCCATTTGAGATCCCCAAGGGAAAATTTCCAATGATCTCGGAGGAAGATATGAATATGTTGGATCGTGGATTCAGCAGTAGGGAAATAAAAGAAGCAGTGGATAGTATGGGACCGCTTAAGGCTCCCGGGCCAGATGGATTTTATGCCATTTTTTTATCAACACAAGTAGGTGCATATTAGAGAGGAAGTTGAAAAAGCTGTTGTGGAAATTTTGGAAGGGAAAGGAATTCCTCCAACTCTGAATGAGACACTCATTGTGCTTATTCCTAAGGTGGAAAATCCGGAGACAATTAATCAGTTGAGACCTATAAGCTTGTGCAATGTTGCAATGAAAATTGTGACAAAAGCGTTGGTTGCATGATTGAAGCCGATCATGAGGAAGATTGTTGCTCCAAATCAGTCTAGCCTTGTTCTCGGAAGACATATTGTTGATAATATTGTTATCACACATGAAGTGATGCATTCGATGAAGGCAAGCATAGGGAAGAAATTTATGGCGGTAAAGATTGATCTCGAGAAAGCTTATGATAGAGTCCGATGGTCTTTTTTACGAGACAATTTGCAAGAGACAAGAATGCTGAGTTGTATTGTGAACGTGATCATGGAGTATGTGTCAACATGTTCCATGAAGACGTTGTGGAATGGTGGGATTGGAGAAAATTTTGTGCCTAGTCAAGGAGTCCGTCAAGGAGACCCGATTTCTCCATATCTATTTGTGTTGTATATGGAAAGACTTGGCCATATCATTGAGGAAGCGGTGGAGGTTGGGGCTTGGAAACTAGTATAACTCTCAGCATATGGTCCGAAGTTGTCTCATTTGTTTTTTGCGGATGACCTCTGTGAGCGGGTAAACCAAACATAATTACCATAGTTATTTTCTCTATAAAGGTATTTATTAAAATTACTGCGCAGTTATTTTCCATATAAAATTATATGGCGGTTATGCAACTTAATGGAAGATTCTATCTTTCATTAAAGATAGAATTAAAGTTGGAGAAAGGGTGGAATATTCCTTACTTGGGCTTCAAGGCAGTTGGCCAACCCTAGGAGGATAAGATTTTCGGCCTGATAGATATAATTTTCGGCCCCCCTTCTCTCCCTCTTCCATTATAAATACACGCTCTAGGGCGTGTAGGGAGGGACACATGTGCATATCAACATATTCAGATATCCTAGGCAGGCTAATATTCGCTTAGCTCGACTGTTTAGGGTTTCACCGCTCTCTTGTTGTACCTCGACGCTCAAACGACAATTACTCTTCTGACTTAGGCATCGGAGGTGGATTAGGGGGTCCCCGCCCCCTGTGTCCATTGTTTTGCAGGTTTTTCTAGGTCAAGAGGTTGAAGATGGAGCGGAAGAGGAGGAGTTCTTAATTGGTGTATTTAATACGAACTGAAGACGAGATTTTCGAAGCCTAGGGCAATCGCGATGCCTCAGCGGACGAACCGGGGCTGCGGAACAGCGTACCGCGATCGCGGCCACAGAACCGCAATCGCGGCCTTTTGGGACCGCGACCGCGGCCCGCCGGAGTGCGCCTCCGGAAATTTGCAAACTCCGGATTTTCGACCGGAGTGCCCATACGGAAATATGTGACTCCGAAAATTTGTGTTTTTAGGTTTTTTCTAGCCTAAGGGCGTTCCCAAAAATCAACAAAGGAGATCCGCTTTGTGATTTGTTTGAACCCTAAGTAAAAGCATGATCGAATCACCACAACCAGTGTCGATCGCAGTGCGTGCTGCGAAATCGACGACACTGGGGGCAGGATCAACCTTGTCGGATCCTTGTCGAATTCAATCCTACCTAAGGTTGATAGTCGACTACCAATTGACGGATTAGGCTCCGGGTGCGTGCCCGGAAGCCCAAAGTTGAAAACTTGATTGTGAACCAACGCCCAGCCACAATCAAAGCAGTGAAAAGCGGTATTGGGAAAATAGTACTTGATCTACGCAATTGTGGTGTTGGAGTCGATCCCTGAAGATTAAGAAGTCGTTTTTTGGAAACCTTGTGACATCGTTGCAAAGCGAATCGCGCAAAATACGCCCAGCGGAAAGAACTGCGACCACGACATAGTGAACCGCGATCGTGGATCGGCGATCGAACCCGAGATTTTTGTAAATTGATCGGAAAGTAAACCCTAATGGAAACTGATCAATCTGATTCCGATATTCGCTCGGAAGGTGAGACCTTTGTGCCCGTAAACGACTTGAACCGTGACCCGGCCCCTCTCGATGATATGGTTGTTCATCGCACAGACCATTCGGGGATCGAGTCGAGCGATGTAATCGTCAGTCGTGGCACTTCAAGTCCTGAATCAATTGAAATTGATTAAGCATGGGAAGCGGCAATGCGTGTTGCCAAAAACAAGAATAATCAAATGGTTCAAGGGCAAGGCGGGTCGATCCGAGGGATCGCGATCGCCGAACCGAACCGCGACCGCGGCCAGGAGGGCCGCGATCGCGGCCTGTCAAGCCGCGCCCGCGGTTCAGAAACCGCGACCGCGGGCTGCGTATTTCGGAGCATTCTCTCTATTCGCAAGCCAAACCCGACAAGATTTCGACAAACGTAAACCTAATGCGGGGTAATCGTGACCTCTCCACACAGGACCCGTACAATTTGCTTGAAATCGAATTGGATCTTGCTTGCCATAGGCTGAACGTCCTCTTAAAATGTAAAGCTGATCGTAAAAGCAAGCAAAGGGATCCTATCTAGCAATCAGAAGCCTTAATCGCTAAGGGATGAAGATAGATCAACGCTATTCAAGAGATTTGGAGAGTTTGAGCGGACTTTACCAATCATAGTAGAGCGCAACCAAAGAGTTCTCCTTGCTTTCCAAAATCAACCAATCAATGGATTCCAAGTGAAGCCACAAGAGAAGTTCTCAAGAAGATGTCAAAAAGCGATCAATCCATGCAATCTTGAGGCTGGAATCGATCTCTGACAAACAAGAAACAACCTTTCTTAGCCCCGAGGAAACAACAAACTCGCCAACCCTAACTCACGAGCGAGCTCTAGCGCCAACGGGATCGCGACACCATCGGCCGCGACAGCCGCCTCAGGAACCGCGAGCGCGGTCAGTTCCTCCGCGACCGCGGCCCATGCGATAGCAATCGTCGTGTTTTTTTTCGAAACCCGAAAACCCTAAAAGCACTGGGGGCAAAATCCGATCTTCGCTCGGAAAAGAATCAAGACTCGCAAGGTGATCAAGCGAAACTCCGATATTCGCTCGGATGATCAAACCCTAGAAAAGTTCCAAGGAGAACAACTTGCTTAAAGATGATCAAATCTATGACCCGACCTCACCATCAAAGCATGGTTGCTCTTCATGCAAGCCAAGCAAGGTTCGGATCAAGCGACATAATCAATGTTCATAGCGCTACACAATTTGATGAAATCAATCATCATATGGAATCAGCGATGTGCGTCGTTGAACCCAAGAGCAATCAAGATAGTGGGGCATCGACCACCATCAAGAATAAAGACGAGACTGTGCTTAATTTGCACTCTAGCTTCCGCTTTAAGAGAGAACCAACGGATTCAAGACAAGCATAATCAGATCAAGCCTTGTTGCTATCAAGCCTTGAAGAAATCGCTAGGCTAAAGCGTTCTTTGTAAAGATCCAAGGAAAGAGCCTCATCGATGAATTGGCGATCGAATGGACCAATCGACGGCTCGTTAGTATTATCGAATTCGCCGATAACCGCCGTGGTCCCGAGCCGTTAAAGTGCTGATAAAAGGATCGAAGAAGTATACGAGCCAAGTACGAGGGAAAATTACCGCAATCGCAAAACCTTGCGACTCGACGAAGACCGCGATCGCGGCCAGCGAGGCCGCGATCGCGGCCAGGTATTCCGTGATTTCGGCGCCCATAAACCGCGGTCGCGGCCTGCCTCCAAAAGTGTTCGTGCCTTATTTTACGAGCACCGCGCCCTCGGGTCCCTAGATGGCGACTGCGGTTCGCCCCGTGAACTTCAAATTGAAGATCGATTTTTGAAATCGTGCAACGCGTGTCGGAATCAAGGACTCGAAAATAAATGCTGAGGCATTGTAAAACCGGAAAGTCGACGATGGTCGAATATGATACAAGAGTCCGAGTTATTCAAGATTGGACAATGATCAAGCGATCAAAAACAAGTCCGTTGAAGCATTGACAACGTTAGCCATCCGTGCAAGAATCACTTAAAGACCTCGATGCGTGTCGAGGCAACGGGATATTACCGGGGCACGGGAAGTTCTCTTAAGGGCTCATAGGTTTTGGCAATCGCCGAGGAAGACACTACATTGTCGTTCTTTTTCCGGGCCAAACTTGAGAAGCATACCCCCAAGCAGGGTTGAGCCTACAATTGAAACAAGATCGATAAACGCCTACATGGGATGTACGCCACTCTCCGATCTCATTAGCAAAGATATTGGTGGCCTTTTATGATTAAAAGTGCCTCGAGAAAACCAATAAAATAATTGCCACGCTCTTTCCAACCACCTCGTTATCACCAAGGATTATCGGGACGTTGTCACTACACGAATCGCGTCCTATCAACGGGCGGCCGTAGCGGAATGCATGGAGGCCTATACGTCAAAAGGTCATGGAAAAACACATGCATATGGTGTAATTCGGCCCGAGTTGTAAGGGATAATATTAAGTGACTAAGCACAGGGACGGAGAGCGTATGAGTGAGAATAGTCTCGACGGGGGAGATGTCCCCCGGACTTGTAAATCTCGCTCGTTTGAAGAGGTTTTCCCTTAAAAAGGAAAACCGTAGACGCTAGATCGTCGAAGACTACCGCGAAATAAGTCGACAGCGGCCACGGCTCGTAAACCGCGAGCGTCGGTTCGCCGGTAGTCGCTTCTTGCGTGGATGTTGAGCTTAGGCTGGGATCGCTAGGATGAACGACTTTATATATTTTCTTTTTGTTTTCTTAAAATTAGAAGGCTTGGCCAAGCACTTTTTTCAACATAAACGTTCTATTCTCCCCAGTCTGATTTTGTTCGTTCTAGAGATTCCATCTTAAACCTCGGCAGAAGATACGACTCGAAAAGATAGCACTCGCCCCATGATAATCGCTCATGGATGTACGAATATACGAATATACGAAAGCGCTAGGGGACCAATTGACCAATCCGCATGGCCACTTCGATTAGAAACCCTCTGTACCCTACGTCGCCTAACACGGTGAGTCGTGTAAGGGCGGTGTAGGTGGGGCATTTGTGAGCGGGTAAACCAAACATAATTACCATAGTTATTTTCGCTATAAATGTATTTATTAAAATTACTGCGCAGTTATTTTCGTTATTTTCCATATAAAATAGTATGGCGGTTATGCAACTTAATGGAAGATTCTATCTTTCATTAAAGATAGAATTAAAGTTGGAGAAAGGGTGGAATATTCCTTACTTGGGCTTCAAGGCAGTTGGCCAACCCTAGGAGGATAAGATTTTCGGCCTGATAGATATAATTTTCGGCCCCCCTTCTCTCCCTCTTCCATTATAAATACACGCCCTAGGGCGTGTAGGGAGGGACACATGTGCATATCAGCATATTCAGAGATCCTAGGCAGGCTAATATTCGCTTAGCTCGAGTGTTTAGGGTTTCACCGCTCTCTTGTTGTACCTCGACGCTCAAACGACAATTGCTCTTCTGACTTAGGCATCGGAGGTGGATTAGGGGGTCCCCGCCCCCTGTGTCCATTGTTTTGCAGGTTTTTCTAGGTCAAGAGGTTGAAGACGGAGCGGAAGAGGAGGAATTCTTAATTGGTGTATTTAATACGAACTGAAGCCGAGATTTTGTACACCAACAACCTCATTCTGTTTGGAGAAGTGTCTACTAGCCAGATACAAGTGATGTTGTAGTGTTTGAGGAAGTTTTATGAGTTGGTGCAAAAATTAATCTCCAAAAGTCGAAGTTATGTATTTCCAACATCACACCTGAGGAAGAAGCTAGTCAGATTAGTACCCAAACTGGAATTCCGTGAACGGCGGACCTCGGGATGTATTTAGGTATGCCTATGTCTAAAGAGAAGGCTTCCAAGGAGAAGTATATGCACATTGTGGAAAGAGTTAAAAGAAAGCTTGCAAGTTGGAAGGCCCATACGCTCTCTCTTGTTGGGAGGGTCACGCTCGCAAAAATAGCACTCGCTAGTATCCCGTACTACTCGATGCAAACCACAAGTTTGCCGATGTATATATGTGACGATGTTGAGAAGAAAACTTGTGGGTTTGTCTGGGGATCCACTGATGAAAAGAGAAAGATTCACTTGCTTAACTGGGAGACTCTAAAACAACCAAAGAATGATGGAGGGCTTGGAATGAGGAGCATGAGGCAGGTGAATAATGCTTTTATGGCTAAATGGGATGGCGTTTACTTATGGATTCAGAGTCACTTTGGGCCGAGTTGTTAGAGGAAAGTATTGCCAAGGGCGTCAAGACAGGGATATGTTTACGGCTAAAACAGGGGTGTCGAACTTGTGGAGTGGGGTCGTGAAAGCAAAAACTCCTATGCTTCGAGGAGTCAAAACTCACATGGGGGATGGCACAATGACTTTGTTTTGGGACCATCCTTGGGCAATGGATAATGCTTTGATTGAGGTTGCTACTGGTGATATTGGGGAGAAGGAGCTAGGTAAAACAACGGCAAAATATTGGTTGGAAAATGGATGGAAATGGGAGGAATTCGCTCATCTGCTGCCTCCAGATGCTTTAGAGGAGATAGCTCATTACAAGATTATAGAGGAAGGAAGGGGAGATAACTTCTACTGGAATTCATCGGCCTCAGGTCAATTTTCTATCTCTTCTTTTCTTGAGATCATTAGAGGTGATGTTGGGAGGGAGAACACTTCGGTGTGGAAGCTGATTTGGAAAACGAAAGTGTCGGAGAGAGTTCGAACTTTCCTTTGGCTGGTGGCACATGGTTCTATCATGTGTAACGGGAATAAGAGAAGGCATCATTTGTGTGTGGATGATGGATGCTTGGTTTGTAGGGGAATCTCGGAGACAACGCTGCATGTTCTTCGAGATTGCCCCAAGTCTATGGAGGTTTGGAATGAGTTTCTAATTGATAGTAGAAGAGAGTCCTTTTATTGAGGAGATTTGATTAATTGGCTTAATACGAACTTGCAGGGGAGTGGGAATTGGCCTTCGACTTTTTCTTATGGAGTGTGGTGGCTATGGAAGTGGAGAAATGCTAGAGTATTTGAAAATGGCACTGAATTAGCTTGTTCTAAGCACGAGTTCATTTTGAGGCATGCAAAAGAGTACTTGGAGCTGCTGTCTGCAAGAAATAGCCTTGATGAGAAGACTAGCTTGGACTGTTGGAGAAACGCTCAAAACGGCTAGTGCACACTAAATACTGATGGGGTTTTTGAAGAGGGAACTACAAAGATTGGTGCTGGTGGGGTGGTTAGAGACTACAAAGGCAATTTCTTGAGAGCATTTATGGTGAATGCTGGTAGAAGGTCAGCCTTGCGAGCTGAACTTATTGGGCTGCTGCAGGGGCTGAAAATCACCAAGGAGATGAACATTCAGAAGCTTGAAGTTGGTATTGATGCTAGAGAAGTGGTGACGGTGATGAATGTTGATGTGTGCCGAGTTACTAACAACTAGGACGTGATTTCGGTGTGCAGAGATATGATTAGGACTCGTGCTTGGGAGTTTAAGATTATGCATATCAACAAGCAAGCAAATCAGGCGGCAGATTGGATGGTGAGATTGAGCAAAGATTGTGAGGATAATTTTATTATGTTTACTGAACCACCCAATGGGTTAATTGCTTTTTTAGAGGTTGATATGTGGATGAGTAACAATATGTAATCGGTAATGATTTTATCTATGAATAAAACGAGATAGACCCTCTTTTGGATCAAAAAAATAATTAAATATGTATAACAAATGCACCTTTTACATAAATATTAAATGTTATATATATATATATATATATTATAGCTTTTAACTAAAATGTTATTTAATAACTCAATATAGTAATTAGTTTAAATAAGAGTCAAATTTATTTATTATTTTAATATTTTAAAATAAGAATTTGTGTGTGATTAAGTGTATTAAATGTGATCATAATTATTTTACAATGATAAATATATAGAAGGATTTTTTATTAAATGGATAATTGGTCACCATCAAGTGCATTAAGTGTGTTCATATACACAAAATTATATATGTATTATAGATTATAGATTATAGATTCTCCATCCATCTTTTGTAATAGCATCTCATTAACGAAAAAGCCAACAAAAAACTATAATTAATGGCTTTGGATTCCCCTATACATTTCTTCAACCCATCAATTACGCCACAATTGCTCCACTTTGAACTTGTTGAGCAAAATCATTCTCCGAAATCAAGTTCAAATATTTTCAGAAAAAGTCCATCCTTATGTAATCAATTCAAATTATTCAATACTACCAATTAAATGAGTAATTCCAATTGACTATTGTAACTAGAGTGCTAACCCATCCATTGGACGGGATAAAGTTTATATCACATGTTTGTTATTTTCTTAAATGTTCGAACTCTTAGATATCATAACATGTGATTAAGTATATTAATTAATTTCGAAATACTATAATTGATTGTATAAAAAAACAAAATATTAAAAAATATACATATATAAATTATTTGACTATTTAAGCAGTCCATACTATTTTAAGATACATGAACTTCTTTTATGTTCTAATTTGACCGTTCAAGCATTAATTTCACTTTTTATACTAAAATTATTGCCAATATTAGGTTTATTTTTAAACTATTATTTTTAGATTTAGATTAATGTGATTCTCATGCATATAAAGTTGTGAATAATCGATGTATGTATTGTATGTTCATTTAATTATTTTCTAAAAGATAAGTATTGTTCATTATGTTGTTTTATTTTGAAATAAGGAAATTTGAAACCCTTAAATGATGAATATATAATTGTAAAAATTTATTTAATTTTCTTCATTATGTTATTTGTTGCAATTTAATATTGGTAGAAATTATTATAAGAAAATAGAGCATTTATTGGACATAGAGGCACAAGTTTTATAGTTGTTAAGAAAGATTTTAAACCGCCAAATTAATCAAGTATGCACATTTTCCACAAAAAAAAAATCAAATATGCACATTTCATTTAGCCACATCTTGGTTCCCTATAAATGAAAGGCAAACCAACATCCACTCTCCCACAATTCCTCCCAGCTTTTCACACAATAAGAAAAATTCTCTAAAGTTGTTGCAATGGCTACCTAATTCATATTCATAAACGAGTTGATTAAAGGGGTGCCAATTATAAGATTCAAGCTATAATGTGTTGGAAATGGGTGACTACTAACAACTACAGAAAAGTGATGCCATTCAACAATCAACTCAATCAAAACCAGGTACCCTCCTACATGCTTAAATACTAACCCCTTCATAACATTTACAATTACTTTTTATTCATGTTATTATAAACACTAACGGGAGCCACCCGTCATTGCATACCCAGAAATGCAAACAATGTAACGACTCACATGAGTGACTCAAATCGAAAACTCATTCAAGTAAGGGTATGTTTTGTTTAATAGATTTTAAAATCCAAACATTCAAACCACCGTCAAACCAATCAATTTAGACAACCATGTGTCTGATTTCTCTTGGATTTCAATCTATTTGCATTGATTACAACAATTCTCATATTTTCATTTTAAGATGTCACTTACTCAACTATAATCCTTATAAACTCCATTAAACAACTTTCAATGACTAGGAGACGATGATTTTTATACAAAAAACACATTAGAAGCTACATTGTCAAATATTAATAATATTATTGTGACCATAGTTATACCTTTTTCTTTAACTTGTTGTTTTATGTCAACACCCAAATTGTCCGGTCTACCCAAAGAAAAGCCCTATGTCAAAAAAGCAAAAACCAAATAAGAAGTTGGTCCAAAGAACTTGGGAGTGCAATCTAATGTTGAGATCCACAATAAGACACATATGTAATGAAGTTAAAAACTATGATACGATAGATGGTAGCTAATCAAGAAAAAACACATAAAAAAGTCACCTTCGTGCTACCAAATTGGTGACTCTTTCTTTTATTTGTTACAGACACAAACCGAATGTTATTACTTTAATCTACAAAATTGAAGCTGAAATTAAAACATTTATCCTTATATGTGAAACTTCAAAAATAAAAGAAAGTTAAGAGTATAAAATTTTACAATGACTATAAATGAGAGGAAGGTTTTAGCACTTCTATTTCATTACTTTCTAGAGAATAGACTTAATTCAATTGAATTGGTAATTGAAATTTTTTGTACTCTTAGCTTTATTTTATTTTTTCAAGATCCAAATGACAGATTAAAACAAGAAATTTCTCTAATCTTTATGACCCATCCATGGCGGAACTGTGGGGTGTCTTCAACGGTCTCAATCTAGCATGGGAGAAAGGCTATCGGAAAGTGTTGTTGCATGTTGGAATCAGACTCTCAATTAGTTATCCCCCTTTTGGGCGCTAGGGTGACCCGTAGTCACCCGCTTTGTAGCCTGGTATCTAGGTGCCAAGGCTTACTTAGTAGGGATTGGACTATCCAATTCTGACATATCTATCACGAGGGTAACGTTGTTGCGGACCGCATCACGTCTCTCGCGTTTCATTTTCTTGTTGGTTTGCATGTATTGTCTGCCCCGCCAGAGGGGATTATTAACTCTTTGTATGATGATGTTAGGGGTCGGGCTATCCCCATTTTCTGATCACTTAGCCTATTTTTTATGTTATTAATAAAGTGCCTCCTTGAGGGGCTGAAAAGTGCCGCCTCTCCTTCTACCAAAAAAATTATATTGTATGTTAAGTAAACTATACTTTGCGAAAGTTAAACCTCTCAACCCACACTAAAAAAATATTACAAAGTTCAAAGTAGTAAATTAAAAAATATTACAAATTTTTGTATCAATATACTAATTATTCTAGCTAGACCCGGTCGTGCCATGCACGACAATGATTTGAAAAAAAAATTACGTGAGAACCGTACTTGTCGATTGAATTTTACATAAACTTATTTGATAAAATAAAATAATTTTCTCAATAAAACTTTCAAGCGAGAATTATTATAATACGTAGGGAATGTAAAAAAATATTTCTTTATTTATAATAGGATATGTTATTTAATTTTTGAATGAGATAATATTATTATAATATATAGGTAAATAAATACTAAAAAACTAAATAATATTTCCATACTCATTAATTGAATATGGTAAGTATTTCATACTCATTAGTTAAATATAGTAAGTAATAATAATAAATAATGTAATATTATTACACTAGGTATACAATGCTTATTAATAACATAGCTAAATGAATTTATTAATTGAATATGACAAGTAATAATGATAATAATATTATTATAATATGCAAGAAGTGTACATTCTAAAAAATATTAAGGACAAAGAGGTAAATGAACATTTAAATATATCTGCGTGGCATAGTTAGATGAACGACACATAAGAGAGAAGGATTCGACTTTAGTAATAGTATATTGATTGACTATTTTCACATAAAATAACAACAAAAATCACATTGCATAATAGGATTAAAACAAATCCATTTAGTTTTTAAAATAAGTTTTTAAAACAAAAAAAAATCGTGCGAAGCACGGGTATGCCATCCAGTTTTATATAAAGTCGATATGGTTAATTGAATTGAAAATATTTCTAATTTCTTGGTTCAGTTTCAATTTAGTGTTTTTTTTGTTAATCGAGGAACTAGAATATATTTTAATATTTTTACATAAAATTACATTACTTAAAATATCCTAATGATTGGCCTGCATTTTTTTTATAAGAAAGGAGGGATTATAACCTGTTTATTTAGATTGACATACATAATATCATCGTTCATAATCTTATCCATATCAATAATCTTTTTCAAGCCTTCTGTTGGATCCTCGAACAAGACAAACATGCCCATACACTTATTGAATTTTGCCAACAAGTCTACAGCTTGATTCTCATGCCTTGAAATGTGCTTCACTGAGAACTCCCATTCTTGATTGCCAACATTATTTTTGAATCGGCGAACCAACTCGTGAACCTGGCCCGATATCTCGCAATCATCAGTCAACATTTTCACCGCTTCTTTTAAATCAACCTCCATCACCACCTTTGTCAATTTCAGTTGTTGGGCGATAGTAATATTCTGAAGCATCCCCATCAGTTCAGCCTTCAATGTCGAATTCCTAGCAGATTTGACCACATAGGCTTTCATGAAATTGCCCTTCTAATCTATGATTAAACATCCCGCCCCAATCCATCCTTCACCTGCATGGAACAATCCATCCAAATTAATTTTGTACCATCCTTCCTCGGGTTTCTACCAATTAGCCATAGCACCATTCCCAACACTAGTCGCATTCTTGTTTCCAACAGTCAAGGTCTTGTATTCCCTAGCCCTTTCCATGATGAATGTCGCTTTCAATCCATCCGACATAATTTCTCCTCCGAAGACCCTTGCATTTCTCCACTGCCATAACCACCAAATTCCATATGCAAAGGTCAAGGTCCATGAGTCAATTCCAAGCAAATTCTGCTTCATCCATTCCCGCAGGTCTCCCGCAATAAACTTCTCATCCTAGAGTTTATTAGAATCCCCCCTCACGAGCTTTAGTGAAATCTCGTAAAATATGAAGTGTAGTCTCATCTTCTTGGCAAAATCCGCATCTCGGGTTTGAGCTAAGATGTCTTCGTACAATGTTCACATTGGAGAGGATGGCATTGTGGGCCATGAGCCATACAAAATTCCAAATTCTCTCGGCCACATCAAGTTTCCAATTTTTCTACCATAACCTATCCCTACTTCCCAAATTCTCTCCTTGCATTCCATTCAAGACTGATTTCACAATAAACCTCCTAGAAGTATTGGGTCCCCAAGCAAAATTATCTCCAACTCCCTCGCAACATATTGTGATTGAGGATATCTTTTCTAGAATTTCAATGGGAAGCAAATGTGCAAAATTCTGCCACTCCCAATATTGTGTTTTCAAAAGTGAGTGTGTTTTGTATTGTATTTTAAGAGTATTTTAATTAGATGGGGTCATAAATACAAGGGTAATAAATGGGGTAAGAGGTTTGTGTTTTATAGCTTATGAAGTGATCCTGACCCATCATGAGCAAGAAGACTAGCCGGAAATTGACACCGATGTTGAGGATGGAGCCGGGGCACGCCAAGTGCGTCGGGCATGCCGGTGCAACTAAGGATGTGCCATTTCCGTCAGGCACTTCTCAAGTTCTGTGGGGCCATCTTTTGGGGAGAGCCTTCTACACACCAAATGGAGACTAAAGAGGCCAAGAACGCCAATGAAAGGTGTGTCGGGCCAGCCAAGCGCTGAGAAGCTCTTTTTGATGACCGCCACGGCACCAAGCGCCAAATCCGACGCTCTTCCATATTTGGGTTGAATTACTCGAGCAAAAGTTTGTGCCTTACAAGAAGACATCAAAGCTAGCCTTTTGACCCAAGGAGCACCGAGAGAGAGTTCAAATGAAGCATGATGCCTTTTGGTGGTCACCGATCCGATTCCGCCTGCACCGTGATGCTTTGTGTGATCTTATTTGAAGGCCACGCATGTGTGGTTGTTTTTATGACTTGTATGGGTATTTTATAAACTTTTGGAAACCTTGGTTTGTGTTGTAAATAACTTCTTGTTTGTGGGAGGTTCGGGTTAGGCGTCTTGTTAGGGTTATAATCTTATTTGGGTGTCCATCTCCTCTTTAGACACGATTAATGAACAAATGTTAATCCCTAGTCTCTCTCTTTGAACACATTTTTCAACTTTGATTTTGAATCAAAAATCAATTTTGGTTCTTTGGATTGTGATTCATATCAATCCTGAATCCGAAGGTAGATTGTGGTGAATCATATCATCGATTGATCTTCTTAGTTTGAGTAGATCAAAGGTACGTCATATCCTTTACCCTACTCATCCATATCCTACCCTCAACCATCAATTTCCATAACTTCCATCCTCACAATTTTGTCCGCAACATCCTCTAAAACCATCCGAGTCCTCGAAATCTCCTTCATGAACGCCTATAAATGATTTTAAGATCGCCCATCAAGATTGCTTAGATTGCACCAGGATTGCCTTTCACAGAAGCCTTGGATCCAAGTCCTCATCATGTGGTATCTGATCCACGCAAGGTATTCCCTAACTCGATCTTGATTGAACAAAAATGGGGTTGCAAGTGCTCATAGGAGCCACCCTTGAATTGCCTTTGTCGATTGTTGTCTTAGGTTTGGGTTGTTGCTTTGTGTTGTGTGCTTTGTTGAGTTGTATGCTCAATAATTCCTTGTTTTCAAGCAAGAAAATTGTCCCTAGGTTGAAGAATACTAGTCCAAGGGTAGTTCATTCAAGCCTCAAACCGAAAAGCCTCAAAACCCCTTTGAGATTAACCTTTTATTTCGGTCCTTTACTGTGTTGTCTTAATTTGTGAGAATCAAAGCCGAACATACATTCAACCAACCTTTACCATCAATTTCAATCACTTCCACCCTCACCATTTCGTCCACACCATCATCCAAAACTGAACTCAAAGGCCCTCTAAAGACGTCGGGGAACTCCTTGCACTGAAGGCCTTTCTATCATAGTCCCACACCATATGGTATCAAAACTTTATGCCTCTTCCATGCACATACCTTGAAGTTGGACTTGTATAGGCTTGTTTTAAGATATGGGACCGACATCGAGTATTTAATGTTGAAAGTTTTTGTTGCTTGTAATTTGAATTTTGGTTGTTTACTATAAAAATATTTTAGAATTCGAGCCTTAAAAGACAAATTCAGAATCCGAAAGAAAAAGAATCGGTACTTAGAAAAAATGGAACCCAACTAAAAATCAAGGAAAAGTGGTCGGGCATTGAAAATTTTGGATCCTGTGAGAAAAAGAATCCTAGCAAGGCCAATATATTTTCTTAACTTGTTGTTGTTGAACTCTCGGTGTCTAGTAGCTTCTTCTTCCTTTAAGTGCTTGTTGATTTCGAGTGTGTTTGTGTGTGCATTGGTTTGTTGTTTACCTAAACATACCTTTCTCCTTGCCAAGACCTAGCTACTTGCACTTGTGCTGTTCATTCTTGGTCATTTTAGGTAAATCATGTGGTTGGCGATACTTGTGTTTTATGAGATTTGATCTTGTTTGTCTAGTGTGTGCAAGAATGTCCGAAACCAGGAACAATGAGGCCGTTCGTCTAGACCCTCCACCAGCAACTACGTCGCCTTCAATGGAGGCAATGATGCACTCCATGCAACAATCTCCCCGAACAATTCAACAATCACTTCCACCTTTAATTGCTCGGTTTGATGCTTTGGAACTCCGACAGCAAAGGTTGGAGGAAAGGTATCAACAAGGAGTAAGCCTACACCCGAGTATCAACCATGAGGATCCTATCATCCAAGAAGAGGCAACTAACTTTGCCACAAAAGACGTGGGATTTTCCCACCAATTCGAGAAAGGCTCTACTTTGAATGTGGACGAAGTTTTGAATGTGAATGAGCCTCAAATGCCAATGGATGAGAAGCTTAATTCAAAGAAAAAAGTGGAAGAAGTTGTGGAATCATCTCCTCCTAAAATCGAGCTTTGCCTTGTCATCATTCGTAGCTCCATGAATTCTTTGGCTACACCATGGCTAGATGCATTTTCTATGATTCCTTCAAGCTTTCCCTTCTTTCTCTATGAGGAGGCCTAGGCCATTTTGTTCACTCCAAGTGGTGATTACACTCCCTTGCTCGTGGGGACCATGAAGGATGTCTTTGTCATGGAAAATGCCACACCAAGGAAGCTTCTAGCACTACCTCCATTGTTAAGCTCACATCGTGATACGAGTGAACCTATTAAGGAAGTTTCTTGCACTCCTTTATTCCCTATTTATGACTATGTGTTGGTTGTGTCACATGCATTTGATCAAAGGATTTCATTTGTCTTCCATGTATTTGGGACATCTAGTACTAAGTACTCTTGCTTTCATTATAGTTCTCTTTCCCAATATATATCATCTAGGATGCATATAGGTCATAGTGTTACATTGTTGCCTCATTATGGTTAATCTTTTCATTGTTTTATCATGAAATGTACCCGTAATAAAGGAAGAGAAGTTGTGTAGCTAGTACATGCTTTCTAGCCTATCATATTGAACTTGGAAAGGTTGTTCTTAACTTGACTTTCATATTCAAATGATTGCCTTTTCCTCAAAGTTTGTTTTCTTTTGTAGACCAGCTGGATTGGACGAAAAATTTCTTTCAAGGGAGGGAGGGTAATGTGATCTTGACACATCATGATTAAGAAGACCAGCCGATAATAAACAAGGATGACGAGGATTGAGTCGGGGGCGCGCCAAGTGCACCGAGCGCGTCGGTGCGAGAAAGGATATGCCATTTTCGTTCGGCACTTTTCAAGTTCCATTGGACCATCTTTTAGGAGGGCCTTCTACACACCAAATGGATACTAAGGATTTCAATAAATCCTGTGAAAGGTGTGTGGGGCAGCCAAGCACTGAGAAGCTCCTTTTAATGCTACCGCCACAATGCCAAGGGCCAAGTCCGACGCTCTTCCATATTTGGGTTGAATTACTCAGGCCAAAGCTCATGCCTTATAAGAGGACCTCAAAGCTTGCATTTTGACCCATGGAGCACCGAGAGAGAGTTCAAGTGAAGTGTGGTGCCTTTTGGTGGAACCGGTCCACTAAGAGAGAGAGCTCATGCCTTACTAAGGATTTCATTTGTCTTTTAACCTGATATGTGGATGTTGACTACTCATAGTTGACAAAAGTTGCAAATAGTCCCAAAAGATTTCACATGTGTGACAAGTTTTATTCAAGTCCTTCGAAAGGAATGTTCTTTTTGGGAAATGATGCATTTTCATCCAATGATATGGTGAAACGTTATTTTTAAGGGGGTACTACAAGCTTCCACTTTTCGCTCGTAGAGTGAGTTGTATGGTTGTGTGCTTTTTCCCTTCTCATAACCCTAGTTTCTTAAGTTTCTGGAACAAAACTATTTTTTTAAGGAGGTATTGTTGTAATATCCTGTTATTTTTTTATAAAATAATATTCTTAGAATATTTTTTTAATTAAGATATCCCTTATTTAAAATACCAAAACTCAATTTTTGTCTTTCATTGCAAAATAAATAAAATTTGCAAATATTTTAGAAATAATTTTTGCAAGTTTTAAAAATTTAATAAAGACGGGTTTTACCAAGAATAAACGGAGTAGGCCATTTGGAAATTGGTCCACTAAAATCATCTTTCCTCTCACCCAAACGAAGTTGCGCCAAACTTGATAACCCACCTATTGTTCCTACCCATATAACCCATCTATCAATTTAGTAAGACAAGAGGAGTAAAAATATTAAAGGGCAGGTAGTGGGTTTTGGACCCCCGATCTCATGCCATGAGAGGCCCACGCGCACCCCTTCCCATCACCATACCAAGTTGCCTTCTTATTTTGTAATGAAAGAACTTTTTTTAACCTCTTCCGCTTTAAAAGTGCCCAAACACCATTAATGTCCTAGTTGTAGCTCGACGGATTCGACACCCGAGATTCCCTCCCCGTTTTCCAGCATGACACCGCCGACTGGTCACGCCTCTCTAGTACCATCAACTTCTCCTTTATCCCCATCATAACTCTAAGGATTTCCCATTCCCCTTACCTCTGGACGCACTCATTATTGATTTTTAAAACCTTTTACTTTGCCTATTTAAGGAGGGGAATGACACCAAAAAAACCTCTCAATCTAAATCCCTTTCCTCCACCAAATCCATACTAAACAAAATTCAAGTTCAGATTTCAAAAAAAAAGAGGGCGCCCAAATCTGAAAATTTTCAGTCCTCAACCATCACCGGAAACCACCGCTTCTAGACCACACACCCACGCTAGGCCCCCCAACCGAGTCCACCGTACCGTCGCTCGCACACCGTTAATAGTTGTCGTCAAAGGCCGTCGGGAGTTTGTTGTCCGCCATGGCTGCTATTGTGCTGTAACGCTAGAGGAAGAAGAAAGGAGTTGATTCCTTTGGGTTGTTTTGGGATTTTGTTTGGCTTTTGGCTTAGTTGGGTTGAAGGAAACGTTTTTGAACAGACCAACTTATTATAGAAAAGCCCATCAGTCTTGTTTGAGAAGAAGTAGGAAAGAAGTTAGCCCAAGTTCGTTAGCCTCGTTCTTCACACCCATTTCCGCTCCCGTCTCATATGGTATATATTTCCCAACCTATATTTAAGTACATTATTTAAAATTAATTTTTTGTCATAAAAAGATAATTAGTAAGAATTTTAATGAGTATTATAAGGAGGTTGAGAAAATCGTCACAAACTCTTGGCATTTTTCGCGCCAATCTCCCTAGAGTTTCCCTAGCTATGAATCATCAACTAAGATAAGTAGTTGTTTGAATAATCAATAAAGAATTCTCGAATTAATTTTATGACAAATCAAAGTCCTCACAAACATTATTTTTTTTCATGGAACCCCACTTCGTGGTGTCCTATCCCTAAGGAAATCTCGTATTTCTTTTCTCTTGGGCAAGAGTTTGACTTGCTTCTTAATGGAAGTGCATCCTCGTAATCTCGGACTTATCGCAAAATTTCATAGCCTTCTCTCTTTCGATGGAAGTATTAACTATTGGATTATCGACCAATCACCATCATTTGGAGATCGATACAAACATGTTCTGTCATAGCCGCCATTCACTTGCTAGTCTTTCATTAGACTAACCCGTCCACCCTCTCTTTCTATTTCCTTGCATGTTCGGACATCAGGTTTCAAAGGTGCATTTCTCGAGGGCTGAGGATTCGACGATAGACGCAGTAAGGGACATATCAAGAAGGATCAAATCCCTAAGTTAAAGTATTCAAGAGGAGGTACGCGTTAAAAGGAGTAGTTTCAAGACTTGAAGATCACGACAAGACAAGGTTGAAGGAAGGAAGAAATTTCTCCAAGAGCAAACATTCGAAAAGTGGTGCACCAACTCTCCCATCTTAAACCAAGAAACTCATCATCATATGAGTGTCCTTGGAAAATTCTTGTATTTTTTTAGTAAATCATTTAAAATATGAGTATTGTTTCTCGCTGCTACATCAAATGTAAAACAAAGATTCTCGTAATGAACTATGGTTCCTTTAAATGAATAAAACTTTCACCTTTGACTTATTGTCATCTAATTTATGTATTTTAAAGTCTTGGGTGGTTTTGGTAGGTTAATCTGGGATCACTGACTGTAATATCCCTTAGGAAAAAATAGGGGTGTTACGTACAATTATGATATTAGAGCCAAAAGTTTTTAAACTGAGTCTTTAACGATGTTCCTAGAAAGTGTAAGCCCTTTTCCATTCTGCATAGGGTAATAGTGAAAAGTAAGGTGGAGGAAAAAGAAATGAGGCGGAGAAAGGAGAAAAGGAGAGAGAATTGTTGGGCAACCCCACCAGTACAGATGCTTTTAGAAAACATAAATATCTTTAGATATTGAAAGAAACAGTTTTTTATATTCTATTTCAGGCTAAAATAATTGCATTTCGCAAGCTCATTATGTCTAGGAGTCATTGAATTTCAAACGTGCCCTTCTAGAAATTGTTACTCTCTTTCTCCATCCCATCCAACCGAAGTTTAACGATTCTCTCTCCCATTCTCTCATAATTTAGGGCTCCAAAATTCTAGAAAAAGTCTCAGCTTTACATGTTTTTTCTTATGTGATCGGTGTCACTCTCATTACGCGATGAGTTACGCCGAGGGAGATGATGGTGCCTACGTTATGCCAAACCTGAAGATCAGGATTGGTGAAGAGAGGGCCTACGTAAAGCTTCCACAATGCGAGGGGTCAGAGACACCGCCGGCGGTGCCGGTGGTGACGCTAGAGACGGCGGATGGGGCAAACGAAGAGGTGGCGGTGTTGGTGGAGCCTCGCACACCTAGAATTAGATATGGAGATATTGTCAAATGGGTCAAATTGATCTTTCTTTTCGCATTCTTAGGGGTCCTGGCCGGTGTACTTTTCAAATGGATCGCTCCCTTCTTGATGGATAAGGTCAAAATTTTCTCCTCTTTTTCTTTTTTCTTTATGCCTCTCTTTTTTTCTGTTGGATTGGATTATATACTTGATCTACATAGGGAAAATTGGGGCTTGTGATCTAAGATTGGTAAGAAGTGAGGATACATAATTTCCCTTCATTGTTGTTGTTTGCCAATGCTGTATTGCATGTGATGCCAAAAATATTGAATAAATACTGCCCTTTCTTGATTTAATTTCTTAGTTGTTTTTAATAATCATATATATGATGAATTGACCAATAAGGAAAGTTGTTTAAATCTTGTTCACCATACCTTGATGTGATCCAAGCTTCTTCAAGTTTGATGATGTTTATGTGTGAATGTCACCTTTCTATCTTTTTTGGACTTGTTGTTTTATGGATGGTTTGTTAGACTTGATTAAAAAGAGGTATTTAGGCAAATGCAATTTGTTGCTTTAGATACCCTTATCAGATTTCTTTTCTCAAAAAATAGTATTGATAGCTGGGAAGGAGGAGGATGTTGTAACTTCCGAATCAACATTAAGGTATCTCCTTTATAGTTTGTGAAGAAAATATATCAAGTGTTGCACATTTAATTTTAGGCATATATCACAACATATATATTTGCACAGCTTAGGTTTATAATCTAACTAGGTGGTTATTCTTGTTGTGTAGGAGGTCATGCCAATTATCCATTGGGAGACATCAACGTTCAGTGACCCAGTGTTGGCAGTTATACTCTTTACCTCTGTAGCATTATTTCCCGCGCTACTCCTTCCATCTACACCTTCTATGTGGGTGGCCGGAATGACGTTTGGCTATGGATTTGGATTCTTGATCATATTTTCTGCTGTTTCAATCGGCGTATCCCTGCCTTATTTCATTAGTATTTTGTTTTTCAATAAAATTCAGGTCGGTTTCTTGTACATCCAATTTACATAAATGTGTCTTTGAATACTAGCATCCAACTTATCATGCACATTAATTAATTGATTAATTTGTACGTACTTGTATGCAGGGGTGGTTAGAGAAATATCCAAAAAATGCTTCAGTTATAAGATTGGCTGGTGAGGGAGACTGGATGGACCAATTTCAAGCTGTTTTCCTGATCAGAGTTTCTCCTTTCCCCTACATCTTATACAACTATTGTGCTGTGGCAACGAATGTCAAGTATGTCCCTTACTTCCTTGGGTCAATGGTGGGAATGATTCCAGATGTGCTTGTAGCAATCTACACGTACGTTATTCTTTCTTGTCTTCCTCATTTTCATTCATTTTGTTTCTTTCGATAGTTATATTTAGGAGCTTGGCTTTTAATCGTTGTTGTTTGGTTCATGTTTTCCCTTTGTAGTGGGATAGTAATACGTACGTTGGCAGACGCTTCACATAAACATCATTCCATTTCCAAACAACAAATCATCTTTGACATCCTTGGCTTTATTATGACGACAACCACAACAGTTATTTGCACGATTCTCGCTAAAAAACGTCTCAAGAGAATACAGATGGAGGAGGACTTGCTATTATGATGAGAACAAAAAAAGAAGCTTGGGAAGAGATTAACAAAAAAATGGTTTGCACGCTAACATTAACTTTTATACTCGAATCTCTTGTGTTGATTAGAGATTTAAAAAAATTTAAGGTCGTGAGAAGGGCTTAAAGGGGGTGGAGATGCTATAGAACGATTCATTGTGTTTTTTGTTGCATTTGAAATTGATAAATTGTAAATAGAATTTAACCATCTCTAGAAGCAGTGTTGGGATCTTAATTTAATATGTTGATAATGGTTATCAATTGTCTTAAAAAGTATAATGTGTTTATATATGTATTTACCCGCAAGTGATGTCGGGTTATATTTCTTTGATCTGTACCTAACTTTTTTTCATGGTTTATAGTGAATTTGTGTCATATTTTAAGGTTGATAACAACATACAAGATGACAATCTTAATCTTTATCTTGGTTAGAGCATGCATTGAGCCATATTATATAGTTCTCTCTATTATTTTGTGGGATGTATCATGTGGCTCACCATAAATGACCATGTCTTGTCCATTTCACGCTAATGCTAAATTAAAACAAATGGATTACACTGAATAAAGCATCTTAACATCTTCTTTCTTGAGAGTTAACATTTCTTTTGGACAAGTTTGAAATGGAACTTCAATGTTTGTAGGAGTGCGCTTTAAATATTTAGTCTTTTTCATTGGGGATAAAATAAACGATTATAAAGGTTCAATATATTTGAAAGGAAGTTGATTGTTAATAGTTCTAAAATATGTTAATGATATGTGAAACTAAACATAAATCTCATTCCACCCACCACTACATTACCCACGAATCTAGCCAAGGCATGTGGACAATGGTTTCCCGTCTTCCTTCAGCTTCTCCAGATTCTTCACCAATTACTTAACCCAACAATATTTGAGCGTCGTTTCAACATCAACCATCGTGCATTACAAGTGATTGACTGCCTCTTGTGTGTCATTGACTTGAAGAATTTGTCGAGCATTGTTAAAAAACATGGGGTATTGGATGAACAAACTAACAGTAAAAATCAACTCAAATTTTCATTGGTTAGGAGACCAAAAATTCAAGCATGTATGTGTGATTATGTATAGTGATTATGGAGACCTAATCAAATCTCTTCAAATAGATCCAAACCTCCGAGAGAGCAAAGAATCCAATCCTGCTTCTCCAAGGCATCTATCTAAAAACTTTGCTTTGATGATTCCTCCATCCCTAAAATTATTAAAAGCAAAAAAGATTTATCGTCTTGCTTAATTCATCAACAACTTTTCATAGCAATGCAAGAATGCACACTCAAACTATCATCTATACATAAATAGAGGATATTTTCATGCTAGTAAACCCTTAAAGAACATTCCATTCTTTACTCACGATAATACAACTCTGGAAAAACGACATAGCAATTCTTGCTTGGTTTTTCCAACTCCATTCCAAAATTTCTTTACTACTACCTTTGAACTAGAGTACCTATACTAATGGTTCTTTCTCTACTTCATATGATGTCTCAAGCCATGACTATATTTTCCCATGCGAGCCTTTGGATTGAAATCTCATTATCGTTTATCCAAGAATGTGAGATTCATCCAACACGCATCATCTTAACTATGACATACAAAGGACATTACAAATTGGGAGCATTGATAAAGGTAGGATAAGACAATATTTATCATGTCAATCTTCTTCCAATACTTCAAAAGGTCTAGCATAACAAGGTTTGGAATTACCTTTTTTTTTTCTTATGATAACACACCTTTTGCGGAAGTTATCCAAATAAGAACTTTTCCAATTACGACGGCTCAACAACTTATTGCTAAACTATAGCATAAGACCTTTGTTGACTTGGTGATGTCAACAATTTAAACCTGATTAGTGTCATATTTTATTATGTTCACTTTGATCAACCTTGATCCAAGAGTAAACTCATCAATATTGTTCTTCCACAGATTGGGTAACAATATTTTCAATATATAAGGCCGAACTATTCTAGACTTCAATTGATATCCTAACTTGTTGATCAATCTTCCTATAAATTTAAAGTGTATCTCCAAACATGCACATAAAGAGTAGTGTTACTGAGTAGAGAAGTTACTAATGTACTCTTTGATTAAGTAAAGGATTATACATTAGTATTTTATTAAGAAGGTTACTTTACTTGGAAATCCAAATGAATTCACTCCTAATGTTCTCTTGAACTCCTTATCAAAGCCAACGACTTATCAATACAGATTCTTCTGACATCATGACTTTTTATTTCCTTGGTCCATGATTGCTAACCAACACCTACATATAAGTATTTTTCATTCCTTTTTTTCTTATATTGCCAATCTCATAATTCATGATCGGTAAATATATTATCTTAGTTCCACCAACTAGAACACATGACAGTTATTGTCTAAAGCTAGAGGAAATGGTAACCAATCTTCAATTTCCCATAACTTCATCTCTCCTTGCTCCTCGAGTTAGGGTCACCTCAACCACTTACATTCCAATCAGGACATATGACCTCTAACTAAACATACCCTTGATGATTTAATCGTACCAACATGTCTTCACTAGTCATTGCTTCTTACTTCAATTTATCTCTTAAGTTGGATGTATTCCTTACTCCTCTAACCATGTAGGTCATCCAAGAATAATAGTATTTTGACCCTTTCAACCATACCATTCCTCTCATACATCCAATTAAATCAATTCTAGACATATGCATGATTTCCAAACTTTAAAAGTTTGAAATTGTTCTTATCTCTTCTTATTCACAACTTTCAACAAATCCTTAAGGATCCAAATCAGTTTCCTTTATCAGCACATCACACTATGGTTGATAAGCAATGTGAAATGGTGTCTTGTGTCACAAAGCATCCTACCATTAATGCCAAGAATATGTTTTTAAACTTACCTTATCAACACAACCTTCAATCCATCAATTACTTCTTTCCTCTAATTGGAAACAAAGGTGTTGTACAAGCTCATTTCATTACCTTCACTCTGACAACATCATTATTCCAACTATTATGGATCTATCAACATTTCTTCCTTCATCTACTTAGAGATGAAAGGTAGTTAGAGATTCCTTATCAATCTTTGGTGTGTTATCTTTGTTTGTTGACTACTTAGACATTACTTCCTCAACGTAATGTATCATATTCGAATATAACCATTCCATAATGTCCTTTCGAGCTTGCATCCTCTTTACTTATCCTTAAAGAGAGAATGAAATCTGTCACAAGCCTTTTGTAAAGTTCTCTACCTTAGGTTGTGATCTTGTGATACTTAAACTCAACCTTATAGTCCCAAAAGTTTTCAACTCATGTGACTCTTACATCCCGAATGTTCTCCTTAGAACACCTTCTGATGCATCATTTGACTTATCACAACTCTATTATCTTTGACAAGTCTTTTCCACTCAAGTGAACTGACAATTTTAAGTACATAGCTAATCTTGGTATCCTCAAATTCATACTAGGCTTCAGTTTTTCGTCAAACCTTCTTATTAGGTACTAAAGAATTTTTAAAGCATAACTTCCAATTAACAAGTTCCAACACTACTGTCTCAGCCTGAGACAGTAAAAATCCCTGAGACTCTCAGGTCAACAATAGATATACTTGAGCTTCAATAGGCTCGTTCGACCTCACACTTCCAAGAGTAAGGGAGCCACCTCACATTGATCAAAACTTCTAATTCCTTTTCTTAGGTCTCCTAGTTTATTTCATTTGTCTTAAGCTCATGAGATGGGTAAGTAATCATATGACCTCTTTCCATCAATCCACATACCAATTTTACAAAATTTTTGGTATGATCCTTGTATCTCTTAGGGTCATATGAACAACCATATTCGGTATGGAAATTAGTTTCTCCTTCAACTACTCAAATCTCTTCAAGCAAGTCTTCATCCATAAAAACTTTTTTATTTAATCAGATGTTAGACTATGCTTAAGGACTTCCTCATCCATCATTGGTACTACTGAGTTTACTTGAAACGTTATATTCCTTCATCTCGTACCTAGAGTTCCCATATAGTTATGACTTCGTTCTTTCAGTCGAAATCACATACCTTAAAATGCAACATCAATCACTTAAGAGTTGCATTTGATTTCTTATGAATAGCTAGAGTTTCTAAAAGATTCCCTCTGAAATCTTTAAGTAGTTAACACACATTGTGCAATTACAACTATAAACTAAAAATAATATTAGTACGTCAATCTCTCATGTTCCAATCCAATACTTGTTAAATATCTGATTCACCAACTACTCGAGCATTTCATATGCGTTCATTCCATTAAACATTATCGCTATAATCTTATAGTATCTAAATCTTCTCCTAAATTTAGTTCTCATGTTATTTTCATCCTTAATTCATATTCTATGATATCCAAATCATAGATCAACTTAGAATTAACACTTCACTTGAAGATGATCTAATAAATCATCGTTACGGGCACATGCTCTTGAGAGCATTCTTGATTCATTCTTAATAATTGCCACACCACGACTAAGCCATCCGTCTTCATCACAAATGTCATCGAATCTTGCTATGATGACACTTTAGAACATATATATGCTCTTTCATCTATTACCTTCAATTGCAACTTAGTTATGATTCCCACTAATCATCATTGCTACATTCCAACCTTCATTGGAGTAAATCCTTATAGCTCGTATATAAATCATCCTCAATCCTTTCACAACTTAGGAATCCAAAGCTCCAATATCTACTTAATTTAATGAACGACATATCCCAATCAATTAAAATCTTTTTCCAATAACTTGATTGATGTCACCGAACTAACAACCTTTCAAATAGGTTGGCATACCTCTATAATATTGGGGGTTCTCAATATTCATCATCATTGTCGTCTTACATCTATGAATATTTTTTTCATCTATATCCTATCACTTATTCTCTTCACTAAAATCACACTAATGTTCAACAATATCTCTATAGAGTTTGCTCCTCATTTTTGATCCTTTGAGCAAACTTGGATACTTAAAATGGGTCCTTCCAACCTCACTAGTTATCCCATATTATGGTGAATCTATAACCCAGAGGTGTACTCTCATTGGAGTGAGCCAAAAGAAATATGACTAATTTAGTCTAAATCTAATTCATGTCTTTCTCTTTGGGTTCCTACCTTGATCATTCAAAGATGGTTAGTTCCAAACTACACTATTAAGGTCATAATCTTATTATATATGCTTGTATTTCCAACATGGATTCTCTTACCTTTCTCCTCTCAAGTAGTCACAAACCTCATTATTACTTGGTTGAAGATGTTTGGGAATTCGTCCCCCAACCTACTTTTTAAGAAGCTTGTCAAAGGTAACACCGATGGTAGATCATGCCTCATAATCGTGCGGAGCTCTTCATCTTATATTTCTTCTCTAAGTAACCTCACAATGTCTATTGTGAAGGTGAGCCCCTAATATGTGTCTATCACATTGAGGTATTATCTCCGCTTAGGTCATCAAAATACGATCCAAGATCACTTTCATAGCCTTGTCCTAAGGCTCTCTTTTCCTATATTGTAAGTCAGATCTAACATAGTCCCCCCTTAGAAAGATAATGTACTAATAATGATGGTTAGTTACTCCATTAGTTCTACTGGTCTTCTCTAACTAAGCATTAATTCAGGTTTAATACTATCACATCTTCATTCTTTATAGTGTTTACCAATTCTTCCTCTTGTAGAGGCAATAACATTCCTTGTTATGCCATCCTCAAGAACAATTAATATCTACTTTAATTAGACTTAAATATGTTATATCCCTTATTAGTATTCTTAACTTGAGCTCAAGAGCAATTCCTTTTTTTCCTCCTTCATAGTCAATCTTTACTTCTTTTACTTATCACGACTAATATCCATCAACACAATCAGTTACTTAGATTTCTACAAACATCTACTTCTATTAAACAAATAAAATGTTTTCGAAGATCCTCTTGTATGATGATGACGTCTCGACGTTCTTTCTATCCCAAATGCACTATGCCCAAAAATCAAGTTTTTATGTAAAAGGAACTCTAAATTGGACCTCATGTACTCAATTGTTAAGACCTTGTGCCTTTGTTGTCAAGCTAGGCTTTGTGATAGCTTGCATATAGGTAGAGTTTAGGATGTATATTTATGTTTGTTTTGCATGTGTTTTAGCTTAGTTTAGTGTAGTTCTTAGGTTTTTAGGTTTTCTAGGAAATTCGGGTTTTGCGCTTGTTTTGTTCGGTTTTGCAGATCTTTAGATAAACAAGCATGGATGGGATGGAGTTTGAGGAAGCTTAGAGTGATGCAAGTGAAGATTGGAAGAACCGAGACCCAAGAGCTTGAAGGATAATAATGCTTAAACCCGGGCTATGCATTGAAGTTCTTATTTCAACACCTCTATCTTGCAATGCTTGGTTTGGGAGCTATAGTGGTCAAATGAAGCTGAATTTGGTATCACTGGAAAGCTAACTCTAAGAGCTACAATTCATATTTTTACTCCGAGTCCAAATTCCAACTCGAAGGGGGTGAAAACAGCCTCTGAAGTGTCGCTTGAAATGCTGAACCGAGAGTGCCGCGGGAAAGAGCTCAAGGTGTCGCGGCAGCGCCACTTTATGTTGAGATCGCGCCTACTGTTTTACGCGAAGAAGTTGGGCCGCGTGTTTGGGCTTCGAGATGGGCTTAAGATAGATCTTGACCGACGTGTTTGATGTATTTTTCGGGATAATTTGATATTTGGATATCTTAGGGGTATTTAAACCTTCTTTTCAGTTTTCTCTCTCTTAATTTTTGTCATAACTTTTGTCAAACCTTTGGAGGCTAGGGTTTTCTCTTTGGAGGCAGACTTTGAAACCTTTGTAAGTTTGATTTTAATTCAATTATGCATTGCTAAATTTCTTGTGTTTGGCTAGTTATTGAAGTCATGATTTGTATATAGTTGTGAGGTTTGATTGATTCTCAACAAACTTGAATAGAAATTATTCCATGTGCTTAATTGAATCTAAACTAGGGTTTTGTTAGATTGATCACCTAATTGAATTTCTAGTTAAAACTGAATCTGATTAATTACCGGTTGGAGTAATTTGATCGAGAGTATACTTTAATCAATTTAGTACCGGTTGGACAAGTTGATTAAAGAAGAGAATAAATTCACAATTCACTTAGATGTCTGGTTGCTCTAAGTGTTTGTTTCTATTGATAACTTGAATCATCATGCTGTTATTTAATTGAATCTAGAAGGTCTTCTAGGTTGTTATTTAATTAGGGTTGTTAGACTGGTAGTTCTATCAACTAAATATGGAGTTTGGGTTTTAGTCCTTAGTAGGATCATTATCCACAATAGATTATTCAAGTGAGAAGAGAATCAAGAGAATCGATGATCAACAAAGCAATATCATGATGGATTTAACTAGTTGAACACGTTTGTCTCTCATTGATTTAATTAATCTTCTGCATTCATATTTAACTTTATATTTGCATAGTAGTTTAGATATTCATTCCTTAAAACCCCCTTTGGTTACTTGGCACATAAGTAATAACATTAATACACGAGTCCTTGAGAAATCGACCCTTACTTGTCGCTCTACTGAGTTGGTTAAGTTAGGTTTCTTTGATAGGTATAAACGACCACCGAAAATACCTCATCACTTTGATACCAATTTGTAACACCACGTTCGGTGAACTTGGTTGCTACTTAGTTGTAGACCACACTTGGATCTACCAGAACTAGCCTAACAACAAATTCACTAGTATTGGACCTTGCAACAAAGGCACAACGAGAATAACCAAGAAAAACATCCAACTTATCATTTTAAAAATAACTCGAAAACTAATACGAATGCAACCGACTACTAGAACTACATCCAACATACTAGATACCAACATCAACTCAATTTGATTATTAACTACATTATCTTTGCAACTAGGGACTCAATTCCTCAATTCCCACTAAGACACGTCACCTCGAGATCGAGCATCATCGTACAAGAAGTGATCTCCTAGAACATTTCTCATGCAAGAATGTTTACCTGAAACATTAGTAGTGGAACACATTACCTAACAAACCTGGTATGGGCCAAACAAGCAAATCAAACATATAGAACACAACATAAATTATCAAAATAACGCAATCAGTCATTCATATACATACCAAACTAATATGCACACCAAAACACGTCATATAGTTATATAGACTACCATATCAATTTCCAAACCAACCCTCAATTCCACAATAACAAATAAGCACGAGATTAATCAATGTAATGCTCACACAAGTTTAGAAGATATGTCACGAATATTGAGAAAGAACATGGTACAAAGATTGAGAAGATAAAGCATATGTCATGAATATCTAAGAAAATGGATAAGATCAAAACTTTTACAAGTCTATCTTCATTCTATTGAGAGACGGGATTACTTAGCGACTAAGAAACGAACTAATGGATAACTTTGACACTAATTTTTTTTGAATGTATAAAATCTTGGTAAAAACAAGGTTACCTGATATGACTTAATATCTAAGCAATCTTGACACAAATTTCGAGAAACATTAAAATATCAAAATATTTTCGAATATTACAGACACGAGTCGAACTTTTGCAAAAGTTCAAGGGTAAAAAACTCGAGGGTACCAACTCAAATTTTCCTATTTTTAATTAATAAATAGTTAAAATAAAGACATGCACCCTCTTAAAATCCTTGGATGATATGTCAGTCAATGATTCACGTGAGTTCCTTTTTCAATAGTTATTCTCAAGAATAAGCCCTTTAATTATACAACATTAATATATATTCAGATATTCTCTCCATCCCATTTTGTTTGTCCAAAAAGAACCACATTCACACAAATTAAGAACAAGTGAGAGAATAAAAGTACTGTAACAAATAGAAATGAGAGATAGATTGTGATGTTGATGAGTTAAGATGAGAAGAAAGAGAAAGAGAAAGAAAATAACTCAAAAAATATCGGGGTAGAAAATTATAAGTATGAAAAAATGAAAAACAATTAATGGAGATAATATTATAAAAAACATGGATATAAAAAAATAAAATAAATATGACAATATTTTAAAACGATGAAAAAGAAAAGTGAATAAATATATGGGACAGAGGAGTGTCTTAGAGCATGTGTATTGGCGAAACTCTTAAAACCCAAAAAACTACCCACTTTTTTCGTTTCCGTGTCTTCCACATCATCTTATACTCTCTCAAGTCTATTTCATGAAACCCATGAAACTCACTTTTCTATTTTTCTCATTTTCCAACAACTATTTATTTATCTATACACAATTACAACTATACCCTTCATTTATTAATTTTAAATATTTCTTTTGCTAATTAAACAAATTACAATTTAGGTAATTTTATTATATTTTTGAGTTTTGGGTTTGTAAAAATATGTTTTAAATTTCAGAAAAAAATTAAATTAAATTTTTTAATTTGCCAATAATGCGGTTTCCGACGATCATAATCTCCTCCGTCATCATTAACAAAACCATAATATATTAATATCAAAAGTGAATTATTTTAATTTTTTTATCTAAATATATATATATATATATAATTGGTGCAAAATAAATTAGATAAAAATTTATGAATTTTAAATATAATTTTGTAAGTTAAAACCATGAGTTATTTTAAAAAGTGATTAATATGTGTTTGTTTACCCGTAATCAACCCCAAAAATCTAATTTAATATTAAAGTGAACCAAATATATACAAAACTTGTATCTATGGATAAATAAAAAAATTATTACTTATAATATAACTTATTATTATTATTATTAATTTAAAATTGATTAAAATAACCAAATACTAACTTTATGCTCACATATATTTAATTAGCCAAAAGAAGTACCACTTGACATACTTCCATTGGCTATAGGTATTATACACTATTCATGAAACCCAAAAGGACAAGTTTCTACGGACGAAACTCAATGAGCTAATTTCACCCATTTTCCTTTTTTTTTTCCATGTGAAACTCAATGAAATTGGCTTAAATTTCGCCAATACGGATGCCCTTAGTTTTAGAGGGGCCCAATAGCCTGACCGGATAGGCCTAGATGTCGTCACAGAACTTGGTAGCTAGCCAGGCGAACCCTAGCAACTAGCAGCCCGGGTGGTTTAGGGTTTAGGGTTTAGGGTTTATGGGCGGGTGGTGTGGCTGGGCCGACCAGCCTGTGGTTGCTCATGATGTATGTAGTAGGACCGACTGAAATTTGGAATCCAATTTGAGACTCATAGGCGTAGGTGAGTCTACTACCACACTAGACCCCAAGTACCCAAACGCCTCAGATTTCCATTCTAACGTCTCTTTTGAAAATGACAGCTCTGGGCCCCCACCCAAGAAAATATTTCAAACTCTTCTGCAAACTGACAAAAGAAAGACCGTAACCGTCAGCCTGGTCTAGTCATGCAAATATCTCCCCTTTTCAGGGGCAAATTCGGAACATCTTCCCAAGCGCCATTCCACATCTTGCTCCAGGGCCCGATAACCCTAGCTCGCAACCCGACACCCGATTTGTCTCCACTTTATCGTCAGACCATATTACCTCCCTACCCCCTCCCTTGTTTCCGCAACCCCATGCCTTCCGCCTGTTGTCATTATCCCACTCAGAGGGATAAAATTGACATTTCCACACTAATGGCGTTTCTACAGGAATTTTCTCCCCAATTTTTTTGTTTGGGCGTAATGTAATTAATTATTTTTGGACCTATCAGTTCAAAATTTTCGGACCCTGCGAGCGCTATTCTCCTCCCTCTGAACAGCTACTGACTTGGTAGCAGTTTCAGTATCAGAGAAGAATCAATCTCCTTTCCTTTTCGGTCTCCATAGTGTCTTTCGCTTGCATTTCTCGGTGGTTGTGGGGGCAGGATTGAGGGGAAAATGGAGGAGGAGATGGAAGTGGACGTGTTCGAGGTGGTGGAGGTTGATCTCGATTACGAGTTCGAAGCTTCTCGATTTTTCGATTTCACCAGAGAAGAGACGGAGGAGGAGGCCTACGAGGCCGAACTCTGGTTTGAGTATGCTAATAGCTATCCCCCTTCGCGTAAGTTCTGATTTCCCTCTCTTAAAAATACCGGCTTTCACTTTTAGTGTGTTTTTGAGTCATTTGTGATTGATTTGATGCTCAACCGAGATCGAAGGTTTGCGATTCGTAAATTAAACCCTTATCATTCTCGATTAGAG
Source organism: Fallopia convolvulus (assembly GCA_964016875.1). Taxonomy (NCBI): domain Eukaryota; kingdom Viridiplantae; phylum Streptophyta; class Magnoliopsida; order Caryophyllales; family Polygonaceae; genus Fallopia; species Fallopia convolvulus. The sequence goes on from OZ024724.1 coordinate 16,427,243, forward strand.
AAGGCTCCTGATTCTTGCACTTGCGATTTTTGAAGCATTTGTAGCCAAGCTATTCTCGATGGAGAATGTTTTTGCTACAAGTGTAAATGTCTCTCCCAAGGCAAAGTGCACTGTCGATGTGGAGTTTGGCGAGCAGGAGGAGAGCGTTAGAGGTTTGCTTTCTGTAATTTGATTTTGGCCTACATTCTGTTGATGATTGTTTCATATCTACTACTGCGAACTAAAATGTTGATTCTTCTACTTTCTAGTTTGGAAGCGGATTATTTGATTTGCAAAGCTCTGAGGCAAATGTTAATAAAATAACCCATCGGATTGATTTGATTAATCACTTGCTCAGGCAACAGTTGTTGGCTCCCTATTTTTATGAATTTCTAGTTGTAGCACACCATTTAGTTTCCTATATAGAATAAAAATCCATTAGTTACTTCCAGTAGGAAAGGGACATGATGCTGTTGAGAAATCTCTAACCAAAACTTTAATTAGCCTGTGTGGTATATGAATGTCAGTTTCTTTGACTGGAGACTGTTTAAAATAGAGTAAGATTGTTCACCCCTTATAATCATCAGGGTGTCTTATATACATGTCTCTAAAAGACTGTAGTTAATTGATGATTATATGACATAATTTGATGGTAGAGGAATGAAATTTCACCTTTTGGCTGTAAAGGATTCTCCATTCCCCATTACTGCTACAAATGATCAGAGCTTGTAAACTGTCTCAATCTCTCATACACTAATATATCAAACAACTGGCCAATGGAATTAAACATGAGGAAATCCGTCTGCCTTTGCTTCTCTGTTTTGTTAACAAGCGTGGAAACATGGTTTGCTAAACTGGCATATTGGTCTTCTTCTTTTGTTGAGCTTTTCATATAAACCTTTTTAGTGATTTCCCGGATAGAGGATGTAAGACTACTTCATGTGCTAATATGTATTTCCCCTTAATCAGACTTTCAAGGAACAACGCAGACGATATTGAGAACTATGCACAATGGAAATCTATTGGATGATCAAAGCGTAATTCATGGCTTGAATGCAGGTGCTAGATCTTCCCTTTACAGTGCTTTAAGTTTAGATTCACATGTTGTCGTAATTCATGGCTTGACTGCAGGTGCTAGATCTTCCCTTTACAGTGCTTTAAGTTTAGATTCACATGTTGCTTTTCTGTGTCTGCCTTAAAATTTCAATTGTATCATACATGTTGTCCATGATTAGAATTGACAAATTAATAGGAGGGAAGACATCCTAACACATATAATTGGACATGAAGAAATTTTTGTTGGGTATCTATGGAATAATGAATATGAATTCTTAATGCAGATCATCCAATAAAATATGTTATCTTATTAGTATAAAACAGTTTTGGCTGTTGCCTATTTGTATCAGTTCAACCTGGACAACTCGAAATCTGCTGAATTAAGACTGGACCAAACCAGCCATATGAGCTTTTTTGGGTATGATTTGGACTATTTAAGATTTTTAGTCAAGCACTGCCTTGTCATGGCTTGAGTTGCTATAACACAATTATTGGAACAAAAAGATGCGTTCATTCTCGAATATAATTTATAGAACAAAAAGATGGGTCCATCCTCGAACATAATTTTTAAAACAAAACGATGGGTCCATTTTCAAACATAATTCTTAGAACAAAAAGGTGGGTCCATTCTCCAATATTTTTGTTTGGTTTGCATCGGCATGAACTGAACTTGCTATCAGATTAATTAAACAGTAACTTCGTCCAGTTGGACCAATTGTACTCAACTTTTGTTTGTTTCCTACTTTTGATAGGTTATAGCTTATTACTATGTATAAGTTCATATGCATAGTCATGGACTTTCCATGGTTGTTTTAGTTTAGAGTGATCTAAATTGTATTGTATTTAGTAAATAAGAAAAGAACTTGGCATTATCTGGAGTATATGTTGAAACAGTTCTTATCCCAGGTTCATGTCGAGGTCTACAATTTTATGACCACTTTGCCGAAGACACCAAGAATGTAAAGACTAAGCCTTCTATAAAGCCATATATACCAAGGAGCTCAACATTGATGAAGCCCACTGCAAGTCAATTAGCAAAGCAAAATCCACGAAGTCAAGCTAGAGTTGGAGGCTCCAGGTGACTTTAAATTTTTTTTACTTAGCATATTCCGACCTAGCTATGTTAATGGCCATAGTCACATGGCTTGATAACTGTTTATTATATCATCTTCTTTTTAATATGTGCGACATTCTTTTGGGTGATTGTTTGGTTATTTTTTTACTTTTTTTAACAGGTGATGTACTTCTATTTTCCATTTCTAATTTCAAATAGTTGTATTATTCTTTTCATTTCCGATGAATGATGATGGGCATGGTTATCCTTAGGTTTCAAAAGGTACTTCCAAATGTGTCAAATGCTGCTTGTGGGGTTGAAGTGCAAGCTTCAAAAAGACAAAAGCTAGAGGGTGGTCAATTGCGCAAGGTTAGAATTCTTTTTATGTAATGAATCACATTGTGATGCAACTAACACTCTTTTTAATATACTTTCAAGTTCCATGTAGAACTTGCGCTTCACTTTGCAATTGAATTTTGTTTGTCATGCTCCAATTGCATGATTGGGATTATTTAGCAGCAGTTGCTAGTAAAAGTGATTAACCTGTATGGACTGTCATTGTGTGCTTGCTATAGCCTGAGTTATGAATTCTTTGATCCAACATGATTATTTTAATTTGTGTTAAAAACAAGCTTTATATACCAGACAACTTTTATGTAACAGACAGCTTCCCATTGTTTTACTCTGTAACTCTACGTGATGTATAATCTAGTTTGTGTAAAAGCAAACAATATAACCTTTATATGCTGACCTGTATCTCTAAAGTACCACCCAGTATTTGCTAATTTTGTATGCAAACATCCTCCCAACTTTTTTGAGTGAACACCTTCTGGAATTTGCTTTCTGCAGGTTGGCGATCTGAAGCAGCAAAGCAATCTGGTTCATAAGGTGCCTAGAAAGGTTGCCTCATAAATTAAGCCCTTCACTTTTAATATTTTTTTATTCAGTTGAGGACACCTATAATCTATGCATAGAAGGGTAAATGGTTTCAGTGCCTAGCCACAACTGCCTGACCTGATGCTAGGCGGGTGCTGGCATGGCTTCCCAGGCATGCTTGCACTGTGTCTTTTTTAACATTGGATGGAAACACCTTCCCCATTTCTTGTCCCCCCTATATTATAGAATCCTCAAGAGCAATGTTGTTGCAAAATCTCCGCCATGTTTACATCCTAATCAATTATTTCACTGCTGACTTGCTGATGGAACTGTGGCAGCCCATTTGTATTTATAGTACAAGTAATACTGAACATATGAGTTAGCTTACAAAATTTTTAAATAACTATTTTTCAAGTAATAATGAACATGCATGAGGTTACTTTTTTTCTTTTCCACAGTTAAATACTTCATGAAATCATAATAGTCAAGTTTAGACGATGATGTAGAATGCTTTTGGTGTGAGTGTTGTGATTTGAATTTTGTTTTCCATAGGTTAGAGGTCTTTATTCGTCTGAAACTTTTTCATGATGACATTTGTAAATATGTCTACCTTGATGGCACATCATCATTAGATAGTAGATACGGAGTATATTGTTAATATCTCTAATTTTGTGGGTGGCCATTGGCCTTAGGTAGGAAGTGTTGCTGACATATCACAAACTAGGCTGAAGATCACTATCCCGGTGGAGCCTGACTTCTTAACTTCAAATAGAGCGCAAAGGTCCAGGTTGGTTTTATGACAGCTGTTTTTCCATGGATTGAATTCCTGTATTGCTCATAACTCGTCCGAGGCATTAGAGATGTTATGTTTTTTTGAAGCTGTTAGTTGATATGCATTTGTGCTATGTAAATGACTCTCACTTGTACAATACCTGTATGACAGACCGATGAGCACTAAGAAGGCTGAAAATACTACTGGGAGAACATTTACATTCAAAGCGCGCCCATTGAACAAAAAGGCAAGTGTGACAAGTTACAACTATAAGAGATAGGATTGCCTATGTACTTAACTTACCTTTGCTACATTTTGTTGCAAAAATCAATAAACGATTAGATCCTTGAGGCTCCTACACTGCCACTCTCCAAGAAAAGTACACCACAAGTGCCTGTATTTGAAGTAAGCCACCAAAATCTAGGAGTTCATGTTTTTTCACCATGTGTGTGTATCTTCCATCTAGTTTATTCACTTAAAAGGCTAATCTTTTGATGAATTGTTTTCAGGTTTTTCATCTTAAAACGATGGAGAGGGCTCAGCAAAACACTCCTGTTATTACATCCTCCTTGCATCAACCTTCCAAGGTTTCTTGATTTGGCCTAATTTTTTAACCTATTCTGTTATGTGTCATTGTGTTGATACATAGTTCATCTCTATTGTATTGGTACTCTAGAGAAAGCACTTGAGGATGTATACAACATAATAGATTGTTGAATTCTGTAGATATATTGTTAATATCTCTAATTGTTTTCAGGCTATAGGAGAAGCAGTTGCTAGTTCATTTATGGAAAGTGTAAATAAAGTTGTTGGTTCAAGGTAAAGTAGAATCCACCAAGCTTTAGATGATTAACATGCAGTGCAAAGATGTCTTGACTATTTTTCTGTAATTTTTCTGATATGAATTGTGTATATAGTTACACACTGCTTCGTCTGGTAAGAGCTCAATTCATAGATACAAAAATGGTGCTCATTTATGATCCTCCTTCCTTGTCCAGATTAAAAGCCGTATCTTCTCAGAATGAAGACACCTCTAAATCAGGACATAGCTTCAAAGCTCGCCCTCTTGATAAGAAGGTACTGGATTTGACGATTGCATCTGTTGCATATTTTGGCCAAAGCTTTGCTCCAAATATTGTTAGCTAAGCGTACAATGAAAAATTTGTCTTCCTTTAAGGGGCAAAAAGTGCTCAAGAGGAAGTATGCCGAATTCATCTTAGATTTGGCAATGTGGAGATTAACTAAATTTTATATACTTGTTGATAATCCAAATTTGATTACAGTTATTCACAAGTAAAGGTGATTTGGGTGTATTCAGAAATACCAAGCGAGCTGTAACAGTGCCCAAGGTACTATAATTGACTGTTTCAATATTCAAATGATTTAGTATTACTCATGTGAAGCACACATTATATAACAAATGCCATATTTTCCCTTGCTTTAGGAATTTGATTTTCGGACAGAAAAGAGAATTCAACCGAATCCTTTGTCAGAACTATTTGGGAAGGTATCTTCGCTTCCTTCTAATACTAGAATAACTAGATACATATGATACTTTAGGTTCATTACACTTATTTTAGATTTGTTTGGGCAAATTGGAACTTTTTTTAAGGTGTCTATGATGTTGTGCAATGTATTAGTACACTATTATGAAAACCTACACGAGAGATACTAAAACCAATGGCCTTTTAATTGAGATCTATTGGTAGATTTGCAATTTAGCATGTTCCATATATCTGGTATATTTCTATGTATTTTAATAGTAATCACCTTTTGCTAAATGTCAGCTCTCAATAGTACCAGAGTCTGGGTCGAAAATCTCCGCATCCCCAAAGTTGCCTCATCCTTCCTACGTATGTTCAAAGGTTCTTCCAAGTTGCCATATGATCTTTCTTATTTCAAAATACTATTTTGCATCCATCCATCTTACTGACTTTTCTGCTTAAAAGGGGCCAAAAGAGAACAGAAGGCAGGTATTCCAACAAGATCCCAGTGTAAGAATGCGACCTGCTTTCATTTGAAGTTCTCAATAGCTAGCTTTTAGAAGACATCTTACTGACTTTTGTAACCATCTATCCTCTTTTGGATTGATAAAAGATGAAGGATTTGCAGAAAGACAGGCCCCTGAGCACTTGGTGGAAAAGAGACCAATAAACCTAATGCAAATAAAGGTACTATACTATTGTCTTTGATTTTATAATATATATGCATGTTTGGAATTGAAATTTGGTTACTGACCCTTGAAAACTCAGGTGTAGGACTTATTGGCATCTGATGAAAGTAGAATGACTAGAGATAAAGCTGGATGCGTTTTGATCAACTCTGGGTTGCATAGTTTAAAGGTTGATCAAAAACACATGTTTATAGATCAACACACTCAAATTGCAAACAAGGCTGTGAGGTGTGTACTGTACAAGAATGTGCAAGTATCGGTGTGTGGCGGGTAATTGAAGTAAACTCTAGCCATCGATTTTACGCACTTTTGTATAGACCTTTTTAAAATCAGAGCCAAAAACTGTACAGAAGTCGACACCACTGACCTGCACATTGTTCTGAACATTATTCTACTAGATGAATATGGGTCTCAATGCAGTGTATAGAGAGGAAAACATTTTCCTCCCAAGAATTCCTAATAGGAGATTTTTCATAATCAGAAAGGAGTATTATGAAAAATTGGCTGATTTCTCTGTTCATTCCTTCTTGATTGAGCTATACTTTCAGCGTTGTTTCCTCCACATAAGGAGGCATGAAGCTATACTTGTTCTGCATGTGTATACTTGATGGTATTTAAACATTTGTCATTGGGAAAGTATAAGACCTCTAAGGCAGATAAGACATTCGTCACATTACAGAGAAATAAGAGTTTTAAACAAAATAGCTGGAGTGTTGATGCCTAAAATTAGACCATTCTACATAAAATAAGTGTTGCCTTTATAATATGGGCATGGATCGCATGAAAATATGGGCATGGATCAGGCTGTAAAAAAAATAATTTTTTTTAATGTTTTTTCAACTTTTTTTTCTTCTTCAAGCGTTTTAAACAAGGCTGATTTTCTTCAACCTTTTTAACTTTTTCTGTTTGATCCGGCTGAAAACAAGTTTTTTTTAAAATGTTTTTCAACTTTTTTCCTCCAAGTTTTTTTAAAAATGTTTTTCAACTTTTTTCCTCCAAACAAGGTTCGTTGAATGATATACTCGAGTATGAATATAGGACCATAAATTGTTAACATGTTATACTAATATATGAACATATGTAACTTATACATGAACCTTGAAACCTTGAACATGAATTAATAAAATATGTGAATATTTTGTAAAATGTCATGCTTTTTTGAGTTTAATATAATATATGAAGCTATGTATACTATAAGTGAACTATATGCGTATGTTTGAGCTTTTTAGAATAATTATATGTGAACCATATCTTATTATATTATGAATATGTGTATTAAATATGTGAATATTTTGTAAAATGTCATGCTTTTTTGAGTTTAATGGCAAAAACATGCAAATAATTGAAAAAATTTCCTCAAAAAAAATCAAAATTATCATTATACCCCTAAATTTAGCCTTTACATTTTAATCCAAGAGCCCTTATTTGTTCCTAGTTTTCATGTTAAAGGAATGTTTTCACTTAAACTTGTAATATCCCAGTGATTTATAAGGAATTGATGGGTTATCTATGTCAATAAGAGCTCTTTATTATTTGTGTTCGAGTGATGATAAAGAACTCTAAAGTTAAGCATGCACAATCGGGATGGGTGATATCGTTGGAAGTCCCAGTGTTCACACATGATGACGCTTCTTATTCATAGTCGACTTTTGGTTACGAGTGAGACTAAAGAGATGACAATAATATGTTTTGAATTGTGATTTGTGAACACTAAAGAGATGGTAGTAGCCTCACAAGATTCACCATTGCATCTTCTTCCAATGGCAGAAGCTAGACAAGTATTTTAAGCACTGTGATTTTGTTACCTAAAATTGAATAGTTCGACTTCGAAGTGGATCATTATTGAAGTAGAAAGACAAGGAAGGATAGAAATTATATAACGAATCCACTTTTTAGGTTTGCCTGCCAAGTTAGAATTATATAACTGATCCACTTTTTTCTATGCATCGTTTACCAATGTTGACCCTAATGAAAAGGGCTTATACAGTGCTACACTAATTCCTTAATTTTCTTTCACTAACTCAAATATTTTGGTGGTTTAATTTGTCGCATCACTTTGACAACAAAAGAAAAAGAAAAAAAAGGCTATATTTCCATTTCTTCCATTATGTAATGGGAACTGTCCAGGAAGCTTATTGACATAAATAACGAGTTCAATTTCCCTTCCTCTTGTCTAATTTTAGTGGAGGAGGGTCACTTTTGTAACACTTGACAAATTATTTGACGACTTTGAATTAACAGTGATTTAAAAGAACTGCCTAATTTGTAACGAGTTCAATGAAGCTTTAATAAGACTTCTGATGGTTCCAACTCCTACCAACCATTTTATGGACCCTCAATAGAATTATATATATAACAATATTATGCGTCGAGGGTACATGAAGCTCTTATAAGTTTTTTGTTAAGGATATTCATGAAAGTCAAAACGGGGATCTAATCGTTAATATATTAATTAATATATTCTTATTAAAGTCGAATCAATCACTCTTAGGTGTCACACAGGTAAATTTAATTGTTCATTTACCTCTTTATCCTTAATGTTCTTTAGCATTTATATTTCCTACATATTATAATAGTAATATCTCATTTATCATTAGTTATTACCATATTAAATAAATAAAAAATCAATAAGCTATGTTATTGATAAGCATTTCATGCCTATTTTAATAAATTATCTCATTTATTACTACTATTACCTACCATATTCAACTAATGAGTATGAAAATTTATTTAGTTTTTTCAATGTTTATTTTCATGTATATTATATTGTTTATTTTCCTTTATATTATAATAATATTATCTAATTCAAAAATAAATTACCTATGCTATTATAAATAAATAAATAAATATTATTATTTAATTATTATTTTTTACATTCCCTACATATTATAATAATTTTCGCTTGAAAGTTTTATTGAGGAAAATATTTTATTTTATCGAATAAGTTTATCTAAAATTCGATCGACGAGCACGGTCCCTAAAAAAAAATTTCTCAAGTTATAGTCGTACATGACACGATCGGGTCTTGTTAGTAATATACTATATAAAGTACTAGTCGCTAGATTAAATGCCCGAAAATTCTTATAAATTTCTCATAATCATATACGGGTATGGGTAGATATTATATAAAATATATAATAAAATTTGATATGAACATGCTAATTTTTTTAAAAAACCGAGATATCTTTTAATATTAGTATAACCTAGATAATTTGTGCAAGAGAAAAAATTTATGCTCACATATATTTATACATATACCGAGGTTGATTCCAGTGGATATAGGCCTTAAAATACAAGTTGAAAATAATTATGATCTCTTAGATGAAGAAGGTTAATGATCCAAATTAAGAAGAGATCGAAAAATTATAAAAGTGATAGACACGGTGACAATTTTATAATTACCATAAAATAGAGGTACAAAATAGTAGGTCTTTTACCCTTTCTATTTTCAATATCGTTCCTTTCCCAAACTCATAGGAATGAACACTCAAACTTGTTCTTCTCCCTTTTAATTCCAACCAGACTTGTACAAGTACGGGCCAGTCCGGCCCGCCCCGCCCAGCCCGCTTAAAACACGGGCTTGGGCATTAAAATTAGCCCAAAAGGTCCGGCCCGTGTATATTATATATAATTTATTAATATATTATCTCATTAATTTATATATAATTTATATTTTATAATAATATTAATATCATTTATAATTTATAATAATATCAATATATTATATGTATAATTTATAGCCCGGCCTGTTGATGTGGACAAATTTTTTTTTTGGCCCGGCCCGAACCCGCCCATGTACAGGTCTAATTCCAACACTCAAAAACCTCAATTGAAGATCAAAATTGTCTGGCAGATGAGAAACAACAATCTTCGAAATTCGGTTTCAAAGAAAGTAAGAAAATATTTGTTCTCTCAAACTTTTTGATTCTAGAGTTTATAACTTCTCTACCAAATAGTGATAGCGTATATTATTATGTTGTATTTTGTATATGCTTGTAACCCTAGCTTGCGTGGCAAATTTGTAACTCTTATATATTGGTAATCAATACAGAGGCAATCCTAAGGGAATTCACACTCTAATATGGTATCACGAGCCTTGACCTAACCCTAGACCCCCCCTCCTACACCGCCTCTCCTCTCCTCGGCAGCGCTTCCAACCGTCGCTCACCGCTAGCGTGCGACGCCCAACCACTCCTCTGATCCGTCCTTGAGACGTTTTGGTGCCCGCCCTCTGCGCCGTTCCCCTCGGCACCGACCTCCCTCTCTAAAACAACCCCTATTTTGTCGCCTCTACAATGGGTGACGAGATCAACAAGAACGCCGACGGTAACAAAACTTCCCCTGTTGTCAAACAAACGCCGCCCGCCGTCATCGTTTCTCAGGTTCAATCTCTGAATTTCGATGCTTCCGCTTCCTCCCCGTCTTCTTCCAAAAGTTTGTTTCACTCCGCTCTTACTGTTTCCAATATCAAAAACTTGATTCTGCTTGTCTTGGATGTCACAAATACCAAGTACAACTCTTGGGCGGAGTTGTTTCGGGTCGCCGCCAGGGCACACCGGGTCTTGGATCACATCGATCCCTCGGTGCCTCGGCCTGCTGAAGTTGACGATGCTCTCTGGGATCAGTTAGACGCCGTTCTGCTATAGTGAATATATTCCATGATCTCATCTTATCTTCTGACAATTCTAGAGTCCAACTCCACTGCTATGGTTGCTTGGAAAAGATTACATGATATTTTGAAGGATAACAAAGCTTCTCGGGCGGTATATCTTCAGAATGATTTCTCTCGTTGTCATTTGGAATCGTTTCCGTTTGTGTCTGCTTACTGTCAGCATCTCAAGGACATCTCTGATCAACTCTCTAATGTTGACTCTCCGATGTCACAACGTCAATTGGTTATTTAAATGATTTCGGGTCTCTCTGCAGAATTCGACATTGTTGCTAGTTTCATTCAACAACAGAATCCACTGCCTGATTTTGCCAAGGCCCAATCGATGATCCTTCTCGACGAGACGCGCCGAGAAAAGTGCGACGCCTTAGTTTTTAACTCCAAGCGCTCGCTACTAACACCAACCCCTCGCCTGAAAAGCCCAAGAAAAAGCCGCCGCCGCCAGCCCAACCTGAAAACAACGAGCGCGGACATGCTTCCGGCGGTCACGGGGGTCGCGGGTGCAGCAATTCTTCGAGGCCAATCACATTTCAACATACCCCGATCGGTTGGGTTCCTATCCGAACCACCAGCAGCAGCCTCAATGGCCCTACGACGTATGGAATCAGGCCCCATGTTCATTCCCATCTCTCCCCGGACAAGGTATACTTGGTCCCACTCCTCTCCCTCCTCAACAGGCTCACATTGTTTACTTCGATTCGACGGGATATATGCCAACCACTGATTTGATGCAATCGTTCAACACGATGACTCTATATCCACCGGACTCGACTTGGGTGATGGACATCGGTGCTTTGTCTCACATGGTCAACCACCCAGGTATACTCTCATCCATTACTTCTAAGAGCAATTCTTCTTCTATTATTGTCAGAAATGGTAATCGCATTCCAACTGCGGGTTATGGCAATGCCCTTATTCCCACCTCAAACTAACCTTTCCACCTCAAAAATGTTCTTATCGCCCCAAACCTAATTAAAAACGTTGTTTTTGTTCTTAAATTTACAACTGATAACAATGTCTTTGTGGAATTTGACCCTAATAGCTCCGACGAGCTTTATCCCATCACCTCCTCCAGTCCTATCTCCCTCTCCGCTGAGTCGTCATCTACTTGGCACGCTCGTTGTGGTCACCCAGGCGCACCCATATTTAATTTACATATTAATCTGTCTTGTCTAGTTGCAATAAAATGTATGACTCCTCACTTTGTTGCTCTTTTCAACTTGGGAAGCATACTCGTCTACCTTTTGTTTCGTCTAAGACCGTTTCTGTTTCTCCTTTTCATTTAATTCACAATGATGTATGGACCTCTCCTATTGTTAGTTCTACTGGTCACAAATATTTCCTTGTGTTTCTTGATGATTATTCTCATTTTCTATGGGTTTATCCACTTAAATTCAAGTCTCAAGTGTATGCTCAATTCATTAAATTTCATCAATATGTGCATACTCAATTTAATTGTCCCATAAAAGCCTTTCAATGTGATAACGGAAGGGAATTTGACAATCACGAGTTCCATTCCTTCTTTCAAAAACACGGGATTTAATTTCGGTTTTCATGTCCTTACACGTCCTCCCAAAATGGCAAAGCCAAACGTGTCATTAGAACTATTACAAATATGGTCCTAAGGTGCTTCTCCATGCGTCCGTTCCTGCCCGATTTTGGCCTTTCGCGGTCACTTCATAAGCTTACCTTCTCAACATTTTACCCTCTCCTAAACTCAACAATCTTGCTCCCACCCATCTACTTTATAATTATTCTCCCCTTTACAACCATCTTCGGGTTTTTGGGTGTCTATGCTTTCCAAACTTATTCTCTCAAACCTCTCAAAAGCTTCAACCCCGTTCCACCCCTTGTGTCTTCTTTGGATATCCCGATAATCATATGGGTTACTTATGTCTTGATCTCTCTTCCAACAAAATGATTATCTCTCGTCATGTCACCTTTGATGAGAGTTCGTTTCCGTTTGCTCGACTACCTTCCTCACTGTCCAGCCATGTCGAGTCATCTAACGACTCCGTTTCTCCACTATTTTTCCCTCTTTCCTTGGCTCGCCGGCTGCTACGTCCCCGCGGTTTGCCCACCGCCCCCTCACACAGCTCACCAGTGACAGCCTTACCGAGCCCACCCCGTTTTACACCAGCCCCTCTGTCGGCGCCCGTGGGTCCCTCACCCAGGCCCGCGGGTCCCTCATTCGCACCCGCGAGTCATACACTGGCGCCCGTGGGTCCCTCTCCAACACCCGCGGGTCACTCCCCAGCGCCTGTCGTTACCCGCCCAAACCGCCAACAAACCACCATCAAATGACAACCCGCAACAAAGTCGGGATTGTCAAACCTCACCCTATTTTTGACCTTCATGCCTTGGCCCCCAAACCCTCCCCTACCCAGTCTCCCATTCCTACCTAAACCGCCTTGCTTGACCCGCATTGGAATGCTGCCATGACTGACGAATATCCTGCTCTTATTAGTAAATGTACTTGGTTGTTGGTGCCCCAATCTCCCAGGGTTAATTTGGTCCGATATATGTGGTTTTTCAAGTACAACTTTCGTGCTGACGGTGCTCTAGAGCGGTATAAGGCCCGACTTGTTGCTAATGGTCAGTCCCAGGAGGTTGGTATTTATTGCGATGAGACTTTCAGTCCTGTTGTCAAACCGGCTACTATTCGCACAGTTCTTCATTTAGCTATTCATCAGTTGGATGTCAAGAATGCTTTTCTACATGGTCATCTCAAGGAGACAGCGTATATGAATCAGGCTCTTGGCTTTGTTGATCCGGCCCGTCCCAAGCATGTCGGCATGTTGAAGAAATCTCTATATGGTCTTATACAGGCACCTCGGGCATGGTACCAGCGTTTTGTGTCTTTGTTGTATCGAGTTGTATTCACAGGCAGTAAGTGTGACTCGTCTCTTTTCATTTTCCGACGTGGCCCTGCAACGACATATCTGGTTGTTTATGTCGATGACATTATTCTTACAGCTTCCTCTGATTCTCTCCGTCAGGACATTATTTCTTGATGCGACCCCCGTCATGGATGCTAGCCAAGAGGACGACGCATTCACACTTCGCTCGGATGGCCCCATCACTCGTGCCAGGACTCGAGCAATCCAAGACGCAACGAGGTCTCTTGTGGCGCGCCTCTCCGCAGGCCACGACGCGCCCTACACCGCTACCTCGCTCGGCACCATCACCACCATCGGCGCCGAGGAACCTCGCTTCAAGTTCTCGGATCAACCTTGTGAAGGCGCGCCATCCTCGAGCATCGGATCGCAAGCCGAGGTCGCCTCCAGCCTTCGCCAAGACCTCGTAGCCACATTTGAGGTTCTCGCATCGGACCTCGGGATCGAGTCTCAACTTGAGGTTCTCGGAAGCATCGACGAACCTCAAGTCCTCGAGACCTCGCTAGCGCCGTCACCAGCGTCCCGCGTCGTGCCAGCGACCTCGCCAACGCCCCGACGCGCACCGTGACTTCGCCAGCGCCGAGTCCCAGCCTTGCCAGCGTCGCGACAGCCTTGTCGTGACACTCCCGGCACGGTCACGGACGACCTATCCATTTTTAGTACTTTTATGCATACTTTCTATTATGGAACATTACTATTGTTAGTTTTACACATTTAGAAGGACATTTATGGGCCTTGCGCCGACCACTTTTGGACCGCGCCGTTGGGCCTAAGCTTGCATGCTTGCCCCTAGGCGCGCCGCCACTATTTTAGGGTTTCTTTGGATTTGCTTCAGCCGCCTCTCTATATAAGGGAGCGTGTCATATGTTTTCAATTCAGCACACATATTAGGGTTAATTAAAGTAGAGGTTTCTCCTTATTTTCCCTTCTTGTGTTGTGCCGCCACCATTAATCTCTCAAAGCTCTCGAGTTCTCATTGCTTACACTTGCTCGTACCATTAATTCAATCAATCAAGCCTTCCGCTACGCTAAGCCGAGACCTAATACTCAAGCCAACGATCGATCTGAGGCATCCCTTACGAGGGACGCATCATTTCTCTTTTGAGCTGTGAGTTTGCTTTGATTGATTTGGGGCCTCTTTCGTATTTTCTAGGTTTGGCCACTACTCGCAAGTCCTCGGGGTTTATTCTTGTCTCAAGACAAATATACTCGGGAGATTGTCGAACGCGCAGGCATGACATCTTGTAACCCAGCTGCCACACCTGTTGAGCTTGGCACGAAGCTCACAGCTGACGCTGGCCCCCAGTGTCCGATCCAACTCTATATCGGAGCCTGGCGGGTGCGCTACAATATCTTACTTTTACTCGGCATAATATCACTTATGACGTTCAGCAGATTTGTCTCTTTATGAATGACCTTAGGGAGCGACATTTCTCTACTTCAAAGCGGATTATTCGATATATTCATGGCACCTCGGCTCTTGGCATTAATATTTCACCATCCCCGTCCCCCATCTTGATTGCATATACTGACGCTGATTGGGCTGGTTGTCCTAACACCCGTCAGTCCACTTTCGATTATTGTGCCTTCTCTAATGACACTTTGGTCGCTTGGTCTGCTAAACGCCAGTCTATTGTCTCCATATCGAGTGCTAAGGCCGAATATAGAGGGGTTTCTAATGTCGTTACAGAGTGTTCTTGGTTTCGCAATCTTCTTCTAGAGCTCCATTGTCCACTCTCTACAGCTACGTTGGTTTATACGGATAATTTGTCTGCCACATATCTGGACAAAAATTCGGTACAACATCAGCGTACCAAACATATTGAGTTGGACATTCACTTTGTTCGAGAAAAGGTTGCTTTAGGTCACATTAGAGTTCTTCATGTTCTGTCTAGTTATCAGTACGCGGACATTTTCACAAAGGGTTTGCCTCGCCAGTTATTTTTAGATTTTAGAGACAGTCTCACTGTTCGTACACCTCCCGTTTCGACTGCGGGGTGTGATAGAAAATATTATTATATTGTATTTTGTATATGCTTATAACCCTAGCTTGCGTGGAAAGTTTGTAACTCTTATATATTGGTAATCAATATAGAGGTAGCCTACTAAGGGGAATTCACACTCTAACAAATAGGATTTTGATTCTAGGGTAATGAAATCAAAATTTTGCTTCGACTTGCTACTACTTATAACCGAAGTTGAGGATTGATAAAAAGAGGAGTAATTAAGGTTTTCTGCATGTGAATATGTGATTGGACAAGGGTTGGTTGTTGGTTCGATGGTAGCCTGATTTTGGGTGATTAATGATTTGGTTCAGTACATGCGAAAGTACATACTTTATATGTAATTAAGATTCTTTGAAGCTTGTATCTCTAGTTCTTGTTAAGAACCAATGTTGTCATCAACTTGTAAAAAGAATGTACATTATAATCACCAATTAATCACAAGGTTTCATTTGTTATGTATGATAAAAGCTCCTTTTTTGTCAGAACTTAGACAAGACAACATATATTATTGAATCAACAAATTTGAGATTAAGTAGGTGGGCATAGAAATGTGGTATAGAATTTTAAATCTACTTCCTAAATTTTCTTTACCATTGTACTCTTAGCCTCTCCCAAATTTCTTTGCATTTAATTGTTTATGTAATTTATAGGAAAGTTAATGTTCACGTATTTCATATGAAGCTTCATGTATAATACTCATAGACTCGTGTATTTTGATCACATCTTCATGTTATGTCAAAGAAAGTAACAAACATGCTAAGAAATTATCAAGGGTAGAGGGTTCATATATCGCTCTTATGTTTTCGAAATTTAATCCGATGTTCACATTTTACATCCTTTTAGAAAAATCTTCTCATTTACTACTTGGATATGAGAGGAGCACACATGAAAAAAAGAAGAAGATACAAAATGACATACGACAATAAAAAAATTGTTGACATCTCATGAAGGGGGGAGAGCAAACCACCATCCGACATATATACCATGAGGACCCTGGAAGTGTAAACGGGAGCAGGATTTCAAAAATGGGAGGATGAGATTACTAAGATTAATGTAAGCATGAGTGAAATATTTGAGCAAAATCTTGAACTCTTGGCTAAATGAATCGAAGGAAAGCTTGACAGAAGCTCTAAAGGCATAGAAGCGCAGGGTTTGGGAAGCTATTGAAGATGGTAGTTAATGGATAGGTAGTGGATGAGAAGGAAAATTAGCTTATTTCTAATTTGTAAACGACGTACAAAATTGATGTTACAAGAACTTGTTTTGAACTTTATGTTGGTGGTAGTAGAAGAATAGAAAGACATGGAATGACATTTTATAAGAAGGTACAAAATTGTTTGATGGATGAAGTTAGACACCTAGTTTGGTTAGATTCATATTTGTTATGTCCATGTTCACATTTTTATTATGCATGTTCATCATGATTTTGTAATACAGTTCATGCACATTAATATAACAAGTTCAACTTATGATTTATATTTTTGTTGGTTAACTATGCTAGCAAATGTTATAACTAAACATGATTACTACTATACTTTGACACATAGAACTTTTTGGATATTGTAGGTTTGAATACTCATATTGTGGGATTGGTTATAAGTAGAAAAAAAGCATAATGAGTAAAAATCATCCGTATAATAGGGCGTGTTAGCGATAACCACCCGTTATATTCTAAATTACTGAGAACCATCCGCATTACAAATTCCGTTAGTAGACGACCACCCATCCCCAATCTCCGTCCAAAAATCCATTAGACATATGTCCACACATGCCTTTATCAATTTTTAACTTAAAACAAAAGTAACAGAAAAAAAAGAAAAAGGAAAAAAAACAATCTCTAGATAATTAAAATCGAAAAATCAATCTCTAAATAATCAAAACCAAAAACCAATAATCGCCCCTCTTCCTTGATTCTACTTATCTGCCTAAATTTCCTCTAATTTTTTCAAGGAACTCGTATCTATACCTTCTTCGAGCCCGATTAATCCTCACCAATGATAACCCCCAAATATTTTCTCCTAGTTTATAGTTCGATGTTAACTAGTAGACACAAAATCAAATAGGCTGAAAAGGCCACGCAAAGAAGGCAAAATTTGCGCCGAGAAGGCACAATTATATTCACGCCGAAAAGGCATAACTCCTTTGAATCTTTCTTGAACTCGTTTAGAATTCCGACCTAATTTAAGAACAAGAACCCTAATTTTGAATCCCTTCATTGATGCAATCGACTACTAAATTGATTTGGGGTTTGTTCTTCTTCTTGTATTTGGAGACAAAGCCCCTTATTTAATGTTTGAAATTTACAGTTCTGTTTTTGTTTGATCTCGGCCATGCTTGCGGTTTCATCATCTACCGCAGACGGTCGTCCTGAATATTTCTTTGATTCAGGCGTTCCGTGCCTCTGACCACCAAAGCTAAGAATTGAGAAAAGAAATGTTAAAAAATAGTAAAGAGAAATTTCCGTTTGCTCTGCATGTTTAGTAGGAAGAAAAGTCAACTCAATCCAATAGCTTAGTTGCTCACCACTTTCTGAAATTTTGGTAAACATTGATAAAGAATAAAAGGATTAAATAAAGAATAATATACTTATTTTTGAACATATGAAAAATCAATTTACTTGGCCTACAAGGCTAGTATTACTTGCGACGCAAGTTTGAAATTACTTGCGGGGCACGGTTTGATACTACTTGTGGGGCAAGTTGATCTTTACTTGCATTGTAAGAATAGCTTACTTGCGTTGCAAGTTTGTTTTACTTGTGTTGCAAGTATTTTTTACTTGCGGTGCAACGTTGAAATTTTCTTTTGCAGGATGGCTCGTACTTATTCTGTGTACAAATCCTTCGAAGAGCTGGAGCTGTGGTCGGTACGTATCCAACCAAGTTGTACTAGGCCAGGTCACTTGTTGCTCTGAGGCTTCTGAAGATCCTTCATCTCGGTGGAGGGAACGTCTGATGTGAGCCCCAATTTAACCGCCAATCAAGAGGAGGAAGATTTGTCCGTGCGCTCCAACGGACCCATTACTCGAGCCAGGACCCGTGCCATAGCTCGATCCACGACGTCCCTTGTTGCCCGCGCTCACGGGAGCCACGACGCATCCTCCGGCGCGCCCCTCTTCAACTGCGTCGTCTTCATCGGAGATGCGCTGCTACTCTAGGCCGACACCACGCACCATGGCACCGAGAACCTCACCCTCGGTGTCGTGCCTGCCGCTATTGCCGAGCACCATGCCACGTCGGGCCAACCCGGCGTGGGAACTTGAGGTTCTGGTGCGCCCCGGCCTCGACATTCGGGGTTCGGGTGTGCACAAGCCCCATCACTACCTAGCCTTGGCGCGCTACGACGCCGTGTCGCGACATGTCTTGGCGTGCCGATGCCTTGTCACGGCTTTGTCGCAACACTCGCGACTAGGCCACCGTGACCATTTATGTTTCTTACTGTTTTTAGCATTATTTCCATTCTGAAACATTTCCCTTTCTGTAATTTCTATTTCTGTCTTGAGTTTTGGGCTTGGGCTAGTGTTTGGGCCGCATGCTTGCGCCTCCCTCCACTCCCTACGCTGCTAGGGTTTCGAACTAGGGTTTCGTGCCTCCACCTCTATATAAGAGGCACGCCCTCTCCTTTGCTTCTTACACTTTGTTTTATTATACTGTTATGCTGCCGAGATTTGTCCAGAGTTATCATTAAGGCATCACACTATTCTTTTTCCCATCTCATACTCTTCTGGCTTCCGTCAAACGAAGCCCCCTTCTCAATCATTTCCCTTCAATCTCAACCCAGTCTAGACGTTTACATCTCAAATCTATTGGTGCCGACGTGAGAAGACCATGTACGAGTCCAAGCAAAGATCCGCTCGTGAATCCTCAACGGGGTTCACATCAACGTCAGATGTCCATTTCACACACCCCGGGATGGGTTGACCTATTGCCGACGTCGCTTTTATTTTAAGTGTTTTACTCAATCCGATTCGGATCTCTTTTTGCTCTTCTTTTCGAGGTTTTGTACTATCTTCAGCCGTTTTTGCTTGCCTTTCGTGGCTTCTTTGTGGACCCTCTCATCCTTTTATGGCTTTCGTTTTTTAAAACGGCCTCTTGGACTACCAAACATATTTGTTACCCATAATTCTTAACTGATTCAAAAAAAAACCAAAAACCAATCTCTAGATAAACAAGTTTTGTAAATCCTATTAGATGAGAAACTCAACTCACAAACCTTAATTTACAAACTCAAATCACCCCCACAAAGCCTAAATTTGAGACAATCCTAAATTTAGGTATAAAAGTCCATAACGTATGGAGTGCTTCCACGAAGACTTGATCACTTTTGCTATGTGCTTCAATGGCGACTTGAAGATTCATTTCTCCAATGGAGATGATAAATATGCTTCTCTCATGATCCATGAGGTCTCAACTACAAGTGCATTTGTCTCCAAGTCAGATCGATGGAGAAAAGTGAGAAGAACCGCATCTGGAAACTTAACCCAAATGCCACCCTTTGCACTAACAAGCCAGAATTGGAAGATGACCTTTCTAACCCTAACACCTTTGATGGTAATCTAAACCAAAACCCTAACTAATTAGGATATTTGGTTAGCAAAACTGGATTTGAAAAATTAGGGTTCTTTAGATTAAAAAGACAAAGAGAGGGGGTAGATTTGGGGAGGTAAATGTGGGGGGTTACAAATCTAACGTGTTGCGGTGGTGTGACCAACGGGAGGGAGTCGTGAGATGGGTGGAAATCAGTAGGATAGGTGGCTACACGTACAAGGAGGCGAAGCAAAGCACAAATCTAGGTTCGTGTTGTTCAGTTTGAGAAGCACAAATTAGCCAGTTCCAAAAATCTAGGCTTATAGTGTTCATTTTGAGCATTAAAGGAAAGATGCAAGGTGGGGCATTCAGTTTTAGCCTCAAGGAGACACTGCCTTCAACCACCACAATTATCGGGCTTAGATTTCAAATGGTGGAAGTTAAGGATGGAGGAAGAAGATGATACATATTTTTTTTCAATAATTAGTTTTTATGTTTTGTTAAATGAAAATGAATATAATATAATAAAAAAACATAGGATAGATTTGTATTTCATGATTTAAATGGATTTTTGAACGAAAATTAGGAACAGGTGGTCGTTTGCTAAAGGAAGTTGTTATGCGGGTGGTTCTTGGTAATTTTGAATATAGCGGGTGGTTATCGCAAATATGTTTTATTATACGGGTGGTTTTCGGTCATGAGGCCTAAAAATGATTGCTTGTGTTGAATTTGTGATGTTGGATAATTGTTTATTTCAAGTTCATATAAATTACATTAATATTTACATGCTAAGTGTATATGTTCATATATTTTCAAGTAAAGTTCATATCGTTATTATAAGCTTGTGTGTACGGAGTTCTTCCAACGTATAAATTGTCTACTCAAGGTTTCTAGCAAAATGTAGCATAAGCTTGACAGCCAATTCTGTTCAACACCCTTATCCATTTGTTAGTAGTATGATGTTCATCCTTATAACCTTCGCTACACAACAAATATTCCAACATTATAGTGTAAGACTAACATCGGTTCATTTATTGTGTGTAAATGTTTACATATAGTAAGAGTTCATATACAATAACCCATGGTTCATATTTTTCATGTAAATGCTCATATATAAATAGCTATCTAATGGTCTTATATAATAACTCTAACGTTCATATTAGCCCATTGTGGTTCATTTCATTTTTTCGAATGCTCATGAATTTTTCATATTCTTCATTTAAAGAATTGTCAGAAACTAATTGAGCTATATATACTATAGAGCATTTCATCATTTCATTAATTTTTAACTCATAAGATCTCTTTTATGCATTTCATCAAACACCTTATGAGCTTCTTTCAAACCATCAACAACACAATGCTAAATTGAATCGATTAAAGCTAAACATTTCATCTCATTTTAGGACATAAAAGTTATAAAATTTAGCTTCAAAACTATTAAACAAACTCAATATACATAGAATCAACACAAAAGAAAAGAGCAAGCTGAGATGGGGAAGAAGACTTCACACCGGAAAAATTCCCAAAACCCCTACTTGAATGAGAACTTTAAGTAAAGTGCTTTTCATCCTAGCCATTAGATGCACTTATAGAACGACCCAAACACGTCTCTAGTTTTCACGTGAAAAGGCATGTGATCCAATACCTACATATAAGATACGAAGTTAACTTGAGAATATGAGTTCATATCTACCTAATACATTATAAAGTAGAAACCATTTTTGTTGAAAGATTTGTGTCATGTGGTATAACCTTAATAAATTAACATTAGAAAACTATTTTAATATTATATTATGTTTCAAGACACACTACCCTAATTATCTTTTATAATATTATATATAACAATGAGTGGGGGTCAAATGAGAATTGTTCTTATCCTATAAAATGAGAACAATTCTCACCCTTAGATTTTGTGAGATTAAGTGCCTAGATGTGCCACACACCTCCTATTATTTTAGAGATGGAAGGGTGTTTTCATCATTTTACTGTATTTTATCTTCAATTTCAACTTTCAACCCAATTTTCCACCGTATGTTTATGATTTCTATCTCGATTGACTTGTGCTCTTCGATCTCACTTGTGCTCTTGATCTCCCTTGTACTCTTAATTGAAATTCTCCTTCAATCTCCTCTTTATTAATGGATTTAGGTATGATTTTCGTTGATTTAGGATTTTCAATCTATGTTCATGGTTGTACGCTTGATTGATTGATTGCCCACGAAGTGTTTGATAAAATGCATAAACTTTTTTTCCCTACAAACCCAAAATTTTTTGCTCGATTGCTTGAATGTTGGATGAACTAATGGCTATTAGTTGTTTTCTGCACATTCATGTGCTAAAGTCCCTAATAGATTCATCTTTAGTAGGTTCCTGGATAGAAGATGACATGTTATGATCATACTCCAATGAATCAAAGCAGAAAACTTGATAAGAACTTACAGTTCCTAGATGTGTAAGTAGCCATCATCGAGTGTCTTATTGTAACAAATAATACCAGTCCAATTTGAAGTGCAGGGACCTCCATGCTTCCGCCAACTTTTCAAGTTCTTCATTGGATCACTTAATTGTGACTGAACAACTAATAATGTTGTCTTAATTTGACATCCATCCAAGATTTCCCAGAAATTTTCTCATTCCTACCATATAATACTTTCATTTGTTATATTGTTCTATCTAGTATTACTACCCTTGATGCATCAGGCCTACAAGAGAAAGTAATTTTAGTTTAATGATTTTATTATGTACTCGATCTATTTGACCTCTTTTTATTTGAAAAACCGTAAACACTTTAGTGAATTCCCTTTTTGTTATTTACATGAACCGTGTTGTCATTTTCAATGAACCTTACTATGACAATGTTTTTCAACCAAAAGATAAACGGTACTTTGCACATTTTTATTGCTTATTATGTGGTCCATGTTACTTCTAATTTAGCTTAATTTCCCCCCTTTTTTTATTATAGGTTGTTCATCAAGCTCCGCTCATCCTAATTTGTCTCATTCGGATAAGTGATGCCTACATTCTTCACTTGATAATGGTTCTAGTATTGATGGAGTTTCATTGGATGATCCCGATGAAGCTAGTGATGCCTACATTCTTCACTTATTACAAGATTGTTCTTATTTCATTTCCAATTGTTCAGATTAAATGATAAGAGTTATTCCTCTACTTTAACATCTCATCGTAATACAAACTTTTGTCCAAAGAAACTTTGCATGCTTAAAGGAAGGATCAACTAAAATCCCACCATATGCACCACTACAGAAAATGCAAGCTCATTTAATCTCCAAGATACTCCATGCTCCGTCTTTGTTTACATCCAGGGATTATTCTTTTAAGGTCATGGGCACTACCCGTAGGAATCGAAACGGAAACCTCATGGTATTGCAATGAAGTATTAACCGCTTGACTAAATGCCCGAAGGCACTTCCAAGGATTATTTTATGATGTTGGTAATGATCCTAGAGGTGGTTGCTATGTTGTGTATGCTTTCTTATAATCTTGCATTTTAATAGTTTTTTTTCATCTTTCTTATAAAGGAACTAATAAAAGTCTTGAAGCTTTGATGCATATCCACTCGAGCTACTATGTTAAATTTTATGAACTTTATTGACAGTTGTTATGAACCTAAAATATAAAGACATGAATCAATAGACCAACTATTATGAACTGAAAGATATGAACCATTAGATGAAATATTATAAACCTTTGTTGATATATATATATATAAACCAAATAAACAAATGTCATGAACTGAAATAACAACTATTATGATTTAAAAGACTTGAACCGTAAGATAAAATATTATAAACCAGAGCTTATGAAAATATGAACAAAAAGAAGAACTATAAAGAACCACAAGACATGATGTATGAAAAATAGCAATGTGGGATTTGAACTCATATCTATGTATATACACATCATTTGAGCTAATAGGCTACTAAATGGAAAAAAAATTATATAGACACTTATCAAGAACCTAAGCATACAAAATAATGAGCCAATAGAATAATTATAATGTACCTCATTTCCAAAAAAACTAGCTTCCGAGGCAAAACTAAAATTTGAATTACTATGAACTATACTGTAGAATATCATGAACCTATGCTTTAAAATGCATGAACTGAACTTCGAATTATCTCAACCCTTTTTAATAAATTCGGATGCATTGAATATATTGTACACAATAGTATTGACCTATGCTTAAAACAAGCATTTGAATTGCAAATTGAATTAACAAGCACACTTAAAATGCATGAACCAAACTTTGACGTACGATGAACCATACTGTAGAATAGCATGAACCTATGATTTAAAATGCACAAATTGAACTTTTTTCCATTAGCAAGTAAACTATAAATGATAATTGATAACAGAGAATTTGACAAACATCTATGTGCACATGCACATCTCTCTACTATTTGAGTTAATATGCTTTACATCCATTTGGAACAGCTTGAATCCCTTAAAATTTGCAAAGGCGATGAGAAGGAGAATTGCTTCAATTCTAGCAACTAGAGTAAAAGTTTCATTATAGTCGATTCCCTCTTCCTGGTTGTATCCCAGTGCTACAAGTCGAGCTTTGTTCCTGGACACATTTTGTGTCTTATCAAGCTTGTTCCGGAACAACCATCGAGTTCCAATGACATTCTTGTCTTTTGGTCGTGCAACCAACTTCCATACCTTTTTCCTCGCAAATTGATGAAGCTCTTCTTGCATCGCTTGTATCCAATCTAGATCTTGTAGAGCTTCTTTGATATTTTTAGGTTCAATAAGAGATAAAAAGGCACTAAAAGCACAAAAGTTTTGAAAAGATGACCGAGTGTGTACTCCCTTTTCATATGTGGTGATGCTCCTTCTTTTATTGATAGCTCCTGATTGTAGCAGGATCTGGTAATGCTTGAAGTTCCCCTTGAGTACTTGAACTTGTTGCATTTGATGCATCCTTAGGACTGTTCACAAAGTTTGAGTTGTCCGAATGAGAGTCAAATCTTTTTTGTAGAGGGAGCTGGATCCTCAAAGTGCTCAGTCGAAGAGCCATTTTCATTATCAGCATGATCATCTGGTGGTGTGGAATTGGTTTCTAATGGATAGTCAGAATCGTCTTTTGTTTGATCATCATCATCGTCTTCATCTGGTTCCTCCTCTAGGAGTGCAAAAACATTAGTGATCTTTTCAGTTGTTTCTGATTGAGGAACATTTTCATGAGATGTGGAGTCTTCATGGAACATGACATGGATACTTTCCTCAAACGTTTTGGTCTTTATTTACACCCTATAAGCTTTGCTTTGTAGGGAGTACCCTATGAAAATTCCTTCATCTCTTCTTGGGTCAAATTTGCCCTGATTGTCTTTCTCATTGTTGTGAATGTAACACATGCATCCAAAAACTTTTAGGTGGGAAATGTTTGGTTTTCTACCCTTGATTAGTTTGTAAGAAGTTTTCTAGAGAAGAGGACGAATCATATCCCTATTAAGAATATACACAATTGTGGAGATTGCTTCAGCCTAGAAGCTTGGTGGAACTCCACTTTCAAGAATCATAGTTTGAGCCATGCTTTCCAAGGTCTTGGTCTTCCTTTCCACCACTCCATTTTTTGAGGTGTTCTTGGTGCATAGAAGTTGTGGGAAACACCATGGTTGTTGCAAGAGTTTAGGAACTCCGAGTTATCAAACTCAGTTCCATGATCTGATCTTATTGCCTTCAATTTTCTTTCCAAGCTCACTTCAATTTTCTTGATAAAGATCTCAAACTCTTTGAATGCTATTCCTTTAGAAGACAAAAAGATAATTCATGTAAATCTAGAAAAATCATCAATTATAACAAACATGTACCTATTTCCACCGTAGTTGTTGGTTCGCTTTGGACCATACAAATCCATGTGGATCTTTTCTAAGGGACTTATGGTGCTTACAACCTTCTTTGGTTTGAAGGAGCTTCTTGTTTTCTTTCCTCTGACACGGGCATCACAGACATTTCCTATTTCTGGATTAATCCTTGGAAGTCCAACGCCAAGGTCTTGCAAGAACAGTTTTTTAATTAGATTCAATCCTGCATCTCCAAGCCTTCTATGCCAAAGGTCTATGTTGCTTGAGGGAACTGTTAAACACAAATTCCTTGATGGTTGAAAATTTGTGTCAACAATATAGACATTGTTTGAACCTTTCCCTTTGAGGATAACCTAGTTGGTTTCTGTATAACCTTGGGGACTTGTGGTGCTTACAACCTTCTTTGGTTTTCCTGTTTCTGGATTAATCCTTGGAAGTCCAACGACAAGGTCTTGCAGGAACAATTTTTGAATTAGATTCAATCCTGCATCTCCAAGCCTTCTATGCCAAAGGTCTATGTAGCTTGAAGGAACTGTTAAACGCAAATTCCTTGATGGTTGAAAATTTGTGTCAACAATATAGACATTATTTGAACCTTTCCCTTTGAGGATAACCTAGTTGGTTTCTTTATTTATCACCAGACATTCATTTGAGTCAAAGGTCACAACATTGTTCCCTTGATCACATAGTTGTGCAACACACAAGAGATTGTATCCTAGATCTGTTACGAGATTAACATAGTTGATTTTGATTGACTTGTTGAGTCTGACTTCTCTTGATCCCTAAATGGCTCCTTTGTTCTTTTTGCCAAAGGAAACGTTTCTGCCTTCAACTTGGGTGTTAAGTGAGGCTAGATTATTCTATTTCATGTCATATGGTTGGAGCATGCTCTATCAATGAACCACATACAGTTCTCCCTCTCTTTCACCTCATCGTGTGGTTCTTGTGAACCATATTTGATTGCCATAGCATACATGTTGGGTTTTGCCCATCCCTCTAGGTCCTCATCATCGGAGTCATCCCAAGTTGCGATGTAGGCCTTGTTTCCAGCCTTCTTCTCTTCATTTTCTAGTGGGCATGCTTTGGCAAAGTGCCCTTTCTTGAAGCACTTAAAGCACATGATGTCCTTCGCATCTTTTTCTCCTGACTTGTTGTAGTCTTTTGAGGAACTATGTCCTCCATAGTTCCTTTTGAATTTTTCTTTCCTGTACAAGTTTTGAAGGGCTTTTGTAATGAGAACTATGTCATCTTCTTCTTCATCCTCAGAATCCTCACACTGTTCCTGAACAGATTTGAGCACTTTCTCAAATTTTAGTGCTATTCCCTTTCCGGATTTGTTTGATTCCTTATCAGTGTTTCTCCTAGCCTCATAGGATTTCAATTTCTCAAAGATTTCATGAAGTAGAAAACTCTTGTTAACTGGGTTCTCATTGAATGTTGTTCGTTCATGGATCTATTCCCCTAAGAGTCCATCAATCACTTGCTTAACATTCATTCTGTCAGTGATCTCTGTCTTCGAGATTCCCAAGCTAGACAGTCTGGTTAGTAGACTCTCAAATCATGACTGGTAAGAGGACACGCTCTCTCCAAGCTCCATCTTGAAGTTGAAGAACTCACGTCGAACTTCTATCTAGTGGTTCTCCTTGAGATCTGAGCTTCCCATGTGCGTTTGTTCTGTGGTTGCCCACATTTACTTTGTAGCCTCAAGGTTTTCCACCTTTTTTGCATCCATCTCACCCATGGCATTAATGTTGAGATACATTTTGGCTTTGAAGTTTGCTTCCATGCATTTTCACTCATTTGGTCCACATTTGGACACGTCGTTCTTGATAGTATCATTGATAGTGAAGTTTCCTTTTTCGATTACTATCCATGATTGGAAATCGTGACTGCGCATCCAGTCTTTCATCAATCCTTTCCATCATTCGAAGCGACCTTCAACCAATCTCGGTGGTTTGTTATTCCCATGACCAATTGCATTGAGTTTTGTTGACATCATGTAACTAATCGAACAATCTAGAGCACTAGGCTTTGATACCAACTGTAGGATCGTATATTAGTTTAAAACAATCGAAAACTGTTCTAGAAACAATTCCCTTACGCAGCGGACAAGTAAAGAAGAATGTAAATAAAGAAACTTAGGACACGGTTCTTTATAGAGGAACCCCACTTCAACCAACAAGTTGAATGGGTAAACCTCTACCTCCCATAGAGGATTTCGAATGAACACTTTATATATATCGTAGGTCCTTAGTTACAAGATGTAGATTTGAACCAACAGCTGTCACTTCAACCAACAGCTGCATTCAGTCATTCACGACTTAACACTCTCAAGTGACAAGTCTCACCCTCTCCCGTTAATATGTTTCGTTGAACAACTAACTACCATTTTGATACTTCTCTTTTCCCTTTTCTCTAATTTTCCTTTTTTATCGATTCATCTTTTTATTTCCCAGCCCCCAGCTATTTCCGAGAAAGCGCTAGCTCAAGTCTCAAGCAGCCGGATGATGAGCTTTTTAAACCCCAAAATGATGCCATTCATCACAGCAAAGCTCAACGTTTTGCATCCAACCTAACCAACCCAACCCAAAACGACGTCGTCACAAGAACTATAAATGATGATCCTGCCTAGCTGGAGCACCGCCCTCTACTTCCTCCTGGCGTGGCTGTCCACCCACTTCCTCCTCTCCCTCCTCCGCGGCACACGGCGGCTGCCACCGGGCCCGCTTCCGGCGCCAGTGGTGGGGAACCTCCTGAGCATAGGGGACAGGCCCCACCGCTCGCTGGCCCGCCTGGCCAAGGTGTACGGGCCGGTGCTCTCCCTCCGGCTGGGCTCCCTCACGACGGTGGTGGTGTCGTCGGTGGAGGCGGCCAGGGAAGTCCTCCAGAAGAAGGACGTGGCATTCGCCAGCCGCCACGTCCAGGATGCCATCACCTTTAACGCGCACAACGAGGTGTCCGTCGTGTTCATGCCGCCCGGCCCCCGGTGGCGCAACCTCCGCAAGATTTGTAACTCTCATGTTTTCTCCACCAGCAGGTATATTATACGTGCATTGTTTGTTAATCAATTTTGTTTCAAGTAAGGAAATGAATGTACGTTAATTATTACGCTGTGAACCATTCATTCCATGAAATAAAATGTAACGTATGTCTATCTACGTGAGAAAAACATAGTGATACTTCATTTTGACCAATTAATCTCTGAATATGTACAATTATTAGCTATATGGTGAGTAAAATAACCAACTATAAAAAGTAAAATTTAATAATAAGGTTATGAGTAAGAAGTCTTTGCTAGCTATCAAGATAGTAACCTTCAAGTTTATGAAGGTTAAATGGAGAGGTAGAGTTCTTGATCATACGTCACATTGTTGGCAAGTTTATTTAACTACCCTGGATTACTAGCTAGTTATTTAACTACCCTGGATTACTATATTATAAATTATGAATCAATGTTCGAGATCGATAAAGATAATAAAAATGGTTGAATATTGGTTGAACAGGCTTGACGCAAGCCGTGGCCTAAGGAAGAAGAAGGTGCAACAGCTGGTCTTGTACGTGGACGAATGCTGCGACACCAGGACACCGGTGAACGTGGGCCTGGCGGCGTTCAGCGCCTCCCTCAACCTCCTCTCCAACACCTTCTTCTCCGTCGACATGGCCGACTCCAACTCCGACTCCTCCAAGGAGTTCAAAGAGTTGGTGTGGGACATCGTCAAGGAGGTCGGAAAACCCAACGTCGTCGACTACTTCCCGATCCTCAAACGGATCGATCCGCAGGGCGTTCGCCCCCGAATCGGGGCTCTTATCGACAGGATCTTTAAGGTTTTCGATGAAATGATCGAGCCGAGGCTGGAGAGGAAGGAGGAGAAAGGTGGGTTTGAAGACAATGATGTGTTGGATGCGCTGTTGAGTATTGCTCAACAAAGTGATGATGAGTTTGGTTTGAAGAATATTCGACATCTTCTCACGGTTAGCACTTTAATTAATTCATCATCAATCTTCTTACTAGGCAGGCACTAGCTAGTAATTAATTTTCTTTTACTATCTTTAGCTGCATTTTTAATTATAGTTGACATTCTAATTACCGATTTAATCAGCAGACATACTATATTTATACTATTATTAATTACTATAACATACGGATATCCATATAATTCTCTTAGAAAATAATTTATCTATTATGCAAACACATGCAAAGCAAAGCAAAGATATAGAGGAGGGCTATATTGTTATACATTAATTAATAATGAAATTTTGCCGTATACTTTCCACGTCAGTGGGTAGGGGGAAAGAGAGCCGTCCAATAATAGAATTAGCAGCTTCGAGGCTGCTATACTATTCTTAACACTGTTATATTCCCCAAAAGGAGAAGGAAAGAGCCATCCTATTGGCTCCCACTATCAATTGTCTCCAATCACAAGTTTAAACTTTAAATTCCATATATATCTGATATAATATACATAAAGTGATAAGAAGATATGTTTTGATAGGGATGCTTATGAATTATGATCGGTGAGAATATTGATACTCTCTCTATGTACATTTCTTTTTTTGGTTGAATCTCTATGTACATTAATCCTCTTAAGCCATAATTCCTCCTCGTTTTACATTTTCCCTAGAAACCCTAGTCATTTACTAATATGCACACTTTTCTAGATTTGACTGCTGGTTTTCTTATGTACTCTATAAGAGAAAGGTAATAAGTGGAGGGCCAATTGTTTCCTTCTTATATCAAGAGTATAAAATTTGATAATTACATCAATTAAGAAGTGGGAAAATACTAATTTACAAATATCAAAGAGATAA
Organism: Fallopia convolvulus; assembly: GCA_964016875.1. Lineage (NCBI taxonomy): Eukaryota > Viridiplantae > Streptophyta > Magnoliopsida > Caryophyllales > Polygonaceae > Fallopia > Fallopia convolvulus. The sequence goes on from OZ024724.1 coordinate 16,457,885, forward strand.
AACTATTAAAAGATGGAAGGGTTTAAACAATATAATCTCTCCATTTCATAATACATTTCTTTTTAGTCTTTAATTTTTGTTTCATAATATGATGCATGTCTTTTTAGCTATTTTAGTATTTGTCTTACATATTTAACCTTGTACTAATTATTAATAGATTGTTAGTATCGATTTTCAATAAAATAAAACATAAAATAATAAATGAGGGTATAATAGAATTTTTTAATAGCTTTTTTAATAAGTGTGCAAATGAGTAAAAAAAATAAGTATTATGAAACGAATGGAGTATATAATTTCATTTAGACGGGGTAATTGATAAAGTATGATATGCCAATTCCTATGCTGATAAAGTGTCCATATAACTTCCTACAACTGATTATTTAAACTTTGACCTAAGAAAACGATGATTTAAAAGGCAAAAAATGTTAGTCAAATACACTCTATACACCCTATTCCAAATCATCATTACTCCTTCGATCATGATGTAGATTACAGATCGACATCCTTTTTAGTGTATGCAGTACGTAGAAGAGAACTAAAGGTCGTGAATTTTGCTTCGGATATATCATATAAGCAAATTAAATTGCAAAACATAAGTATTTATTAATTTTTTTCTACATACAAGGTTAGTAATTACTTGCAATATAAAAAAAAACCCAACCTTAATAGTATAGCATGATCGAGTTCATTATCTTCCATACATAATATACTAGTACATGAATAAGTGATGGACCGTACCATGGCATATTTTTTTTTGATCAGGACTTATTCACGGCGGGAACCGACACAACATCAAGCACAATAGAATGGGCAATGGCGGAGCTACTCCGCAGCCCCTCGAAGTTAAAGAAAGCTCAAGAAGAGCTCGAGCAAGTCATCGGCAAATCCAACGACATCGACGAATCGGACATCGCCCGGCTTCCGTACCTCCAAGCAATAGTCAAGGAAACCCTACGGCTCCACCCTCCCACGCCCCTTCTCATCCCGCGTAAGGCGGGCGCTGACGTGGCGCTATGCGGTTACACGGTGCCCAAGAACGCCCAGGTGTTCGTGAACGTGTGGGCCATCGGGCGGGACCCGGCCGTGTGGAAGAGGCCCGACGAGTTCGAGCCCGAGAGGTTCGTGGGATCCGGGATCGACTACAAGGGGTGCAACTTTGAACTGATCCCGTTCGGGGCGGGCCGTCGGGTTTGTCCGGGCCTGATGCTGGCCCATAGGGTGATTCACTTGGTGGTCGGGGAGCTTATTCATTGCTTCGATTGGGAGCTTCCGGGTGGGTTGAAGCCCAAGGATTTGGATATGGATGATAAGTTTGGGTTGACTGTTCAAAAGGCTCAGCCGTTACTTGCCGTACCGGTGCGCAAAGTTTAAGAGTTTATTAATTTGTCAATGGGCCTAAATTTATATGAGAGAATATGCTAGTTTGAAATCTAGGATTTGTTCAAAGAGAGGGCCAAAACTTGAATTGTACCTCCTTAACAATTCGAGATGTATATCCTAGTTATTACTAGGTATATTGATCTATTTCTCCTAGTTAAACAAATCCTTTATATGGTTTTAAAACAAAATAATCAATACAATCACCTGGGGTTAACTTATTGCTTATTTTAAAAAAATGTTTGATTGTGAGCATATAATACGGACATTATTATATATCGGGGTGCTAACAACGTGGGGACTCTAGTCTTGTGCACATTCATTTGTTGGTTTTCTTGACTAAACGAAATCAATGGTTTTAATTTTAGCTTTCGGATATCTAGTCAAGTGACTAAGATTTCAGGGTGATATAATAAGGTTTTTGCTTTAATTTTCATGGGCCCTTTGACCAAAAAGAATAGTTTAGATGGTGTAGATTGGATGTTAGGATGGTGAGATTTTACAAAAACATAAAGTCGTCTCTACAATCTGATGCAAACAAACACTATTATGAAGATTTCAAGGCTGCCTTCTCAGTTTTATTTTATTTTTTGGTGGATTCCATTGTTATAACTTTATTTTTCATCATTTAGCAAGTTAGGTCATGTCTTGTTATGTGTAATTATATGTAGCAAGACAGACTTGAAGTGAACTTAGAATAGAAAGCATGAAACAGGCAACATATACAGCCATATTTAGCTTCCAAGCCAACACACGACGCAATAATTTCATTAATTTATTTGAGATTCTAATTTTATGGTCAAGGAATGAACTCATGCCTAGAGCCGGTAAACACAAAAATGCAATCGCAAAAACAAGAGGGGAACGTCTCAATAAAAATAAGAAAATGGAAGATCTGACCACAGTTGTAACGGACAAAAACAGTCCCATGCACTGAGGCCTAATTAAGTGATTATGGGATCAGGTGATGGGTAAAAATTAAACAAACTGGTGGACACTCAAATCTCCATCTATCATTAATTTATGATGGGCTTTTTGGATATAGCGAGAAATTAATAACAAAGCTTCATATGTAAGATATATATTGTTTAAATAACAATCCAAGTTATCAAACTTCTAATGTTTGAGAACACGCCAAAGTATTAATAAGCACAAGATAACCCACAAAACTGAAGAGAAATCACGCATATAGCATAAATGTAGCCTGTGAATAATACTGACCTCAAAGCAAGTTCATGATTACAAAAAAAAAAAAAAAAAAAAAATTGGCAAAGCCAAGATAAAGATCGGCCATTCAAGCAAATGCCCAAAAAGAACCTAACATCCAGAAAGCCAAATGCAAAGCCTACAATAATGTCTTCCAAAATTGAAATCAAACCAGAAAAACAGCACAGACCCAACTACAGAGATAACAGAGCAGCACAAAAACTCCTCATTTGGCACCCTTCTTGGCAGCTGCCTTGGTAACCTTGGCACCAGACGGATCCTTCTTGTCAACGCTCTTGATGACACCAACAGCAACAGTCTGCCTCATGTCCCTCACAGCAAAACGACCGAGGGGTGGGTACTCGGAGAAGGTCTCCACCACCATGGGCTTGGTGGGAATCATCTTAACCATACCAGCATCTCCGTTCTTCAAGAACTTAGGCTCCTTCTCAAGCTCCTTACCAGATCGCCTGTCGATCTTGGTCTGGATCTCAGAGAACTTAACAGCAATGTGGGATGTGTGGCAGTCAAGAACCGGGGCGTATCCGTTACCGATCTGGCCTGGGTGGTTCATGATGATGACCTGGGAGGTGAAGCTGGCCGCTCCCTTGGCGGGGTCGTTCTTGGAGTCAGAGGCGACGTATCCACGCTTGAGATCCTTGACTGCAACGTTCTTGACGTTGAAGCCAACATTGTCACCAGGAAGGGCTTCCTGGAGGGCCTCGTGGTGCATCTCAACAGACTTAACTTCAGTGGTCAACCCGGATGGAGCAAAGGTCACAACTGTACCGGGCTTCAAGACACCGGTCTCAACTCTTCCCACTGGCACCGTTCCAATACCACCAATCTTGTAGACATCCTGAAGTGGGAGACGGAGGGGCTTGTCTGAGGGCCTCTTGGGCTCGTTGATCTGGTCAAGAGCCTCAAGAAGGGTTGGACCCTTGTACCAGTCCAGGTTCATGGATCTCTCAATCATGTTGTCACCCTCGAAACCAGAGATGGGGACAAATGGGATCTTGTCAGGGTTGTATCCGACCTTCTTCATGTAGGATGACACTTCCTTGACAATTTCTTCATACCTAGCCTTGGAGTACTTGGGGGTGGTGGCATCCATCTGCCCAACAACAATGATTCAGGGTCAATCAATATAACACATGAAATAACTATATATACCAAGTTCAGCATGATAAAGTGTATAAAATGATTATTTATACCTTGTTACAGCAGCAAATCATTTGCCTGACACCAAGGGTGAAGGCGAGAAGAGCATGCTCACGGGTCTGACCATCCTTGGAGATACCAGCCTCAAAACCACCAGTGGTGGAATCGATGATAAGGACAGCACAGTCAGCCTGGGAGGTACCAGTAATCATGTTCTTGATAAAGTCACGATGTCCGGGAGCATCAATGACAGTGCAGTAGTACTTAGTGGTCTCAAACTTCCACAAAGCAATGTCGATGGTGATACCACGCTCACGCTCGGCCTTGAGCTTGTCCAACACCCACGCGTACTTGAAGGACCTCTTGTTCATCTCAGCAGCCTCCTTCTCAAACCTCTCGATCACACGCTTGTCAATACCTCCAAGCTTGTAGATCAAGTGACCAGTGGTGGTTGATTTCCCAGAGTCGACATGGCCAATGACCACAATGTTGATATGAACCTTCTCCTTTCCCATAGTATCTGATCGTCTACAATTACATTAGAAGGAAATATTGTTAAAAGTGGTACTTCCTATGAAAAAAACAGATTTAATTTTTATCTAGCAACATAACAATGCAGAATTAAGAAAGGCAAAAACTATGCTTTTTTATACAATTAAGATCAAATCAATACCAAACTAACAATAAGACAAGCACAATAGAGCCACCAAACATGAATTTTAATCATTTTTAGTAACAAAAATGATCACACAGTGGCTCGTGATTAAATACAGAAAGGCAATATTCATTTGATGCCAAATTGTCACAACAACAAAAATATATTAGAGTCTGAACAGAAAGATTTACACAACAAGTTCACAAAATAATTTAAAATCGATCTACACAGTAAAAGGACCAAATCATCAAGTCTGACCAAAATTATACACATCTAGTTATCAAATCGATTATTCAATGTCAATGATAAGAAAGATACAAACATAATTCAAAACAAGGATCTGCAATTAGAACAGAGTGAGATTTCATACAAATCTTAGAATATCTCAAGTCTTTGTAAGACATGCGAACAAGTAGATCAAACCACTCACTATGCAACAGCATGTAGCAGGATTACCGTCGACATACAAAATCATATAAAAAGAGTACGAAATATAAACAAACTACAGCGGAAGTATCATTTCTCAAGAACTAGATCAATTAGATCGACAAGAGTATTAAAATTTTACCTGTGAAGAGGCCTGCCAAAACCCTAGCCGCAAACGAAGGATATTGAATGGGGAGGAGAACTTGGGCAAACGAAGAGGCACGATGACTTTATAGCAGTGAAAGTGTCATTTGACGGAAAAGCCCTTCATTATTAATTCCGTCACGAAGTGGCACGACAGCTGTTGTTTCTGGTTGGAGATGGGAAGCATGGGCAAATAGGATAAAGAAGTCCAATATATTTGGCCCAATATATGAAATTCCATTTGGTTAATATTTTGACTTTTTTGAATAATGCCCTGTAAAAAAAATCTATTTTGATTTATATCTCGGACTTTTTTTTTTGATAAGGAAAGGAGTTAGGGGGCCACTAGTAGGCTAGTGGTCGCCCTATAGCATCCTGACGGATTAGGGTCAACAAACTCGGATCGACTGCGAGTGGGATGGAGGAGACACGTCTGAAGGAACCAGCAATGAAGTCCACCGCAGAATTACACTCCCGATAGACATGAGAGATACTCCAATCCTGAAAGTGGGCTAACAAGCAATGAATGTCCGAACGCAACAACTCAATCTCCCACGGGCAGCACCAGTCGCCAAGAACGGCCTTGACCAGCTGAACATTATTGCCTTCAATCTGAATCCGGGGAAAGCCACAACGAATGGCTTCGAGAAGTCCCTGGAGTAAGGCGATAGTCTCGGAGATCAAAACAGACTGCCGACCGATCAGTCCTCCGTCAAAAGAAATGGGGGAGCCGGTAGAGTCCCTAAGAATGAACCCGAACGAGGCTACACCATCAAAGTTAAGTTTAATGTAATCTCTCTTGGGTTTTTCCCATTTAGCGCGTTTTCTTCTTGTTTTTTCGCGCCCTTTGATAGTGTGGGAATCTGAAGTATTGGGTACTCCTACGAGGTTCCAATCTTTGATTTGTTTTTGGATAAATTCGCTTATGTTAATCGCGTTGTTAAGGTTTGTTCCGTTATTGTTGTCAAAAACTTTCTTGTTTCTAGAGTACCAAAGGCACCACCAGGTGTGGATGAGGAGTTCCAAATCCTCCTTGTTCGTTATTGTCCTTATTTCATCCAGGATTTGGTGTGGTTCTTTATCATTTGGGGAGATTTGGTCGATGATCCTACGTAGTTTTGGTTTTATGGCATTGAGGGTTTCCTTTGTGAGGGGGCAAGAGAGTAGAAGATGGTTTGTGTCTTCGACTTGGTTGTTACATGCTATACAACCTTAAGGGTACCGAAATGTGGTTGGCTGCAAGCCTCGATTTTGTTGGAAGCCCATTTCGTGCCACTTTCCATATAAAGTTTCTTATTTTGGGAGGGATGTTAAGTTTGTTGATTCATTCTAGGTTAACTTTGGGTTCGCTTTTAGCAAGATTGATCCATTGCATGGTTGAGTGGGTAGAGTACCAACCATTTTTACTTGGTTGCCAGTATAGCCTGTCTTGGATTTTGTTTACCGGGTTAATAATTTTAGAAATGTTTTCGAGGTCCTCTGGTTTGACTACCTCCCTCAGTTTATCAATGTTCCATGAGTTGTCATCTTGGAGGTATGAATCAACACGTTCCTCCCAATTAATGCGAGTCTCGACCCCAGATTTTGGGTGAATAGGACCATAGCCGATCCCGTTGTCTTTCCAAAATCGAATGGTTTTTCCATCCCCCACTTGCCAAATAAGCCCAGAAGCAAACAGGTCTCTAAGACCCATTAGTTTAGACCATTGCCAAGAAGTGTTGTGTTTTTTCTTATAGTTTAGGATGTTATTTGTTTTTAGGTATTTTTTCTGTTATTATTTTAACCCAAAGGTTATTTGGTTCCGTTAATATTTTCCAAAGCAATTTTATTTGGAGTGCTTGATTCATGTCTTCCGCTTTGGCAATTCCAGCTCCACCATGAGTAAGGGGACGACAGATGGAATTCCAGCTAATGAGGGGTTTGTAGTTATTTTCTTTGTTCCAAAAGAAGTTTTTGTTGATTAGGTCTAGTTCTTTTAGGGTTGACTGGGGTAGCATAAATGATTGCATGATATAGTTTGGTTGTGCAGAGAGATTCGCTTTGATAAGGGTTTTACGTCCCTCTTGCGATAGGGTGTTTGCTTTCCATTTTGATAGTTGGTTTCTAGTTCGCATAATCAGGGGTTTGAATGTGTTTTGTGTTACTTTTCCGTTGATGATTGGGCACCCTAGATATTTATCAAGAGCGATTGTGTTTGTTATTTGGAGAATTTGCTTTATGTGCTCCTTCGTGTTGTTGTTAGTGTTTTTTGTGACTTGGAATGCAGATTTGTGAAAGTTGACTTTCTGACCAGAAATCTGGCAGTAGTCATCAATAATTTCTTTGATATTTTTGCATGCATGACTATTAGCTTTTGCGAAAATGATGATGTCATCAGCAAAAGCTAGAAATGGAATTTTTGTTCCGTTTCTTGAGATTTGAATTCCGATCCCACTTTTTGGGTTGGTGCTCAAAAGGTTGAGCTGTCTTGCCAGAATTTAGGCAGAAAGAATGAATAAATACGGTGATAGGGGGTCCTCTTGTCTAAGGCCCTACTGAGGATAGAATTGTTTTTTGTGATTCTTATTTACATATGATTGATATTTTTGCAATAAAAGAAAAAAATATTATTGTATTTGATAAAATTAAAATAATATTTAAATATTTTTATAAATTACTACTTGTACAAAAACATATCTAATTATCATTTAATTTATGTAAATAACACACCTTTTGTGCGTTATAAAAAAATAGATGAAGAAGTATATTCCAACCTCTTTATCCATTCTAAATTCATTATATGTATATTATATTTATTTAATAATTTTATGTTGAATAAACCATTTTATCTATTTATTCTTTTATAATGTACAAATGGTGAATTATTTATATAAATTAAAATAATAGTTAATATTTTTGTATAATTTATAAAAAAAATATTTTAATATTATCTTAACTTAATCAAATACAAAAAAATCTTTTTCTTTTTCTAAAAAAAATAAAAAAAACCATATTTATAGAAAAATCAAAAGAAACCGTATAAATCAAACTATTTCAAAAGTTCAAGGAAATCAACCAGAATAGTTTTTTTTCAAGGCAACATCTGATGAGGTATTTTTGTGGTCGTTATACCTATCAAATAATCCCGACTTAACCAAACTTAGTAGAATGGTAAGTAAGGGGTCGATCCCACAAAGACTCGTGTAAATCTGCTTTACTTGCGTGCCAAATAATAGAACTAAAGCGGGGTTATTGAATGATTATCTAACTTTAAGATGCAAATTAAATCTAAAGTATGAACAGTGGCGGAGGCAGTACATGCCCAATGGGGGTTGTCATTTTTTTTAAAAATATTAGTTTATTGGATAAAAATTAGTCAATTTAACTAGAAATATTGTTCTAAAAATCTTTGTTAGTTCCGTTTAGGTCTTGCCTAGGCTCTGAAAGGTGATAGGCACCTAAGATACCGTATAGTCCGTTTAGGCGCCTGTTTAGGTCGCTTAGGTGCTAGGCGGTCCCTCTCTACATAGGGTCCGCTTACCATTTTTTAGAACACTAGCTAGAAAAGGTTAATTTTTTTTATGAAAAATACATAAAAAGGGATCTAATAAATTTTTTTATATTGAAAATATAAAATTTTAAGAAAAAATACAAAATTTTTGGTATAATTTTTTTTATAATATAAATAAAAAAATAAGTCATTTTAAAAATACAATTTTTTTTCTATAGCTAAGAATTTAACCCATCGGAATTTAGCCCCCACTGAGTTAAATTTCTGGCTCCGCCCCTGAGTATGAATGCAAAGAATGTTTGTGTTTGTAACAATATGAGAGAAATATGTTCAACTAGTTAAATCCATCATAGATATGCTTTGATCATTGCTTCTCTTGATTTTCACTTCACTTGAAAGATATAGGTGTATAGGATGCATATTTATGTTTATATGCATGTTAGGACGTCTTGGTTGTAACACCCCGTCTTCCGACTAGGCACTACTAGGGAATAGACCTTACAAGGTACTATTATTTAGGTTGACAACTACACTGTAGGATCTTACAACGCGGGCACGACGAGAAAACATAATAAAACATCCAACCTTTATTTAATAAAACATAGAAAACGTAATCATGCATGAATCCCCGAAAGTTATAGATATTCAAATATGTCACAACGCCTACTGAAACTGAATTATCTGAACCAAAAAGATAATAACCGAAATAAAATACCAACTCCGTCTAACAAATATTAAAATCACATCCTAACTATTATAAATAACTAATAAAACCAATCCCAATATGACACGCGCTCTTTACCGCTCCGGCCCGCCATCTTGCCTAGGTTCCTGCACGGCTCCCTGATTCATACCTGGAACTGAAAAATGTTCCCCGAAGGGTCAGCGTCTAATCTACCAAGCTAGAAAGAATACGGAAACTGTAGAACGCTTTGAAATCATTTATCTAAAGTCAGCATACAAATCCACAACCGCAATCATAACTCTAAAGGCCAATACCTAAATTAGTTATATCAGTCACACAAGTCACATACGCCTTTACAATCACAATCACACAGCAATGCAATTCTTCCTTTCTCCACGATCCGACTTCCAAGGCGCTCATCACCGCGCCGAGTGCAGAGGCAGGCCCTCCCACTCCACTTCACAATCTCCCTTCTAACCCCTGGCTAAGCCTCCACTGGAGCACTTGCCAAAAACACACAGATAATAATTTTCGTTTTGAAGGGGCACGATTTTCCCAGTCACACGGGTCAAAGTAGCCAACTCTTCCTCAACACCAGCTACGATGGGCCGTGTCGGAAACGGTACCCACATAGAGAAAACGTTCTAAAAATATTCTTCCGATAAAACACGTTCAAACCATCTTACACACACAGCAATACAAGAAGTTCAAAACAGTTTATAAAGGCATTCGGGACTAGTTCCCAAAACCCGCCCTACAATATCGATACGCAATCTAACAAGGGAGAGAAGAACCGAGCAAGTCGAAAAACGACTTACCTCAAAACTAGGAATCCTTTGAAGAAGACGAAACTATGATCTCAAACGGAAACGACTCCCTACAAAATTGTAAAGAAAAAGATTAATTAAAATACGAGTCGAATCAACAAACCCAACAAAAAGGCCACTTCTAACTTCCTTGAACAACCAATTTTTATTAAAAGAATTCTAATTAATGGATTTTATTATTATTATTATTTTTTAAAAAAAATTGCTAATCTAATCTCTTTTATAAAATTTATCCAACTTATCCCTTAAACCTAACCCCTTTCTAACTCATGCTAATATGTTGTACTCGTCCGAATTAAGTGCCCCAATTCCCAGTCCGAAACGATTGGCCCAACCCCATTCTCTCATGATCAATAACCCCTCCAACCCACTTATCACTTAAAATAAAACAACCCAGCCCAATTCTTTTCTTTCCTTTGGCAAACTGGACCGCCACCCGGCCCGTTTCCTCTTACAAATTGATCGGTTGACGAACACTGATTTTGACCAAGTAATGGACCCCACCCCCTGCCTTCTTCAACCTTGAGACGACTCCCACTCGCCGCTCACCCTCTGGTTCTTCGCCTTGTACCCCGCCGGTACTCCACAGCAACGACCACCTACTCCCCGCCTGCCTTACCTTCACTCGCCCCCCCAGATCTGGGCTCGCGCCCGCCCGACAATATTGAAAGAGAAAAAAACCAACGATCCCCAACTTACCGGAACAACACGACAAGGAACGACGGCTCTGGCGGCTTCGCTCCGACAACGTCGCGACCCGAGCAATCTGGAAACAAACAGGGCGGGGAGACCCACCTTGAGAGGCTTTACCGGTGAAGAAGGGAAAGGAGCAGACATTGCCGGTGAATCGCGGAAATTCCGGCGAAAATCCGACGGCGAAAATCGAGTTGTTGGAGACTGGTAGAGCCCAGCAGCCCAATACGACGCCAAACAGAGGACAGTAACCGAAGGTGAGAAGGGGAATGGAATTGTACGATATACAGAGGAGGCAAAATAATGACGAATTTATCTTACCGGTTTCGATGTCGACCACACGGTTTCTCAAGAATTGCGATCGTGAATGAGGGGGTTTGGAAAAAACGGATTTGTTCGATTAAATAGGATTGCTAAACGAAGGTTAATTGGATAAGGATAGTACATTTGGAGCTTAGAGATAGGAATTCGGTTAGATAGGGTATCTAATATAACCGAACATATATAAAGAAAGGATACATGAGATTTAAGGAATAAAATTAAGTTTTGTGCATTGCTAAATACTAATTAATTTGTCTTGTGAGTTTACTTATAAACAAAAGAAACCCGTTTTCCGACTTACGAGACCTTAAACGAATATAGATATTACATTACTACCCCCCTTAACAAAGTTTCGTCCCGAAACTTTTATTACGAATGGAACTACATCTCGAGGTTTTTCAAACCTCTCCCCCTAAAGAAGGGTTCGTCCTCTAACCGGAGTTCATTGATGATATAACAAGTACCAGTCATCCAAAGCATGCAGCCCGTCAATCTAAATTAAAATAGTCAAACAAGCAAGTCAAACAGACAAGAATCACTAAGCAAACATCAAATCTGAAAACAACACACTAATTACTAACCTTCCCCTCAAAGGCTTCTATTAAACCCGGGTAGATTTCTGGGTAACTCTCACTCATCCTGGACTCCGTTTCCCAAGTGGCCTCCTCGACTCCCCGTCGAGACCACTGAATCAACACCAGAGGAATCTCCTTCTTCCGCAGCTTCTTCCTTCGTCGATCTAAAATCTTCAGCGGTTGTTCCCGGAAAGTGTGATCTGGTTCTACCACCAAATCCTCATAATTCAGCCTGTGACTAGGGTCCAGGACATACTGTCTCAACTGTGAAACATGGAATACAGGGTGCACTCCTTCCAAAGCAGGTGCCAATGCTAGCATGTAAGCCACCTCGCCTACTCTCTCCAGAATCTCGAACGGACCGATATATCGGGGACTCAGCTTCCCTTTCACCTCGAATCTTCTTACTCCGCGGGTAGGCGATACTCTCAACCAGACGTGGGCTCCGACCTCAAACTCTAACGGTCTACGCCTCTTGTCTGCATAGGACTTCTGGCGACTCTGAGCAGCTAACATTCTCTCTCTGATTAAGGCCACTTTCCCGATTGTCTCCTCAATCATCTGTGGCCTCTCTCCTACTACATCCGAGGGATCATCCCAACACAGCGGTGTCCTACACTTCCGACCATATAAAGCCTCATAAGGAGCCATCTGAATCGACGAATGCCAACTGTTATTATAGGCAAACTCTACAAAAGCCAAGTGATCCGACCACTGACCTCCCCAGTCTAATACGCAGGACCTCAGCATGTCCTCTAGAGTCTGAATCGTCCTCTCTGTCTGACCGTCCGACTGCGGATGATAAGCAGTCGTGAAATGTAATCTCGTCCCTAAAGCCTCATGCACCTGCTGCCAATATCTGGAAGTAAAACACCCATCACGGTCTGACACAATCGTCTTAGGCACTCCGTGCAGTCTAACTATCTGATTAATAAACACCTCCACTAACTTGCTCACTTGCCATGCCTCCTTGATAGACAAAAAGCGAGCAGTCTTCTTCAGTCTATCCACCACTACCCAGATGGCATCATGGCCTCTGCTGAGTCTCAAACCGGTGACAAAATCCATGGAGATGTCCTCCCATTTCCATTCTGGAATAGGAAGTGACTGAAGCATTCCTCCGGGTCTCTGATGCTCGATCTTCACTTGCTGGCAGACCTGACATTTAGCGACGAATCTCGCTACATCCGGCTTCATGCCATCCCACCAATAAAACTATCGCAAATCCTTGTACATCTTACTCGCCCCGGGGTGGATTGAGTAAGGTGTAGCATGAGCCTCTTGCAAAATCTTTTGCCTCAACTCTGAATCTCGAGGCACACAAATCCGACCACGTAAACACAAAATACCATCTGCTCTCTCCGCAAAGTCGGGTGCCTCTCCACGGCTCAATCTCCGCCTCAAATCCTGAATCATCGGGCAATCTTCCTGCTTCTGTCTTACTTCCTCAAGTAAAGACGGCCGACATTCTAGGGTTTTCAGACTGCCCTGATAACGCTGAACCTGCACTTCAATTCCGTACCTCATCAGCTCTCTCTGTAACTCTGGCTAAGCCGTCAGATGAGCCAACATACTCTCCTGAGGCGTCTTTCTGCTAAGGGCATCAGCGACCACATTCGCTTTCCCTGGGTGGTAAAGAATCTCAAGGTCGTAATCTTTCAGTAACTCCAGCCATCTCCTCTGTCGCATATTCAACTCCCTCTGAGTGAAGATGTACTTGAGACTTTTGTGATCTATCATCACTTTGCAGGTACTCCCATACAAGTAATGACGCCAAATCTTCAGAGTGTGCACTACAGCTGCCAACTCCAAATCATGAGTATGGTAATTCTGCTCGTTCGGCTTTAACTGTCTGGAGGCATAAGCAATCACTTTGTCCCTCTGCATCAGCACACAACCCAGGCCTATCTTGGAGGCGTCACTGTAAATCACAAAATCCTCATTCCCCTGAGGAAGAGCAAGTATAGGAGCCGAAGTCAACCTTCTCTTCAGCTCATCAAAACTCCGCTGGCAAGCTTCGTTCCACTCGAAACGAGTCGTCTTCTTAAGCAAATTGGTAAGTGGTTGGGCTATCCGAGAAAACCCTTCCACAAACCTCCTGTAATACCCTGCTAATCCCAGAAAACTCCGCACCTCCTTCATATTCTTCGGAGGTTCCCATGCTTTTACAGCTTCAATCTTTGTAGGATCCATCATAACTCCTTGAGCAGATACCACATGCCCTAAAAAGGTAACTTCAGGCAACCAGAACTCACACTTGGACAGCTTAGCAAACAATCGATGCTGTCTCAATACTCCCAACACCAGCCTAAGATGCTCGGCGTGCTCCTCCTTACTCCGAGAGTAGATCAGTATGTCGTCGATGAACACTACTACAAATCTGTCCAAGTAGTCTATAAACACCCGGTTCATCAACTCCATAAATATAGCGGGTGCATTCGTCAGTCCGAACGGCATCACTACAAACTCATAATGTCCATATCTCGTTCGAAAAGTCGTCTTAGGTATATCTTCCTCCCGAATCCTCAGCTGGTGATAACCTGACCTCAAATCCACTTTGGAGAACACAGTAGCCCCCTGCAACTGATCCAGCAAATCATCAATACGTGGCAGCGGATACTTGTTCTTGATGGTAACATGATTCAACTCCCGATAATCGATACACAGACGGAGAGAACCATCCTTCTTCTTCACAAACAGAACTGGAGCTCCCCATGGCGACGCACTCGGTTGTACGTAGCCCTTCTCCAACAGTTCCTCTAATTGTGCCTTCAGCTCCTGCATCTCCATCGGGGCCATGCGATATGGGGCTCTCGAAATCGGCCTCGTCCCCGACTCCAGCTCAATCCCAAAATCCACCTCTCTCTGAGGAGGTAATCCTGGAAGTTCCTCAGGAAAAACGTCCTCAAACTTGCACACTACTGGTATGTCCTGAATGTGCGGTTCCGCCTTGTCCCCCTGAAGGACATAACACCAATATCCTACACATCCGTCATTGAGCAACTTGGCGGCCTTCACCATACTAATCACCGATCCGGGCGCCTCCTGCTCTACCTCCTGGCACACATGTCTGGTCCCATCATCTACGGTCACTGTAACCGTACCTCTGTGTGTATCCAAAACTGCTTGGTAACGCATCATCCAGTCCATCCCCAGAATCACATCATCATCTGGTGACAACTGCATTACTATGAAATCTGCATACCAATCTCTATTCCCTATTCTAATAGGGCATTGTAAAATCTCCTTATTCCCTCTTACTTTACTGCCGTCAGGCAGCCCCACAACAAAAGATACCCCCTCAGTGCAAGTCAATCCTAGTCTAGCCACGCAAGCAGAAGACATAAAAGAATGGGTAGCACCCGTATCAAACAGTATGTGAACAGGTCTAGACTGAATCCAAATCGTACCTGTAGCAGTCGGCGCGTGTAGGGCATCGGCCCTCCTCATCTCAAACACTCGGGGCTGATTGCCCCAGGTGTCGCTAACTCCTGCGGCGCGTCCTCTACCCTGGCTCGGTGCCTGCTGAAACTGCTGAGGCTGACGACGAGGCATCTGATTCACCGTTCCCGGTGAAGATCCCTGTGAAGGTGCTCCCACAGTACAATACTTCTGCAAATGGCCAGGCTTCCAACAACTGAAGCAACTCCTGACTGGCTTCGGACACTGACTCCTCAAATGAGCAGTGCTTCCACAGTTGAAGCACTCTCTCTGCCCTCCAGTGGACTGACTCAGACGGCGATGGTCTTGACGACCCTGTGGTTGAAACCCTGATCGTTGCGGCTGAGAAGAGCCGAGACGACTATCTCTCCTAGATTCTGCAGGGGCAGACAACTTCTGCCTCTTGCTCCCCGTGGTATGCACCTCCAGCTGACTCTGTCGGGTCGTGGCCATAGCATAAGCCAAAGCAGACTGTTGAACGTCTGCCAATGTCGCGAGTCGGAGACCCGACACATAAGCAAGTAGATGCGGTTGCAACCTTTTCAGAAAGGTCGCAATCTTCAACTCCTCAGTAGGGGCAGCATTTTGCACCGCTGCCAACTCCTGCTGAAACTTCAGAATAGTCTAAGATACTGTGATATTTTTGGGTCCAGCATCCCGAAAAGCAGCCTCCCGAGCCGCCCTCACCACCGGAGGACAATACTGATCTCGAATCTGTCTCTCAAACTCCTCGAAAGTCACCTCAGTCCGGTGGTCCCTACATAGCTCCCACCAGTCAAAAGCACTCTCCTGTAGCAGACTCTGTACTAAGGACATCTTCCGCTCCTCCGGTGCCTTAATAGAATCCAACGCAGATTTCACCCTCCTCAACCACTGCTCCACGTCAGAACCCTGCGTTCCAGCAAAGTTCGACACTCCAGTCTTCTTAAACTCCGCGAGCCACTTATCAGGCTGAGGCTCACGATACTGTCTCCTCGGTTCGACCACATGATCAGCTATCATTGGTCCTCTCGAAGCTGGCGCTGCTCCAAGCTGGGCAGCCAAAATAGAATCTGGTCCTGGTGCCCTCCTCTCAGCTCCTTGTTGCCCCGCAACTGCGTTCAGATTCGGTGCAGCTCCCGCACCCATCAAAGTCTGCAATAACAGCTGGATCGCAGCAGTCACCTCTGGGGCCAATCCTGCTGGTGGTACTCCTCCTCCCACTTGAGCCCCGTTTGCTGGGAGACCTCCTCCAGCGACAGAGGCACTGTCCTCACGATGAACAGCAGCAGCCACATCCTGACTCTCAGCAACCTCCTCCTGGTGGGTATCATGTTGTACCTCTGGCTCAGCAGCTACATGGGCCTCTCCTCTACCCCTGCCACGACCTCCTCCTCGACCTCTACCGCGGCCTCTTCCGTTAGCTTCAGCAGCTCTAGCTCTGGTTGGTGGGGCCATCTATAATAGAAAGTCCCACAGTCAAAACTTAAACATTCTATCTATTAACCTAATTCTTACTATTTCTACGTGAGGTCCTTCGGCTGATGGGGCAGAGTCGCGACGTATCACCTACTCCCCTATATGCAACATGTCTACCCCAGTAAAAATATTTTAAAAACACCGGCCGGTTTTGGTTTTAAGTTGGACCTCGGGTACTCTTTGTTGGTCAGTTCCATGTGCCCTGTTGTCAACCTCGCTCTGATACCAATTTGTAACACCCCGTCTTCCGACGAGGCACTACTAGGGAATAGACCTTACAAGGTACTATTATTTAGGTTGACAACTACACTGTAGGATCTTACAACGCGGGCACGACGAGAAAACATAATAAAACATTCAACCTTTATTTAATAAAACTTAGAAAACGTAATCATGCATGAAAAGTTATAGATATTCAAATACGTCACAACGCCTACTGAAACTGAACTATCTGAACCAAAAAGATATAACCGAAACAAAATACCAACTCCGTCTAACAAATATTAAAATCACATCCTAACTATTATAAATAACTAATAAAACCAATCCCACTATGACACGCGCTCTTTACCACTCCGGCCCGCCATCTTGCCTAGGTTCCTGCACGGCTCCCTGATTCATACCTGGAACTGAAAAATGTTCCCCGAAGGGTCAGCGTCTAATCTACCAAGCTAGAAAGAATACGGAAACTGTAGAACGCTTTGAAATCATTTATCTAAAGTCAGCATACAAATCCACAACCGCAATCATAACTCTAAAGGCCAATACCTAAATTAGTTATATCAGTCACACAAGTCACATACGCATTTACAATCACAATCACACAGCAATGCAATTCTTCCTTTCTCCACAATCCGACTTCCAAGGCGCTCATCACCGCGCCGAGTGCAGAGGCAGGCCCTCCCACTCCACTTCACAATCTCCCTTCTAACCCCTGGCTAAGCCTCCACTGGAGCACTTGCCAAAAACACACAGATAATAATTTTCGTTTTGAAGGGGCACGATTTTCCCAGTCACACGGGTCAAAGTAGCCAACTCTTCCTCAACACCAGCTACGATGGGCCGTGTCGGAAACGGTACCCACATAGAGAAAACGTTCTAAAAATATTCTTCCGATAAAACACGTTCAAACCATCTTACACACACAGCAATACAAGAAGTTCAAAACAGTTTATAAAGGCATTCGGGACTAGTTCCCAAAACCCGCCCTACAATATCGATACGCAATCTAACAAGGGAGAGAAGAACCGAGCAAGTCGAAAAACGACTTACCTCGAAACTAGGAATCCTTTGAAGAAGACGAAACTATGATCTCAAACGGAAACGACTCCCTAAAAAATTGTAAAGAAAAAGATTAATAAAAATACGAGCCGAACCAACAAACCCAACAAAAAGGCCACTTCTAACTTCCTTGAACAACCAATTTTTATTAAAAGAATTCTAATTAATGGATTTTATTATTATTATTATTTTTAAAAAAAAATTGCTAATCTAATCTCTTTTATAAAATTTATCCAACTTATCCCTTAAACCTAACCCCTTTCTAACTCATGCTAATATGTTGTACTCGTCCGAATTAAGTGCCCCAATTCCCAGTCCGAAACGATTGGCCCAACCCCATTCTCTCATGATCAATAACCCCTCCAACCCACTTATCACTTAAAATAAAACAACCCAGCCCAATTCTTTTCTTTCCTTTGGCAAACTGGACCGCCACCCGGCCCGTTTCCTCTTACAAATTGATCGGTTGACGAACACTGATTTTGACCAAGTAATGGACCCCACCCCCTGCCTTCTTCAACCTTGAGACGACTCCCACTCGCCGCTCACCCTCTGGTTCTTCGCCTTGTACCCCGCCGGTACTCCACAGCAACGACCACCTACTCCCCGCCTGCCTTACCTTCACTCGCCCCCCCCCCCGATCTGGGCTCGCGCCCGCCCGACAATATTGAAAGAGAAAAAAACCAACGATCCCCAACTTACCGGAACAACACGACAAGGAACGACGGCTCTGGCGGCTTCGCTCCGACAACGCCGCGACCCGAGCAATCTGGAAACAAACAGGGCGGGGAGACCCACCTTGAGAGGCTTTACCGGTGAAGAAGGGAAAGGAGCAGACTTTGCCGGTGAATCGCGGAAATTCCGGCGAAAATCCGACGGCGAAAATCGAGTTGTTGGAGACTGGTAGAGCCCAACAGCCCAATACGACGCCAAACAGAGGACAGTAACCGAAGGTGAGAAGGGGAATGGAATTGTACGATATACAGAGGAGGCAAAATAATGACGAATTTATCTTACCGGTTTCGATGTCGACCACACGGTTTCTCAAGAATTGCGATCGTGAATGAGGGGGTTTGGAAAAAAACGGATTTGTTCGATTAAATAGGATTGCTAAACGAAGGTTAATTGGATAAGGATAGTAGATTTGGAGCTTAGAGATAGGAATTCGGTTAGATAGGGTATCTAATATAACCGAACATATATAAAGAAAGGATACATGAGATTTAAGGAATAAAATTAAGTTTTGTGCATCGCTAAATACTAATTAATTTGTCTTGTGAGTTTACTTGTAAACGAAAGAAACCCCTTTTCCGACTTACGAGACCTTAAACGAATACGGATATTACATTGGTCAAGTTGTGATTATATGTTGACTTGCTTTATGAATTATTTGATGAATGCATGATTGCAATGTTGTAGTGTGATTTGGATTTGTTCTCGCTTGAGGATAAGATGGGTTTAAACATGGAGGAATTTGATAGCTTGCATTTAGGTAGTGTTTAGGAAGCATATCTATGTTTATATTGCATGGTTTTAGCTTAGTATTAGCTTAGTTTCTAAGTTCTTAGGTGTTCTAGGATATTCGGGTTTTGCGCTTGTTTTTTTCAGTTTTGTAGATCTTTAGGTAAACAAGCATGGACGGGACGGGTCTTAGAGGACTATGTTAGTACATGTGGATCTCGGTCGAGTTATGTAAGTCAGTTTTGATGATCATTAAGGCTCAAGAGGTTGTGGAAAAAGAACGCTTGAATTGGACCGAAAGGAAATTTTTCGTTTCAGTCTAATCCCGGTCTAGTTTTGGACATGACTATTTTTAAAAAAAAACATAAATTATTTTATATAAAAAGATATATTATTTATATTATATCTAAAATATATATTATATCACATAACAATTAAATTTATGTTTTTTTAAAATACATTTTATTATATATATTTCTTCATAAAAAATTATATTTTTTTATTATTAAAAAAGTTGGTCCGAAGCAGACCATAGTGGGGACTGAATTCCTATCTTTTTGGTGATGCCTATCCTAGCATAATTAGGATGGAATTTAAACTCTCTTCCCTTGCCCATCCTCTTAAGCATTATATTTAAGTATTCCATATTCACGTGATATTCACGGGATAATTTTACTAAAAAATATACAATTCTACGCTATTAATTTAAAATACTAATTATATTTATATAATATCATAATAAATTACGCAATAGACAAATTATTTATTTTAAATTGTACTCCATATTTTAATTGAATAATTTTTAAATATTTTTTCATTATTTCTGGAGATCTTGTCGAAATTTAGATTGAAATTATTAAAATATTGATTTTACTTTTTTATTGAATATTTTTAAATAATGTTTCTTATTTTTTTAGACATTAATATGTATAAAATACTTGATTGTTTTTATAAAGATAACAATAATTAGGATAGGTTATCTATAAAGCAAAATATAATTTATTAAAACATTTTTGTAAAGTTAATTTATTAAAATTATATATTAGGGTTCTTATCTTTTACTCTATAATAAGAAGAATGTTTGTAAATATGAAAATTACAATATAAAGATTAGTATAGAAAAGAACATTGTCCTTGATTTAAGATATAAAATATAGAGAAAAATTATCTATGCATATTGAATTTTATTAATTTAAATTCTTTTTTTGACATTTACATATAATCTTAGTCATCAACATAAAATTATATCTTTTTCTCAAAATAAAAATATATCAACATAACAAAATTTATTATATAAAATTATATCATTATATAGATATAAACTAGCTATACCCCTCGTGCCATGCACGACTACATGAATTTAATACTTAATTTATTTAATGAATATGATTTTAATTTAATATAAAAAATTATTTATTAGAAAAAAATATATAAAATTTTACAATTGATGTTATGTGAAACGGGGCCAAAATTATTAAGGTGAGTCCACTATAATTTTGATGGTTTAATGACAATTTATTTATGCAAAAATATAAGTAAAAAACTGTTTGAATTAGACTTATTTAATTTTAAAAATATTTTACAAAAAATACAAAAAGAAACAAATAATCTAAATTTTTCTTGCAATTTTTTATCAAATTCAATTCTTTAAAAATATTTGAATAAAAATTAAAAGTATACTTAATAAGAAACGATGAAAAAATATAAATAAAAAATGAATTTTTTTAATGATAAGAAAATCATTTATATTTATATAAATAATTAAAAAAGAAAATTAAGGAAAATATAACATAATTTTTTTTTTCCAAAGTCAATTTAAGCAAGTAATTATCTAGATTGAAAGTTGTATTTTTATCAAAATTTTAATTAAGATAAATCAAACACGTAAGGGCTAACATTAACGTTTTTTTTTTAAAATGGGAGATTAAAAAAAAATCGAAATCATTATAGTACGACTTCTTAAGATCGAAACAAACATACAACAACCCAAATGCCTAAAATGAAGTTGAATATTAATTTATTCTTAACCTAACTAGCTAGGTACTAAAAGGGGTTATATATCGACAAATAACTAATTAACCACTATTTTTCAAAGAAGATCATGATCAAATCAGCTTATATGGGATTCGAACCCACATCTCTGTGCTTGAGCACATTGCTCTTCCATTTGAGCTAATAAGCTTTTCTTAATGTCTGCCTTTAAACATGCATTATAAATCCATTAAGTATGGATTTTATTGTAATCTAAATCAAATGTAGGAAGTAAAACTCAACATAGTCTTAAAACAGTTCTTAAGACTCTTCAATTCACTTTTTTACATTTAAGAATGCACTTTTAATATTTAATGGTGCATTTTTCTAAACATATCATAAAGGAAAAATATTAGCAAATGAGAATGCACTTTTCATACTATACAATGCACTTTTGTTAGTTTGCACTTTTATGTTGATGTAGAGTTGCTGAAACATAAATTATGCTTTTTAGCGGCCGAACATGACCTAATTTGGTAATGCTAAAGTGGTAATATGTACAAGATACACTAAATTAAGCATATATTTACCCAAAATGAAGTTGAATACTAATTTGAGATGTTTTTTTTTTGCGAAGCGGAAAACAAAGGGTGCAAATGGAAAAGGCTAAAAATTTGTGGGGGTTGAAGTGCAGTTTACCCAAAAATTTAAAAAGCTACAACTATATATTAAAGTTGTACTTTTTCGAGATACTAGAATGATTCTGACCCCACCTCATATTTAAAAAATTAAATTTTATTTCTATTATTATAACTTCATTCAATTAAATTCTTTTTAATCTATTTAAATTTATCTCTAATATCAAACAAATATCTATTTAGTATAACAAAATCTTTTGAAAGCTTCCTTATACAATTTTTTAAAATTAAAGATTAAATAGTTTAAATAGTTTAAAATAAATATAAATCTTTTAGCATATATCTTTTGACGAATTTATTTATAGATATATATATTTATTTTATTTTATGATAAAAAATTAATGATAAATATTTATAATGTTTAAAATTAATAAAAATAGATAATAAAATATTTAATAGATATATTGAAATATTTGATTACATAGAAAGTAATAAAATATGAATAACATAATATTTAATCTTATCTAGTTTTTACTTTATCGAACCACAAAATGTGTTTCGTCCCATGTTAAATTAAATTAATTAAATTTTAAATATTTTATATAATTAAATTATCTTTATATATCGTATTTTATTATATCTATTAATTTAACTATTATTTTATAAATTCTTATGTTTTCCATATTTGAATATATAAATTATTTTATTCATATTTTATCTTCTTTTTTAAATACATTTCTATGAAATATCATCAAGAAAAAAGAAAAATGTGATTATTTTATCTTAATAATATATCTCCATTCTCAACCTTAAATTTAACCATTTATATTGATTAAAAAATTATATATTCTACGAGCAATAAAATTATTTATATTATACTTTTATTTATTAATATCTTATTTATAATGTCTATAAATTACCGAATCTTAGTCGTACATGGTACGATGGGTACACCTAGTTAATAGTAGTATTCATAAATCATACTCCGTAATAGAATTCCGTTTAAAATGTTAAACAACGACCTGTCCAAATGCGGGTCGGCCCGCCCGCAAAAAATAGTGGGCTTGGACAGGGATTTAGCCCCGTTAGGACCGGCCCGCCCCGCCCATATTCAAAATGGGATGGACTTGGATGACTATTTGGCCCATGTGGGCCGGTCGGCCCGACCCGCATATTTTCTATTATATTAAAAAAAATAGAGTTAGATAAATATATATATATATATATATATATAATTTTGTTTAAGTGTCGATTGATATATTTTAAGTATTATAACTAGCATAAATACACGTACCCTGTACGGGTTTGATTAAAATAAATAATTTATTTTCGAAGTGAGTATGAACAAAATTATTGAAACTCAATGTTTTATTTTCTCCTTTATTAAAAGAAAATGAATTTGTTTAACAACTTTTTTTTTAAATTTGTATATATATGTTTAAATTAAAAAATATATACATAAATGATCAAAAAAGTTTAATTATAGCATATATAATTTTTTTTGTCATGTGATTGAATAAATAAATAATTTAAAAATGTGTAATTAATCAAGGAGGGATGAGAAAAGAATGAAACTCAAGACAATACAAAATAATTAGATAAGAATAATCCAGCACTTAATGATAAATACAAAATAATTCATTAAGAATAATTAAAATATAAATATAAATGCAAAATATATATCAGTAAAAAGAAATTACGTAAAATAATCCATTTGTTAGTTTAGATTAGATTTTTAAGTTAGGTAGAATCTTATAAGATTTATATAAAAGATCCAATTAGTTAGACTAAAAGATAAATACAAATTAATTTATTGGATTAAGAGATAAATATCCAATTAGTTAGAATAAGAGATAAATACAAATTAATTTATTGGATTAAGAGATAAATAGATGAATTAAGTATTTTTTTAATGGTTTGAATATTTGGAAAATAGGTGGCGCCACGTATGCAATATTTAACCATGGCTCGACACATAGGCGAAATAAACCAGAGGATGACTGATGACATGTGTCATGAGGCTTCTTCTTTAGTATGTATATAGATTTTATACTTGAAGCTCAAGCCTTGTTAAAAGATAAAAAAATATATTAAAACCCTAAATCTTGTTAAAATATAAAACTATTAAAATTAATATGGAAAATATCATCTAATAGGAATTTATGTATATAAAAAGTATATAAATATGTTATCTATTGTAGTAAACTAATACGTAATCAATAGATAGAAAATTATATACATAAAAAATTTTATAACATGTTTCTATTTAGTATATATAGCAAGAATACTATAAGTTGTTACAAAACTTATTAAATATAATTTCACATTAATTTATTCAAAAATGCCATGTTGTGCAAATTTTACAACAGACTTGGGTTCTGCTTTATAATGTATTAGGGTAGACAAGGTCAAAATATAGACAAAAATGCAAAATATTTCCAATCAATATCTAAGATGCGTTCTTTTAAACAAAGAATCCAATCATTTCAGGCATATGATGACCTTGTAGTTTATGATCATGAATTAATTTCACATAACATTTCTTCTGAATTAAGTCATCGGTTTGTTCGAAATATGTTATTCCTAAATTGGTTTTCACTGATAAAAACTTAGCTTTATCTAAACATCCGTTTAGAATATTATTTTTATAGTGCATGAAATATTTCACTCTTTTCATAAAAAGAAAAAAGGGAAAGAAGGTTGGATTACTATGAAATTAGATATAGAAAAGGCTTATAATAAACTAGATTGGAATTTCATTAAACTAATCCTTATTAAATTTGGTTTCCATGATAATTGGGTTAGCCTTGTAATGACTTGTATTACCACTTCTTCTGCTTATGTTCTGGTTAATAATGAACCTGAGAATGTTTCCCCCCCTTAATGTGGTATCCGGCAGGGTGATCCTTTTGCTCATTTCATTTTTGTAATTACAATGGAATATCTTGCTAGAACTCTTCAATATTAGTCTTCTCTATTCAAAATTTGTTGGAATCCGGATAGTTAAGAATGACACTTGTTTACCTTTTCTTAGTTTTGCATATGATACAATTATTTTCTCTGAGGCTTCACACTCAAATATTAATTATATTAAATCTTTTCTTGATAAATTTTCCCGAATTTCAGGTTTGACAATTAACTATCATAAGAGTTCTTTTCAAGTCTCTAAGAATGTCTCTCGGAATTCTGCTCAATTGCTTGCTAATGTTTTAAATATTCAAATCACAACATCGATGGAAAAATATTTGGGAAGCCCTATTCTAAAAGGTAAGGTTCAAAATTCCGTTTTTCAGAGTCTATTCTTGAACTAAAAAAATATGTCTCAATCGAAAGCAAATTCTATTTCTCAGGTTGGTCATGTTGCCTTGATTCAATCAAATCTTTTAGGACATGTTAATTATCTTATGCAAAGCTTTCTTCTACCTAAAGGCATTTTGGATCAAATAGATAAAAATAAATAAATCCTTCTTTTGGAATAAATTTACTACAAATCATCATTTGCTTATTTCTTGGGATAAGATTTGCTCACCTAAGGATTGTGGAGGTATGGGTCTTCGAACAGCAAAATCAAATAATATTGCCTTTCAGATGAAATTCATTTGGAAAATCATGAAAGAACCTAATAATTATCGGGTTCGTATTATATCATAAAAATATTTAGGCTTTGTCCCATTGTTGTAATATCATAAGAAATCTTGTTCTTGACATTTTGGTATATTACTTAATATAGAGACCATTTTTCTAAAGCACTTATTTAGATCATTTGAAATGGTTGCTCAATCAACTTTTGGATTGATCATTGGATTAGAAATACGGATTTGTTTCATTACTTCTCATAGAAATTGGAATATTTCAACTCTTCGTCTAATTGTTCCTTCTCATATTGTGCAAATCAGTATGTCTTTGCGTATTCCTTTAACTTCATTTGAAGATAGACTTGTTTGGCTTTCGGTCTCTAATGTTAATTTCTCGGTTGCTTCTGCTACTTCTATTTTAAATTCTTCTATTTCTCCCTTAGCAACGAGTTTTGCTTGGATCTGGAAAACGAAACTTCCGCATAAAGTTCAAAACTTCCTTTGGAAAGCATGTGCAGATTGCCTTCCCACAACAAATCGTCTTAACCGGTTCTTAACTATGTTCCTAATTGTTGTTCTTTTTGTGAAATTGAAGATGAAAATCTAAATCATCTTTTTTTTTCTCATTACCAATTTATTCAAACCTATGATTTCTAAATTAGAATCAAGATTGCATATTTCTTTTCAACTAGTAACCTCCGGTGGTTTTAATGATAAATTAATTGCCACTCTAAATCTAAACAACAATAGTAATTGTCTTTGCTTTCTTTGGTGGTTTATCTAGAGACATCGAAATTCAAAATTGTTTAACCCCTCATGTTTAATTACAAACTTACTGCCTTATGAATTAGTTGTAACTCAACATTTGCAATGGAATACTATAAATACAAGTCAGTTTAAGTCTAAAACATCTTCTACTAAACGTAAAAATAATACAACTTGGATTAAGCCTCCTATTAATTGGCTAAAACTTAACTTTGATGCTTCTAAACGTTC
The DNA here is from genome assembly GCA_964016875.1 of Fallopia convolvulus. NCBI lineage: Eukaryota > Viridiplantae > Streptophyta > Magnoliopsida > Caryophyllales > Polygonaceae > Fallopia > Fallopia convolvulus. Next base: position 16,484,266 of record OZ024724.1, read on the forward strand.
TTATGATTCCGTTTATGCTAGTTTTATAATTCACGACCATAAAAGTTCTATTGTAATTTATGATCATATGCAACATCAATCTATGTCTGTCTTACAAGCTAAGGCTTTGGATCTTTTGAAAGGAATTATAAAGGCCAAATGAACGAAAACCACCCGTATAATAGGGTATATTTCACTAAACCACCCGCTATATTGAAAATTACCGAAAACCACCCGAATTACGTTGTCTGTCAAAAATCGACCACTCGGACCCACTATCCCGTTAAGTGAGCGTCAACGCGAGCGTGTGTTCGCGTTTCCTTTATATATTTTTTTCCCATTTTTTCTTATCCTTTTTCTATTCCTAAATTCTGAACACTAACGCATCCCTTCCAACACAATTTGCCCAAATCTGAAAAACCCTATTCTGAATAGACGAATCACTTCCAACAGGGAATGAACAAGGGCCATGTCCATGGCTTCCACTCAGACATTGGGTAGATGGATGGTCAAAATATGTTAAAATTCAAAATCTCAAGAGTTTGGCTCTCGTAATAGAGAGCAAGTAGATGTGAATAATTTGACGAGTTCAAGAAGATGGAAGGTGGCAATTTCGGCTTCGGTGGTGGAGGCGTTCGGCCTTGTTTTGCTGTCTCCGATGTCGGTAGCGCTAGCAAGGGAGAATCATGGGAGGCGGGGGAGCTATGAGATCGACTACACTTCCCTCTTCTCCGTCGTTAACCACATCTGCAACCCCTTAACTCACAAGCCCTAATTCTCATAATTCTCGCAACCCCTTAATCAAATCCTCAAATTGAGGCTAGATTTGGATTCCTCACCACAAAATCTACCAAAACCCCTTATTTCTATGTCTCAAATCTTCTCGAATCGAATTCCGCCATTAAAGGCTTCGATCTCTTCGTCCGTTCAGCACCACCCAATTCGACTATTGATGTTACTCTTGACCCCGATTGACGTTGTTCTTGATCCGATTGTCGCTACTCCTAATCCCAAACGTGGTGGGTCACCGATTTTGGTGGAGGAACGACGATGTGTGCCCGGCGATGGCCAAATCGAGGCAAAACTAGACCGGAGAAGAAGTATCGATTGCGATAGGCGATGGAAGATATGTGTCAGTAGTGGGTTATAGACGATAGCGGTCGGCGGTCGACAATGGTGATGGGCGGTGGCATGGTGATGGGATCTCCTATGTATTTTGTAGTGTCCAGGGGACAAAAGTGTATACATAATTTGAAGAATGAAGATGGCAGAAAAGAATTTTGGTTAAGAAAAAAATGGAAAAAAGAAATAAAAATGTACAAAGGAACGCGAAGGCACGCACGCGTTGACACTCACTTAATGAGATAGTGGGTCCGGGTGGTCCGTTTTTGACGAACAACATAATTCGGGTGATTTTCGGCAATTTCCAATATAGCGGGTGGTTTAGCGAAATATGCCCTATTATACGGGTGGTTTTCGGTTGTTCGGCCAATTATAAAAGCATCTTTACTTAATATTCCAAGGATAATTATTGAAGGTGATGATCTTGTTCTTATTAATTCTTTTAAAAAATACTTGGAAAGTGCCATGGGAAATTCAATCAATTATTAATGATATAAAGCAATATTGTTCTTATTAATTCTCTTTAAAAATACAAATTTCCATGTAGGTTAGATAGATTCAACTACAACTCCAATTTTAATTACAACTAGTTAAATAACTTGTATGTCCAATCACACCTTAAATAAGTAATTATTTGGAGTTATTTTGATTAAATTAACTAAAATCTTTACAACATATAAAGTTGTCCATTTTTTAACAATAAATGACCCATAATTAAAGATAAAGAGATTAAAAAATACAAAATAATTATATAATTAGTCTTACGATAATGCTATAAATAATGGTTATTATAATAATGATGATAATTTTTATTATTAGAGTCCGGAACCTAACACCACCCGTAAAATAGGCCATATTCCGCTAAACCACCCCAAATATAACTATTTATTTTTAACCACCCGTAAAACACCCTCCGTTATCTCAACACCACCTTCCGTTACTTGACCCGTTAAATTTTTTTTAAAACCCAAAAATTCCCTTATAAACCCTATTTCTTTGGAACCATCCTCTCCCGTCTCCTCTCCCATGGTTGTTTTGGTTCTCGTTTCCCATGGTTGTTCTGGTTCCTCACTTTCTCTACCGCCTCCTCTCCCGTCGATTGGGCTTCCACATGTCCGGATCTCCGACCACGAGGGACTCGTCTCCGGCGAGGCCTCCCCCAAACATCCGCCTCATACGATGTGCAGGTTGGAATTGGATTCCGCGTGACGAGATTGGGCCGGAGGAGATAATAATCAGCACGGTGAGATTGGCACAGAGTTGGAATCTAGGTGGATCTCCAACCACGAGGGACTCGTCTCCGGTGAGGCCGTCGCATGAGAGCCAAGCGCCTCTAAGATACTCCATGGATGCCCGGTGATGTACTCGTCAACGATTGTGAACACCGGGGCGGGTTGTGGGGGTCAACAGCGACTCGGGTCTGGAGGTTGGATGCTCCGTTTCCCCCAAATGGTAAGGCCAATTTTTTCTAGATCTGGTTTTGGTTCCTTCAATTGAGAACGAGGAGTTGAAACCGATCAATTTGTTTGACGAGGCAGAGAAGATATGCTGGTGGTGAAGAGTACTGGTTCCTTCAATTAGGCCTTGTTTGATAATGATATCGTTAAGATGTGGTTTGAACAAACCGATCAATTTGTTGATGGATTTCTAGACTTTGATGGTGCAGAGAAGATATGCCTTGTGAAGACAGCCATGGCGGCGTTTGAGGCAAAAAATAGGGTTTATATAAGACAAGGGTATTTTTGGGTTTTTTAAAAATTTAATGGGATAAGTAACGACAGGTGGTGTTGAGATAACGGAGGGGTTTTTACAAGTGGTTAAAAAGAAATAGTTATATTTGGGGTGGTTTAGCGGAATATGGCCTATTTTACGGGTGGTTTTAGGTTCCGGACTCTTATTATTATTAATAATTAATAATAGGGTGGACTACACAAAACCATCCTTAAATATGCTACTTTTGATAAAACCACCCATAAAAAGTTAATTTTCACAAACCCACCCTTAAATTGTGCTATTTTTCAAAAAACCACACTTAAAAGCTAATTTTCATAAAACCACCCATAACAATAAAAATCTTTCAAATAACCACACAACCCATTTTTTGTAAAGAAAAGACCTTTATATCCTTGTTTACTCATTTATTAAATATCTATTTATATAAAGTAACGCGAAAAGAAGAGAACTTGCATCAGCGTGGGTTTTTAAAGTTTCAAGTCGCCGACTTCAATCTCGACAATTTGGAGACTAACTTCAACCCTCGTGAAGCACTTCAATGCCGAATACAAAGCCTGAACCACTACCTTGTAATCTGCATAGTGAGTTGCACCCACGCAAACTAGGTTGATTTCGATTTGGTTTTTAAAATTTGAAAATGCTACAAAATTTAAACAAGGGTTTTCAAGAATCTTAGTTTCAGCGTGTGTTTTGTTATTTGGCAAATTTAAGTTGATGCGTATATAAATTTAAGATTGGAGAATCTTGGAAGGGGTTTGGAAAGTGTTTGTCATTATTGACAAATCTAAGCTTGAAGAATCCATAAAGGAGGTTAACGAGCTATTCTTCTTCTTCTTTTATCAACTATAAAATGCTGATTAGAAAAAAGAAAGATAATAAGGGTATAAATGTCTTTACATGTTAAAATATTAATGGAAAATTAACAAGTTAGAATTTGGGTGGTTAATTGAAAGCTTTTTGTGTTTATGGTTGGTTTTGTGAAAATTAGCTTTTTATGGGTGGTTTTTTTGAAAAGTAGCATAATTTAAGGATGGTTTTGTGTAATTTACCCTTAATAATAATATATACATTTTCTAATCAAATCTCTGTCTTAATCTTAATTATAAATAACAATAATAATAATAATAATGAGGGAAATTTTGGATGGTACGCTTGATTTTTGTACTTTTTCGGATGGTTCCCAGAAAAAAAACTTATTCCGCAAAATACCCCCGGGTTTCTATCCTAGTTCGCCTCATACCCTTTTCTTACAATTTCTTTCAACTTTCGTTATATTACTTTTAAAATAGGAAATAAAAAAAAAAAAGTAAAGTAAAAGTAATATAAAGAAGATGTACGTTAAAAAGACCATTTTTCAATTAGTGTACAAACATAAACTAACGTTAAAAAGACCGAAATTTATATTTTATTTATTCGAACAAGTGACAACCTTTAAGATTTTTAATTTTATCACTAAAATATAGAAGATTTTCCATTTCACATCCAAAATATCTCATAATATAATATCAACTAGACATTTCACAAAGTATAGTACTTACTGAAATCTCAATTTTAATCTTATTCAGGCAAATAAAAATTAAATTTCAATCTAAAACTAATTAGATTTCAAAAAATAATTTATTCTTATGTATTTTACTTTTACTTTTTTTCTTTTTTATTTGTGTTTTATTTTTATTTCCTTTTTTCAAAGCAATTTAACGGAAGTTGAAATAAATTCTAACAAAAAGGTATGAGGCGAAATAGGACAAAAACTCGGGGGTATTTTGCGGAATAAGTTTTTTTTCTAGGAACCATCCGGATAAGTACAAAACTCAGGGGTACCATCCGGAATTCCGTAATAATGATGATAATTACAGAAAATTAATAAGAATAATATATAAATCTTTAAGTTTAATTTAAATCTTAATATTAATTGTAATATTCGGAAATGTTTTTAATATTTTATTTTGAATTTTAGAAAATTATATTAAAAAAAAAAGTTTTTAACTTAAAAGTAATTAATAATTTTTTCAGGATAAAGTTTGTAGTAAAGGAGATTTGAGGGTAGAAACCGTAAATTTTTATAAAGATAAACCGACTTTCTCATTTACATATACTAGCAGGGCACGGATCAATCTCGGGTGCGCTATGTGTCATAGCAATGTTGGCTTATGGACAAACAATCTAGCCATTCATAACTGCTGCTACTCACCAGGAGAAAGTTCATCACACCAGTTCACCTCTTGTTCAGGAGGGTCATGATCAAGTAAGTAATCAAGATCAACTTGAACAAAGAAAAAAGTCTCACATAACAACCTCAAAGAAGGCAATCAAAAGCAATATACCATTTGGACATCATTATTCAAATAAGATCAGACACTTTACAAAGAATAGAACACAAGTCTTGAACTTGCAACAATATGCAAAGGTTTCTTCAGAATATAAACAACAAAAATATTGTAGTCGAACCTTGGAAGCCCAGACCCATCATCTTCATCTACAAGAGTGATTTTGAACTCTTGTGTAACAAAGGGAAGAGGACCGGCCGGGTAAAGGCTCTTCCTTACATCATAAGCAGGAAGCCTTCTACGAAGATGAGATTCGCCGTACAATTTCACCAATTGTTCCATCACACTCCTTGAAGTGACCTTGGGAATGATAGAAACCTAGAAGATTATGAAATTTGAGGGTCAAAAGTCAAAAAACACCAAAAAGACGGTAAAAACAATAAGAATCCCCAAAAAATGGATAATTCACATCATACTGGTGCAAATCCTTATCTGGCAGCTCAACAAAGAAGTGAATTATCCATTTTTCCGGGAGTAGCAGCTGTTGCAGCCTTTCCCCCTTTGTACCTCTGGCTCTTGGCAAAGTCATCCTTAGTTCAACCCAGGAAAGCAATGGGAACCTGCTTGCCGAAAGATTCCAATGCAATAACACAGTAAGCTGCAAATTTCCGGGAAAGAATGCAATTAGTTCAAAAGGTTAATAGAGATTAAATAAAGGGAGATAAACCAAAATCACGCAATATAACATTTCGTCGTTAGTAACCATAATTCCTGCATATATAATTGGAGGCAATAAGTTAAACATAAACATAGTGCAATCAATAATAAAAATAAATATCAGAGGAGAAGGCATAGGAATAAACATAGAACGTGCATTATTTTTTCATCTTTTCTATCAATAGCAAAGTTTAAATATATACTAAAATTTATTTGTAATTTTGGGCACACAATTAGAGTTTAACATCATTCTCCACATTCCCATTTACACTAATGTCCGATGCAGCATCATGTCATTTACAGTAATAATACAATAAATTGTTCCATTCTTTTATTATTCCTTTCAACTATATGAACCAAAGGGACTTAAAGCATGTTCATGCCCTTCAAAGAGTCAAAAAATTATCCCTAATGACAACGAAATGGACAATTCATATCTTTTGTTATTCCCATGTACATCTGAATACCTCGGCAAACGACATTAGGGTGATACTTCTCGTCAATAAAGGCCTCATCAACATGAACCATCTCTCCAGTACATCAAATAACAATTAAGAACACATAAGAAACAAAAGATTTTTACAATATTAATAGCATATACTGCCAGGGTAGAACATATTAACCCATCCCAACCAAAGACCATGAAGATCTTTTGAAAGGGCTTATGCAAATCCCTCTCATCATACCTTGATAAAGCCTTCACCATTCTAAGAATTTGCCACTACAAGTGCTTTATTGGTTCGAAAAAATGCTAAAAATGTATTAAGATTAACCCATGATCAAAATAAACACTCAATAATGCCTTTTGTCTTGAAATAAACGAAAATTGTAGCAAAATAACCTTTAGAGCTGACTGAATAGGACACAACGACGAAATCCTAGCTGCATCCTAATGAGGAGAGTTTCACTGGCAAAGACCAACTGAGAAATCAATAAACGAGCATACAAACATAAAACATTGCTCGATCTACCGATCGAATTTGCAATAACTTGCAAGTCAGACAAGATTCCATAGTAGCAACATGTTGGCAATCGAATTACCTTGTTCATTTCATGGTCCATTTTAATACGAGCTTCCTGAAGGAGTTCGTTTTGCTTCTCTAAATGCTTGCAAATTATGCTAACAAAACAGGATCAGTTTCTAACTAAAACACCTCAACCGAAGAACAATTGAAGAGATTAAGATCATACATCAGCACAACAGTCTATAGGTACATAGGATTTGAATAATACCATCAAAATTCCCCGGATACTGATTCCTAGATGATGCTACACCCGACGGCGAGGAGATTCTTGCACTGGATCTTGATACCTAGGCTCTCCTACACCAATACAAGAAGCTAAAAATCGTAGCGATATGAGATTTCCCTTCCCAAGCACTACCACCACAGTTGTAGCAAACCAAGCCCCTTCATAACCATATTCATCACTATTTACCTTCATTGAACACCCCCTCTTGTATCTCATTCTCAGAGTTCAGTCCTGAAGTTGATACTTCCTACAATTAAAGTTTTCAAAAGAGAAACTATTTACATAAACAAACAACAATAAGAAACAAAAACTACATCAGAGGGATTTGGTGATTTCCTCCTCAAACCAGGGTATCATCATCTTCAAATTTCAATCACCAAATCAACATATATCCATAAATATGCTTCAGGCAAAGGATTTGCACTTGAGAGAAAGCAATTGGCGAATGAGCACAAATCCATCAATATCACTACCCAAATCCAATTTTTAAAAAAAGTGAAAAATAGTAGATTCTTCTTTAATTGCTTACCATTGAAAAGAAAAATAAATGTTCACCTAAAGCTTTTAAATCTGCAACTAGGTCAGATTAGATTCACCCGATTCATCTTGGAGCTTTCTGTGTTTTGAACAAATAAGGAGGATAGTGGGCGGGGGAGTTGTTGCATTTCAGGATTTGTGTAAACAAAAAAAAAACTGTCCCAAAAGGAGAGCACCCATGAAGATGGTACATAATCTGATCATGCAAAAAAATTAATAGAAACATACCCTAACTTGTAGCAAGGATTGAAATGAGAAAAATTGAAACAACCACCTTATGCCTCCTCTGCCACCAATTCGTCTACACCGCCACCCTTGAACCCCTTATCGCCGATCAACTCTCTCCAATCAACCTTGCCTCTATTTTGAGTTCGTTTTATTCTATCTTTGACCCCTTCCACATAGAGCTGTTGTGATTTCTTAGCAGAGAGTGGAGGTAAGAAAGCAAGTTCAGATCACCATAAATGGCATCATCAATCATAAAAGAACACCATCAGCCAGAGTGTTGAAACTTGACATAACTGAAATACATAATCACAACAATAGTACACCATAAATAGCTAAACTGAAATAAGTGACTCACCAAAACCTCACAAGAAGTTAACAAGCTCAACTTCAAATCATGGGACATATGACTTATGAGTCATGTCTCGACGACTTCTCAAAGCTGAATTCATCAAATTAGAAAACCATGTATTATTATAATATAGTTCAAATAATGCATCTTACCCGTAACTCTTCATTGGTAAAATTTTCACCCTCCTTAAAGGGTAAAAAAATAAGTATTCTACTGTAGATTCTGTAAAAGGCAAATAAGTGTCTGAATTGATAGTACTAACTAAACATAGCTCTATGCTGGCGTTGGTCATCCACAAGCAATGTACCAACAACTTTCTTCTCATGCCATTGTTTCCTCCTTAAGTGATCTGAAATAACAAAAAGGCCAAAAATAACAATTTTACATAGGTCAATAAGGTGAGAAGAATGTCAGGGGTGGTTTCCATTCCCAACCTAATCAAAATCACAAACATAAATACCCAATATAGAACCCTAAAATGATCAATAGCGTAGTTCTATTTTGCGGATATTAACAAAATAGTCATGGACTGTGATTTCAGTTTCTTCAGGGTCACTACCACTCCCATCTCTGTTTCTAGGCTTCAAGGTAAATATGTTGAACAAAGAATCAACATGAGCACATCCATCTAACAGAGCACATGGGGCACCCAACCAAACAACTTTTAAATTGCAACAAGAAGTGCATACGTTTGCTAATTGCATGGAAGGTCACTCAAGCCAGTTATCTTGAACTCTTGATTTGATGTTGTAGTCTTGATTCTCAAGTTTTAAAGCATCCTCTTGGCCTAATTTTTTTTGTAAAATGAAGATGTGCACAGAGAATGACATTACTTCTGCACAAAACAGTCTTACCTTAGCCAACTCAATAGAGAATGGGTCATTAAACTTTTTGGTTGGCAATAAGAAATTCCACAAGAGGCCCTGGGTGAACTATCATGGTTGTTGACACATCTACATAAGATCAAATGTGAGTATGAGCATGTGCATTATGAAGCGGATATATATATATATATATATCAATGAGGGTATGAAGAATAAAACTCACCAATGTTCAAAGACATGCCAGCTTGAATCCCTCAAAAACTGGAGTGAAAACCCTGTCACCTAGAACTCCACCCCCAACATTAGTGAAGTTCTTTGGATCATTGAAGAAAAATGATTGTCACACCAAAATATGTGCTCTGTATAAACACATAAATCCCAGTTCAAGAAATCCCAAAAAATTTAGGCATTATCTTATGATCATTTTGAACTCCAAACTTAGCACACATGGGTGTACATGATCTTTAAGAGAGTGAACAAGATGCGTACAGATATGGAAAACAAATCCAACTAATCCTGGCCTATAAAGCTTGCACTGAATAATATTATCAATTGGTCCAGCAGCATCTCCAATTCTGAAAGAACCAGCCTTAATACCTCCTACAGTAGCAACAACAACAACCACCTTCACAGAAAAAGCCAAACAATTTGGATCAGGTTCGCCTTATGTTCGCCTTATGCTATGATTGCAACAACTCTAATTGTTGGCTATTTCAAAGCAGCCAATGAAGAGGCGACAACGTTGAATTTGCAAAATAAAATTTATCAGCAGCATTGAATGTAATATTTGGACAAATTAAATAAGCTTCTCTTTGTATCATGGTGAGTGATTAATAGGCTCACCTTCTAAATGATGCAAAGTTGATAAACACATCAACAGTAGCATGAGCAGCACATGCTCTTTGCCTCCTTCGATGCTGTAGATGATTTTAGACAACAGGCAGTAGATGCAGAAGTCACCATACCAGTTCAGTTACAAATGAGCCAACTCAATGAATGGACTAAATTAAATACCAATCATGACTTTTTGTGACCATCTTAACAAAAGAAATAATGGTAGATGTACATACTGATCAACTAATTGCTTAAATAAAGTTGCATAGAGATTCCATTATGGAAGAATTGATCATTGTCAAATGAAAAAAGGGTAAATGAGTAGATGAGAATGCACACAATACTTTCTTGATGTATGAAGCAATATCAAAAGACCATGTATATGCGTGCTTCAGAAAGCTCGAGCTGAAGTTATTCATCTAGTGCTAGTAGGGGTGCCCCCGTGCGGCACGGGATCAATCTCGTTACTGCTAAGAGCAAAGGTGAGCAAGTAAAGCAGTTGTAAAATCGAGTGAGCAAGTAAACAGGTGCAAAAACGCGTACTATCTATTTATACAAATCAAAAGCGCGACATATTTGTATTTCATGGAGGATAGCTGGGCATAAGTATGTAAATGTAGGAATATAAGATGAAAAAAATAAATGCATTACAAGTTTAGTATGCAAGACAATACAGAACGTTTGTACAATACATTAACCGCATTGTATCTTAAGCATGAAGGGTAAGATTGTAAGAACATGTGATACTATATGCAATACACATAAAAAAAGGTCAACTATGGGAAGAGCCCGAATCTTTTGTCATCTAAAAAGCACAACAATGAACAAAAGAATATACACTCCATAAGTTGTGATACAAGATTCTATTTGGTGTATCAGTCATTGGAACATTAAGAGCTTCCTTTGCATCACATATATAGCTGTGATCAAGGTCAACACCTTGGGTACAAACACTGACTCACCAGGCTTCATCCTTTTGTGCATTTGATACATTTTGAGTTCCAGAAAAAGCCTGAATATCAGGTAAACGAGTGAGAGATTTTGCAATTTAAAACTCTATATGTAGCAGAAGCATGCCCCTAAATTCACAAAGAAGAGGTTGTAGTCACACGCTTCATAGCAAGTTCATCAAATACAATATTTAGACATATGTAGATCAAACAGTTACACATAGCTGAAAACTATTGCAATCCTTGAAAACAGCTAGAACTGACATAGGTACCAATACGATATGAGTGCAAGCATGCAGGGAGAAATTAAGATTCCTCTTGCAAGGACAAATTGAAACCCTAAACTACAAACTAATAATTAAAGAACAGTCCTAACTTCAAAGGTGACGATTGAAGAAGGAAAGAAGTCGACCTCGACCACTGCAAGACGGCGTCACCGCTTTCTTACTCATTGTCCACCAACTCATCTCCGCAATCACCCATGTCCCCTTTGTTGCCAGAACTCTTCGCCCTTTGCGATTTCCATTCTCTAACTGAGCTACTATAAACCCGTCGCCCTGAACTATTTGCCCTTTCTCTTAGCCCACTCCTACAACTCTTTCAAATGTCCATGTGAATTTTCTGAAGGCTTGAGATAACCATCAACTTAGGTTTTGTCAGCCCAAATTACAGCACGCACATGGTCATCTCTGATTTAAAGCCTGGAAGGAATGTACATATTATTAAACACCAACAAAGCAACTTCATTTTTGCAATCTCAAAGTTTAGCATTCCAAATCAGACTCCAAGCTTCAACCAAACGCACCCATAAAAAAAACTCTTGCCCGTTACTACCATAGATACCAATCCACAACCGGCAGCAACACTGCCTATAACTCCGACTATGAAGTCAGATTTTACCAAAGAAGGACTATTTAGATTAATCAAAGGGAAAGAAATTTGAAGGCCTGATCAATTCCTTCGCATTGAGAAATTCTTCCAAACCGTGCACGGGTAGAGGTGCAATTTTTCTAATCATTTTTATTAAGAAACAATCAGCATAAGTGCACCAAGTAGTGAAATCGAGAACCTATAACTTCACCCATAAATAAGTACTCTAATATTTTATAAAGAAAAGGTAAAGAGAATAAGACACACCAGTTTAAGTATTTTTTTTTTCGTAGGAGCAACTTTAATTATGTATTTATTTACAAACATATTGGGTATAGACTACGAGATTGTTGATAAACTGCTGCCTAATTAAATTTCATCATTAATTAAGGTAGAAAAAAAAGAACTTTTCTTATTCAATCTCCTAATGAAAATTAAATGCCCAGTCATACTTGAATACATTGAGTTTGAGTTTAATATCTTACCAACCACCATTGAATCTGGTCATGGCCATCAATGAGTACATCAGAGGCATAATATTGATCAATTAAATTTTCTCATAAGATGCTGAGAGCTAAATGCACAAAAACACAAAAAATACGTCATTGAGCAATTCATTTCAAGCACAATTTCAACATCCACAAAAAAAAGGCTTGCATCGCCTACAATCTATGTTTTCAATTCACAACTGAGATAATATGCAACTTTCTAATGTGCTTATAATCAATTGCATGCAAAATCTGGCATCACTCACAGAGGAAAACAAAAGTCTATCCACAAGTTACATATACCTCTAGATAGTCAGGATTGACTTAGCTCGAATGAATTGCTTGAGAATAGCTTTCTCTTCATCAATGCGCTTCTTCTCTTCACTGTCTTTTGGCTTAATCTTCCTCTTCTCTTCCAAGATCCACTTGAACAGTTCCCGTTGCTGGTTTTCAAGAATTTGTTCCCGCACCTTTATAGGCTCAGTTGGAGGAGACGGTAAGGGCTTTTCAAGAGCTGGAGTAGTTGGAGTTTCAGGGGGATGGACAGTGGTAGGACTTTCTTCTCCACCGGTATCTCTTTCTTTTTCGTCCTTGTAAAATGGTACGCTACAATTTAAGATAAGACCATGTAAGATTGCATGATCAACATCAAGTGCAGGTATGTAGGCCTTGAAACTGTTAATCCTGAAAATTAGCAATAGTTTGAGGGGGGAAAACACAAAATTCCTTGCCCAAAAGAACCTAGGAATTTTAGTACTTGAAGATATGGGTAAGAGAAGAAATGGAAAGGATGCGGGTCGTTCAATGATCAATGAAGGTCGAGGTAATTATAGAGACGATTTAATTATTTTCCCTAACTTATGTACATTAGTGCTATTTGGTTTGAGTTTCAATTCGGTTTGCCTTTTGAGGAAAATATGGAGGATGTTCAGTTTGCGGACAAATTTCTCTTTTTCTTTTGTTTTCACTTTTGATTTGATGGTGCGCATCAGGTGTTCGATGAAATGCTCAGGTATCTATGTGACCTAATCGTGCCTGGTTCTTCACCATTGCCCAAATTTTGCTCGAACACCATGTTCTCTGCCTCATTTATTTAGTGAGCTTCTTTGATTTCTTATAGTTTCATTTTTATGCATTTCCTATCTAAATTCGTGAATGCAAATAGGATACTTTGTGGCTATCTAAGATTAGAGAAGTGCGAAATGATAGAGCTCATTGGGCAACGCACATAACTGGTGATATTTATGGACAAGGTTGGATCAGTGAAATGTATGGATACTCATTCGGTTCAGCTGAGGTGAGGGTTTTCTTAATTCTGCTTTCTATTCTTGCTTTTTAGTACCATCATAAATTTTATGTTATTCCTGGGTTTTAACATGATACTGATTTTACGTCTCCTATCTTGACTGCTTTTTCTGCTCAGATCCTCTATTTGTTGGAGGAAACAATGGGTGCAAAGATACCGCTTTAATTATTTGCATTCGTTTTGTATGCATAGAAGAAATATTTGTTCCAGAAAGTACAGAAATGAAGGAAATCATAAGTTTTAATTGATCCCTTGTTTGATAAATTAGCAAACCCAGTTCTTTATTCGTTTTTAGTAATTGCACATTTCATATATCTTTTTATTCCTTTTTGAATTTTGAAACATCTGCAGCAACTTGCTTCCAAGATATGAATTCATAATGAATTAGGTACTAAGACTAATTTGTAGAAAGGGTTGGACATAACTGCAGAATAGTCGTCTTATAGTTACAGAGCTTGAGCAATAGCTCTAAAAGGCAAAGCAACATGTATATAAGAAACACTATCTATCAACATTCTTGACGGGTTTGTGCTCGGCTTCGTTTCAGCATGGAGGCTGGTCTTACTTAGCATTACACTCTCACCGGACTCACTTCCAAGAGTCATGAATCGTATGCCAATGCTGGTATAATTGCTGAGCAGGTAAAAACATCTAGCCTTTTTAGCTTCAAACTTACATGATTTATATATGATGTATTCTTAACTGAGAAAAGTTCAGTAAAAACATCTAGCCTTTTTTTTTTATCAAAAATAAATAAAACTGAGAAAAGTTCAGTGTTGGCTTTTATGTACCACTAAATTTAAATTTACCATATTAGGTTGTATAAAACTTGGTTGTAACGTGTTCTGTTGGTGATTCTTAGGCAATTAGCTGCTGGAGATCATTAATCAGAAGCCTTTGATTCAAAATCCTACTGATGGTTTGCAGTTGGAGGAGGTTAACGGTAACATTGAGTTCAAAAACATCGCCTTTAGTTACCCGTCTAGACCAGATGTGATGATCTTTCGGGATTTCTCAATCTTCTTTCCTGTTGGTAAAACCGTTGCTGTTGTTGGTGGAAGTGGGTCAGGAAAAAGGCATTGTGGTGTCTCTGATTGAAAGATTCTACGATCCCAACAAAGGTATAATTTTATTAATGGTGATATCTTTTGAATCAACTCTTGAAACTTTGCATTTTCATTTGTCAGGTCGAATCTTGATTGACATTGTTGACATCAAGACGCTGCAACCGAGATGGCTATGTGATCAAATCAGTCTTGTGTAAAAAGAGACGGCCCTATTTGCAACCAGTATTCTTGAAAACATACTCTATGGAAAACCTGATGCCTCCGTGGCTGAAGTTGAGGCACCTGCCAATGCCCACAGCTTCATTTCCTTGCTTCCTAACAACTATAACACACAGGTATAAAAAAAACAGGAAATCACAAAAGAATCCTAAATCCTAAATTAGTCTGCTTTTCTTTGCAACTGATTTTTTCCATGATTATAAACACAGGTAGGAGTGCGTGGTATTCAGCATTCCGGTGGACAAAAACAGAGAATTGCTATAGATAGAGCAATGCTAAGAAAACCGAAAATCCATTTTCTTGATGAAGACACCATCGCCCTTGATAAAAGCTCAGAGAGCATAGTCCAAAAAGCGCTTGAGCGTCTCATGGTAGGAAAAACGACAGTCGTTGTAGCTCACCGCTTGTCCACCATAAGCAATGTGGACAAAATCGCCGTCCTTTATCAAGGACAAGTGGTTGAGACCGGAACCCATGAAGAGTTGATCTCCAAAGCCACTGCCTACACAACCCATCCGATTCTAAGAAATGGCAGGAAACCGAGATTTCTCACTCAATCGTCTCGTTTGAGTAGCTTGTTGTCGACCAAGTCGTTGAGCCTTCGTTCTGGAAGCTTGAGGAATCTGAGCCACTCGTATAGCACGGGAGTTGATGGAAGGATAGAGATGATCTCAAATGCAGAAACGGAGAAGAATAATCCCGCCCCTCACGGCTATTTTTGTAGGCTTTTGAAGTTGAATGCATCCAAGTGGCCTTACTCCATAATGGGCACTGTTGGGTCGATTCTCTTGGGTTTTATCGGTCCTACTTTTGCCAATGTGATGAGTAATACGATCGAGGTGTTCTATTACACAAACACCAATGCCAAAGAAAGGAAGACCAAGGAGTATGTGTTCATTTACATTGGTCCTATACTTTATGTAGTTGTTGCATACTTGATTCAGCATTACTTCTTTAGCAACATGGGTGCTAATCTCACTACCTGAACGATTCTCTGTTTGGACCATTTTTCTCAGGGTCGTTGCTAATCATACACATGTAAAGGTGTTAGGTATTAGCATTTCATATGTTTTCTTTTCAGCAATCTTTCCTACTGCACACTGCTGCTCTTCCTGTCGGGCATCGGTGTAAGCGCCCTCGTGTTGAGCTAATCTGTATTTCAAGTGATTGGAAAATTGCAATCTGTTTTGCTTTTTCAGTAATTAAGGTGATCGGAAAAATTTAGGTTTAGGTAGATGATTTTTTAATCATACATGCTTATTTGAGTATGTTCTTGTGATGCGCAATGAAGTTTTAAGCGATATAGATTATAAGCTTTCTTCTACTTCCATTGTATCATCATCACTTTCTAAAATGGGGTTTTTGGTCTTTATGCTTTGTCATGTGTGCTTGCAAGATTGCAGTCAATAGCTATGCAGCAAAACCCCACTACTTACACTCTTACGGCATGAGTGCACAAATTAATGTTGAAAAAAACTGTGTAACTTGTTGGATTCTGTTCGAAATCAGCTGATCCAGTTTTAACTCTTACTAACAACTGCAGCCTTCGAGGGAGCTATATTTGGAGTTGTAGCAAGTATCTTTGGCGTGAACTTCTCAATCTCATTGTTCGATAAGAACATGTAGAGATTAAAGCATAGTTTGATAACTGATGAGGTTATTATCATGTTTTCTTTTCAGAAGTTATCTTTCCTACGAAGAGATTGTCTAGAAAGGGTTTTGGGTGTTGCTGATATGGGAAATTGATGGGTAGAGTCAATGTTATCTCTGTTTGCCTTTCTTGTCAATTCATTAAACTAACAATCTTAATTGGATCATCTCGAGAAGGCAGAATGTTTACCAAAGAGGTGGTTAAGACTATGAGTGCCTTGAATGAGGTAGTTCTTATTTCTTAATTCTTTTTAAAAACTCACAGCATATTATGTGATTTTAGTTGTAACTGCTAAAGCTTATATTCTTAATGAACTTCTTGCATAGGCATATCATATTTTCTCTATCTAATCCGACCTCATAATTTGAGTATATAGTTGACCAAAAAGCTATTGTATTCATAAAACCAACTATTCATGTGCCTATCATGCTGACTTTTCTTTTGTCTTGCAGGTTTGATGTTGCAAATTTGACTCCCTTGTTATCACATGTTTTGGCCTTGCAGCATGTTGTCACTCCTTTGCCCTCTGAAAATTTGTCTGGTATGTGAGTTCTTCTCAATTAATGACAAAATTTGTCTGGTATGTGAGTTCTTCTCAATTAATGACATTGTTTATTTTGTAAAGTAATAAAAATCATTTAAACTCGTCATAAAAAAACTAGAGTCCGGAACCTAAAACCACCCGTAAAATAGGCCATATTCCGCTAAACCACCCCGAATATAACTATTTATTTTGAACCACCCGTAAAACACCCTCCGTTAGCCCAAAGCCACCTTCCGTCACTTGCCCCGTTAAAAAATTTAAAAACCCCCAAAATACCCTTTTCTGTACATGTAGAACCCTTATTGCCATTGTTGAACCAGAGAACCATTATTTAGTTGCCCCAATCCTCAACTTCAACCCTTGCTCCTTGAAAATATCAAACACGTTGCCAATACCGTTGTCGGAATCACTCCCAACACCTATTTCCCCTTTGCAACCGAGCTGTTCACGATGTTTTCATTGGTCCTCATCTCAACCCACTCCAATCCTCCTCCTTCGGTCTTCATCGCCACCGCAAACCCTTGCGGGATCACCCGGATCTGCCCTCCCCGTACGACGCCGTCGAACATGGCGTTTCCTTCGTTGTTCACCACCTCGAACCTCCTTTCTCCGTTCATCACGTAGATTGCTCTGTGCGCGTTCACCATCCACTTAGGCCCTAAATTCGCATTCTGCGCCATATCCAAATCATCAATAAACTTCCAATTCTGCTTGAATTCAAGTTTCCATTTGATTTTATTGATTTAATTCGACTAATTTGGGGATCTAGGGTTTATACCGAATTTCTTTTTCTTTTTTTTTTTAGATCTGAAACCACAATATGTCGGCGGTGAAGGAGACCGAGAATGAGGTTTTGGTTTCGGCGGGGAAGACAAATTTTTTTTTCAGATCTGGTTCTGGTTCCTTCGAACTGATCAATTGTGGAGGCGAATTTGTAGACTCTTAACGAGGCGGTGAAGACTTCAAGTCGTCGTTCTTGACGAGGCAGAGAATTTAGCCCGACGGTGAAGACTTCGAGTCCGTCGTTATTGACGAGGCAGAGAATTTAGGCTGGCGGTGAAGACTTCGAGTTCTTCGTTCCGTCCCTCTCTGGTTCTGGTTATGGCTCCTTCAATTTTGCCACCTGTGAAGATTTTGATTTGAGAACGAGTTCTCTCTCTGGTTCCGATTCTGGCACCTTCAATTTTGCAGACGAATTTGTAGACTTTAGCGGGGTAGAGATATGCCGCCCGTGTGGAATTTGAGTTCTCTCTTTGGTTTGGTTGACAAGAAGGAGGAGGAGGCAAGTAATGGGAGAAGGGTAAAAGAAAAGGGTATTTTGGGGTTTTTTAAATTTTTTAACGGGGCAAGTGACGGAAGGTGGCTTTGGGCTAACGGAGGGTGTTTTACGGGTGGTTCAAAATAAATAGTTATATTCGGGGTGGTTTAGCGGAATATGGCCTATTTTACGGGTGGTTTTAGGTTCCGGACTCAAAAAACTAATCTAATAGACATTTATTCTTCCTGAGTTTTAACCTCTTAAGTTGGAGCAGCAATAATGCTTCTACTACTAAATCAGAAATCCTAACACCTCTACATTGGCAGCTACCAAATAAGAACTATGTTAGCAACAACAACAAAAACTGAGAAACATTGTATAGAAAAGTTGAGATCCAATTTCCCAAAAAATAATTTTTCCATACCTCAAATATTAACTCCTCTATTTGAGAGAAGTACATGTTAGCTGCCATCATTTTGGCTAATAAGTAAACACATGTACTAACTTCAGGGGTTACCCTTGGATTTCCTACAGTTTAATCATCAAGATGACATTAACATTTGGGCTTATACAAATAGGTAAGAGTAGTTCTTATGTAGACATCATACCATCACAATCACCACCCATCCAATATGAAAATTGAATGAGAGGGGCGTTGTAGGGAACACATTCATTTATCCCTATGTTCTTTAATGTTGTGTCTACACGGCGCAAGGAATTTGAAACGCCTTTCCAGATAGTTTCATGGAAGTAGCGCATTCCAGCCCTTATTTCATCTTGTGGAGTTGGAGTTCTCCTTATCTCATCAGTTCTGAATGCAACTTGGATCTAGCACCCAAAAACAAAAAGAGATGAGTAGTATTTGGCTTAGGTTACACCACCAAGTACTACTGCACTGTCATTGATGCCCCCGGACATCGTGACTTTATCAAGAACATGATTACTGGTACTTCACATGTTGACTGTGCTGTCCTTGTTATCGACTCCACCACTGGTGGTTTTGAAGCTGGTATCTCTAAGGATGGTCAGACCCGTGAGCATGCTCTTCTCGCTTTCACCCTTGGTATATATAGTTTTTTCATGTGTTATATTGACCCTGAATCATTATTCTTGGACAACTCCCACAGGTAAACTGCAAAAAAAAAACCTGATTGTCTATACGACGTGACTCGTGGCGTTTTGTTCCAATGACATGAAGCACACCAACAGATACAACCTGTAGTTAGGATAGATATAAGGAATGCCTCAGAGAACATACATATGAAAATTTTGATCCTCGTCTCACCTTCTTCATTTATTCCACTGAAAAATAAACACTATCTCTAGATAATAATATACTATCACTATCAAAAACAACAAACCAGGTTATCATTGAGTAATAAGGCCATACAAAAACAGTGGAAAGAGTTGTCCATGAAGTTGTTTTTTTATCATTCTTGCATGAATCAGTGACTTAAATGATGAAGTGTTATTGGAATGAAGCAGCCTTGTAAATCATTAATATGTGTCCATGGGGTCCAACCCTCTCCTAATTAGTAAAATTTTAATGGGGTATATATAATAAATATGTGCTTTTATATAACAAATACTTGCAGAGAATTTTGGTCAGAGATTTGTGCTACAATTTGGTAACCAAGGCATAACCCACTTTATTATATTTTTTTTTAGAAACTAAGCCCTCAGTTAGGGTTGAATGCTAAGTTTGAAGGACCCTACTCCATGTCCATCGGTTAATTAGCAGTCACTAAATTAGTATGCTGAAGAGAACTCTCTAATCTCAAGGCTTCCAAACATGTATTTACATGTAACCAAATCATCAACACATTTGAAACAACATGCTATTTATGGGCACACGTTAAGAAATTTGAAAACATAGCTTGAGGATAAAACTTACGACTGTCATTCTCTCCACCAGTCCACATTTTATGTTCTGGCATAGTCGTATGCATTCATCCTAGTGGTACAGTAATCATCAATAAAGCACACATATATGCAATATAAATAACCACTAACCATATTTATAAAACAAGAGATGATCATGCATTTCAAATAAATTGCATGTCTAGCATTGCACCAAGATATACTTTATGAATAAGAGCAAGATTGACATTCAACCAATTAGTATTAATAAATTAAACCAAATTTCATGATTTACAATATGCAATCAGTATAGAGAACAAATCAAAGTTATCAGTTCCCCTCACGCAAAAGAGAAAGCGATTAGAAAGAGAAGATATCTGCACATTTTGAAGTACACATATCTAATCAGGCAGTATGGGGAAAAAAACTTATAATAAGCACACATAGAGCTTGATTGAAATTGAATTACCTTAGACAAATCTTGATTTGAAATTGCATCAATCCTGACATCCTCTATCTTGTCCAGATTCAATTTTTTTAGTATGAAATGTGCAGTCTTATCTCCAATTTTATATGGCTCGGGTGCCTTGCCAGTACCTAAAAAAACAAATTGACAACTTCAGTTTAGCAAAATATGTGCCTAGCTATGAACAAGAACAATCATGAACAACTGAACTTTGCACATACCAACAACCTGAACCAACCGGCACATTTCTTGCTTAAGATCATTATCAGCTATTCGAATCCGTCAATAGAGCCAACTACTTTATCATGGAATTTTGCAACATCTTCCAGAAGGTTCTCCATAAAATTCCTCCTCAAATATATCAAACTCATGTTGTGAATATTTATAGCAGCGTAATTATCCAGTTTAATGTGCTTCTCTCTCTCATCAACCTTCTTTCGTGTCTGTCTCTTGCTCTCTCTTGCAACAATATGTGAGTATTCACTGCATTCTTCAAGCTTCATCTCACTAACAGAAGAATCAATAGCTGCAGCATGAACCACACTGCTTGCACAAAGACCATCTTTGAAGTGATACTTGAGCAGCTTTAGCATTTCAAAATGACCTAATCGTGCTTTACCAAACTTAGAACAATTGCATTTAGATTAAGCAGAAACACAAGAACCTGATGGATAAACTTGCAATAAGTACATTAACTAAACAAGCAATAAATCACATCAACAAATCTCAAGGAAAAGTGGAAAACAAATGCAATGCAATGTTATCAGAGATGAAAAGCACATCACCACATCTGCCCGAGCTACTGGTTTTCAAGGTCTAGAGATGAAAAGCAAACAGTAACTCCTCGTATAATATATATATTTTTTTGCCATCTTAAGAGAATGTTCATAGTAGTGTCATATTTGAGAATTATGCAGGACATCAATACGGGCAGGTCCCATAATTTTTTTTTCATGCATAAGAATGTTATGTGCCTGCAGGAACCAAATATTCCAGTTAAATTATCCCAGAGTCCAGACATGCTATGCATTATTTCTTATGTTCTTCTTTTACATATTTTTGTGTAAATATCCTCATACAAAACAATGGTGAACACCTATGACAACACTCAGCACTCCAAATGCAATAGAATTTCACACACATGTTAACGGTTAAGAAGTGCAGCTACTCACATAAAATAGTAGAAACAGGTAATTAGAGGCTGGGAGAGGTACGACAGAGTGTACCCTGAGAAAGCGACCGACAACTCCGAGACGAGGTGCTAAGGCATGATGTCATCGTTGCCAGTGAAAACACACTGTGGAGTGGCAACATAGACTGAACACCTCCAAGTTCGACGAAGTTCTGTTTCCAACAACAACCATTGTTCAAATGTTCAACATCAATTATATCAGTTAATTAAATATATTTCAATAAGCTCAACTAAAAACCCAAAAATTGAACAAAAGAACAAGGGAATGAGACCTGGAGAGACCAAAACGGCTAAGAGGAGGCGAGAGAGGCTTAGTAGATGGGGGAAAACCGGAAACTCTTGGAGGTGAGGGTGGTTTAGAAGCTGATCTGGCTGCAGATCTGAGAGCTGATGCTGTTGTTCTACTGAAGAACCTGCTACAGGTGGATGCCATAGGAACAAACTACAAGTTCAATGCTTTGACATAGCTTGACCAAGCACTGAAAACAATACATTATAAAATCTCAAATGATGATATTGAACTAAATACTCAATATTCATAAAATGAACTACCCTTTGAGATTAGCTGGAGCATATTGAAGGGATTGTGATTTGTGAATGACAAATGAATCAGATTGTATCAAATGAAATTAAGATTGAATCTCACTCTTGGTGTAGGTTTCTGTCAACAAGAGTATAGATTATCCCACCGGCGGCCGAGATTTATCAGCCAAGCCTCATCTACAGTAAAAAATGAGAATGAATAAGAAAATTTACACAATAGAATAGTCAAAAGCAAAACGATATATCTTCCAACCTTATAGTCTTTCTTATGGACATCAAAGCCTAGTGGTTTAGCAGCTTCTTCAATCTTCATAAGTATTTCACTGGGAGGGCATTTAGATGTGAATCTCATTTATTTCTTAAAACCCTGCAGTGTAAAATATAGTTCAGCCTAATCTGAACAGAAATCACAACTCATTGCACTAATAAAGGTGGCACACATATCTCAAATCTAAACTAAAACTTCCCACCAAATAACCTAAACTGTACAGTCCCTAAAACAAGAGAACTAATGTATTTCAAATGATGTAGCACTTCCTTGGGAGGGCATTCAATTCCTTGTGAAAACCAGTAGAATAATCAACAACAGACCCAAACCCTTTATCAACAAAGACACAAATCCAGTAAAGACTTGTCTACATAAGAATAGTTCAGAAATAAAGGAAACCCAGTAAAGTCCCAAACTCTTCATCAACACAGACACAAAACTATTGTACAATTTTTTTTTTGTCTGAGCCAAAAATCTCTTCAGCCTTTCGTAAAGAATCATGTGCAGATTTATACAACACAGGTCAGTATAATCCAATGTAACAAGAATTGTGTTCAAGAGAAAAAAGAGATGGTAGAAATAAAATATCAACAATGCCAAAGCTTAACCAAGAGTATAGCAATATACAACCTTACGAAGAGCAACCCCTCCCTCAATCACAGAAGAAGCATCGGTCAATCAAGACATAGAGCACAAAAGAGCAAGCAGTTATTGAAGAAACAATTATGAAATTCAGCTGTGAGCCGTCATTCTCCAAATTTTATGGATAATTGGTGAGGGTGAAAATTTTATGCGGATTCAAATGGAATCAAAGTGCTATATATATGTTATCATATAGAGAGATGAAATATGTTACATTCTTAGGAGAAAATCAACATAAAACACAAAGGATTTATTAAGGAAACTATTATGAATATTATTAAATTCAGCTGTAACCAATAATTATCCAAGCTTATTGGATCATTGGTGAAAGTGGAAGTTTTATACAGACTCAAATAGAATCAAAACACAGATGATCTGAAAATAATTCTTAACAGAAAGAATATTATCCATATTTCATAGATAATTGGTGAAAGTAAGTGGAAGAACCAATTATGAATCATTCTTAGCAGAGAGAATAACATAAAACACATAAGATCACGAAATAATTGAAGAACTAATTATGATATTCAGCTATATTCCAATATTCTCCATATTTCATAGAAAATTGGTGAAAGCAAGTGGAAGTTTTATATAGACTCAAATTTGATCTATAGACTTTTGTAAAGATGTTACCTCATATGCTTTAACCAAAGTGAGAGCTATACCAGGAGCCCCATGACACCAATGAACAAGCACATCAAAGCAAGGCCATTGTTCTTTCCAACATCATCCTCTGAAAATATGAAATTGCTCGACATTAAGTCCCACAGCTCCACAGTTCCTTCATCATGCAACGTGACAGACTTCAAACCAGCAAGTATAAGGCTTTTTGCTGCAAGGAAAAATGTATCAGATGAACTTATCAGCCAATAACAAAATTCAATAGTGAATCAGCATATTCACGTATCCATCCATGTTCATTCATGTATATCCTTAGCAATTGTTTTAAAAATCACCTCATCACATCACAGCCTAACTTTGGTCAATGGTAAAAAGTGAATCAAACAAAGTGATCCTTTTGAGGAGCCAAAATTACAGACTGATTTGTGCTTTTGTTATTAATAGTCTTAACCAAAAGACAACATGAATGATATAGATACAAATTTCAAAAAATAAGGATAGCATTAAGCTGGATAGCCTAAAGAAAAATCCGCTATAGTTGCATACTTGTATTCTTAAACCAATGGATCACTCTAACAAAGCTATATTTGCTCTTCGATTTATTTCTCTTGAGTCGGTCATTCCGTCCTACTTCTCCGACACCCTCTTGTGCCTACTACCCTACCTGCTGCATAATATGATAAAACGATCCACGACATCAATTCAAAGCATTACCGAGGCCACGATACAGATTCAATCTCATCTCTAGATGCTTTATACAGATCAAGCCTTTTTGCACATTGTAGCCTCCTCTCCATTACTGTGGATCCTCATCCAGCATCTCACCCAAATGTTTTCCCTGCAACCACAAAACTGTCGTTAATAACTTCTCAACACGTACCCAAGGAAACGAAGCAAAGAAACATTTGGTCATGTTTTGATTATTAAAAGTTACCTCTCTCTTGTATGTAAAAGATTGAGCAACGATTGTTTAGCCCCACGGACTTGGCAATGAACCACTCCCTTGGGAATGGTATGATTCAGGCCTTCAGAAACCATATTCACATAAGAGGTCACGCTCAACGCTATCCTCCTGAAGTGTGAGACTGCGTATCGATCCACGATTGGAGATGGAGCAGCGGTTTTTCCTGATTGCTGGATACCTGGTGGTTGCTCGATTTCTTGTGGAAGTTTTCTGAAGAACTAAAATGTTAGGTAATGAAGCCATATGCAGCCAATCCGCCCAATCCTCCCCTGCAAATTGAGAAAAAAAAATTTGAATCCCTAAACTTGAAATGGCGATTGAAGAAGACGATTTCCTCCTCTCCGCCTTGTCGTCACACACCACCACTATCAATTCCACCAATCACCCTCCACCGAAGGGAATGTTGATTTACCTCTAGATTGTTATCATCGGTCACCACCAACGATGGCTCTCGTCTACGTCCCTCACCGGTCACTGCCAGCAAAGACTAAGGTAACGCACCAACAGCGAAGCCGTCCAAATTCGCCGAAATACAACAAGGTCGAAGAAAAACCTAAATCGAGGCAAATCGCAGGAAAGGAAGTAGTTCCAAAGGAAAGAAAGTAGAAGAACGAAAGCAGAAGGATCAGAAGCAGAGGCGCAAAGGTGCAGAAGAAGACGGGAGGGGAAAATCGACGACAACCGAACCCATCGGAAGACCAATACAATCAACGACCACAAACGCTTGCCCCTTTAAGCGCCCCTAATGAACGGCAAAATACAGTGTAAAGGGGCGTTTTATAACAAAGGCAATCGAACGGGCCACATGATCGGAAATAGCCAAGAACGGCCCAAAACGAAACACTATTCACAAAACGCACTTGAATCACTTATTGTATTGTTGATATATGTACATGTTTATGTACAATTCTCACAAGAAGAATACCGAGAGGAAGGGAGGGAGGGGGGGAGGGAATTAGTCAGTGTTGGGTTCGTTCGTCGGGTCGGATTTTGGAGTGCATGCATTATTTGGTAAGTTTTAATTAGTTAATAGTTTGTTTAGATTTTACTAATTTTTCCAGATATGGTTTTACAATTGATTGGATTTAAAAATCAGTCGATTTATAGTTCTCAGAGGGTATTTTTGATATCGGATTTATAATCGGTAAAAGATTTCAGAGTAATTTTAGGGTATTGTTTTGTAATGATATTAGGGAGACCTTTGATCCAGTTTTTCAGAAAGGTTTGAACTAGAAAAATGTTCTTTTATATATCTAGTATATTCATGTCAAGTTTTAAAGGATTTGGAATTATACACAAAAAGTTATAAAACATCTTGGGTTTTCGTTGATTTTAGGGTTAGAGTTTGTAAGAGTTAAAAGGCTATTATTATTCATTGGGGTTTATATATGCATATAGGAGTGTGAGTCCTAGGTTGTGATCAGAGACGAAGGGCAAAGACAGGCTATCTGCCTTAGACGGAGTTTCGCGTTGTATGATAATTAGTGGTTTTTGGGCGTTGGAAATTCGTCCTCAAGGTAAGTCGTTTATGACTTGCTCAGTTGCTGTTCAATACTTGTTAGACTTCATGTGGTGCTTGTAGGATTGGTTTTGGGGAACTAGTCCCTAGATGATTATTTTATGAAAAAGGTTTATTTGTGTATGATATGTGTGAAAAGAATTTCATTGGGCTTTCATTTAATGTGAAGCTTTCGAATATTTTCTCTATGATGGTACCGTGCTCGGTATGCCCAAGTGTGTAGTCCTCTGGGTTGAAGTGACGGCTACATATGGTTATGTGACAAAGAATCGTGCCCCTTCAAAAGAAAAATTATATGTGTTTTGGGCAAGTGCTCCCGAGGAGGCTTGACCCGGGGTTAGAAGGATGGAAATTGTGAAGGGTGGGAGGTCACGCCTCGGCACCTGGGACGTAGGGTTGATAAGCGCCATGGAATGGAACGGTGGAAGAATGGTTGTATTGTTTTGCTTGAACTTGTATGTGTGAATGTGTATGGAAGTTTGATATGTGGTTTGTGTTTATGATCTATGTTTATGATCTATGGGAAGTGAAGTATGAATTTAGAACTGATATGTGTTGTAATCATGCGAACCTTGTTTGTGTATATGTAGACACTTGATTGGTTTTTAAACGTCTTACTAGTATCGTATGGATTCTAGCTTGTATTAGAAGGGTAGCTGACCCTTCGGGGACTTGTTTTTTTTTTGTTTCAGGTAAAGACAAGGGACCCATGATGGAACCTCGGCTGAATGATGGAACAGGTCGTTGAAGGTCGTGTCATTAGGATGGGTTTAGTTGGGAGAAATGGTGGTTACTTTTTGGTATCTTTTATATAATGTGTGGTTTTGATAAAGAAAGGGTAGTGGTATGTTAATGAAATGTTTCCAGGAAGTGTTGTAAATTATGTTGTTTTGGGTTTCATGCATGTTTTCTATACTTGGGTTTTATAAATATCGGTTGGATGTTTTATTTATGTTTTCTCCTCGTGCCCGAGTTGCAAGATCCAAGTGAACTCGTTGTCAAACTAGCCTAAGTAGTACCTAGTGAGGTCTACTGCCGAGTAGTGCCCGGTGTAAAGACAGGGTGTTACAAATTGGTATCAGAGCGAGGTTGACAACAAGGGCACATGGAACTGAACAACGAGTGTACTCGAGGTCCAACCTAAAACTAAAACCGGCCGGTTATTTCAAATTATTTCAATGGGGTAGTCATATTGCATTTAAAGGGTAGATGACACGCCTTGACTCTGTCGTCATCAGCCGAAGGACCTCATGTAGACTAGTAAGTTATATTGTTAACTTCAGTTAAAGATAGTTTAAATAGTAAAACATCCGTTTACAGATGGCTCCATAAACTAGAGCTGGAGCAACCAAAGCAGGAAGGAAAGGTGGTGGTAGAGGACGTGGTAGGGGCCGTGTTGGAAACAGAGAAGAGGCTCCTGCCGTGGGAGAGCCACACCCTCCTCAAGAGGAGGTTGTTGAGAATGTTGGACCTGCAGTGAATGACCATCAAAGGGGAAATGTTTCGGTTGCTGGAAATGGGCTCCCTGCTAATGGAGTCAATGGTAGGGCAGATGGGGAAGTACGTGGGCCAGCTCAGGTGCCACCAGTTGAGTTACCACCAGAGACGACTGCTGTTATCCGAGCTAGACTTGCCGAGCTATTACAAAATCTGGTAGGTACTGGATTTTTGCCTAATCATAATGCAACCAATTCTGGCTATCAAGAGACTGAGGTTAGGGCACCAAGACCAGTTTTTGCACAACCGGTTCAGTCAGGGAGACCACCACGTATTCTAAGGCCAGTAGTGGCTGAGCAAGGAAGGGGATATCACGAGCCTCTTCCTGATAAGTGGCTTGTAGAATTCAGGAAGACTGGGGTACCGAACTTTAATGAGGATCAGGAAGCTGATGTTGAGCAGTGGTTGAGGAAAGTGGCATTTGCTCTTGACTCTATCCAGGCACCGGAGGAAAGAAAGATGTCTCTAGTTCATAGTTTGTTACAGGAGGATGCATTTGATTGGTGGGAGTTGAGTCGTGATCATCAGGTAAATGTTACTTTTGAGGAATTTCAAGAGAGGATTCGAGATAACTATTGTCCTGAGGTCGTGAGAGTGGCTCGTGAGACTGCTTTTCGGGATGCTCGGCCCGAGAACATTACCGTAGGTGAGACTATCCAAAAGTTTCAACGAGGTTTGGCAGCGGTGCCCAATGCCGCTCCTACAGAGAATCTGCGGATTGCAACCTTTCTTAAGCGGTTGCAACCCCAATTGCGTGCATACGTATCTGGACTTCGACTCAAGACTTTGAAGGAGGTTCAAGATTCTGCTTTAGCTTATTCTATGTCCATCTTGGGGCCGGAACAATTGAATGTACAAGTTAGTAGAAATAAGAAGCAGAGGTTGTTTGCTCCATCAGACTTTAGGAGAGATAATCGTTCGGGTGTGTCTCAACAAAACTGATCTGGATTTCAGTCACAAGGTCGTCAAGACCAACCTCAACAAAGTCAGTTTACTGGAGGGTTGAGGGATTGCTTCAACTGTGGAGACACTAGTCACATGAGGAATCAATGTCGGAAACGAGTTCGTAATTGTTTCAAATGTGGGAAGCCAGGCCACTTACAAAAATATTGTAAGGTTGGAACACCCTCACAGGGATCTTCGCCGGGGTCTGTGAACCAAGGGATTCGTCGTCAGTTCCAACAGACTCAACATGCACCAAGCCAGAGTAGAGGCCGTGGTGCGGGAGCTAGCACTACCGGGGGCAACCAGCCTCGGGTATTTGAGATGAGAAGGCCTGATGCCTTGAATGCTCCGACTGCCACAAGTACGATTTGGATTAAGTCTAAACCTATGCATATCTTGTTTGATACGGGTGCTACGCACTCTTTTGTGTCCTCTGCGTGCGTTGATAGACTAGGGTTGACTTGCTCGGAGGGTACATCCTTTATGGTGGGATTGCCCGATGGTAGTAAGGTGAGAGGAAATAGAGAAATACTTCATTGTCCTATTAGGATTGAGGGTAGGGATTGGTTTGCAGACTTTATTGTGATACAGTTGTCGCCTAGTGATGATGTTATTTTGGGGATGGATTGGATGAGACGTTATAAAGCAGTATTAGATGCACATAGGGGTACAGGTATTGTGACTGCAGATGATGGGACAATACATGTATGTCAAGATCCAAAGCAGGAGGGTCCAGGATCAGTGATCAGTATGGTGAAAGCCGCTAAGTTGCTTAATGATGGGTGTATGGGTTATTGGTGTTATGTTCTAGAAGGAGACAAGAAAGGACCGTGTATTCAAGATATACCAATAGTTTGTGAGTTTGAAGACGTTTTTCCAGATGAACTTCTAGGACTGCCTCCTCAACGAGAGGTGGATTTTAATATTGAATTAGATCCAGGAACAAGACCAATCTCAAAAGCCCCGTACCATATGGCTCCAATGGAGATGCAAGAGCTGAAGGCTCAGTTGGAGGAGTTACTAGAGAAGGGATATATACGTCCAAGTGCATCACCATGGGGAGCTCCAGTTTTGTTTGTAAGAAAGAAAGATGGTTCCCTACGTTTATGTATTGATTACCGGGAGGTAAACCGAGTTACTATTAAGAATAAGTACCCTTTGCCTCGTATTGATGACTTGTTAGACCAATTGCAAGGAGCTATTGTATTCTCAAAGGTGGACCTCAGATCGGGCTATCATCAATTGAGGATTCGGGAAGGGGATATTCCCAAGACGGCTTTCCGAACAAGGTATGTGCACTATGAGTTTGTAGTAATGCCGTTCGGATTGACTAATGCACATGCGGTGTTCATGGAGTTAATGAACCGGGTGTTTATAGACTATTTGGATAAATTTGTGGTTGTCTTTATTGATGATATATTGATTTATTCTCAAACCACTGAGGAGCATGCAAAGCATCTTAGATTAGTTTTGGAAGTGCTAAGACACCACCGACTGTTTGCTAAATTGTCCAAATGTGAGTTCTGGCTACCAGAAGTTACTTTCCTAGGTCATGTTGTATCCGCTAAGGAAGTCATGGTAGACCCCTTAAAGATTGAAGCTTTGAAGGCTTGGGAACCCCTGAGAATGTGAAGGAGGTACGGAGTTTCTTAGGATTGGCAGGGTACTACAGGAGGTTTGTGGATGGGTTTTCGCAAATAGCTCAACCACTTACCAACTTGCTGAAAAAGACCACTCGTTTTGACTGGAATGATGCTTGTCAAAGGGGCTTCGATGAGTTGAAGGAGAAGTTGACTTCGGCTCCAACACTTGCTTTTCCTCAAGGGAATGAAGGCTTTGTGATTTATAGTGATGCCTCAAAGGTAGGCTTAAGTTGTGTATTAATGCAGAATGACAGGGTGATGGCATATGCTTCTAGGCAGTTGAAACCAAACGAGTTGAATTATCCAACCCATGATTTAGAGCTGGCAGCAATGATTCATGCTCTAAAGTTATGGAGTCATTACTTGTATGGAAGTACATGTAAAGTGATGACAGACCATAAAATCCTTAAGTACATTTTTACTCAGAGAGAATTAAACATGAGACAACGGAGATGGCTTGAATTACTGAAGGATTATGACTTAGAGATCTTGTATCATCCCGGAAAGGCGAATGTTGTTGTTGATGCTCTTAGCAGAAAAACGCCGCAAGAGCATATGTTGAGTCACTTGACTGCCCAATCAGAGTTACAAAGAGAACTGATACGGTATGAGATTGAGGTACAGATTCAGATTGAGGTACAGATTCAGCGCTATCAAGGTAGACTAGGCCTTATAGATTGTCAACCAACCTTAATTGAGGAAATACGACTTAAGCAGGAGACTTGTTTGATGATTCAAGAGTTGAGGCAGAAAGTGAGCCGTGGAGAGGCATCTACTTTTGAAGAACATTTTAATGGTACTTTGAGATTGAATGGTCGATTATGTGTACCTCGAGATGAGGAGTTGAGACAAAAGATATTACAAGAGGCTCACGCTACTCCTTATTCAATCCACCCGGGAGCTAGTAAGATGTACAAGGACTTGAAGCAATATTACTGGTGGGATGGAATGAAGCCTGATGTAGCGAAATTTGTAGCAAAGTGTCAGGTGTGCCAACAAGTAAAAATAGAGCACCAAAGACCAGGTGGAATGCTTGAACCACTTCCAGTTCCAGAATGGAAGTGGGAGGACATTTCCATGGATTTTGTTACCGGACTATTGATTAGTAGAGGACATGATACAATATGGGTTGTCGTGGACAGACTGACTAAGACTGCTCGTTTTTTGCCCATTAGAGAGACTTGGCTAGTGAGTCAACTAGTAGAGGTGTTCATAAAACAAATAGTGAGATTACATGGAGTGCCCAAAACGATTGCTTCTGATCGTGATGGGAGGTTTACCTCCAATTTTTGGCAAAAAGTGCATAAAGCTTTAGGCACCAAGCTACATTTCACGACTGCTTATCACCCGCAGTCAGATGGCCAATCGGAGAGGACAATTCAAACACTAGAAGATATGTTGAGATTATGTGTGTTGAATTGGGGAGGAAACTGGTCTGATCACTTGGAATTAGTTGAGTTTGCATACAATAATAGTTGGCACTCTTCGATTCAGATGGCACCATATGAGGATTTATATGGGAGGAAATGTAGGACACCTCTATGTTGGGATGATCCATCAGATGTTGTAGATGGAATGCCTCAGATGATTCAGAAAACATTTGAAAAGGTGACATTGATTCGAGAACGTATGTTGACAGCACAGAGTCGTCAGAAATCTTATGCAGATAAGAGGCGACGACCATTGGAATTCGAGGTAGGAGCACATGTTTGGGTAAGAGTATCGCCGACTCGTAGGTTTAGAAGATTTGGAGTGAAAGGAAAGTTGAGTCCTCGGTACATCGGGCCATTTGAAATTCTCGAAAGGGTAGGCGAGGTAGCCTACAAGTTGGCACTACCACCAAATTTAGAGGGAGTTCATTCTGTTTTTCATGTGTCGCAGTTGAGGTAGTATGTACCTGATCCTAGTCATAGGCTTAACTATGAAGAGTTAGAAATTGAGCCAGATCTACTTTCCAAGAACAACCAATAGCAATCTTAGGTAGACGGTTGAAAAAGCTGCGAAATAAAGAGATACTACTCGTGTTGATTCAGTGGTCCCGACGAGGAGTTGAAGAGGCAACTTGGGAGACCGAAACGAGAATAAGTGAGAGCTATTCTGAGTTGTACCCGGTTTTAGTTGAGGTGTTTGAGAATAAGAGTTAGCGGTGATCAAAGGTTATAGTTATGGGTAGTTGTAACTATTTGTGTACTTTGTTCGACTTTACCTTGTGTGTTTGACTTGTTTGATGGTTGCTTGTAGTGTTGTGATGATGTGAATTACGTGTTATTGACTTGTGTGAAAAACTAAGCAACGTAATGAGTTCGTTTCGTATACCTCGGGAAGTTTCGAGGCGAAACTTTCTTTAAGAGGGTAGAATGTAATATTCGGGAATATTTTAATATTTTATTTTGAATTTTAGAAAATTATATTAAAAAAAAAGTTTTTAACTTAAAAGTAATTAATAATTATTTCAGGGTAAAGTTTGTAGTAAAGGAGATTTGAGGATAGAAACCGTAAATTTTTATAAAGATAAACCGACTTTCTCATTTACATATATATATATATATATGTATGTACATATTTATGTACAATTCTCACAAGAAGAACACCGAGAGGAAGGAAGGGGGAGAGAGAGAGAGAGGGGGGGGGGGAGGAGGGAATTAGTCAGTGTTGGATTCGTTCGTCGGGTTGGATTTTGGAGTGCATGCATTATTTGGTAAGTTTTAATTAGTTAATAGTTTGTTTAGATTTTAATAATTTTTCCAGATATGGATTTACAATTGATTGGATTTAAAAATCAGTCGATTTATAGTTCTCAGAGGGTATTTTTTATCGGATTTATAATCGGTAAAAGATTTCAGAGTAATTTTAGGGTATTGTTTTGTAATGATATTAGGGAGACCTTTGATCCAGTTTTTCAGAAAGGTTTGAACTAGAAAAATGTTCTTTTATATATCTAGTATATTCATGTCAAGTTTTAAAGGATTTGGAATTATACACAAGAAGTTATAAAACATCCTGGGTTTTCGTTGATTTTAGGGTTAAAGTTTGTAAGAGTTAAAAGGCTATTATTATTCATTGGGGTTTATATATGCATATAGGAGCGTGAGTCCTAGGTTGTGATCAGAGACGAAGGGCAAAGACAGGCTATCTGCCTTAGACGGGGTTTCGCGTTGTATGATAATTAGTGGTTTCTGGGCGTTGGAAATTCGTCCTCAAGGTAAGTCGTTTACGACTTGCTCAGTTGATGTTCAATACTTGTTAGACTTCATGTGGTGCTTGTAGGATTGGTTTTTGGGAACTAGTCCCTAGATGACCATTTTATGAAAAAGGTTTACTTGTGTATGATATGTGTGAAAATAATTTCATTGGGCTTTCATTGAATGTGAAGCTTTCGAATATTTTCTCTATGTTGGTACCGTTCTCGACATGCCCATGTGCGTAGTCCTCTGGGTTGAAGTGACGGCTACGTATGGTTATGTGACAGAGAATCGTGCCCCTTCAAAAGAAAAATTATATGTGTTTTGGGCAAGTGCTCCCGAGGAGGCTTGACCCGGGGTTAGAAGGATGGAAATTGTGAAGGGTGGGAGGTCGCGCCTCGGCACCTGGGACGTAGGGTTGATAAGCGCCATGGAATGGAACGGTGGAAGAATGGTTGTATTGTTTTGCTTGAACTTGTATGTGTGAATGTGTATGGAAGTTTGATATGTGGTTTGTGTTTATGATCTATGTTTATGATTTATGGGAAGTGAAATATGAATTTAGAACTAATATGTGTTGTAATCATGCGAACCTTGTTTGTGTATATGTAGGAACTTGATTGGTTTTTAAACGTCTTACTAGTATCGCATGGATTCTAGCTTGTATTAGAAGGGTAGCTGACCCTTCGAGGACTTGTTTTTTTTTTTTTTAGGTAAAGACAAGGGACCCATGATGGAACCTCGGCTGAATGATGGAACAGGTCGTTGAAGGCCGTGTCATTAGGATGGGTTCAGTTGGGAGAAATGGTGGTTACTTTTTGGTATCTTTTATATAATGTGTGGTTTTGATAAAGAAAGGGTAGTGGTATGTTAATGAAATGTTTCCAGGAAGTGTTGTAAATTATGTTGTTTTGGGTTTCATGCATGTTTTCTATACTTGGGTTTTATAAATATCGGTTGGATGTTTTATTCATGTTTTCTCGTCGTGCCCGAGTTGCAAGATCCAAGTGAACTCGTTGTCAAACTAGCCTAAGTAGTACCTAGTGAGATCTACTACCGAGTAGCGCCCGATGTAAAAATAGGGTGTTACATTAATTACGTATAGTATATTACTTATGCAATGAAGTTTTTATTTCATTTATATTCTTCTAACTTGCCACTTGACTTCTTTCAATTAAAAGTATAATATCAATGTACTCAAATATATATAGTCTAACAACTTATAATTAGGTGTGAAATTCATTAGTTTATATCAATTCCTTAATATCAATTCCTTAATTTAATTTGTACTGTTCTTTTCTAACTATATACTACCTTGCTATAACTCTATAAGCATACGTATCAATGCTTGTGTCACTAAGCTTAAACATGATTTAATAAACATGCCTGATTACATTTCACAAAATATAAGCATACGTATCATTTGTTGACCAAGCCATTGTCATTACTAAGTTATTATCAAGATTGTTGGAACGGCAAAAACCATAAAATAACATCAGATTTTAATTTATCGATACATTCATGTACGGATCCGAGCA
Organism: Fallopia convolvulus; assembly: GCA_964016875.1. Taxonomy (NCBI): domain Eukaryota; kingdom Viridiplantae; phylum Streptophyta; class Magnoliopsida; order Caryophyllales; family Polygonaceae; genus Fallopia; species Fallopia convolvulus. The sequence goes on from OZ024724.1 coordinate 16,519,341, forward strand.
TCGTTCTTGGGTACACTAATCTCGATTTTTGTCTCAGCATCCGTCTTGATGTCTCGTAGAGGCGTCCGAGACAGAGGGCAAGACGGTAATTGCGTCCTTGATTTCGTTCTTTAGGCCTCAATCCGCTTGAAGCTTGAGCTTGTGAGCCGAACCCGTTGAGGATCTTAATTCTGTTGGTAGATTCAAATTAAGAGCCAAGTATTTGATTGTTTAGTGAAATGAACTCAAGGACAAATTAATGGTGGATTGTTCTATACATGCCCTAAGTCTTAAAATTTTAAGGGAAATTTTTTTTAGTGTCGTTGTAGTCTTGACATTTCCTTTTGCTACAAAAAAAAAACTTATTCCTAATGGTGCCCCTTTACTTTGTAAAATCATATTCCCGTAGCCTAAAGTCCAATACACTTTCCACCCATTTTTTTTTATTATTTCCGTTTAAAAATAAAAAAGAAAAAAATTCAAAAAAGAAAAATCAAAACAAAAGCTAAGGGTTGGGGCCAGCGAGCTCCTGCACGAGCGGCGGGATTTAAAAACTAACTAGTTGAATCCCCGTGATACTCACAGAATAATTTTACTAAAGATTATACAATATTATGATATTAATATAAATTTTAAAACACTTGTATATAATATCCTAATAAAATTATGTAATTTATAAAAAAATGTTGTACATAATTACTTTATTCAAAAATCTTAATATCCTAATAAAAATCTTAATATCCTAATAAAAATCTTGTATATAATATCCTAATATATGCCACGTAATTACTTTATTCAAAAATGCCACGTGGCGCAATTTTTTCAACAGACTTGGTTTCTGTTTGATAATGTACTAGTTGTCCCCGTCGTGCCCTGCACGACTATGACTCGATATATTTCAAATATACTATAAAAAAGATATTTATCAATAAATATATAATATAAAATTTAATGTGAGTAATTTATTGCCCGTAATATGTATAAAAATGATTTTTGAAATCAAATCAAATCAAATAAATATAGATTATTAAGTTTAAAATTGAAAATAAACATAGATTATTAACATAAAATAATCTACATTGCTCATTTTTATTGACAATATTTGATAAATATGTTTATTTAAAAGAAGGAGATAAAATATGAAGAAAATAAATCAAAGATATTATCTCCTACCAAAAATTAAGATATTATCTAAATTTGGGAAATAAAAATAAATTTTAATTAAGTGGAAAAAAATTTTCATGTGGAATATGAAGTGGAAAGAATAATTAATGTATATATTAGATATGCTAGAAACTTCCAAAATTACAATTTGGATTCTTTCTAAAATATTGAATCATATTATAAGATTTGTTTCCAAAACTATTAATTTATTTGTATAATTTATATGAATTATTGAGGAGATGACACGTGTCAAAATCTGATGTGGCGCATTTTAGGAATGACATGTGGCAAAAGATGATGTGGCGCAATGTGGTGGCTCACGATGCCCTTTTATGGGATTCAACTACGAGCAGCGGCGATCGAGCTCCTGCAATTCAAGCACGAGCGGTGAGGAGGGGTCCGACAACGAGGGACGGCCACGACGTGGTTGGGAGCCAGAGACGACGAGGATTCACGGGTGGTTGTCGGACGACGATGATTCGCATGTGGTCGACGAGACTTCTCGAGAGGAGACGATGAGGCTTTAAACTCCAATCAATTTTTTCTTTAATTTGTGAGTTATAATTTTACTTTTGAGTTCCAATTTTAAGTTTCAATCTGATTCATTAGTAATTTGCGTTGAAATTAGGGTTTTAATATGGGGAAAAATTTACAGGAAAGGTTTAAATGCCATCAAGCCTAATTGATTATACTTTTTGCCTATTTTGTGGAATTGCCTAATTTGTTGTCTTGGAGAAGATGTGTTGTTGAAAGATTGTGGTCAAATCTTGATTAAGGTTATGTGTTAAAAGAATGAATTCTACTTCTGTTAGCCATCTTCGTAAAATTGTTTCATGAAAGTGTTAAGTGTTTATAACAAAATCCGGTATTCTTCTTGGAGTGTTTTTTATTTAGAAATTAGTTTTTTTTTTCTTTTGAAACGGAAATGATAGAAAGAATGGATGGAAATTGATTTTATTGCACTTTAGGCTACGAGAGTCTGATTTTTATAAAGTAGAGGGGTCACAATAAAAATAAGTTTTTTTTAACACCAAAAAAAGATGTCAAAAACAGAGGCATCAAAAGAAATTTACTAAATTTTAATTTCTAACATTTTTCTGGCAGGGTATCATCAATCTCAATCACCATCAACGGTCACAAGACATCCAAGAGCATGCGAAAATAAAATCCCAGTCACAAACTCAATTCTTTCCGTTATGAGTACCTGAAACCAATATAGAAACAGACTGTTGAACATTTAATTTATCCTCTTGCAAACATCTAGTTCAAGTACTAGACTAACGTGTAAAGTAAGCTTCTATATGATCTCCACCTTTCATCCTTCATTTTACTACTTACATCTTTCCTCTACAGCCTGGGCTTTTGAATTTCATCAAAGCTGGTAGCTGCTTTTGAATCTCATCAAATAAAGGTAGTACCTTTTTCATTGTTTCCTCTTGCACTTGCAATTCTTTGTCTGGGTTTTGCTTCTAATCAAAGATTTTTGTCTTTTTTGTTGAGTTATATTGGTGCTCAGCTTTCAAGCTTCCTTCCTACTTCAAACCTTGTTTCTTTATCACAGGTAAATCCTCCATCTTTTTCTGTTCAAGTGCTGTTTTTTTTTCTGCAATTGATAGATTTTGCATTCTTCTCTAGCTCTCTCCTTGATTTGGTTCTTGAATTAGTTGAATATAGATTGGAATGATGTTGTGAATCCACCTTTTGACCCTCATTATATTTCAAGAACAGATTACACGTTGCTCACAATCTATTTGCAAAAATAGCCTTTTAACCAGAATTATACATAAAAAAAATGTGGCTTCAAAAAACTAGACCCTTTTAACCAAATTTACAGCTGTACCTGCTTCTCATAAATTTCATTGATAAGTGCATGCCTCTTCAATGCAAAGTGCAAATGGTATAAAGCTTGTGCAGCTTTCTTGTGTACCAGGCACTTGAACTAGCATTCCAGAAACAATAGTTAGATCTGATAAAAAAACAAGCTTCTTTATAACAAGCAAGCATATATTTTTCATCTCATTATCCATCTCCCTAGCAATCTCAGTTGTCTAAATCCATCAAACAAATCATCCACCTGTTTTTATTGTACTTCAATCACAAAGGGAGGTTTGATTTTCTCAATTCTGTAATGTTTATTTACTGGTTGTCTTCTGTCTTCACAAACCCAGTTCCAAAGAAGCTTTTTTGAGTTTGGAATTTGCTTCTGCTACAGGTAAAGAAGGGAAAACAACAACAACAAATGGCTAAGAAAGGAAAAACTTCTTCATGGCCCATAAAATTTTTCAGGGTTATTTTGACTACAATGCTTGATAGTGGAGAACTTGTAAGTTTTCCCTACTTCTTTTTATGTGTTATACTGTTATGCTTATCTCCAAAATAGACTTATATAAAAATCAAACAAGAAAAGCCCAGGAGAGGAGGATACTGATGCTAGTTATCTATGTATTAATTCTTTCATTTGTTTCTTGTACATTTTGGTCAGGAACTGCCAACGCCTTTTCTGAAGACACAAGGAAAGAACTTGTGCAAAGATGCTTGTCTCAAAGTACCAACTGGAGAAGAGACAAAAATGGAGCTGAAGATGTCTGAAGGCAGAGCCTGGCTACACAAAGGCTGGCAAGAATTTGTTGACAAGTATTCAATCCAAAGTGGTTATTTCTTAAACTTCCAATATCACGGCGACGGATCCAACTTCAATGTCTTAATATTTGATTTGAGGTGTACTGAGATTAAGTATCCTAGAGACAAACATGCTGCAAAATTCAACTCCATTGAAGTAAGTGAAGATGGCAGTAGTGATGATGAGGTTTCTGATGAATGCCCACAAAAGGTACAAAAAAGAAAAGGAATGATGAAAATTGCCAAACAATCTAGTAAGTAGAATTAATACCCTTTTTAATCCTCTATTTGGATTGGATACTGAATTTTAGTGCTGTTCTTAATTTTTGAGCATGATATATTCAGAAATTGCAAGGGAAAGAGTTCTTGAGGCAGCAAATTCCTTCATAGCCTATATCCTCATTTCATGATCACCATGAAACCAACTTATGTTTCTGGTATCTCTTATCTGGTATGTCTAATTCATAACTACACTTTGAATTAGACTGATCAACATTCTTTCTGATGCATATGTAATAATTTTTAAAAAAAAACAATCTTTTGCAGTATGTCCCAACAGGTCCTGCAAGAATATATTTTCCCAGCAAGGGAAATAGAAACATACTCTTCCACCTCAAAGGAGATACTTGGCCTATGCAGTACACCATTGAAGGTTCTTCTTGCTCGGTGAAGATCACTAAAGGATGGAATGAATTTGCTAAAGCCAATAACTTAAAAGCAGGAGATGGATGCGCGTTTGACCTGGTCAATAGAAAGCCTTTGGAATTTAACATCACCATCTTTCGGATTGATGACGAAGAAGAAGACGCTGTAAAGATGAAAAATTCAGCTGAGAAAGAAACAAGGAGACCAAAAGCCATGAAAAGACTTCTGAAAGGAGTAGAGCCATGAAAAGACTTCTGAAGGATTTTTATGCTTTATTTTGTTGTTGGTGTGACAAGTATATTGCTTCTTGGCCTGGCTAAAAGAATATATGCTTCTCATCACTTAAAACAAGGGTACTTGATGCAGCTATGTAGCTAGTTTCAGCATTTTCTGCTAGACAAAGACAATAGTTATAATTATGTTTGAAATTTAGATTGCTTGTTTTTTCTGATCAACCTTTTGCATTGAAGTGTTCAATTGGCTCTTATTAATTCGCTTGTGCGGTTTTGTTACCAAATCTCAGCAACTTTAATTTGCATATACATTTGCTTCAATCCATAGAATGATTGTAGATATGTAGACTATATAGACCATTCTAAAACTGTTTTCAACAGAAAATGTATTTGTTAGTGATATTGAATCTCGATATGATGGATTGATCGATCGAGTCGGTGGAAGTTTGTTGCTGGGTGATACGGACCCGGTGTGGACCCCGTATCGAACCCTTGTTGGTCAAGGGGGTTGAGCCTAACCCGGTGTGGATTCCGACTCGGGATAACGTGGTTGGTGGCCACGGGAGAAAACTGATAAGCTAAGAGAAATTTAGAGCAAAACTAATTCTTGGATAAATTATGAAATTACACCAAGAGTATTTATACCTAAGCCCTAACGGTTCAAAAAAGGCGTCCCGGGAAAGAACCGTAAAGAAAACCCGGAAAGAGAGACAAGTTCGAGTTTATAAAAATTACATGAAATAAATAAAATACTAAAAACTATAAATTAATGTTCGAAAAACTATAATTCATCAAAAATACTTATATATATTAATCCTCATATCGTCTTGGACGACGACGATTCCGAGAAGGCCGGCACTCGATCTTTCTTCCGTATCACTGGGAGACTTGGTATGCTGAAAATGATACATACATTCATGTTAAGGTAGGACTATACTACAGAGACGTTGGTGAACAAGGAAATTTTTTTTCGGTCTTGGATGCCAATTGATTATAATATTAAATTTTTTGTTTCGTTCACAATATAAATGTCAAGAGTTTAAGAAATATTTATAGAGTAACTGATAGAAGTGTAAAATTTTTAGAAAGGTTTGAGATGAGTTTAGTGCATAAATTTGAATAAAGTTTCCCCTCTAAAGCTTCCGATGAATAAAGTATTTTGCCTTTTACCCTCTTTCACTTTAAACTCAGTTTCATTCTTATTTTTTGTCAATTTGATTTTCTAAAACTATGCAACTTGATTTTCTTCATCCAATTCAAGGTTGGCTAGTGAGACAAATTTAATGGGTTTTCAAGTCCATTAGTTGGCAAAATTTTGAAGTCCATTAGTTTACCTAAATTCAGCCGATAGTGGGACAAACGACTGTCTATCACTAGTGGCTAGCTTGCAGATGTCACCGATGGTAATATCGTATGCAAGGCTGACATAGGTGATCGCTTCCAGAAGAAAGAGGAACATGTGTTTGCCAAACCAATTATTTCACCACTTATTAATATATTATAGTATAGAAAAATTGTCTATTCTTACATTGGAGATTGCTTAACACGGGACAGAACTCAGGCAAAGAGTAAAACACAACTGACAAAGACAGGACTAATTCACAAAAACACTAGCTCAGAAAGCCACAAATAAACCCAAGATGGAATGTAGCAGGACAAATAACACTGAATATATTAAAACAAAATTTAGAGCATACCGTCATCATATTAAGTGATAAATGTTTGCAAAATCTCTAGAGAGCAGACGAAAAACCGACTCAACATAAGAAAATACCAGAGATGCGCCACCGCCTGTCTAACACCCAATTCTGAGAATGGGCGATAGATGAAGGTAACAACATCCGACGAAATCCAAAGATATAGTAAAGAAAGCAAATGGCAACAACAGAAATGTAGTTTAAGACCTTAGAATTATAGTATGCATCAAATCCAACCCCTGGGGAAATTATGGTTCACTTGGCGCCCTTCTTGGCAGCTGCCTTGGTGACCTTGGCACCGGACGGGTCCTTCTTGTCAACGCTCTTGATGACACCAACAGCAACAGTCTGCCTCATGTCCCTCACAGCAAAACGACCGAGGGGTGGGTACTCGGAGAAGGTCTCCACCACCATGGGCTTGGTGGGAATCATCTTAACCATACCAGCATCTCCGTTCTTCAAGAACTTAGGCTCCTTCTCAAGCTCCTTACCAGATCGCCTGTCGATCTTGGTCTGGATCTCAGAGAACTTAACAGCAATGTGGGATGTGTGGCAGTCAAGAACCGGGGCGTATCCGTTACCGATCTGGCCTGGGTGGTTCATGATGATGACCTGGGAGGTGAAGCTGGCCGCTCCCTTGGCGGGGTCGTTCTTGGAGTCAGAGGCGACGTATCCACGCTTGAGATCCTTGACTGCAACGTTCTTGACGTTGAAGCCAACATTGTCACCAGGAAGGGCTTCCTGGAGGGCCTCGTGGTGCATCTCAACAGACTTAACTTCAGTGGTCAACCCGGATGGAGCAAAGGTCACAACTGTACCGGGCTTCAAGACACCGGTCTCAACTCTTCCCACTGGCACCGTTCCAATACCACCAATCTTGTAGACATCCTGAAGTGGGAGACGGAGGGGCTTGTCTGAGGGCCTCTTGGGCTCGTTGATCTGGTCAAGAGCCTCAAGAAGGGTTGGACCCTTGTACCAGTCGAGGTTCGTGGACCTCTCAATCATGTTGTCACCCTCGAAACCAGAGATGGGGACAAATGGGATCTTGTCAGGGTTGTATCCGACCTTCTTCATGTAGGATGACACTTCCTTGACAATTTCTTCATACCTAGCCTTGGAGTACTTGGGGGTGGTGGCATCCATCTGCCCAACAACAATGATTCAGGGTCAATCAATATAACACATGAAATAACTATATATACCAAGTTCAGCATGATAAAGTGTATAAAATGATTATTTATACCTTGTTACAGCAGCAAATCATTTGCCTGACACCAAGGGTGAAGGCGAGAAGAGCATGCTCACGGGTCTGACCATCCTTGGAGATACCAGCCTCAAAACCACCAGTGGTGGAATCGATGATAAGGACAGCACAGTCAGCCTGGGAGGTACCAGTAATCATGTTCTTGATAAAGTCACGATGTCCGGGAGCATCAATGACAGTGCAGTAGTACTTAGTGGTCTCAAACTTCCACAAAGCAATGTCGATGGTGATACCACGCTCACGCTCGGCCTTGAGCTTGTCCAACACCCACGCGTACTTGAAGGACCTCTTGTTCATCTCAGCAGCCTCCTTCTCAAACCTCTCGATCACACGCTTGTCAATACCTCCAAGCTTGTAGATCAAGTGACCAGTGGTGGTTGATTTCCCAGAGTCGACATGGCCAATGACCACAATGTTGATATGAACCTTCTCCTTTCCCATAGTATCTGATCGTCTACAATTACATTAGAAGGAAATATTGTTAAAAGTGGTACTTCCTATGAAAAAAACAGATTTAATTTTTATCTAGCAACATAACAATGCAGAATTAAGAGAGGCAAAAACTATGTTTTTTTATACAATTAAGATCAAATCAATACCAAACTAACAATAAGACAAGCACAATACAGCCACCAAACATGAATTTTAATCATTTTTAGTAACAAAAATGATCACACAGTGGCTCGTGATTAAATACAGAAAGGCAATATTCATTTGATGCCAAATTGTCACAGCATACAAAAATATATTAGAGCCTGAACAGAAAGATTTACACAATAAGTTCACAAAATAATTTAAAATCGATCTACACAGTAAAAGGACCAAATCATCAAGTCTGACCAAAATTATACAAGTTATCAAATCGATTATTCAATGATAAGAAAGATACAAACATAATTCAAAACAAGGATCTGCAATTAGAGAAGAGATAGATTTCATTCAATTCTTAGAATATCGCAAGTCTTTGTAAGACATGCGAACAAGTAGATCAAACCACTCACTATGCAACAGCATATAACAAGATTACCGTCGACATATAAAAAGAGAATGAAATATAAACAAACTACGGAAGTATCATTTCTCAAGAACTAGATCAATTAGATCAACAAGGGAAGATTAAAATTTTACCTGTGAAAAGGCCTGCTAAAACCCTAGCCGCAAATGAAAGATATTGTATGGGAGGAGAACTCGGAAGTACTAGTAGAGGAAGAGGACTAGGGCAATGAAGAGGCACGATAATTTTATAGCAGTGAAGCTGTCATTTGACGGAAAAGCCCTTCATTACTAATTCCGTCACGAAGAGGCACGATTCTGGTTGGAGATTGGAGGCATCGGCGAATGGGCTATAGAAGCCCAATATATTCGGCCCAAATTATTAACATAAAATCTATGGAAATTTTAGGATTTTTTTTTTCAAAAAACGGTAAATTTCCATCAGTAAAAGATAACTAGTTGAAGTCCCGTGATATTTACGGGATAATTTTATTAAAAACTATACAATTATACGATATTAATTTGAAATACGAAATATATTTATATAATATCATAATAAATTATGCAATAGACAAATGCATAAAAAGATAAAGAAAATCTAATTTTATAATTTAAATTAAAATTCGAATTTTTTTTAACATTTACATATACTTTTAGTCATCAACATAAAATTATATCTTTTTCTCGAAATAAAAAATATATCAACATAAAAAAATTTATTATTTAAAATTATCATTATATAGATATAAATTTTATACTTGGAGCTCAACTCTTGTTAAAAGATAAAAAAAATATATTAAAACCCTAAATCTTATTAAGAGATAAAAATATTAAATTAATATGGAAAATATCATCTCATAGGAATTTATATATATAAAAATTATATAAATATGTTATCTATTGTAGTAAACTAATTCATAATCCATAGATAGAAAATTATAAACATAAAAATTATTATATAAACATGTTATCTATTTAGTATATATAGAAAAAATACTATAAGTTGTTACAAAATTTATTAAAATATAATTTTACATTAATTTATTCAAAAATGCCACGTGGCGCAAATTTTACAACAGACTTGGGTTCTGCTTTATAATGTATTAGTATAGATTACAAAAACTCGTATCAAAGTTTAATTCTCAAAATACACTTCACCCGAAAAAAAAGCACTAAACCTGCACAAGCAAGGTAGGTGAACCTACGCTATTTAAGATAATGAGAGGACCTCAAATCTAGGAGACTAGAATTCTATCAATCCAATGATTCAAAAATCCCTTGTTGTCTTTGACTTTTGCTCGGATTCTCTGCCTAATGATTCCGATGATGCGCTGAATACAAGAAGCCGCATTCAGGCTGATGTCGTGGAAGCTAACGAGATTCCTATGATGCCAAATTTCATAAATTGTGGTGGTGAAATCCACAATTCCAAGCAAGTAAATGGGCGTTTTCTTCCATTTGCTCATGGGGAACCAATCCATCCATCTTTCAATACCTTTCAATCAAATTTGAACACCACTCCACTCCATGATGTTGGAGATGACGGTCGATGAGAATGCATATTCAAACCAAGTATGTGTCATTGTTTCAACTTCAGACATGCAAAGAGGGCATGTGTTGGTGTCGACAATCCTCATATTTTGCAAATGGTGCAGATTTGGTGTGCGATCCTTGAGAGCCATCCAGGCCAGGAAAACACATCTTGGAATGATCGGGCTTTTTTAGATGATAGACCCCCAATGTTTCACTTCTCCTTTGTGCCTCCAAGACTCATAGATTAGTCGAGTGATATTGTGTGAGCTCTCAGCCTGCTATATGTGCTCCCATTCAATCGTGCCAATTCTGGTCTTGATAACGGCCAGCTCGTCTCTGATTTTCAGCAAAGTCTTCCATGTCCAACTGTCCTTGTCTCTAGGGGCCAAGTCCCACAAGTTGCCATTATAGAGTAGATTTGTCCTAGCCCAAAGCACCCAAATGTCATTGTCTCTATACCTAAGGAAATTTACCCTTCTCAAATTTTAATTTTTTCAAATGATGCCCTTAAAAAACTATTTCGGTTTATATCTCGTACTCTTTTGAAATAGTTCAACTTATATTGATTCTTGTGAATTTTCTTTACATATGGTTGTTATTTTTATTATAAAAGAAAAAATATTTATTGTATTTGATAAAGTTAAAATAATATTTAAATATTTTTATAAACTACAACTTGTACAAAAAAATATATAATGATCATTTAATTTATGTAAATAACTCACCATGTGTTCGTTATAAAAATATAAAATAGATGAAGAAGTATATTCCAACCACTTTATCTATTCTAAATTCATTATATGTGTATATAATATATTTCATAATTTTATGTTGAATATACCATTTTATCTATTTATATTTTTATAATGTAAAAATGGTGAATTATTATTTATATAAATAAAAATAATGGTTAATATTTTTGTACAATTTATAAAAATATTTTAATATTATTTTAACTTAATCAAATATGAAAAATCTTTTTCTTTTTCTAACTAAACTAAAAGCCATATTTATAGAAAAATCACAATAGTTTTTTTTCTTCTAACACACCATCCAAAAAATTAAAATTTCAAAGGTATTAGGCCCAAAAATTAGTCGGCCCATTCAGCAATAACGACCTAGAAAGGAGAGGTGCGTCACAAAAGAACGAGAAGATAGAAATTTCTGAGCGCGAGAAGAAGTTAGTAGTCACAAAAAGAACGAATGAAGCTATGGTCACAAGAAGGGGATGCGCTTCCAAGATTCGACCAACCATGGAGGCTATTCATTCCGACAAACGGGGGAGGTGACTAGTAGTTGGAGATATGCCCTGGTAACGTGGAGATCGTGGGATATTAGAGGAGAACGGCTAGTTTAAGGGAATATAGGCTAAAAGAGGAGAAAAAGATATAGATTCAGTTGTATGAACAGAAAAAAGACCACTATCTCTCGAAAGAAAAATACTTGTAACCTCCGATCATAATCAATACGATTACCCATTTCATTGATCTTTCAAATGTAAATTCGATCGTTGCCCCAAACTAGGACAAGAGTTTGGTTATTTAATTTTTGTCCAAAACAATTTGGCGCCCACCGTGGGCCCATACGATCGAAAAAAAGTTCATCTTTCCATATCAAAAGAGATCGAAAAATCACCATGAGCAACTCCGATGAGAGAAACCAAGAGCAAGACGATGGAGGTGACGGAGGAGCACGCTAGGATGCGTCGGCAACACTCCGCTGTTGAAGGGTTTCTTGAACAAATAAATTTATATCAAGACCCCGCTGAGTACAGGGAGTCAGTTTCGTCCACGGGAATGAGAATAGGGCTAAAGATTAGTTGACAAACTATGGAAAACGAAGCAAACACGAACAAAACAAGGTCAGGACCGAACTGACTAGGGTCGTGCACGACCCTATGGGGGTCGATCCTGGACACACAAAGTCACAACGACACAAACGGACTATGGGGCTCGAGCACGACCTAGGGTAAGTCGAGATTGATGCAATTTAACAAGGTTTAATCAAATCTAAAAAGGCAATCCTAGGGTTAGGGCTACCACAACAACAACCATACATGCTTTCAACAAGAATTCACAACCATCATGCAATTATGATCATAGAAAAGTCAATTGTCGCAAACAATTCAAGTTATTCAATCAACTGTCGCAAATTAAACAACTTTCTATCTATCCTTCAACCTAGGAATATCAACTTTCGCAAATAATCCTATTAGATCTAATCAAGCAACCAACTTTACACTTTCGCTTTTAGGTTAATTGCAAGATATTGCCTCAACTTTCGCAAAGGATTTTAGCACAAGATAGATAGATATGATCTTTCAAACATTCAAGTCATGAATTCAAGTTTAGACATGCATGATTGTGTTGAATTTTCACCCAACCCTAGGATCTAAGAGAACTACTCACACATAACTAAGCAAAACGAAAACATCATGATCATAAAACCGAAAATTAAATTAACCTAAGAAGAAGTCTTACAAATTTGTCCAACTTGTTCTCCAAGTCTTCTTCTCAATCTCCACAAAATAAATAAATCAAAATAGAGCAAAATCCGGAACAAAAGTGGAACCCTAAACTAAAGGGTTTAGCCTCCTTTTATAGAGGAAAAGGAGTCCTAATTAACCTAGGAAACAAGATCAAACAACTTCCTAAAATGAAAGATAGAATATTCTACAAAAGATCACGGAATCTAGTGAAGTCGACGCCATGATCGACCCAAATGGGTCGTGCACGACCCCCCTAGGGTCGGTCCTGAGGGATTGAAATCTCCATGGGTCTAGCACGACCCTGATAGGATCATGCACGACCCTTATAGGGTTGTGCCCGAGAGCTTGTTCTCTGGTTGGGTCGAGCTCGACCCTGATAGGCACTACGAACAACCTGAGTAAAACTTGCATAGCGGATTCGTTACAACTCCGTTTGACTCGATTCTTTTTCCTATGTTCTTTTAACGAAATTCTCTATCTCTTTACAAGCTCAAACTTGATCTTGAATGACTTTACATGAGCGCTTAATCTTCATCTTCTCTTGCAATGCTCCAAACTCTTCTTTCAAGCTCCAAAACTCCTACAAAACGACACAAAAGGTGCGTAGTTTCCGAATCTCAAGGAAATACGAAAACTAAAGCAAAAAGACTCAAAAACATAAAACTCTAGCATGAAAAACAACTAACTCTAATCTATCTAGACACTAAAAACCTACTTAAAAAGCGGATATCAAAATACCCCATACTTAGACTTGCTTGTCCTCAAGCAATAATCATGCAAAATCAAGACCAATAGCACAATCTTCAAGCATAGCCTTTGTCAAAACATTTTAAACACAAGTGAAAAAGTAGACAAGTAATTTTAACGTCATCACATATGTATGAGTCTCAAGCATAGGCAATCACAATCCAACCTCACCAGGGATTTTAATGTGTTTCTCTCAACTCTCCTGTGTTTAGGCTATTAATATCAACTCTCAACTCAAACTTTATGCAACATCGACTTTATCATTGAGACTTATATCACCAATTTCTCTACCTAGAGAAGTCAAAACACATCAATCATCATAAGAACTTAGGCTCAATGAAATCTTCATAGAAGACTTCATTCGGCCGGGTTGTAATGGGGCTTGGTAAAGACAATAAGGCGTGGAAATATTTTGGCTATGTGGTGCTAATAATATCCGGGAATCAAAGACTCCTAAAAACTCACACATCCAAAACTCTCATAAAAGATTATACCAAACTCATTCTTTCCTGTAAGGAACAAAAACTCTCATTAACCCATTTATCCCAACTTATCTTGCTTCTAATTTTTAAGGAAATTTGGCTCATGCAAATTATTCACTATTCAACTCTTTCTTTTTTTTCTTTTTTTTTCTTACTCCCTTATGATATTCATTTTTTTTACTTGTGGGAGATCGGTACCAATTTTTTTTTCCTTTGCAAGTGGATTCAGGGAACCAAACCCCTTTTACATAACAAACCGCAAGATTTTTAACTTTTCCCAACCCATAATTACCCCACACTTGAACCAAACAAACTTCACTCAACAAAATTATCACAACCAATACTAAGTCCTAATCCCCGGATTTGGTCAAGCTTATCTTGGCTAGGGAATAATTTTGTGGAGCTAAAAATAAAAGGCTTAAGGCTCAACTTGGCTTCAAAAAGAGGATAATGTAAAGGTTGGTAAAAGAGAGGATAAAAAGTGGCTTATGAGAAATAAGTTCTTAATTATAATTAACATGCATGATCGAACTCATAGCGGCTTCAAGAAATAGATAACCATATCAATGACAAGATATATATATATATATATATATATATATATATATATATATGCATAAAGAGAGCAAATCACACAAGAAAAATAAAAGGGATTTTTTATGTTCTCCCTATAAGGTCAAAATTCCTCACTAGGTAAGAGTTTTGTTGGATTGCAATTACTTCCACTCAAGACACATATGCTCAATTTCATCACAAGTCAATTTTCACAATCAAAAGCAACTTCTCAAGACTTAGGCTATACTATCCAAATATGCCAAAGGTATTATATGATAAGCATGAAAATTAGTTCTCATCATAGGACATCTAAGATGGAGCATTCTTCTATCCTAAAACAAACAAAAGTAAATTTTTTTTTTTGAATTTTTCGACATTTTTCAATTTTTTTAAAGCTTTTTCTTAACAAAACAAACTAGCAAGCAACAAGCAAACAATCAAAGACTCAATTATATACAACATGTGAGGTTTCTTCTTCCCCTACCCCATACTTAAATCATGCAATGTCCCCATGCATGAAAATGATATGAAAAGTAAAGAGATAGAAGAAGAAAACTCACAAAGAACTCTTGGAATCTTGGAAGGAGGTGGAACTCATCATGGTTAACCTCAATGGATAAGGATATTTTCGGAATTTCCAGATAGGGTCGTGCACGACCCAAATAGGGTCGATCTTGACCCCCTGCAAGAATCCCACAAAAATTCCATTCCAAATAAATATATTCTATCCTAGTCTAAGGAAGGTTAGAAAAAGAACCTAATCTAAAAATAAAATAAAATAAAAATAATAAAACAAACTAAAGACCGGGTTGCCTCCCGTAAGCGCTTGTTTAACGTCATTAGCTTGACGAACTTACCTTGGCGGATCAAGGTGGCTTCCATCCAGCTTTGTTGGGATCATGGGAAACCCCATACTTAGATGGAAAAGCTTCAAAGCTTCTCTCTAGGACATTCGGTCCTCTATCATCCACAAGTATGCTTGGTAATCCTACAACAGGGTTAGTAAAATCCGAAAACCAAGGAGGTTTTGACTCCTTCATAGGACTAACAGTAGGATCTAATATAAAGTGAGAATAGGAGAAAGGATCATGATCAGAATTGATTGGATAAGAACAAGAAAACTCACCTGGATCATTCGAGAAGTGGCTCGTTACCGAGGTGTAGGGGGTCGTTATCGACCTTGCTGGATATGGGAATGCCTCGGTATTGTGCCTGTCTAGCCCATTAACGAGTTGGAATTCACCCACAACGTTGTGATTCTTCAGAGAATGGTCGGTACCGACCCACCATGGTGGGTCGGTAGGCTCCTCGTTGATGCTTTTAGCAACCTCATTCGCAATAGTATTGAACCGAAACTCGACCTTCTCTTCCCCAATGTCAAATGTGAGTAGTCCCTTTCTAACATCTATACGTTCCCCTACTGTGGCTAAGAATGGACGTCCAAGAATGATTGGCACCACAGGGTCCTCGGGCATGTCTAGCACAATGAAGCCGTTTGGGACAAAAAATTTGCCAACTCTAGCTGGGACATCCTCAACGACTCCAGTTGCCTTTACACAGGATCCGTCCGCCATGTATAGCCTCATATTGATGGGCTCCAATGGTCCCATGTTAGCTTTGGTCCAGATAGATAATGGTAATAAACTAGCACTGGCACCTAGATCACATAGAGCTTTAAAACGGTGAGTTCCAATACCAATTGAAATTGCAAACTTACCTGGATCACCGAGTTTTTCAGGGAGCTTTATGGAATGGACCTCATTATGCAGCTCTGATATTGATCGCTTCCTAGATAAAATCTCCTTTAAGAATTTAGTATAAGCAGGCATTTCATTCAAAGCCTCAGCGAAAGGAATGGAAAGATTTAAACCTTGAAGCAACTTAACAAAGAGCTTAAACTTACCTTTCGTTGAGTCCTTGGGTTTCTTAGAAGGGAAAGGAAGTACCTTAGATGGAGATTGAATAGAAAGAGAAGGGTTAGAAGACTTACTTGGTGAAGGGTGGTCGAGCTCGACCCTTGGAGGGTCGATCGCCTCTGCTTCCTCATTAGTAGCCTCCTCAGGAGCGACCCTTGAGGGAGTCGTGACGACCCTGAATGGGTCGGTTTCAGGGTCGGTCATGAGGCTTGTTCCTTCTCTTTATGCTTGGTTGGCTCGGGCAACGCTTTGCCACTCCTTAGGTGCATGGCTCGGACTTCACCATCGCTTGCTCGGCCTCTAGGATTCTCCTCGGGGCGGCCCGGGAGTTGTCAATGAGGTCTCGGGATTTGAGTAGTGTTTGAGCCAAAATTTATCGAAGGCGAAACTTTGACCTAAATCGGGCCTGATCGAATAAACTAAGAAGAATATGAACAAAAATATGTTTTTATTGATGTAGAAATCACCAAAAGTGATGTGAATCAATCGCCCCTTGCTCCTAAGGATTACATCGATTTATATAGCTCCTTAACGTATATCTTATCTTAACTAAAGATACGATTTTATCTCTAACTAACAAATCTTCGCTTATTTCTATCTTATAATGAATAAAATCCTGAGAGAAATCTATCTTATAACAAACATATCTCAGACCCTCTCTCCTCCAACCGACTTAGCCAATCCCGAAGATCTTCCGTAGCTCTAGATGCGTTGAAGATTTCTTGACTATGTGTTGACGCTTCTTTACCTAAAATCTGGGTCCAAAAAGTAGCTAGTTGTCCAAGTTGGGAATCGACGTTTTTTCTCCATAATTCAAATTCTCCCAACCGTGCATGAACATCTTTCAACTCAGCTCGTACTCCATTGATCCCAGTCTGGACCTCATCTCGGACTCCGTTGATCTCAGTTCTAACGCCATTGATTCCTTCTTGCAGCCCTTGCACCCATGATGGTGGCTCTTGATAACCCGGAGGACGGTAGGGAGGGGGAGGTTGCTCTTGTTGGGGTTGCTTGTATTGGTCATAATTGGAATTTCCCTAAGATGGTTGAGCATTGTTCCTCCCTGTGTAATTGTTTTGGTTCCTATAGGAACCTCTCATGTAGTTCGCCTCTTCATAAGCCTCGGTGGCTCGTACTTGCTGCAAGTTAGTGCAATTGGAAGTAGTATGGGCGGAAGACCCGCATTCTTGACAAGATTGAGAAGATTTAAAGTAGCTTACTTGCTTTTTCAAACGGTTGATCTCATCTTGCATGAATTGGAACTTCACATCCCGATCAACTACATCGGATTGTGGCTCATATAGCTTCCTCTCCGTCGGCTTAGCTTGTTGGGTTCCGTACATGGCATTATAGTTGGTTAGCTTATTTAGTAACGCCCATGCCTCATCTGGAGTCATCTCAATGAACCCACAATCAGTGTGAAGGTTAATGCGATCCTTGGTAGCCGCATTGATGCCTTGAAATAAGATCTCTTGGAGAACATAGGGAGGTTTCCCATGAGTAGGGCATTGGCGTAGAAGCTCTTGGAATCGTTCCCAGGTCTCCACAAGCGTCTTGTTTGGAAGTTGATGGTAGGAGGTGATGCGCTTCCTAAGCTCCGTTGTTTTTGCTGGTGGAAAGAACTTGGCCGTGAATAAATCATGTAAAGCCTTCCACGTCGTGATAGATCTTGGTGGCAAGCTCTCCAACCAACTCAAAGCTTTTCCTGCAAGAGACCACTTAAAAGCCTTCAAGAGAACATATTCAAGTGCGACACCGTCAACAACAATAGTGTCACATAAATCGGTAAAATTCTTTATATGTTCCATGGGGCATTCAGTGGGTTTCCATTCAAATTGTGAACGCTTGATTAAGGATATGAAATGAGATTTAATCTCAAAAGTGCGGTCGATCTCCGGGAGCACTATCGCCGATTCGGGCACCCTCAGTTCTGGGTGCATGTATTGCTTGGCATTCGTCGGGATAGCGTTCAGTCGCGCTTGAGCTCGCTACGCAGCTGCAGCCTGAGCATCTCGGTCCATTCGTATGCGCTGCATCTCAGCGCGAAGTTCCTCCATATGTTGAGCCATAGCCTCAGCGTCAGCCATTGCTCGTTTTTCTCTTAAACGTTGATGGAATGATCTTTCGGGTTCGTTGTCGTAGTCTATCCCAAAGGTTCTCTGGGAAAAACGGGATGGCATACACAACGAACAAAGAAAAAGAAAACAAAATTAGAAAACAACAAAAGGGTAAGGGCTAGTCCCAAACCCAAATATCAACTAAACTAGGCACTATTGCACACTCCCGGCAACGACGCCAATTTGTTGAAGGGTTTCTTGAACAAATAAATTTATATCAAGACCCAGCTGAGTACAGGGAATCAGGTTCGTCCACAGGAATGAGAATAGGGCTAAAGATTAGTTGACAAACTACGAAAAATGAAGCAAACACAAACAAAACAAGGCCAGGACCGAACTGACTAGGGTCGTGCACGACCCTATGGGGATCAATCCTGGACACACAAAATCACAAGGAACACAAACGGACTATGGGGCTCGAGCACGACCCAGGGTAAGTCAAGATCAATGCAATTTAACAAGGTTTAATCAAATATAAAAAGGCAATCCTAGGGCTAGGGCTACCACAACAACAACCATACATGCTTTCAACAAGAATTCGCAACCATCATGCAATTATGATCATAGAAAAGTCAAATGTCACAAACAGTTCAAGTTATTCAATCAAATTAAACAACTTTCTATATATCCTTCAACCTAGGAATATCAACTTTCGCAAATAATCCTATTAGATCTAATCAAGCAACCAACTTTACACTTTCGCTTTTAGGTTAATTGCAAGATATTGCCTCAACTTTCGCAAAGGATTTTAGCACAAGATAGATAGATATGATCTTTCAAACATTCAAGTCATGAATTCAAGTTTAGACATGCATGATTGTGTTGGGTTTTCACCCAACCCTAGAATCTAAGAGAACTACTCACACATAACTAAGCAAAACGAAAACATCATGATCATAAAACCAAAAATTAAATTAACCTAAGAAGAAGTCTTACAAATTTGTCCAACTTGTTCTTCAAGTCTTCTTCTCAATCTCCACAAAATACGTAAATAAAAATAGAGCAAAATCCGGAACAAAAGTCGAACCCTAAACTAAAGGGTTTAGCCTCCTTTTATAGAGGAAAAGGAGTCCTAATTAACCTAGGAAACAAGATCAAACAACTTCCTAAAATAAAAGATAGAATATTCTACAAAAGATCACGGAATCTACTGAAGTCGGCGCCATGATCGACCCAAATGGGTCGTGCACGACCCCCTAGGGTCGGTCCTGAGGGCTTGAAATCTCCATGGGTCTAGCACGACCCTGGTAGGGTCGTGCACGACCCTGGTAGGGTCATGCCTGAGAGCTTGTTCTCTGGTTGGGTCGAGCCCGAACCTGATAGGCACTACGAACAACCTTGAGTAAAACTTGCATAACGGATTCGTTACAACTCCGTTTGACTCGATTCTTTTTCCTATGTTCTTGTAACGAAATTCTCTATCTCTTTCCAAGATCAAACTTGATCTTCAATGACTTTACTTGAGCGCTTAATCTTCATCTTCTCTTGCAATGCTCCAAACTCTTCTTTCAAGCTCCCAAACTCCTACAAAACGACACAAAAGGTACGTAGTTTCCGAATCTCAAGGAAATACGAAAACTAAAGCAAAAAGACTCAAAAACATAAAACTATAGCATGAAAACCAACTAAATCTAATCTATCTAGACACTAAAAACCTACCTAAAAAGCGGATATCATCCGCATTGAGTAGTTTGAATTCGCCCAGAGGCTTCAAGCTCTTGAGAAGGATTTGATGGATCAACGTGCTTGCAATGAGAAGCACAAAACCAACATTGAGCAACTATCGCCGACAATGAAGGTTTGCGCTCTCCACTCAGGTTTGTCTCTTTTGTCGGCCCGCGCACCCGAACGACAGACCAAGTGCGAACCAGTGGGGGAGAAGGTTCCTCTAGAAACCCTACTGGCCGGCGTGAGAGATGCTCCGGTACGAAATTCATTATCTCTCCAACAACTGTCCCTAGGGTACCATCCTTCACCCCTGCACAGGACAACCATACTGGTAAGGAGACAAGAGTGCCCATTCGCCTTCGATTGACGCGGGAAGTTGGCCCTCGAAGTTTTGAGGATGACATCATGGACGATGAAGAGGATTGGGACCGTCGTCGTCCCCATGATCTAGAAAACATGGTCCGAAACTAGTTTAAGATGTTCACTGTGCTACTAGCGAAGATACCTGGGGTCCCTCGACCCATTGAGAAAGAAGCGGTTGACGGTTATGCGAGTCACCCTTTGCTCCTCACATCGCCCAGGTCAAAATACCAAATAAGTTCTTGGTGCCTAGCATGAGTCCTTATGACGGAACGGGAGACCCTGATGAGCACGTAGCTATATTCAAGCAGAAAATGATGACCAACATTGTCCCTTATTACTCTCGGGAGGCGTTGATGTGTAAGGGTTTCGGAGCGGCTCTCGCAAGGCCAGCTCTGAAGTGGTTCGTTAATCTTCCGTGAGGAAGCATTCGCTCCTTCACCGAATTAATGGACTCCTTTAGGGTCTAATTCGCTAGCAGTCGAAGGTTCGAGAAATAGTCTAGCGACTTGTACCTGGTTATCCAGAAGCCTGATGAGTCCACTCGAGAGTACCTAGACAAGTTCAACTGAGACAGGATTTCCATCCCCCACTGTGACGTGCCAACTGCTATGGAAGCCTTCCATTAAAGGGTTAACCAGGATGGAGATCTCTACAAAGAACTCACCAAGCACCCTTGCCACTGTTTTGAGGATGTTCAAACTAAGGCTCTAGCGCAAATCAAGCTAGAAGAAGATTTGAAAATGAGAAAGCCTGCGAGCGTTTGGGAAAGGGTGGAAAAGAAAGCAATGCCAGATCATCATTGGGAACGCCGCGATCAACCGTATCGGCGCCCTCATCCCGACACGGTGAAGGTAAACGTCGCCGAGGCTAGACCCGCCAAGCCGTTACCACTGAAGTACAACGAGTTCAACCTAGGTATATCCCTCAAGGAACTCGTGAAAAATATAGCCCTAACAATACAGGGCGTTAGGTGGCTAAAAAGAAACGAGAAGCCCTACCCAAACAAGGATATGAGTAAGTGGTGTGACTTCCATGATGATTATGGTCATATAACCAAAGAGTGCATAGCGTTGAGAAGAGAAATTGCTTACCTTGTATCCCGAGAAATGATTACAGAAGTGGCGCCTAACATGCAAGTCCCCCCAAATGTGGTAGAAGCCTCACGAGCGGGAAGGCCTGCATCGCCAGTACTTGTCAAAGTTGTGAACTTGATCATTGGGGGATCGAGTGTTTGTGGTCTTACATACTCAACAACCAAAAGGAACGCGCGAGAGAATGCTTTCCATCGTCCCATGTAGATGAAGAAAGAAGTCATCAATCTTGCAATACATTTTGATGAGGATGCCATCAATGGTCTTGAAGGACCTCACTAAGATGATCTTGTGATTTCTCTCTCGATAGGGAACGTCTTGGTCAAACGGGTTCTCATTGAAACCAGAAGTTCGACCAACCTCATGACGTTGGGAGCACTGAAGGAAATGGGACTAAGCGAGAACGACGTGGAGAAGAACCCAACCACGCTGGTTGGGTTCAGCGGAGAAGTGAAGCACACGGTAGGAGACATCGTCCTTCCTACGTACGCGAAGGGCGTGAACATCCAGGTTAGATATTCCGTCATGGATTGTCCTTCTTGTTATAATGTGATAATGGGGAGACCATGATTCCATGATATGAGGGCAGTCCCTTCCACCTACCATTAGACGTTAAAGTTCCCAACGCCTTAGGGGGTTGAAGAGATCCGAGGAGACCAGAGAACTTCGAGAGAATGCTACAAATCGGCTTTAAAGCCGATTGCCGTTCAAAAATCAGCATAGCAATTAAAGGAAGCCAGTAATTCTACCACTCCAAATGAAAAAGGAAAAGAAGATGAGCAAGTACAAGAGGTGGCCCTAGACGAATCAGACCTCAATCGTTCTGTAAAGATTGGAATAGACTTGAAAACGTCTATGAGGGATGAGCTAATAGACTTCTTGAGTAAGAATACAGAATGCTTTGCATGGTCCCACGAAAATATGGTGGGAATCGACCCAAAGGTCATCACACACAAGTTGAACGTGGATCAAATCACTCACCTGTAAAACAGAAAAGAACGAAATTCGTCGCGGAAAGGAACAAGATAGTATACGAGGACGTAGGAAAGCTGATGGAGACTAGCAAGATCAAAGAAGTCAAGTATCCGGAATGGCTAGCTAACGTAGTCGTCACACCCAAGAAAAATGGAAAGTGGAGGATGTGTGCGGACTTCACGGATTTGAACAAGGCTTGTCTCAAGGATTCATTTCCATTGCCCCACATAGATTCCCTAGTAGATGCTACGACGGACCATGAGTTGTTAACCTTTATGGACGCCTTCAGCGGGTACAACCAGATCCGGATGGAAGAAAGCGACCAAGAGAAGACATCCTTCATAACCAGCAAAGGAACTTACTGCTACAAAGTCATTCCTTTTGGACTGCGAAACACTAGCGCCACGTACCAGAGACTGATGAATAAAATGTTCCAAAATCAGATAGGAGAAACCATGGAAGTGTACATAGATGACATGCTCAGCAAGTCAAAGAAAGATGTAAATCATTGCCTTCATCTGGAGGAGGAATTTGAGATCCTGAAGCGGTACAACATGAAGTTAAATCCGCAAAAATGCACCTTCGGTGTGAAGTTGGGGAAATTCCTAGGGTACTTAGTCACCTAGAGAGGAATAGAAGCAAGCCCAGAGTAGGTTCATGCAACAGTATCATTGAAGTCTACAAGATGCGTGAATGATGTCCAAAAACTCACTAGGAAAATCTCGGCGTTGAATAGATTCATTTCCAAATCAGTGGATCGTTGCCGTCTATTCTACGAGGGGATAAAAAAGAACAAATACTTCCAATGGACTTACAAGCATAAAGAAGCTTTCCAAGAGTTGAAGAAATACTTCTTTGATCCTCTAATCTTATCAAAGCCGGAAGAAGGAGAAACCTTACCCTTGTACCTGGCTGTCACCAAGCAAGCCATCAGTAGAGTGTTTGTCCGCGAATTGGACGGGCAGCAACAACCCGTATATTATGTAAGTGGAACTCTCCTACTAGCCGAAACCATTATTCTTCCATGGAAAAATTGGTGTTAGCATTGGTCATGTTCTCCAATAAACTCCGTCCCTACTTCGAGTCACACACAATCGTGGTGAGAAGCACGCACCCCTTGAAGACGGTCATGCACAAGCCCGAGTTTACGGGAAGAATGACCAAGTGGGCAATCCATTTAAGCGGATTCAACATCCAGTATGAGCCCTAAACCGCGATGAAATCCTAGGCATTGGCCGACTTTGTGGTTGATTTTAGTCCCACCACAGAAGAGAGAACAAAATCAATTGAGTTGATGACGCTAGAAGCAAAGTCTCCAGTCAAATGGACACTTCACATAAATGGCACATCTAACGTTGGGGGAACAAGGATAGGAGTAGTTCTAAAATCAACATAGGGGGATAGTGTGGCACAATTTGTGAGATGCACTATTGAGGCTACGAACAATGAAGCCGAGTATGAGGCCCTAATTTTCGGCTTAACCCTTGCCAAGGACTTGACCATACAACAGATTGAAGTCAAATGTGATTCGCTGCTAATAATCAATCAGGTCATGGGGTTGTACGAAGCTAGGGACGAAAGAATGGCGGCTTATTTGAAAGATGTGAAGGATATAATCCCTTAGTTCGAGAAGATATCCTTCACGCAAATCCTAAGAGAGCAGAATGCTAAAGCAGATTCCCTCTCCCGTTTAACTTCGGCCATCGACCCTGATGAATATCATGTGATTCCAATGGTTCATATAATGGTCCCTGCCATTGGGAGAGCCCACACCGATGATGGTAATAAATCTCTTGAAATGACCAAAGACGTCACCCCTCTCAAGTCCAGGTTTTGCAAGGTCGTCTTCAGGAGTAGTGATGATGTTGACGCCAAGATCTTCCAGAATGACCCAGATCCAGACCTTTCTCTAGACGATCCGGGTCGTGACAAGGAACCCCACGTTCCCTCTGAAGTCAATGAGGAACCATGGACCCAGCCGTACCTTGATTGGTTGATCGAAGGGAAACTTCCAAAAGATAAAACAGAAGCCATGATGTTGAATAAGAGCCACACAGTTCATAGTTGAGAATGGGATGCTCTTCCGCCGATGCGCGGTGGGCACACTCCAACGTTGCTTGACCAAGAGAGGCGTTTAGAAACTTCTTGAGGAGCTTCATGAAAGAGATTGTGGGAACCATATAGGAGGAAAAAGTCTATCCAATAAGGCCCTTCGTCAGGGGTGGTACTTGCCCACAATGCGAAAGGATGCTATAGACTTCTGTCGTAAATATGATTCTTGCCAGAGACACGCACCAACGGCTCACCAACCTCCCGAACCACTCTATCCCACACTCACGCCGTGACCGTTCATGCATTGGGGAATGGACATAGTCGGGAAGTTACCCCCTTCGTCCGGGCAAAGAGTATTTTTCCTCGCCATTACTGATTACTTCTCCAAGTGGATCGAAGCCGAGGCTTACCGAGAAATCAAGGACAAACAGGTGATTTCTTTTATCATTAGGAATATCCTTTGTCGTTTCAGCATGCCCTTAGAGATTGTATGTGACAATGGTTCTAAGTTCATAAGTTCATAAGTTAGAGAACCAGAGACTTTTGTAGCCGCTGGAACATCAATTTAGTCACTTCGAGACCTCGCTACCCCTAGTCTAATGGGCAAGCCGATGCTAGCAATAAGGTGATTGTGAACAACCTAAAGAAGCGACTTGCAAGGACCAAGGGAAACTGGGCTGACGAGCTACCTTACGTCTTGTGGGTCGACCGAACAATGCCTAAGGTAGCGACTGACCAGTCCCCCTTTTCCCTGACGCACGGGTGCGAGGCGGTTATTCTCGCCGAGATTCTCGTCCCCACAGCTCACTCCAGTTTCTTGACCAAAGAACATAATCGTATAGAATTGTCGGCTGACCTGGATACCTCGGATGAGCTTCGCCACCAAGCCCGAATCCGCCTAGCTAGGCACCAACAACAAGTCATCCGAAGCTACAACCAGAATGTTAGAACTCGAGCTTTCCAGGTGGGCAATTGGGTGTTATCGAAAGTTTTCTAAAATACCCACGAGACCAAATCATGCAATCTAGCCCCAACATGGGAAGGGCCCTACAAGGTAACCAAGGTTGTCGGTCAAGGCGCATACCAGCTCAAGTCCAAAGAGGGTGATGTTGTCCCACGGAGCTGGAATGTGATACACTTGAAGAAGTTTCACTTCTAAAAGCAGTCTTCCTTCCTCGAACCATAAACTTCTTAGGCACTCCCGACAAGAAGCCTCTGCATGTTGTATGCAAGACGTTCGAGGTCATCTATCTTTAGTTGTTAGTTCATTTAAGTTTGTTCCTTCATTAGTTTGCTTGTGATCAACTTGGCTTTGTGAAAACAACTTGTTCTGTGATTATCATGTTGCGGTGTTTCATTAAATGAATGACTTATGCTTGTGTTATTGCTTGCTCATATCTATTTCCTTTTTTGCATAAGTATTAGTAGCACATAAAACGTCCTTTATTCGATAAAATACACCGTCTAGGTAAACACCCATACCACCTAGTGTCTTAAATGACAGAGGTACAAAACCCTAGACTAAAGATGTCTTCAATTGACGGAACATCCCGAGTGCACGCTTCGACGCGATAGCCATCACCAGCCTGGAGACACTCTTTGGTAAGCGCAACTGCCACCAGTGCCGAATGACTTCTGCAGGGGTCTTTGTCTTAAAGCCTTCGGCAAGAAGCACCTAATCGTCCTGAAACACCTGCACACAAAGGTAAGGGCACAACGAAAAAGAAACATGCAAGAATATGCAAGTAAAGCAAGATTGAGAAACACATGCACACATAAAGGCAAAATATGACCCATCCCGACGAAAAACCATGCCCGAAATGGGGTAAAAATTGTCTTCGGCCCATAAGATGGCCTGATCCAGCGCCAAAAACATAAGAAAATTCCCAATACTGTCCGAGCAATACTAAAAGATAGCTAAAAAGATTACAAGGGTACATGGCCCTAGCCTTCGTCCTCGTCGATCGCGTCTGTCGCCCGATCCATGACGTTCGCAAAAGGATCATCCGGACCCCTTTCTACTTCAGGCACAACCATGATACACGCTCCTTTATTGCCACCAGCATCAGTTTCCAACGCTTCTTCGTCCATAGGTTATAGAGACACAAAAATCTCATCACATGGGGCCGGTTTACCTGGAGGGTAGCATTCGTGGAAGGTCTTAATCTCTGCATCCAGATTCCAACCCAAATGTTAGCCCGCCACGAATTGCTTGATTGTTTCTGTTGAGAGGGTTACCTGACAACAAATAAATTTATAATCAAGACCCCGATGAGTACAGGGGAGTCAGGTTCGTCCACAGGAGAAAGTAAGTATCAAGTTTTGTTCTTACTTAGGGCGCAATCAATAAATCAAAAGCTAGGGTTTATCAAGAGAAAGAGAAATCTAAGGTTTTGGTATCACCACAACAATAATTATGCATGAAAACGCTAATGAAACACAAAGATCATGCTTTAATCACATAAAGTCTTCAACTTTCGTCAACTAAGAAAGTAAATCAGTCAACTTTCGCTAAATTAATAAACTTGTTCTATCTTTCTCTTCTACTTCAACTAGGATTGATTTGCTTTTGCTTCAAAACCCTAAAGATTCTACAGTCTCGGAGTTCTTTCGCTTTCGGATCCAAGTTATCTCTCTTCGAGATCAACTAATTTCCGTCCTTAAAGCTCCACATAAGGTTTATAACTTTCAAGTACATTCCTTCTACTTATTTCTTCGATGAAATAATAAAATTACCAAACTACCCTTGAGAATTTCTGTTCTCACTTGCTTAGTCTTCTTAGATTAATTCCACTAATTCTACAATTTTTCCTGGTATTTCTCGCCCTTCGCGACAAATGCCAGACTCTAGGAAGTTCCCACCAAATATTAAAGACAAAGGCTAGAATATTCAAGAAGAGTTATGCAAGGATAGAAGGTCAAGACAAGACGACGTTGAAGGATGGAAGGAATTTCCATAGAGCAAGCATTCAGAAGATGGTGCAACAACTCTTCCATTTTAAGCCAAGCAATCATCCTCATATAAGTTGTCTTGGAGAAAAATACTTATAATTTCAATACGTCTTTTCAACCCGTTTAATATGGGCTTTATTTTCCGTTGCAACATCATTTGTAAAACAACTCTCAATGTAATGAACAAATGTTCTTATCGAAGAATAAACTTCCGCTTTTAGTCATTTCTTCTTTAATTATATTCTCATTAAATTATTTAAAGCCTAGGGTGACTTTGGACAGTAAAATCCGAGGTCACTAGCGGTAATACCCAATGTTACAAAATAGGGTTGTTATAGGTACCACAGGGCCTTCTGGCATCTCCATCACTATGAATTCATTGGGAACAAAGAATTTGCCAAATTCGACAGGAACATCTTCCACGACTCCAGTTGCCTTCACACACGATCCATTTGCCATGTAGAGATTCATATTCATAGGTTCCAGTGGTCCCATATTAGCCTTGGACCAAATAGAGAGTGGTAGGAGGCTTGCACTGGCACCTAAATCACATAAAGCTTTGAAATGGTGAGATCCAATACCAATGGTAATAGCAAACTTACGTAGGTCGCCTAATTTTTCTAGAAGCGCGAAGGATCTGACTTCACTTGTTAGCTCTAAGATGGATCTTTTCCTGCTTATGATTTCTTTTAAAAATTTAGTATAGGCAGGCATTTCATGAAGAGCCTCAGTAAATGGTATAGAAATATTTATGCCTTGAAGAATTTTAACAAAACGTCTAAACTTCCCTTCTGTGACATCATTAGCTTTCTTGGTCGGGAAAGGAAGAGTCTGTGATGGAAGTGGGGTAGAAAGAGGCTTGGATCGAGGCTCTACTGAATCGACAAGAGGGTCGACTAGTGTAGAACAAGGGTCGGTACCGACCCTAGGGGGGTCGGTAACGAGATAAGAGTTCAGTTCAGAAGACTTACCTAACTTGGAGGGCTCGGTATTGACCTTTGTGGGGTCGGTAACGACCCGTTGAGCCTCGATCTTGATCATGTTGGGGTCGGTAATGGGCCTTAATGGGGCGTTATCTTCATCGCCGTGCTCAGTATCTGTAGGCTTGGCTTGATCTGGCAACTCCTTCCCGCTCCTCAGGTGTATGGTTTCTATTTATCCTCTAGGGTTTTCCTCGGGACGGCCCGAGAGTTGCCCTTGAGGTCTTGGAATCTGTGCAGCTAGGTTGCCAATTTGGAAGTTTACACTCTTTCTCCATGTGTCAATCTCTCCCAATTGGTCTTGTACACCCTTCATTTGATTATTTAGGTCAGCCCGAACTCCATTGATCTCGTTTTGCACTCCATTGATCCCTTTATGAAGTCCATTCACCCATGATGGCGTCTCTTGATATCCCGAAGGTTTGTAAGGTGGAACCCTTTGTTCTTGTTGAGGAGGTTGGCTCCCTTGGCCATGTACATAATTGCCCCAGGTGGGCTGATTGTTATTCCTCCCTGTATAAAAAGTATTACCTTGGCTCCTATATGGACCCCTCATGTAGTTAGCTTCTTCATATGCCTCAACATCATGGACCTGCTTTTTCAGAAAGTTGATCTCATCTTGCAAGAACTGGTGCTTTACTTCTGGGTCTACCTCGTCCTTGTTTGGATTATAGAGCCTTCGTTGGGGTTGTTGGGCTTGTTGCATTCCATACATTGCATCGTAGTTGGTCAACTTGTCAAGCAAAGCCCACGCCTCATCGGGATCCATCTCTATGAAACTGCAAATAGTGTGCAGGTTGATGTAGTTCTTCGTTTCAACGTTGATCCCTTGGAAGAAGATCTCTTTGAGTACATATTGTGGTTGCCTATGGGTAAGGCATTTTCTAAGCATCTCCTTGAATCTCTTCCATGTCTCCATAAAGGTCTCATTAGGCAGCTGGTGGTAAGAGGTGATGCGTTTCCTTAACTCTGTAGTCTTGGTCGGAGGAAAGAACTGTGTTAAGAACAAGTCATGAAAAGCCTTCCAAGTCCTTATCGGCCTAGGAGATAGGCTCTCTAACCAGCTCAGGGCCTTTCCTACAAGAGACCACTTGAAAGCCTTCAACAGAACATATTAGAGAGACACCGTTAGCAGCAATAGTGTCACATAAGTCAGTAAAAGTTTTAACATGTTCTATTGGGCATTCCATTAGTTTCCCTTCAAATAGAGATCTTTTAATTAAGGATATTGATTGAGATTTGATCTCAAAAGCTTTCTCTATCTCAAGGAGTACAATGGCGGATGCTGGCACCCTCAGTTCTGGATGCATATACTGCTTGGCATTCTTGGAAAAGCATCCAACTGCGCTCTTAGACGGGCATCGTGCTCTCGCTCACGTTCAACCTCAGCAACTACATTGTCTTTTTCAGCTTGCAATGCTTTCATCTGCCTCTGGAGAGCAGCCATTTGTTGAGCCATCTCTTTAGTAGTTGTAATTGCTTTGTTTTCTCTTAATCTACAATGGAAGGATTGCTCGGGTTTAGAGTCAACTACTGGATTGGAGACAACTCGGCGTCCTTCAGATGACATGCAATGAAAGTAAAAACAAAAACAGAAACAAAATTAAAAGCAAAACGGGTTCTCAAAGAGGGTCGGTACCGAGGCCGAGGGGGTCGGTAATGAGCCTGCAGTGATCCCGTAAAATAAAAACTGAAAAAAAACTAAGCTCTGTCGACAGTGTTGGATCGTGACGCGTTAGTAACAATACATGGAACTAGTAAGGTTCCCTGGGCGGCGGAAATAAACAGTAAGAACACAAAATTTATAGAGGAAACCTTCTGTCCGACCAACAAGTCGTAGAAAGAAAAACCTCTACCCCTGAGACTCCTTCTCAGAGGATTTTCAATAGAATACTTTTGTTATGTTTCAACGATTACAAGGCAAGTCAAGTTCTCTGGTAACTAAGGCACCAACCAAAGTTCCCTGGTAACCACGACACCAACCGAAGTGTCAACCAACTAGACTTCTACAACCCTAAGCGTAAACCTAAATGGAAGTAAACTACTAACTTACTTGTGGATTCTTCACCGAAAAAGCCACACACTCTTACACTGGAAAAGCTCTCTCTCCAAGTTCGTCGTATTCAACCACCCGAAAACCACAGTTTTAACCTAAAAGTCACATCCTTATTTATAGAGCCTCGTGGGATCTGATCTCTATTCTTTCCTTGCCACGAAATAATAGATTTTCCATCCCAAAATCTCCATAAAATCAGAAACTCAATCAACCATATCTTCAATCACTCCGATTATACCCAAAACCGAAAGATCTCGATATCTTATCTTTTTCATTCAACAAATCTTCAAGATTCCATCTTATCTTCTCACAAACAACTCAATCTTAGTTGTCAAGTCACCATCGAAGTCATTCGCTCAAGATATGGAAACTTGCCAAATATAGAAAGCCGCGTAGCTTCCCGCAGACGATGTCCAGATCGCCAGTCGTTCCCTCACGACATCGTTCCCGTTGTCGTTCCCTCACGACGTTCCTTTATTCTAACGATACATTCTTTTGTTTCCTGAGATACTAGTGAAACAACACATTAATCATTCAATGTTTGTTATCATCAAAACTAAGAGAAACCATGGAACAACCATTGTTCCAACAGACAGGGTCGGTACCGACCTGGGTAGGGTCGGTAACGACTCGACATTGATCTTGAAAACGAACATAATAAGAAAAGAAAATTGGGTTTGCCGACAGGGTCGGTACCAACCCTAAGGGGGTCGTTACCGACTCGACAATGGTTCCGAGAATGCTAAAAGAACAAAATTTGACACTATTGAAATCTCCCCGCCGGCAACGACGCCAATTTGTTGAGAGAGTTTCTTGACAACAAATAAATTTATAATCAAGACCCTGCTGAGTACAGGGGAGTCATGTTCGTCCACAGGAGAAAATTAGTTTCAAGTTTTGTTCTTACTTAGGGCGCAATCAATCAATCAAAAGCTAGGGTTTTTATCAAGAGAAAGAGAAATATAAGGTTTTAGTATCACCACAACAATAATTATGCATGCAAACGCTAATGAAACACAAAGATCATGCTTTTATCACATAAAGTCGTCAACTTTCATTAACTAAGCAAGTAAATCAATCAACTTTCGCTAAATTAATAAACTTGTTCTATCTTTCTCTTCTACTTCAACTAGGATTGATCTGCTTTCGCTTCAAAACCCAAATTGGCTATTCTGATCCAAAGTTTCTGCTTTCACTTCGACTATGAATGAGAAATTCCCTTTCAACTTTCGTTTCAAGGATTGAAACAAGAGAATAGATTCATGATAAAAAAAATCAAAACATGATCAAGAGCAAGCATACAAACCATTGTTGGGTTAACCCCAACCTTAGAGAGAGAGAGATAGACTACTCACAAATCATAATTAAAAACAAAGCAATTAATTTAATAAAAGCTTACAACCAAATCCAAGACAAACTTGTTCTCCAAGCAAACTTATTCCTCTTCTCTCTCTCACACACCTCCTCTCTCTAACTTCTACCCTAAAGCTAACTTAATTCTGGGATCCGAAAACTAAAGCTAGACAAGGGTATTTATAGAGAACACTAATCTATCTATAAGGAAATAAATCTTCTAAAAGATATATCCCTTAAAAATTGTAACACCCCTATTTTACAACATTGGGTATTACCGCCAGTGACCTCAGACTTTACCGTCCAAAGTCACCCAAGGCTTTTAGAATGATATAGAACACTTAAAATGCGGAATAAAACAAATACATAAGTCGGAAAGCATGCTCCCGAAGGAGACTTAGTTCATTACAAAATATCTTACATTGTCTTAACTTTAAGGTTACTTGAAACAAATACCAAATCCATCATGTCTCGGAGATAAAGTAATATTAAAACCAAAATGGTAATAAAAGTACATCTTGAGCGATCTTGACTTCCTTCACTTCCCTTCACTTCGCCTTGCTATGGTTTCCTGAATCTGACATAATTCGCGAGGGCGAAAGAATGCCAGGCAAACATGCGGAAAGAAGAATTAGTCTAAGAGACTAAGCAAGCGGGAAAGGAACTTCCCGAGGATATTTCGGTAATTTCAAGTCTTATCGAAGGATATAATAAGGTTGTGTTTACGATGGGCTTGATTTAAGTGGAGTTAAGATACGAGGATTAACGATAGCATATCCCGAAAGGGATAGCTTGAAGAGCAAGAGAAGTACTACTAGATTGTAGTCTTCTTTAGAGTAGAAGGTATGTTGGGAACTTTCATTTAATCAATCAAATCAAATACCACTTGCGCCCGAAACGGACCGAGGGCCGGATTGGTCATTTGAGACCGGTCCGATTTGGTCATCTTAGTTGTGCCTTAGCACTTATCTTATTTAGTGGTAAAAGACGTTCGATTTCCATTTATGAGTTAAAGAGTATGTGGTGGGACACGGATAATCCGAGCCACCCGAGGGAAAACTCCGTTTCCCGGCACTTAGCTAGAGTGCGCTCATCCCTCCTTGCACTTAGCTATAGGCGTTGGCTATCCCACGCCCCTCACCAGTTCGACATCGATCTCGAAACGAGATCGTAACAATCAAGATAATAACCACACTAGCATAAATAATCCTAACAAGGAATATATAAAGCAATCTATGCTAACAATAGTCGTTATTTCTAGCAATCAATATTTCCTAGATTCATTTTTATTTAAGCATACAAGTCGTTCCCAACATCGAGAAATAGTATAAAGACGGATATAAAAGGGCACAAGGGGAAATTCCACTTGCCTTAGCGTAATCGAGTTTAGCAACGAGCTTTTGACGAAAATTAGGCGAGTTCCTAATATGAGCGAGGATTCCGACCTAATGATATAGAATTTACGAAAAAGCTCAAAACACGATTTTTACTTTAGAGTTCGAAATACCTCTTATACTATTCATAAGAGGGTTTACGTTTCTAAATTATTATAATAATAATTTAGAAAGTCATTTTCCTAAAATAATAATATTCCGTTATTATTATTTTAGTTTTGGTAATATCCTTATTATTCCAAAAATATCTTTATTAAAATAATTATTAAATTAATTCTTTTAAAAGGATTGTATTTACTTTCAATATTCTTATTACCTAAAAAAATATCATACTCAAGTTCCTTTACTTAGAAGTTTCCTAAACTAGGAATTCCTAAGTTGCTTGATTAGGTAACTTACTATTATTACTATAAGTTGCACTATCTTTATTTATAATAATTCTAGAATCCTTTTTATGTTATAATGTCTATAAAAATATTCTCATGTCTTGTATAAAATATATTCCTCCCTTATTGAAATCTCACCTTATGATCATAACTATTATTTTAATATTTTTAATTTATAAACTAATATTTACCTTATATAAAAGGTTTCCTTTTTTAAACAATTCACTTATTCTTTAATTACCTTAGGATATTTGTAACATTCTACCAACATATTTAATTCACAATTTGGTCTTGTGACTAAACCTTATACTTAGAGGTTATTTAATATTTTTCCCAAAGTCTTTCTAGTACTAAACCACTTTAAAATAATATATTTCCATGATAAGTAAATCAAGGTCAACTAGGGTCTATGTCACCTACATATATTATACAAAAATTTATATATGTACATATTACTAGAAGTCCTTAAATTGTAGTAGTTCCTACACTTAAAGTATGCTTATTTCATATTTTTTTATTTAGTAAAGGATTTAATTCCTAAGTATATTTATTATGACCAAAATTATAAACATGATATATTCTATAGTTTAATACATGCATCAACTTCTAAAGTTCTTAAATGACCAAGATGATAATATACATTATAATTTTGTAAGTTATGATTATTTTATACAACCTATTTATAATATGATTGGACATGCAATAACTTTTATCTATTAGAGACTTTATTATCTATTTTATAAAGATCTATCTATTTTATAAAAACATACTATCCATATATTAATGCAATATATCTATATGTTCTAATTAGCTTAAGTTACTAAGGTAAATAAGTTTGTTTCTAAACTCCAACTAACAGGATCTTTCTATCTAATTATTTTTATCCCTTTTTGATTTCTAGCCTTTTATAAAAACTCAATAACTTATAAATACTTAAATTAATTTAAATAAAAATAGGATTAGAATTTATACTCCGTATTCTGTGTTTACAGAACACTGGAGAAGAAGGCAAGGGAGAGGGCCGGCGGTCTCGGCGGCGCAACCAGGGGCGGCTCGGCAGTCGGCGGCGTCGGCAGGCGTGGCGCGGCGGCGGTCCGGCGGTCCAGCAGTGGCGGCTCGGTGGTGGTCCGGTGGCTCCAAGGGGAAGAAAAGAGGAAATTTTGTGGTGTTTTTATGGTGTTTGAAAGGATGAACACTTAGGGAGGGTGGCTGATTTTTGAATGCTTTTAGAGTGTTTGATAGAGGAGGAAGAAGAGAGCTTGAAGGTGTGAGAAGATGGATGAATAGGAGGCCTTTTATAGGCAAATTTGGTTGCATCCTTGATCCATGCCATGGTGATTGCACCAATGGAGGAAGAGGAGAAGATCACTCATTGGCCCAAGTTGTGCTTCTTTGATGATGATGGTGAGTGATGCACCAAGGTGAGTCTTGCAAGGCAATGGTGGGGGAGAAGACATGCATTGGAGGAGGGTCTCATCTTAGGTAACTCACATCAGACATAGTCTGATGTCTATTTTTTTGTAGAAGAGAAGGTTAATCTAGTTTAAGTTAATTAGAATGGTGTGGTGTAGTAAGAAAGTGCAATTGGTCTAGTGGTTGGGAGTGTGGGGCGTGTGAGGGTAGGATGCAAGAGATCTCGGGTTCAAATCCCGGCTCTTGCATTCTTTTTACAAGGTTTTGTAATTTGATTTTTAGGCCCTTATGTATTTTATTTTATGAATAAGATTCACTTCTAAAATCATTGTTTTTAATTGATGTTCTCTTCAATAAATTCCTCACTTTATTAAATTATATCCCTCGAGTTATTTTATTTAAGTTTTCGACTATAATCTTTTTATTGATAACCTTTTTCAAAGAGTAAAGTAGAATTTAATTCGATTAAAATCCTCCTTTATTAATTTAGAGAAAATAATTGATAATAAACTTTATATTATAAAAGCTTGGAATATCGCGGATATTACAATAGTACCCCCTTAAATAAGTTTCGTCACCGAAACTTAGAGAAAATAGGGAAGTACTGGGATGTAGAGACAAAAGCAATCACCGTTTAAGATTTGCAAGGATTCTATGGGGTCTAGTACCCCCTTAAAAAGATTACACTAGTGGTATTCAAGAAGACACTAACTCTGGGAAACGCCTTTGCATGTCTTGCTCGGTTTCCCAGGTTTCCCAAGTTGTACCCCCGTTGCCATCCTTGGACCAGAGTACACGGACTAAGGGTACTTCTTTATTGCGCAATTACTTGATTCGGTGCTCTACTATCTTGATCGGTCTCTCTTCGTAGGTGCCATCTGATTGGATCTCGACATCGTCGAAATTGATCACGTGGGATTCGTCGGGCATATACTTTCTTAAGAGCGAC
Organism: Fallopia convolvulus; assembly: GCA_964016875.1. NCBI lineage: Eukaryota > Viridiplantae > Streptophyta > Magnoliopsida > Caryophyllales > Polygonaceae > Fallopia > Fallopia convolvulus. The sequence goes on from OZ024724.1 coordinate 16,555,405, forward strand.
ACGTGGAACACATTGTGCACAGGGTGAGCAGATGGCGGTAAAGCAACTCGATAGGCCAGGTTGCCTTTTCTCTCTAGGATTTCGAAGGGTCCTACATAGCGAGGGTTAAGCTTGCCTCGCTTCCCGAAGCGGAATACACCCTTTGAAGGAGATACTTTGATAAAAACTTTATCTCCTACGGCAAACTCGATGTCTCGTCTTTTTAGGTCTGCATACGACTTCTGTCGACTCTAAGCGGTCAACATTCTTTGACGGATGCGGGCGACTTCGGAGGCAGTTTGCTCGATTAGGTCGGGACCTGAATCTTGTCGACATTATCGTCCCAACAGAGCGGAGAACGACATTTTCGGCCGTACAAGGCTTCGAAGGGAGCCATCTTGATGGAAGAATGCCAGCTATTGTTGTAAGTGAATTCTATGAGGTGTAAGCTGTTATCCCAACTTGTGGTGCGGTCTAGCGCGCAAGCTCGTAGCATATCCTCAAGAGTTTGGATGGTCCTTTCTGACTGACCATCGGTTTGACGATGAAATACTGTGCTGAATTTCAGTTTTGTGCCCATGGCCTCATGTAGTCCTTTCCAAAAAGAGGCCATGAATCGACCGTCTCGGTCGGAGACGATTGTCTTTGGAGTGCCATGGAGGCGAACTATTTCCTTGACGAAGACCGTTGCTAGCTTTGGAGCTTTCCACTTCTTCTGAATGGGGATAAAGTGAGCACTCTTGGTAAGCCGATCCACGATGACCCAGATAGCATCTTTTTGCTTTTGAGTTTTTGGTAGGTCTGTCACGAAGTCCATTGCAATGTCTTCCCATTTCCATTCTGGCACTGGTAGGGATTGCAATTTTCCTCCAGGCCTTCTGTGCTCAATCTTTATCTTCTGGCAGACCAAACACTTAGATATAAACTCTGCGACATCTTGCTTCATGCTTGGCCACCAGAAATTTCTACGTACATCTTTGTACATTTTACTTGCTCCAGGATGTACTGAATAGGCAGATGAGTGGGCTTCTTTCAGGATAATCTTCCGAAGCTCGTCCACGTCTGGCACACAGATCCGATTTTGGAACCAAAGGGAACCGTCATCTTGAATGACGAATCCCGGTGCCTTGCCTATTTGCACTTCGCCACTGATTCTGATCAACATGATGTCGTCTGTCTGCTTCTCCTTGATTTCTGCAATCAATTCAGATTGAATCTCTAATGTGTTTAGGCATCCCTGTTGTCTTCCAAACCAAACCTCAATGCCTTCTCTGATGAGTTCTTGCTGCAACTTTGGTTGGGCGGTTAACATTGCTATCATGCCCTCTTGTTGCGTCTTTCGACTGAGAGCATCTGCTACGACGTTAGCTTTTCCTGGATGATAGAGTAGCTCTATGTCGTAGTCTTTTAGCAGTTCTAGCCATCTCCTTTGCCTCATGTTTAGCTCCCTCTGTGTGAACACATACTTCAAGCTTTTGTGATCCGTGTAGATCTGACACTTCACCCCGTACAAGTAGTGTCGCCAAATCTTTAAAGCGAATACTACCGCTGCCAATTCGAGGTCGTGCGTTGGATAATTTACTTCATACACCTTGAGTTGCCTTGATGCATATGCAATCACTTTCCCATTCTGCATGAGCACGCATCCCAACCCTTGCTTGGAGGCATCACTGTATACTACATAACCATCGTGTCCTTCTGGCAGAGTTAACACTGGTGCACTAGTGAGGCGCTTCTTGAGTTCTTGGAAACTCTCCTCACATTTTTCATCCCACACAAACTTCTTGTGGGTCTTTCGGAGTAACTTTGTCATGGGAAGAGCGATCTTCGAAAACCCTTCAACGAATCTTCGGTAATACCCTGCGAGTCATAGGAAGCTGCGAATTTCCTTCACATTCTTCGGTTGCTTCCATTCTGAGACTGCTTCAATCTTCTTTGGGTCCACCATAACTCTATCTTGATTGATGACGTGGCCTAGAAAAGCCACTTTTGTAAGCCAAAGGTCACACTTGGACAGTTTGGCGTAGAGCTGGTTGTGCCTTAGGATCTGTAGCACAGTTTGGAGGTGTTCTTCATGTTCTGCTTGGTTCCCGGAGTAGATTAGGATGTCATCAATGAAGACAATGACGAACTTGTCGAGGTACTCATGGAAGCATCGGTGCATCAAGTCCATGAATACCGCAGGTGCATTTGTTAGTCCGAATGGCATCACCACAAATTCGTAGTGGCCATAGCGGGTACGGAAGGCTGTCTTCAGAATGTCTTCCTCGCGGATCCGAAGCTGGTGATAGCCTGACCTCAGGTCAATCTTGGAGAAAACTTTTGCACCTCTAAGTTGATTTAAAAGATCGTCTATCCTTGGAAGAGGATACTTGTTCTTGATGGTGACCTTGTTCAGTTCTCTGTAGTCGATGCACAAATGGAAAGTTCCGTCCTTCTTCTTTACAAATAACAATGGCGCTCCCCATGGCGATGCACTTGGTCGGATGTAACCCTTCTCAAGCAGTTCTTCTAGCTGACTCTTGAGTTCTTTCATTTCCAGCGGGGCCATTCTGTATGGCGCTTTAGAGATTGGGCCAGTACCCGGCTCGAGGCTTATTGAGAACTCGACTTCTCATCGAGGAGGTAACCCGGGGAGTTCGTCTGGGAAGATGTCGGGGAACTCTCTGGCCACGGGGATCTCTTGGATGTTTACCACCTTCTTCTCTGTCGACTCTAGGTAGCAGAGGTACCCTACGCAACCCTGACTTAGTAGTTTCCTGGCTTTCATGGCGTTGATCACCTTTCCATTTTCTTCCTCCCGTTTTCCCTTGAACTTACAAATGTGTTTTCCTCCCGAGTTGATGGTCACGGTTTGGGTGTAGAAGTCAATTACTGCTCCATGCAAAGACAACCAATCTCTTCCGAGAATGATGTCATAAGGATCCATGGGGATGCATATCAAGTTGGAAGGAAAATTTCCTCCTTGAATGCATAAGGGGAACTTAGCTAATTGTGTTACCCCTATCATCTTTTCCCCATTTAGCAGGTTCACGATAAACGGTTCACACCTCTCAAGATTGTCTAATCCTAAGAGTTCTACACACTTTTCGGAAATGAAGGAATGCGAAGCACCGGAATCGAAGAGTATGAATACATCTTTAGAGCGGATATGAAGAGTACCTTGGCAGGTAGGTTCTTCAGGCTTGTCTGTGGTGCGCATCTCATACAATCTCTGTCCTTGACTCTGTGGATGCATAGGCCCTTTGTTCCTCTGGTTGGCCGTAGACTGGACGGATGTAGTTCCTGCTGGCATGTTTGATGCCTGAGGTCGCTGGGTCACAGCGGGTTTGGCTCGGGGAATTGGTTGGCCGCCTGCATAACTGTTGGAGATGTCCATCCTTGTTGCAATTGAAGCATTTCTTGAGCGGTTTGGGACATTTCCGGTTTATGTGGCCCGGTTATGCACAGTTGTGGCAGATGAGTGGGGGCCTTGCAGATTCAGTCCGAGGGCCAGGTCTTGACCCTGCTGATGAAGCTTTGAGCTTGCTCTTCTTCGACCATTGAGAGCCCTGAGGAGATGTTGGCCTCTTAAATCCACTGTGGCTGGAATGGTGAGGCTTTCCTCCACCAAATTTCTTGCGCTCAGGAACTTTTAAGGTCGTCTCCATCCGATGAGCATGATCCACGTACTCCTCTAAAGTGTTGAAGGTGCGGTTTGCCATCCAAGGCTTGATGTGGTCACTAATCCAGCGGTGAAAATGCTTGATCTTCTGCTTTTCTGTGGTTATCTCCTCTTCAGCATATTGCAGGAGATGATTGAACTTCTTGGCCCTCTCTAGCACATTTAGCCCATGCAACTTTGGGGAGTGAAGTTCGTCCAACTTTTCCTCTCGCATAGATTCCGTGAAGAAACGACGCATCATCTTATCTCTAAACATAGCCCAACTCAGGTCTGGACGGCTTGATAGGCTAGAGCTCTCCCACCATTCACCTGCTTCACCCTTCAATTTCAGTGCAGCCATGTGCACCTTATCTGCTTCAGCACAAGGGATGTTTCGTAGAAGCCTCTCCACATGAGAAAACCAGTATTGTACTCCTGACGGGTCCTCGATTCCGTCGTATGAATCAGGCTTCATAGCGTTGAAAGCCTTGATCCCTTCAGTGAAGCTAACCAAATTTCGCTTCACGGGAACCACCTCAATCGTTTGACCCACTTCTTCTTGTACCTCTTCTGGCACCACGTTTGGTGCATCGGGGTTCACGGGCTTAGGAACCGCGGCAGGGATCTCTTCTCGTATCAATTGTTGTACGAGAGTGCGTAGTGCATTCACAGTTTCTGCGTTGAATGCAATTGGTGCTGCGGGTGCTTGAGGCGGGTTCAATCCGAGCTCTCCTCGGGCTTCTGACTCGCCATCGTCATTGCCATCTCTAGGTCTAGTGGTGCTGCGATTAGTAGCTCTTGTGTTGACCATCTGAAGTTTTTTGGGTTTTGTTTCTACTTGTTAATTCGTTAAAGTATGAAGAAGGAATAGATAACTCAAGTTCTAATAGTGAAAGGGAGAATTTCATTAATGGTTCATGATAGAAAGTACAAGGCTTTTATAACTTAAGCCGTTTTAACTAGAAAGGGAAATTAAGCCGCTTCGACTTCCTATAGACAAAATGGAGTCAAAAGAAGTGGTCGAAGCTCACTTCTTGAAAAGAGAAATACAACCCTAGTGAAATCTAAATACGGTCGGCGTAAGCATCGAGAAATCCTTCCTCGAAGAGGGTTTCGTCAATAATCCCCGTGTCGTTGCTGAGAAGGATGTTGGCCTGCTCAATCCTACGACGGCGACGGTTTTCACGGGCCTGAAGCTCCGCTCGCTCCCTTTCCGTCTCCATGATCCATTCTCATTGGTGGCTCTCAAGCAGGCCACGGTTTATCCTCCAACTTCTGGTGGGAACCATGCCGGATGGTGGGGGCGCGTTGACTAACGGTTGACGAGCCTGGCGATTGGAAGATTCCCCCTCCATCCAAGTGGTGAATCCTTCCATCTGTACCTCCCTAGGTGCCTGCCTTGCCCGCTCAAATAGAGAAGGCGGTCCGTAGTGTCTCTCCTCGGAGTGTTCGACATTCATAGATTGGAGCTGTCGTAAGAGCTCCTCGTCTTCGTGACACCAGAAATGTCTCATCGGTGGCATAGGCTCTTCGGGCTCGGGAGCCCGTGGTGCTGAGACGACTTCCATTCTTGGCATGACCCTTGGGACTTCGATCATAGGGGGCATCGGAGCCGGTGGGACATACTCCCACTCGGGACTTGCCGGCGGCGGTGGTGGTGGTGTTTCTGGGTCGATCACCACCCCGTCTTCGTCTTCTTCTTCCGACGCTTCATTCATAGCGTCCCACTCTGCTTGTGCTTGCCACAACAACTCCAACTCCTCGTCATCAAACTCGTCCTCTTCTCCATGCCCAAAGTCATGGTCGGGCTCCAACTCCTCGTTCTCCTCGTCGGAGTAATCTTCGGGTTCATACCCCGGTGCCATCTCTTCATTTTCCGAGGGATAATCCTCGGGCTCGTACACGGGTGATGGGGACAGTTCGACGGGTGCAAGCTCATCATCTGATAGTCCGATGGGTAGGTTAGGATCTTCCTCAGGATCTTCTTCCGACTCTTCCCATGGCTCACCGATTTGGTCGATATCCATATTGACCCCGAGGTGACCATCCTCGTCAATGTAGGGAAAGTACGGGTTCGGGGCTTGCATCCCGAAGTTGGCTTCGTTGAAGTGATTCTCAAGGTGGTTGTGGTTTGGGTTGGCCATGGTTTTTCTGAGGAAGAAAGAAAAGAAAAAGGCATTATTAGAGAACCTCCATAGTTTCTATAAAAGGAAGATGTAGTGAACGAAGTCAAACCTTGAAAACTTGCTAAATCAAAATTTTCACTTTACGCTTTTCATTTTCTTGGCCCTATTACGACGCTAAAGTTTTCTTCTTTTATCCTAATGACTTTATGAAATGAGTTTTGTGATTACTAATCAAATTTTCTCGTATAAGAGTATAAGTTCTTCTAAGGTGAAAGTATATGGTTTTTTTTTTTTAGCTAAGAAGTTTCAAGAGAGAAAGTCATAAATTCTTAAGTTTTTTCTTTTTTTAAAGGGTAATGGTGAAAACCTTCTAGAATTTGAAGTCCTAAGTTGCGGAAGTATGGTTAAGGCTGTAAAAGTCCTTGGTTATCGAAAATTCTTGGTTTTAAAACTTTTCGGTTTTAAAACGAAAACGTTTAGCTCTGATACCATAATTGTAACACCCCTATTTTACAACATTGGGTATTACCGCCAGTGACCTCAGACTTTACCGTCCAAAGTCACCCAAGGCTTTTAGAATGATATAGAACACTTAAAATGCGGAATAAAACATAATACATAAGTCGGAAAGCATGCTCCCGAAGGAGACTTAGTTCATTACAAAATATCTTACATTGTCTTAACTTTAAGGTTACTTGAAACAAATACCAAATCCATCATGTCTCGGAGATAAAGTAATATTAAAACCAAAACGGTAATAAAAGTACATCTTGAGCGATCTTGACTTCCTTCACTTCCCTTCACTTCGCCTTGCTATGGTTTCCTGAATCTGACATAATTCGCGAGGGCGAAAGAATGCCAGGCAAACATGCGGAAAGAAGAATTAGTCTAAGAGACTAAGCAAGCGGGAAAGGAACTTCCCGAGGGTATTTCGGTAATTTCAAGTCTTATCGAAGGATATAATGAGGTTGTGTTTACGATGGGCTTGATTTAACTGGAGTTAAGATACGAGGATTAACGATAGCATATCCCGAAAGGGATAGCTTGAAGAGCAAGAGAAGTACTACTAGATTGTAGTCTTCTTTAGAGTAGAAGGTATGTTGGGAACTTTCATTTAATCAATCAAATCAAATACCACTTGCGCCCGAAACGGACCGAGGGCCGGATTGGTCATTTGAGACCGGTCCGATTTGGTCATCTTAGTTGTGCCTTAGCACTTATCTTATTTAGTGGTAAAAGACGTTCGATTTCCATTTATGATTTAAAGAGTATGTGGTGGGACACGGATAATCCGAGCCACCCGAGGGAAAACTCCGTTTCCCGGCACTTAGCTATAGTGCGCTCATCCCTCCTTGCACTTAGCTATAGGCGTTGGCTATCCCACGCCCCTCACTAGTTCGACATCGATCTCGAAACGAGATCGTAACAATCAAGATAATAACCACACTAGCATAAATAATCCTAACAAGGAATATATAAAGCAATCTATGCTAACAATAGTCGTTATTTCTAGCAATCGATATTTCCTAGATTCATTTTTATTTAAGCATACAAGTCGTTCCCAACATCGAGAAATAGTATAAAGACGGATATAAAAGGGCACAAGGGGAAATTCCACTTGCCTTAGCGTAATCGAGTTTAGCAACGAGCTTTTGACGAAAATTAGGCGAGTTCCTAATATGAGCGAGGATTCCGACCTAATGATATAGAATTTACGAAAAAGCTCAAAACACGATTTTTATTTTAGAGTTCGAAATACCTCTTATACTATTCATAAGAGGGTTTACGTTTCTAAATTATTATAATAATAATTTAGAAAGTCATTTTCCTAAAATAATAATATTCCGTTATTATTATTTTAGTTTTGGTAATATCCTTATTATTCCAAAAATATCTTTATTAAAATAATTATTAAATTAATTCTTTTAAAAGAATTGTATTTACTTTCAATATTATTATTACCTAAAAAAATATCATACTCAAGTTCCTTTACTTAGAAGTTTCCTAAACTAGGAATTCCTAAGTTGCTTGATTAGGTAACTTACTATTATTACTATAAGTTGCACTATCTTTATTTATAATAATTCTAGAATCCTTTTTATGTTATAATGTCTATAAAAATATTCTCATGTCTTGTATAAAATATATTCCTCCCTTATTGAAATCTCACCTTATGATCATAACTATTATTTTAATATTTTTAATTTATAAACTAATATTTACCTTATATAAAAGGTTTCCTTTTTAAACAATTCACTTATTCTATAATTACCTTAGTATATTTGTAACATTCTACCAACATATTTAATTCACACTTTGGTCTTGTGACTAAACCTTATACTTAGAGGTTATTTAATATTTTTCCCAAAGTCTTTCTAGTACTAAACCACTTTAAAATAATATATTTCCATGATAAGTAAATCAAGGTCAACTAGGGTCTATGTCACCAACATATATTATACAAAAATTTATATATGTACATATTACTAGAAGTCCTTAAATTGTAGTAGTTCCTACACTTAAAGTATGCTTATTTCATATTTTTTTATTTAGTAAAGGATTTAATTCCTAAGTATATTTATTATGACCAAAATTATAAACATGATATATTCTATAGTTTAATACATGCATCAACTTCTAAAGTTCTTAAATGACCAAGATGATAATATACATTATAATTTTGTAAGTTATGATTATTTTATACAACCTATTTATAATATGATTGGACATGCAATAACTTTTATCTATTAGAGACTTTATTATCTATTTTATAAAGATCTATCTATTTTATAAAAACATACTATCCATATATTAATGCAATATATCTATATGTTCTAATTAGCTTAAGTTACTAAGGTAAATAAGTTTGTTTCTAAACTCCAACTAACAAGATCTTTTTATCTAATTATTTTTATCCCTTTTTGATTTCTAGCCTTTTATAAAAACTCAATAACTTATAAATACTTAAATTAATTTAAATAAAAATAGGATTAGAATTTATACTCTGTATTCTGTGTTTACAGAACACTGGAGAAGAAGGCAGGGGAGAGGGCCGGCGGTCTCGGCGGCGCAACCAGGGCCGGCTCGGCAGTCGGTGGCGTCGGCAGGCGTGGCGCGGCGGCGGTCCGGCGGTCCAGCAGTGGCGGCTCGGTGGTGGTCCGGTGGCTCCAAGGGGAAGAAAAGAGGAAATTTTGTGGTGTTTTTATGGTGTTTAAAAGGATGAACACTTAGGGAGGGTGGCTGATTTTTGAATGCTTTTAGAGTGTTTGATAGAGGAGGAAGAAGAGAGCTTGAAGGTGTGAGAAGATGGATGAATAGGAGGCCTTTTATAGGCAAATTTGGTTGCATCCTTGATCCATGCCATGGTGATTGCACCAATGGAGGAAGAGGAGAAGATCACTCATTGGCCCAAGTTGTGCTTCTTTGATGATGATGGTGAGTGATGCACCAAGGTGAGTCTTGCAAGGCAATGGTGGTGGAGAAGACATGCATTGGAGGAGGGTCTCATCTTACGTAACTCACATCAGACATAGTCTGATGTCTATTTTTTGTAGAAGAGAAGGTTAATCTAGTTTAAGTTAATTAGAATGGTGTGGTGTAGTAAGAAAGTGCAATTGGTCTAGTGGTTGGGAGTGTGGGACGTGTGAGGGTAGGATGCAAGAGATCTCGGGTTCAAATCCCGACTCTTGCATTCTTTTTACAAGATTTTGTAATTTGATTTTTAGGCCCTTATGTATTTTATTTTATGAATAAAATTCACTTCTAAAATCATTGTTTTTAATTGATGTTCGCTTCAATAAATTCCTCACTTTATTAAATTATATCCCTCGAGTTATTTTATTTAAGTTTTCGACTATAATCTTTTTATTGATAACCTTTTTCAAAGAGTAAAGTAGAATTTAATTCGATTAAAATCCTCCTTTTTTAATTTAGAGAAAATAATTGATAATAAACTTTATATTATAAAAGCTTGGAATATCGCGGATATTACAAAAATATCTAATAATAAAAAGATATGGGATAAGAAGTATTTAATTGCGCCGACTCTGATGTCTTTACCGACACGGGACCCTCGGTACCGACCCTGACAGATTTCGTTGCTGAATTCTTGACTTTCTTCTTCCTGAACACCTCGGTACTGACCCTGTGACCTCGGTACCGAGCTTGTCAGCCTCGTTATCGACCCCCACAAGGTCATTATCGACCCCCTTTAGCCTTGAAAACTGCCTTGTAATTGAGATATCTCCTTCGTTAGGGGGCTCGTTTGCCTTCGTTTTTGTCTTGATTCTTCATCCTAAGGCTTGATAACAAGTCTCTAGACTTCCTTCATGGCTCAAACTTGATCTTCATCTCATCCTTAAGTGCTTTTCTTCTTTCCTCAAAAGTGCTTCAAACAACTCCAAAACCTATAAAAACACCACCAAAGCTTATGTAGACTCAATATCTTTAGCAAATACGAAAACCTACACAAACGACTCAAAATAAAACACAAAACTAAAGAAAAAGACTCAAACACAATAAAAACATTCCCTAAAAACACAACTAAAAAGGCAGATATCAAAATACCCCATACTTAGACTTGCTTGTCCTCAAGCAATCAACAAGACATTAATCAAAACCGACAACACACCCCTCAAGTCAATGCTCTTATAAAAAAGCAACATCAAAGCACAAGTAGAAATAAAATAAACAAGTGATTCTAACGTCATCACACATATATGAGCAACCTCAAGAAAAAGCCGCTATAAAATCCAACCTCACAAGGGTAATGTGTTTTACTCAACTCTCATGTGTTTAGGCTTATAATAACAAGTCTCAGCTCAATCCAATATACAAATAATCATAGTCATTGTTACTTATATCACCAAACTCTCCACCGGAGATGTCAAAACACATAAAAATCATCAAGAGAACTTAGGCTCAATGAAAAACTTCATAGAATTTCCATTCAACCGGGTTGTAATAGGGCTTGGTAATAACAATAAGACGTGGAAATATTTTGTTTTCTGGTGCTAACAATCCGGGAATCAAGACTCCTAAACTTCCCAACACAACTCACCAAAAACATCACAACAGCATACCAAACTTCACTAAACTTTAAAGCACATTTAACTCTTCAACCCCTTTAAAATCCCAACTAATCTTGCTTGAAATAACAAGGAGGATTTGGCTCATGCACTCTTTCACTATTTAGCTCTTTTTTCAGCGTTTGATTTTTCTCACTATTCTTTTCTCGATTTTTTCATTGCTGATTTTTCTGGAAAGGTCGGTGCCGATCCTACTAGGGTCGGTACCGATCCTACTAGGGTCGTTAACAATGTCACTATTCTGATTTTTTTTCTTCTTTTCTTTCTTTTATAGCAAGTGCATTAGAGAACCAAACTCCTTTTACATGATAAATTGCAAGATAAATCAAATATCCAACCCAATATTACCCCACACTTGAACCAATACATTTCACTCAACAAAATTATAAACAACCAACACTAAGTCCTAATCGCCGGATAGGGTCAAGCTTTATTGGCTAGGGAATAATTTTGTGAGTCTTACAAATAAAAGGCTTTAAGGCTCAAATTGGCTTCAAAAAGAGGATAATGATAAGGTAGGTAAAAAGAGAGGATAAAAAGTGGTTTAAAGAAATATGTTCTCCATCATATGATTTCACATGCTATGAACTAATATCTCATAAAGGTCTCAAGAAATAGATAACCATATCAATGACAAGAGATAATATGCATAAGGAGAGTAAATCACACAAGAAAAGAAGAGGGATTTTTGATGTTATCCTTATAAGGCCAAAAACAACTCACAACGTAGTAATTTTTGTTGGATTAAAGTCACCTTCACCTAAGATCATATGTGCTTAATTTCATCACATGCTAAATATCCACATAAAAGCAACTTTCAACATGAATCAGGCAAAGCTCTCCAAACATGCTAAAAGAATTACATGATTAAGCAAGTTAAAGCATATCATAGGACATCTAAGTGAAGCATTATCAATCCTAAAACACAAATAACACAAAAACTAAGTTTCATTCCCCCCCCCCCATACTTAAACCAAACAGTGTCCTCACTGTAAAAGTGATGTCACACTTTCTAGTTAGTTTTTATGGGTAGTTTTTAGTTAGGATTGAGCCTTTTCTAAGTTTAATGTGTTGTTTTGAGTCGTTCTTGTGGATTTTCATATTATCTTAAGATATGGAGTCTACATAAGTGTGTTTAATGTTTTATAGGTCTTTGAAGCGTTGAGGAGGAGATATTTCGGTTTTTAAAGCTTTCTAGGAGGTGGTGCTAGGTGTTGTTTGGTGGTGATGTTGAGAGAAGAGTAAGAGTCAATGCATGTGAAGATTTGATGATTTAAGAGTGAAGGTTTCAAGGTTTAAGTGCTTGAAGAAGGAGCTAAAGGATGTCTTAAAAGGCCAAGAGCGATTGAAGAAGGAACAATGAAGGAAAGCCAAGCATTGGAGCAAGTTTTGAGCAAGAAATGAGGAAGTTATGTGCAGCCAGAGGGTCGGTGACGACCCAGCCATGGTCGGTGACGACCCACTCCGTGTGTTGCCGAATTATTGCTTGCGCCTTAAGTTTGGTTTAGTAATTGTTTTATTTATGGGGCTTTTTAAGATAGAGTTGAGTTTCCATATAGATTTATTTCTACCACTATATAAGGATCTTTAGGGTTTTATTTCAGGGAGGCTGATTTGGAAAAAAACGTTCTTAGGGTTGTTGAGGAGACGGAACAAGTTGCAAGTTCGGTTTGCTAGTTTTCTTTGATTCCAAGCTCTTGGACAATTAGAGAGACTTGGAGGTTTGCTTTAGTTTGTAAGTTTTCTTTTAATTGAAGTTTGTTTGTTTTTGAATCATGTCTTCTCTTTCGTTTGTGATTGTTGATTGTTTTATGGATCGTGAGTAGTCTACTTTCTAGGGTTGGGGTGAAACCCGATGAGTTATGCATGATTAAGGCATGAATATTTGAATGAACCATCTTTTTAATCTCTATCCATTATCCTCTTGTTTGCTATCTATTCCTTGATGAAAGTCAAAGCATGTTCATGTTTATAAGTGAATTGAAAGATTTAGTTGTGAATGTGGATTATATTTGGTTGAAACGAAAGTTAAACCTTTAGGAAACAAGTAGGATTGCAAGTTTAGACCTTTATGAAAGTTAAGATTTTTACTTGAATTATCATGACGAGAGTCATACATGGGATTGTTAATGGTTGATTTTGATTCATGTTTGCATGCATAAACTTGTTGTGGTGACTCCTTTTCCCTAGATCTTCTTTAATTTGGTTTTTCGGAATTTTCTCGTACCCGGATAGGTCGGTTACGACCCCTGTTAGGTCGGTGCCGAGCGCCTCTGTTCTTTGTTTTCTCCTGCGTTTGTGTTGAAGTGTTGGTCGGTTACGACCTGTTGTGGGTCGGTGCCGAGCGTCAGTTTGAGTGATTTGCTTTGTTTTGTTTTCTTTTATTAGGATTAGTAGCTAGACATAGATTCTTCTAATTCCCGTGGACAAACCTGACCTCCTTGTACTCAGCGAGGTCTTGACTACAAATTTATTTGTTGTCGGGAAACCCTTTCAACAAATTGGCGTCGTTGCCGGGGAGTTAGTTTAGTTTCCTGTCTAGTTATTTTTGGGGTTTGGGAATAGCCCATACCCTCTTGTGTTTACTAATTTGTTTTCTTTTGATTGTGTGTAGGTTCATGCCCTCTAGTTCGCGAAGGGAAATCGACCTTTTTCCTTTTGATTCCGAACTTGAGAGAACCCTTCACCGCAAGCCGAGGGAACGACGAGCAATGGCCAACGCTGAGGAACTTGCCCGCCAGATGGCTGATCTTCGCCTTCAGATGGAAGGCATTCAGAAAGAACGTGATGATCAAACTACTACTGTTACTCTCCTTCGACAACAACTCAATGCTATTCCACGCAATGCAAAGCAGTATATGCATCTTGAGTTCAAAGTTCCTGAATCTGCTATTGTACTCCCTATTATTGAGCACGCTTTTGAGATTAAGTCACACTTCATCACTCTTATCAAGAGGTCACAATTTGAAGGCAAGCCCACCGAGTGTCCCATGGAGCACATCAAGAACTTCACTGACCTTTGTGACACTATTGGAGCCGATGATGTATCGCTAGAATATGTGCTTTTGAAAGCATTCAAATGGTCTTTGGCTGGAAAAGCTCTTACTTGGCTTGAAAGTTTGCCCTCCAAATCGATTCATACATGGAAGGCGTTGCATGATCAGTTTCTGACTAAATTCTTTCCACTAGCTAAGACTACAGAGCTAAGGAAGCGCATTACTTCCTATCATCAACTTCCCAATGAAACTTTTGTGGAGACTTGGGAGCGATTTAAAGAACTTCTTCGGCAATGTCCCACTCATGGACAACCGCCTTATGTGCTTCAAGAGATCTTCTTTCAGGGAATCAATGCCGCAACTAAGGACCGCATCAACCTTCACACCGACTGCGGATTCATTGAGATGGATCCCGATCAAGCTTGGGCCTTATTGGATAAACTTACCAACTATGATGCGATGTATGGCACTCAACAATCTGCTCGCGTTCAAATGAAGAAGCTTTATGATCCTAATGCCGAACCAATTGATCCCGATGTGAGGTTCCAATTTATGCAAGGTGAGATAAACCGGCTTAAGAAGCAAGTGGGCCACTATAAATCCACCGCTCAACCTTGTCAAGAATTTGGTTCCCCTGCTCATCCCACTTCTTCTTGCACAAACGTGGAACAAGTCCGAGCTGCAGAGGCTTATGCAAAAGCACATTATATGAGAGGACCCTACCGTGGCCAAAACAACGCTTATCCAAGAAACAACAACAACTTTTCTCAGTGGAATAACAATGGCTATGGTCAAGGTTTTCAAGGACCGCCACAAGAGCAGAGAGCCCCGCCCTATAGGCCACCCGGTTTTCAAGAGCCACCAACATGGGCACAAGGACTCCTTGAAGGAATGAATGCAGTCCGAACCGATCTTAAAGGAGTGCAAAATCAACTTGGTGACTTTGAGGCTTGGAGGAAGAATGTGAATTCTCAACTTGGTGATTTAGCGGCCCATATTCCACGGCCAAAAGGGCGATTACCGGGACATTCTGATGAGAATCCGAGAGGACAAATTGCTGCAATTCACTTGAGAAGCGGAAAGAAGCTACCAGACCGAGGAACAAGCAAGAACAAGGAGGACGAATAAGACCGGCCAAGCTCGGAGCAGGTCGTAACCGACCCAGCACAGGTCGTAACCGACCCACCTCCTACCAAAGATAAGGTCGTCACCGACCCAACCCAGGTTGTGGCCGACCTCATTCTCGGAATTTTTCCTTCCGTCCCTCCTTCATCAACAACAAAGGTTCTTCCTTTCCCATCCAAGAAAGCTAAAGATTCCACAGACGGCAAATTCAAGCGTTTTGTGCAGGTTCTTCAAGGTCTCAACATCACCATTCCTTTTGCTGAAGCTTTGAACGAGATGCCCACCTACACCAAATTTCTTAAAGAGATCTTGTCCAAAAAGCGGTCTATGTCCGAACTAACTGATGAGGTGCGATCCTTAGAGCTTCCAGAGAAACTCGGAGATCCGGGTAAATTTGCAATCACTATCGGCATAGGTGTCCATCGTTTTAAGGCTTTGTGTGATCTTGGTGCAAGTGCTAGTCTTCTACCTCTCTCTATATGGTCCAAAACCAACATGGGTCCTTTGGTACCGGTGAATATGAAGCTTTATATGGCGGATGGTTCTTGTGTTAGACCCACTGGAGTTGTTGATGATTTCCCTATTCAGGTCGGCAAGTTCTTTGTGCCTAATGATTTTATTGTCATGGAGATGCCGGAATACCCTGTCGTCCCGATCATTCTTGGGCGACCTTTTCTTGCAACCGCTGGAGCTATTATTGATGTGAAGAAAGGTCTCCTTACTTTTGAAATCGGCAATGAGGTGGTTGAGTTCCGGTTCAATCCGACGATGAAGGAAACCGGTGAAGCCATGGAAGTGAAGATGTTGTACACTCGCTCGGACTACATTGACTGTGAGGATCCGATCGAACGTTTGTTTGGAGCTTATACAAGTGAAGCTAAAGCCGAAGAAGAAACTGCAAGGTTGGCACCAACCACTTTTTGCTCGGCACCAACCACTTTTTGCTCGGCACCAACCATCTCTGGGTCGGCACCGACCACTTCCAGCTCGACACCCACCCCCATTCCGATCGTTACTGAAGATTTTATGCTTGCTTCTGGCTCGGTGACGACCTCCCTATGGTCGGAGCCGACCCTTCTGGATGCAGATGATACTACTCACTTTGAAGAGTTTTTCAAAATGGAGAAAGTTGACGAGATTGTTACACCACCACCACCGACTCCAGAGCTTAAGACTCTCCCCGAGTCTTTGAGGTATGAGTTTCTTGGCCCAAATTCCACTTTTTCTGTGATTATTAATGCTAACCTTAATGAGGAAGAAGTTGGAAAGTTGTTGAATGTTCTTAGGGCTCATAGGAAGGCCATTGGATACTCACTTGAGGATTTAAGTGGCCTCTCACCTTCTTTGTGTATGCATCGTATTTTTCTTGAGGAAGACACAGGCCATCCATAGAGCATCAACGAAGGCTTAATCCAAATATGAAGGAAGTGGTAAAAAAAGAGATATTGAGAATGCTCGATGCAGGTATTCTTCCCTATTTCAGATAGTAAGTGGGTAAGCCCTGTTCATGTTGTGCCTAAAAAGAGTGGTCTTACCGTTGTTGAGAATGATAAAGGCGAATTAGTCCCCACTAGGACTACTACTAGTTGGCGCATGTGCATAGATTATAGGAAGTTGAATAGTGCCACTAGAAAGGACCATTTTCCCTTGCCTTTTATTGACCAAGTGCTAGAGAGATTAGCTTTGCATGACTAGTTTTGTTATCTCGATGGCTATAGTGGTTTTTGGCAGGTTCCGATACATCCAGATGATCAAGAGAAAACTACCTTCACATGTCCTTATGGCACATTTGCTTATAGGAGGATGCCGTTCGGGCTTTGCAACGCCCCGACCACTTTCCAACGGTGTATGATGGCCATCTTCTCCGACATGATTGAGGACATTGTGGAGGTATTTATGAATGATTTCTCGGTTTACGGTACCACTTTTGACTCCTGTCTTGCCAATCTTACTAGAGTACTTAAGAGATGTAAGGAAACTAACCTAGTACTTAATTGGGAAAAATGTCACTTTATGGTGCAAGAAGGAATTGTTCTAGGTCATGTTGTGTCAAAAAGGGGGATTGAGGTTGATAAAGCTAAAATTGAATTGATCCAAAAATTACCACCCCCTTCCTCAGTGAAAGATGTTAGGAGCTTTTTAGGACATGCCGGGTTTTATAGGAGGTTCATTCAAGATTTCTCTAATATTACCAAACCATTGACTAACCTATTAATGAAGGATGTTGTGTTTGAGTTGTCTTCCGAGTGTCTTGCTGCCTTCCACAGGATCCGAGATGCACTTGTATCGTCTCCTATTATGCAACCTCCTGATTGGACCATTCCCTTCGAGATCATGTGTGACGCTAGCGACTACGCCGTGGGCGCAGTCCTCGGGCAAAGAAGGGAGAAGAAGCTTCATACTATCTATTATGCGAGCAAAACGCTGGATGAGGTCCAAAGCAAATACACAACCACAGAGAAGGAATTCCTGGCTGTTGTGTTTGCCTTTGAGAAGTTCCGGTCATACTTGGTGGGTTCCAAAGTAATCATCTACACTGATCATGCAGCTATCCGTTATCTTATGGATAAGAAGGACGCCAAACCGAGATTGCTCCGATGGATGCTTCTATTGCAAGAATTTGACCTTGAAATACGGGATAAGAAAGGAGCGGAAAATCTTGTGGCGGATCACCTTTCTCGGTTACCTATGGAACACATTAAGGAGTCTGGAGATACAATACCCATCAACGACTCTCGCCCGGATGAAACTTTACTGAGCAATGAAGTCTTACGGATCGAAACAACAAAGGCTGGGTCGGAGATGACCATTTCTGGGTCGGAGACGACCATTTTTGGGTCGGAGACGACCATTGTTGGGTTGGCACCGACCCCACATATGCAGATTTTGGCTGGCACCGAGCTAGAAAGGATGGCACCGACCCTCACCACCACCAATCAAGGTCATGTCTCTAACCCTTCTTCGGTACCTTCCACTATTCTTCATTTCTCTCCTCCCATGCTCTCTTGCCATTCTATCTATACTATTCGAGGGGCGAAAACCCCTTGGTTTGCGGATTTTGCTAACTATGTTGTAGGAGGCATTATTCCCGATGGATTGACTTCCCAAGCTCGAAAGAAGTTCCTTCACGACGCCAAGCAATACTATTGGGACGATCCTTATCTTTTCAAGCAAGGGAGCGATCATATTTTTAGGCGTTGTGTGCCGGACAATGAAATTGAGGGAGTAATCCGACAGTGTCACACTCTTCAAACGGGCGGCCATGCTAAGGGATTCAAGACTACCGCAAAAATTCTTCAAAGCGGATTCTACTGGCCTACCCTCTTCAAAGATGTTCATACTTATATCACGGCTTGTGATGAGTGTCAGCGTGCGGGAAATATCACATGGAGGAACGAGAACCCACTCACAGGAATTTTGGAAGTTGAGCTTTTTGATGTATGGGGAATCGATTTCATGGGACCCTTCCCTTCTTCGGGTCCATACAAGTACATCCTCGTAGCGGTTGACTACGTGTCTAAGTGGGTTGAAGCCATAGCAACAAGAACTAATGATGCACGAGTTGTGGCCAAGTTTATGAAGACAAACATCTTTCCCCGCTTTGGTGTTCCCCGAGCTCTTATTAGTGATGGCGGTTCTCATTTCATTGAGCGGAGTTTTGAGGCACTTTTGACTAAGTATGGGGTCATTCATAGGGTAGCAACTCCCTACCACCCCCAAACTAGCGGTCAAGTAGAGATCTCCAACCGGCAAATCAAAAACATCCTGGAGAAGACGGTTTCCCGCTCAAGGAAAGATTGGGCCTCCAAGTTAGATGATGCACTTTGGGCATACCGCACCGCCTACAAAACTCCACTCCGCACTACTCCTTACAATCTTGTGTATGGCAAGTCGTGTCATTTGCCCGTCGAGCTCGAACACAAAGCTCTATGGGCTCTCAAGGAGCTCAACATGGATCTTGACGCGACCGGAGCAAAGAGAATTATGGACTTCCAAGAATTGGAAGAGTTAAGGCTTAAAGCATATGAGAATGCCAAGATTTATAAAGAAAGAACCAAGAAGTGGCATGATAAGAAGCTCATCCCGAAGACCTTCAACAAGGGTGATCAAGTACTCCTTTTCAACTCAAGACTTCGACTTTTTCCCGAAAAATTGCGATCCCGATGGAGTGGACCATTTGTTGTCAATCACATCTAACCACATGGAGCGGTCGAGCTTTTAGATGAAAATGGAGGGATTTTTAAGGTCAACGAGCATCGTTTGAAGAAATACTTTGCAAGGGCCGAACCCGATGAAGAAATTCGAGCCACATGGGCTCTCACATCTTCGGACTGAGTAGAGGTACCACCCGTCTAGCTAAAGACGTAAAATTAAGCGCTTTCGGGAGGCAACCCGCTTTGTTTTTGTTTTGAATTTTTTTTTTTAGTTTAGTTTCATTTGTTTTTCTTAGTATAGAATAGCTAGTTTTCTTGTCTTGGTTCTCCACTAACTTTTTGTAGGAAGCTAAGTGAGGCGGGAGAAGTTGAAGGGGCCGAAATACACAAGCAATGGGGACGATTCCATGGTCGTAACCGACCCACTCATGGTTGGCACCGACCCCTTCCAAGCAAATATGGTAAATATTTTCAGAAATTGGAAATTACAGGTAAGTCCCTCAAATTTTTACCCCTTTTTTAACCCTATCCCCTCCCACCCCTTGCTCCCTCACGCCGACCCTCCCTCTTCCCCAAACCTCCATTGTTCCTCCCACTTTCTTTGCCTCTCAAACACCACAAAATCCTCCATTCCCATCCCAAATCCACCCAAATTCTCCCTTGTGCTACATAAACTCTCCAAATCATTCAACAAAAACCAAAAATCTCACCCCCACAACAATTCCTCACAATTTCGAACCACTTTGGTGCTCGTAGACGACCCCCTTTTACTTTCATTCTTATACTCTTGCTCATCTTTGGTATGTTTTTCTACTCCTTTGATCTTATATTCAAGTTTACTTGATTTTTGTTTGAGGGATTAGTTGAAAACCTAGGTTTTGGGTGTTCTTGTATTTGAATATGGAAATTTGGGTTGTTTGCATGTTTAGGTGGTTGGATCTATATCATGCCATGATTAATTGGGGATTGTATGTGGAACTCTTGATGTTTGTTTGGTTGTTTGTTTGATTGGGAGAGTATTTGATTCTTAGTAGGATTTTTTGGGTACAATTCCATGAACAAAAGTCGAAGTTAAGGGGCGTCTTTTTGCCCGGATTGGTCGGTGCCGACCCCCCATGGGTCGGTGACGACCCCCCAGCTCCCACATTCTCGAAATTGCTCGACACCGTGATCCCAAGGGTCGGTTCCGACCTCGATTGACGGGTGTCCCTTTGATCATACATGATAATGGAGCTATTTTTACCATGATTTGGGGTGCTTTTAGCTTGATCTTTCCCTCTACTTATATATTGTTCATGATTAAGCATGCTAGGTTGAGATCCATTCTAAATTTAAGCATGTTTCTTTGAATAAGTATGGGGTACTTCTTTGGAATTGACATGGGTGTCTTGTGTTTTGGCCTTTTTCTTGCAAATTATGGAAATTATCTTGGAAAGTTGTTGAATGTTTTTGTAGGACAATGGCTTCATCTTCTCGTCCACAATCCAAGAAGCAAAAGAAGAACAAGCAAAAAGTGGATTCGGTGGTGTTTGACTCGGAAGATCAAAAAGCAAGGTTTCTTGAGATGTGGAGAGGTGATGTGAATGTCCGAGCTTATCAACGGGTCGGGGCCGACAAGATTGGTGTTCATAGAGAGGTGTACGAGGCCTTCTCTTGGATTGGTGCTCAACACCTCATTATACATCCTACCGAGGAGCATTATGTGGTGCTAACATGTGAATTCATGTCTAATTTCCGCTTATACCGGGATGAAGACGATTTCAACCGCTCCATGGTCACTTTCCAACTTGGCAATGAAGGGCACGAGATGAACATCAAGAAATTCAACAAGCTTCTAGGTTTTCGTGCCCCACCCGGTTCCTACAAACAAACGGACTTTCCCGCCAAAGAGTTGTGGCAATACATCACCGGCAAAGAAGAGTACCCCACCAACCACCTTCCCGACGTCTACATTGCAAGTCCGGTTTTCCGGATTATCCTTCGCATCTTGGGTTCCACCATTTGGCCACGCTATGAGCTCTCCCGCCCACACAAGCAAGAAATAGCATGCCTATCCACCATGCTCTACGAACAAACCGTTCACATGAACTTGGGATATGAGTATGCTGCACTCTTTCAAATAGCAAGGAGGAAAGCGTAAAATGGGCAGGAGATTCGGGATATGAGTATGCTACGGTCGTCATCAACCACCAACGCCAAACAACTCACACTACTACCTACTTTGGGTGGCTCGTTGCTATTCTTGCTAAGTCCTTAAAAATCAACCTCTCCGCCTAATCTTCTAAACCGGTCATTCCTATGGACGTCAAGTATTTTGTGAATTCTAAGGTGATTGCTCCATCTCCCACCGGCTACATCAGCAAGTTCTATATTAGCAAGCATGAGACTCATGATGTGGAGCTTACCGAGGAGAATCTCGAGCTTTTTTATCTCCTTAATTGGTACGATGCTTGGGCCCCCGCTCCTTACCCTTTGAGAGCCAAAGTTCGGGATGATAAGAAGATTAGACGCCAACCCAGCAGATTCCGCCGAGCCATACCAAATCCACCGCCAAGAGGAGCATCTTCCGACTCGGACTCAACACGGAGCCACACTGGGGAGGTTGGTGCCAACCAACATGCGGTCGGTGACGACCAACACCCGCTCGGTTACGACCACAATACGGTCGGTGGCGACCCTCCAGTGGACAACCACTTCCAAAACCAGTCCGGTGTCGACCCGATGGACTACACCATGAGACCACAGTCGGATATGGTTCCTTACTATTCACATCCGTATGGCTTTGATGGGTTCGGTGGCTCTAACTTCCAAGGACAAAGCACGTACAATACCGGTTCAAGCTCGGGCGGTAATCCCGATATCTCTCTTCTCTCGGCTAAAATGGATGCTCTTATGCTTTGTAATATCCGTAATTGTTTTAGGTCTCGTAAGTCGGGAGACGAGCTCTTTCGTTTACAAGCATTTAATAAACCGTTCGAATAATTAGTTTGAATAATTATATCTAATCCATTCGGAATAACTCGTCCCTGTAAGTCAAATCTTATCTTAAGTGATTCCTTATAAACAAATTATACACTCAGGCAAATCAATTATATATTGATTAAACAAAACACTTATCCAAACTTCCGTATCTATCACAATCCAAAGCTATCCAAAACAAATTCTTTATATTGAGCCTTCCGCGGAGCCGATCGAAGACCCGATCGATCATACAAAAAAAAAAATCTTCTCCTTGCTGTGCGTGGAAGACGGAGACCGCGTCGAAGCTTGCCACCAGCGACTGTGCGGAGCTTTGCCACCAGCGACGTTGCTGATCGATTCCGGATAGGACGACGCCATTGGAGCACCGAGAGAGGTGTCGGAACCCATCGCTGCCATCGTCAGAATAGAGACGGTCTCCGGTGAGAATCCTCCTCCTCTGATTTCCTGGGTTCTGCTGTTTTTTTGGGCGGGTACTAGTTTTTAGGAGGGGTCGGAAGGCGGGTGAGGATTGGGCGAGGATCGCCAGTGGCGACGAGGCGCGAACAGGGACGACAAGTAGGTGCGTCTTCACTCTCCTTGGATACCGCCGAGCAAGGGCGTGAACCAGAGGTGGCAAAGGCGGCCTCGCTATTCGAAGAAGAAGGAGGGGCGGGGATCCAGGGTAGACTCACCGGAGACGGGGAATTTGTGTCCGCCTGGGAGCGCCGGCGGAGCGTGAACAGGGGCAGCGACTTCGCTATCTGTCGATGTCGTCGGACGGGGTCGTTTCGCCCACCTCCGATGCCGCCGGTGGGGTTACAAGGCATTGGACTAGAGGGTTAGGCGAGAGGCGAGGGCATGAGGCAGCCGTTAGGGGAAAAGTTCGGAAATTCGGGGTTGTCTCCAGGTTGAAGGAGAAGAGGGAGTGGGGCCGCATTTTGGTCAAGGCATGGGCTAGGTCAACTGTTCAATTGGGGGCTGGAGAATTGGGCCACTTTTGGTGGTATGGGATGGGCTAAAGGTGGGATTAAGAGCCTTTATAATAATTTGTTGTACAAGCAAATGTTAATTAATTATTAGTTAGTAAAACCGGATAGTAATGTTCAGCATAAATTCTTTTTACGTATTGTTTGGTGGAGAAAAAAATAATAAACTATACTTCTAGTTCATCTTTAAATATAGGGGGTGTTTCCATGAGTTATTTATATACTAATATTTAATATATAAATAAGTTATTAATTAAGTAGTTTGGCTTAGTTGGTCAATTAGCAAAAATCGTTATAAATAATCGGTTGCTTAAGGAGAATAAAGGTGGCTCTTTAATTGGGTTAGTTAGTTCGGTTCGTATTTTTAATAAATTAATCTTTTCCTTTATAATTCTTTAGGAAATCGTTCCGTTTGAGATCATAGTTCCGTCTTCCCAAGGATCCTTCGTTCGAGGTAAGTCGTTTTTCGACTTGCTCGGTTCTTTTCTCCCTTGTTAGATTGTGTATCGATATTGTAGGGCGGGTTTTGGGGAACTAGTCCCGAATATCTTTTAAATTGTTTTGAACTCCTTGTGTGTTGTGTGCATTAATGATTTTAATTGTGATTTATCGGAAAATATTTTGGAACGTTTTCTCTGTGTTGGTACCGTTTCCGACACGGCCCATTGTAGCTGGTGTTGAGGAAGAGTTGGCTACTTTGACCCGTGTGACTGGGAAAATCGTACCCCTTCAAACGAAAATTATTATCTGTGTGTTTTTGGAAAGCGCTCCAGTGGAGGCTTAGCCAGGAGTTCGAAGGGAGATTGGGAAGTGGAGTGGGAGGGCTTGCCTCTGCACTCGGCGCGGTGATGAGCGCCTTGGAAGTCGGATTGTGGACAAAGGAAGGATTGCTTTACATGTGGAAAGCCCGGACATCTTCAAAGGTTCTGTACGGTTGGCGCGCCTTCGCAGGGATCGGTACCGGGGACGGGAAATCGGGGAGCCCATCATCGGCCACCAGCACGGCAGACACCAGATCAGAGTGTTGGTCGGAGTGCAGGAGCTAGTAACACGGGCGCAGTTCCTACTCGAGTGTTTGAGATGAAGGGAATGGAAGGATCAGATGTCTTCTCTCCACCCGACGACCTAGCTTGAGATTTCTAGTTGTCAGTTGATAGTATGGTGTAGCTGCTAGTAGTTTAGTTTTTTCAGGACATGGGGACCTTTAGTTGTTCATTAGGTTGTTCGGTTGTTTGAATCGGGATTTTGTTGCTTGGTTTATGATTGTTTGTTTTATTGATTGTTTGGATAATTGTTTTGTTTGGACGTTGTTCATGAAAACGAGATTGTTTTTGTTTGTTTATTAAGGCCTTAATTGTATACCTTAGTTTCGTAAGATGTTTTAGAACAGCGGTTCGGGGACGAACCGTTTTCTTAGAGGGAGGTATTTGTAGAACTTGACAATAGGTCTAGTAATCTCTTAATTATTCCTCGGTTACTTCAATTCTGGTCATTCCTAAGTTTCGGGACGAAACTTTCTTAAGGGGGGTAGTATGTAATATCCGTAATTGTTTTAGGTCTCGTAAGTCGGGAGACGAGCTCTTTCGTTTACAAGCATTTAATAAACCGTTCGAATAATTAGTTTGAATAATTATATCTAATCCGTTCGGAATAACTCGTCCCTGTAAGTCAAATCTTATCTTAAGTGATTCCTTATAACCAAATTATACACTCAGGCAAATCAATTATATATTGATTAAACAAAACACTTATCCAAACTTCCGTATCTATCACAATCCAAAGCTATCCAAAACAAATTCTTTATATTGAGCCTTCCACGGAGCCGATCGAAGACCCGATCGATCATACAAAAAAAAAAGTTCTTCTCCTTGCTGTGCGTGGAAGACGGAGACCGCGTCGAACCTTTCCAACAGCGACTGTGCGGAGCTTTGCCACCAGCGACGTTGCCGATCGATTCCGGATAGGACGACGCCATTGGAGCACCGAGAGAGGTGTCAGAACCCATCGCTGCCATCGTCAGAACAGAGACGGTCTCCGGTGAGAATCCTCCTCCTCTGATTTCCTGGGTTCTGCTGTTTTTTTGGGGGGGTACTAGTTTGTAGGAGGGGTCGGAAGGCGGGTGAGGATTGGGCGAGGATCGCCAGTGGCGGCGAGGCGCGAACAGGGACGACGAGTAGGGGCGTCTTCACTCTCCTTGGATACCGCCGAGCAAGGGCGTGAACCAGAGGTGGCAATGGCGGCCTCGCTATTCGAAGAAGAAGGAGGGGCGGGGATCCAGGGTAGACTCGCCGAAGACGGGGAATTCGTGTCCGCCTGGGAGGGCGGGTAGAGCGTGAACAGGGGCGGCGACTTCGCTATCTGTCGATGTCGTCGGACGGGGTCGTTTCGCCCACCTCCGATGCCGCCGGTGGGGTTACAAGGCATTGGACTAGAGGGTTAGGCGAGAGGCGAGGGCATGAGGCAGCCGTCAGGGGAAAGGTTCGGAAATTCGGGGTTGTCTCCAGGTTGAAGGAGAAGAGGGAGTGGGGCCGCATTTTGGTCAAGGCATGGGCTAGGTCAACTGTTCAATTGGGGGCTGGAGAATTGGGCCACTTTTGGTGGTATGGGCTGGGCTAAAGGTGGGATTAAGAGCCTTTATAATAGGCTGTTGTACAAGCAAATGTTAATTAATTATTAGTTAGTAAAACCGGATAGTAATGTTCAGCATAAATTCTTTTTACGTATTGTTTGGTGGAGAAAAAAAATAATAAACTATACTTCTAGTTCATCTTTAAATATAGGGGGTGTTTCCATGAGTTATTTATATACTAATATTTAATATATAAATAAGTTATTAATTAAGTAGTATGGCTTAGTTGGTCAAATAGCAAAAATCGTTATAAATAATCGGTTGCTTAAGGAGAATAAAGGTGGCTCTTTAATTGGGTTAGTTAGTTCGGTTCGTATTTTTAATAAATTAATCTTTTCCTTTATAATTCTTTAGGAAATCGTTTCGTTTGAGATCATAGTTCCGTCTTCCCAAGGATCCTTCGTTCGAGGTAAGTCATTTTTCGACTTGCTCGGTTCTTTTCTCCCTTGTTAGATTGCGTATCGATATTGTAGGGCGGGTTTTGGGGAACTAGTCCCGAATATCTTTTAAATTGTTTTGAACTCCTTGTGTGTTGTGTGCGTTAATGATTTTAATTGTGATTTATCGGAAAATATTTTGGAACGTTTTCTCTGTGTTGGTACCGTTTCCGACGCGGCCCATTGTAGCTGGTGTTGAGGAAGAGTTGGCTACTTTGACCCGTGTGACTGGGAAAATCGTACCCCTTCAAACGAAAATTATTATCTGTGTGTTTTTGGAAAGCGCTCCAGTGGAGGCTTAGCCAGGAGTTCGAAGGGAGATTGGGAAGTGGAGTGGGAGGGCTTGCCTCTGCACTCGGCGCGGTGATGAGCGCCTTGGAAGTCGGATCGTGGACAAAGGAAGAATTGCATTGCTATGTGATTGTGATTGTGAATGCGTATGTGATTTGTGTGACTGATATAACTAATTTAGGTATTGACCTTTAGAGTTATGATTGCGATTGTGGATTTGTATGATGACATTAGATAACTGATTTCAAAACGTTCTACAGTTCCGTATTCTTTCTAGCTTGGTAGATTAGACGCTGACCCTTCGGGGAACATTTTTCAGTTCCAGGTATGAATCAGGGAGTCGTGCAGGAACCGAGGCAAGATGGCGGGCTGGAGCGGTAAAGAGCGCGTGTCATAGTGGAATTGGTTATATTAGTTGATTTATATTAGTTAGAATGTTGACTTTAATATTTGTTAGACAGAGTTGGTATTGTGTTTCGTTTATTATTATTATTTCTGGTTCAGATAGTTCAGTTCAGTAGGCGTTGTGACGTATTTGATTATTTATAATTTTCGGGGATTCATGCATGACACGTTTTCTAAGTTTTACTAAATAAAGGTTGGATGTTTTATTATGTTTTCTCGTCGTGCTCGCGTTGTAAGGTCCTACAGTGTAGTTGTCAACCTAAATAATAGTACCTGGTAAGGTCTATTCCCTAGTAGTGCCTCGTCGAAAGACGGGGTGTTACAAATTGGTACCAACACCATCTTTATGGAGCACTCAACCACCACCACAACCAATTCGTCAACCACCAACAAGAGCTCCACGACTTCCGAGTTGAGTATTATGAAGACCATAAAGAGGATGTCGCAAGATGGGAAGCTCAAGAGGAATTCAACCATTGGTTGGGGCAATACCTTTACCAACCTCCACCACCTCCTCAACCTCCTCAAGAATGATCCTCCTCCTATGTCAACGCTTCAAATTGTGTCCAAGTAAGTTCTCTTTCCTTTCTCCTTACTTTCTTAATCAATGGGGACATGGATGTTTAAGTATGGGGTGGTTTGGGAGATTACTTGTATGAGTCTTTTATTTGTTTAAGTCATGTGTTGCTTTGTGTTAAATATGTGTTTAGATGTGTTTAGTCTTGTTTTGAGTCTTTTTCCTTTTGAAATTTTTAGATGGATAAATGCCCTATCCCTTAGATGTTCTAGGATGAAAATTGCTTGCATTATCATATAATCCCAATGACATGCTTTAAGAATCACCTAAACCATGATCTTGCTTTTTGAGTTTTGAGCTTATAATGAAAATTGAGCATACATATTTCTAAGTAAAAGCAATCCAACAAAATGTGAACCTAAGTGAGATATTTTTAGCCTATAAAGGATGTACATTTTTACTCTTTTCTCTTTCATGTGTGTAATACTCTTTCAAGTGCAAATATACCAATTGACAATGGCATGGTTATTGTAAAATTTGAGACCAATGGATATATGCTCACTACTTGATTGAATCAAATGATTTTGAACTCATTTTTATAAGCCTATTATATTCCTTTTCCTACCTATACATGATCCCTCTTTTTGTAGCCCTTATTTTTTGAGCTTAAAGCCTATTTCTAGCTCCACAAAAAAATTCCCTAGCCATGATAAGCTTGACCTCTTTGATCCGGGAATTAGGATTTAGAAGAAATTGTTGAAAATTGTTATGATTTAAATGGGTGAAAAACTGAGAGATTATGGAAGGTAGATTAAGGGTGTTGTCTTTGAAAATCAAGAGAATGAAAGGTTTTTGGACTCAACAATGCATATATGTAGCTCGGTACCGATCCAAAGTGGGTCGGTGCCGACCACCCCCGTGAATCAAAAAAAAATGGTACCTTTACTATAATAAGTGCACAGAGTCCATATAATAAGTGCAAAGAGTCCAAAGCCTTCAAAAGGATAGAGGAAAGACAAATGATGATAGGTGAAAAAGGGAAGTTCATTGAAAGTTAAAGTGTTTGGTGATTGAAGAAGAGGAAAGAACGTTGGATGAGTGATGTATAGTCTAGGAGTCTTGATTCCCGGATTAGTTAGCACCACAAGGCCAAATTATTTCCACACCCTTTGTTTTCACCGAGCCACATTACAACCCGGCCGAATAGAGACTTCTTTGAAGTTTTTATTGAGCCACCCGAGTTCATTTGATGATTTGACTTGTTTTGACTTCTTCGGTGGAGAATTTGTTTATATAAGTTCCATTGACTATGCGGGTTTGTACTTGAAATTTGAGTTGAGAGATCATTACTATATCCTAGACACTTTGAGAGTTGAGTGAAATACATTCCTTGGTAAGGTTGGATTGTGATTACTAGAAAAGTTCATGTATGCTAGGATGTGGAAGTTGTTTGCTCATTATTCTACTTGTGCTTATTTTTCCTACAAGATGATTCTTGAGTTTTGTTTATTGGTTTTGATGCATGCTAAGCGATTGCTTGAGGACAAGCAAGTCTAAGTATGGGGTATTTTGATGTCGCACTTTCTAGTTAGTTTTCATGGGTAGTTTTTAGTTAGGATTGAGTCTTTTCTAAGTTTAATGTGTTGTTTTGAGTCGTTATTGTGGATTTTCATATTATCTTAAGATATGGAGTCTACATAAGTGTGTTTAATGTTTTATAGGTCTTTGAAGCGTTGAGGAGGAGATATTTCGGTTTTTAAAGCTTTCTAGGAGGTGGTGCTAGGTGTTGTTTGCTGGTGATGTTGAGAGAAGAGTAAGAGTCAATGCATGTGAAGATTTGATGATTTAAGAGTGAAGGTTTCAAGGTTTAAGTGCTTGAAGAAGGAGCTAAAGGATGCCTTAAAAGGCCAAGAGCGATTGAAGAAGGAACAATGATGGAAAGCCAAGCATTGGAGCAAGTTTTGAGCAAGAAATGAGGAAGTTATGTGCAGCCAGAGGGTCGGTGATGACCCAGCCATGGTCGGTGACGACCCACTCCGTGTGTTGCCGAATTATTGCTTGCGCCTTAAGTTTGGTTTAGTAATTGTTTTATTTATGGGCCTTTTTAAGATAGAGTTGAGTTTCCATATAGATTTATTTCTACCACTATATAAGGATCTTTAGGGTTTTATTTCAGGGAGGCTGATTTGGAAAAAAACGTTCTTAGGGTTGTTGAGGAGACGGAACAAGTTGCAAGTTTGGCTTGCTAGTTTTCTTTGATTCCAAGCTCTTGGACAATTAGAGAGACTTGGAGGTTTGCTTGAGTTTGTAAGTTTTCTTTTAATTGAAGTTTGTTTGTTTTTGAATCATGTCTTCTCTTTCGTTTGTGATTGTTGATTGTTTTATGGATCGTGAGTAGTCTACTTTCTAGGGTTGAGGTGAAACCCGATGAGTTATGCATGATTAAGGCATGAATATTTGAATGAACCATCTTTTTAATCTCTATCCATTATCCTCTTGTTTGCTATCTATTCCTTGATGAAAGTCAAAGCATGTTCATGTTTATAAGTGAATTGAAAGATTTAGTTGTGAATGTGGATTATATTTGGTTGAAACGAAAGTTAAACCTTTAGGAAACAAGTAGGATTGCAAGTTTAGATCTTTATGAAAGTTAAGATTTTTACTTGAATTATCATGACGAGAGTCATACATGGGATTGTTAATGGTTGATTTTGATTCATGTTTGCATGCATAAACTTGTTGTGGTGAATCCTTTTCCCTAGATCTTCTTTAATTTGGTTTTTCGGAATTTTCTCGTACCCGGATAGGTCGGTTACGACCCCTGTTAGGTCGGTGCCGAGCGCCTGTGTTCTTTGTTTTCTCCTGCGTTTGTGTTGAAGTGTTGGTCGGTTACGACCTGTTGTGGGTCGGTGCCGAGCGTCAGTTTGAGTGATTTGCTTTGTTTTGTTTTCTTTTATTAGGATTAGTAGCTAGACATAGATTCTTCTAATTCCCGTGGACGAACCTGACCTCCCTGTACTCAGCGGGGTCTTGACTACAAATTTATTTGTTGTCGGGAAACCCTTTCAACAAAAAGACATAAAAAGAATCAAGAGGATAAGGAAAAGGAAACTCACAAAATAAAACCGAAGCAAGTTGAAGCCATTAATCACTGAGGAGTTTGATGATTTTCCGGAATTCCTGTAGAGGTCGGTACCGACCTTGAGGGAGTCGTTACCGAACTTGCTTGCACACTGATTTCTTCGTTGTTGCTCTTGTACCGAGTGTCTTCGATTGTTTTCTTTGGATTAGCACTTTTAGTCCTCTTTTTGTACCCGAGTCATTTATAAGAACATCTATCCCTACTATACTACTCTAACTTAAAAACAAGTCAAAACAAAGCTAGCAAAAAGATCTAAGAAAGCAAAAACTAAACCGTATTGCCCCGTAAGCGCTATGTTTAATGTCGTTAGCCTGACGAACTTACCTTGGCGGATCAGTGCGGCTTCCATCTAGCTTTTTCAGGATCATGAGAAACCCTATACTTAGATGGAAAAGCTTCAAAGTTTCTCTCTAAGAGATGTGGTCCTCTATCATCAACAAGAATTCTTGGAATTCCTACATAAGGGTTAGAAAAATCCGAAAACCAAGGGGGTTTCGACTCTTTCACAGCATGTATAGTAGGATGTAATGTAGAAAAAGGATAAAAGAAAGGATCTTTACCAGAATGAATTGGATTAGGGCAAGAAAACTCACCTTTGTCTCTCAAATAGGGGGTCGTTATCGAGGTAGATGGGGTCGTTAACGACCCTACTGAGTTTGTAAGAGATGAGGTAACGGACTGGAATTTGCTCCTAGCATTGTGATCCTTCAGAGAATGGTCGTTACCGACCCATGGGGGTCGGTAGGCTCCTCGGTAAGTGTGACTTCCTTTAACTATCTTATTTCTGTACTCAGAGAAGGGTCGTTACCGAACCATGGTGGGTCAATAGGCTCTTCAGCACTGCATCTAGCAACCTTGTTCACGACACGATTGAAGCGAAACTCGACCTTCTCTTCTCAAATATTGAAAGTGAGGAGTCCCTTCTTGACATCTACTCGCGCTCCTGCGGTGGCTAAGTATGGTCTTCCAAGAATGATTGGTACTATAATAACCGCAATTTCTATATAAAAAGAAACGGTTATTAATTTTTTTATGTATTATTTAATTATTTCTCTAAAATAGAGAGTTTAATTATTACAATGATTTTCATAGTATGATATTAATTTTTTTTAAGGCATAGTATAATTACAAATAAAATTTTATTAATTGAGATTAAATAAAAATTTCGAAATTTAATTCGATTAAATTTATAATACAAATAAAAATAAGGGGAAAAGACCAAAAATAAAAATGATAGAGGTGGGACTCGAAACCCGAGACCTCTTGCATTTCCTCAAACACACACACACACACACACACACACACACACACACACACACTCCTTTTCCGCTGTGCCATTATAATTTATCTACTCATTAAGGAATTCTTATCCTTTTAATCTCTTTTTTTCTTCTTCTCCTTCTTAGAAGTTTGATTGATTTGACATATGCTCAATCCCGTTGTTTCCACCTCCATTTTCTCCAATCCTTCTTCCTCTCCACCTCCATTCTCACCAATCCTCACCTCTCATCCCTTACAAGCAACCATCCATGAAACCAATGAGGTTTTTCCTCCTCTTTCAAGAGAGGTCAAATCCATGGTGGCGGATTGAGAGATCCCCTTCTTCTACTATAAAAAGGGGTAAGAGAAAGAGGGAGATCACACAACCAATTTCTCTCCTTCTACATCAAAAATTCGTCCATCTATATGTCCCAAAACTCCAGAATTTATTTTGCCCATTTAAAATCCAATTTTTTTTACAAAATTCCACAAACCCTAGTTGGGGCCTCCCTTGGCCGGCCACCACCAACAACCACTGGCCGGAGCACCGTCGTCCGCACACGAGGCCGCCACCACCGCTGGTGCTCGCCCTGCTGTCCG
The DNA here is from genome assembly GCA_964016875.1 of Fallopia convolvulus. Lineage (NCBI taxonomy): Eukaryota > Viridiplantae > Streptophyta > Magnoliopsida > Caryophyllales > Polygonaceae > Fallopia > Fallopia convolvulus. The sequence goes on from OZ024724.1 coordinate 16,587,743, forward strand.
TCGTCCCCCCTGATGCATCTCTCTGGTTCTTTTCACGTAAGAAGAGGAAGAAGGAGAAAGAAAAGGAAGATTGGGCTTCCTTTGGGGTATTTGGATTAATTTTGGGTTGAAAGTTAGGCCCATATACATTTTAATAGCCCATCAGTTTTTATTAAAGGAGAAAGGAAAAAGGAGAGGCCCAACTCGCCCATTTCGATTTCCGAGCCTATATCCCGTCTCGTTCTCGCTCGATATAATTTCCCGACTTATATTTTACCTATAACTATTTATTAAATATTTTTATATGATATTTATTTAATTAAATTGAATAAAACTAACATGCATGTGAAGTTATAAAAAGGAAATTAATTTGGAAAGACATTAAATAAATTCCAATAAATTATAAGAATAATATAAATGACTTTTAAGCATGAAGATTCTCATTTAAAAAATGTATTAACTTGGTGGTATGTTTTATTTTAATGGTTACTTCTGACGGTCAGTCTATAGCGCTTCTAGCCAGTCTGACTTAATAAAAGATCTTTCAGCCAAGCCTGTTTCAGTTGAAATAGAAGTCAGCCTTTCTCTGGTTTTAGCGATATATCCCTGTGACTGGTCTTACTAAGAGCAGCTAGCATCCATATAGTTCCATAGACTTCTTTTAAGGATTAACGAAATAGAGTAAGATAAAAAGAGTTATTAAATTAAGACTCTATTAAAAAAATAAGATAGTTGTTATAAAGTAATTTAATAAGAATAATAATGGGGTTAGATTAATTGATTAAAGCATTTGCATGTAATATAAAAACGGCACTATTCTTGCATGTCTTTTAATTTTGTAAAAAAAAAGGCCTAGGAATAAATTTTATATGAACTTGTGAGTAAAGTATTTTAATAATAATGGACTTAAATAATCTAGATGAATCTTCTCACCTTGCATGTTAATAATTGATACTTTATTAATACTTTTGAAAATAATGTTATTAATAACTTTGGACTTAATAAAAAGCATGGGAAACAATATTGTTTTAACCAAATTATGTAAACATTGATAGTAAGTTTAAAAAGGGAATTCTTGGATTTTCAACTCATGCATAAAAATTTATTCAAATATAATTATTTTTATAAAGTTATTTTAAAATCTTATATTTGAGAATAATAATCAAAGATTATTATTATATAAAACCTCCACCTAAATTATTATTTAAATAATTTCTCTTTTAAAAAGGAAAAATAAGAGAAAATAATAACTAAGTAGAGATAAGAATTTTAGTAGAAATCCGCTCGTTATCTCTCGTGTCATTAGGTCGAAGATTCGAATCGTCTAGGTCGTCTAATTCCAAATCGTTCGAAAAGAAACCGAACGCAAATCAAGGCAAGTGGAATTTCTCCTTGTAGTCTTGATATTTTGTTTCCGTGAAATTTCTCGATGTTGGGAACAACTTGTTTGTTAATAATAAATGAATCTAGGAATATCGATTGTTGGAAATAATGACCCGCTTGTTATCGTTATTACGATTATTAATGTTCGATAGGACTATTATGCTAGTCTTGTTTGTGTGGCCTTTGCTTGTTTACAATCTCTTTTCTAGATTAGTATGGATTTAATAATAAGGGGTGCGGGTTCGGCCCGAACACCACTACATAACAAGTCGAGTGCTATGGCACCATGCCCTCTCTTCCCGCGACTTTAAGGATCATGATCTAATGTTTGCTCATGTTCGGAGGATGGATGTGCGCACTCTATCTAGGTGTCGGAACTTCGTTCCCATAAGTGGACCCGAGCCCTTTCATGCCCCCACACTCTTAAAAATCATTAACCTAAGTGAAAGTTTTATCACAACATAAGATAAGTGCCAATGCGAGGATGGAGCAACAGAAGTTTTGAGAATTCAAGCACATTAGAAAGAAACTAAAATCGGGTCGGAATAGTACAACTTGGAAGACCACCCGACTCTCGGTTCTTGAAACGAACGTCTTTCCATTCTGAATACTTATTCGGGCTTGTCAAGGTGGGTTTGGTACTTAAGCGCCTTCGGACCACCTCCCCAATTTGGATCACCGAATAAGATGAGGTTGGTTGAGGTCCGACAAGGGCGCGAGAGGTTTTCAAAGCTTGTATGAATTAATAATGTTCCAAACATACTTCCTACTCTAAGAAGTTCTATTGTCTCGTAGTTCTTCCTTTCGATTTAAGAGTTATCTCATCTTTAGATCTACTTGTTTCCGTCCTTAAAGCTCCACATAAAGATTCTACAGTCTCGTAGTTCTTTCGATTTTGGATCCAAGTTATCTCTCTTCGAGATCAACTTATTTTCGTCCTTAAAGCTCCACATAAGGTTTATAACTTTCAAGTACATTCCTTCTATTTATTTCCTCGATGAAATAATAAAATTACCAAACTACCCTTGAGAATTTTTGTTCTCACTTGCTTAGTCTCCTTAGATTAATTCCACCAATTCCGCAAATTTTCCTGGTATTTCTCGCCCTTCGCGACAAATGCCATACTCTAGTAAGTTCCCACCAAAGTTTGAAGACAAAGGCTAGAATATTCGAGAAGAGTTATGCAAGGATAGAAGGTCAAGGCAAGACGACGTTGAAGGAAAGAAGGAATTTCTATAGAGCAAGCATTCAGAAGATGGTGCAACAACTCTTCCATTTTAAGCCAAGCAATCATCCTCGTATAAGTTGTCTTGGAGAAAAATACTTATAATTTCAATACGTCTTTTCAACCCGTTTAATATGGGCTTTATTTTTCGTTGCAACATCATTTGTAAAACGACTCTCAATGTAATGAACAAATGTTCTTGTAATAGAATAAATATTTGCTTTTAGTCATTTCCTCTTTAATTATATTCTCATTAAATTATTTAAAGCCTAGGGTGACTTTGGACAGTAAAATCCGAGGTCACTGACGGTAATACCCAATGTTACAAAATAGGGTTGTTATAGGTACCACAGGGCCTTCTGGCATCTCCATCACTATGAATTCATTGGGAACAAAGAATTTGCCAACTTCAACATGAACATCTTCCACGACTCCAGTTGCCTTCACACACGATCCATTTGCCATGTAGAGATTCATATTCACAGGTTCCAGTGGTCCCATATTGGCCTTGGACAAAATAGAGAGTGGTAGGAGGCTTGCACTCGCACCTAAATCACATAAAGCTTTGAAACGGTGAGATCCAATACCAATGGTAATAGCAAACTTACGTAGGTCGCCTATTTTTTCTAGAAGCGCTAAGGATCTGACTTCACTTGTTAGCTCTAAGATGGATCTTTTCCTGCTTAAGATTTCTTTTAAAAATTTAGTATAGGCAGGCATTTCATTAAGAGCCTCAGTAAATGGTATAGAAATATTTATGCCCTGAAGAATTTTAACAAAACGTGTAAACTTCCCTTTTGTGACATCATTAGCTTTCTTGGTCGGGAAAGGAAGAGTCTGTGACGGACTTGGGGTAGAAAGAGGCTTGGATCGAAGCTCTACCGAATTGACAAGAGGGTCGACTAGTGTAAAACAGGGGTCGGTACTGGCCGTAGGGGGGTCGGTAACGAGATAAGAGTTCAGTTCAGAAGACTTACCTAGCTTGGAGGGCTCGGTATTGACCTTTGTGGGGTCGGTAACGACCCGTTGAGCCTCGATGTCGATCATGTTGGGGTCGGTAATGGGCTTGAATGGGGCGTTATCTTCATCGCCGTGCTCAGTATCTGTAGGCTTGGCTTGATCTGGCAACTCCTTCCCGCTCCTCAGGTGTATGGCTGCTATTTATCCTCTAGGGTTTTCCTAGGGATGGCCCGGGAGTTGCCCTTGAGGTCTTGGAATCTGTGCAGCTAGGTTGCCAATTTGGGAGTTTACACTCTTTATCCATGTGTCGAACTCTCCCATTTGGTCATGTACACCCTTCATTTGATTATTTAGGTCAGCCCGAACTCCATTGATCTCGTTTTTCACTCCATTGATCCCTTTATGAAGTCCATTCACCCATGATGGCGTCTCTTGATAGCCCGAAGGTATGTAGGGTGGAACCCTTTGTTCTTGCTGAGGAGGTTGGCTCCCTTGGCCATGTGCATAATTGCCCCAGGTGGGATGATTGTTATTCCTCCCTATATAAAAAGTATTATCTTGGCTCCTATATGGACCCCTCATGTAGTTAGCTTCTTCATATGCCTCAGCAGCATGGACCTGCTTTTTCAGAAAGTTGATCTCGTCTTGCAAGAACTGGTGCTTTACTTTTGGGTCTACCTCGTCCTTGTTTGGATTATAGAGCCTTCGTTGGGGTTGTTGGGCTTGTTGCATTCCATACATTGCATCGTAGTTGGTCAACTTGTCAAGCAACGCCCACGCCTCATCGGGATCCATCTCTATGAAACCGCAAGCAGTGTGCAAGTTGATGCAGTTCTTCGTTTCAGCGTTGATCCCTTGGAAGAAGATCTCTTTGAGTACATATTGTGGTTGCCCATGGGTAGGGCATTGTCTAAGCATCTCCTTGAATCTCTCCCATGTCTCCAAAAAGGTCTCATTAGGCAGCTGGTGGTAAGAGGTGATGCGTTTCCTTAACTCTGTACTCTTGGTCGGAGGAAAGAACTTTGTTAAGAACAAGTCATGAAAAGCCTTCCAAGTCCTTATCGACCTAGGAGATAGGCTCTTGATGTTCGCATTTTTGGTATAGTTTTTGATAGGTATTCTTTGTTTATTAGTATTAATTTTGTCTAGTTTAGGTTTAGTTTTAAGTGTTTTTAGTTAGTTTTGCATAAATCTACGAAAAGGGTGGAATCTACGCTATTTTGTGTATTTTGCAGGTTTTAGCTAGGAAAGGAGCTAAATGGAGCTAAATTTGGAGCATCACAGTGAAGGACGGAAGAGTGCAAAGATTTAAGAAGTCGAAGCTCAAGAGATCGAGAGGAGGTGTTGAAGAAAACATAACCCCAGGCTCGTTAACGAGGCTGTGAAGGGTCGTTAACGAGGCCACGAAGAAGAAGATTTCGGAGTATTATTTTATTACTCACCGATCCTGAGCGGCAATTTATTTCCGTATCGGTTGAGTATCTTTTTAGAATCTTTATGGGTTATTAGAATGTGTATTTTAGGGTTTAATATCTTTCTAGATTTTATTTCTATCTTTTAGAGATTGTTTCTATCTTTTTAGGAAAGTTTTTATCTTTTAGCCTTTTTAGTTTTTTAGGATTTTCTAGTATAAATACCCTTCTATCTAGCATAGAAAGGGGGGGGGGCGAATTTTGGAGTAGAGTTTTAGAGCTAGTTTTGGAGGAGAAGGAAGGCCGAAGGAGAGGCTTCCAGATCGGAAGTCGGTGACGAGGTTCGGTGACGATGGTTTCCGAGGTTCGGTGATCGAGTTTGTGGTTCGGTGATTGTTTTTGTTTTGGTTTTTCTCTGATTCTCTGTAAGACGATATTTTTGTTATTAATTTAAGTTTGAGTTTTTGTTTCAATGTTTGTTTTTATGGAAGTTTTTAGTTTGTTTATCATGAGTAGTGAGTAGTCTATTTTTCTAGGGTCGGGGTTAAGCCCGGCATAGTTGAGCATGTTTGATGAAGTAAGATAGTGTTTTGAATGCCTTATATCTTTATTGAAATTGTTTGTTGTGCTTAATACCGAAACGGGAGTTGAGGTAATTTGAGTTTTAACTTGATTGAAAGAGAAAGTTAGTAACTTGAAGGTTGATATTGTTTGAAAACGGAAGTTTCAAGCTTTAGATCCAAAACAAGCAATTGAGTGAGTTAGTTTATGAAAATAGATTAATTTACTTGTCTAGTCAATGAAAGTTGATGACTCTATCTATTTAAAGGCATGATCTTATCTTCTTATGAATTCTTATGCTTGGCTATGTTGTGGTGTCCCTTATCCTAGATATTTGTTTTTATTGAATTATTTCTGATAAATCTTCGTTGCTGAATACTTGCTTCGGTACCGAGTGTTAGTTAGAATTTTATTAGCTCGTTAATTGGTGTTTTTGTGTTCGGTGGTTCGGTAATGATCCTGACAAGGTCGTTAACGAGGCATCTCGTTAGTGTTTTGCTTGATTTTATTTGAATTTTTATTAGATTGATAGACAAACAACCTTGCTTCCTGTGGAACGATCCTGACTCCACTGTACTCAGCGGGGTCTTGACTTACAAATTTATTTGTTGGCCGAGAAACCCTATCAACAAATCTCTATCCAGCTCAGGGCCTTTCCTACAAAAGACCACTTGAAAGCCTTCAAGAGAACATATTTAAGAGAGACACCATTAGCAGCAATAGTGTCACATAAATCAGAAAAAAATTTAACATGTTCTATTGGGCATTCCATTAGTTTCCCTTCAAATTGAGATCTTTTAATTAAGGATATTAATTGAGATTTGATCTCAAAAGCTTTCTCTATCTCAGGGAGTACAATGGCGGATTCTGGCACCCTCAGTTCTGGATGCATATACTGCTTGGCATTCTTTGGAAAAGCATCCAACTGCTCTCTTAGACGGGCAGCGTGCTCTCGCTCACGTTCAACCTCATCAATTGCATTGTCTTTTTCAGCTTGCAATGCTTTCATCTGCCTCTGGAGAGCAGCCATCTGTTGAGCCATCTCTTCAGTAGTTGTAATTGCTTTTTTTTTTCTCTTAATATACGGTGGAAGGATCGCTCGGGTTTAGAGTCAACTACTGGATTGGAGACAACTCGGTGTCCTTCAGATGACATGCACTGAAAGTAAAAACAAAAATAGAAACAAAATTAAAAGCAAAATGGGTTCTCAAAGAGGGTCGGTACAGAGGCCGAGGGGGTCGGTAATGAGCCTGCAGTGATCCCTTAAAATAAAAACTGAAAAAAACTAAGCTCTGTCGATAGGGTTGGTACCGACCTGGGTAGGGTCGGTAATGACTCGACATTGATCTTGAAAACGAACATAATAAGAAAAGAAAATTGGGTTTGCCGACAGGGTCGGTACCAACCCTAAGGGGGTCATTACCGACTCGGCAATGGTTCCGAGAATGCTAAAAGAAAAAAATTTAACACTATTGAAATCTCCCCGCCGGCAACGACACCAATTTGTTGAGAGAGTTTCTTGACAACAAAAAAATTTATAATCAAGACCCCGCTGAGTACAGGGGAGTCAGGTTCGTCCACAGGAGAAATCAGTTTCAAGTTTTCTTCTAACTTAGGGCGCAATCAATCAATCAAAAGCTAGGGTTTTTATCAAGAGAAAGAGAAATCTAAGGTTTTAGTATCACCACAACAATAATTATGCATGCAAACGCTAATAAAACACAAAGATCATGCTTTTATCACATGAAGTCGTCAACTTTCATTAACTAAGCAAGTAAATCAATCAACTTTCGCTAAATTAATAAACTTGTTCTATCTTTCTCTTCTACTTCAACTAGGATTGATATGCTTTCGCTTCAAAACCCTAATTGGCTATTCTGATCCAATGTTTCTGCTTTCACTTCAACTATGAATGAGAAATTCCCTTTCAACTTTCATTTCAAGGATTGAAACAAGAGAATAGATTCATGATAAAAACAATCAAAACATGATCAAGAGCAAGCATACATAACCATTGTTGGGTTAACCCCAACCTTAGAGAGAGAGAGAGAGAGAGAGAGAGAGACTACTCACAAATCATAATTAAAAACAAAGCAATTAATGTAATAAAAGCTTACAACCAAATCCAAGACAAACTTGTTCTCCAAGAAAACTCGTTCCTCATCTCTCTCACTCACGCCTCCTCTCTCTAGCTTCTACCCTAAAGCTAACTTAATTGTGGGATCCGAAAACTAAAGCTAGACAAGGGTATTTATATAGAAAACTAATCTATCTATAAGGAAATAAATCTTGTAAAAGATATATTACTTAAAACTATCTAATAATAAAAAGATATGGGATAAGAAGTATTTAATTGTGCCGACTCTGATGTCTCTACCGATACGAGACCCTCGGTACCGACCCCGTCAGGGTCGGTAGGAATTCGTTGCTGAATTCTTGACTTTCTTCTTCCTGAACACCTCGGTACCGACCTTGTGACCTCAGTACCGAGCTTGTCATCCTCATTATCGACCCCCACAAGGTCATTATCAACCCCCTTTAGCCTTGAAAATTGCCTTGTAATTGAGATATCTCCTTCCAACCGCGACATCATAGAGTAATAGGCACTGATCTCGCTAGTCTCCCTGAGATTTCTTTGGTTGGTAGCCTCCAGTTCGGCAATCCTAGAGCTGTTGGAGGAACCTTGGTGCGAATAACGTTCGACTGCCTCGATCAACCCTGCAATCTTCTCGACATCACTTTTATGACGCTCAACCGCAATAGCCGTTTCTTTTTCCAAATTGCTCTTCTCAAGATCCCACTTCAACCTACACACCCCCAAAGCCTTCTCATCTCTCTCCAATGCATCAACCACCCATAATGTGCTTTGCAAGGCCTGCACACGAAGGCAAATGGTAGTCACACGTCGCACTAAGAAAGAAAAGAGGAAGGAGGGGAAATAGCAAGTATACCACGAATTATCTTCTAGATTGTCAAGCCAACGTCCCATACAAAGGCAGGAGTAAGAGTATCGAGGCTAACCTTCTTAGGGTCGTGAGTACCACATAGTTTTTGCCACAAGTCCTGTGGAAGTTTGCTCTCGAGGTCAATGAAATCGGTTCCTTTCGATGATGATTACTTGGATGGGGTCAGGGTAGCAACAACTTCAGTCTTCACTTTCGGATCCATCGACGGCCATTTATCAATTGACCGCAACTTTCAATGAATCATAGCCGCTGCTAGTCATGGACACGGGTCAGGCTAGGCCACCACCGGGCCAGGCGGGAGAAGTAGGGCTCGGGACCGGCCCGGTACTGTACCAGGATGGAGCGGGCCGGGCCGGGCTGGTACTTATAGGCCCGATCCTTTTTTTTATTTTTTTATACATTAATTATCCGGGCCAGGCCACAATTTCCCAACCCGAGACCAGCCCATGGCCCGGGCGGATTTGGCCCAGATGGCCGGGCTGGGCCGGTGCGGGTCGGGCCGACCCTCACCTTTGGTTGTGACTAGCCGCCGTAGAGAAAGCTCGACCTAAGGAAGATGGAACTTCCATATAAATTGGAAGAAAAGGGAGGTTACACCGTAAAAAATAATTGCATACAACAACAGAAACTGCACGAATGTCCATTCAGGACACACCCTTAAAGGCTTGACCAGGGGTCTTATAGTCGTCTTGGAAGCCGTAGTAGAAGCGGGGAGGTAATCTTCGACCGTCTTCTCGGAGTCTTCCGATTTTACGTCGTCATCCTCAGCAAACTGGCACCCCGATAATACCATCGTCTTGTTGCTGGATTCACCCTCTAGTGCCGATTTTGTCGATTTCCGATATGTCCACCGTCTTTCGGACAGGGCAAAAATCTTTTTGCACCCATCGGATTCTAGGACATGGGCATCTAATCCTGGAGGAAATTCATGCGTCCAACACGAAAATGAAATAAAATTAATCTCTCAATAACATGCAAAGTAAAAGAGACGAGCACTTACATTTGGAGTTCCAAGCGTCATAAAAGGTTGCTTGATACATAGAGTCCAAAGTCGATCTCTCGACGAAAAAGAAATGGGAGGCCCAGTCTTTGTCGTTCACCTTAGACTTCAGAATCAACGGGTTTTTGGCATCCCTAACATGGAGTGTGAATCGCCCAACTCTGAGTGGACAAACCCTATACGCGAACAGGAGGTCTGATACTGTGAATTCAATCCATTTTTCGGCATAGATATCGCTGATCTGGTATAGGATTTTCCAGGTGGCAGGCATCAATTGCGTTGGAGATACCTTGAGGGCTAGCAAGAAATTCAAAATTAAGGTTGAGAAGGGGGAGTGAACTCCCAAAGTAAAGGGGTACTCCAAGAAGCAAACCCATCCATTTTTCCCATCCATTTTTCACCCAATCAACCGCCTCCTGGGTTGGACAGTAAAAGTTAGTTTTGGGAGGAAAGCTATGGCTTTTGACGACCTCTTCCACCTCTCGGAAAGACATAGAACACTAACGACAATTGTGGGGTTCAAGAGAGTGGGACGACATGAAACCCATATCAGTGTTCCTCGCCCTAACCATGGTAAAAGGGATAAACAAGATCGGAAGCAGAAAGAGGCGAGAGGAAGACGAAGGAGAAAGAATAGAGAATCAATTAAACGCGTTTTCCCAAAGAATTTGTAAGCCAACGTAATTATAGCCTGAAGCGATAAGACGTTCTCCCTTCCCGGAGATGATCGGACGGATCGGGCGAAGCCACGGGTTGTACATCGAGCACGGAGAAAGTAACAAATTTGATCGAAATCCCACCCACGGATTTGGATCAAAATTTGGAGGTATTGTTAGGTCCAAAAATTAGTCAGCCTATTTAGCAATAAAGACCCAGAAAGGAGAGGCGCGCCACGAAAGAACGAGAAGATAGAAATCTCTGAGAGCGAGAAGAAGTTAGCAGTCACAAAAAGAACGAAGAAAGCTATGGTCACGAGAAGGGGATGCCCGTCCGAGATTTGACCAACCATGGCGGTTATTCATTCCGACAAACGGAGGTGGTGGTTGGCAGTTGGAGATATGTCCTGGTAACGTGGAGATCGTGGGATATTAGGGGAGAACGGCTAGTTTAAGGGAATATAGGCTAAAAGAGGAGAAAAAGATATAGATTTGGTTGTATGAACAGAAAAAGACCACTATCTCTCAAAAGAAAAAACTTGTAACCTCCGATCAAAATCAATACGATTACCCCTTTCATTGATCTTTCAAGTGTAAATTCGATCGTTGCCTCAATCTAGGACAAGAGTTTGATTATTCAATTTTTTTCCAAAACAGGTACCAAACGGAATTTCCCTAAAATCTATTTTGTATTTGTTTTCTTTTTCAAGGCACCAAACAGAATAGTTTTTTAATAGTTTTTTTTCAATGAAAAAAGGTTAATTCGTTGATCGAAAAGAATATTATTGTTGTGTCCATAAAAAGAAAACTCTCTCTTCTAGAGAGAGAAAGTATAAAAAAACTAACACCTACAACTAGGGGTGGGCACCGTCCAAAACCGGACCGGGTTTGAAACCGATTTCCCAAAAAAAAATATCGAACAAAATTTTTTCGATTCAATCTGATCCCAGTTTGGTTTTGGATCGAATTATTATTTTTAAAGAATTTATTTTATATAAAAAGATTTATTATTTATATTAATCTAGAAAATATATTTTATATCACATAAAAATTTAATTTAATTTTTAAAAATAGATTTTATTATATATATATATATATATTTCTTTATAAAAATAAATTTTTTATTATTAATAAAAAGTTGTTCCGAACTAGACCGGATTAGGGACTAAATTCCTATCTTTTTGGTGATGTCTACCCTAGCATAGTTAGGACTTAGGATAGAATTTAAACTCTCTTCCCCTTCCCATCCTCTTAAGCATTCTATTTAGATAGTCCATAACAAGGTCAAAGAGATAGGATGATAAGGATTCTCCTTGTTTAATTCCCCTCTCACTCTTAACATAACAAAGTAACTCACCTCCAATATTCACAACGTAAGTACATCTTGTGAAGCCATCCTTGATCCAATTGATCATGACTAGGTGAAGCCCAAAGCCTTCTAGCACCTAGATGAGGAAAGACTAGTCAATGGTACTATAGTCTTTCTTGAGATCCACTTTGATTGCACACCTCGAGCTGATATACTTTCTAGTAGTGTGGCTTTTTACAATTTTCCAAACAAACATCAATGTTATATTTGATGTTTCTCCCCTTGATGAAAGGTCCCTATGTTTAGTCCATTATCAAAAGCAGCATTGTTTGTAATCTCTTCACTATTAGCTTGTGAATAACTTTAGTAACTACAGAACAACATGAAATAGGCATGTAATCATGTACAATAGAAGGATTATCCTTTTTGAGACTAGGGCTAACATAGTACTTCCAACCTCTTTGAGAATTCTTCCATTGTTGAAAAAATCAAGCACAATAACTATGAACTCCTCCTCTACTATTGACCATGCTTTGTGGAATAACACTGGATTGTAACCATCTAGACTCAACACTAGATGGTTACAATTCAAGGTGGGAACTCTTCATTCGGTGCATACTCTTCTAGAAAGGATGCAATGCTTTAGTTTCATTTCTATCAAAAGGGGCAATCAGAGCTAACTTTCCTCTTCATTCAATACATGCCCTTCCACAAATATTGAGACTTCACAAGGCTCACAATTGACATGTTTCCTAGCAATTTCTCAAAGCGCAAATTCACCATGTTTTTTATTTCCTTGTCTTTTGCTAGAATGTTACCAAGATCATCATGAATAGAGGTGATAGTGATCCTTTATCTTTTTATCTTGATAGACTTGTAGAAGAAGTTGTTGCAATTATCTTGTATTTTAGCTAGTGAAGATAAGCGGTTTATTGGAGTAGAGTGCTTTTTGCCTCTAATGGCCTTTTTCGGCTCTTCCAGCAAGTCTTTCTCCATAATCAATAGGTTATTGTCACAAGGCCTTTCTTGAAGCTCATTGTGTACCAACTACAACATACCTTGAAGATCTTTGATACTAGTTTCTTCCGATTCTATGTTGCCCCCTTATAGTTTCCTTATGGGTGTTTTTAATGTCTTGAGCTTCAAGATGAGTTCAAACTTGGCCTTTCTTAGTGGACCAAACCCTAGTGATTGTTGAAAGAAACTCCGAGTGGTCACACTAATTGTTGTTGAATTTGAAGGGATTCTTAGTAGGTTGACTGCAACTAATGTTTAGCAAATCAAGAGAATGATCTAGGCGCTCTAGATCTCCAAACCTTACTGACTAATCTGGGAACTCTTTTATCCAATGCTAGTTTGCAAGAACTCTTTCTAGTTTACACAAGATCCTAGTTCCATCCATTTTCTTGTTGGACAATGTAAAGAATGTACACCCCTATTTTATCCAAAGGGATATACACCGCTAGTGATCTCGGATTATCCCACCTAAAATCACCGGAGACTATAAAGTACATAGCTTAAATAAGAATGAATTAAAGAGTAGAATATTCATTTGTTTAAAAAGAAATTGTGGTTCATTACAACATAATTGTTTGTCATAAAGATGTAGTAGCAAATTATAAAGCTCATATTACAAAAGGCTTATTCAAAAGGAAGAAGTCATTCTTAAAGGGTTCCTATTCAACAGGAGTCAAGTCAGAACGCATCACATATTGAAAAATACATAAATGTTTCAAAGGACGACTCCTATATTGATGAGTTCCTACTCGAAAAATAAAAAGAGCTTTTGCATAACCTTTCAGATGCTTTTCTCTAAGGGAAATTCTTCCTTCATTAAACTTTGTCATGCCTTGATCTTCAATTCTTTATAACCATGCCTTTCATCTTTGATGTGAAGTAAAAAATAATGATTAACACCAGCCGACCATGCAAGGAAAAAAGTAGTCGCGTTAGTCTAATAAAAGACTAAGCAAATGGAGGGACATCCTGGATTATCCCACCTAAAATCACCCAAGGTTATAAAGTACATAACTTAAATAAGAATGTATTAAAGAGCGGATGATTCATTCATTTAAAAGGAATTGTGGTTCATTACAACATAATTGTTTGTCATAAAGATATAGTAGCGGAATATGAAACCCATATTACAAAAGAGTTATTCAAAAGGCATACAAAAAATATAAAAATGTTTCAAACGATAACTCATATCCTGATGAGTTCCTAATCGAAAATAAAAGAGCTTGTGCACAACATTTTGAATGCTTTGCTCTAAGGGAAATTCTTCATTCCTTCAAAAACATGCTGCAAGCGGTGCAAGGCAATCTGAGGAAGATCGAAGCAATCTTGATGGAGGAACTTTTTTTCTGGATTCACAAGGGTAAATCTCCCTTGTCTGGACTCGGAATTGAGTGATTCAAAATCCCAGATTTAGATCTACAAGTCTAGTTGAACGCCTCAAAATTTTAGGGCCGGATGATGAGTAGATTGAAAGTTATAGCAATTTTACTGAGATGTCGCAGAATCTACCGAGAAGCAATTTCGACTTGTTTTCATTGTGTTTTTGAAGGGGATTATGGATCCGAGTTTGATGGAGGAGGAGATGGTGATTTTGAGGATGAAAAGTGACGGAAAAGTGGATGGTTATGAGGAATTGAGGATTGGATATGACTCACCTTGAATCTAACTTGAACTAGAAAGACTTGTTCTTGGATATGACTTACCAAGGAAGGATCTTTGATCGATATTACTCACGATCTAATAAAAAAAACTGAATTTGGATTGATTCAAATAAACATAACACGAAATTCTAAGGGGGGAGACAAGGGTTTCGAATGGTTTTTATCAAATCTTGTCTAACTATCAAAGACTCCTCCTAACCTTTTTTAACCCACATGGGAATCTAACCCCAACCTCCCACAAATAAGGATTTATTTCAAAAAATAAACCAAAGTATCCAAATGTTTATAAAAGAACCTTACAACTTATAAAATAACCAAACACGCGTGACCTTCAAAATAAGCACAAACCAAGCATCATGATGTCGGCGCGACTGCATCAAAAGGAGGCTCTCGGCGCTTGGCTGGCTCAGGACACCTTTCATGGGCATTCTTGGTATCGTTGATCTTTATTTGATGAGTAGGAGTCCCTCCCAAAAGATAGCCCGACGGAACTAGAGAAGTGCCTAACGGAAATGACTCAATATCACCACCCAACACTTGATCACTTGGCATTGGTGCACCCTCGACGTCAATGTCAGTTCTTGGCTGGTTTTCTTGCTCATGATGGATCAGAATCACATCATCTTCCCTCCCTTGAAAAGGATTCACCCTCAAATCCATCAAACCTGCAAAACAAAGGACAAATCAAGGGAAGAACAAGCAAGAACAAGCTATTAAAGTCAAGTTAAGAACAACATTTCCAAGTTCAATATGATAGGCCAGAAATCATGCCCTATCTACACTACTTCTCTTCCTATTCTTACGGGTACATCTCAAGATAAAACAACGAAGAGATTGAGCAAAAGTATGCAACAATGGAACACTTTGACCAATATGCATCCTAGATGACATGTATTGAGAAAGAGAACTAAAATGGAAGCAAGAGTACTTAGTCCTAGATGTCACAAATGCATGAAAGACAAGTGAATTTCTTTGATCAAATGCATGTGACACAAGCAACACATAGTCATAAATATGGAATAGAAGAGTGTAAGAAACTTCCCTAAGAGGTGCACTCATATTACCCTGTGAGATCGACAATGGAGGTAGTGCTTCTAGCTCTCTTAGTGTGACATTTTCCATGATAAAAGGCATCATTTTTGGCCTCCACGTGCAAAGGAGATTAATCACCACTTGGAGTAAACAAAATAGCCTCATCCTCCTCATGGAGCAAGAAGGGAAAACATGAAGGAACCATAGGAAAGGCATCTAGAATGGTGTAGCCAACGAGTTCATGTAGCTTGGAGTGATGGTAGGACGAAGCTTGATTTTAGGAGATGATTCCACAACTTCCTCCTCTTCTTGCAATATGTGCATCATTTGTATTGGACACTTGATGGTGATGAGTTGTTCCAATTCATGGAAGGGAGTCATTCTTTTTGGTTATTCTGTGTCACCCATCACTCCCTGTTGAAACCTTTCCTCCAACCTTTGTTGCCGAAGTTCCAAAGCTTCTAATCTAGAACTCAAAGGTTGTATTGCTTCTCAGATGGATTGATTGACGGATTGTTGGAGTGTTACCATCCAAGCCTCTAGATATGCCTGAGTAAGAGGTGGGTTGGAGTCTCGACAATCATCCTCATCATGCCATGAGTCTAACATGCTTAAAAAAGTACTAAACAAGCAAGATTAACCCACAAATCACAATTAAATGCCAAACCACAAGTCCTCCTAAATCAACCAAGAAAGAGCAAAGGAATGCAAGTGCAAGGTCAAGGCAAGGAGTTAGGTATGGCTAGGAAAAGAACAATCCAATGCACACACAAGCACCCGAACTCAACAAGGACTTATAGTAAAAGGAAGCTACTAGGCACCAAGTGTTTTACACAACAACAATTTAAGCAAATTTTGTAATAACTGCGGTTTTTATGGATATTTTTGAATTTTTCTCGGATATCCTTTTAACCTTTTTGAATGTTTTAACGCTAAATCCAATATTTTTGTTGGAGATTAAATCCTAGGAAATTGTTGGTGACATCCTAAAATCACAAAGAAATGATTTTAAGGATCGGTGTGAATTCTAGGATTTTTCAGTGGAAAAAGGAATATTTATTGGATAAGCCGTCTTTTTAATTATGTACTGTAAAGGATTGAAAATACGAAACGGAAGCCTTAAAAATTGAAGGTAGCCTTATAAAATCATGGAAAATTGATTTTATTGGTCTACATAATTTACGGGACGTTTTTCGTTTAGTAAGTTTTTCCATCCGAGGTACATAATTTTACCGCTTTAACGCGAGTCCCGTTCCGAGACGGATTTTGAATTTTAAAAGCATATTTTTCTCTTGCTTAATTAAGAAGGGACGAGAGTGAGAGGGATAAGGACGGAACTTCTTCTCTGCCTTGTCAAAGTTTGGTATTGAATCAGAGGAAGGAACCGAAGAGTGAATTCAAGACGGTGCGACGGACTCGGCGACCTTCTTCCCCCGCCTCCTCTGCCCAGTCCGCCCCTCCTCCATCTTCTCTTTTCCCTCGCTCAGCCCTCTTTCCCTGCTGTGCAGCAACAACCAAAACCAGCCAGAGAAGAATCAGGCGGGATGACGAACTTGCGTGAAAGAATCAGGACGACGTCGGTCTCGTGTGGAAGAGTTCTTCACCGCCGGCGCCCATCCCCTCCACCTCACCTCCTCTTCCTTGCCATGTTGGGCTGCTACTGCAAAGGAACCAGAATCGAACTAGTGAGAGGACGGAACAACGACAAGCTCGGGAGAGGAAGAGCTTATCACCGCCGTTCTTCTTTGCATCGCCAAAGCGACGCCGTCGGCGACCATCAGGCTGTCCGACCACCAAACACAATGGGAGCCACTGCCGGGCAACGCCCAACCACCCTCGGGCTCGGGGATCGAGCCATGATCGAGCCACACGAGCCATGGGCTCGAGTGAAGGTATATACGATCGAAATTAATTAACGGTTTGATTGCGGAGCCACCGCAAGGGCCTTTAGGTGCCGCTTTGCTAATTAAACTTATGATTTTTATGATCTTGACGTTAATACGGTTCTACAGGTTTGAACCGCTCGTGAAACGGACGTCCGGATCTTCCGTTATAGCGAAGACAAGTTTTGGATACCGATTGTCAGGTAAAGGACTTCGGATAATTACTTGGGATTCGTCGTTAATCCGTTTGAGCTGAAATTTGGTAATCTTTTAGAATTGTTGCTGATGAACAATTTTTATTTAGAAAATTATTTCAAAAGAGAAGCGGATAATTAGTTATAATTCCGCCAAGATGGCTCCTTGAAGCATGATAACTAAGGATTTATTATATATCGATATTCGGAAATTAAATCGTTTATCGATTAGGAAGTTGTGGGAGTTGAGAATAAAACTAAGAAGTATTTCTGTGAGCTCGTTGCTGAGAAATCCTTTGGTTATATTTGTCAGAGGGATGATACAGATTACTGTTGGAATTGCTAAGGACGTCGAGCACGCCTTATAAGGCAAGTGGACGATTCTCTCTTGCGTTATTGTTATTAAATGAGGAATTGGATCCCATTTAATATTTGCGTTGGGAACAACTTGTATGATTAATAAAATATGATAGGTTGTTATATTTGTTAGAAATAATGACCATGTTGTTTATTCAGTTTTGCGGTAGAACTGGATTTAGGTCCGTTGTGGGTGACCTTGTATGTTGTCTCACGTTGAGACATTGTTGTGATTCAGATAGTTCAGGGAGTGGTTTTATATCCTCTCTTTATAACAATATTACATTAGGAGGGGCCTAATCCTAATGGTGAGTCATGACGCTCTTCCCCTACTCTTCGTGTGAGAGGGTTGATAGGCACTCTAGCTAAGTGCAGGTTCAGCACGGTGTAGTGTAGACGACCTGGTAATAGGCCTCTGGGATCTCTACCTCACCATATGCAAAATGAAAGATCAAGGATAACTTAAGTCTTAAGATCTTGGTGTTGAGATGATTATGGATGAAACAGGCCCTCTAATCTCTACAACATCGGGACTCGTGCTATTCGGGTTGTTCAAGGATGAAATAAGCCCTCTGACCTCGGTAGCATTGTGTTCCTTCGGCAGTAGTTCGGGCCGATTAAAAGCCACCAACTTGTTGTGAAAAGTTTCGAAAGTAATATAAGATAAGTGCGTTAGGCACATTAATATACCTGAATGGTTCGTCCAGTCGGAAAGCCATTCTTACACCCGGTTATGAATGATTCTTAATCAAACTTTGATTAAGTCAATCTGATTAGTCGACGGAGGCTTTTTAAAATGTGATGTGATTAATATGAGTTCCCAACAATTATTTATGCTTCTTAAAGAAACCACAAGCGGTGGTGTTCTCTCTCTTGATTATGCGAGTATCCTTCTTATTCTCTATAAGACTGCTAACTGTTGGATCAAATTCGAGTCTATTCGGATTTGGATGCCAATATGTTTAGTAACAACCATAAGAACCAAGTTAGATTCTCCGCTTGCTAGTCTTTCATTAGACTAACCCGTCCATTTTCTTTTCTTTTATTTGGTTGGCTGGTGTCCACCGTTGTATACGATACATCAGGTTCTTCTTGGAATTTGATTCAAGAGGCGGATTTAGATGTTTGAAGCTCCAAAAGTTGAAGAAAGGTTTTCAATGGTTATACTTGAGTGAAGATCATGGTTGAACTACTTCAAAGTGAAGCTGAGTTTCAGAAACAAGAGCTTATGGAAGACTAGATGAAGATTTTGTTTAAATAGAAGGTTGTGCTATTTATTTAATCTTTTTGGATTAAGGTTTGTATAAGACCAATTGTATTTATTCCGTTGTAATGTTTGTTTCAGTTTGTTCAGTCAGTTTAAAGCCTTGGGTAGCTTCGATTTAGTCTTAATCGAGGTTACTGGCGGTAATACCTCCAGGGTAGGAAGGGGGTGTTACAAATTTTGGCCTTCCTCGGATTCTCTTTCTCACAGGGTCCGACTTCTTCTATGACCGGCCTCTCTTTCACTTTCGCAAGGCCCTAGTTTTTCTAGCCCCAATTCTTTTTTTTTCCGAGTCCGAATTTTTCTTCTGAGTACAACTCTGAATTTTTTTGTTAAATAAAGTGGCAAGCAACCACAATTTCAAGACAACAAGCAACTATGCAAATTTTTTTCTCAAAGTTTAACAACCTGACTCGGCCTACATCGTTATGCCAAGAACAAAGATCGATAACTATCCCTAATACAAGCTAGTATAGCGAGTAAGTCGGGGTCGTACCCAAGAGAACTTGCGGCTTCTAGTATCAATATTTTTACCAACTAAGGACAGGGGGAAATCAAGAGAAAGATCTAAACTAAACTAAACTAAGAAACAAAAAAACAAACAATCAAACAAAGCAATAGAGAAACAAGTTTATTCAAAAGATCCACTCTGAAATAATCATTCGATCACAGATTCATCCACTGATTTCTTTTACTCCTATGATTAATTCCTATCCTAATCATTAGCAATTGCAAGTCCACGGTCCAAGCAATTCTTTAACCCTAGGCAAGGACGCTTAACCTAAAATTAGCATAGAGAACAAAGATATACAGGATATTGATTCAAGCAATCAAGCTACGAGTCAATTGCAAGAACAAACAATCAAATCTATTTCTCAATTCCTAGTCCACGATCCTAGAAATTAAGTTGTTTCAAAGATCAAGTAAGATCACATAGACAATGATTCAAACCTAATTAAACTGTAGCATATCAATCAAACTCAACAAGTTGCGCACCAAGTAAAATCAATTGATAATCATGAAATTAAGCACAAAGAGAAAAGATATTAATCAAAGGATAGAAATCAATTACCAAAACCTCACGAGATCATAAATCAAAGCTTCACCTTCGAACAAACCCCAAAGGGTTTAGTTCTCCATAAAAACTAAAATAAACTAGGTTAAAACTAAAAAGAGTCTCTCTAAAAGTATGCTATGATAACCTAAAACTCACGAACTAGGTCTATATAAACTAAAAACAGCCGAATAAAACTAGATACTAAACATATAGATAAAAGATAGAATAAAGCAAAGGCGGCGCGCAGAACCCAGCCACCCATGAGTGCGGGTCCATACCCGCGGTCGCGGGTTCCCTCGATCATCAGCCCTCACGGTTCTGGGACTCACCGCGGGCGTGGGTCTCAACCCGCGGTCGCGGATTACTTTTGACAGCTTTCTGGTGTCAACTTCGGAGGTGTTTTTGACCCACTTAGAGTTGGAATTTGAACTCGCCGTACAAACATGAATTGTAGCTCTTCGATTTAGCTTTCCAATGATACCAATTTCAGCTTCATCCGATTACCGTAGCTCCCGAACGACGCATCACAAGAAAGTGGTGTCAAATCAACTCCAAATTAACACTTGTCTTCAAAACTCTTGCAATTCTTCAAATCGTGTCTTCGGTCTTCATATTACATTTATGCTCAAAAACTAACCTAAACACACTCAAACCATACCCAAAATACAAGAGTTAACCATACTAAACTAGAGCGTATCACAACCCGATGCCATTCTCGTATCTTTACAAGACCAAATACAAAACATGTGCATGGAAAATGGGCAAGGTCGTGGCTGGTTTATGGCTGGATTGGTTTTGACTCAAACACACAAGACAACACTTAAGACATCAGAAACGAAAGGTTGTTTCGGGGGGGGGGGGAGGTTGAGGCCTTTCGATTTGAGAATTGAATTGGACAACCCTTGAGCTATCTTCTTCTACCTTTGGAAGGATGTCCTTGGCTCAATTAAGAAATGGTTGTGCACCACTCAGCCAACATAGCAAAAACTCACAACAAAGACAACAACCACAATTCTAGGGCAATTTGCAAGCAATTTCGACAATGGTAACAAGGGTGGATCCTATGAGCACTTGCAACCCTAGATTGCTCAATCAAAGGTCTAAGAAGGAGTACCTTGTGTGGCTCTAATACCACGTGATGAAGGAGATTGATGTTGAAAGCGTTGTAAGGAAATTTAAGGAAGACTGGAACAATCTTGATGGATGAACTTTTGTTTTGGATTCACAAGGGTAAATCTCCCTCTTTTGGACTCAGAATTGGGTGATTCCAAATCCCAGATTTAGATCTACAAGTCTATTTGAACTCCTCAAAATGTTAGCGTCGAATGAAAGATTGAAAGTTATAGCTATTTTACTGAGATGTTGCAGAATCTACCGAGAAGCAATTTCGACTTGTTTTGATGGTGTTTTTGAAGGGGATAATGGATCCAAGTTTGATGGAGGAGGAGATGGTGATTTTTAGCATGAAAAGTGATATAAAAGTGGATGGTTATGTGGAATTGAGGATTGGATATGGACAAGAAAAACTCAAGGATATGACTCACCTTGAATCTAACTTGAACTAGGAAGACCACCCGTTCTTAGATATGACTCACCAAGGAAGGATCTTCGATCTTTGATTGATATTACTCACGATCTAATAAAAAAAACTGAATTTGGATTGATTCAAATAAACATAACACGAAATTCTAAGGGGGAGACAACGGTTTGGAAGGGTTTTCATCAAATCTTGTCTAACTAGCAAAGGCTCCTCCTAACCCTTTTTAACCCACATGGGCATCTAACCCCAACCTCCCACAAATAAGGAGTTATTTCAAAAAAATAAACCAAGGTATCCAAATGTTTATAAAATACCGTTACAACTCATAAAACAACCACACACACGTGGCCTTCAAAATAAGCACACATCAAGCATCATGACGTCGGTGCGACCGCATCAAAAGGAGGCTCTCGGCTCTTGGCTGGCTCAGGACACCTTTCATGGGCATTCTTGGTGTCTTTGATCTTTATTTGATGAGTAGAAGGCCCTCCCAAAAGATAGCCCAACGGAACTAGAGCAGTGCCTGACGGAAATGACTCAATATCACCACCCGACACTTGCTCACTTGGCACCGGCGTGCCCTCGGCGTCAATGTCAGTTCTCGGCTAGTTTCCTTGCTCATGATATATCAGAATCACATCAAAAGTTGTGGATGGTTCATTTGTAACAAAGGGATATATATATATATAGGTGGTTTTTAGTAATTTTCATTTTAATTGGTGGTTTTCGACAATATACCGTATTATAAGGATTGTTTTCGGTGATTCGCCTATGAAATTGTAATATCCCTAATTTTTATAAAGGATAAAAATGTAATTTTTACATTTTTTCTTAAATATAATAAAATATTTTGATATTTTAATTCTTATATTTGTAGTGTTATAACATTTTAGATGTTATAAAG
This sequence comes from Fallopia convolvulus, assembly GCA_964016875.1. NCBI lineage: Eukaryota > Viridiplantae > Streptophyta > Magnoliopsida > Caryophyllales > Polygonaceae > Fallopia > Fallopia convolvulus. The sequence goes on from OZ024724.1 coordinate 16,610,103, forward strand.
TTTGTTTATAAGTATAAGATCGTATTAAAATGTTACAAGAATTATTTTCTCATATTATAAGGTGATAATTATGAACCATATGAGTTATGGTTTTATTATGTATAATATGATAAATTGTAACCATAAATGATATAAGTCTTATTCTTAGTAAAAGTTAAAATAAAATATGTATAAGTAATATGGCTTAAGTATAACTACTACAATTATATTTTATAAAAAGTGTATAAATACTTTTGACTAAAGTTTTAATTAAACAAAATAGATCAAATTTCTTACGATACCTATTTATGCTATTTGAAGTACTAAAGTTAAGTTGGAAGGACATGTTTTATCATTTTTGCAAAAACAGAGGGTAGTTTTTGCAGATTTTGAAAATGGATTGAAGAACTTGGGAGGTTGTCTTCAACCTTCCCTTGATGATCTTTCAATTTCATTTGTTATTTTGTTGTAGACCATACATCAAAAGCCACATGCTTGATGAAGTCGGCCACGTCCTTTGTGTCATAACTCATAAGCATTTAATTGGACGGCGGTTCATTCATGTAACATTCATTTATGTAGCTAAAGGAATTTGGAACTATCTATGGGATATCGAGATGATTGTAGCAGATATCCTCTTCTACCTCCAAACCTTCTCGGGCATCTAAATTCGTCACATTTTTCGCGATTTGAACTGTATAGTTAATAGACTATCATCTCTGGCACATTCTCCTTTTCCTATAGTTTTGCAAGATGATCTAGAACTGAAGGTTCTCATCTGCAAAGATGGTGGTGCTCAAATTGACGTTGATGCCATCCTAACTGTTTCCTCAGTCTCTCCATCATACCAATACTCTCGAGTGCAAAAACTTAGTCGGCTTGGATATATGTTAGGTTAGCACAAGATCTTGACACAAAAGGTAAAAAATTAAACTCTTAGCGGGAAAAACACATGCCTTTGCATTGTGATATCAATTGATATAATATATATGTATTCATTGATTGATTGAATGCAACACATGAGATTTAATGCTATTTTTCGTCAGCATTTTACCTTGCATTGGCATGTTTTGAAGACAGGTTATTATTAAGTATGATTCTTGTCAAATGTCACTATGATTCATAATGGCACTTGTCGGGTTCTAATTCAACCTCCCATCTTCTTATGTAACGTATGTGAAATATTGATTTGTTTTCATTATGATACAAGTTGTATTAACCGGTACCAAGTAATCCAACTAAACAATTGTATGAAAGTGAAGAAGAGATTGCAGTCAGAGGAAGAAGAGACAGACGAGGTAGAGAAGAGACGTGAGAAGGAGATGGGAGAGAGAACGATTAGGGAAAAAGATAATTTTCTAATTAATTGAAAAGCATAACAATATAGAAGTATATAACACTCTGGTTGCACTGAGCCCGAATTACCGACAACGAAAGGCCAAAACAGAGAAACATGAAATACATTGTGAATTTTAGAACTGGAGGATAACTCCAAGCGATAGGCCACAGGCCCAATACGCTCAATGATACAAAATGGACCATAGAATCGGCGAACCAACTTAGCGGACAATGGTTTGGCGACAGAATGTTGTCGATATGATTATAGCTTCAACAAAACTTGATCACCCACACTATATTAAACATCACGCCAGTGAGAGTTGGCGTGCTCCGTCATCCGCTGCTGCATTTTTTTCAAATTCACCCGTAGAAAGTCAATCACTTGAGCACGTTCCTGCACTGTTGCCAATGCAGCTGAATCCAATGACGACGGTTGTGTGGCTCGAATGATAGGGGCGGCTCTCGGCCATATAAAGTATGTGAGGTCATCTTTAAACCCTTATTAAAAGTACAATTCAGGGCCAATTCAGCCCATGGTAGAAAGATGGACCAACGAGAAGGCCGAGCATAGGTGAAAGCTTGTAAATACTGCTCGAGCCCCCTATTTTTCACTTCAGTTTGACCGTTAGTTTGCGGATGATATGTTGTACTGTGGAGGAGTGTGGTACCACTCAACCGATGTAACTCCTTCCAAAAACTGCTAGTGAATATTGCATCTCTATCAGACAGAATCGAAGTCGGAATGCCATGAAGCTTGACAACCATTTCAACGAATAAAGAGGCGACTTTTTAGGACGGGCCCAAAGTACGAAAATGTTCAAACTTAGACAGTCAGTCAACTACTACCAAAATGGTCGTGAAACCCCGAGATTGTGGAAGACCGGTAATAAAATCCATAGAAATTGCATCCCAAACATTATGTGGTATTGGTAAAGGTTGGAGAAGGCTTGCTGGTTTCTTCATTTTGTATTTAATGGACTGGCAAGTAAGGCAAGAATCAACAAAATGCTTAACATCGGTGCGCATACCTAGCTAAAAGAAAACATCTGTTATGCGACGAAATGTGCGATCAATGCCAGGGTGGCCCGCACTTTAAGAAGAATGGAATTCCGTAAGCACCTCAATTTTCAAAGTCGAATCCTTGCCAAACACCAAGCGATGACCATAGTATAGAATGCCATCATGAACCCGGAATGGGGTCGGCAATTTGCCCGCAGCTACATGCCACTCGACCAAGTCAGCCAGGTCGGAATTCTCAAGTCGCACTTTGTGTAACAATTGTGGCAATGGTTGTGAGAGAGCAAAAAACTGCTTTAGTGTGGGCTCATCATCAATCATACAGCGCGACAAGGCATCCGCTACTTTATTTCTAGACCCCACTTTGTACACAATCTTGAATTTGTAGCCCATGAGTTTTCAAATAAAGAATTGTTGATCTGGTGTCTGTATGACCTGAGAAAGCAACTCTTTCAGGATCTTATGGTCTGTCCGAATCAAAATTTCAAGGCCTAGGAAATATTGGTGCCATTTTGTACCGCGGAGACTACAACAAACAACTCGCGGTGGTAGGCCAGGACCCTCGACGACGGATGACTAAAACCTTGCTGAAAAAAGCAATCGGTCGCTCATAGTACATCACCTATCCCTTCATTAGAAGCCTCAGTTTCAACCACAAAAGCGACATTAAAATCTGGCAATTGCAACACTTGCGGATTGACCATAGCGGATTTGAGACGTTCAAACGCCTCACTGGTTGTTGTAGACCAAACAAATTTGTCCTTTTGAAGTAAGGTTGTGAGAGGAGCGGCTATAGAAGCATAATGACGGACAAACTTGCGGTAATAGCCTGTCAAGCCTAAGAAACCACGCAACTGTCGGACTGATTTCGGTGTGGACCATTTGGCCATGGCGTTTAATTTATTGGGATCCGCCAATAACTGGCCTGCTGAAACAATGTGACCCAGATACTCAACAGTCATGGTAGCAAATGAACATTTAGAACTTTTGAAAAAAAAGTGATTGTCCTAAAGCATCTAAAGGACTATACCAATGTGTCGGACGTTCAGTGCCAGGGAAGAATTGTGTATCAGAATATCGTCGAAGAACACAATGAAAAACTCTCATATATATGCCGCAAAAGTCTGGTTCATGGTAACCTGAAATGTAGAAGGTGCGTTTGTCAACCCAAACGGCATAACCAAGAACTCAAAGTGGTCGTCATGCATTCGAAATGCAGTTTTGTAAATGTTGGATTTGTGCATTAGAATCTGATGATACCCGGACCTAAGGTCCAGTTTTGTGAAAAATGTTGCATGGCCCAACTCATCAAACAGTTCGTCTACTGTTGGAATTTATCCGCCACTGTGGCGGGATTTAGAGCCCCGTAATCAACGCATAATCTAAAACTTCCATCTTTCTTCTTAACCAAGAGTGCAGGGGAAGAAAAAGGACTAGTGTTGTGCTGAATAATACCTTGTTGAAACATATCATGAACATGACGTTCAATTTCCAATTTCAGAAAGTAAGGGTATATGTAAGGTCATACATTAATGGGCTTGGAGGGAGTCTTGCTGTAAATGGATCTGATGGTCCTATGTGCACTGAGGTGGTAAGCCCATAGATAAGCTGAAGACGGTTGCATGGTGCTGTAAAACTCTACAGTTATCGGGATGCAAACCAGTCGGAAGCTCGGTGAGGAGACCCGCAGGTGCGGTCTGAGTGGCCGCGGTCGCGTTCGCATCTATCGCGATCGCGGTGAGGCTGGCCGCGGGCGCAGTAATGTTAGCTGGCGCAGCGGATGGACCCGCGGTCGCTCCCGGGCTATCCGCGGCCGCCGGTGATGTTGTCTCGGCTTGAATCGTCAAAATCTCAAAGCATTCTGTCACTCCATCACAAGGAATATAAAGAATGCAGCGTGTTAAAAGAGATCAATTTCGGCGACTGACAATCCCCTTGTAAAGTCACCAACTAATCATTCCACCTAAATTCCATGGTCAACTGAGCATAATCGTGTGTGACTTTGCCTAAGGTCTGTAGCCATTGTACCCCAAGCACAACCTGAGGCCCATAAATTTGCAGCACAAATAAGTCAATAGAGAACAAATGGCCTTGTAGGCTTAATGGAGTAGCGGCACATTGGTGAGTGCACAACAAATATGCACCATTCCCGACGTACACCCGAAAAGGTGTAATGCTAACCAGAGGTAGACATATCTTTCAACCATGAGCGGATGTATGAAATTGTGTGTGCTGCCACCGTCAATCAAGACTTGAACTGTCAACTCATGAATGATACCCACAATTTTGAGAGATTTCGGATTGGCCTGACCTTGCATAGATTAAAGGCTAGAAATATCTCCTGTAATAGCCAAATTGTCATCAATAGTAGCATCAATAGCGTCATCATCATTGTCTTCAATACCAAATAAAGCAAGAAACCGGTGTGTACAACGATGGCCAGGCACATATTTCTCATCATAGGTCCAACACAACCGTTTTTTTGTCCGTTCTGCCCGTTCAACCACAGATAAACACCTAATCAGTAGTTTAGAAAAGTCGGTGGTCGAGGTCGGGGGTTAGGAAGTGGTGTTGTTGTAGAAGATGGAGACTCCAGATTAAAAATCGGCACCCATCTTGATTTAGTCTCGGTGGATTACCAGTTGCGGGGATTTGCTGAAAAATTACTAACTATGTCAACGTACGAGGCCGTTAATTCCCTGGCAAGGGCAAATGCTTGGCACAACGTAGTCGGATTGCACAAATTAAGTTCACGCTTGACGGGTTGTTTCAAGCCAACTTTAAATAGAGAGATTAAAGTGGATTCAAGCAGCCCTTCAATCTTATTCAACAGGGACTCAAACTTCGTTTGATAGTCTAAAAACGTAGTTTTCTGTTGCAACTTAGCCAACAAACCACATAATCCTCATAATGATGAGGATCAAACCGTTGCTTGATAGCATCCAAAAACGCCTCCCAAGTCATGAGGCAGTTATTCCGGCGTTGATAACGAAACCAATCAGAAGTCGGGTGATCAATCAACATACCCACAAGTTGTAGGCGATCTTGTGCATTAGTATGGAAATAATCAAAATATGATTGAACTTTATCAATCCAACCCGCTGGATCGGTTCCATTAAATCGAGGCACATCAACCCTAATCTTAGGGTAGCGATCTGGTCGTTGTTCCTCCAGCCCGTATTGCTCGACTCTTTCCTCCGCAGCAGCGAACCATCGATCCTGGCGAAAAGCCAGCGGGTGGAGTTACTGCTGGGCCGCTGCGGCAAAGCGTCGATCTTGGTGTTGCGGCCGGTGCTGGTGTTGCAGCAGCAATTGCTGGTGGGGGCGGTTGCGACAGGAGGGGCGGCTATTGTTGCGGAATCATCGACGGCTGTTGTTGTTGTAAAGGAGTCCCGTTTGGCGCTGGTGGTGTCAACTCGACACGCTGTTGTGCAGCAGCACTACCCTGTGCACCATCATCCATGGTTTGCCTAGTATCCAAAATATCAAACACCTAACCCAATCGACGACGTTGAATTTCAATTTTCCATTGTTGTTCGTCTTGTTTCTGCGACAAGGATTCAAGTTCTCATATATTTGGAATCTTTGAGTTGTTGCCGATAACATGGGATGTATCGTCCTCGTTGGTCATCGTGAAGACGGTGTTCAAGAATGAAAGCACCAGTGATACAAGTTGTATTAACCGGTACCAAGTAATCCAACTAAATCAATGTATGAAAGTGAAGAAGAGATTGCAGTCAAAGGAAGAAGAGACAAACGAGGCAGAGAAGAGACGTGAGAAGGAGAAAGGAGAGAGAAGGATTAGGGCAAAAGATAATTTTTTAATTAATTGAAAAGCATAACAATATAGAAGTATTTATACTAAGCCCTAACGGTTCAATAAAAGCGTCCCGGAAAAGAACCGTAAGGAAAACCCGAGAAGGAGTTTTTAACACTTTGTTTAAAATATTACATTAATTTAAAATATTAATAATAATAATCCCTGAACCGGGTTGGGGCCATGCGTTCACGAATCGAACGCACAGCTGATGGGCCACCCTGTGGCGTATCACATTATCACTACCCTTTATTTTACACCTGTTGCAACTAACCACCCCTTATATTTGTTCTACACTTAACCACCCCTTATTTGTAATTATGTGCATTTAACCACCCATTTTAACGAAAAACGTCATTTTCTCCGTTAAGTAAAGTAAATTATGTTTTTTCTTTCTTTTTAAATTTTATTTACAATAAATAAATAACCATAATTGACACTTTCAAGTTCCAATACGCCGATTTTTGCAACCCTGACCTAATCTCCTACATAATAATTCCTTCCCTCCATCCAATGGCGAAGAACCACGACTTTGTCGATTCAAAGACCATGGGTTTTGGATATGATTCTGACGACTTTGAGCATCCCTTGGAGTCGATCGTGTCTAAGTTGATGGACGATGACTCGAGATTCAAAAGGTTGATAGGTAGGTCGAAATTCAATGATAATGACATTTCAAGCTCAATTTATTCCTAAATTCTTTTATTTATATTAAATAAAATTAAAAAGAAGGGCAAAAACGTAATTTATTTTACTTAACAAATACAGTAACATTTTTCCTCAAAATGAGTGGTTACATGCACATATTTACAAATAAGGGGTGGTTAAGTATAGAAAAAAATACAAAGGGGGTTAATTTCAACAAGTGTAAAATAAAGGGTGGTTAAATGCAATTTTCCCTTTTTTTTTTTTTGGGCGGAGCTAGCTCCTGCGGTTGAATATTATTACGAAAACATAAGTTAGTCCCCTAAAAGGGACGGTACATATGCCAAAAAAAGGTCATAAAAACTACTATGAACGTAGTAAAACTCAACAATGTGGGTATTAATTCCTAATGAAAAATTAGCTAAGACATCCGCTACTCGATTCGCGGTTCGTGGAATGGATGATAACTTGATCTCCTAGTTGCTGTCATATATCAGTTGATGGCATTCTTGAATGACAAAGAAATCCTTATGCGGTTGTTGACGACGCGTGGATAACACATTGTAGGCCTGTGTGGAATCAGTTTGGAGATTGACCCGATTGAAGCCAGCTCTCTTTGCTATGCAAAGTCCTTTGAGGATGGCACCTAGTTCAGCAGATAAAGCATCACAATGGCCATATTTAAACGAAAAGGCTTGAATAAATTGTCCATTGTGGTCTCGAAAAATGGCTCCACCCCCAGCAACGCCCGGGTTGCCTTTTGAAACCGCATCCGTATTGAGTGCGACCCAGCCCGATGATGGTGGAGTCCAAACAGGAGAACGAGCTTGATTCAACAGCGTTGGCGGGGGCGCAATCACAAACTCCTTAATAGCAGCAGTATGAGCTTCAACTGAAGCTACCATTCGAGCATTCAAACGTGTGATTTCGTCCTTGCCTTCAAACACCAATTTATTACTGGTTTTCCACGTATACCAAAGCATAGTGGCAAACATTGTACACCAGTTTGCATCTTGCTTGAAATTAGCCACCAGCCACGCACGACAGTCCATGGTTCTGAAAAAATTTTGAGCAAGAGCATTACCAGACAGAGCATTCCAAACGAGGCGAATCTGAGGGCAATCACGCAACCAATGCAACTGTGTTTCATGTTCTTGGCAATGTGGACAGTTAGCAGTCACGGATAAATGTCGTCTAGCCCTGTTGTCGTTGCACACAATAGCATTATGAGCCACAAGATAGATAAATTGGCGAATGCGTTGCTGAACTCGAAGTTTCCAAATCTTCGACCATACCGGATCAAAAGATTGAGCCTCCTTGTTTCGAACCAGATCATAAGCTAAACTGGTGGTGAAGGAGCCAGTTGCTGACTGTTGCCAATGTATTCTATCGACAGCAGATTCATCGTCCTGAAGAACAACTGCAGCAATCCTCTGTAGCACATCACCGGGAAGATATAAGGCCAAAATGTTCCATTTCCAACCATTTGGGGTCTAATAGTCAGCAACCATGCAATCTCTTTCAGCAATTGGGACATCAGCTAATGTAGAGTCAATGAGAGGAGCATTACCCAGCCAAATATGAAGCCAAAACAATGTAGAAGCACCATAACCAAGCACCATTGCAACTCCTTTTGCCAACACATCTGACCCATGAATAAAACCCTTCCATGAGTAGGAGGATCGTGGTTTTGAGTGGAAGATGTCCATATTAGTCCTGTTACAGCCATATTTTCCACGCGCCACCTTGCTCCAGATTGAATCAGATTCATTTAAGAGTCTCCAACCAAGCTTAGCAAGAAAAGCCAAGTTGGATGCTCTCATTGTTTTAATGCCTAAACCACCAACTTGCTTTGGTTGAGTAATTTTCTCCCAACTAAGCAAATGGATTTTATGCTTTTCATCTGTTGACCCCCACACAAAGTTCCTGATTTTTTGGTCAATAGCATCACAAATAGAGTGTGGAATCAAGGTTGAATGCATTGTGTAAACAAGGAGACTCGTTAAAACCGAATTAACCAAAGTTACACGACCCGCCATGGAAAGATATTTAGATTGCCAACTACCAAGCCTCGACGAGATCTTATCAAGGAGATAGTTATATCGTTGTGTTGTCATTCGATCACAAATGGTAGGAACGCCCAGGTAATTCCCGATATCATCAAAAATCGAAATCGACAGGAAGTTACTGATTGCTTCACGTTCCGCATCGCCAACTTTCTTGGAAAACATAACAATGCTCTTTCCATAATTGATGGCCTCACCCGAGTAAAAACAAAACCGATCAAGGAAGCTTTTAATGACCGCATCTTGATGGACTGATGCTTCGGCAAAAGGACCAAATCATCGGCAAAGAACAAATGTGAAAATCTCATGCCACCTTCAATAATTGGTCTCCAACCACCAATTACCACGACATCCTGAATGATATGGGAAAGATATTCCATACAAAGGACGAACAAATAGGGCGAGAGAGGGTCTCCTTGACGGATACCACGGGAAGGGAAAAAGGAGCCCGCTTTACTACCATTCCAGAGCAACTCCGTTGAGCCCCTTGTCTAGCAGCACATGATGACATCAATCAATCGGTGTGGCAGCCCAGTGTGCTCCAGAACAAGTTTAAGGAAGCTCCATCTTACCCGGTCATACGCCTTGACAAGATCCATCTTGAGCATCATCATTTTACCAATAGTCGAAGCAGAGGCAAAAGAGTGAAGAACTTCTTGCACTACAACAACATTATCATTAATCTGTCAGCCCGGAATAAAGCTCGATTGAGCAGGGGGCACAAGTAATGGAAGAACGGGTTTAAGGCGGTTTACTATCATCTTTGTAGCAAGCTTATAAGTCACATTGAGCAAAGAGATTGGACGGAAATTTGCAGCCTCCGTAGGACCATTTATCTTAGGAATCAATTGCATAAGAGCATCACAAATGCCATCAACAAAGATACCATGGTTCAATAAATTCACAACACAATCGTTGACTTGCTTACCAACCATTTCCCAATTTTTTCGGTAAAAAACTACCGGGAAGCCATCGGGACCGGGAGCTTTCAAAGGGGCCATCATTCGTAGCGCCTCCCATACATTATCAGTCGTAAAATCACCACTTATATCAACACTCACATCATGAGGCAAACTCGGAAAACTGCTAGAAGGGTACATGGTTGAATACCTAGGCTCTTTTCTATCAGCCACGAAGAGTTTAGAGAAGAATGTCAAAATAGTTTGCTGAATTTCTGATCCTTTGAGAACCCATGTTCTAATCAATATCTTACACCTTTTGTAAGCATGCAATTTCAGTGATAGATCTGTTGTGTTTAATTTCCTCCAAAAAATAATCAAGAAAACTAGGCATTTCACTATACGCGATTATTTGTACAATTATGACTTTTCTTACCATATTTTGATTTTAAAAACTTAACATGTTGTACTCCCTCCGTTCCATAATGTTTGTCCATATTCCTTTGTAATTTGCAAAGAAGTATGGACAAATATTTTGGAACGGAAGGAGTATAATTGAACAATAAGCACGATCTCGTGTTAGAAATCTCTATGTTTCATTGTTGTCGGCCAAGAAAGTCAATGCATTACTGTCACATTAGTCGTTTTCATAGCTCTCGATCAACATTTTGTGAATTATAAAATATTGATTAAAATCCTATTAGGGTTTTGGAGAAGAAAAATGGAAATTTTTTGTAGAAGAGAACTGAGGAGCAAAATTACTAAGACAAGTAATGACATCAGCAAGTGACATCCCTTGTGACATCACTATTCTAGAATAAGGGTGACTCAACCCATTCTAGAGAATTCCCTTCTAGAAGAAGCATGACTTACCATATTTTTAATAAGTGTGCAATTTTGTCTAAGATCAACTATTTTGAAACGGAGGGAGTATTGTACAGCAATCTCTGAAATCAATGAGAAAGTGAAAACAACTTTTATCAAATTTCTGATTCTCCTGCTATGGTATCAGAGCTTTAATGGCCAACGCCTAAAAGAAAATCCAGAAAATGACAAATTCTCTCATTAATCCATGGGGACAAAACCCCACTCTACCTTCTACCCAAAATCCCTCTTTACCCTCCTTTTCTTCCTTCATCACTGTAAAACTCTCACCTGAAAACTTCCTACTGTGGAAAGCTCAAGTTACTCCATATCTTAGGGCTCACAATTTGTTTCAGTTTGTTGAGGGAACAACCAACCTCCCATCTACTCACGTCAACAACAACCCAAATCCAAAGTATTCTCAATGGATAGCAAAAGACCAGCTGGTGGTTGCAATCCTGACTTCTTCTCTTACAAAAGCAGTGCTGGTGCAGATTCTGGAATGCACTACATCGGCTCAAATCTGGTCTTAACTCCATGAGCATTTTGCAGCCCAGTCCAGTGCGCAAGTAGTCCATAGCCGACTCCAACCCTTAAAGAAGGCCTCATCCACCATCACGAACTACTTCAACAAGGCCAAAAATCTGGTTAGTGCCTTGCAATCTGCTGGACAAATCCTCACTGACAAGGAGTTTGTCATCTATCTCCTCGCATGCCTCGGATCAGACTATGATTCGATCGTGACCTCACTATCTACCCAATCCACCCTCCCCATGCCCACTCAAGTCCTCTCCCATCTCCTAGTCCATCAATCTCTCCTTTCCCATCAAACCGCCACCAATCCTCCCATGTCTGTAAATTCTACCTCCACAAAATCAACCCCAGAAGCCAACAATACCAAGACCAGAGGCAGAGGACGAGGACGCGGTAATCACAGAGGCCGTAGACGAGGACATTACCGTGGCCGGGGTGGTTTCTCCAACACCGACAACAACAATAATATTGGGTCATACAACAGTTTCACTGGAAATTCAGATCCACGCCCTATTTGCAAGGTTTGCACAAAACTAGGGCACATTCCTCTCACTTGCAACCACCGCTTCAATCTCGCATACCAGGCTCCACCACCGCGCCAATTCCAAGCAAACAACACCACCACTGTGGCACCATGGTACTCGGACACCGCAGCCACGCACCACTACACTCTGGACCTTGCGAATCTCAGGATCGATTTGGTTTCCTACCATGGTACTAGGCAAGTATCCCTTGGAGATGGTTCGAACATACCGATCCATCATCACGGTTCTTCCTTTCTACACTCCTCTTCCTCCTCTTTTCAACCCAATGATCTTCTTCATGCTCCTCTTCTAACAAAAAATTTAATTTCCGTAAATCGCTTTTGCAAAGAGAATAGTGTTTACTTTGATTTCATGCCGATTCTTTTTCCGTGAAGGATTCCAAGACCCAGGCGCCTCTTCTCAAGGGCCATGTTGAAGGCGGCTTGTATGTTCTACCTGCTTCGACCACTCCACAGTCTTCACCGTCAGTTCACACCACCACCATCGAAAATAAATCAGCCTGGCACGAACGGCTCGGACATCCGTCTCCCAGAGTGACCAATTTTGTTATTCAGCAATTTCATCTTCCGAACCCTAGCCCATCCAAACAAGGGTTATGCCAATCATGTTCATGGGCCAAGTCCCACGCCTTACCCCCACCCAGCTAGCCCATCCAAATCAACCTATGTTTTACAATTGCTTTTCTTAGATGTATGGGCCCAGCCCACCATCTTTCTACTAATGGACATAAATATTTCCTATCTATTGTTGATGATTTCTCCAAATTTACTTGGATTTTTCCACTTGCTACTAAATCACTTGTCTCCAACATAGTTCAAAATTTTGCCAAACTAATCACCACCTATTTCTCCACAAAAATAATTGCCATTCAAACCGACGCGGGAACGGAATTCAAACCACTACAATCCTTTTTCCAAACCAACGACATTTCCCACCATCTCACGTAACGGAAGTGTCGAATCACGACACCGTCGAATAGTGGATACCGGTCTCACTCTTCTCAAACATGCCTCTTTACCTCTTACCTTTTGGGATTATGCCTTGGAAACCGCTACTTATCTCCATAACCGTCTTCCAACACATATTCTAAATAACAAAACTCCTTTTGAAATACTCTTCCAAAAAAACCCCGACTACAAATTTCTTAAAGTATTTGGGTGCCTTTTTTTCCCAATTTACGACCCTACAACCAAAACAAACTCTCATTCCGTTCCAACCAAACCATCTTTCTTGGGTATAGCTCAAACCACAAAGGGTACATTTGTTTTGATTGGGTTCATAACCGGACCTACATCTCTCGAGATGTCATATTTCACGAGACAACATTTCCCTTTGCCTCTTCATTAAAATCGGCCCAATCACCAACCCCTCAAACCACCACTTTACCCATTCTCCCCTCTCTCCTTGGGCCTCATCCTTTTTTCTCCCCCCCCCCCCGGCCCACAATCCAACTCCACCTAGGCCTGACGACACACCACCCCCTTCACCTGGGTCGGATAACTCCAATGGGCCATCTCCACCTCATAATCCTAACCCAAATCAAATCCCCACACCGCCTCCCTCTCACCCGATGCAAACTTGGTCCAAAAATCAAATCCACAAGCATCTTCTCTGTCAAGATGGTACCATCCCTTGGCCAACCAAACCCCATTGTTCCACCACCACCCAAATTCCCAAAGAACCATCTTGTTACACTGAGGCCTCCAAGCATAAAGAATGGTGTGACGCCATGCAAACCGAGTTCCAAGCGCTCATGGCCAATAAAACTTGGTCCCTTGTACCACCCGATTCCTCAAATAATGTACATGGAGTTAAGTGGGTTTTTAAAACTAAGAGACACTCCGATGGTACTCTCGAGAGAAGAAAAGCCCGTCTAGTGGCCAAAGGCTATCACCAATTACAAGGGGTTGATTATGACGAATCTTTTAGCCCGGTAGCCAAACCCGCAACCATTAGACTCTTACTATCCCTTGCGGCAATGCAAAATTGGACGGTCAAGCAATTAGACATACAAAATGCCTTCCTCCATGGCACCATCGAAGAGGACGTCTACATTACCCAACCACAAGGTTTTACTCACCCTCAATTCCCTAATTACATTTGCAAATCACATAATTCTTTATATGGTCTTAAACAAGCCCCTCGGGCTTGGTTTTCGAAACTCAGTGATGCTCTAATAACTATGGGCTTCTCTCCATCTCTTTCGGATTCTTCTCTTTTTACCTATAGCTCACAAAATCAATTTGTTTTCATTTTAGTTTACGTTGATGATCTCCTAGTCTTTTCTTCTACTCCCTCTTTATCTCAACAATTCATTACATCCTTGTCTAACCTTTTTCCTATCAAAGATCTTGGTCCCGCTCATTACTTCCTAGGGATCGAAATTTCCAGAGATTCGCAGGGCTTCTACCTCAGCCAAACCAAACATATCCGGGACTTAATTTCAAGAGTTGGCATGGATCAATCCAAACCAATTGCCACTCCAATGGCAACCAAATTTGATACAAATGTAGACTTTGAATTATTCCATGATGCCACTCTCTTTCGGAGCACAGTCGGCAGCCATCAGTACTTGAGTTTCACTCGGCCGGACATTGCCTTTTGTCGTTGATAAAATCTGCCAGCATATGAATACTCCTCGAGTGGTCCACTGGCAAGCGGTCAAGCGGCTTCTTCGCTACCTAAATGCCACAATTTCCCTCAGTTTTCACATCTCCTCCATGCCACAAAACAACATTGCAATTTATACAGATGCGGACTGGGCAGGGGATGCAATGACAATGTTTGGTAAGAAGAATGAGAAGCTGGTAGCATTGTTGGCCTTCTTGTTGCATATCTTTGTCTCTGTCTGACTAGTTTCCCACTCTCAAAATCTCTTTATCCAAGTATGAATGAATCTTTACAAATTTGCATCTCCACACATGTCCAGACTAACTGTTCTTTTAACGGCTTTTCATTCCTGTGGTATTCACATGGTTCAGTTTTACAAGCTTTGTAATGGGTGTACCAACTCCTTCTTGTCTCAGCTAAACTGGTATTGTGATCCCTTTAACCGGCTGGTTAGGATGCCTGCATGTCAAAAACATCAATAGTTCAAAGCTAGTTTGAGAACTCTTAAAGAATTCATTAAAATTTTCATTGAAGCTATAGAAACTTGGAGAACACCAATCTCTCTTCCTGATGGTAAAGCAAGCATGGCATATCTGATTCACCAAATTTCCTACAGTTAGCCTAATAGCCTGTAACTAGTCTTTTGTAATCTCCATTGTTTGTTGTTAAGTTTCTTTTTACCATTCCTCAAGTGATTTGTTAAATGACAATAGGACACATTGCTTTTCATATTCCATATCACTTTATTAGTTTGATATATACTTTCTTTGCTGTAAAAACCTAGCTTAATATTGTTTCTATAGTTGAGATTATTAACATCAATTGACAAATCCAAACTCCAATGAGCCAACAGATCTTTAATACAACAGAAAAATGATCCATCCACAAAACAGAGCAAGAATCATAGAAAGAGGAAGGTTCATAGGCTACAGCCTACAGCAGATATACAAAGATAAATATAAAATATCATTACTCAAATTAATCCAGTGGTCACAACAACCTGCATTTGAGTTCCATGAGATAGTAGTTTCATTACTTAAATCAAAATACACACTCCAGTAGGCATAACAACTAATCATTGCTTCACCATAACTACAACAAAGGAGGGTAAGCCCCTTCCCAATAAGATCTGTACGCAAAAGAGGGTAAGTCCCTACCCAGTACTCTCCCTTGTAAAGAGGATTGTCAAAGAGCATCATCATTTGATTGCTTATCTTCATTGTATTTCTTCTCTTGATAAATTCCTCATTTTTATTTTGTTGCCGCTTCATTGTTGGATGTCCAGTTCCTTGATTTCCACTTTCTTCTCTGTAAAGCCTGTCCTTTAGTTCTTTTGTTGAGAATCTATAACTCAAGAGCCCCTTGTTTCTTCTATTTTTAGTCCTGCAAATGTGACACCATAAATGATCATAGTCGATTTTCCCACAATCTGCATGACCAAAAAGTCGAATATTATTCCGAGTTCCAAAGGAGTTAGAGAAGTGTACAATCAAGACAGAGATTATTGTCCTGACTATTGAAGCAGAAATACTTGATACCATTTTCAGATTTTCTAGTAAAAGTAACTGTTAGCAAAGAGGTAGTTCACAGCAAGTGGCACATAAGTATATATTAACCATAGGCATGTGTTACATCTAGAAGAGGAGGCATACACTCCTTGATACAAATTATTCAGCATACATACCATCTTATAATACGTCCCACATATCATACTTTTTCTTTGTCTATAGTTCCATGTTTCAGTAAAAGTAACTGTTAGCAAGGCTCGACACGGTGCTTGCTACTATCGATGGCAGACTAAAGTGGCCTGAGGCCAGGGTCGGACACCTCCCTAGATACTCGTCGGGTCACTGCCCCCTTCTGATCGAACTTACCCCTGCCATCGCCAAGGACACCAAGCGTCGTCCCTTCCGTTTCGAGGCAGCGTGGCTCACCCATCCACGCTTCATGAGTTTCCTAGATGATAATTGGAGCGGAAATGAAGCGGCACCAGTTACTCTTGGACAACTCAAGAATGATCTCATCACCTGGAATAGGG
Organism: Fallopia convolvulus; assembly: GCA_964016875.1. Lineage (NCBI taxonomy): Eukaryota > Viridiplantae > Streptophyta > Magnoliopsida > Caryophyllales > Polygonaceae > Fallopia > Fallopia convolvulus. The sequence continues at coordinate 16,626,455 of OZ024724.1, forward strand.
AGATTTTTGGTAACATCTTCGCCCGCAAAAAGGCCCTTTTTGAGAAATTGAACAGGATTCAATGTCGCAAGATGGGAAATTTCTCAAAGGCACTCGTCAGGGAAGAACTGGTCATCAAAAAAGATATTGGCGAGATACTCGATCAAGAAGAGCTGTTATGGTTTCAGAAATCCCGTGAACAATGGCTATGCGCGGGAGACCGTAACACCAGCTTCTTCCACGCAGCCACCATGATTAAGAGAAAATAAATAAGATAGAGGGGGTCTTTGATGATGAGGAAAATTGGGTGGAAGACAAAGAAGGAATGGAAAGAATTGCCCTGGAATATTTCAAAAACCTCTTTAAAGCAGGAAGGAGAGTAGAAGATGTTGGAGGCCTTTGTGAAGGGACCTTCTCGGTTATAGCGACGGAAACGGGGGATTCTATGTGCAGTGTGTCTCGGCTAGTGAAATCAAAAATGCTTTCATGAGCATGGGGGCCTTCAAATCCCCTGGCATAGACGGATACCAGCCCGTGTTTTTCCAACGTTGCTGGAGCACGGTGGGGGAGTCGGTGTCAAGGTGCGTTGCTGAGTTCTTTCGGAATCCGGAGCTCCAGGGGGAACCAATGACACTCTTCTTGTGCTCCTCCCAAAAATTGGCAAACCCACCCGTGTCAACCATTTCAGGCCCATCAGTTTGTGCAACGTGATTTACAAGGCTATTACGAAGATTCTAGCTAATCGCATGAGACCCATAATGGAACGTCTGGTCAGCCCGAATCAGGGGAGTTTTATCCCGGGAAGACTCATCTCCGATAATGTTATTATAGCCCAAGAAGTCATTCACTCGATGAAGAGAAAAAAAGGCGCGAAGGGATGGATTTGTCTCAAACTCGACCTTGAGAAGGCCTATAATAGGCTCGAATGGGACTTTGTGGAAGAGACATTGAGGGATGCCAATTTCCCCCGAATCTGGGTTGCGTGGATCATGTCATGTATAAGAAGCCCCAGAATGCAACTCCTATGGAACGGGGAAGTCTCCGACTCCTTCCTCCCTTCCCGGGGGCTGAGGCAAGGGGACCCCATCTCCCTGTATATCTTCATTCTATGCATGGAAAGGCTAGGCCAGCTGATCAACAGAGAGGTCGCTAGGAAGACATGGAAGCCGATAAAATTGACTAGGTCGGGACCAGAATTATCCCACCTTTTCTTCGCCGACGACATCCTCCTTTTTGCAGAAGCTAGCACAGGACAAGTAAAAGTCATCAAAGATTGCCTTGACATATTTTGCAAAAATTCGGGAATGAAGGTCAGTGTTACGAAGTCTAAGTTTGCCACCTCCAATAATGTCAAAAGGACGTGATCTCGAGTATTCAAATTGCCAGCGGAGTGGACCACACACGGAACCTCGGGAAATACCTGGGTGTCCCCCTTTTGCACGATCGAGTGAACAAAGCGACTTTCAACGGACTGTTGGAGAAATTTACCTCCAAACTCCGTGGGTGGAAAACCAAATTCCTAAACCTTGCAGGGGAGTCACGCTCACCAAATTTGTGCTCTCATCCCTTCCAGACTACACCATGTCCTCGCTCTTGTTACCTAAGGCGACGTGCGAAGCTATCAACAAAACTTGTCGGAGATTCATTTGGGGAGGTTCGGAAACTCGAAGGAAAGCCAACAAAACCGCTTGGCAAGAAATTACTAAATCCAAAGAGAATGGAGGCCTGGGCATTAAGGATATGAGAAATTTGAATGTTGCGCTCCTTGGAAAAATCGGTTGGAGACTCCTTGTTGACAGAGGGGGGCTCTGGACGAACGTGATCCAGAAAAAGTACATAAACAGCTCCCTTGGGCGGTCTGGGGCAGCGTCCCATGTGTGGAAAGGAATCAAGCTCGGAATTCAGCAAGTGATAACCCCGGGAACCCGCTAGAATGTGGGCAACGGTGAGAGCGTGGCCTTTTGGCACGATCATTGGATCTCCGACGGCCCTCTCTCCCACCAAGTCCAAGGGACCCACAGAGATGACCTCGGAGGAAAATGCGTTGCCAATTACTGGAGTGAAGATACCGGGTGGGAGTGGGAAAATTTCGCCGGCCACCTTCCTGCGAAAACCCTGCTCCAGATCGCGGCCACGGGATTATCGGAGGAAGAAGATTCCATTAGCTGGGCTGGAAACTCCGACGGCACCTACTCAACATCGTCAGGTTATTTCTTTCTTCACGATTGTAATTCTCAATTGGATTTAGACACTAACCTCTACAGGTGCATATGGAAACTTTGTGTCCCGGAGAAGCTACGAATGTTTGTTTGGCTCGTTACCCGGGGAGGCGTTCTATCTAACGAAGAACGAGCTCGCCGCCACCACGGTAACTCCCCCTTTTGTCCTTGTTGTGACGGGGAGGAAGAGTCCCTTTTACACCTTTTCCGGGACTGTGTTGCGGTGTCAGTTTTTTTGGCTGCAGGTTGTCAAGTTGGAGGATCTCCCGAAGTTCTTCAACCTTCCTTTCACCGCCTGGATTAGATCTAACATCTTGAGCAAACCGAGCATGATCGAGGGAGTAGAGTGGAAGGAGCTATTTGCTTGGGCACTTTGGATGACTTGGAATTGGAGAAACAAGAAGGCGTTTGAAAATGTTATGACGGATGGCTGCAGAAGATCTATCGTGGTTAACCTGGCCAAGGAGTACAAGAGAGCTTGGGACATCTCGTGCCCATTGAAACGAGCTCAGGCTAAAGCTTGGAAAAACATCGCGTGGGAAGCCCCAGAAGAGGGGTGGATCAAGATAAATACGGACGGGGCAGTTAAGAGCAACGTTCAAGCTGGCGCTGGGGGCGTCTTGAGGGACCACAGGGGCCACTAGATCAAGGGATTCGCCCGCAACCTTGGGGTGTGCACAGTGCCAAAAGCTGAACTGTGGGCTATCCACCATGGCCTCGAGCTCGCCTGGTCCTTGGGATGTCGGTAGGTGGTTATAGAAACGGACTCCCTCCATATCAAAACGTTGCTAGAGAAGAAGCTACAGCAGTGTCACCCACTTGCCAGCCTGGCCCGCAAGTGCCAAGACTCCCTCAGTAGGAGTTGGATTGTCCACCTCCGTCACACTTACCGTGAGGCCAACAAAGTCGCCGACTTCCTCGCCTCACATGCTCTTACCTTCCCCGTTGGTTTCCATCTACTTGAGGAACCCCCTTTGGGTTCCCATAACCTTTTATTTGACGATGCCCGGGGCATCTCTTCCCCTCGTTTTGTAACTATTTAACGTTGCCTTCGGGCTTTCTTATCAAAAAAAAGTTCCATGTTTCAGCCCATCAATGTTTTTATCATCATCAATGTATTTCTCTATTCTCATTCTACCAGTCAACATACAAATAAGTAATTGTGCAGTACTCTTTTGATCATTTTGACCTTGTTCAGTACTCATCATCCAAGCCATTGAAATAAATATCAATTTTATATACCTCAGACCCCGACATGTATTACACTCGAGACAACAATCATAAGCTCCGTACTTCATCATATCAGTTTCTTTCAAATAATTAATAATTGTTCTAACCACAGAAATCTTGGCTAGATAATCACCAATGTCAAGTTTCATCTTTTCTTTATTGGTTCTAGTGGAACGATCTTCAAATTATTCGTTTCTGCGCACTACTACTTTTGGTTTCCTCAACCATAGTAGGCCTAGATTCAAATTGGTCACTTTTTCTTCTCTCTGATGGAGATTTGGTCTGTCTTTCAATTCCGCAAGTTGTTATAAAAAATAAAAACAATCCACTTTATTACTAAAACTGCAGTGCATATACTATAAATCCCAGCAGATAAAACAATCCAGAAAAAAACTATAAATCCTATCATCATCAGATAAAGATAATGCTCAAAAAGCAACAGACCTAAAACAAAACAAAATAGCTCAAACCGAATTCAGAAAAGAATCTCAATAGCACTGCAGCAAAAAGCTGAACGTAAACTCCTTAGTCGAACAAACTGAAACCCAGGTCCTCTTCCGACTCCTCCTCCGTCTCATCCTTCTTCTCCTCAGCGGGAGCAGCACCGCCGCCAGCAGCCGCAGCAGCGGGCGCAGCAGCCGCAGCAAACTTGCTGGGGTCAGCAAGGTACTCCTTCACCTTGTCAGCTTGCGGGAACGAGTACTCAGTATCCACAGCAATGGCCAAGGCATTCTTGTAGGCGTTGATGAACATGTGTGGAGCCGCTGCGATCGTCGGGTACGCGATTGCGAGGCACAGGGAGCTGACCATGGAAACACCCAGAGCAAACTTGCTCATGAGGTCTTGGTCGGTTAGGTTGAGCACCTCTGGGCTGAAGACGGACCCACTGTCGTACACTGAAACGATGTTGAGACCGTACGAGAAGGGCCTGGTACCGAGCTTCGATAGTAGAGCGGCTTCAGAGGAGCCGACCTTGTCCCCCTTCTTGATGAGTTCGACTGGGGTGATGATTTCGACCGTACCCTTGTTAATCTTGGTGGGAATGTTGAGGACCTAAAGATGAGAAATGAATGAGAGAGATATATTAGATTTTAGTCATTAAGCATTTTAATTTGATTGAGAGTTTTTGTTATACCTGGAAGAAAGAGGTCTGAGATGGATCGAGACCCGTGTTGCCTGGTGGGACAACAACATCAATTGGAGCAACCAGACCAACACGAGCAGGAGCTCCAACCTGTTACCAGCAAGATGAATCAGTTAATAAGGATATATAAAAGCATATAGACCCATCAAGTGACACCAAAACCAATAATCAAGCACTGACCTTGTACTTAGAAACCTCGTCGCTAACTTCCTTCAAGTCACCCTTGGTGAAGATGAGCCCAACATTACCCTGAAAGTTGCATCAACAAAACACAACATCAATGACAACTTAAAAATAAAATAAAAAAAGACACCGGATGGAATACATACCACCAAGCAAGGGATGAGATTAAGGAAATCATTGTTTCCAGTCTTCTCAGCATGAATCCTGACGGACCTCTTCATCATGGTGTTCTTTCCCATCAGAACAACAGAATGCCCACGGAGACCCTTCCGGATGTTCTGCAGTTGGTTCGACCCGACATTATCAGCCGAAGCCACGAGGATCTGGCTGAAATCGTCGAGGAGCTGGCACAGCTTGGCATCGTAGTTAATCTTCTTCTCAGCTTTGGTCAGTTTCGGTGCCATTGGAACGTAGGATTTTCAATCTAGATCTCTATGATTGGAATAAATCTTCGATTCTGAACAAAATCATACACATCTACTTCATTAAATCCATTGTTCAATCCCCATACAGATATTAACTGACACAAAACAATGTTCTGCAACTCAACTGGAATATTTATTTAAATGAAAACAATAGACATGTGATGTGAACAAGTAGATCAAACCACTGGCTATACAGCAGCATGTAACACGATTACCCTTGATAGACCAAATCAAATGAAAAATGGAGGATCAAATATAAACAAACTAAGCAAACATCATTAGATCAACAACGGAAGGCTAAGGATTTTACCCTGGACGCGAACGAAAGATGTTGCGTTAGAGGAGAAGAACTCGGAAACAGAACAGAAAAATATTGTTACGAAGAGGGATCGCGCGATTTTATAGCATTGAAAGCATTTGTATTAAACGGAAATGCTCTTAGTCGTCACGAGACACGAGTCCCTTACGAAGAGGCAGGGCGACTTTGTCTCCGGTTCGATTTTGGAGGTATGGATGAATGGGCTAATGAAGCCCATTATACTTGGCCCAAATCAATCAATAAATCAAGAATATAAATAATACTCCGTAAAATAGGAAATCTATTATCGTAATCATCAGACTCGAAGATGTCATCAAGCTAAGCAAGGGTGTGAATGATGGGATTTTGGAATCTGGGGGGTTGAAGCCTTGGGTTAGCCAGGTCCGATGAGTCCCTAAATACTTAATGTCTCTTAGAATATGAGGAGCAAGAACGGGAGAGAGAATCGATACAGAGAGAACAAACTTTTATTCTTGCTTAACCGAATTATTACAATGATATTAGCTACTTATAGTGTAGCTTAACTAACCGGTTCTATTAACCCGGTTTACTACTAACATCCCCCCTCAAGTTGGAGATTGATTCAATTGGAATCAAACCCAACTTGTCTATGAACCTAGAATGAGAAGAACTAGGCAAAGTTTTAGTCAATACATCAGCTACTTGAGCAGTAGTAGGAACATGAATAAGAGAAATGAGACCATCTAACAATTTGAGTCGTACATAATGACAATCTAATTCGATATGTTTTGTACGCTCGTGGAAGACGGGATTCTTGGCTATATAGATTGTTGCTTGTGAATCACACTTGACAGGTATCGGTTGCACTTGTGGAACATCAAGTTCATGTACCAATCTACTCAACCAAGCCAATTCAGCTGTCACTCGTCTCAAAGATTTGTACTCTGCTTCAGCAGAAGAGAGTGAAACTGTAACCTGTTTCTTTGATTTCCAGGATAAAGGTGCGCCTCCAAGAGTGATGTAATAACCACTAACAGACCTTCTTGTTGTTGGACAGGAAGCCCAATCCGAATCACAATAAGCTTGAAGTGAAAAATCAGAATGTGAATTTGAGTAATAAACCCATTGAAGAAGTGCCTTGCAAATATTGAAGTGTATGTATTGCTGCAGCCCAATGAGAAGTTGAAGGAGTTTGCATGAACTGGCAAAGATATTGAACTGTAAAATCCAAGTCAGGCCTCGTGTTTACCAGAAAATTTAATTTGCCAACTAACTGCCTATACGGAGTAGGATCTGGGAGCAAAGTTGTTGTGTCATTTTTGAGCTTGACTGAACAATCTAAAGGAGCACTTGTATTCTTCAGATTAGGAGGACAGAATTCCTTCAATAACTCCTTTATGAACTTTCTCTGAGTTATAATGATACCCTGATTGCTGTGTAAGAATTCCATGCCAAGAAAATAGTTGAGCTGACCCAAATCCTTAATACTAAACTGAGCATGAAGAAATTGCTTAACAGCTTGTATCTCAGATGTATTATCCCCTGTTAACAAGATATCATCAACATAGATGACTAGAAACACTGAACCAGATGTTGATTTCTTGTAGAAAAGAGAATAGTCATTAAGAGATTGATGAAAGCCTTGAGACAACAAAGCACTAGAAAGTTTACTGTACCATTGCCGGGATGCTTGCTTTAGACCGTACAAAGACTTGTTCAATTTACAAACTTTGTTAGGAAAGAGATGTGCAAGACCTAAAGGCATTTTCATGTATACCTCTGTATCAATATCCCCGTGTAAAAATGCATTGTTGATGTCTAACTGAGATAAGCTCCATCCCTTCTTTACTGCAGTAGCAACCAAAGCTCTAATTGTTGTCATTTTGACAACTGGAGAAAAAGTTTCATTGAAATCAATACCAGCTTTTTGTGTACACCCTTTTATTACCAGCCTAGCTTTACATCTTTCCAAAGATCCATCAGCCTTCAGTTTCAGTTTGTAGACCCACTTTGAACTGATAGGGCGCTTTCCTCTAGGAAGATCAACAACATCCCAAGTATTGTTCTTTTCTAGAGCTTGTAACTCTAAATCCATAGCTTGAACCCATTGAGAACATTATACTGCCTCTTCATAAGAACAAGGTTCATGTAAAGTATCTAAAGAAGATATCATTTGTTGGGTTGAAGCTGAAAGAGCATAGAAAGAAAGAGACTGGGTAGGAAAATCTTCAAAATTTGAAGAAACAAAGTTGCAAAAATAATCTTTCAAATGTGAAGGAAGTCTAGACTGTCGAGATGTTCTTCTTAAAACTTGAGGTGAACCAGGTGGTGAAGGAACAGAAATGATGGAGTTGTCACAATCAAAAGTTTCAGGGATAGGTAAAGGTAAAATGGGATCACACTCAGAATGAGTGATCATAGAAAAAGGGAAAATGGTTTCATGGAAAGTGACATCTCGTGAAATAAGGACTTTTTGGGAATGGATATCAAACAGCTTGTAACCTCTTACACCATTTGGATATCCTAAGAAAACACAAGTCAAAGCTCGTGACATAAACTTGTCTCTACCAGGTTTAGAAGAAGAAGCATAAGCTAGGCATCCAAAATTCTTGAAAGAATCATAAGAAGGAGGTTTACCATAAAGTGTCTCAAAAGGAGAAAGGCCATTGAGAACAGAGGAAGGAAGTCTATTAAGAATAAATGTGGCAGTCAACAAGCAATGTCCCCAGAATTTCATTGGAACTTTTGACTGAAATAACAAGGCTCTACTTATCTCCAACAAATGCCTATGCTTACGCTCAACTACACCATTTTGCTGAGGAGTATAGGCACAACTTGTTTGATGAATAATACCTTTGGCAGTAAAGAATTGAGTACCTTCATAACTCTTCCCAAGCTCTAAAGCATTGTCAGATATGATTATCTTCACTGAACAATCAAACTGTTTTTCAACTAGCAAGATGTAGCTTTTTAGCAATGAGAATGCAGACCCTTTTGTCTTCATTAAATGTGTCCACGTGACCCTGGTGAAGTCGTCAACCACGGTAAGAAAATACTGAAAACCTTCAATAGTAGGTGTCTTGTAAGGACCCCAAGTATCAACATGTAGCAACTGGAAAGGTGCATTGGAAGTAATCTGACTATTAGAGAAAGGTTTCCTGGTGAGTCTTGCTCGAGCACAAACATCACAAGATGAAATCTCTTCATTACTACTACTAAGAGAAGGAAAAATTGTCTTTAAACAAGAAAAAGGAAGATGTCCTAGTCGTTGATGCAAAAGAATAGCAACTTTTCCTTTTGAAACAAAAGCTGCAGCAAGAGAGGCATCAACAGTAGGAGGACCAGATTGCTGGTCTTTATTGAGAATATACAGCCTTTTAGAAACTTTACCAAGAACCAAACTCCGCTGAAGAGCTGGTCCCTGCAACCAACACAAACCAGAGTCAAAACATGTTGTACACTGTAACTGAGAGGCCAACTTATGAACTGAAATCAAACTGAACTTGAATGTAGGCACAAACAAAACATCTTTAAGAACTATATCACCAGAAAGCTTAACAGAACCAACAAACTGAACCATCAAAGTACTTCCATTAGGCAGGGCAATAGATATAGGCACAGATGAAGCATGTAACTCATAGAAGAGATCTTTATTAAAATTCATATGATCACTGGCTCCTGTATCAATTATCCAAGTATTCTTGGAAAAAAAATCTCTAGAAGAATTTAGAGATGTTGAGAAACAAGAAATACCGGCCATGTGAGCCATGGAAGTATTGGATGAATTCATGGAAGATTGCTGTAAAAGAGACAAAAGCTGAGAATATTGATCTGCAGAAAGACCAGGAACTACAGAAGCATCTGAAGAGGACTCAGTTTCAGGAACTGAATTAGCATTTGCCTGATTGTGTCGTGGAGGATACCCTATGAGTTTATAGCAACGATCAACTGTATGAGTTGTCTTCTTACAATGAGTGCAGAACAAAGACCTTTTGCCTTTGTAATTGCCAGAATGACCAGAATTACCACCCACAGTATTCTTGTTGTGAGACTGAACCGCCAAAGAGGATGATTCTGATTGAAGCTTGCTTGTAGCTTGAATCCCTCTATGAGTTTCCTCATTTAACAAGATAGAATAAGCAATGTGAACTGATGGTAAGGGAGTCATCATGAGTATGTTACCACGAACAATCGAAAAAGAATCATTTAGCCCCATCATAAATTGCAAGAGACGCCGAGTATCATTGATTTTCCGAAATTCCTCAGCCAGGCCACAAGAACATGCTGGATAGTTGCACATCGAATCTTTCTCATCCCATAGCCTTTTGATTCGAGTAAACCAGAAATATTATCAGATGACTGAGAAATGGTGCTTAATGTTTTCTCAATTGAAAACATATGAGCACCATTGCTTTGTGAAAAACGAGATTCCAGATCAAGCCAGATCTGTTTAGCATCTCCAGAAACCAGAAAACTCTCAGCGAGTTCTTTGGACATAGCATTCAGCAACCATGAAGTAACCATGGCATTGCATCGCTCCCATCGAGCGAAATCAGCAGAATCTACAGCTGGTCGAACCACAGTGCCAGTGAGAAAACCGAATTTGTTCTTCGCCTTTAGAGCAATGACCATTGAACAGCGCCAAGCATAAAATCCAGTGCCATCGAAGACCTTGTTCGCCAGAACCATTCCAGGACTATCAGAGGGATGAATGTAAAGAGGATTATTCGAATCCATGGTGAAAAGATGATCGAAAAACTCCCAGAATCAAGAAATACGAGAAAAAGATCGAAAGAAGCGTCGATCGAACAGAAAGCAAAAGAAGATCGAATCAAAGAAAGGTGAAGCTTCGATCGAAGAAACAAAAACGGAATCAAATGCGGAAGAAACAGAATCGAAGAATCAAATTCTGTCTGATACCATCTTAGAATATGAGGAGCAACAACGCGAGAGAGAATCGATACAGAGAGAACAAACTTTTATTCTTGCTTAACCGAATTATTACAATGATATTAGCTACTTATAGTGTAGCTTAACTAACCAGTTCTATTAACCCGGTTTACTACTAACACTGTCTAGCTAATAAAATGAGTATGATGTACAATAATTATACATACGCGTAATTAGGCAATTCATATTTGTCGTTTCACGCAATTATATAATGATAATAACTCGCATCGATAATTCGTTTCACGCAACTGGTGAAAAGCCTGCTTTGCCTTGTAAAAAATGAGCGACTGATTATTAACCCATACAGAATTTAGCCGAAGTAAACACAATTTACTTGACAGGACTAATTTACAAATAACCATGTTTTTTTCCAATTTCTGATGCAATGCAAGCAGCCCTAAGGGCCAATAAAACGACAATATATTAAAACATAACTTCAAAACATACCGAAGCCATTCAAGTGATAAATGTTTGCAAAATCGCTAGACAGCAGACACAAAACAAACTCAGCATAAGAAAAGACCAGAGATGCGCCACCGCCTGTCTAACACCCAGTTCTGAGAATAGGCGATAGACGAAGGTAACAACATTCGACGAAAACTAAAGAAATAGTATATAAAGCAAATGGCAACACTTAAAACGCAGTTTAAGACCTTAGAATTATAGTACGCATCAAATCCATTCCGTGAGGAAACTATGGTTCACTTGGCACCCTTCTTGGCAGCAGCCTTGGTGACCTTAGCACCGGACGGGTCCTTCTTGTCAACGCTCTTGATGACACCAACAGCAACAGTCTGCCTCATGTCCCTCACAGCAAAACGACCGAGGGGTGGGTACTCGGAGAAGGTCTCCACCACCATGGGCTTGGTGGGAATCATCTTAACCATACCAGCATCTCCGTTCTTCAAGAACTTAGGCTCCTTCTCAAGCTCCTTACCAGATCGCCTGTCGATCTTGGTCTGGATCTCAGAGAACTTAACAGCAATGTGGGAAGTGTGGCAGTCAAGAACCGGGGCGTATCCGTTACCGATCTGGCCTGGGTGGTTCATGATGATGACCTGGGAGGTGAAGCTGGCGGCTCCCTTGGCGGGGTCGTTCTTGGAGTCAGAGGCGACGTATCCACGCTTGAGATCCTTGACTGCAACGTTCTTGACGTTGAAGCCAACATTGTCACCAGGAAGGGCTTCCTGGAGGGCCTCGTGGTGCATCTCAACAGACTTAACTTCAGTGGTCAACCCGGATGGAGCAAAGGTCACAACTGTACCGGGCTTCAAGACACCGGTCTCAACTCTTCCCACTGGCACCGTTCCAATACCACCAATCTTGTAGACATCCTGAAGTGGGAGACGGAGGGGCTTGTCTGAGGGCCTCTTGGGCTCGTTGATCTGGTCAAGAGCCTCAAGAAGGGTTGGACCCTTGTACCAGTCGAGGTTCGTGGACCTCTCAATCATGTTGTCACCCTCGAAACCAGAGATGGGGACAAATGGGATCTTGTCAGGGTTGTATCCGACCTTCTTCATGTAGGATGACACTTCCTTGACAATTTCTTCATACCTAGCCTTGGAGTACTTGGGGGTGGTGGCATCCATCTGCCCAACAACAATGATTCAGGGTCAATCAATATAATACATGAAATAACTGTATATACCAAGTTCAGCATGATAAAGTGTATAAAATGATTATTTATACCTTGTTACAGCAGCAAATCATTTGCCTGACACCAAGGGTGAAGGCGAGAAGAGCATGCTCACGGGTCTGACCATCCTTGGAGATACCAGCTTCAAAACCACCAGTGGTGGAGTCGATAATAAGGACAGCACAGTCAGCCTGGGAAGTACCAGTAATCATGTTCTTGATAAAGTCACGATGTCCAGGGGCATCAATGACAGTGCAGTAGTACTTGGTGGTCTCAAACTTCCACAAGGCAATATCAATGGTGATACCACGCTCACGCTCAGCCTTGAGCTTGTCCAACACCCATGCGTACTTGAAAGACCTCTTGTTCATTTCAGCAGCTTCCTTCTCAAACCTCTCAATCACACGCTTGTCAATACCTCCAAGCTTGTAGATCAAGTGACCAGTGGTGGTTGATTTCCCAGAGTCGACATGGCCAATGACAACAATGTTGATATGAACCTTCTCCTTACCCATACTATCTGATTGTCTACAATTATATTAGAAGAATATATCATTCAAGGACTGTTATGCAATGAGTAATGAAGAGCAGCAAATTTATGCTTTTTTTAACAATATTAACATTCGATTATTACTAGCCTCACAATTAAGATAGAATCATTACTGAACCGACAATGATAAGAAAATCATGACAGAAGCACTACAATAAGCATTTCACGAGGTAAGTCATTAGGTCAACTACAAGAGCAGAAAAATAACATTCATCTGAGGCGTAGTTTCACTACCAAATAAATTTAATTACTCTAATGATGCCCAAAATTCTCATCAAGAAACTAATCACAGCATACAAAAGATAGATATGCCAACATAGAGAACACAGGAGAAGATGCTCAAAATATTCGATTCGGAACAAATCATACACATACAGTTTTCACAAGCTCATTGTCCAATGAGCATAAAGATACGAACATAATACAAAACAAAGAATCTGCAACTAAAACAGGAAGATTTTATACAAGCCATGGAATACCCCAAGTTATTCACAGACACGTGAACACGTAGATAAAACCAGTCGCTATACCACAAGCATATATGACACGATTACCATAGAGAGACAAAATCAAAACCAAAAAAGAGGTAAAAATATAAACAAACTACGCAAACATCACTTCTTATGTACTAGCTAGACCAATTAGATCAACAAGGGAAGATTAAATTTTACCTGTGAAGAGGTCCGCTTAAACCCTAGCCGCAAATGAAAGATATTGAATGGGAGGAGAACTTGGAAATAGAGGAGAGAGCTAGGGTTGCGAAGAGGCACGGCTAATTTATAGCAGTGAAACTTTGTTATTGACGAAAATGACCTTCATTATTCATTCCGTTTCGAGTGCCTTTTTAAGAACATGGCTCGTTCAGGCTCTTTTGCTCGCTGGCTTATCATTATTCATTCACTTGCTCATTTTTTTTTTTTTATAAGGTAAAAATTAGGAAGCCCCCTACGGAAGGCGTCCTAGAGTATCCTTGCGGATGAGAGCTTGAAGCTCTAAATTATCCAATAGGTTGTTGCTAGGAAAATTGTGGCCCAGCTTAGCAATTTTGTCGGCCACAACGTTACACTCCCTAGCAACATGGTTCACTGAAAAGGTCGAAAATCCCTGAAGTGATGCCAAAATATCTGAAATGAGCATTTCAATTTCCCATGGACATTGACCACTACCTTTAATTGCATTGATAACTGTGAGATTATCGCCTTCGATTTCAAGGTTTGCAATTCCTAGACGTCTTGCTTCTCGAATGTCGTCTCTTATAGCTAGTGATTCCACTTGAAGCACGGATCTAGGTCCGTATTTCTTATTTCCTAGGGCAATAGGTTGGGCATTATGATCTCTTATTATAAATCCTGTTGTAGCAGAAGGTATATTATATTTTGATCCATCAAAGTTGAGCTTGAAGGTGTTAGTGGGGGGTTTTTGCCATTTTGGAGTTCTATTTTTATTTTGGCTTAAGGTTTGTTTTATATGTTTAGGAGAATCCTCATCTTCGGTCCATCGCTTTGTTTTTTCCCATTGATTAATTTGGTTTTTGACATGTTTTCCTAGATCATGAATGAAGTCGTCCGGTGTTTGTTGAAAAACTAATTTATTTCTTTGGTGCCAAATGCTCCACCAAGTAATTGCGAGTTCTTGAAAGTCTTTTTTCCCCAATCTTTGATATAGTTCGTTAAGCATTACTGTCACATTTTTGTTATTTGCATCATAGTTTCGAATGATCAATTCTGTTTTGATGTTAATTTTTCTTATTATGTTTCGGCTATGGGGGAATTCTATCAATAGGTGTCTTGTGTCTTCAAGTGTGTTGAAGCACATTAGGCAGCCTGGGGGTGTGGAAATATGTTTTTCTAATAGCCTAGCCTTGGTAGGTAGTCCATTTCGAGATATTTTCCACAAAAAATTCTTAACTTTCGGGTAGGTGTCTAGTTTCCATATCCAATTATTCAAGTATACATTCTGTTGTTTTGTCCTAGCAATCAGTTCAACAGCTGAGGCTGTTGTAAACCACCCATTTTTACTAGGGGCCCAATAGAGTCGATCCCTTATTCGATTTTCAGGGATTGGGGTTGCCATAATTTGCTCAACAATATCAGATGGAAGGAGACAACAAAGAATATCATATCTCCACTCCTTGTTAGTAGTGATAAATTCTTCAACTAGGGTATCCTCATTGATTGCACTTTGATTTAGTGCAAATTTTGCTAGTGGTTCTTGTAAGAGCCATCTATCTGTCCAAAATTTAATTGTTCTCCCATCACCTACTTGCCATATTAATCCTACCTTGAATTCTGCACGTAGGTTCATTAACTTAGTCCACTGCCACGAGGTATTCGTCTGTTTTTTATATGTAAGGAGAGGATTATTTTTCATGTATTTTTCATTCATTAATTTAACCCAAATGTTGTCTGGTTCTGCTAGAATTTTCCACAACAGCTTCATTTGCATTGCTTTGTTCATATGTTCAGATTTTCTTATTCCTAGTCCTCCATAGGCTTTTGGTTTGCATATCTTGTCCCACCCAATGAGCGGTTTATGATGTATGTCTTTGTTCCATAGGAAGGTTCGGTTGATTTGGTCTAATTCCGTATGCACATAGCTCGGAAGCATGAAGCTTTGCATAAGGAAATTAGGTTTTGTGGCGAGATTAGATCGAATTAGTATTGAGCGTCCTTCAAGGGAGAGCGCATTGGCTTTCCATTTGGTTAGTTGATCTTTAGCTCTCCCTATAGTTTCCCTGAATGTTTCCTGGCTTACTTTTTCATTAATTATCGAACATCCCAGGTATTTGTCTAAATTAGTCATCGCAGTTATTCCTAGTGTCTGTTGTATTCTATGGTTTTGTTGGTTATCAACATTTTTGGAGGTTTGAAAGGCAGATTTGTGGTAGTTGACTCTTTGTCCTGATATTGCACAATATTCTTCAATGATTTTTTTTGTTAGTGCACAGGCTTGTTGGTTTGCTTTAGTAAATATTATAATGTCGTCAGCAAAGGCCAAGAAAGGGATTTTCGTACCAGATCGTGCCAGTGCAAATCCTATAGTATTTCTGGTAATGTTGCTAGTTTCTTGGAGTTTTCTTGCTAACATTAACGGCCTCATGAGTCATGAACTCCCGTATGAATCTCCCGTGATAATGCGTATATTGTGAGTTGTGACCATTTTAATGCATTAAATATTTAAGATTTCTTCACACCCAAACCGAGTAAAAATAAAATTGTTCGGATGGGACAAAATAATTTTTTGTCGAATATAATACCCCTATTATTATTATTGTCATTGTAGCCTTAGTATATTTTTTAAAAATGTAAAAATTGAATTTTATTACCCATGTAAATTACGTTTTTTCATGTATCAATAAATTCATTTCTTTGAATGTAACTTTAATTGAATAACGGTATATATGGAAAAAAAAAATGGTTAAAATAGCTTAAATGACAATTTTTTTGACACAAGAAATGAAGGCTAGAATGACAATAATAATTATACGTGGGAAAATTTTAAGCTATGACGTATGTTTACAAAAAAGGACATTGTTTCCAACCCTTTTCATTGATCACCAATATGCCCCCATCGACTCGACGCCAATCCGTTGAGGCCATATTGTCAACTTCCCTGCCTCTAGCAACGTGTATCACAATAATTAACTTTGGTGAAGTTCGGGTGATTGTGAAAGGGTTTTATGGTTTTAAGTTCTTTAATACTATTCATTCTAAATAAATATCTATTTGTAAACTAGATCTAGCTAAATAAACAATTTGAAATTCAGATTTCATTGTAGACAACTAGGAGTAAATGTTTTGCACTGACGGTGTGTTGTTAGATCAATAAATGAGAATCTAAAATCCTTTCTCTCTCAATCTCTAGCTTCTTCTCCCACAAATTCTCATGAATTCCGCAATCTTTGAATCAACCTTTTCCATTTCCCAATTGATTTTCTAGGCGTGGTGTTCCCTGGTTTAGAGTTCAATTGAGTTCTTGGATAGGACTATCGTTATCTCGTCTCATTAGTATCAAAGTGCTTGATTCTTGACAACTTGCTTCAATGGCAGATTGTACTTGTAGTCACGCGTTGTAGGAAGTGAATAGGCGGTTCGAGGAAATGAAAATCTCGTAGGCTTAATAAGAGGAGGAAAGTATCCATCAATTTGAGGAGTTAAGAGGACATACTAGTGCTTAATTTGAGCAAATGGAAAGAGGAAGATTCATACTCATTGACCTATGTAGTACACACAACTTCATCAATTTAGAAGTTGCTAAAATGGTGGGTTGTGGACTAGAAATTGTCAAAACCGTGCTAGTTGCAATGGTCAATGGTCAAAAGATGGCTTCTAGCTACAAATGCTCTCATTTTGCTTACAAGTTACGAGGATATGATTTCAATACAAAAATGAGAACGTTGCCCCTAGACTGTTGCGATCTTATGTTGGGAATTCAATAGCTTACTACAATGGGTCATGTTCTCTAGGATATGTGAAGATGAGAATGGAGTTCATTCTCTACAACATCAACCATGTAATAAGGGGAATCAGTAATTCACGTTGTAAGCTAGTAATGCGGAGCAACCTTAACAAAATTATGCCGAGAAATCCACAATTAGCTCTTTTGCAAGCATGTGAATCCACAATTAATGTGTAACACCCCCAATTTCTAACCAAGGGTATTACCGCCAGTGACCTCGAATTTTACCATCCAAAGTCACCCGAGGATAAGGTAACACAACACAATTTAAAAACGATAGAAATATGAAAGATTCATTCATATTATATTTATCTTTGATTACAAAGTGATTATTTACAAAAGAAAACGACAACGGAATATATTTTAATGATGCAGGTGACCCATATAAGTACATGGTGTAAAACGCCAAAATGTTATAAAACTCTTCCTTCAATTCGACATCTCCTCTATAGTCTTCACATGAGCTTAGGTAGCACCTTTTTGATACGTCGCTCTGAAGTGAATCATTCCTTCCTTCGCTTCGAAAGATCTTCATCTTCAGTTCCTAAGCAACACTCCTCTGCTGTCTGATGTTTCCAAAAAGAAAGAGACGGGAAACACCAGGCAAAAGTGCAGAAGAAAAAGAAAGTAAACGGATTAGTCTAAGAAGACTAGCAAGCGGAGCACGAAAAGGTCTCCATGTTTGTAGCTAAACTTTGTGGAACCGAACTCCGAATTTATAGTAGGTCGATCATCCACAATTAGTACATCCATCAAGAGAAATGGATATGAGAATCCAAAGCTAGAGGAATCATCTTGAGAGTGCAATCTTATCAGAGTAAAAAGGAATACGAACATCCAAGACATATGTAATATCACAAGAGTGTGATTCGTTTGAAAGGAAAAGAATTACGAAATTTCTTTAGAGTCAGGACACCACGCGAGTGGGGTTCCATCGAAAGAAAATAATGTTTGTGATAACTTTATTGTATGACAACATAATTCGAGAAGTCTTTATTGATTAGTCAAACAACTACTTAATTTAGTTGATGACTATTAAATTTGGCAGCTTAGAGGAGGCTAGGCCAACATTAAAGAGGAACAGAATTTCCGAATATTATCTTGTACTATATTTCTCAATAGTACAATTTCATTTTTTATAATTTTTAATATGGTAAGCAACCAATGCCGAAAATACAAGAGGCAATGTTCAATGCTCGTGTATACGGACTTTTTGCACTTAGCTAGAGCACGTAGCCCAACAAATCAAGAGGGCAAGGTCATGACCCGGTATTAGGGTATAGGTACATCCTAATACAATATTATAAAGAGATTTTTTCAAGAGACTAAGCTCTCATCCCTGAGTTTATATTTGAAACAGATGGAGTCATTCTTATTAGACCTATCAGTTTATTTCTAATGAGTATACGCATGTAATAATTTATATAGCATAACGTCGTTAATTCTATTACATAAATAAACATAGATTCGTTTATTTAGTAGCAATTTCACAAAGCATAAATAAACATAAGTCGGTTTATTTAGTAGTAATTTTCACAAGGCACAAATAAACTTAAGTCGGTTTATTTAGCAATAATCTATTATTGGCAGAAAGGAATATTAAACGGAAAGGAAATTCACGTTTAAACAGATGCAAAAGAGGAAAAAAAATCAACTTGCCTTGAATTTCTTTCGTATGTTTACGAAGCTCGGGAATTAGAACGACTTAGTGAAATTTGAATGCTTTAACCTAGTCATTCGAAATAAGATAAAGAACGAATTTATATTAAAATTCTTATTTTATTTCTCAAACAATCATTTTTCTTATTTTCCTCTTTTAAGAGAAAGGATGTTAATCTAAATTATTTAATTTAATAATTTAGGTGAGAAAAACAAATAATAATAATTCTTTATTATCATTTTCAAAGTGATGTTTTAAATAACTTTTGTAGGATTTGAAAATACTTAATTTAAAGAAACATGCAAGGATGGATTTATCAAATGGAAAATCCTTTTTAAAATTCACATGCAATAATTTATTTAAGTGGACTAAAATAGTGTTGTTTGCATGAAACTCGCTATTTCTAAAATCATTTATATATATTCCAAAAATTATATTAAAGGATAACTTTGACATGAAAAAATTATTTTACAACCAATAACAATCCTTTTACAACCACAAGCACTTTTATGCATTTTCACTTAAATAAATATTATTCTCATGAGTATAATTATTTCTAGATGTCATATATAATTTATTCTATAATTATAATAAAGTCCAAGTCAACATGCAAAAGTGGATTAATTCATATAAAAGCCCTTTAAAACCACATGCAACAATTATTTAAATTACTTAAGTAAGTATTATTATTTTAGAAGTTTTTTTAATAAAAAAATCATATATAATTTATTTCAAAGCTATATTAAGCCTAAATTCACATGCAAAGGTATAAATGACTTGAGTTATTATAAAGAAATAGTTATATATATAAATCCTTTTAATAACCTCATTCCTTGGGGTTAGATTTTGATGGTCATACGTTCTCTTTTTGGTACTTTATTATAAATGAAAAGTGTTCATTTATATTATACGAACGTGGTGTGAAATTCTCGACATTTAATATGGACCAACAGAACGTATAAGGGGTTCGAAAGTTCATACCAAAGGATTGACAGTGTGGAAGTTCGGAGCGTCGGTTTCAAGAACTGATTGATCCTATGACGTCGGGGCAACGTCACGATCCTAAGGACGTCAAAGAAAAGCAGTACAACGACTCCAAATGGCTCGACGGTGACTCCGAAAGCGACGACGACGACGGCTTTTATGGTTACGTGCGGTTGTGTGCGGGGCTGCGTGCGCTCAGGAGATTGGGCAGCGGGACGCCAACGAGAGGCGGACCTCCAAGGGTGGCCATGTGGTAGGCTGGTGGCCGGTGATGGCTGAGGTGCATTCGGACGAGCAGTCGGCAGTCAGCGTGCGCACGAAGAAGAAAACGAGGCTGAAGAGGTAAGTCGGCGGTGAAAGTAAATTGGAACGGAGGGACAAAGAAACTGGGGACGGTTCTTTACATAAATGAACAATTTATTTGATTGGTTTTCTCAAAAAATTGGAGGAAGATTTGATTGGCTTATGTCGATCAATTTATTTATTTATTTTTATTTTTTTTTCGAATAGGAAAAAATTAGGCTGACAAAGTCAACCTATAGCATCCTTGCGGATGTGGATCAATTTATTTGATCTGAGAGAAGAAGGCGCGGAGTAAACGAGAGTATATTATCTATGATGTGGATTTAAAAACAAAGAACGGAACCAGTTATTTAAAGGCATACGTGTAGGTGGATTGAAGGTAAAAGAAAAGGAAAATATAATGGGTGGATTTACCAAAGGGTGTTGATTTATATATACGGAAAAAATTGTAAGCGCACACATATATCCGTGCAACGGCGATGCGCGCGAATCTGCGTTGCGCGAAAGGGTAATTCCGAAATTTAAAAAAGCGAGGGTTTCGAGAGCATGGCGGCCAAGGGGTCGTGCAACGCTGTTGCGCGCGCAACATCGTTTCGTGCATGCGCGCAACACTATTGTGCGCAATCCAACGTCACTTTTGAAAAAGTGTCGTTGGACTGGCGCGAGGCCTCGTTCCGCGGATCTCAACAGTAAAAAAAATGGTTGAATTGTCCCTTATAAATACCCATTTCGATTCTCATAGTTGGGGCATACCTTCATTCCACATCATTGCTTAAAAATGTCGTCAGGAGAAGAAGATACGCCATCGAGCGATTATCATCCCGATGAGGAAGATTCACCGTCAATCGATAGTTTCATAGCTGAGGATGAGGAAGGTGTACCGGGAGAAGACTACGGAACCGATTCCGATGCATCAAGCGAGCCAGAACATGTATTTTTCGAAGAAACCATAATATTATGTTTTTAGGATAAAAACCTCAAATCCAAATATTCTGTTTAGGCTTTTTTGCCATTTACGAAGGTAGTATATTGAAAGTTAGGATAGTGTAATTTATAATATTTTGTTTTTACATTTTTAAATCATATGTTGTCGAAATAGATTTTTCTATTGCTTTCCACTACGATGGGTTGTGGAGTGACCGAAGAAAAATACTTGATTGGGCTAGACAAATTGAAATTTCGAAGAATTTTGTACTAGTCATAAAAACCTCAAATCAAAATAGGGTCATACTCACTTGTGACCTAGCCGGTAGATATAGATGTGGCAAGAGGGTGTGTTGCCTGGACCGGAGAATAGGAGCATTTATAAGCCACTTAACAATACTCCGACCAGGAAGTGTGGATGTCCGTTTGAATTGAATGGGGTCCGCCTCAAGGAAAAAAATGGATGGGTCTTAACGGTAAAGTGCGGACAACACAATCATCGCCTCTCCACTAATTTGTTAGCTCATCCATATGCAGGCCGATTGACAGCTGAGCAGTTTGAGTTTGTGAAAGAGAAGTTCCTATATCTAGCCACCCCGAAGATGGTACTTCAAGATTTGAGGTCAAGGTACCCGGGAAATGTGACCTCAATTAGATAAATCTACAATATATATGAGGGAGAAGTTACTACTTGAGGATTGTGGAGAATTGACGGTGACACAATGGTCTTTAAAGTTCTTGAAAGACCGAGGATACATTGTCCATCCAAGACGAGTAAGGGTTCTGATGTTATGAATGCCTTGTTTTTTGTGCACCCCACAAGTTTGCACATGCTGAAGATGTTTCCCTATGTCGTCATTATGGACTTATACAAGGGCAATAGGTATGTTATTTTAATCTGTAATCGACTTGATTAGTATGTTTCCAGTATAAATGTTTAAAACAACTTGTTCTGCTAGGTACGCCATGCCTTTATTGGAGATGGTTGGCTTCACTTGCACCGGAAATACATTCAACATCGGGTTTGCATTTATTTCAAACGAAGATGTCGGTAGTTATAGGTGGGTGTTAACTCAATTGAAAGGCGTGTACGACGAGCTTGGAGTCCAGGTCAATGCAATCATGATAGATCGCGAGCAGGCTCTAATCAAGGCGATAAGTCAAGTTTTCGGGGACGGAGTACAATATTTGTTGTGTTGGGTGCACATCAGACACAAAATCCTGTCGTACGGCCTAAAGGTGTTTGCGAACACTGAAAATCCACATGAGTTGTCACGCGGGTTTGCAAACGCTTGTTGGGTGCTCTTTTCGTCCACCATAGAGGCGACATTTGAAGAAAGGTATGTATAATTGAAGAGAAGATGGCGACGGACGCTTATTGCATACGTGGAGAAGGTGTGGCTTAATCCATAGAAGAAGAACATAGTTCGTGCTTGGACGGATCATACACTCCACTTTCAGACGAGAACCACCAATAGGTAATATCATTTTTAGCATTTGAATTCAGTTTGAATATTAGAAAGTGTATTCGTTCAATATTTAAACTCTGACATGTGTTTTTTAGGGTCGTAGGGATGCACACTGTGCTGAAAAAGATATTGGATTCATCTCGAGGAGGCTTCAACATCGTCATACTAAGGATTCACATCCAGATGGAATCTCAAACCAACAGTTTGAGGACAGCCATTGAGAGAACCAGAATACAGAAACCAACAAAATTAAGAATAATGGCAAAACAGTTGTGACACCCCTATACCCTATGACGTATACTTTGTGAAACATATATCTCTTATATACATAGATAAGAGACATATATTAACTATTCACGTAAGCACATAGCAGACATTACCAACCATAAAAGGTTGCACACAGAGTTCTATGTCGTTACTTCTCATACTAAAACATATATTACTCTAACTTCTACTACAAGCCATATGTCTATGATGCAAAATGAGGAGGAGAAGGTTGCATTAAGCTTCAGCCGGACGACCTGTATGAATGTGACCTCTAAACGGACACACATCAGTAAGACTAGCTGAACCAGAAAAATTATTTTGCGATTTACGTGAGTCGCATACTCAGTGAATATAAACCATCATCAATTATTTCACACAAAGTCAAACATTTAGTCCATGTACATATACATACATATTATATATATCATATATGAAATTAATATGCATGTGCAAATACTGATGTATCCGATTTATTATTTTGTGAACTGTTCAACCCTGAATCTGCCCCGGATTTACTGTATATGGACTCTTATGGTCCCTTTAGCAAAGAAATCCGAAGATCCCCTGAATATTGGCTCTTATGGCCCCTTTAAGAAAGAAATCCGAAGATCTCCTCATTGACCCGTAGGTCCTGTATGATCTGTAGATCCTGTATGACACGTAGGTCGCTTTAACAAAGAAATCCGTAGATTTCCTGAATTACAGTTCAGGGCAAGACAGTCACAGGTCCTTTTAATCTCATTGCAATATGCTATGCAATCAAGTGCATTCTGTAATCATATATCATATGCCATCTACTATCATATTGTTTGTACAAACAACTCTGAAAATTTCAGAGCTATCATATAAAAACATATAACCATATAATCCATATAACACATATATCCATATAGCGCATATATCCATATAGCGCATATAGCACACATATCCATATAATACATATAGCACATATATCCAAATATTCATATTTCACATATAGCACATAGGGTTGAATCTCCGGTCTATACTCACCTGTTTAAAGTAGATACTATATTTCTCCCCCTTGACTCTGACCACGATCTATTACTTGGGCTACTATATGTAACCCAATGCAAATTAGGCTATTTACTCTTATAAACTCTAACCCCAAATGTAATAAAATGCCAGAATGCATTATAACTTCTTGCATATATATCCAAATCATTTAAAACTTGACAACAATAAATTATATATATAGAAGAATATTTTTCTAGTTCAAACTTTTCTGAAAAACTTGATCAAAGGGCTCCGTAATATCCTTACAAAACAAAACCCTAAAAATACTCTGAAATCTTTTACCGAATATATATCCGATATCGAAAACACCATCTGAGAACTATAAATCGACTGATTTTTGAATCAAAAGCAGTTGTAGATCTAGATCTGGAAAAATTAGAAAAATCCATATAAATCATTAACTAATTAAAAACTTACCAAATCACACTTGTACTTCGAGATTAAAACCCGATAGAAGAAATCTTGTACCCAAAACGAGATTAAAATCACCAAAATCAAACTTCTCTTTTTTTCTCTCTTGATTTTTTTTTTCTCTCTGCGTATTGTTTTTCAATGGATCCTTAACATTGAAGACTAATGATCATACATATATATATGACATAGAGAAGTCGGCGTAAGAAGTCCGAAGTCGGCCAAAAATTTGGGAAAATCACATTTTTCACCTTCAAATCTCCTTTGCTACAAACTTTACCCTGAAATAATATTAATTAACTTTTACTTAAAAACTTTTTAAAATATAATAAACTTAATTAGAAAATAAATATTACTTTTAAAAACTCACTATATATCGTGCCAATATGCTATGCATATGCTCTTAATCTTATATGAATGCAGAATGACGTATGCATTTTGGTCGGGGATGTTATAACAGTTCAGAGCGTTGTTTCGTCCTATACGCGGACAAGTTTCAATGAAATGCCTAGGTAAGTTGTTAGACATGTATTATGATATAGCTTATGAGTTGACGCAGGGTACACTCGAGATGGAGTGCCACGATTACTTTTGGAGGGAATGTCACGGTCTTCTATGCAAGCATCGAATTGCACACGCTATCATAACTAAAGTACCCATCGAGTTGGAGGAGATACATCATTTTTGGAAACAAATCGAATGTGATGGCCTTAGGGATGACAATGATCTTGCCCTTTCCTGCGTACCCTTGACTATTCAAGACGCAACGTGGGACAAAATGGTGGCTCTACGAAATCCCAAGTACCAGGACGCCCCTATAGCGAGACACCCGGTACGCGCCATCAAAATCCAACTCGTTGCCCCACGGCATCCATCGAATCTGCAAAGCTGAATACAAATCATCAATCGTCGCACTCACCCTATAGAATGTACGTCAGGTTGATTTTGAAGTCTAACCTCCTCTACACGGATTGTGTCTAGAAGATGCCGCATCGCATCCAACCTCCTTGAGTCTCGGCTGGGGGCCCGATCACTAGTTTGTCGTGCGGCTGCACGACAATCATCTAGCACCACCATAGCCAACTCGATCCGACCCCGGGTGTGCTCGAAATAACTCATGATCCATGTTTGAAACAATACTCATAAGATATTGAATCCAACCAAATTCAAAGAATGAAATATTTAGGCCGAAGCATGTACCCTCATAATAAGAGCGCAACCCGAGCATCCCGCTGCATCGGCGCGCGACATCATGCTGAGCTCACGAAACAGCCCCGCCAATAAATCCGCCCCCTAAGCATATCGACCCATCCTATCGTGGTTGAATAGGAACCCCAATATCCACGCCTTGATACAATTCCCGAACTTGTCGACAAATAACGTCATCCCGAGAAAGTACCATAGAAACACAGTGGCAATGGTCCCTGGGGTGCGGGCCGGGTCCCCCTAAACATGTTCGATAGAATAGCTGCGATAGCCTCAAACGGGGCCCGTGTCATCCATGCGTGTGCTGTTTGTGGATCGAGACCGAGAAAATCCCCTAAATGAGCCTCGAGCTCCAACAGATCCATCTGGGGTACAAGAGCGTCTCCATCTATAGGCACCCCGAAAATGCGGTGCATGTCATGGAGGGTGATGGTAATCTCGCCCCACGAGAAGTGGAAGGTGTGGTCTCTGGATACCAACGCTCCCGAAATGCAAAGATGAGAATGTGGTCCGTCGTGCCAAATTCCAGGTCGATCAGCCATGTGAGACCGCTCCGCTGGGCGAGGCCCCACCAATAATCGAGTCCTCCATGCATCTATTGTCGAAACGAGCGTAAAGGATCCAAGTTTCTAGACCACACTCTAATGACCTTAAGATACTAAAAAGAGGAAACAAACGTGAGTTAGAAAAACTAAACATTGCTTTCGAAAAAATTAAATACTCGTAGTTTGGAAAAAGTTTACGTATGGTACGATCCCTCCAAATCTTGCGCGCCACGTGTGTGGAATACGTCGTCAACAGGCTGCCGTCAATAGGAGCTCTCGGTGCGCCCTCCGCAGCAGGAGGGTCCTCAAGAGCGACCCCTGCTACTGGTGCAGGGGAGCGAGGGTCCCTCCGAAGCGGGGGGAGGGGCAGACCCAGCTGAAACGTGAGGAGGGATGGGTGCTGCTGGAACGGGAGGATGGATGGGGGATGCTGGAACGGGAGGAGGGGGAGACGGAAATATGGATGTAAGCGGAGGAGCTGATGGTCCCGCCACGAATGTAGTAGGATCGGTAGAAGAAGTAGGTGGAGGACTGGAAAAGACCGGTGGCAGGACATGGTTCATGGTGGGAGGTAAAATAGAGAAGGTGGCCTCAGATATGTGGTAATCGTCAACCGACAAATCCTCCGCAATACCCACGGGAGCATCAAACTGTATGTCCTGCTCCGTGAAGAGCTGATCGTCCCCTACGACGTCGTCCGGCAAGTCGTCCTGCATGAGCTGCTCCGTAAAATCCACCTCCATCTCGGCGGAGGGGTCCACATCTATCTCCGAGGCATGCGTCAACTCCGGATCACGATCTTTCCGCTACTGCTCGGTAGGCGGCACTTCGGCAAGTACAACCCGTGCAAACTCGGCAGCCGTAAGCTTGGACGCCTTCTTTTTCCTCCTCTTATCGAGGAGGACGACGCTCAAGCTAGTGTGTACGTCCTTTAGGCGACAAGTTCAAAATAAATTAGTAAGTTTTCTATTAATTTTTTTTTCTTTTATTTATGTAAAATTTGAAATTTAACCTATGAATATGAATTCGATTAATGAATTCGTCGTTTCGGTCGGAATTCAAAATCCGACCAAAAAACTCAATATATCATTACTAATTTTATTTTACTTTTCATTATGTTTGTATAGTAATTAATTTAATTTCATTCTAATTTGAAATTATTCTTTTTTAATTTTTACTTTTATTGGATTCAAATTGCGAATTCAACCTCCGACTATGAATTCAATTAACGAATTCGTCGGTGTAGTCGATATTCAAAATTGGACTTTAAATATCTAACTTAAATAACTTAAAATAACTAAACGATATTCAACAAATAATTCCAAACATAAATAATAACTCATAATATAATAATCTAAATATAACTAAATAATACAACTAAATTTCCTAACACAACTACAAATCTAAATATTAACAACATATTGAATATTAAACAAATTACGAAATTGATTAACTAATACGAAATCAAATAACTAAATTTCATATTCATTGAAACAAATTGAATATTAAACAAATTTGACACGGTTAAATTAGTTTTTAATTAACCTAATGCAGCCGTAAATGTCACTCGTGTTCGAATCAGGCTACGAACCGGAGGAGCAGCGCCGGAAGTCATCGGAGCCTAGACGACATCCGCCACGCGACCGTCTTGCATCCGATATCGTCGACTTGTCGGATCTCGTCCCCTTCTCTTTCTTCCGGAGCTTGCCGGACCACCCTCATCACGGGCGGCTTGGGTGGCCGGATCCCGGAGCTCGCCGGTTGCGCCCCCTCTCAGAGCAGCAAAGGTGGGGACGAGTGGTTCACGGGCGACTTGGGTGGCTGGTTCCCGGAGCGCTGCGGTTGTGCCCCGTCTTGGAGCAGCAAAGGTGGGGACGGGTGGTGGAGGGGCGGATTGGGTGGCCGCTTCCCGGATCTCGGTGGTTGAGCCCCCTCTCGGAGCAGAAACGATTGGTACGGGTGGGTGAGGGGCCGCGCCGGTGGTGGTGGGTGGTGGTGCGGTCAAATCGGACTCAACTGCGCCGGTATTGGCGGCTTCCGGCACTTGTGATGCCGGCGTTGGGGAATCGGAGATCGGGGGGTTCATTTTCGGTTTGGCTCGAATTACAGGTTTGCGCGAAATGGTGTCTCGCGGAGCAGAAGATGGAGGTTGAAGACGATGGGGAGGCGGCTTCGCGAGGGTTTTAACCCTAACGAGCTGTTCAACGGGCTTGCGCGAGCAGGCCCGTTTCGTGCAATCCAAAGAGCAGTGCAACGGGCTTGCGCGCGAAGGCCCATTTCGCGCAACCCATTTCGTGTTATTTCCATAATCGCATTTGCATTTCTAGTTTTGCCCCTCGTTGCGCGGATATTCTATACGCTTTAAAAAAAATTGTGCCGCGTTTACCAAATTCCAATTATTACTAGGGACCTACACTAGATTTGCAATCTTCTATCTATAACTAGAATGCTAACCCCGTCCGTTGGACGGGGAAATGTTATATTTATGTTTCTTATTATTTTAAATATCTAGGTTTTTGAAAATTATAACATAGGATTAAGTGTATTAAATTGGAGTTTTTTTAATTGCATTATGAAATACCATAGGTCCATAACTAATCATATAACTAAATTAAAATAAAATGTTACAAATCATACATAAATAAACTATTTGATTATTTAATCGTGTACACAATGCACTACATAGCAATATAAGATATAATAAATTTCTTTTCCATCTAAATTTGGTTGGTAGTTCAAGTATTATTTTGATTTTATTTGCTCAATCTACCACCAATTTTGCAAGTTTATTTTTTTTATAATTAATTTTTAAAATTCTTATTAATATGGTTCTCGTACATATGAAATTGGGAATAACCAATAATACATGATATTGTGTCTTTTTTTAAGAAAAATAATATTATGTTTTTATATCATACGTAGTGTTTATATTTTTGTTTTTCCAAAAGAAGAATCTCAAGTTTTTGAGATGAGATGAATAGTCATTTTATGAATATGTGTGTAATGTCTTTCAAATAAATCTTCAAATACTTATTTTATTTTAATATTAATAAAAATAAATACATAAATGTGGAGTATTTATGTGACTTGAGAGGGACAACTTTTATTGTTGTAGAGATACTACTATAAACTTAAATAACTTGACAATTAATGCTCATACAAATAATAAGATAATTTATAATTTCATTATAACCATATAATAATTCTATAACACTATAAGATTAAATATTCTCAATAATTAATGCTCATTCAATTTATAAGATTTCTATAAATTCATTAAAATATTATAATTTCTAGGAAAAATAAAAATTTGGTCAACCTATAATTAAATGACCGGATTAATGCTAGGTTTATTCCTCCTACAAGGAATCCTATGACACCATCTATCTATCTATAATACTATACACTTAAATAACTTGACAATTAATGCTCATACAAATAATAAGATAATTTATAATTTCATTATAATCATATAATAAATCTATAGCACTATAAGTTTAAATATTCTCAATAATTAATGTTCATTCATTTTATAATATTTTTATAAATTCATTAAATTATTATCATTTTTTGGAAAAATAAAAATTTGGTCAACCTATAATTAAATGACGGGATTAATGCTAGGTTTATTCCTCCTACAAGGAATCCTATGACACCATAAAATAGTATAAGAAATTTAAGACAATAATTAATGTGATATTTTATTCCAAAGTAAATGCATAAGCCAAAATCAATAGAAAAAATATGCTACCCCATAGTTAAGTTCATAGGAAAATAAAATAAAAATTTGGTCAACCCATAATTATATGACGAGATTAATGCTAGGTTTAAATGACGGGATTAATGCTAGGTTTATTCCTCCTACAAGGAATCCTATGACACCATAACATAGTATAAGAAATTTAAGACAATAATTAATGTGATATTTTATTCCAAAGTAAATGCATAAGCCAAAATCAATAGGAAAAATATGCTACCCCACAATTAAGTTCATAGGAAAATAAAATAAAATTTTGGTCAACCCATAATTAAATGATGGGATTAATGCTAGGTTTATTCCTCCTGCAAGGAATCCTATGACACCATAAAATAAGAAATTGAAGACAAACATTTCGGTAATCAATACCCATTTGATTAATGTGATATTTTATTTCAAATAAAATGACACTTTATAATACATGCACACATACACTCTATATACTCCCTCCGTTCTATTCTACTTGACACTTTAGAAAAATTCACACATATTAAAAAATTCATGAAAATATAAGAAATATTAATGAAAATCCAAAATTTTCTAAATGTAATAAAAAATTAATTACAAATACATTCTTAAAACCAATATATGGAGAGAAAAACGTCAATATAAACACTTTCCAATACATTAACTAAATAAAGGCTAAAAAATGACAAGTTTTAATCAACAAAGTTTTAGCTCTAAAGTTTTAGCTCTTAAGTTCTTAGGAAAAAAGTTAAAAATTAGGTCAACCTATAATTAAATGACGGGATTAATGCTACCTTTATTCCTCTTACAAGGAATTCTATGACACCATAGAATAGTATAAGAAATTTAATGATAAAGTATAAAACCATAAACATGAGAGAGATTTATCCATATTAGTTGTTTGACTATTCAAATTTCTTACAATGTAACATATAAGTGAATTTAAGGTATATTAATTCATTTAATTTTTATAATTAATTCATTTAATTTTTATAATTAAATCCAAACAACCTTTTAAATTCTTGAAACCTTCCATGACCCTATTATTAAAGTCATATCATCACTTTGACACCCTAACTAGCATAGAAAATTGTTTCGCACACGTGTTGGTAGGGGTGAGCGAATCATTGATTGAAGAAGAGCTATAAAGAGTCTACAAGAAGCCAAGTTGGAATCGATCTCTTTCAAAGCAAGATCAAAGCAAAGTAGGTTCTCCCTGTTTGATTTGGCATTGTTTAATCAAAACAAGATGTATCTCTTTCATTCCATCTCTAATTCTCCTTATACCAAATCCTAAAACATTTATAAGAAAATAAAACTTTAATTAACCCTCTCTTTCTTTGTTTATTTATGCAGGAATTATTTAAAACAAATACCATAGCGAGCTTGCAAGAGTAGAAATCTATGGAATACACTCAATATTTTATAATGTGTAAGAAAGTAGATTTATAGTACCCGATTGTAGAAAATTGTAGAAATGAGTGCATCCATCTCGGTCTTTTAAAAAAACCTTTTGCATAGTTCTTGCGGTATTTTATTTTTCTTCCTCGTGTAATTTCTATTAAAACATACAATTTTTACAATCTTCCTCATGTGCTAACCCTTGCATGAGTAGAACTGTAGAAATCCATTGCAAAGACTCAATAGTTGATAATGTGAAAGAAAAGCATATTTATAGAGTTTGGTTCGAATGAAACAAACTCTTATCCTAAAACGAATGCACTTTTTGCAGTTAGTAGTGCACTTTTCCTACTTCAGAGTGCACTTTTTCGCATTTGTACTTTTCGTACTTTTTAGTGCACTTTTCAAAAAAATTTAGTATATTTTTTCGTAATGCACTTTTTTGTATTTTTCAATGCACTTTTATATGAAAAGTGCATTACTAACTATGAAAAGTGCATTCGTTTTAGGATAAGAGTTTGTTTCATTTGAACCAAACTCCATATTTATAATACCCTATTGTAGAAAATGGTAGAGGTTAGTGCATCCATCCCTTTTAAAAACACATATGTAGATTGATTATAATTCATACAATTTCCATTTCTCTTTCTCATATGATTTCTATTAAAAACGTACAATTCTCTTTTAGGTGAAATAAAAACATGAGATTCCTCCAATCTTTATTAATTACTAATCCATTTTAAAGTGTTGTAACTTTTTAAAATTTATTATAAATTTAGACCATGTTGTAAAACCTCGGGACAAGTAGTAAACATTTAAAGTATTCCAACCTTGCTTAAGGTTCGTTCTTTTCTAAGTTTCTGGACGGAACTTTCTTAAGGGGGTTAGTATGTAATACTCGGGTTCTGTTTTTCCTTCTAGGTCTGAAAAACGATTTTCTTGGTCTACAAGCAATCGAGTTTTCTTGACCTATAAGTAATCCGATTTATTAATCCGGTCTGAAAAATGATTTATTAATCTGATTTTTTAATCATAAGTAATCCAGTTTGTTAAGCTCGTGTAACGAGATCACAACTACCTTAGTCAATTTTTTTATCTTTTAACAAAAAAAATTGTATCTTTATTTTTTTAACCTTGAAATATCAAAACCGATCCCGTATTAAAGCATCATCCGTATCGTCTTCTTCTGAAAAAAAAATTCATATCTTGCTTTCCTCGTTGTTCTTCTTAAACTCGTATCTTACTGACGCCAACACGACTATCGGGAGTTTTGCCTTCTTCCTCCCAGGCGCACATCATCGGCGGCCACCTCCGCTGACCCTGTTTTGGCCGTCCCAAGTAATCGCAAGAGGCGTTGCCGATCTGTTTTGATCGCCAAGTGCTTGTTCTGTTTTGACGGAGTCGTTCTTGATCGATCGGTTGACGCTGAATCGGGAAGTTGTCGCGCCGCCAGCCTCTACGCGTGAGACCACCGGTAAGCTAGTCCGATTTTCCATCCTCCTTATTTCTGACCCATGTCGTACGTACCATGGGTGGGTGGCTCAGTTTGAGGGGCGTTCTGTTTAAGCTTGCAATGATATATAATTTTGGTTGGCAGGAAGTCCAGTTAGAATGTTAATTGTTAATTTTCTGTATGCGTGAAATGGAATTAGGCTAATTATATGTTGATAGGGTTGATAGTACAACCGAATAGTTAAAGGGGTTAATGGTTTTTTTTTTATGGTTTGGCTTAGTTAGTTAGATAATTAGTTTAATAGTGGGTAATTTAACCGGGTTGGTGATCGACATTCATGTTAACATAGATTACTTGGTGGAGTTGTGAGTGGAAGTCTTCATAATTAGTTAATGGGTGAACTGTAGGTCGTGAGATCACAATTTAATAACTAGCTAGTTTATTACTTGATAGCTAGCTAGTATGGAAATAATTTAGTAATTGTTTAATGAAGTCATAGTGAGGATTGGCATTATCATAAAATTCGGTTTAGTTAGGGTGAGAGATCCATTCGTATTAGAACTTGTGGAACTTTAATAATGTTTAACAATGCCTAGCTGTTCGAGAAATTACTTACTCTTGTTTCATACTAGAGAACACTCTCACTTGGTTTCCTAGTTTTTCTGTGGTCGCAGAGATCCGTCAATTGAGGTAAGTCGTTTTCGACTTGCTGGATTCTTGTCTATCTTGTTAGATTTTGTGTCGTTATTGTAGGATTGGTTTTGGGAACTAGTCCCTAATATCTTTTGGAATTGAAATGTTTTTGGACGTGCTTGTGTTGTTATGTGCAAATTGGTTTTAAATGAGTTTTTATCAGCAATAAGTTTTCAAATGTTTTCTCTGTGTTGGTACCGTTTTTGGCACGAACATCGTAGCTGATGGAGAGGAAGGGTTGCCTACGTATAGTCCGTGTGACAGAAAAACCGTGCCCCTTCAAAAGAAAATGCTATCTATGTGTTTTGGCAAGTGCTCCAGTGGAGGCTTAACCGGGGTTAGAAGAAAGAAGTGATGTGATCGAGGAGTGGGAGGGCCTGCCTCTGCACTTTGGATTGGAATACGAGATGGGGAATGAGATATGTTGCTTTAATTGTTCGATTCTGTGTATGTGTGTTTGACTTATGTGTGACTAACCGTCTAATTTAGGTATTGGCCTTTAGAGTTATGGTTGCGATTTTGGATTCTGGTTGCTGACTATAGAAAATTATTTTTAAACGTCTTATAATTTCCGCATATTATCTAGCTTGGTAGATTAGTAGCTGACCATTCGGGTATTATTTTTCCAGTTATAGGTATGTCACATGAAACCGTGCAGGAGCCTTGGTCGGCTGGTGGAGTGGATCGTTGACGCACGTGTCATTAGTTTGGGTTTTTCGAGTGTACTTCGGGAGAATTTATTAATAATTATTATTGGTTCTGTTGCATTATTTTTAATTGTAATTTTTAAGTGTTGTTTGGAATATTTTGAGAAAAATTCGGGAAGCGTTACTTGGTAATTTTGTTTATGCATTCGGGCATTCAAAAATGTTTTGTATTTAGTTTTATAAATCTGAAAGTTGGATGTTTTTACTTGTTTTATCGTCGTGCCCGCGTTGTATGATCCTAAAGTGCTGTTGTCAATCCACCTAAGTAGTACATGGTAAGGTCTACTACCAAGTAGCGCCCTGCGAAAAGACGGGGTGTTACAAATTGGTATCAGAGCCAGGTTGACAATAGGGCACAAGGAGCTAACCAACGAGTGTACCCGAGGTCCAACTTAAAACCAAAACCGGCCGGTGTTTTCAAAATGTTTTAAGTGGGGTAGGCATGTTGCATATAGGGGGTAGGTGACACGTCGCGACTCCGCCACCAAGAGCTGAAGGACCTCTTGTAGTTAGTACTTTTAACCTTCTAATTCTAAATGTAAGTTGGATAGAAGCTAATTTCGTTCGTAGTGTTCAAATTATTCTATAAGTGTGAAGAAGCAACACGAGTAGGATTGAAGTGTTGAGTTATATGTTCACCCAAAGTTTTGTAATATTGGCCATTGAGTAGTTGAATCTAGTACAAGAGGAGGCAGAAGTGGTCGAACTCCAATTAGGAATATTGGTTGAAGAAAGAATGTTGCTCGCTTTAGGAAGAGCTGAATACTCGACTCAAGAAGTCTACCTTGGAGTATAAAGTGGAGGATAGGAAGGGGAAGTAGTGATCCATAATTGATCTCACTTACTTTGAGTTTGATCATAAGAGAAGGGATGCCAACGCAGCGGAAAAGACAAAAACTTTCATCCCAAACTTCCAAGGATCAATATGATAACATAGAAGAAATAATTGGATCAGATCGTTACCTCAAACGCAAATCCAAATAGCAAGTTCACACCTTTCTTTTCTGATCACCAAAGAGCCCCAAGTGTTGCTCCTCTAGCGGTATCCACACACATGAACGGGGACAATTTTCTATCTCGGAAAAACACTTGCTAGAACGTTGATCAATATTTCTATTTTCTATGAACGAGAGTTGGAAGTTTTCTTCTGGTGAAGAACCGAACGAAGGACCGATATTCTCATGTATATTTATCAACCATACCCACGTTTTCAAATCAAGTGAATATCTCAATCTTACCAAATATATTGTTATTTTAATAATCTATTAAGATTTCATCTTATCCATTTGCCACAAGAGATAAACTCTATCTATTATCTCTGAGTCCACCTCCGTGTGAGGTTCGGTTTGGTTCGTAAGAAGCTAAACTTGACATTAGGATTATGAATCATATGTCATGAAACATTGCTTAGGTGGTTTGATCGACCATGGTGAAGTTTGGCAATTCTCCAGAATTAGTTAAAGGACGAGTTAGTTTCAATGGAAGACTTTAGAAGAGGATGCCCAAAATATAACTACATGTGATACGAGCATTGTGAATGGTATAAAGAACGTTGCGAAGTTCACCAATGTCTAGTAGGGTGTGTGAAGATAGGCAAGGACCTCTATCAGCTAACTAGACCGAATGTAGGGGGCTTTATCAATGATATCTATGTCTACTACCGGACCATGAAGAGCAAGCTTTCCTCTTGGAGATTGCATTGATGATTAAACAATACCAGCAACGCATAAGGATCATGGAGTATCTTTTCGGATAAACGGGGAGCATATTGTGAACAAGTGACTCAAAAATCGAGAAAATAAGGATTGTTCTAGAGAGAACCAATGTTGTAACTTGTTAGAAGTACCTTTTGAAACAAGAATGCGTCATAAAACATTTGGAATTAAAATCCAACTTTTGGTGGGGCTATAAGGAAGACTTCTAGTCTAAACGATCGGTGACCAAATTAAGTGCAATTGAGGAAAGCGCTTGGAATGGTAGGATGATTTGTATACTCAAACCACCTATATCATAGGATCGTGAAAGATATGCAAATTGTAATAACGCTTGAAAGACATAAGAGGTGTGTCGCGATGGAAATGTTGAGTATTCACCTATGTATCCGGAGAGATAAAGTTATAGGAGCCATGCAAGCATAATCAAGATAAGAAACGAGTGACCAAACCCAAGGGATTGGACACGTCCGAATTTGGTATATGCTAAGTTTGGATAGACAAACACCGACTAAAGAATGCCTTCATAAGTAAAATTTCAAGCATAAGACGCTAGGATGGCTTAAGCTATTTGAAGATCATGAATGGGAAGTTTAGTGATATCCAGGAAAGAGATTAATGAAGGAAGCATTACAAGGGTCATAGTTGAAGTGTGATGTCTAGTAAGAGATTGAAATCAATGGAGTTCCTTATAGTAACAGTTAGCACATCTTGATTCAAGAGCGCATGTCAGCTAGCGCAGGGTTGCCAGAAGTCCTACGCGGACAAGAAACGATGGCCATTAGAGTTCGAGATATGTGCACATGTATAGTTGAGAGTGTCACCGACTCATGGAGTGAAGAGGTTTGGAGTGAAGGGTAATTGGAGTCCTTGGTACGTCGAGATGGTTGAGTTTATCGAGAGAGTAGGCAAGTTAGCCTACAGGCTGGCTTTTGCACCAGTCTTGAACAAACTTCCCCTCGTGTTTCACGTGCCTTAGTTGAGATAGTATGTGTCTGACCCTATTAACAGGCTCAACCCCGAGGAGTTGAAGGTTTAGCCGGATCACACCTTCAAAGAGCAACTGATTGAGATCTTAGATAGACAAATGAAGAAGCTTTAGAACGAGAATATTTCTCTTATGTTGATTCAATAGTCTTGGTGATGAGTCGAGGAGGCCGCCTAAGAGAATGAGAATAGGATTAAAGAGAGAGGTACAAGAGTGGTGCTTCAGTTTAGTAGAGGCTTTTTGGAACTAGAGAGAAGTGATGAGCTAGAGTGTGAGTCATTGGTTAGTAATATGATTATGTGGTTGTACTGATTGCTCGAACTATTACTTGAATGGTTGTGTGGTTGTGGTTACGTTAGAGCGTTATGAGTTTCATTTTGACTCGTTTAATGTGCCAGTTTAGTCTTCTGCAATTTAGGTTCGAGGACGAACCCCTTTAAGGGGGAAAGGTTGTAAAACCTCGGGACAAGTAGTAAACATTTAAAGTATTCCAACCTTACTTAAGGTTCGTTCTTTTCTATGTTTCGGGACGAAACTTTCTTAAGGGGGTTAGTATGTAATACTCGGGTTCCGTTTTTCCTTCTAGGTCTGAAAAACGAGTTTCTTGGTCTACAAGCAATCGAGTTTTCTTGACCCATAAGTAATCCGATTTATTAATCCGGTCTGAAAAATGATTTATTAATCTGATTTTTTAATCATAAGTAATCCGGTTTGTTAAGCTCGTGTAACGAGATCACAACTACCTTAGTCAATTTTTTTTATCTTTTAACAAAAAAAATTGTATCTTTATTTTTTTTACCTTGAAATATCAAAACTGATCCCGTATTAAACCATCATCCGTATCGTCTTCTTCTGAAAAAAAATCCTCTCTTTCTTTCCTCGTTGTTCTTCTTAAACTCGTATCTTATTGACGCCAACACGACTATCGAGAGTTTCGCCTTCTTCCTCCCAAGCGCACATCATCGGCGGCCACCTCCGCTGACCCTGTTTTGGCCATCCCAAGTAATCGGAAGAGGCGTTGCCGATCTATTTCGATCGCCAATTGCTTGTTCTGTTTTGACGGAGTCATTTTTGATCGATCGGTTGACGCTGAATCGGGAAGTTGTCGCGCCGCCAGCCTCTACGCGTGAGACCACCGGTAAGCTAGTCCGGTTTTCCATCCTCCTTATTTCTGACCCATGTCGTACGTACCATGGGTGGGTGGCTCAGTTTGAGGGTGTTCTGTTTAAGCTTGCAATGATATATAATTTTGGTTGGCAGGAAGTCCAGTTAGAATGTTAATTGTTAATTTTCTGTATGCGTGAAATGGAATTAGGCTAATTATATGTTGATAGGGTTGATAGTACAGCCTAATAGTTAAAGGGGTTAATGGTTTTTTTTAAGGTTTGGCTTAGTTAGTTAGATAATTAGTTTAATAGTGGGTAATTTAACCGGGTTGGTGATCGACATTCTTGTTACCATAGATTACTTGGTGGAGTTGTGAGTGGAAGTCTTCATAATTAGTTAATGGGTGAACCGTAGGTCGTTAGATCACAGTTTAATAACTAGCTAGTTTATTAGTTGATAGCTAGCTAGTATGGAAATAATTTAGTAATTGTTTAATGAAGTCATAGTGAGGATTGGCATTATCATAAAAGTCGGTTTAGTTAGGGTGAGAGATCCATTCGTATTAGAACTTGTGGAACTTTAATAATGTTTAACAATGCCTAGCTGTTCGAGAAATTACTTACTCTCGTTTCATACTAGGGAACACTCTCACTTGGATTCCTTGTTTTTCTATGGTCGCAGAGATCCGTTAATTGAGGTAAGTCGTTTTCAACTTGCTCGGTTCTTGTCTATCTTGTTAGATTTTGTGTCGTTATTGTAGGATTGGTTTTGGGAACTAGTCCCGAATATCTTTTGGAATTGAAATGTTTTTGGACGTGCTTGTGTTGTTATGTGCAAATTGGTTTTAAATGAGTTTTTATCAGCAATAAGTTTTCAAATGTTTTCTCTGTGTTGGTACCGTTTTTGGCACGAACATCGTAGCTGATGGAGAGGAAGGGTTGCCTACGTATAGTCCGTATGACAGAAAAACCGTGCCCCTTCAAAAGAAAATGCTATCTATGTGTTTTGGCAAGTGCTCCAGTGGAGGCTTAACCGGGGTTAGAAGAAAGAAGTGATGTGATCGAGGAGTGGGAGGGCCTGCCTCTGCACTTTGGATTGGAATACGAGATGGGGAATGAGATATGTTGCTTTAATTGTTCGATTCTGTGTATGTGTGTTTGACTTATGTGTGACTAACCGTCTAATTTAGGCATTGGCCTTTAGAGTTATGGTTGCGATTTTGGATTCTGGTTGCTGACTATAGAAAATTATTTTTAAACGTCTTATAATTTCCGCATATTATCTAGCTTGGTAGATTAGTAACTGACCCTTCGGTGATTATTTTTCTAGTTATAGGTATGTCACATGAAACCGTGCAGGAGCCTTGGTCGGATGGTGGAGTGGATCGTTGACGCACGTGTCATTAGTTTGGGTTTTCGGGTGTACTTCGGGAGAATTTGTTATTAATTATTATTGGTTCTGTTGCATTATTTTTAATTGTAATTTTTAAGTGTTGTTTGGAATATTTTGAGAAAAATTCGGGAAGCGTTACTTGGTAATTTTGTTTATGCATTCGGGCATTCAAAAATGTTTTATATTTAGTTTTATAAATCTCAAAGTTGGATGTTTTTACTTGTTTTATCGTCGTGCCCGCGTTGTAAAATCCTAAAGTGTTGTTGTCAACCACCTAAGTAGTACCTGGTAAGGTCTACTAGCAAGTAGCGCCCTGCGGAAAGACGGGGTGTTACACATGTACATTGCACTAATTAATTATAGTAATATTTAGAGTATTATAATTATCATTTTATAAACAAAAAAAATTTATTAGAATATTTTATAATAACCAATGGTCATTGGTTCAAAAATCGTCATTGCTCATTTCTCAAATATTATATTTATAATTTCTCATAATTTGTAATTGTTTAAAACTCAATTAAAAAGGTTAAAATACTTTTATAAAAATATAATGTTAATTAGTATTATGGGGTTGGTGTTACTATGTAGTAGGAGTATAGAAATATCAAAAGGTATGAAGAAAGTAAATATATCATAAAATCCATTTATAACCGATCTATTAAATAATTTACGAAATAAATATACTTTACTCCATTCATAATAATTGTATGATTATTAAAATTCTTACAATGTAACATACAATTGAATTTTAGATATATTAACTTAATTAAATATATATAACAAAATTCAAACAACATTTTAAATTCTAGAAACTTTCAATTACTATAAAATAAAAGTCATCTCATCACCTTGACACCCAACTAGCCATAAAGAATGTCTAGCACACGTGTTCATAGAGTGAATGAATCATTAATTGGAGGCGAGATTTGAAAGAATATACAAGAAGTCAAGTTGGAATGTGGATTTGTAGGAGAAATTAAACAGTTGCACATATAGAACTTCATGGAGAGATTAGATCCAAGTGTTAGAAGTTTGGTGCGAGATATACATTCTTTTATTTTGCATAAAAGTATTATTATTGTTGTCATTATGAACTTTTTGCCATCATCATCATCATCTCGAGCTATGACATGTCAAAAGGGTTTTGATAACAATCATCATCATGGCTGGACATAAGAATGATTTTCCAAATCAATGTAAAATACAAATATTTATTTGTGAATGGTTGGAGGATAAAAAGGGGAAGGGGTTATCAATGATAGAAGAGATTATGTAAGCAAAACTAATTCAAATGGCTGTGAATGTACACTCGTAATTTTAAACATAAATCAATTTTTTGATTACAATGTATAAAAATACTACAACTACAATATTATATCCTAAAAATACAAAATATATAATTTACGAATGTAAGCGCCACAACAGCCAATCCAAGCATTAAGAACATGACATAAGAATACCTTTTAAAGTAAAATTATATTAAAATATTGATTATAAAAATTAAAAAATTATTCCGTGCATAGCAAGGGCATCACCACCTAGTATGTTTATATATATATTACTCGATGTTGGTACCGACTATTATTACACACCTTTCGATCCTCTGGTGCCTTGATCGTGTTCAGAGCTGAAGTGACTTGCCTCAACCACAGCTCCACATCTTTCTCATGAGCTCCATTGAAAAACGGAAGTTTCATATAACTGAACTCACGCAACCACCTGTCAGGTCTGGGGTCTTGACGACCCCTTTCAACCCGAACTGACTCTTCAGATACTCCTTGAACGGGTTGGGGCGGTCTTTGAATATTTGACACCCTAACTGGGGGTGCTGGTGGAACTGACATTCTAGATTGAGGCGCTCTCACAGCGGACCCTTGGGGGTTTGGTACTCTTGAACCAAACAGATGGGAAGCGGCAGCGACGGGGTTTGGTACTTGACCACCCCCAAAAAGATCTTGCAAGAAGGACAGAACTTGTTCTTGGACCAAAGACTGTAGCCCCGGTGGACCAGCGGGAGGTGCCTCTGCAGCTGGAGCAACTGGCGGCTCTTGAACATTGACATTAGCTTCAGACCTAGGCTCTACAGGCTCTTGGCCTCCAAATCTAGCATTACTCAGCACGACATCGGGTCCATCAACACCTAGCCCCGGATTAGCATTTCTGACTGGTCCCAAACTCTCTGCAGTTCCCTCAGCAAATGGATTAACACGAGGCTCAACTGTAACTCCTCTTCCTCTACCTCTAGGCCTTCCTCTACCTCTACCTCTTGCCATTACTAAATGATACCTAAACATGATAAGTCACTTAGATTTTACAAGTAATAGCTATAATTAAACAAACAGAATGCTTACAGAGGTTCTTCCCAGATGATGTAGCGGTCTCGACGTGTTTTCCTACCTAAAATGCAGCATGCCTAAGAAAAATGGTTTTAAATTTTTCATAACTATAAATTGGACCTCACGAGCTCTTTTGTTAGGACCTAGTGCTCTTGTTGCCAACCTCGCTCTGATACCAATCTGTAACACCCCCGTTAGCGGATACCTGGGGCATCACAAGGCTGTAGACCTCACAATGGGTCTACTAGAACAAACTTGACAACAAACGACTATTTTGGGACCTTGCAACAAAAGCACTGCGAGTAAATTCACGAAACCATCCAATCTAGAAGTTTAAACT
Organism: Fallopia convolvulus; assembly: GCA_964016875.1. Classification (NCBI taxonomy): domain Eukaryota; kingdom Viridiplantae; phylum Streptophyta; class Magnoliopsida; order Caryophyllales; family Polygonaceae; genus Fallopia; species Fallopia convolvulus. The sequence continues at coordinate 16,668,169 of OZ024724.1, forward strand.
CATTTCATAAAATTCATGCATGCAAAAGCCATAATCCTATCAACATGACAAGAGACGCCAAAGCTAGTCAAAAAGGGAAACACTCAACACAAAGTCTCAAACAGAATCATTGTCAAAGCATGGTTTCATAGTCTAAGTAACCAAAAGACTAAAATACTAAAGTCAATCCTCTACGACTCGACACGTCAAGACCGAGCTCCACCATCCGGGATGCAACCTCCTGGCACATTTTCCATGACGGAATCCTTACCTAAAAACGCCACAAATTGATCACATTAGCCTACGGTCTCGATATGGGCTAAACAAGTAAATCAAATATGTAACAAAACATTTTTAGGAAAAATAAACTTGCATACATACATATATTTAAAGATGCACACACAATTACAGTCACAATAGAATATAATAGTAGTCAAACAAGTATGGCCAAATGTGAAATCATTCATAACAATGTCAATAAAGATGTCAACAAGTAAAAGTATATTATCAATACATACATAACCATAATATACATTCTCTAGGGTCATCACTCAAGCATTTTAGACATTTCAAACAATATTCATCAAATGCAATAGCAATCCAACGTCATCCTCCATATATGGCACCCTCCGGCCTTTTATCTATGGCGCACGGTCAGGGCGCATAACTAAACCGTGCCCATTTTCTCCGTTCATTCTTCTTTCCCCGGCTAAACCTCTACTAGAGCGTTTGCCAAAACAAGTTAGCTTATTTTTAGAAGGGGTTCCTTCCAGCCGCATGACCATGCCCGGGGGCCACTTCATCTCCAACTTGTCCCGTGCTCCATGATCATACCGGTGGAACCCAGTGCACGCATAACGAAAATATTTAAAAGCGATTTCTATAATTCAAATATATATATAAGCACGTAATATGGAATCATTCCAAAATAAGGGCTACACATTCAATTTACTCGTTCAACGCATAACGAGTCGTAAACTAAGTAAGTCGGCGAGCGACTTACCTTGAAGGCGAGACACAAAACGTAGCGGAAGAAAGGGAGCTCGAGCAATTCACATGCGCACGTTATCGAATCCTAACAAACCAATAACGAAAACTATAACATTCGAAGAGAAGAGAAACACAAACTTAACGCCCCAAAAGCTAAGAATTCTTTCTAAGCGATGCTCATTCACGTGTATCGATTCTTGCTTATCCCTTCCGAATCCAAACCAACCCATCCTTGTTTCCCGTTCGGTTCCAACCTAGGGTACTAGTTACTAGCACACTTCTAAAGTGGTATTTTTATTTCACAAGAAGGATCTACTTAATTAATATAGTAGTGTTTTAACCCACTAATCTAGATCAAAACATTAAAGCAACAACAACAATTTCGAACCTAACCTTACTAATTAGCAATTCAACAATATTAATGTCAACATTACATTTGAACCAAAATTTAAGTGGCAGCACCAATTTACTGGCCACTACTACCGGTCAAAATCAATATTAAATTCAAATCAAATTATTCAACACTTTCCACACAATGTTAATGCCATTCCTTATAATCGAACAAACCTTATTAAAATGATACAACCCCAATCTAACAGATCTATTATTAAAATAAAGCAAGATCGGCCTGGAACAAAAACTCAGTAGCCTTTTGAACGCACAAGGAAAATGTATTAAGTTGGAAAGAATAGTCAGGCCACACTAATTGTTTAGCTCTGAAAGAACAACAACCAACTGCATATCAATTTGAACGGAACAGAGATGGAACAGGAGCACAACCTCCGACACTTTGATTGACTTCTCAACTGGAGCGCAGGTTTGAGTCTTGTTCGAATTCAGCCTCTCGATCGAAGATGGTGACGGTTGAGCTTGAACGTTGCGAGGTCGAGCTTGAACGGCGGTAATGGAGGCGTCGACCAACAGAGATGAACGGAAAGCTTGGAATTGGAGTGACGCTCTCGGCCTCGGCCTTGTTCTTGATAGCTTGACTGGAAGGCGACGATTTGGTGGCGAGCACGACCAACACCGGCTTGAAACGGTGGTCCAAAGGTTGATGGCGACAACGACAACAGTGAACGGGACTATCCACGACGACGGCGATTTCTCTGCGACTCGCGGTGACTATTACCAACGGGGAGAAGGCTCGGTGCCACCGAAGAGGCTTGCTGGCGGATCCGAAGGCGAAGGCGAAGAAGTTGTCGTCGACCTGATGGAGAAGGTGAACGATGGAGGTTAGGACGAGGAATCGAGAGAGGAAATCGAGGAGAGGGAGTTGGGAACCAGAGGTGTGGTGGGGGCGGCGACTCTCAGAAGAATGAAGAAGGAGATGGCCTCCTAAAAAAAATTAGGTATAGAAGATGGTAGAAAATGATGGGCTAGGTAGAAAATGATGGGCTTCGGCCCATCTAAATATCAAACTCAAAAATTACAAGCGTTAGTATATAAAACTCAAACCCGAGTATTACATTATTTGTTTAATTACAATTGTTACTTGTAAAATATAAGTGACTTATTATGTTTAGGTATCACTTAGTAATGGCAAGAGGTAGAGGTAGAGGAAGACCTAGGGGTAGAGGAAGAGGAGTTATTGTCGAGCCTCGTGTTAATCCCCTGGCTGAGGGAACTGCTGAGAGTCTGAGACCAGTCAGAAATGCTAATCAAGGACTAGGCGATTATCGATCCGATGTCGCGCTGAGTAATGCTAGATTTGGAGGCCAAGATCCTATAGGGCCTAGGTCTGAAGATAATGTCAATGCTCAAGAGCCGCCAACTGCTCCAGCTGCTGAGGCACCTCCCACTGGTCCACCTGCACTACAGTCTTTGGTCCAAGAATAAGTTCTATCCTTCTTGCAAGTTCTTTTTGGGGGTAGTCAAGCACCAAACCTTGCCGTTGTTGCTTCCCATCTGTCTGGTTCAAGGGCACCTCCCACTGGTGCACCTGGACTACAGTGTTAAAACTTATTTTTTTGTCAAGGAAATAATTACTTAAATTAATGTAGATAAACTTAATTTTTGTGACAATCACCAAATACATCAAAAGAGAGTGATGTGATCATGTAAAAGTGAAATGCTTATATAGTGAGAAAGAGAGTGGAATAAGAAAAGTTATATTTTAAATTTGATCTTATCTTCTTTTTTTTGGAATATCAAAGGTTGATCTTATCCTCTTTTATTTTTACTTTTATTTGTAATATCAATGGTTATAATTTAATGGCTTTAAATTAATATTGTAATAGCAAAGGTTGTATATAATATCAAAGATTACTACAAAACTTGCTAAATAAATGATGTAATATTAATGATTAATGTTATTTTTGTGTGTAATACAAAATGTTGTAAAATTAATGTTTTAAATTAAGATGATTTATTAGATTTATTTTTGTGTGTCATTATTTCTTAATAATTTTGAATAAGACAATATTTTAATGTTAAAATATAGATATAATCATTTAATTGAACAAAATTTTATTTTAGAAATGCAAAAATTGTCATCTATTTATTTATAGTATGATGATTATTCATTAATTAATAAAAATAACATAAAATTCTTATTCATAATTTGTTTCTTATAGTTGCACTATTTATTATAAAAAAATATAACATTTCAAATAGAATATAAAAAAAATCGTTTATATGATATAATTATTAATTAATTATTAAATACCTAAACATGTACATTGATTGAGAAAAATACAAATTTACATGTGGAAAAACTATAGATAATTATATGGAATTAAGTAGATGATATATGTACATAAGTTTATATAGAACTATTATTAAATTGAAATTAGATATACGTTTTAGGCCAATTGATTGAGTCATTAATTGCCCAAATTTTGGGTAATTAATGACTTATTCAATTGGTCTAAAACATATATCTAATTTATTTAGCAAGTTTATTTAGAAAGTTTTGTAACCCTTGATATTACATACAACCTTTGGTATTACAATATGAATTCAAACCCATTAAATTATGACCATTGATATTACAAATAAAAGTAAAAGAAGATAAGATCAACCTTTGGTATTCCAAATAAAAGATAAGATCAAATTTAAAATATAACATTTCTTATCCCACTCTCTTTCTCACTATATAAACCTTTCACTTTTGCATGATTACATCACTCTCTTATATTTGATGTATTTGGTGATTGTTACTTGAAGGGAAAAAGCAAATGATTTACACAATTCAATAGAGGTACTTTTTCTCTGTTGAATCCCTTTGTTTCATATGATTTCTAACATTATATTTGGATACACTTTGATTATTTTATTATTTATTTATATGGTAAGTGAAAAACATCATTCATGTCAGAATGCTTGGCAAAGTGGATGAGGATTACTATGAGCCATTTCATGATCACGTGAAGAAGAGAAGGTTATGCGTTAGGGTAATCATTTGATGGTAGATTAATTCGATTAATTTATGTGAAGGGTTTGCTCTTACCAATATCAGTTTATATTTTCCCTTCTTTCACATTTTAGATAGATTTAACTCTTTGTAAAAATACTTATAGAATACATTATCATTTTGCGTGATGATTTCAATTGATTATATTGAATAAAAAACTTTGATGTTGATGCATGTAAGACTTAAATCATGTATATTGATATGCTAATTTATAATTGGCATGGTTAACTTTGTTCAATTTTATTGTAATTTGTGAAAAACTGTGAAGTTTTGGATGTTATATATATATATATATGGTATGGACAAATGTAACTCTTAGTGTATGGCGATGCTTGGTGGTCCGTTGTTGTCTTGTGTCAACCTTCCCTTTTCTAAATTAAAGCTGTTTATTTTGGTTGTTAAAATTTTTCTTTCCATTTTTTAAATAAATTTATTTAATTTCATTTAAAAAAAAGAGCAATTCCATGCACATTAACGGGGAATAAATAGAAATTTGGGTGTGGCCGTGTGGGTGGTTGATTTGTAAGGATAAATAAGGGTGGTTTTCAATAATTATATTTTAATGGGTGATTTACGACAATATATCCTACTAGGTGAGTGGCACGTTCTACGCACGGGTTTTGATTATATTTGGGATTATTATACAATTATAATTTAACTTTTTTGGTTTAGGGTTTTAGGGTTAGGGTTTGGGACTATTATACAGTTATAATTAATTTGACAAATTTTGGTTATATAGTCCATTTTAATATTTTTTAATATATTTAGTTTTATTAAATGATTTGTTGTAAAGTAATTAACTATATTTTAGTTTATTTAATTAATGCATACATGATAATTATTGTAAATAAGAAAAATGATATGAAGTTATTTTCATATTTTAATAATGAAACACCAGTTTTTAGTATCAAGTCTCATTTTTGGCCTAAAAAATGTTATTTAAAATACTATGCTACCATATTATTCATTATTTATTATCAAGTCTCATTTTTGGCCTAAAAATGTTATTTAAAATACCATTCTATCATATTATACATTATATATTAGATATTATTGATTCCCATTTGAATAAAATGACACATGATTAACTATAATTGGTGATGATTTTGTTGGGAGATAAAATTTCATCTTAATAAATTTTGTTTTAATAAGATCAACAATAGAACATATCTCTCACAATTTTCTTAAGATAAAAGTTTTGCATTTGAATAGAATTATTAAGTTGTACGTATATCAAGAAGATAATCTGAATAACAAATCCATCCATCTAATATATAGAGTCATGCACATATATTATTGTTTTTACATAATCTATAGTTGAAATTCGAAGAGGTTGTAAATTTATGTAGGTTGTGAATTAATATTGTAATTATCTCACTTTAATTGCAATGAAATTAATTGTTTGTAACATCTTTGATATTATATCATTTTAATTGAGTTAGAATTTCTTGCTAGTAACAACCATTAAATATTTACCATATATTTTGACCAAATTAATTTTTATGCACCATTAGACTTGACCAATAGAAATAGATAGAAAATAAAGTGTTGATTATCAAAATGTTTGTCAAATTAATTTACATTGTCAAAATGTTTGTCTTATATTATTATAGATGGAAAATTTTTATTTGAAATAAAATATCTCACTAATTGCATGGGCATTCATTGTCAAAATATTTATCGTACAATATTATAAATAGACGATAAAAGATTAAGAAAAAAATTCTAATATATTATAAATGAGATAAAAAGAAGAAAAATAACATAATATCCATATTAAGCAAGATTATTTGACATACAATTTTTGAAAATTTTATTGATTTCTCCATACTTCCCCTTATTTATTTATTAGGTATTTTTCACGCATCATTTTAATACACCCTTTTAAATCTATTTTTAAAGTTATTTAATTCATTTTTGTTTAAATTAAATATTTTATTGACACATGATTGTGCTATAAAAATGATTCTCAATCTAAATTGTACAGTCATGGAAAATTTTCATTTAAAAAAACCTGTACTAACTAATATGCATGTCATATCCACTCCAAAGCTCCAAAGGAAAATAAATATAAATATAACTGGCGATACAATTGTTATAAAACTTGTAATAGCCACAATTTGATATATATTTTAGGTAAAAATCGCAATGCAAGCTAGTTAGATAATAAAATAAAATTAGGACTTACCTTTGATGTAGTAAAGATTGAACTTTTTAGAATATTTTTTTTATCTCCTCCTACTCACCAAGCAACACAAAAAAGAGAGTAAAAGATTAGCATCAAATCCACCTCTCAAACCATAAACCAATATGCACAAAATTGATGTCCTAATTTATATACTACAATTTAAAGTAGAACCTAAATTAAAAAACAATCTTGCAAACAAAATGTGCGTATATCAATATAGCATTGAGAAAAGGGTGAATAGGAGATTGAGATAATAAAATAAAATTACCTTTAAAATAGTCAAGATTGAATCTTTTAGAATACTTCTTTATCTCCCCCTACTCACCAAGCAACACGAAAAAGGTAAAAGATTAACGTCAAATCCACCCCTCAAACCATAAACCAATATGCACAAAATTAATACGCTAAATTATAAACTACAATTTAAAGTAGAACCAAAATTCAAAAACAACAATTTTTCAAGCAAAATTTGCATATATCAATATAACATTGAGAAAAGGGTAAATATGAGATTAAGTTTTTTTCATAATCCCTAAAAGCTAATAAAACCATGTTGAAGTCTCATATATAAGGAGCTTAATCATACCTAGATGCTAGATTGAACGTTTCATTCTCATCCAAAGTTTATCTACACAACTAAATGTCATTAGTTGGAAATTAGAATCTTATTTAATTGGGGGGATGTTGGTTGGGACATTTAGTGTAGTTTAATGTGAAGTTTGACCATCATGTAATGTCTTCCAACTAGACCTGTCAAAAACTGACCTAACCCGCTAACCCGACTCGACCCGCCCGATAATTTTAGGGTTAAGACCCGAAAATTTGAACCCGAAACCCGAAATAAACCGAACCCGCTACAACCCGAACCCGTTGGGTTGAAACCCGAACCCGTTGGGTTGAAACCCGAAACCCCTTGGGTTGACCGATTTAGCTTATTTATAGAATTTTTAAATTTATTTTGAAACTTATAATATATTTTATTATTAAAATAAATGAAAATAATATATTATAATTAAATATTATTATTTAATTAAAAATTAATTTTAATAATCATCAGAAAAAAGGATATTTTAGACCCGCTGGTCAACCCGACCCGACCGAAAAACCGCTGTAACCCGACCCGATTGACCCATAACGACCCGGAACCCGATTTAACCCGAACCCAAAATGACCGAACCCGAACCCGCCCAACCCGACCCGATTGACAGGTCTACTTCCAGCCCAACTTAGGAATAAGATTGTGCACTTATTGTTTTAAGTTACAAAATAGGAATTTGAAACAATAGTTAATCTAATTTTCATTTCAACCTCTTTTTCATGTGAACCACTTTTTAGTATATAATTTTCATTATATACTTGTTTTATATTTATATTGTATAGTATGTTTGAAATGAAATTATAAAATATCTTATTAACTATATAAGTATTAATTGTCAAAGTTATTTAGTCTTATATGTTTATTTATAGATATAGATGTTCTAAAGATTGGGACATTTAGTGTAGTTTAATGTAAAGTTTGACTATCATGTAATGTCTTCCAACCCAATTTAGGAATAAGATTGTGCACTTATTGTTGTAAGTTATAAAATAAGAATTTGAAGCAATAGTTAATCTAATTTTCCTTTCAACCTCTTTTTCATGTGAACCACTTTTTAGTATATAATTTTTATTATATACTTGTTTTTATATTTATATTGTATAGTATGTTTGAAATGAAATTATAAAATATCTTATTAACTATATGAGTATTAATTGTCAAAGTTATTTAGTCTTATATGTTTATTTATAGATATAGATGTTCTAAAGATGAATAAATTAAGTTTAAAAAATAAAATTGTTTATAAAAGAGTGTATTTTAATTAATTGGGGTAATGGCCAAGAGGTTTGTATTTTATAGGTTATATAGATTATGAGGTTGGTTTTTGGTCAATTGGTCATTCATTTATTTCGAAACAATACATCTCTTTTTTGATAAAGGTAAGAATTCAATAACAAGATAAGCTTGATAAACTGAGAGGTTGCACAAGAAGACAGTCGAGAAATGGCTAGGCAGAGACAAGGACTAAAATAAACTAAAATAGAGCGAGCAAGAAGTACAAACAACCAAAAGGGAAAGACCAATAACAAAGTCAGGCTCAAGGTAAGTAAAGAACTACAAAAAGCAAATGGCGAATGATCAACCCAAATTGGGATGTGCGAAAAGGACAATTGATGTTCCCTCCACCGAGATGGAGGATCTTCAAAAGCCATGAAGCATAAAGATGAACTGGCCTCAATGACTCTGTCAGAAACCAAAAAATCAAGTCCAACTCTTTGGAGAAGTACTAAAATACCCGATCAAGAACCTCAACTAAACCTGCAAACCAAGAATGCCAACTAATCTACATGCAAGCCGACAAACTCAAAAATCAACAAAAGCCAAAAAATCCAAAAAAGAGATTAAAAGTCATAGTATAAATCTACCAAACTAGTTTGTCAACGACATTCGAACTATTTCAAGCCCAATGAATGGACCTTGTAATGGGCTTCAAGTGTTGTGGCCTACCAACCTCAACTCAGACTTGATGAAAGTGGAGAGACCACACAAAGTGAAGGCTGCACTAAAGTCAACCGTAAAGATCTATTGAGAGTTATCCCACATGGGAAACTTGATACTAAATTGCTTAGTATATAACCCAATGAGCTACTCCACCCATTGTTATATGATTTTGGGTTGGAACCTCATTGGAATTGTATGTTAGGCCCGTTACACGCATGACTCCCAGATTATCTGCCCACTGAACTTTAATATGGTATCAGAGTAGGTTTTGGTGTGGGTTCTTTCCTAGAGTCTTCGGGCTTGCTGGCTTGATGGGCCTATTCAAGCAGTCTGCCCAATAAAGGAGCGACCGATCCCAAAAGTGGCGATTCGCGAGCCTTAAGGGATTTATTCGGACTTGTCGGCCTTATGAGAGCATATTCAAGCAGCCCCCAATAAAGGAGCGACCGATCCAAAAAATATAGACGGTTCGCAAGCCTTGAGGGATTCTGTCCAAGTGACAACTGGCCCAAGCAGTTGCACTTGAGGGGGCGTGCTGAGAGTTATCCCACATGGGAAACTTGAGACTAAATTGTTTAGTATATAACCCAATGAGCTACTCCACACATTGCCATATGGTTTTGGGTTGGAACCTCATTGGACTTGTATGCTAGGCCCATTACACGGACGACTCCCAGATTATCGGCCCACCAAACTTTAATAAGATCAAAGGCCAAATCAGTTCGACATGTTTATTCGAAAAATCAACATCTTGATAACACTGTTCTAAAAAAGGTAGAGGTCTTGCATCAACAAGCGCACATAGACGTAAGACCATGATGATGAGGCCTAAGGTGTTCAAAGAATACTAAAAGGGAGAATCGGAGGGTCAAAATCTAGTCAACATTATTCAATTGAGAGTCCATGGATTACATTGAGTGTACTTCCATGGAGGATATAAACTATTGAATCAGAATTTCACTCAAACCATCATCTCATGATGGAGGGGAATAAGAGGTGGTGGCTCGACAAGTGATGACCTATCTCGATTGAAAGGGGATAATCGGCGACTATGAAGGAGCACATCAACTCAAACCGCTCGGGATTCCACTCTCAGATCTAAAGAAGTTCAAGTTTTAGAGAGTAGAAAGAAGGAGCAAGGAATGATGGTCAAGGGTTCCATCCAAAGCAAGAGATAAGTAATATCAGTCAAATTCTTCTAAGACTCGTTCCAATATGAGTGTAATTTCACAAAATTTGTTCATGTAAACAAGGGGAAAATTTCTGTTCGGTATAGAGGGGAAGAGAGTCGAGATCAATTTTGAGCAAATCGCTGCAACTGAATTTAGGTTTTTATTTTACTACATAATCTTAGTAAAATTCATTCCAGTGATCTAAAGTATGTAGATCTAAACTTATCGATGAAAATAATTAACCTTATTGATAGTGGTACGTCTACATTTTTTTGGAGTATCTTCTTAGCAATGGCCTTCTCGGCTTGGAACTCTCAACATCTCTCTAGAAAACTAAAGAGAAGAGAGAGCCTTTTTTAGACCATCTGCCACCGTAGGCTAAAATTCCTCCATACCCCAAATATATCCTATCAACCTCTCCCACCATAAGGTATATTTCAAGCCCTCATAATTTTTTATACAAATTATGAACAGTGGCAAAGCATATATACCCTATTCTTCTCAAATGATATATCTATTTCACTTTTCTTTAATTCCATTCATACCCTTTTGTAAACAACTAACAAACAAGTTATTCCACATATACCACTTTTTAATTTTAGTTCCAATTTCAATTTATCCTTTGATTCGATGTTAATAAATTTTGTTAATGATAAAAATTATAACAAGCTTGTTAATTTGAGCTTAATATTGAATATAATTGGATCAATTTTTAATTTAATACTCTTCAAAACCTTCTCGGAGATCAACTCTGAACTCGAAAAATGGTGATTGTGGCCATCTTATATAGAGGGTTGAAAAAATATCCGTTATAAAAATCCAAAAAAAATTCAAAAATAATATATAATAGTGCATTTCAAACTGATAAAATTATTAAAGTTGAACACTAGTCACTATTATATTAAAAACTAACCTTCACTACATATTTAAAAACATATCTGACCATTTTTTACCTTACCATGGAGGAAGAAAAAGTATAGCCTATAGTATAGTACTCCCTCCGTCCCGTTTGTTTGTCCAAAAGGACGGTTTTTGTGGTTATCAAGGAGGGTGTAAATTAGTATTGATAATTGGAAAAAGTGGGTAAAATGTGAGATTGCTTGGATATCGTTTGTAATTTTATAGGGATAAAAGGTGTAAAGTAGTATTGGTAATTGAGAAAGTGGGTAAAAGTTGATATTATATAGGGATAATAATGTAAGAAAAATATAGATATAAAAGGAAAGTGGATAAATAAAAGAGAACGCCCGAAAAAAAAACTAAACAAACAAATGGGGATAGAGAGAGTACTATTTTGTATTTTACATAACTTATGGTGGCATATGCTCTTAGCAATCCGAGATTCTGATGATTTTGATCGGCAAAATACATATACGGCCCCCTGACCTTTGACCAATTGGTCACTTTGACACCCCATCTTTGAAAATGTTCGATTGAGTACCTAAACTTACACATTGTGACCTATTGAACACATGTTTGCTGATGTGGCCATTTGCGTGAGATGCACTCTCTTATGAGCGAGTAAGAGACTAAAAAAAGCTAATATGACAATTATACCTAGCAGGCTAGCACCATTTTTTTCTTTTTTTTCCACTTTTCTTTTATGAATTGATTTTTGTAAAAAATGGAAAAAAGGCAATTATTACTCAAAAACTAAATCTTCTTTTCTTTTTTTTCACTTTTCTTTTATGAATTGATTTTTGTAAAAAAAATAAAAAGTAAAGCAATCTACTATATATTATATATAACAGTAATAAGGTTTAGAGCCTCCACATTGAGTCATATCAGCTTTTACCACATGTCGTTCCTAAAATGCGCCACATCAGATTTTGACATGTGTCATCTCCTCATTAATTCATATAAATTATACAAATAAATTGGTAGAAAGGAACCAAATCTTATGAATTCAAATATTAGATCTGGAAACTTTGATATCATCCAATATCTTAGAAAGAATCCAAATTGTAATTTTGGAAGTTTCTAGCATATTTAATTGAATGTTATACACTTTCATTATTTTTTCAACTATTTTTTAAATTATATTATTTACTTGTAATCTTTTTATTGGATATTTACAACAAAGAAATCTACTATATATATAAGCAATAAGGTTTGGAGCCTTCACGTTGAGCCACGTCAGCTTTTGCCACATGTCGTTCCTAAAATGCGCCACATTAGATTTTGACATGTGTCATCTCCTCATTAATTCATATAAATTATATAAATAAATTGGTAGTTTTGAAAACAAATCTTATGAATTCAAATATTAGATTTGGAAATTTTGATATCATCCAATATTTTAGAAAGAATCCAAATTGTAATTTTGGAAGTCTCTAACATATTCAATTAAACATTATATACTTTCATTATTTTTCAACTATTTTTTAAATTATATTATTTAATTATAATCTTTTTATTGGATATTTATAACAAAGAAATTTGACAAATATAAATGCTAGGAAGGGGTAAGAAATAACAATCGAAATAGCAAAATATTATAAATGTGACTACAACTATAAGAGATATTACCCGTATAGAGACACATAATTAATGGTTGAATTTCTTATGTGATGTATAAACTTTGTTATATGCATAAGAGATATGTAATCTAATTAAGCTAGATGTTGTTTGGTTGTATAAATAAAATATATAGTTTTTTTAATAGGGTAAGGATTAGGGTCGCCACAAGTACTACTAGGGCTCGCCTAAAGCATTCACTAGGGATGAGAACTGGTTACATTAAATCACGCATCTTTTTAATATATTCAAATATATGTGAATAAGTCATTGTGTTTTCATCACATGTTTTGGGTAAGAAACAAGTCCATCAAATTAAGTCGCCTTATTTTCACCACACGTTGTTCCCACGTTAATCCAACTAATTTTTGCCACATATCACGGGTAAGAGATAAGGACACCACATTAAGTTGCATCATTTTTGCCATGTGTCGTCGTCATGTTAATTCACCTCGATCATTAATTATAAATTTGATAAAAATTAATTACTTTAATTAAATAAAATTTACGTTAAAATCTTTTATCAAATTTTGTTAAAAGTTGGTTAATCATTAGATTCAATTTGTATTATGATTTATTTTTGTATTTAATATCAGTATAGTATACATATAATGGCATGTTATTTTGTATATTTAGTCTATTAATATGACTATGCAATGAATCAATATGTAAAATGATACATTTTCGATATAAAAGTCAAGTAAAACTGTAACAAAATCTGCGCATGGCGCGGGTACTTACGCTAGTTATTACTCAAAAACTAAAACTTGTACAAAATCTGAAAACTAAAATCACCATCACAAGTACGGTCGGCCTATATTTGAACGAGAATGCCGTGTTATCCAGCGGAGCCTAGAAGAAGGTGACTCGCGAAAGTCTAATTATCAAGTAGTTCAACAAGAGAGGCACTTTGATTTGAAAGCACATTTATCTTTGTTGGATTCGTTTCCAAGATCACGGTCCAAAGGCAGAAGTTCCAAGATTCTAAAAATCACCTTAACCAAACACATCGTAAGCTAAACCTGTGCTGACGAATAACCAACCCGGCTAATCCGCTCAAGCAAGAGAATAATAGGACTCATACGGCTCCTCGTTCAATTCTTTTGAAGTCATTGGATCCCTTCCCTCGTTCGATTGATTTCGCGCCATGGAATGGATCAAAGAGCACGCCCCTTCCCTTTCTCCGATCATAAAGCCTTCTTTATTAGTTAGTGCCAACTCTCCCGACGCGCGCCGCAGTCATGCATTCGAGCAAGAGCCTTATTTTATTAGTAAAGTCAAGTCCCTAAAGACTAAAGAAATGGATCAAAAAAGGGGGGAGTCTTTAGGTCAAAGTCTTTTATGAATTGATTTTTGTAAAAAATAAAAAAATAAAACAATTATTCCCCTTTCCCTTCTTCTTCCCCCATCGTCTTCTTCATGATCAACGATGACGTCCAAGAGTAGATTTGTCACCGGTTACTCCTCTAGATCCGTCCACGAGTCCGTCGTTCGGCATATGCCGACGATGAAAAATACGAAGAAATTCTGGAGCACCGTCTCACACCTAAAACCCATTGCCTCGAGACGCTCAATGGCTTCACGCTCCTCAGGAGTAACTGAGACAGCATGTGGCATGGATGAGGCGAGCTGTGACCGTAGATTCCCTTCTCCATCACTACCAGCCAGCAACAACACAAGGTTCATTGATCAGGTGAAGAAAGTCTGCCTGATGCTTCTGAATAAGCCGCATTAGTTGTGGGTTTTGCTTTCCCAGTTCCTATTTCCCAATTTCTCTCAATCTTTTTCTCTATAAATCAGATCCACATACAAATTCTTTTTCATTTTTTTTATTAATTTAGCTTTTTAATTTAATTTTGCCTTTGATTTTAATAACATCATTTTCTTATTAGTTTAGTAATGATGTGGCATAAGTTTTTAATTTTTTTTATCTTTATTATCAAAATATATGGCGTGGCACAATGACGTGGCACGCGTGCTGTGCATGCAATTTTTTCCAATAAAATAGGTGTTCAATAGGTCACAATATACAAATTTAATTATTTAATCGAACATTTTTAAAGGTGGAGTGTCAAAGTAACCAATTGGTCCAATTGAACAAAGGTCAGAGAGTTTATGTAGTCTGTCGATTCTGATATGAGTAAATATGCGAGTTTTAGTTTGGGACGGACTTCTTACAAAAAAAAAAAGGAAAAAGAGAAGGATGAGTAGGTTACAGACATCCGTCGCCATACGCCTCTCTCTCCACGCTCCTTTCCGAAGAAACAGAGTTGCTATCTGTTCCACCTCCTCCGCCTTCAGCAACATGTCTACTTCCGATTCTTCACCTCTCACTCACTCCATCCATCTTCCGAGTCGACCCAGTCAACCCGTCCAGATCGTCGCCGCTCCTGGACTCTCGCCTTCCGACTTCCGGCAATCCCTTCTCTCTCTATACCTTTCTCCAATCACTTTTAAAGCTTAATTTGCAATGGCGGTCACCGAATTTGAGGCTTTTCTTCTGTTATTTCTAGGAGCGCGATTGAATGTTCGCTGTTCAAGCGATGGCTTAAGAGTATGGATGAGGAGGAGAAAGGGATTTTAGCTGATGGAACTGTGTCCCTGGAGAAAGTTCTTATCCAGGTCTTATTTCTAATCAAAATTCGGGGGTTTCTTTTCCACTATTTCTGCTTGTGTTAGTTGGTTTTTCGTTAGCTTTACTCGGTCCTGATTTAATGCTTCCAAAATTACGGGTAAAGGGAGGTCGGTTCTCGTCAGATATCGTTGAATTCTTTCTGGCAGCATGAGAAATTTGAGTGAGAAGCTGCTATCTGAAACTTCAGGAATTAGATTTTTTTTCTCCCTTTTGACTGTGCTTTTAAGCTGGATCCTATAGTTTTTTCTAGCCGGACTTTCAACAATGTTAATTGATCTAGGCTTTCTCAAGAACATGTTGGTTTCTGATTGGGTTTTGCTTAGCTTAAAAAACACAGTATTGTAAGCGCAGAGCGCAGAGTCACTCAGAATGACTTCAGTTCTTTGCAGCTGACACATTTATGCTTCATCATCTGAACGAAACTGAAACTGATACGGCGTGCATTTGACCTGTTTTCATGGCAGGGTTTGGATTACTTTGGCAAACGTGTTGGTTTCCTAAAGTTTAAGGCGGATGTGGTGGATAAGGAAAGTGGAAAGAAGGTATTACCTCAGTTACATTTGTTAAAAATGTACCCTTATCTAGTTAATCTCTTGCCGGCTGAAATGCCTACATGTTCCTGCAAATTAGTTTGCATTGCATTGGGATATTCACTCGTGTAAACCAAATGTTACCTACACTTGTTGGATGAGTCAGATCCTTTTGTTTGTATATTCTACAACTGAATTCTACTCTATTAGCTTCCAGGTATTGTGTTTGCTCGGGGACCAGCTGTTGCTATACTGATTCTCTTGGAGTCTGAAGGAGAGACTTATGCTGTTCTTACTGAGCAGGTGCGTAATGTTCTTTGCAATTTTTATTTTCTCTTTCGCTTTTTGTGGAGCTGGTCTTTGCTTTGAGATGATAACTTGATTGAACTTGTTATGGTGTGCAAGGCTAGGGTTGCTACTGGGCGGTTAGTCTTGGAATTGCCTGCTGGAATGTTGGATGATGACCAGGGAGATTTTGTTGGTACAGCTGCTCGTGAGGTCTATTTTTTGTTATGTTAAGTGCTAAAATATGATTATTTTACATTCATATTATTTGGGGCTGTGGTTAGACCAATATTTATCTCAGGTCTCTATAATTTGAGCTCAAGTTTTAATCCAATAAGAGTGTCAAACAAATATTCTAGTGGATTAAGGATTTAATGTGCTATTTTGTAACTTGGAAAATTAAACACAGCTACATCCCCGATTATATATAGGTTATAGTTCTTGATGGCACCATGAATAGTAGTATGAATTCCAATTCAATAATTCCAGCTGATGTCCACAGCAGTTTAAGTACAGTGTCAGAAAAGTTGTGTTCTTTCTAATCCAGAAGATTTGATAGAACTTACCACTGAATGAAATGCTTGAAACATGAAATCCAGGCATAAGTTAGTTATATGGCCACCCAGATTTTGCTTTTGTTGCAGGTTTCGCTTCTGAACTTAATTTCATATGAACATTAAATTTATCTGGTGGTTCATTTGTCTATAATTTGTTTGACAGAAGAAGAAAATAGAAGACGTGATTGTGCTACAAGTTATAACTCTTGTTACCGACTTACCGGGGATGGTTTATGATCTATGATTTAAGATATTTATTGCAGGTTGAGGAGGAGACCGGTATACAACTGAATGTTGCAGACATGATTGAACTAACAGCATTCTTGGACCCATCAACTGGGTGCAGAATTTTCCCCTCCCCTGTAAGTCGACTATCCTGTACAAGACAACTTTGCTAAAACAATATTCTTTAGTCACCGTGCTATTTTTGTTGCGCAATTGCACCTTTTCTATTCATATTGGATGAATTCATGTTTAACTTCAATCCATTCGGGCTTTTGCATATCCTTTCCATAATTCCATCTCGTTGGTTCATTTGCTTGTTATTTCCATAATTTTTGTTTTGGATCAACTTTGCCATAAAGAATATTCCTTACTTGAATTCGCAGTTGTACCATGTTCTTTTTGTATTGGATGAATTCATCTTCGAGTTAATCACTTGGACATTTTCATATGCATTGCATCTTCTGTCTTGCTGAAGTTGCTTTATATTTGTTCATGATTATTCTTGTCTTTCTCAAGAATCTTGATTCTAATTCCGTTTAATTCTCTCAAATATCATTCTTCTGGTCTTTAGGGAGGTTGTGATGAAGACATCAGCGTATTTTTATGTAAGAGGCATGTAAGCAAAGAAATTATAGAACAGCTACAGGGGAAAGAAACAGGCCTTCATGATCATGGGGAGTTCATAAAGCTTCGTGTCGTCCCTTACTCAAAGCTTTGGCGATGCACACCTGACGCCAAGGTTCTGATGGCAGTAGCTCTGTATGAAATGGGCAAGAAAGAAGGACTACTGCCACAAGCTTAGAGTATGTTACTATGTACATTTTGAAAGTTCCTCAACTAGTTTGTCTAAGAAAATTGGTGAGTCTAGAATAACATTTGCACAACATGTTAGATTTTTCTCCTTTGTTTGTGTATTATTGTTTGAATTTGCTCTTAGCGCTTGAATATCAATCATTAATTTTTTAAATTCCCTCCACTTCTCTCTCTCTCTCTCTCTCTCCCTTTTTTTTTGGGTGTGGCTGTGCTATTGATTTGATTGTCATCTTCATTTCTTGATTATGAGATCCCTAAGGGCTTGTTTGTACCATGTCTTGGGGATGAAGAATGGGGATAGGAATGACTAAATCCATTTTTATGTTTGGTTGAGCTACGATATGGGAATCATCTTCCCTTAAATGGACTCATTTTCCATTTCTTTCATACATGAAATTTTACTTGGGTTTGAGCTAAACATAAATCAACCTTCTTCATCCTCCATTATTGTTCATCGTAGAAGAGAGGTGAAACACGTGTTTTGATGGTCGCTGTAAAGTGTCCACTGTTCTAAAAATTTCCGCCTAGCTCCGTTTAGGCCTCACCTAGGCGCTGCAAAGTGCTAGCCAACCTAGCCTTCCAACCCGTCTAGGAGACTGTCTAGGCCGTCTAGGTGCCCGTTTAGGCCGCCTAGGCGCTAGGCAGTCCCTCTCCGCCTAGGGTCTACACCTAGCGTTTTTTAGAGCACTGAAAATGCCAAAGCACCACATCGCCGGCCAATGCTCTTTCCCATCTCTCCCTCTCACACCCTCCCAAATATGCATCTTTGTCCACCATATCCGCCACCTTTGGTGACCTAGGCTGGTGACTACGAGAGACTCGGAGGAAAAGGCGATTATGATCGGGCCACCGGTGTAACTCCAACCATACACCATTCACTATGCAACACCGAATTAAATTGTTGGAGGTAACAAATAACAAAATCTTATATAGTATAAGGATCCGGTAGAAAGGCTCTTTAGAGTGAAGTATAAGTGTTATTATGGACCATTAGATGGAAAAGTCTTAATGTTCCAGATTTATTATAAATGGGTATAACCGAGATATTTTAGGAAACAAATAGACCTGTCGATCGGGTCAGGTCGGTCGGGTTCGGATTTGATTATTTCGGGTTCGGGTTCAAACGGGTTCGGGTCAATTGGGTTACGAGTTAAGTTGGGTCAGGTCATGGCATGTTATCGGGCGGGTTCGGGTTGACCAGTGGGTCAATAACATAATTATTATTTTTCAATTATTATTAAAATAAGTTTAAATAATAATATAAATAGGTCTAAAACATTGATTTAAAAAAAAATATATTAATTGATATTTTAAAATATAATTGTGAATAATTTTCCTAAACCAATATTTAAACTTTATTAAACTATAAGTTATAGGGTGTTTTTAGCGGGAATAAGTTTTCATTTCCCGCTATTATACAGTGTCGGGAATTAGAGTAATGAAATATGCAATAACAATATTTACATAGTATGACTAGGGTTGGGCAACCGGACCGGGACCGACTTCCTAAAAAAATTGGACCGAGGACCGGACCAAATATTCTAGGTTCGGTCTAGTCTCGGTCCCGGTCTGGTCCCGGTTTGGACCGGTTTTGGACCGAACTATTATTTTATCAATAAAATATATTATTTTTAATAAAAAAGTTTTATTTATTTATAAAATATATTATTTTTAATAAAAAAAAGTATATTATATAATATAAAAATAAAAATTTTATTTTTAACATAAATTTTATCATATAACTATACATATTTTTTTACATAAAATAATTTTTTTTACCACTAATACAAAAAGCAAACCGGACCGGATTTGGACCGGGGACCGACTCTTCATTTTTTTGTGGACTGAGGACCGGATCGGATACCCCCGGTCCGGTCCAGTTCACCCCGGTCCCGTCCAAAAATCCGGTCCGGACCGGATTTTGCCCGACCCTAAGTATGACACATTATGACTTCATCGCAATAAAATTTGACCCAACGGGTTGAACCTGACCCTAACCCAAAAATTTTCAGGTTTAGCGGGTTCAGTTTATTTTGGGATTTGGGTTTAAATTTTCGGGTCTTAACCTAGAAAAAATCGGGCGGTTCGGGTCGGGTCATGTTTTGACAGGTCTTGAAACAAATATCACCATATCTTTTTTTTCTTTCTATTTTAAAACTCATCTCTAATTTCCCAAACTAATAATCGCTCAAAAAAGTCATCCTATAGCGTTGTAGATCTGTTGTGCTCTGGATTCACAAGCGCTTGATTCAGATCTAATCCAAAAACTACCCGTCCTACTATGAAGAAGGATTCTAGCATACATCATATTATTGCAAAGTCAAATTCTTTATCTATTATCCTTTGTATTCAAGCTTCTACATTAAACTTATCTTATTTATGTACTATATTTGAGGATATACATTTATTGAGCACTTCATTTGTTTCTTTTTGTTGTGCTCATATAGGTAGACATGACAATTGTGTAGCTCACTTTATCACACATTTGTATCTTAATCTGGACATGAACAAGTATTTGTAATTGATATTCCGCCATGTATAATTGACTTAGCTGAATTGGATATTTAAAATAAATATACTTTGCTCTAAAAAAAGGATCCGTATAATAACTACAAAAACTAGATAAATATATGTATGTAGACCTGTCAATCGGGTCGGGTAGGGCGGGTTCGGTCATTTCGGGTTCGGGTTAAATCGGGTTCGGTTTCGTTATGGGTCACGGGTCAATCGGGTCGGGTTGTAGCGCGTTTTCGGTCGGGTCGGTTGACCAGCGAGTCTAAAATATCCTTTTTTATGATTATTAAAATCAAATTTTAATTAAATTTTAAAAATTCTATAAATATACTAAATCGGTCAACCCAACGGGTTTCGGGTTCTATCGGGTTCGGTTGATTTCGGGTTCAAATTTTCGAGTCTAGACCCTAAAATTATCGGGCGGTTCGAGTCGGGTTGGCGGGTTCGGTCAGCTTTTGACAGCTCTATATGTATGCATTGCAAATAATTATACGAGTATGTGAGTCAAAACTAATTATACGAGTAAGGAAAAAAGATAGCTTAAAGCACAAAATAAATACAAAAATGCACAAACGAATAGTCCTAAATGTATAAATGGATGGTATAGACACACAAACAAAATTTTATTTCAATTCACAAACAAAAGGATATATTAATGAGTAAGGTGCTGGTAGTAATGCACAAACTTCATATTCATTGATACGTAATAAAAAAGTTAATTTTTTGATGCACAAATAATGGTATAATATTATTTTTATTATTTTCCATATTAATAAATATATGGTTGTTGTGCAACTTAATGGAAGATTCTATCCTTCAAATATGATGGAATTAAACTTGGAGAAGGTGGGAATATTCCTAACTTGGGCTCTAAGCAATCTGACTAGCCCTAGGAGATATAGAAAGTCGACCCTCTGATCTCCTTTTTCCATTATAAATGCACGCCATATGCGTGTAGGGAGAGCCACATGTGCATATCGGCATATTTTGAAAACTTGAACATGCTAATACTCGCTTAGCTCAACTGTTCAGGGATTCTCCGTTCTCTCGTTGTACCTCGACGCTCGAAACGACAATTCACTCTTTTGACTTAAGCATCGGATGTGGATTAGGGTGTCCCCGCCCCTTGTGTCCATTGTTTTGTAGGTTTTAGGTTAGAAGATTGGGCGTGGAGCGGAAGAGGAAGGAGCATTCAATTAGTGATTGAAGACAGAGTTTTTGTGCACTAACAATTGGCGTCATCCGTGGGGAACGACTAATCGATCCACGCAACTTCATTGATGGATTCGATCCCAAACGAAAAAGTAGGGTTTTTCGAAACCCTGAGGCACCCTCGGCTCGCGAAACCGATTGCGGCACCCCAGTCGAGCAGGACCGCGATCGCGGATCAGGAAATCGCGACCGCGGCCAGTAGTGCGATGGAGCGAAATCCAATTCTCGATTGGACGATCAAACCCTAATAATTCTCGAGGTCGAAAATCAGAAGAAAAGTGACGGTTTGGGGGGCAGGTGCGTGCCTTAAACCCCAAAAGCGAAAACTTGATCACGAAACATCTGTCAATCGATCTCCAAAGAGAAAAAACCCAAGCGGAACGGATTCGAAAGACCCCCGGACCAAAAGCGAGGATCGCACAAGCGACGACAATCAGGGGTCACCTGATCAATCACGTATGACCTCGAAAACCGCCCGAAGGTTGACTGCGAACACGAAATCTCCACCCGCGATCACAAGTCTCCAAGTCGTGACAGTGGCTTTCTTTGCCGTGATCGTGGCCTACCTGGGGTCGAAATTGTTTTGGAGAGGCAATAACCTCTCGACTTTGCTAAAATAGGCTCAGAACCAACCCAAAAATTCGTGGACAAACTCCAAGAAATCTCGGTTGGAGAGGGTGAATCCGAAAATAAATTTTTCGTAGGGGCAAACCTCTCAAGTAATGAGCTTTCAGCTATCACACATCTATTGCAAAGTAATCTTGACGTCTTCGCTTGGAGTCCATATGATATGCCTGGAATAGACCCGATTGTTGCTTGCCATAGGCTGAACGTCTATCCTGATGCAAAGCCAATTGTACAACGGACAAGACGGTCCTCTATTCAGCAAACCGAAGCTGTAATTGATGAAGTGAAGAAATTACAAGAGGCTAATGCTATAAGAGAAGTGTGGTATCCAACTTGGCTAGCAAATACCGTCGTAGTTAAGAAAAAGACGGGAGATTGGAGGGTCTGCGTGGACTATACTGATCTCAATAACGCTTGTCCAAAAGATTTGTTCCCACTTCCAAAAATTGATCAACTAGTGGATGCTACAACATGCCATGAACGCATGAGCTTTCTAGATGCATATCGGGGATACAATCAAATCCCGATGCATGGGGACGATCAAGAAAAAACATCCTTTATTTCCCCATAGGGGATATTTTGCTTCAAGGTGATGCCTTTTGGATTGAAGAACGCTGGGGCCACCTAGCGATTAGTCACTAAACTATTTAGCCAAAAGATCAGCAAAACCGTTGAGGCCTACATCGACGATATGGTAGTCAAGAGTAAAATGGCTTCAACTCATCTCGAAGACTTGCAGGATGTTTTCGACATCCTAAGAGCATCCAAACTTAGGCTTAACCCCGCAGAATGTGCATTTGCGGTTGGGTCAAGCAAGTTCTTGGGGCACCTCGTTACTCGCCGATGCATTGAAGCAAGTCCAGATCAAATTCGAGCCCTTGATACCATCATAATCCCAAAAAGCATCAAAGAGGTGCAAAGGCTAACAGGAATGGCTACGGCTCTCAACCCGTTCATTAGTCGATCCTCCGATAAGTGCCAATCGTTCTTCAAAGCTTTGAAGAAGGGCCGATCCTTCGAATGGAGCCAAGAATGTGAGGAAGACTTGCAAAGATTAAAGGCTTACTTGCAATCCCCCCCAATCTTGATTGTGCCAAGTAAAGGACACACCTTCAAGCTTTATCTAGCCGTGTCTCCTCGAGCAGTTAGCGCAGTCTTAATTAAAGAAGGCGGCGGAAATCAGAGGCTTGTTTATTATACTAGCAAAACGCTACTCGATGTAGAAACAAGATATTCGCCTATGGAACAACTACTTTTGGCTTTGGTTACGGCATCTCGTAAACTCAATCATTATTTCCAAGAGCACCCGATTTAAGTCATTACAACCTATCCTATTCAAGCGCTTCTTTCTAGCTCGGATCTCGCGGGACGGGTTGCTAAATGGGTTGTGGAATTGGGGCAATATGATATTGAGTACATGCCTCGCACCGCCATTAAAGCACAAGTGCTGGCGGATTTCATAGCAGAAATTTCTCAAACGCCAGCGAAAGAAACCGCGGGCGCGTCTGCGCGACCGCTGCCGAAGGAACAGCGATCGCGGCCAATAATGCCGCGGTCACGACATGCTTTCCTGAGACGTTCGAATCTCAGTCAAGTAGAGCCGCGGTCGCAGATCCCCTTGCCATGGTTGCGGATCTTCCTCCGAGTTCAGAAAACCGCTACTAGATTCTCGAAATTGATGGTGCAAGTAATAGCCAAGGGTACAGAATTGGAATTGTGCTCTCATCACCTACTGGAGAAGCTTTAGAATTAGCCGTCCACCTCGGTTTTGATGCCACCAACAATGAAGCTGAGTATGAAGCATTAATACTCGGATTAGAAACGACAACTAGTCTTGGAGTCGCCAGACTGCTTGTCCTCTCCGACTCTCAGCTTATTGTTAACCATGTGTTGGGGCATTATGAAGCTAAGGGAGAAAAGATGATAAGATACACGGAGAAGGCAAGAGCCATGCTAAGCGAATTCGAGCATTGCGAACTTGAACAAAGATCACGCGATCAAAACAAGTCCGCTGACGCTTTAGCAACCCTGGCTGCTTGTTCAGGAGATACGCTCAAGACATCCATTCAGTTAGAAGTATCGGGATGTCCATCAATCGACGCCTCTAGTATAGCTGCAGAGATCACCTTAACAAAAGCCGTGGTTGATGATGATCTTGGTTGGCAAACGCCCTTGATTTGTTACTTGGATGAGAACATCTTGCCCTCAGATGTCGTTGAGGCAAAAAAGGTTCGCTTAAGGGCTCGTAGATTTTGGTTATCAATAGAAAAGATCTTATATCGTCGATCTTTTTCTGGGTCAAACTTGAGATGCGTACCCCCAAGCAAGGTTGAGCCTTTACTATATGAGATTCATGAGGGCATATGCGGGATGCACACCGGAGGATGCAGTTTGGCATTTTGAGCTCGTTCTCAAGGATATTGGTGGCCTTACATGCAGAGAGACGCCGAGCTATATGTAAAGAAGTGTGACAAGTGTCAAAGGTTTGCTAAAATCTCGCACATGCCAGCAGAAGACCTCCACTCTTTGACTAGTCCATGGCCTTTTGCACATTGGAGTCTTGATATCGTCGGCCCTTTTCCTAGAACGCCTGGGAACGTACGTTATCGCATTACCTCCACGGACTACTTCACTAAATGGGTAAAGACAAAACTAATAGCAAATATCCGTGATTCTGACACCCAGAAATTCGTCTGGGAACACATTGTCACGCGTTTTGGTATCCCTTTTCCTCTAATCTCTAACAATGGAACTCAATTCAATAGCGAGAAGTTCAAAGAGTATTGTAAAGGGATCGGCATCAAGAATATTTATTTCTCAATGGGCAACCCATAGGCGAATGGGCAAACAGAGGCTACAAAAAAAGTTATTGTTGAAGGGATGAAAAAATGCCTTGAGAGAGCCAAAGGAAGATGGGCTGAAGAGTTGCCATCTATCTTATGGGCTTATCGAACCACCTCGCATAAATCAACCGGGGAATCGCCTTTTGCCTTAGCTTATGGCACGGAAGTGGTAATACCGCTAGAAATCGGGTTACCAACGTTATGAACGACGTTGTTTGAGCCTGAGAAAAACCATCAAGCTCTCTCTGCCCACCTCGACTTAGCCGAGGAACGCAGAGATATTGAAGCTGTACGTCTTGCAGCTTATCAAGGGGCAGTCGCACGGGTTATCGCTCGACGTGTGAGATACCGTACTTTTCGAGTCGTGACCTAGTACTTTGATATCCGCCTTTTTAGTCGTGTTTTTAGGGTGTGTTTTTAGTGTGTTTGAGTCTTTTTCTTTAGTTTTGTGTCTTGTTTTGAGTCGTTTGTGTAGGTTTTTGTATTTCCGTAAGATATGGAGTCCACATAAGCTTTGGTGGTGTTTTTATAGGTTTTTAGAAGCTATTTGGAGCACTTTTGAGGAAAAGAGCAAAACTGAGGATAAGCACTTAAGGAAAAGCTCAAAGAATGAAGTTCATAAAGACATTTAATATCAAGTTTGAGCTTGTAAAGAGATAGAGAAATTCGTTACAAGAACATAGAAAAAAGAATCGAGTCAAACGGAGTTGTAACGAATCCGCTACGCAAGTTTTACTCAAGGCTATTCGTAGTGATGTCACAGCTCGGTACCGAGGTACACAGGTCGGTACCGAGGCACCCCGTGTCGTAGCGAAGACCGAGTCAGCGCAATTAAAAGGCTTTTATCCTATTTTCTTTTATGTTATTAGATAATTTTAAGGGATATATCTTATTAGAAGATATTATTTCCTTATAGATAGATTTAAGATAGATTAGTTTTTCTACAAATACCCTTCTCTAGCTCTTGTTTTGGGGGAACAATATATACACACAATCAATTGCCTTGGAGGGAAAGTAAGGGAAAATGAGAGAAGTTAGAGAGAGGCGTGGGGGGGGGGGGGAGAGGATAGAGAGACGAATTTGTGGAGTTACTTGGAAGACAAGTTTTGTTTGGATTCAAAGTTGTAAGCTTTCTCTTTTAATTTAATTTAGATGTTTTCAATTATTATGATTAGTAAGTAGTCTCTCCTTCTAAGGTTGGGGTTAAACCCAACGATGGTTGTGCATGCTTGTTTTTTTATCATGTCTTGATTGTTTTTATTGCATGAATCTATTTTCTTGCTCTTATTCCTTGAAACGAAAGCTGAAGGGAATTTCTCATTCATTGTTGAAGCGAAAGCGGAAACCTTGAATCAGAATAGTCAATTTAGGGTTTTGAAGTGAAAACGGATCTATCCTAGTTGAAGTAGAAGAGATTAGATAGTAAGTTTATTAATTGAACGAAAGTTAGTTGATTTACTTGCTTAGGTTGACGAAAGTTGACACCTTTATGTTATAAAAGCATGATCTTTATGTTTCATAAACGTTTGTATGCATGATTATTGTTGTGGTGATACATTTACCTTGTATTTCTTCTCTTATTTGATAAAAACCCTAGCTTTGTTGATTATTTGTGCCCCAAGCACCAAAACTTAGCACTGACTTTCTCCTCGTGGACGATTCTGACTTCGCTATACTCAGCGGGGTCTTGACTACAAACTTTATTTGTTGTTAAGTAAATCTCTATCAACAAATTGGCTCCGTTGCCGGGGAGATTTCAATAGTGTCAAGTTTTGTTCTTTGAGCGTTTTTCGGGACTCAAACGAGTCGGTAACGACCCCCCTAGGGTCGGTACCGACCCTGCTGGGCAACCCAGTTTCTGTACTTTTTTTGTTTATTTTCTAGGTCAATGTCGAGTCGTTATCGACCCTCTATAGGTCGGTACCGACCCTATTGATAGGTAGTTGCTTCTTTCTTTTTAGTTTCAGTTTTACGGGATCGCTGCAGGCTCGATACTGACCCTCTGGGCTTTGGTACCGATCCTCCTCTGAGAAGCCGTTTTGCTTTTGATTTTGTTTTTTGTTTTTGTTTTTGCGTATAGTGTATGCTAGCTGAAGGTCGTCGAGTTGTCTCTAATCCAGTAGTAGACCCTGAACCTAAGCGATCCTTCCACTGTATATTAAGAGCAAATAAAGAAATGGCTACAACTGAAGAGATGGCTCAAGAAATGGTCGTGCTACGAGCTCAGATATAGGCCGTGCAACTCGAAAAAACCACTCTACAAGAGCAACTCAACGCCTATCCAAGGAATGCCAAACAATATATGCATCCGGAACTAAGGGTGCCAGAGTCCGCAATTGTGCTTCCGGAGATAGAGAAGACTTTTGAGATTAAGTCTCAATTTATATCCTTGATCAAAAGGGCTCAGTTTGAGGGAAAACCCACTGAGTGCCCAATGGAACATATTAGAAATTTCCTTGATTTATGTGACACTATTGCTGCTAACGGTGTCTCTGTGGAATATGTTCTGTTGAAAGATTTTAATGGTCTCTTGTAGGAAAGGCCCTAAGTTGGTTAGAGAGCCTACCTACCAAGTCAATAAAGAAGTGGGAAACTCTGCATGACTTGTTCATGACAAAGTTCTTCCCTCCCGCCAAGACTACGGAGTTGAGGAAGCGCATCACCTCCTACAACCAGTTGCCTAATGAGACCTTTGTGGAGATATGAGAGAGATTCAAGGAGATGCTTAGACAGTTCCCTACCCATGGGAAACCACAATACGTGCTCTAAGAAATCTTCTTCCAAGGGATCAATGCTGAGACAAAAAACCGCATCAACCTACACACTGCTTGTGGTTTCATTGAGATGGATCCCGATGAGGCGTGGGCGTTGCTCGATAAGTTGACCAATGATGCAATGTATGGAGTACAACAAGCCCAGAAGCCCCAAAGACGGCTCTACAATCCAAACAGGGATGAGGTAGACCCCGAAGTGAAGCACCAGTTCTTGCAAGATGAGATCAACTGCTTGAAGAAGCAAGTAAGTTATCTTAAATCATCTCCATTTTGCCAAGAATGTGGGTCTCAATCCCATGCTACTTCTGCCTGCACTAACTTGCAATAGGTCCGTGTTGTTGAGGCATATGAAGAAGCTAACTATATGAGGGGTCCCTATAGGAACCAAACATATAATTTTTATGCATGGAGGAATACCAATCAGCCCACCTGGGCAACTATGGCCAAGGGAGCCAACCTCCTCAGCAAGATCAGAGGGTTCCACCTTATAGGCCCCCGAGCTATCAAGAGACGCCATCATGGGTGAATGGACTCCATGAAGTGATCAATGGAGTGAAGAATGAAATCAATGGAGTCCGAGCCGACCTAAAAGGCGTACAAGTTCAATTGGAGGAAATAGAAACATGAAGAAAGAGCGTCAACTCCCAACTTGGCAACCTAGCTGCACGGATTCCAAGACCTCAAGGGCAACTTTCGGGCCAACCCGAAGAGAACCCTAGAGGACAAATTGCAGCCATACACCTTAGAAGTAGCAAGGAGTTGCCAGATTGAGCCAAGCCTAAAGATACTGAGCATAGCAACGAATTCTCAGTTCGATACCGATCCCCCTATGGTCGGTACCAACCCCAACATGGTCAATACCGAGGCTCCCCAATTCGATACCAAGCCCTCCAAGTCAGGTAAGTCTTCTAAACCGAATTCTCAGTTCGATACCGATCCCTCTATGGTCGGTACCGACCCTCCATCTACACCGATCGACCCTCTTGTTGATTTGGTGGAGCCTCGATCCGGATCTCTTTCTATCCCGAGTCCATCAAAAACTCTTCCTTTCCCAATTATGAAGTCTAATGATGTCACGGAAGGAAAGTTTAGACGGTTTGTTAAGATTCTTCAAGGGTTAAATATTTCAATTCCTTTTACTGAAGCCCTTAATGAAATGCCTACCTACACTAAATTTTTGAAAGAGATTTTGAGTAGGAAAATATCTATCTCAGAGCTGTCAAGTGAGGTCCGATCTATAAAGCTCCATGAAAAACTTGGTGATCCAGGTAAGTTTGCAATTTCAATAGGTACTGGAACTCACCGTTTTAAAGCTTTATGTGATCTAGGTGTCAGTGCTAGTTTATTACCATTGTCTATCTGGACCAAGGCTAACATGGGACCACTGGAGCCTGTTGATATGAAGCTTTACATGGCGGACAGATCTTTTGTAAAAGCAACTAGAGTCGTTGACGATGTCCCTATCCAGGTTAGAATTTTTTTTGTACCAAACGACTTCATTGTTCTAGATATGCCCGAAGGCCCTGTGGTGCCAATCATTCTAGGAGGACCATTCTTAGCCACCACAGGAGCACGTGTAAATGTCAGGAAAGGACTTCTCACGTTTGATATAGGAGAAGAAAAGGTCGAGTTTCACTTTAATCCGGCTGTGAATGAGGTTGCTGGTTGTAGTACTGAAGAGCATACCGACCCACCATGGCTCAGTATCGACCCTTCTCTAAGTACAACAACAAGCAAATGCAACGAAAGCACACTTACCGATGAGCCTACCGACCCACCATGGGTCGGTAACGACCCATTCATAAAGGAGTACGAGGTGGGAGGTGGATCCAGGCACGACATCGAGCCACTTCCAAATCCAGCAGGCTCAGTGACGACCCCCTTTACCTCGGTAACGAGCCTTTCTCTGAGCAACCCAAGTGTGTTTTCTTGTTCTTATCTAATTAATTCTAGTCACGATCCTTTCTCCTATCCTTGTTCTATATTAGATCCTACTATTAGTATTGTGAAGGAGTCAAAACGTCCTTGGTTTTCAGATTTTACTAACCCTGTTGTAGGATTACCAAACATTCTTGTGGATGATAGAGGGTCGAATATTTTGGAGAGAAGCTTTGATGCTTTTCCATCTAAGTATGGGGTTTCTTTTGATCCAGACAAAGCTGGATGGAAGTCACCTTAGAGGCAAATAAGTTCGTCGGGTTGACGATGTTAAAAATAGAGCTTACGGGAGGCAACCCGCTTTTAAGTTTTTGTTTTAGTTTTTTTCTTTCTTAGATCTTTTTGCTAGCTTTCTTTTGACTTGTTTTTAGTTTAGATTAGTGTAGTAGGGATAGAAGTTTTTCTAAAGTGAATCAAGTATTACAAGAAGAAGAAGTGCTACACAAAGAAATCGGTGTACAACAAGTTCGATACCGACCCTCACAGGGTCGGTACCGACCTCTACAGAACCGATGAAAAATTCCTCCAGTGATCAAAGTTTTCAAGCAGCTTCAGTTTTATTTTGTGAGTTCCCTTTTCTTATCCTCTTTATTGTTTATTTTTATGTTTTAAACAGTGAGGAAACTGTTTGGTTTAAGTATGGGGTAGGGAAAAGGAAACTCAGTTTTGTTGTTTTGTTTCAGTTTGTGTCTTTTTGTTTGTGTTTTTAGGATTGATAATACTTCACTTAGATGTCCTATGATATGCTTTAACTTGCTTGATCATGTAATTCCATAGCATGTTTGGATAGCTATGCCTGAATCATGTTGAAAAATTGTTTTTATGTGGATATTTAGCATGTGATGAAATTGAGCACATATGATCTTAGGTAGAAGTGATTAAAATCCAACAAAAATTGCTACCTTGTGAGTTGTTTTTGGCCTTATAGGGACAACATAAAAAATCCCTCTTCTTTTCTTGTGTGATTTACTCTCCTTATGCATATTATCTCTTGTCATTGATATGGTTATCTATTTCTTGAGACCTATATGAGATATTAGTTCATTACATGTGAGATCATATGATGGAGAACTTATTTGTTTTAACCACTTTTTATCCTTTCTTTTTACCTACCTTATCATTATCCTCTTTTTGAAGCCAATTTGAGCCTTAAAGCCTTTTATTTTTAGCTCCACAAAATACTTCCCTGGCCGATATAAGCTTGACCCTATCCGGGGATTAGGACTTAGTATTGGTTGTGATGGTTTTGTTGAGTGAGAGATGTATTGGTTCAAGTGTGGGGTAATATGGGTTGAAAAAAAAGGTCTTGCGGTCTGTGATGTAAAAGGAGTTTGGTTCTCTGAATGTACCTACAAAATAAATGAAAGAAATAAGGAAAAAAACAGAAAAATACAACATCAATACCGATCCTAGTAGGGTTGGTACTGAGCCCCTTCAGAAGGAAAAGAATGGGAAAATTATGAGAAATCCGAAAAAAAGTTGGGTTGTGAGAGTGTGCATGAGCCAAATTTCCTTGTGTTTATGAGCAAGATTAGTTGTTAAAAAGGGGTTAAAGAGAGAATGTGCATAATGTTTGAGAGAGTTTGGTTCTTTTATGAAGTTTTGGAAATGTGTGAGTTTTTAGGAGTCTTTGAATCCCGGATATTATTAGCACCACATAACCAAAATATTTCCACGCCTTATTATTCTTTACCAAGCCCCATTACAACCTGACCGAATGGAAGTATCTATGAAGTTTTTCATTGAGCCTAAGTTCTCTTTATGATTTTTATGTGTTTTGACATCTCTGGTGGAGAGTTTGGTGATATAAGTAACAATGACTATGTTGATTTTTGTATATTGGATTGAGTTGAGAGTTGATATTATAAGCCTAAACGCATGAGAGTTGAGTGAAACACATTACCCTTGTGAGGTTGGATTCATAGTTGCTTTTGTTTGAGGTTGCTTATATTTGTGTGATGACATTAGATTCACTTGTCTATCTATTTCTACTTGTGCTTTGATGTTGCTTTTTGATAAGGGCATTGAGTTGATATATGTGTTGATGGTTTTGGTTCTTGTCTTGTTGATTGCTTGAGGACAAGCAAGTCTAACTATGGAGTATTTTGATATCCGCCTTTTTAGTCGTGTTTTTAGGGTGTGTTTTTAGTGTGTTTGAGTCTTTTTCTTTAGTTTTGTGTCTTTTTTTGAGTCTTTTGTGTAGGTTTTTGTATTTCCTTAAGATATGGAGTCTACATAAGCTTTGGTGGTGTTTTATAGGTTTTTAGAAGCTATTTGGAGCACTTTTGAGGAAAAGAGCAAACCGAGGAGAAACACTTAAGGAAAAGCTCAAGGAAAGAAGTTCATAAAGACATTGGAGATCAAGTTTGAGCTTGTAAAGAGATAGAGAAATTCGATACAAGAATATTGGAAAAAGAATCGAGTCAAACGGAGTTGTAACGAATCCGCTACGCAAGTTTTACTCAAGGCTATTCGTAGTGCTGTCACAGCTCGGTACCGAGGTACACAGGTCGGTACCGAGGCACCCCGTGTCGTAGCGAAGACCGAGTCAGTGCAATTAAAAGGCTTTTATCCTATTTTCTTTTATGTTATTAGATAGTTTTAAGGGATATATCTTATTAGAAGATATTATTTCCTTATAGATAGATTTAAGATAGATTAGTTTCTCTATAAATACCTTTCTCTAGCTCTTGTTTTGGGGGAACGATATATACACACAATCAATTGCCTTGGAGGGCAAGTAAGGGGAAAAGAGAGAAGTTAGAGAGAGGTGTGGGGGGGGGGGCGTGAGGAGAGGATAGAGAGACGAATTTGTGGAGTTACTTGTAAGATAAGTTTTGTTTGGATTCAAAGTTGTAAGCTTTCTCTTTTAATTAAATTTAGATGTTTTCAATTATTATGATTAGTAAGTAGTCTCTCCTTTTAAGGTTGGGGTTAAACCCAACAATGGTTGTGAATACTTGTTTTTTTTATCATGTCTTGATTGTTTTTATTGCATGAATACATTCTCTTGCTCTTAATCCTTGAAACGAAAGTTGAAGGGAATTTCTCATTCATTGTTGAAGCGAAAGCGGAAACCTTGAATCAGAATAGTCAATTTAGGGTTTTGAAGCGAAAGCGGATCCATCTTAGTTGAAGTAGAAGAGATTAGATAGTAAGTTTATTAATTGAACGAAAGTTAGTTGATTTACTTGCTTAGGTTGACGAAAGTTGACACCATTATGTTATAAGAGCATGATCTTTATGTTTCATAACCGTTTGTATGCATGATTTTTGTTGTGGTGATACATTTACCTTGTATTTCCTCTCTTATTTGATAAAAACCCTAGCTTTGTTGATTATTTGTGCCACAAGCACCAAAACTTAGCACTGACTTTCTTCTTGTGGACGATCCTGACTTCGCTATACTCAGCGGGGTCTTGACTACAAACTTTATTTGTTGTTAAGTAAATCTCTATCAACAAATTGGCTCCGTTGCCGGGGAGATTTCAATAGTGTCAAGTTTTGTTCTTTGAGCGTTTTTCGGGACTCAAACGAGTCGGTAACGACCCCCCTAGGGTCGGTACCGATCCTGCTGGGCAACCCAGTTTCTGTACTTTTTCTGTTTATTTTCTAGGTCAATGTCGAGTCGTTATCGACCCTATCTAGGTCGGTACCGACCCTATTGATAGGTAGTTGCTTCTTTCTTTTTAGTTTCAGTTTTACGGGATCGCTGCAGGCTCGATACTGACCCTCAGGGCTTTGGTACCGATCCTCCTCTGAGAACCCGTTTTGCTCAGCGGGATCGCTGCAGGCTCGATACTTAACACTGACTTTCTCCTTGTGGATGATCCTAAATTCGCTATACTCAGCGGGGTCTTGAATACAAATTTTATTTATTGTTAAGTAAATCCCTATCAACATACTTCGACGAGTCATATGAAGCGCACCGGACCCCGTAGAAGGCAAACTTGGCCCGAATTGGGAAGGCCCATATTGAGTGACTGTAGCGTATGGGAGGGGAGTGTATAAGTTGAAAAGTCTCGATGGAAAGGATGTACCTCGACTTGGAATGTCGCGCACCTAAAGAAATTCTTTCATTGCAAAATGAAGACTGCGACCGCGGAATTGTCGATCGCAACCGCAACACTGCTGACCGCGACTGCGGTCTTAAGAACCGCGATCGCGGAATCACCGACAATTAATTTTGTGTCGAAGGCTTTTTGCATGGATGTTAAGCTAAGGCTAGAATCACTAGAATACACATATTTTTTGTATTCTTTTGTTTTCTTATAATAAAAGGCTTGGCCAAGAACTTTTTTCAATATAAACGTTATGTTCTTCCTAGTCTGTTTTTGTTTGTTCTAATGATTCTACCTTAGTCCTTAGCAAGGGACACAACTCGAAAAGATAGCATGCACCCCATGATATTCACTCATCGATGTACGAATATACGAATGTACGAATATACGAATATACGAATATACGAATGCGTTAGGGGACCTCAAATCACTAAATCCATATAGCCACTTCGATTAGAAACCCTCTGTACCCTACGTCGTCGAATATGGTAAAACATATAAGTTGATGTAGGTGGGGCATTTGTGAGCGGGTAAAACAAACATAGTTACCATAGTTATTTTCGATATTAAAAGTTATTTCTTAAATTATTGCGCATTTATTATTATTATTTTATTATTTTCCATATTATTAAATATATGGTAGTTGTGCAACTTAATGGAAGATTCTATCCTTCAAATATGATGGAATTAAACATGGAGAAGGTGGAAATATTCCTAGCTTGGGCTCTAAGCAATCTGACTAGCCCAAGGAGATATAGAAAGTCGACCCCCTGATCTCCTTCTTCCATTATAAATACACGCCCTAGGCGTGTAGGGAGAGCCACATGTGCATATCGGCATATTTTGAAAACTTGAACAGGCTAATACTCACTTAGCTCGACTGTTCAGGAATTCGCCGTTCTCTCGTTGTACCTCGACGCTCGAAACGACAATTCTCTCTTTCGACTTAGGCATCAGAGGTAGATTAGGGGGTCCCTGCCCCCTGTGTCCATTGTTTTGCAGGTTTTAGGTCAAAAGATTGGGCGTGGAGTGGAAGAGGAAGGAGCATTCAATTAGTGCATTGAAGACGGAGTTTTTGTGCACTAACAATACCAATGAACAAATAAGAGTATATCAACGAACAAAAGGCAATATATCAATGAACAAACAATGGTATATTAATGAACAAATAAGAGTATATTAATGAACAAAAAAGGTTGACGCATTGACCGAAAACCATCCATATAATATGGTACATTGTAGATAACCACCCACAAAATGCAAAATTGCCGCAAACCACCCATATTCATCTCCGTAACAATCAACCACCCAATTTCTAAAATTCCGTTAAATCTGTATTAAATGTTATTTTTTTATTTTTTTATTCTTAAACTGATTTATTGATTTGAAAAACAAAACAAAATAAAATAAAACATACTCAATTAGAAAAAACTGTTAATTTTTTTTGCCAGTTCTCGTTCTCAAAGCCGACGTCCCCTTTCCTTCGACTTCCAATTTGTCGACTCAAACCCTTTGGTGTATCAGGTATGGAGGGCGGCAAACTGCTGCCGAGTGCTGCCAAAGATCTCTGAATCTATGGAGGATCGGGTATCGATGATCTCTAGATATGGAATCTCACATCTCTAGTCCCCACCCTCCCTCCTCTCTTGGCTCTTTCTCCCCCACCGAAGACACTAGATATATACTCTCTCTGTTGCGGCAACCCTGCCCACACCCATTGAAAACGAATCTGAAATTAGGCTCTTGACTCTTGAGCAGCCACTGTCAATCAGATTTGAAAACCCTAATTTAAAAAAATCCAAACAATTGTGAAAATATGAGCATGGATGAATGAACAAGATGACTCTTTTCCCTTTTTTTTATCTTTGTCATTAGTTAATCAATTGTAGCCTTCAATTTACAGTGGATGTATATGGGAGAATGAACAAGATGAGCGTATGGCTGAATGAACAAGATGAGCTCATAGAAATTAGGCTCTTCTATTTTTTTATCATAGCTTTTAATTTATTATATTATATTGTAAAATTATGAGGGTAAATCTGTAGATTTGGATTTTTAACAGAGATTTAACGGAATTTTGGTATTGGGTGGTTGATTGGTAACAAAGATGGATATATGGGTGGTTTGCGGTAATTTCACATTATGCGGGTGGTTTTCTATAGTGTACCATATTATATGGGTGGTTTTCAGTCAATTGGCCAAAAAGGTTATATCAATGAACAAATAGGGTATATCGAAACTAATTATATGTGTATTAAAAACTATATAATATTGTATTCATATACATAAATAAGGTTAAAAAATAAAATTAAAAAAGTTCGAAATCGATGAACAATGTGCATCAAAAACTCGATGCACAATTGATCAGTATTGATGAACAATAGGTCAGTATTGATGCACAATTGGCCAGTTTCGATGCATAAATGCACACGTCTCTCAAAAACTTATTTTTCGAAAATTACGTGAATAATTTGCCTGTGGCGTTTTTTTATCGAAAAATACGGGAAACATTTGCTCGTTGATAGATTGCATATAGGTAGTATTTAGGATGCGTATTTATGTTTATATTGCATGATTTTTATCTTAGTTTAGTTCTTAGGTTTTCTAGGAAATTCGGGTTTTGCGCTTGTTTTGTTCGGTTTTGCAGATCTTTAGGTAAACAAGCGTGGAAGGGACAAAGTTTAGTGGACTATGGTGGAGTGTGATGAATCTTAGAGTGATACAAGTGATGTTTGGAAGAGATAAGGCCCAAGATCTTGAGGGATAAAAACGCTTAAACCCAGGCTATGCATTGGAGTTCTTGTTTTGACACTTGTATCTTTCAATGCTTGGTTTGAGAGATATAGTGGTCGGATTAAGCTAAATTTGGTATCACTGGAAAGCTAATTCAAAGAGATACAATTCATGTTTTTAATCCGAGTCAAAATTCCAACTCTAAGTAGGTCAAAACTACCTATGAAGTGTCACTTGAATGCTGAACCGAGGGTAAAAGCGCGGGTTGCATGCTAAATGCGCGACCACGCAAATTTGGACCTAACCCGAGCAATTTTGACTGAGAACAATTGCGCAACTTGCCCATTTCACGACCGCGCATTTCGAGGTTTAAACCGCGCAATTTGGAATTTCACGCGGACGTCTTGGGCTGAAGAATTGGGCCGACTTTTGGGCTTGGTTATATCTTATCCGAGTATATGCTTAATGACAGGTTTTTTTGAGGATTATTTTAGGAGACATATTTAAGTTTTTGTTAGTTTATCTTTCTCATAACATTGATCATAAATTTTGGAGGCTAGGGTTTTCTCTCAAGAGAGCAACTTTGAAACTCTTGTAAGTTTGTTTTCAATTTAATTATGCATTGCTAAATCTTTTGTGTTTGACTAGTTATTGAAATCATAGATTGCATAATATTGTGAGGTTTGATTGATTCTCAGTAATTTGAATAGGTTTTGTTGCCTGTGCTTAATTGAATCGGAATTATTCTAGGATTTTGTTAGATTGATCACCTAATAGAATTTCTAGGTTAATTTACAACTAATCTGATCAAGTCCCGTTCAGGATTGATTAGATAAAGTAGCAACTATAATTGTTTAGACTTGTTCGGGCTATTCAATTGTAGAAGGGAATAAACCACAGATAACTTGATTAGCTGTTTGCGTTGAGTATTTGTTTCTATCGATACTTTGAACTTAAAGTTGTCGTTTAATTGAATCTAGACGTTGTTCTAGGTTTTTAGATGATTAGGGTTGTTCAAACTGTTATCTCTTTCAACTAATTATAAAGTCTTGGATAATAATCCCCGATAGATTATTCAAGTGAATTGAGAATCAATGATCAATAAGCATACCTATGATGGATTTAACTAGTTGAACACGCGTTTCTCATACTTGTTTCTTACAATCATATTTGCATTCATAGTTAGTTTTTAGTTTGCATATTATAGTAGATAAATCAATCAAAAAAACCCTCCTTTAGTTCTATTACTAGGCACACATATAACTCACAAATACACGAGTCTTTGTCGGATCGACCCTTGCTTACCACTCTACTAAGTTTGGTTAAGTTAGGATTCTTTGATAGGTATAACGACCACCGAAAATACCTCATCAAATTTGGCGTCGTTGTCGGGGACTCGTCGCTATTTGTGTTTTTACTTTTGTGCTATTTTTGGTGTTGTGAACCTATCTTACGGTTCATAACTCATGTGCTACTAATCTATGGCTTTGTTAGATTGTAGCCATTTGTAGGATGAACACTTCCATCACTATTTTTCAAGATTTCAAGAACATGTGTTCGAACTTGGTGCTTGGGGATTACAGTACAGTGATAGAGAGGTAAACATGGGAGTTATCCATGGTATGAATCTTGAGACAAGAGGATTGGCTGACTACATGAGCAAGGAGAGGCTTTTATTTATGGGACCTGAGGAATGTTGGGATTTCTTCTGTTTCATGAGCCATCAAAGCTTTCTGGTTGAGTCATCTTCCCAACCACCCCAGACAGTTGATACGTCTCTTGAGGATATAATCAAGGATCTCTCCATACGAGCGGATACTAGAATCAAGGAGCATTGTGAGTCTTGTTCTTCAAGTTTACATTCCACAATATCATGTCCTTTTGAGTTGTGTGAAAAGAGTGGTGGAATCACATTGGAGTCAAACAATCACGAGTCAGACACTCAGATTCAAGTTGAGGAGTAATCTACTACACTTGATGTGAGTTATGAAGATGAATTTGACGCCCAACATGAATTCACACGTATAAGGCAAGATGAGTAGATAATCACAGAGCCAGGGGAAGTCTATACAGGCATAGAGATTCTTACAAAGCCTAGGGAGCCTGAGTCATCTTCACTCATGTGGAGTAAATTGTTACATGGTTTTGTGGTTTTGGAAGAAGACTCTTTTATCGACCATGATGACTTCTTTGCTGATGAAGTACACATCCATGAGGGAGAAAAACAACATGATATGTCTATTAAGTCTCCCGCTATCATGGTGTGCCCTATGTTAGGCCTTGAAATACCATGCTTCAGTTTCCCCACCTTCTCACATCCAGAGCTTATGGAGTTCCAAGAAGAGGTTTTTTATGGGAGCTTATGGAGATAAGGCCCAAGATCTTGAGGGATAAAAACGCTTAAACCCAGGCTATGCATTGGAGTTCTTGTTTTGACACTTCTATCTTGCAATTCTTGGTTTGGGAGATATATTGGTCGGATGAAGCTAAATTTGGTATCACTGGAAAATTAATTCAAAGAGCTACAATTCATGTCCGAGTCCAAATTCTATCTCTAAGTAGGTCAAAACAGCCTATGAAGTGTCACCTGAATGCTGAACCGAGGGTAGAAGCGCGGGTTGCATGCTAAATGCGCGAACGCGCAAATTTGGACCTAACCCGAGCAATTTTGACTGAGAGCAATTGCGCGACTTGCCAATTGCACGGCCGCGCATTTCGAGGTGTAAACCGCGCAATCTGGAATTTGACGCGGACGTCTTGGGCTGAAGAGTTAGGCCGACTTTTGGGCTTGGTTATATCTTATCCGAGTATATGCTTAATGATAGGTTTTTTTGAGGATTATTTTGGGAGACATATTTAAGTTTTTGTTAGTTTATCTTTCTCATAACATTGATCATAACTTTTGGAGGCTAGGGTTTTTCTCTCAAGAGAGCAACTTTGAAACTCTTGTAAGTTTGTTTTCAATTTAATTATGCATTGCTAAATCTTTTGTGTTTGACTAGTTATTGAAATCATAGATTGCATAATATTGTGAGGTTTGATTGATTCTCATTAATTTGAATAGGTTTTGTTCCCTATGCTTAATTGAATCGGAATTATTCTAGGGTTTTGTTAGATTGATCACCTAATAGAATTTCTAGGTTAATTTACAACTAATCTGATCAAGTCCCATTCGGGATTGATTAGATAAACCCTCCTTTAGTTCTATTACTTGGCACACAAATAACTCACAAATACACGAGTCACTTGTTGGTGATTTTAGTGTCATCAAGTGATTGTTCCCTATATGGGAACAATATCTTTTAGTGTGATTGGGGTTCATACGACCCTATGAGATCTTACTTTGCTATGTCACGGGTTTGGGTGTGCGGAGTGCACACTCGTGTAAGCATAGTTGAGGTCTAGAGGGAAATATTAAGGAGAAGTTGCATTACCTGAAAAGGAACAATGTTTGTTCCTGTTGGAGGAAACAATGTCTGTTCCTTTGGAGGGAACAGTAGTGGGAACAATAGTTCTCTGACGCATGCCTAAAACTTCGGCACGTTGTTAATTGTTGATAACGGTCATGTAATCGTTGTATAACTGCATTGAAACTTCCTTAATGGGTTAATAACTGATGGATGACGTGGGTTATTGGTGATAACCTTTCGTGGCACTTGGTAACCGCCGTTAGCTTCTAGTAACCGCTAGTAACTGCTGGTAATCGTTCCCTGATACAGTTTTCCTTTGCCTATATATATGGCTATTGGGAGTTTGGTGTCGGGTTGGTTTTTCGTGAGTTCACATAATCAGAGGAGAGCGTCTCTCTCCATGATTGAACTTCAAATAGAGTCTAATATCCATTTTACATGAACTCTAAGGTTCGATCTCTTTCAGGAGCCTTGTTAGAGATCGATTGGTTTGTCTTATTTCACTTCAAATTTCAGGAGCCTTGCTTACCACTCTACTAAATTTGGTTAAGTTAGGATTCTTTGATAGGTATAACGAAAATAGGTGTTTGTGGTTAGATAAAAATAAAATAAAATATTAAAAATAATATTTTAAAAAGATAATACCATTTTATTGT
Organism: Fallopia convolvulus; assembly: GCA_964016875.1. NCBI lineage: Eukaryota > Viridiplantae > Streptophyta > Magnoliopsida > Caryophyllales > Polygonaceae > Fallopia > Fallopia convolvulus. The sequence goes on from OZ024724.1 coordinate 16,708,779, forward strand.
CAAAATAAGTCTCAAAATATATATCGAAAATGAAAAAATAATGATAGTTGTATTAAGGGGTTTTCCTTTTGGTACCCAGGAAAAAAGTCATTCCTTTTGATACCCATGTACTTTTAAAAATGGTCTAATCGTAAGCTTAATTACACTAAAGTCAAATTTCATCCACTTTTTAATTTTTTCCATTAACAAATTAAAATAAAAAATAAAAACGTAATTATATATCCCACTGGTGCTTCACCATGTCGGCACATTGATCTCTCTTTAGTCGATCGAAACTCCAATTTCAACAAGGTTAGCAAAATTCTCAACATTTAGTGATTGATTTTACAAGAAAATGTTTAGGATTTGGCCTTGAATATTCTCACAGATTTTAATTAGATTAATATGAGTGTCTTCATTATTCTCATCAAAATTGTTTGTGCACTCCTTAGTCTGACTTGTTGTATGAGATTTACTTGCTCCACAATTTCAGACCCAAATTTTCATAACGATGGCGGTTGATGTTGTTGGTGGTGAGGACGACGCCAGTTATAAGGGCTTGGTTGAGGTTGATGTTAGAGATTTACAATTTCAGATCCAATTTTCCGTGGCGATGGCGATAGTTTAATTGAGGGTGACAATGGCGAGGACGAGAGAATGAAGAAGAACAAGAGGGTTTGATTTCGTTAATGGTGAAGTGGGTGGATTTGATAATTTAAAGGGGGTTTTTGAGATAATTTAAGGACAATGAGAGGTGGTCGACGGGGACAGGAATTGGGATCGGACAGTGAGAGGTGGTCGAAGTCGGGCGGCCCAAGAGAGAGTGAAGGAGAAAGGTGAGATATACAACTAGGGTGGGCCATGTTTTTATATGGTGGCAAAAGGTGATTGGTTATTTAGGGTAACACATAGATTAAGTTTATAGAAATCCAGATATAATAACATAGATTTTTTTTATTTTTTTGATTGTTAACGAAAAACTTAAAAATGGATGAAATTTGATTTTAGTGTAATCTATATATATAATTAAAACCCCTAAGGATTCGAGCCTCCACGTTGCGCCACGTCGGATTTCGCCACTTGGCGATCCCACGTTATGCCACATCAGATTTTAACACGTGTCGACATTTCCTTGCCCCTTCTATTTTCCATGTCATATATTTTTTTTACATTAAATAACACATCATATGATACTTCTTACATGTCAAACACCACATCTTATTTGGCATGGCAACTTCTAAAACATAATTTGTATTTTTTTAATAAAATATTCAAAATTAGAAGATCACAAAGATATTATTGTTACCCTAACAATATTATCATATCTTTTTTGTTTGGAAAACGAACTAACAAATAAGATTCTTTATCTTTATTAGATAAACTTCTACATATATTATCCATAATAAAGTAACTAATTAGATTTTTTAGATCACACCATATATCGTTAGCTAATGTCGTTAGGGTAAAATAATGAATCCGATTTTTATTTCTATAATAAAATAAAAATGAATCCGATATTTTAGATCACACCATATCTTTATTGTTTACAAAAATTAACTAAAAAATCATATTTTTAAGATTACATAATATTTTTTGGAAAAATTCTATAAAAATGAGATTACATCCAAAGTTAACTCTTAAATATATATAGGCCACAATACACGTAAAAAATACTCCATATTTATTTCATCAGGTTTGCTTTAAAATCATTTAATTCGCAATTATATATATATATATCATGATTACATCACATTTACCTAAAGTCTGTTTAATTTTATACATGTAAATATATTCCACAATATGAATTTTATAAAGGATATTGTCTCGAGTCGAAATAGGTACAAGTTACAATGTCGTGTAATTCGTATATGGAGGCTTACAAAAAAAGATGATCCAACCAGTTATGTTACTACCGAAATTATCTTAATGGATGAAAAGGTATATACTGAATCTAAATTATGAATACATTAATTATAATATTTTTTAATTTTGACTATTAATACTTAATCCAAATTATGAATACATTAATTATACAGTAGTATTTTTTTAATTTTGACTATTAATTTTTTTTGTTTCAGGTGATAAATTCATGGAGTCATTAAGGAAGCTTTTATGGAGAACTTCTCTTTCATTAAGGAAGGAGATGCTTACTTAATTTCAAATTTTGTTTTGCCATGACTATCAACAAGAGTCAAGGTCAATCTATTGCAACTGTGGGGTTGTATCTCCCAAGACATGTGGTCAACTTTATGTTGCAACATCAAGAGTGATTAGAAAAAAGGATTAAAGATCTTAATATGTGACAAGGAAAAAAAAGATCTAATACTACAACTAATGTGGTATATAAAGAAGTTTTTCATAATTTATAATCTTCTCAAGGTATGTATTTTTATTCTTCCTTTTTTTTCCTTGCACTTGGGTTTTTCATTTCTAGATATGCACTTGTATTTTTTTCTGTACATTTGTGTTTTACTGGATTTTCATAATCTACGTTGATGTTGTTCACTAATGTTGCTCTTTCTTGCAGATAAGAGTCCAACTTTACAAAGGACCAAATAACAGATTTAACAAACAATTGTGTAAGCTATTGTCATCTTTGTTTCTTAGTTGTTAAGATATAAAAATTATTAAATCATCATTACACCTTTTTGTATACATTGTGAGAAGTATTAAATACAAATTCCAGTACATTTCTTAATCACTTAACTAATAAATAAAACGTTTCCAACAACATAATTTATGTTAACATACTACCTTTTCCCTAGATATAAAAGATTAATAATACTGTTTTGAATTTTGTGCATTGATTGATGCTAGGAATTGCAAGAGAAATTGCTTAAAGAATTGCAAGAGAAGATAAAGTTGGTTCATATTAATGTCCAAAATTGAGCCACTTTGAATAATGGGAAGATTAACACTCCAAACAAGGTATCCTTTCTTGCTGTTATTGTTTTTATTTTTTATCTCATAATATATTTAAAGGTAAAGAATATTTTTTTTAAGTAATATGAATTCTTTTTTATTGATTTTGAGTGATTTGTGAATATCTTACAAGTTCCAATACTCGAGCACAACGTTGGAATTACAACAAACAATCTTTATTTATTAAACCATATTGATTTACTAACTCCGCCCCCTTTTGTTTGTACTAAAGGACGGTTTTTGCGCTTATTAAGGAGGATGTAAAGTAGTATTGGTAATTGGGAAAGTGGGTAAAAGCTAAAATTGATTGGGGATATATTTGTAATTTTATAGGGATAAAAAGTGTAAAATAGAATTGGTAATTGGGAAAATTGATAAAATATGATATTAGGTAGGAGAAGATGAATAGTTGATGAGATGTAAAGTTAAAAAGCAGGCAAAAAGTGATATTAGTTGAAGGTATTTTTGTAAGAAATGTATAGATAAAAAAGGAAAGGAGGGAAAGTACGACAAACATTTCGAGACACCCAAAATAGAATATTGGACAAACAAAAGGGGACGGAGAGAGTATATTTTTAAGCATATCAACTTGAGGATTATATATGAGAATTATTTGTTCTTTTGAACATTAAATGTTACTTCTCTTTTACTTTTTATTATTTTCTTAACAATTCATCATTTTTAAGAAAGTCAAATAATATATATGATAATTCCGTGCAGGGCACATGTATTACACTAGTTAAGGTTATTGTTAGAACTTTTTTAAAAGTATATGGTACTAAAAGAAATAATTTTTTTTTCCTGGGTACCAAAAGTAAATGCCACGCGAACTGCTACTTTCTTTGGACAGTTGAAGTCTTTTTTTTCCATCTCTTATATGCAATCCAAATACTGGATTTTTTTGTGTGTGTGAAGGGCACTCTATAAAAGTCAAATCCAAGACATTTGATATAAGTATATTTTATTCTCAATTTAATGCCTATCTCAATTAATCCCCAAACAGGAGTAATATATATTCCCTCCGTTCTATTCTACTTGTCACTTTAGCCTTAATTCTATGTTATATAAAACTTGTCATTTTTGATATTTTATCCATTACTTTCCAAATATACCCTCCTCTATCACTTAAATCTCCTCTAAATTAATTATATTTTATTTTCATATGAACATATTTTTTCACAGCTTTCATTACTTCTCATCCTTTCCCTATGTCATTTACTAAATACAACAAGACATAGCTTTATTTTTTTATCGCTCTGATCACAACTATTTTGTGCAGCTTCACAAAATTGTTGAATCTGTCCACCATTAACTAAAAACGCACCAAAACAGAACTTATTTTTTTAATTTGGGGTATGTTAATGACTTTGATTGATTAATTAGTCATTTGTGTTTGTACCCAAGACAAGAACACTTTCAGTCATTTGAAGTTTAACATCTTTGGTCATAGCTGACTAGTATTTTTTTTTATTTCATCCGTCCTAACACCAGTAACATTTTCGATCATCTTGTTAACCCAATGCAAGTAACCAGTAAATCTTTTAAATACAGTAACTAGCAAATGAACAAACTCCAGTAAATTCAGTACACCAAATGTTCAGTAAATTCAGTACATGATTTAAATTAGTGTAAATTTAAAATTTGGCTCCCGGGATGTAAGAATATCATAATTTTAATTAGATTTGTATTTTGTCTTTTTTCCTTCAAATTCATTCGTTAAAGGTGGGAATGTGTTTGGATTTTTTAATTTACCTCAAAAATAGTGGGTACGTGAGAAATAGAATGAGGTAGTAAATGGATTAGTTGGTAATTGGAACATGGATCAATTAAGGTGGTTTAGATCAATTTTAGAGGTTAAAATTAAATAGGGGTATTTTAGTAAGATATTTTAATTTCTTAATTTGTGTGCATTTGGATAAAGCGACAAGTAGAATAGAACGGAGGGAGTATTCAAAGTGAGGTAGACAACGTTGAAGGTAGGCCACCTTCCAAATTAGCCATGGATCTCCTTGATTCACTCCCATGGAGCTTCCCTCTCTCCATCTTCCTCATCTTCCTAGCCACAAAAACACTCCTCCGCCTCTCCAACAATAACAAACCCGGCCGTCTGCCACCGGGCCCGCCTTCTCTCCCACTCGTGGGCAACCTCTTCCAACTCAGCGCCGCCCAACCCCACAGAGCCATAACCCGTCTGGCGGCCACCTACGGCCCGATCATGACCCTAAACCTGGGCTCAATCCCGACCATCGTGATCTCCTCCTCGTCCCTTGCCAAACAAGCCCTAATCGTCGACGGCGACCGCTTCTCCACCCCGTACAAGATGGACGCCGTCTACGCCCACGAGCACGACCGCCGGTCCATCGGCTGGGTGGCGGCCTCATCCCCTCTCTGGCGCTCCCTCCGCCGCATCTGGGCGGGCCACCTCATCGGCGGTCGGAGGCTGGAGTCTCTCGCCCCGCACCGCCGCCTCAGGGTGTCGGAGCTCCTGGAGGTGATACGCGCCAGCGCCGAGGCGGGTGCGGCGGTTGATGTTGGGCGCGTGGCACACCACGCGTTCGCCAGGGTTATGCTGGCCACTAACTTCTCCGAGGACTTGGAGTCTAGGGGCGGCGGATTCGAGGAGTGGGAGCAAATCGAGGAGCTGATCACGGAGATGATTGGGCTGACGGGGAAGCCCAACATTGTGGATTGTTTTCCGGCGCTGCACAAGCTCGACCCGCAGCGGATAAGGCGGCGCTTGACAGACAAGTGTCGGCAGTTGTTTAAGATTTTCGATGGGATTATCGATGCCAGGATGGAGAAGAGGAAGATGACGACCACCACGGACGATGCCCTGGAAGCTCTGCTGGATATGATGGAAGAGCAAAGGGACGATCTAGAGATTGATCGTTCTACTCTGCTCCATTTGTTGATGGTTAGTTGCCGGCCATTCTACTCAGCCTTTTCTTTTTGGGAGAATCTGGTCAACATATTTTTTAAGCACTAAAAAATTTCCATCAAGTAAACCTTAATAAAAACGGCACTAGGCATTTTTATAAAAATGTGACATGTGACAAAAATCTTTATCCACGTAACAATAGTTCAACGGGGATCACAAGATACCTTTAGAAAAATAAAAACATGTAAAAATGTGACAAAAATCTTTATCCACGTATACTAATATTATTTATAATAGGGTTTTGCTATTTGTCGCCCCGACACAACAAATAAGGTTCTTAAAATGAAAACTTATTTCTAACTTAAAATCTTTACAAATAAAATTGTTAAATATAGATTCACCAAATATCGGTTGTATCTCTAAATTACAAATTAAGAATTAAAAAGTATTTTAAGTAATCTTTACAATATGTTAAAATAAATTATTCACAAAAGGTACAATAAACTATCTAATAAATTAATATTAATAACCACTAGTCTACTACTAATAAAACACTGTGTCAACGTAACTTTTTTTTCCCTGTTTCTAAGCAAAGCAAAAAGAAATGTAAGCTAGTTTTTGTTTTATTTATTTAACAATATTACTCTTAAGTCTTAACTCTAAATATATTTTACCTAATAAAAAATCTACTACTGAAATGCTCCAAAAATCACATTTTTTCCTTTAATGAAATAAATGGTTGATTTACTTTAACTCTCTCAATTATTTTCAATTTTATCTATCCATTCATTAATATTTACAATTCTCTTTTAAAAAGATTAAATAAAATCATAAGCTTACTTTAAAAAACAAATTCATTGAAGCCTTGTTATTTTTTTTATCTTTTGATGAAAGAAAATTACAGTGAACAGAGAACGCTAATTAACAAATACAGTAGTTGTTGTGGGTGGTTAATTAATTAATTTTTAATTTTTCAATATGTGAAGATATGGTAAAGATTTGGTGAATTTGATTTGTAAAGATTTTAAGTTAGGGATAAGTTTCTATTTTAAGAACCTTATTTGTCGCCCCCGGGTAAGAAAATGCAATTTCTGCATCTCGCAACCTAACCTTCAAGGCGCACAACCCCGCTTCGAGTGCAGAGGTATGCCCTCTCACCCTACTTCACAATCTACCTTCTAACCCCGGATAAGCCTCCACTGGAGCACTTGCTAAAACACATAGATAGTATTTTTCATTCTGAAGGGACACGATTTCCCTGTCACACGGGCCATACATAAAACAACTCTTCCTCAACGCCAGCTACGATGGCCGCGCCGGAAACGGTACCCACAGAGAAAACGTTTCAAAAACTGATTTCCGATAAAAATTCATTTAACAATCAATTTGCACAAAACAACACAAACAATTCCAAAACACTTCGAAAAGATATTCGGGACTAGTTTCCAAAACCCGTCCTACAATAACGACATAGAATCTAACAGGATAGAGAAGAACCGAGCAAGTCGAAAACGACTTACCTCTAAATGAAGGAACGAAGGATCCTTTGATGAAGACATAAATTAAGAGCGTGAGCAAAGCAATTCCCTAGAAGAGAGATTATTGTGACAAACTGAATTAGGTTCAACCTACACTTCCTCTAACAATACTTTTAACGAATAATACTCGTTTTGCAAACCCCAATTAATATTCGACCCAAGAGAGTAAAGCTATACAAGTTTACCATGCAATTCATTTTAAATTTAACTATCTTAACAACCAGGCTTTGAACCGAATATATATAACTTAACCTGTATATAGATACATAAACTAGTCTTAGTTCCCGTGCCCTGCACATGATTTTATAAAATTATTTTATTATTTATTTGTATTTGTTAAGTTTTGGTTAAATTGATATTGGCAAGGATATTTGAATAAAATTATACGTGTCTTATCTATAAAAAAAACTATCATTACTAAAAATATTTATTAAAAATTGATATAGGCAATGACATTTTTATGAAACTTGTAAAATTATTGTATTATTTAATTATATTGTTATTTTTTTTAAACTTATATTGACAATGATATTTCAAAAAAAGCTATACGTATCTTATCTACGAAAACACTATCATTTCCAAAAATAATTATTTAAAAATTGATATATGCAAAAGTATTTTTTCTAGAATTTGTGTGATATTATAAACAAATATCCTAATGATCTTCCTATCTATTACATCCAAAAATAAAAGATTGTATAATGATGAGATTTTCTATTATATATTCTAAAAATATGGATAAGAATTTATAATATCCAAAAATAAAATATTATTTTTAAGAAAAAGGGTAGTATGGTTCAATCTAAATATGATGTGTCGTTTAATAATTTTTTTACAATCTGCTTTAGGTTATAGTTATGATTTTATTAACCCGAAAGGATAAAAAATGCGGTGAATCTAATATAAAAAGGGGCGTGGGATACGGATGAAGTCCAACTGAAAAAATGAAAATCACATGAAATCAACTGTATCAAGTAACTATAGTGGGAACCGCATTGAGCTTACTAAAAACGTTAGTTGCCTTGTAAACGATATATAGTACAGTAGTTGCTTAAAGTACTAAAGATAAGGCATAACGTTGGCACTAGCTGGCGTGAGTTATTATTTATCTAACAAGTTGCCAAGTCCCATAATTTAAAATGTTATAACATGATGCACTAATCGTGGAGGTCAGATCGGAATGAGAGAAGAAACTACTTAACAAATGCATCATTTCTTGGTCCTATCAAATGAATCATTTTTCAAACTTTTTTTATCTTATACTGTAGTAGATATTAATTAGTCTGAAACTTTTAATTCAATTGCATGATACTCCAATATTTAAAGGCAATCTTAATATAACATAGATAAATGAAAGAACAAGAATCAAATTATTGAAGATTGAAAGAGGGACACAGGACACTTGGTCACATGTTTAATTTTCTCCAACTATTGAATATGGTTTAATAAACTAGTGAGTACTGAGTACTGACCAAGATAATATAAAGTTAACATATAAATCATTAGATTAAGTTAATTATATATATAAACAAATTATTGTTATATGATCACCAACCAGGACGTAATAGGCTTGGGAATGGACACAACAATGAGATCAGTAGAATGGTCGATGACAGAACTCCTCCGCAACCCACAAATCCTCGACAAATGCCACCAAGAGCTCAAAAGCGTCGTCGGAAAGTCAAAACCAGTCGAAGAATCCGATGTACCAAAACTCCCTTACTTGCAAGCCATCATCCGAGAAACCCTAAGAGTCCATCCTCCGTCGCCCTTCCTACTACCTCGCAAGATGGAAGAAGACGTCGACATCGGCGGGTTCGTGGTCCCCAAAGGTGCACGAGTGATCTTCAATGTGTGGGCCATAGGAAGAGACCCGGATAGGTGGCCCCACCCGGAAGCATTCTTGCCCGAGAGGTTCCTGGATTTAGATCATGACTTTAAAGGGCAAAGTTGCGACATGATCCCGTTTGGCGCGGGACGGAGGATGTGCCCCGGGGTTTCGATGGCCTTCCGGATGGTTCCGACCGTGTTGGGCTCCATGATAAACTGTTTTGATTGGAAGCTCGAAGGCGGGATCAATCCCGAGGATTTGGATATGGAGGATGTTGTTATGGTCACGTTGGGCAGGGCTAAACCATTGCGTGCTATACCCATTATTCGAGTTTAGGGATGTTTTTTAGTTACATTTGATCATGAATACCAGTTTACTAGCTTAATTGTCAAATGTTAATACATCATTTGTACGCGTCTTTCTTTTACTTCTAGATTATTGGGATCTACGTACCATGAAAGATTGAGAGAAGAATTCTAAACACCGTTAATTTATGACATGAAACTTTGAAAGATAGAATATATTTCATATACAAAAATAGTATACACAAGATTCCCCCACATGCTTACTTATAGCGGATTCATGACATGAAGCTTTGAACATATACAGAGCCTGAAAAGAAACAGTGCTATATATATATATATATATATATATATATATATATATATATATATAGGGGAGGGTTCAAGAGAAACGGCAATTGTAGAGAAACGGGGGAATGAATATGAGGCGTTGGATGAGGTTAATTTAAGGGTGAGATTTGCGGATCCATTGTATTTAAAATAGAGAGAGATTTACTAGATTGAAATAAAAAAGGCAGGTGCGAAAATAAAGGGGATGATTTATAAAAAAAAAAAATCTGGAAAAATTAAACGTGATTTGCAAATTTGTAGTTGGCGAGATTTTCAAATTCAAACCCAATTTCCAAAATTAAATATGCTTATTTATTCCTAAAATTTAGGAAATAGTTGCCATAATTTTAAAAACTAAAAAGGCATATGTTTAAACGAATTTTAAGATTACATTCTCGAATTGTAGCTTCTGTACTCGAATATGCTTAAGACGTTATGGAATATGTCATTGTATTACTAATATGATAATTTGACTGAATATGTGATCTTACATATTTAACATACTATGATTTGTGCTCGAATATGCATATCGCATTCTCAAATATGCCGTTATAGTACTAATGTAATAATTTGACTGAATATATGATTTTATATATTAAACATACTAGGTTATGTACTCGAATATGCATAGCACATTCTTGAATATGTTGTTATATTAATATGTTTAATTGAATTATTATGTATATTCAGGTTGTTATTATGTATATTCTAGTTTATTGTGATGTGTTCAAGTTAGTTGTATTAGTAACGTGATTACATATTGAATATACTATTATGTTTAAATGAATATGCATACCATATTCTCGAATATGCATTTGAAGTGATAATATGATTATATCTGAATATATTCTATTAAATATTGAATTAACCAATATGTTTCAACGAATATTAAGTACAAAATCTCGAACATATATATAATATATTTGAATATTAACTTCACAATTTTGAACATGTATATAAAAGAAATTCGATTTGTATACAATATACGAAATCTCGAACATGTACACAATATATATTATATTAATTTCACAATTTTGAATATGTGTACAAAAAAACTCGAACATGTGTACACAATAACCATGTAAATCAAAACAACCCGTCAAACAAGTGCTTAAACCGATTGGAACCATAAATCCACTCTGCCAAACAACCAATCCTAATAAAGATTAAACTACAAAACTTACAAAACCTCATTAATTTTTTTTAATCGAAAGGTTTCTCATTAACTTATAAGCCTTCGTTGAAGCGCACGATTGGCCGAAGATGATGGCGGTATCAACCTCGATCGGCGTTAAGAGCACAATGTCTGCAAATTTCAAAAACAAGGGCCGACGATTAGAGGAGGAAATCTTATGGCTGAAGCCATGAACCAGAAAAAAAAAGCGAGGAAGAAATAGGGGACGGTTTATAGATTACCGAAACTTACCGATTTATGTACACCAATGGGGCAAACAATCGACATCGACTTGAAATTGGGAAGACGATTCAAAGAGTTTGCTATCGTCTCCAATGGCACGATTCCAGATCTGGTGAGAGCTCCAAATTTCTCTCCTATGGACTTTTTTTTATATAATGAGAGAGAGAGAGAGTCAAAATGGATAGAGAATCACAATATGGCAATATTAGGAGAGAGGAATTTAGATTTGACAATATTAATTCCGAAAATATCTCGTATGAAAAATAATAGTGTGTATTAAGTTCTAGTAGATATTAATTCCGAAAATTTCTCTTCTATTTTGCACCTTTTTTTATTTAATCCCAACCATTAATTTAATTTGATCCAACGCTCCTGATTTGTTCCTCGGTTTCTCTCTAATAAGGGGTTTCTCTAGAGCCTTATTATATATATATATAGTATTAAGTTCTAGTAGAAAGGGTTTTAAGGTAGAAAGTGAGGGTGAATATGCACCTTTAGATTAGAATTTTTAAATGGTTGAGATTTTGTTTAAAAGGGGTGTAAGATATGATATGGGCTACACAACACAATATTAATTCTATTAGAGATAATTTTGGATAGAATATATTTTCTCTTTCCAATTTATTATCTACTCTCCCCAATTTACGTAAAAATTAATCTTCTCTTCTTCTCTCCATTCTCGCATCATTCTTCATCGTTTCAGATCTGTTTTTAGTTTCAAGGTATTCTCTAATCCAACTCTAGATCTATGCTTAAAATCTGTTATTCTTCGTGTGATACTCGTTCTTTGTTTAGATCTTCATATTCCAATTTATTCAATTGCCGAATTTTGGGTTTTATGGGATTTTTTAGGGTTTGATTTGGGTTTATGCCGATCTCAACAAGCCTCCATCGTCATCCCGATTGCTTCTATAACCGTCATCGTTGTGGTGTGGTGTGGTGTTTAACGATCCGGTCTTCTTCTCGTTCAGTTCGTAATTCCGGTGAGTACTCCCCTTTGCTCTCCTTGTTTTCAATTGGATGGGACTATGGGAGTAGTTCTCGAGTGAACACGTTACGATCGAAAGCTACTAAGTATTAGGAGGTTGATGGCGTTCGATTACGAGTTTCAATATTCATACCGGTATAGATCTCCAGATCCGGCTTCTTTATCAATTAATTTCCTATTCCTCTATTTTTTGTTTGATTTTTATTATTTATGAGAATTTCGTAAGATTGAGAAGATGGAGATCCGTAAAATTGAAAAGATGACAATTGTGTGGCGATATTCGCTATATCAGGTTGTGATATTCATGAAACTAGGTACTGATATTCACAATATTAAGTGAGTATATTCATTAAATGTAGAGTGACGATGCTTATTGTAATTTGACATTGGATTACATTTAAATTTAGAGTGGCGATGTTCATACTTTTTATGATGATATTCATGTATTTTTTGGTGATATTCATATCATTTAACAATAATTTATTATTTTACTACATATTCATTAATCAGTTAATAATTCATACATGTATTCAAAGTTGAGTATGGTTATATTTATTGGTAATTATGCTAATTAGATTTGTTGTGAAGGCTGAAGATCAAGAAATAAGCTAATCTCAAATAGTTCGTTGTTCAAGATCATCACCGATTCGTTCATCGAGTTCCTTGCCAATCTCAAATACTATTGTTCAAGTTAAATTTTAGAGAAATTGAAAAAAAATGCGCGTTTTAGGGTATAAAAATTGACATATGTTTGATGATATTCAATGGTAAATGCATTGATATTCACCAACTATTATTAGGATATTCACATATAAAAAATCGTTGATGTAAATATTTTGAGCCAATTTTTAATAGTCACAATCATTTATATTCATTAGTTGTCGTACTAATATTCATTTGTGTGAATGTTGATATTCTTGTGTTTGTATTTCTAATTAGCTTATATAATTCGCTTGTACAAGAAGAATGTTTTTTGTTTGAGAGATTTTATATATTATTACGAATATTTATTGACTCAATTTTTTTCTTTGAAGGTAGAAAATGGTCAAAAATATCGAAGGAAGTTGAAGAACATGGAGTTTACATAAGAGCAATGTTTCTCATTTTTAGTTCGACAGATTTGTACTTTGGTGAACATGTTCACCATATTAGCTAGTGATATTCTTCTATCTAGGTGGTTATATTCACCATATTACCTAGTAACAGTTATGTAAATGGTGGTCATATTCACCATATTAGCTAATGATTTTCACGTAATTAGGTGATCATATTCTCTATATTAGCTTATAATATTCATGTAATTGAATGGTGATATTCTTATCAATAAATGATGATATTTATGTAGCTTTTCGAATCAACTTAGGTATGTTTATGTAAATGGTGGTCATATTCATTTATAAAATTATAATGATCGAGATAATACAACTATTCATTTTAATCATATTCATCGTAATCCAAATACATATTCATTGTTTATCACATTGGTATTCACTCGTCTGGTATGCTACGAGAATAGAGATATAAAATTACGTCAATATCAATTAATTTTAAAAATAGGATAAAATCAATATTAAATGTATTATTTATTTTGATTTTCAAAATAGGAGAGAGAATCTATATTTATATCCGATTAAAATTTGTACGTGATTTGATTTACATCAATATCAATTAATTCCTTTTTTTTAAATGATCTGTTTGCTAATTTTAAGGGATGTGAGTTTTTTTTGGTAAATGACATATAATCTAGTGATATTCCTCCTATTTTAACTATTTTGGATTCTCAAATCTCACCATCAATTCACTTTAATCCAACGCCTCAAATTCACCCTCACTTTCTACCACAATTAGCTTTCTACCGGAACCTCCCCCTATATATATATATATATATATATATATATATATATATATATATATATATATGTATATATATATATATATATATATATATATATATGATCGAGCCTTGATATAGACATTTGCAATCTGATCATTAGCAATTTATTATATACTAAAAGAGAACCAAATTCTACATGTTCACCAACAAAATGGTAATCGATCAATATGAATATGCTTGGATTGATTGTGTAGAACATGGATTATGAGTCATGAAGCTAGGTGACACTCAAGTTATCATACTAGACAATTGGACGAGTAGCAAATAGTTGTTGGAGATCGGTAAGAAGATGTTGAAGCCAACAAAGTTCTGCAACAATAATACTATAACCCAATATTCAGCAGGGTCCTTAATTGGCTTGGCGTCCGACAATTTTGAACGTGAAAGGAGCACTCATATATAATTCTGTTGAGAAAGAGATAAACAACTAGGCGACCAGGACACTTCAATGTGTAGTGTTATTCACCTAAATCCTTCAACAAGAAGCTAGGCATGATCAAGAAATCTGACCAAAAAAGAGAAAGAACATAAGCCTAAAGAATTTGTGAACATGTGGGTGATGCCCTAGATATAAATAAATAAGGGGAAATTTCTTAGGATGTCCTCTAATTACTACAAAAAAATGATCAAGCTTAGTCACAATAATTAGCCACGTTTTAGCCGCGGCTAACTTTTGGATCTGGATTTAACAACGATATAAAATTATTTCTGAAATAGTCACAAAATATAGATACAAATACTTTGTGGCTACCTTGATATTCAACCTAGTCACAAATATAGTTTCATCAAAAATTGTAACTAAATTATAAGAGACTTTGAAAAATTCATATTTTACAATAGTAAAATTTAATAATATTATATTTAACTATGTCACTAAATTAGACACGATTCTACTCATGGCTATTACTTGAGAATTGTTTAAGATTTCAAATTTTCTTAATTCTCAAATTTTATTTGTTGAAATTATCTAATTTTACAATGTTCCTCATAATAATCATTTTTTAAAATACGTATCATGTAAAAATGAGTTTAGGAAATAAAATAAGAAATTTTACACTACGGAGATTTTTTTTTCCGGAAATTCCACATGGTAACCCTAACGTATGACATTATTTATGAGGCGTACTAAAGTCTGACATAATTTATGCGGTAACCTTGAGGTATAGCGAAAATTCACAAAATAACCTTGTGGTTCAAACTAAATTTGTCACACAACCAAAAAATTAAAATGAACATTAATTAATAATTTTAACTTTCTTTAATAAAACTAAAAATTTTAAAAACTAAAAAAAATCAAAAATTTATAAATTTAAAAAATTTTTAAAAAAAAAAATTTTAAAAAATTTTAAAAAATTTTAAAAAATTTTAAAAAATTTTAAAAAATTTTAAAAAATTTTAAAAAATTTTAAAAAATTTTAAAAAATTTTAAAAAATTTTAAAAAATTTTAAAAAATTTTAAAAAATTTTAAAAAATTTTAAAAAATTTTAAAAAATTTTAAAAAATTTTAAAAAATTTTAAAAAAATTTAAAAAAATTTAAAAAAATTTAAAAAAATTTAAAAAAATTTAAAAAAATTTAAAAAAATTTAAAAAAATTTAAAAAAAGTTAAAAAAAGTTAAAATTTTTAAAAATATAATATTTTTTATAATTTTTAAAATTTTAAAATTTTTATAAAATTAAAATTTTTTAAATTTTTATCAAATTAAAAAATTTTAAATTTTTATAAAAATTAAAAAATTTAAATTTTTTAAATTTTTATAAAATTAAAAAATTAAAAATTTTTATAAAATTAAATTTAAAAATTTTTAAAAAATAAATATTTTTTTTAAAAAATTTAAAAATTTTTACAAAAAGTTAAAAGTTTTAAAAATATAATATTTTTTATAAATTCAAAAAAATTAAAATTTTAAAAAAATAAAATTTTGAAAAAATGAAAAAAAAAACGAAAAAAACAAAGAACTAAAATATAAACAAGAAAAAGATAAAAAAAACTAAAAATTAAGAAACGTAAAAAAAGATTCTTAAAATTTAAAGGATCAAAATTTATATTATTTACAAATTTGGATTATTTTATTTAAAAATATTTATGCAAAAAAAATTATTAACGAATACAATTAATTAAAATTTAAAGTTTGAATTATTTATATTTTGAAGATTTTATTTTTAAAATTACATTATTTGATCCTCATTTATTAAATAATAAATAATTAAACTATTTGATAAACTTTTTAAAAACCATCTTAACTTTGATAAGTGAGAAAAAATTTTATTTTAATAGCTTTTTAGTTGATTAATTTATAAATAATAATATAGTAATAAATGTTAGAAGAAATTAAATAAAATAATTAGTTGATATTAAAGTAGTGAATAAGATTATATTTTAAGATTGTTAAAAAATCAATGTGTTATAAACAAAATGAATGATTAATGTTAATTTTAACCTTTTTATGCATTTGATGAATTTCGTACAAATCTGAAGGTTATTATGAAAATTTTATATGAACCTTATGGTTACCGTGTGAATTATGTCAAACTTTGGTACACCTCATGAATAACGTCAAACCTCGAGGTTACCACGCGAAATTTCCGTTTTTTTTTGGTAGAAACACACTACGGAGATTTTGGTAATAAAGGATTATGATTTATAAAGGTTGACTCTATTTTTAGAATTTATGGTTCAGGGTTAGATATTTTGAATTTTAGGATCCTTCATTTTATAATTTTTCCAAGCTCAATTTTCCTACTTCTCTCATCGATTTAGATATATCACAATTTACTTAATTTGCTTAACTTTGTTAATTATTCTTAGAATTATATTTTACATATTCATGAAAATGATATTATCACAATAACATGTAATTAGAAAATCTTTTTGCGTAATAAGAAAATTATTATATGATATTGATTTACAGTTCGGCTAAATGTACACTATTTTCTAGCTATATATACACTATTTGATGCGTCTAACTTAAAATGAATATGTTGATTTCTTATAAGAACGAACGATTCTAAAAGAATATAATGATTTCTTATAAGAATGAGCGATTCTAAATGATTAAGAATGAGTGATTCTAACGAAATATATTGATTTCTTATAAGAATGAACGATTCTAAATAACAATTTCTTGTAAGAATGAACGATTCTAGATGAATATAATGATTTCTTATAAGAATGAGCTGTTCTAAATGAATATAGCGTTTTCCTATAAGAATGAACGATTTTAAAGGAATATATTGATTTTTTATAAGAATGAACGATTCTAAATGAATATATCGATTTCTTATAAGAATGAACGATTCTAAAAGAATGTAACGTTTTCCTATAAGAATGAGCGATTCTAACGAAATATGTTGATTTCTTATAAGAATGATGATTCTAAATAACAATTTCTTGTAAGAACGAACGATTTTAAATGAATATAAATGATTTCTTATAAGGATGAGCGATTATAAATGATTAAGAATGAGCGATTCTAACGAAATATATTGTTTTCTTATAAGAATGAACAATTCTAAATAACATTTTTTTGTAAGAATGAACGATTCTAGATGAATATAATGATTTATTAAAAGAATGAGCGATTCTAAATGAATATAGCGTTTTCCTATAAGAATGAACAATTTTAAAGGAATATATTGATTTTTTATAAGAATGAACGATTCTAAATGAATATATCGGTTTCTTATAAGAATGAATAATTCTAGAAGAATATACCAATTTCTTATAAGAATGAACGATTCTAGAAGAATATAACGTTTTCTTATAAGAATGAGCGATTCTAACGAAATATATTGATTTATTATAAGAATGAACGATTCCAAATGAATATAATGATTTCTTATAAGAATGAGCGATTCTAAATGATTATAGCGTTTTCCTATAAGAATGAACGATTTTAAAGGAATATATTGATTTTTTATAAGAATGAACGATTCTAAATGAATATATCGATTTCTTATAAGAATGAACGATTTCAGAAGATTATATTATTGTAACCAGTTAAAAACTTTATTTGAGAATATTTTGATTGGTTGAACCTCAAGGCTCACATAAAATATCACCTTTTGACTATTGATTTAATTCATAATATTAATAAATAAGTATTTTTTAAATGATAAGGATATGGCAATTTTTTTAGTTTTGTAATTTTAAATATTTATTCAATTTTTATATTAAATTTTTCGTCATGATATTGAAAAAATATATTTTTAGTGAGAAGTTAAACCCAAACTTTAATATTTTTTAAATGATAAGGATATGGCAATTTTTTTAGTTTTGTCATTTTAAATATTTATTCAATTTTTATATTAAAGTTTTCGTCATGATATTGAAAAAATATATTATAGAAAAGTTAAACCCAAACTTTAATATATTTGGTTCAAATGAAACGAACTCTTATCCTAAAACGTGAAACGAATGCACTTTTTCTAGTTCGTAGTGCACTTTTCATACAAAAGTGCATTGTAAAATACAAAAAGTGCAATATGAAAAAGTGCACCACAAAAAATTTGAAAAGTGCACTATAAAATACAAAAAGTGCAAATCCGAAAAAGTGCACTACAAACTAGTAAAAGTGCATTACGAACTAGGAAAAGTGCATTCGTTTCATGATAAGAATTCGTTTCAGGATAAGAACTTGTTTCATTTGAACCAAACTCTACCTTAGGGTTACCATGTGAAATTTCCGATAGAAGAATTACAATATCTTGTAAAATCTTATTAAAAGACCCAAATCTCCTTGATGGAAAAGTGAGGTTGGGTGTGATTTTGTTAACAAAATTATCTAAAAACAAAAGGTTCTATAGCTCATGTAGCAAATAATTGCTTCAATCAAATATAGTAGATACTTTCTTACACGATCAGATGTCTATACACATACTAAGGAAAGAAGGTTATGTCAAACTTTATATAAATATTAGTACAAATAATCATGTAATTTTTGACAGGCTACTGCAAATGCATCAGTGTAAAATCAGCTGAAGGTTCACTAAATGTATTCATGTTCACAGATATAGAGAGTAAAGGGATCCAACAATGTCAAGGACAGTGAAAGATAAATCGAGTAACATTTTTCACCAAGTATTCACACAATAAGCAAGAAATGGAAGACATCGCTCAGTTAGAGTAGAACGATAGGATATATTGTAAGCATCATTGCTTGATCGATTGATCTATCTAATCATAATTTGAAGCTAGTACCTCATTGTGAGACAATGCTTCTTCAAAGACACAACAGAGCTCAATTTTCCATATGGCTCGAATCTATTGAAGAATCTCCCTTTCCTCCTGGTCACTTACGCTAGACTTGAATCAGAGGTTCCTCTTTCCACTCAAGCCTTGGATTTGGCAACATTTCATATATTCAAGAACACTCAATCACCTGAATGCCAGGGATAGACAAATGATTAATTACACTACAATTTTCCCACAAGGATAAATATTTATAATATAATTACTTTTAGATATAACACACAAACTTGAAAATTGTAAATTTCCTAACTTAAAACACTAATGGTAAAATCAGCATAGCCACTGCATAATCAAGCAAGTGGTCCACAAACACAATCATACACCCATTCTTTCAAGAATGATTAATCAAATCTGGCAGCAAAACCTTTAATTAAATACCCCTAAAAGCTAAATCAAAAACTATTTACACATAAAATGGCTTTCTGATATCATTTTAACCCATTGCATCCAACAGACTTGAATCAAATCATTACTAAACAAACTTATACTACCCACATGAAAAATGCAAAGATCAACACGCAGGGGATAATGGATCTAAAAAGCAGCAGAGAGAAATTTAAAGAATAGCTATAAAAAGATAAGACCAAAAATGCAATGGATTCTTGATACGAAATCTTATAGATCTCGTATCGGATTCAATGAATAAAGTAACCGGTGAAGGAAAGAAGGGCCAAAGGCCAGGGGGAGAGTGACTCAGACAGACGAGGGAGAAAACATAGAATTAGGGTTTGGGATAATTGATTTTCTGATTCATTAAAAACATAACAAATAAGAGTGTATTTATAATAACTCTCGGATCTAGCTAAATCGGAAAAGATAACGCTGAAATGATATCCTACTAAAATATAAAACTAAATCTTAAATAAAAGGAAATAATAATAATAATTATCCTAATATGATTTAGCGTATCAATACTCCCCCGGTGAGAATCGACTCGTCCTCGAGGCGGAAATCAGGAGAAGAAGTCGGAATCAATGTCTTTCCACGATCATACGGCATAAGATGTGGCACTTTTGGTCGAAGACGAAACTTGGAATGTAAAGCCCGCCACATCGATTGAAGTGGAGCGTCGGGCAATACTTTGATTGAAATTTCAGTCTCCTGCCTTGCCAAATTGACGCCAAGAATTTTAGGGCTTGAATCTGCAGGCGTCGGATGTAGGTACACGGTGGGCGCGAAGATTGTCCAGTCGACGGACACGACGGACGAAACCGCGGGTGCCGAAGGAATGGCTGCGGGTGCAGGTACACTGGCCGCGGGCATGGGCTCGGTTGCTGCGGGCGACAGAACCTTGACGGCGGGTGCCGGGAGGCTGGCCGCGGGCGCCGGAATGACTGTCGCGGGCGCGGTCGCGGGGCTAGTTTCCGCGGGCGCGGGGCTGGTTGCCGCGGTGGCGTTCGCATCTTCGAGAGGATTTTCCATCTCGTCTAGGACGATGCTGATCCGTTCATCAGGGAACAATTCCATACGACAACAACCATCATAGATGCATCTTCCGTTATAAGATTTTAAAGCATTAATGGCGGATTCGACGTTCTTGAAACGAAGTCGAAACCCTGAGTCTGGCAGTATTCTCTCAAGATCTTCTAGAATTCCAAAGACGGAAAACACTTGTTGTAAGACGCTGCAAGAAAATGGGTAGATTTCATCATGAATCTCAACATACAGAGTGCATTGTAATAACTCCAGTAGGGACCGCAGATCTCCATCGTTAGACATGGTTCAAGGGATGAAAGCACCAATTGATACGATACGAAATCTTATAGATCTCGTATCGGATTCAATGAATAAAGTAACCGGTGAAGGAAAGAATGGCCAAAGGCCAGGGGGAGAGTGACTCAGACAGACGAGGGAGAAGACAGAGAGAATTAGGGTTTGGGATAATTGATTTTCTGATTCATTAAAAACATAACAAATAAGAGAGTATTTATAATAACTCTCGGATCTAGCTAAATCGGAAAAGATAACGCTGAAATGATATCCTACTAAAATATAAAACTAAATCTTAAATAAAAGGAAATAATAATAATAATTATCCTAATATGATTTAGCGTATCAATTCTACTTGAAAAGCTTGAATTTGGTTCTCGTAATTTCTTTATTTACCGGCCAAATATCTTTGTAGCCAGATTCTTGAGGTTGCCATAGAAAGTTCAGAGCTTTTGAGTGGGCACCAAGATGAGCTGGTGTAAAAATATTGCTAGGTTTTGACTCTGATCTTAAGTGACGGTTGAAGAAGAAGAATTGGAGTCAATCTCGATCACCGAACAAATTCAAGGGCAACAAGCTACCAATTTAGAATGAAGAAGGGAGGAAACTCATGCTAAGTTAAATGGTTCGAGCGCTTACAATGGCCAACTGTAAAAGTAATGGAAGCGTTCCTATCTTCATAAGAATCCAACTTCATCTAATTTGGAAGCATACCTACATAACAAATTGCAACAAAAAGAAACAAATTTCCAATTGAGAAGCAAAAGTTCAAACCGATCAATGTTGGAGACGAATTTGTAGAATTTGACGAAGCACAGAAGATATACCGGCGGTGAAGAACTCGATTTCGTTCTCTCGAGCCCGTCGTTCCGTCTAGATTCTCTCTCTAGTTCTGCTTTCCTTCATAGGGCTGTTTATCGATTGAATGGCCAATAAAGAGATCGAGGCTACCATGTTTTACA
The DNA here is from genome assembly GCA_964016875.1 of Fallopia convolvulus. NCBI lineage: Eukaryota > Viridiplantae > Streptophyta > Magnoliopsida > Caryophyllales > Polygonaceae > Fallopia > Fallopia convolvulus. The sequence goes on from OZ024724.1 coordinate 16,730,781, forward strand.
GAGAAGAGAGGATGAGATCAAAAAACAAGCGGTGAGAAGCGGTGAAAGAGATAGCAGGAGATGGAGGTGGAGATCGAAGCGGTGAGAGGGATAGCAGGAGGTGGATGGAATGGGAGCATGCACTCCTTTCACAAAAGCGTCCCAAACGGGATTTTATAAAAATTAACGATCGGATGTCCAAGCTGTGTTTGCATTTATAAATAATCTTAACCGCACGATAGCACAAACGGGATTTTATAAAAATTAACGATCGGATGTCCAAGCTGTGTTTGCATTTATAGTAGTGAGGATTTGTAAATTTATTTGAAAAATTGCTCATAATATCCCAACCTTTTATTCGCTTGCGCACACTACCCCGACCTTTCCAAATTTCACAAAATATCCTATACTTTGAGGATAGTTGTGCACTCTACCCTCGAATTGTCCACACTTTGAATAAAATTATGAATTAGCCCCTCTCTTTTTCGTTTTGTAACCAAAATGTCTAATCCATGCACAAACACATTTTTTCATTTATAACATAGCCTTATAGGTTTAATTTTCTCATTTAAAAAAATATAATTACTTTTAGTATTTACTAATATAAATCTCACCTTTATAATAACCAAATAAATTATTAAACCAAAACTTTTATTTTACAAAGTAGTTCATCTTAATACTATTTTCATTATTATTTTTTAAAAAAAGTCGACAAAGTAAAAAAGATTTCATAACCTTTATAAAACTTATGTTATAGCTTCTCGCCTTTATAATTAACCATATAAATAATTAATCCATAACTTTTACTTTACAAAGTAAGCTCATTTTAATATTTTTCCTGTAATACTCGATTCTAATCTGTTCCCGTTTTCTTGGCCCGCAAGCTATTTCTTTCTAGTCTTCGGGGTAAAGTAAATAACCTTAAAATATCTAGTAATAAATATCTACATATAAAAGTATTGATAAATTAATTAACGTATAGTTAGCAAAAAAAAACTTTCTTATCTATTTTATCGGGGATCTAAATAGTTATCCAATTAGAGCCAAAATAATTAAATTGAAACAACCTAATATTATCTTAACTAATATTTCCTAGAGATCAATTAGGATCGTAACCACTTTCGTAAGCTCCCTAGACTATAATTGCAATTGGCCTTCCGGGTTCCTTGCGTATCGTTCTCACGTCCTACTCCAATTCTCTCTGGGATCGATTGTTTTTGTCTTCAAACCGGTAAGCTAGACTCGCCATTGTTTTCTTCCCCTGTATCTCGTACAATTCCCCTGCTCACTCTCTGTTTGTTGTTCTCTGTTTGTCGTCGTGGTTGTTTGCTGTTCTCTGCCAGTCTCCAACAACCGTCGTGTCCGCCGATTTTCGTCGTCGGATTTTCGCCGGAATTCTCGTGGTTCACCGGTAAAGCCTATTCCTTTCCTTCTTCGTTTCCGGTTGTAATCAGCCTCTCAATGTGGGTCTCCCCGTCCTGTTTATTCCCCAGATTGCTCGGGTCGCGGCGTTGTCGAAGCTGAGTCGCCGGAGCCGTCGTTCCTTGTCGTTTTTCGATAAGTTGGGCTCCGCTGTTTTCCATCGTTTCGGGCGGGGCTGAGTAAAGACTAGGTTGGTTTGGGTGGCGAGCACGAGCGTGAGAGTTAGGGAGAGGGCGAGTGTGAGGGAAAGTCGGAGCAGCGGTGGGCTTGTCGTCATGGGCCGCCGACATCGGTCTACAGCCAGCGAAACAGAGGAGTCGGGAAGGGTCGTCGGGCAGGTGCGAACTCGGATCTGGGATAACGAGGCCAAGTGGAGGTGAGGCATGGGGAGAGGGGTGTCGTTGCAGAGTTGCCGTCGGGAGAGGAATTCTGGAACTCCGGTTGTTCGGGTGAGCAAGAAGAGGGAGTGGGGCCGCGGGGCTTGGTCAAAGCGCTGGCCTAGTCAACTGATCATTTGGGTGAAGGAGACGGGCTGGGAATTTGGGCCACATCTTGCCCAATTTGAACTGGGCCTGTTTGTTTTAGTAGTTTTTTTTCTTTTAGTTGGGCTGGGCTGAGCTATTGGGCATAGGGAGTGGGGAAATTGGGTGGTTGGGTTTTGGTGGGTTAGATTTGTTAGATAAGTAAGATAAATTTAATAAGGAGCTTGGATTAGCACATTTTAAAAAAAATCCATTAATTAGAATTCCTTTAATAAAAGTCGGTTGTTAGGGAAATTAGAAGTGGCTTTTTTTCATGGGGTTAATTTGGTTCGGTTCGTACTTAAGTTAATCTTTTCCTTTATAACTCCTTAGGGAATCGTTTTCGCTTGAGGTCATAAATTCGTCTTCTTTGAGGATCCTTCATTTCGAGGTAAGTCATTTTTCGACTTGCTCGGTTCTTCTCTATCCTGTTAGATTGCGTACCGTTATTGTAGGGCGGGTTTTGGAAACTAGTCCCGAATACCTTTTAAATTGTTTTGAACTTCTCGAATTGTTGTGTGCGTAAAATGGTTTGGAACGTATTTTATCAGAAAGATATTTTTGGAACATTTTCTCTGTGATGGCACCGTTTTCGACACAACCCATCGTAGCTGGCATGGAGGAAGAGTTGGCTATGGATGACCCGTGTGACAGGGAAACCGTGCCCCTTCAAAAGAGAAAATTATTATCTGTGTGTTTTGGCAAGTGCTCCAGTATAGGCTTAGCCGGGGTTACAAGGGAGATTGTGAAGTGGAGGGCCTGCCTCTGCACTCGGCGCGGTGATGAGCGCCTTGGAAGTTGGATTGTGAAAAAGGAGGAATTGCATTGTTATGAGATTGTGACTACAACTGTGTATGTGGCTATGTGTGACTGATTATAACTAATTTAGGTATTGGCCTTTAGAGTTATGAGTGCGATTGTGGATTTGTATGCTGACTTTAGAAATGCTTTCAAAACGTTCTGTGATTTCCGTATTCTCTCTAACTTGGTAGATTATAAGCTTACCCTTCGGAGAACATTTTTCAGTTCCAGGTATGAACCAGGGAGCCGTGCAGGAACCGAGTCCAGATGGCGGACCGGAGCGGTAAAGAGCGCGTGCCATAGTGGGATGGGTTTTACGCTAGTTTATTTATGATAGTTAGGATGTTGATTTTATTATTGTTAAGATGGAGTTAGTATTACGTTTCATTTATTATCATTTTGTTGGAATAGTGCAGTATTAGTAAGTGTTGTGTCGTATTTGAATACTTAGGTTTTTGGGAATACATGCATAACTATATTTTTAATGCTTTCGTTAAAGGAAAGGTTGGATGTTTTATTATGTTTTCTCGTCGTGTATGCGTTGCAAGATCCTAAAGTGTAGTTGTCAACCTACTTAAATAGTACCTGGTAAGGTCTATTTCTAAGTAGCGTCCCGTCGGAAGTCGGGGTGTTACATTTCCATTATTATTTTCGAAATAAATTTAGGCACAAGAAAAAAAATTCATAACCCTTTTTTATAAAAGTTTAAAAACTTATGTTCTACCTTGTCCAATTTAACCAACCCGAATATGAGATGGTGTACAACTTATGTTATGGCCTGTTTATTTAAATGCAACGATACAAACTAATTAAATAAAGAAATATTAAATTAAACATAAAGTCCAAATTTCCTTTTTAGTAAATGAAAAACAAAAGCCTCAATTATTTTAAAAAAAAAAGAAACCCAAAACAGGCATTACAAAAATTCATAATTTTTTTATTTTTGACAAACAAAAGTTGGACTCAGTGATTATGTAATAACTCAAAATTTTCAAACTTTTATAAAATAAGTTTATGAAAATTCTTACTAATATTTATCTAAAATTATTTCAAAAATAATAACAGACAAAAAGTATTAAGATGAACTACTTTTAAGGTCAAAGTTATGACTATAGATTTATGTGGTTAATTTTGAATTGGAGAATTTATATTAGCCAAATAATAAAACTAATGACTTTATTTTCAAATAAATGAGAAAAGTAAATCTACAAGGCTACGTTATTACTTTTGACTTTACTCAAAATGTTTCAAACCTTAACCAAATATATTTTTATATAAAGGAAATTGATTATTTTAAATTGAATTTCACTAAATTTGATTTAGAACAAGAAAAGATCTAAAATGATTATTTTTAAATGTTTTAATCCTTATAAGGACAATATTTATAATTTTTAAAAATTATATGTACACGAGTTGGGTATTTCTGTCTCAAAATGAAAAGGTGAGGAGTCAATCCACAAATTTACCCAAAATGTGGACATTTTGAGGGTAGAGTATGCAACTATCCCCAAAGTATAGGATATTTTATGAAATTCGAAAAGGTTGGGGTGGAGTGCGCAACCGAATGAAAGGTTGGGATATTTAGAGCAATTTTTCCTATTTTGGGTGGTGATTGTAAATTTTGATCACTCTATACAGTTCGATTGTAAATAATTTTGATTATAGTTTCTTATATAAATAGAGGTAATTTTTTATGCTTTTAAACTACTTTTAATTCATTAATATTTGTATGCTTATTAAACCTGTGCACAAAAGCCCAAAAAAATAATAATATAATAAAATGCCAAAAAGGAACTTAATTAAATAAATTAGTTCATATATTCACTAATTGCTATTCTATAATTGATATTATTTCATTGATATTTTACAAATTGATATTATGGGATGAATATTTTTATATTAAAATTATGTTCGTCACGAGTATGGTCACATTCATTTATGGGTTATTAGTCACTAAATCAGTCTCAAAACCATCGTGACTAATTGGCCACTGATGGGTCGTGTCTATTATTCATGGCAAATAGCCACATCTTAATTCATGGCTGCAGATAGCCACAGCACTTTTAGCTACGGTGTGTTAGAATGTGTCTAATTTTGTGGCTAGTCCGGTTTCGTGTCCTACAGTCACGATTTTCGTGACCAAGTCCGTGTCAATTTTTCATGGCTATTTGAGCTTTTTTTTTTTATAGTGTAATTTTTGGCTTTTTTTTAATCTATAAAAAAATCTTATTCCTTTTGATATCCCTATAATTTACATAAATGTTGGCCCATACCCAAAATTCACCCAAAATTCATTTTCCATCCATTTTTTTTGTTATTTTTGTAAAAAAACAAAAAAAAACAAGGGAAAGTGTTCTGGTCCACATCAAGCAGTTGGTCAAGGCCGTTCTAGGTGACTGGCGCTGTCCGTGGGAGATCGAGATGTTACATGCGGATATTCACTGCTTACTTGCCCGTTTCCGGAGCTGGAGCATTGCCCACGTCGTTCGGGAGTGCAACGCAGTGGCGAACTTCATTGTTGTCTCGTTTCATCATGTTTCATTTGTTCCACTTTCAGTTGACCCGGTTCTTCGGAACCTCATCCATCTGGATGCTCTAGGGTGATCGCTAGCCTGTTAGCGGCCCCTAATCTCTTTCCTTATAAAAAAAAACATCAAACAACTTCACCTTCTTAATACCATTGGCCTGCAACCATTGACGGATCTGAGGGAGGGCATGGGTGGGCCAGTGCCCTCCCTTCACTCATGAATTTTTTTATATGGGTATTAGTAGATTGAAGGTAGTAGTAAAATACAATTTAATTCTTGGTAAATTTCAGTCCGTTCGGATTTTTCTTACAACCTAATTACTTTAAATTTGTAATTCAATTTGACATTTCAAGATTTTGTGACTTTTTTTGATAATTTGGTATATTCTGTGCTCTTAATTTAAACTTACTATGCTAATTAGGTTGAAATTTACTACTCCCTCCATCCCATATTATATGGGGTTTTAGCTCTATGCACACTTATTAAGAAAATTTTTAATTTTTCTATCCATCCATAACTTTACCTCTTTTTCTATCAATCTAATAAGTATTTTTAATTATTTAAAAAAAAATTATTTTAGTGTATCCAATGACTATAAAGAGTAACTAGATAATTTCTTTTACCAAGATTATAAGACTTTGAAATTTGAAAACCATAAATAAAAAAAAAGTAAATGTATAGCATTGAGAAACTAATAAGGACATGCATTATGGGACAATATTTTTGTCCTAAAACCCCATATAATATGGGATGGAAGGGGTGTTAATTAATTTGATATGATAGCCTAATTTTAGGATTAACTAAAACTTTGATGTTGTCCATAAATTCACGATTGAGAGTTCGAGACCACTGTTGTCCACTAGCTTGATTTTTGGGATTGATTAAAACTATCAAGATTCAAGTAGGATGTGGGTTGATTTTGAATGGTAAAGTGTTAATTGTGCCCCTCCTTCAATTTAATTATGCGTTCGTCACTGCCTGCAACATTTGAACCACTATTTTAGGGGTAATTTGTGGATCGCTTGTGTCCCCTAATTAAAACTAAGACCTTCCACAATTACTTGAATCCTCATTGCCATTATAGAACACATTAACCAACACAATTTAACCATTTTACAGCGTGAGTTTGTTAATGTGGACGAAACTCGAACCTCTATAGAAAAGTCATAATGTCCGCCACGAGCATTTCAACCTTCCATGAACAACGTCAAATACCATTGATGACATTAATAAGAATGAAGTTATCCTTTTAATCTCAATCCTCGAGTAGTCAAGATGAATTAGGCGTAACTGTTACTCAATCTCCTTCTCCCTATATATATATATGTTGATTTATAGTGTTTGTAATTATTTTTAGTTTTTTATAAGAATTAATAACATGGGTTTTACCTTATTTTAAATATTTATTTTTATACTAATTAAAATCATAAATATTTGATATCTTTTTAATCCTGCCCCGATCGTATTTAATTAGGAATTCACTAATTTAATTTTGGAAAATTTAAAAATTAATCTTCTCCTTATAAATTTATAAATATATTCTTTTTGGTAATTTTACATCCATCTTTTATAAAATTAGTTTCCATCAATTCAGTCGACCGAACATCTACATAATTTTTCACAAAAATAAGCTAATAATTTCAACTCCTATTATTAACTTGTAAAATCAGCATCAACCATTAAATCAGTATCAACATCAACTCGTATCAGGTTTGAAGCGTCGAACAGACCCTTAGTCATTTTATTATATAGTAATTGTATACACTATAATGAATGCATGATCATCTCTTTTACCTATATATAATATATGTTTTTTATATCGTTTATCGTATTTGTTATGTAGTATATAATAAATTATTATTATTATCATTGTATTTTACAATAATCAATTTTAAGAAAATAAATTAAACAATTTATACACATACAATCAACCGCTACAATAGGTTTTAATGTTTATAAACACATATATAAAACCGCTACAAAAGAGTGTGTAAAATGTCGCAAGAGACCAACAAAGCTGCTACAATTGGTTGGTTAGCTGGAAAAGAGATGGAGTGATGTCACGTCTTACCTCAAACTCTGAAAGACACCTTTTAATTGATTTGCGGTTGGGATATTCTGGTGATCTCTCTGGGGCCATCTCTGATTTCATGCAAATATAATACTCCTCCGTATGATGTTACATGTTTCCACCCATTCTCCCCTGCACACTTGTTTAATTTCCAATCAACCATATATACATATATACATGAAAGTAATCAAAATAGAAATCGATCATAGAATTAATTTAGGGATATGGATTCCATTCCTTTGATGTTGGATGACGATCCCTTTAAATTTGATCTCACCAGCGTCAACCTGCAGAATTCATTGATCTATCATCCAAGCCAACTTGAAGAAATTACCCTAGCAACTGATCAAGGAATCACCCCTACTACTAGGATTCCTATCACCGACGATGCATCAAACGATCAGACGAACCAAGGAATCTGCAACGCGGGTGATGGAGATCTCGACAATTATAATATCGATGCGGGTGGTGATCATAGGGCGGGAAAGAGGCAGAAGAAGATGGTGATGCATAGGGAGGTGGAGAGGCAAAGGAGGCAAGAGATGGCCTCTCTCCATGCTTCCTTGCGATCCTTACTGCCTCTTCACTATCTCAAGGTATTCACTACACGATTAATTCCATCACTCGTACGTAACAGAATTGAACTAGACTAAATTAATTGTAGAGATAATCACTTTTGATCACAATTCACAAGTATATATATTGATCTGTACGTTTGAGAAATTTAAGTGCAATAGCTATTATGGATCTAAATCGGATGTGGCTCCGTGGCCATGTAATTAAAGTTCATGATCCATACTAAATGAATTGTTATATATGTCAAGTTGATCATTTTTAAGCTATAAATTCGCTTTCTAATATATATAGAATGTAAGCTCCATCATTCAGAATTCAGAATTCAACTGAATTCACTTTCTAATATATATAGAATTCAGATCGAGATCTCATCCTTACTTATCTATTGTTTGCCTCCATCATTCGATATTTGAATTCGAACATTTTTCCATTAAAGATTTATACTTGTATGAGATGATTTCAGTTGGCTAGAAATTTACTCCTTTATATAGATATCTTATTTTTTCGGAACCATGTAAATACCCGTGTCTTTCTCTTTTATTTATACTTCTCGTTACAACATTAGACATAAAAGCTTGAGGCCAATAAAATCTTAACAATTCCAAAAGACTAAATAGTCTTGGGACTTCTTTGTAACGTTTTCAAAAGCTTAAGGACTTTAATGAACTAAATATACATTGAGGGACCTGTTTGTAATTTGTTCTGACGTTCAGGACCATGAATGTAATTTATTTAATTCATTAATTGTTTAATTATTTAAACAATTACATTTAACGTACGCAATCAGTTTTAGAAAAATCGAAAGTGAATTTTTTTAAATCAAATATTATAATTATCAGAGATTAGGGGAAAAAATATTTATTCATATATGTATAAATTCCATTTTTATTACTTTTTTTAGGATATTTAATGTTTGACATTCTTAATTCTCATGTTATTTTCTTCACCGACTAAATACAGTACTTTATTTGGATAAAAAAAACAGTACTTTGAGTAATTTTTTTAGGAAAAATTAATCAAAGCAATACCAACTTTTGCCTATTGACTTAAAATAATACGAACTTTTAAATTGACTAAAAATAATATCAACTTTCATTGTATTAACTAAAAATAATATTAACTTTCATTATATTAACCAAAAATAGTATAGCGGTGTTTTTTGTGAAAACTTTGGCAAAATATGTGATGTGACCATTGAAATATGTTGGTTGGTCATTAATAATACCAACTCTTGTTGATGCCATAAGGTGAAATGATAATTTATATTATATAAATCGATACTATTTATATGCGAAATAGTAATTTATATGATGATAGTGAGTAATAATCACATCAAAATCTTAGACATCAATATTTTTTTAATATTTAGTCAACAAATTTTGATAAACACGTCATATGTTTGTTGAAATCTCCATCGGAAATGTCTTTGTACTATTTTTGGTTAATACAATGAAAGTTGATATTATTTTTGATCAATTTAAAAGTTCGTATTATTTTGGATAAATAGGTAAAAGTTGGTATTATTTTGAATAATTTTTCCTTTTTTTTATGGTATAAATCAGATAGTGATTACATCCCTCTCCCGAATTCAAACACAATTATCCTAAATATTAATTAATAAGCTCCAGCTAATTCCACTACTACACACTATAATCTTTACCAAATACTTAATAGTCAATTTATTAATGTCTTATCTGTCTACAAATTAGTTATATTTTGAAACCTAATCCCCTATGTTTTAGTGTCGGGTATCAAATATTTACCAAAATATAGGATATATCATAGCGTACATATTAAACTTTCAGTCTTTCTAACATATGTCCAAAGGACATAGGATAAGCTTCTCGGTTTTAGAAACTAAAACCTTAAAAAGGAAACGAATAAACCCGTCGTAAAAAAAATTTAAATCTCTAAATAAATAAAAACACCAAATTTTTCTAAAACAAGATACTTATCCTAGGACATAGATTAGAAAATCCGTTAAACTTTAGACCAAATTAAAAACATACATGCATATTAAACTTGTGTGACCTGCAGGTACGCTAAATCGTACGTAGGCGCAATCTAGGTTGTAGGAGTAGTGCTCGTAACTCGCAAAGTCGGAAGTCAGTATAAGTGTACAAACAACACGAAGTAATATTCAGTCTATGATAGAATTGAGGAATTGATAGAATTTTAGCTTATAAATGTGAATAATATAATTTACATGAAGAGTTTATGTAGTAAATATAACAATTTAGCCGCCGGCCTACCTAGTGGTAGAGGCATGAGGAACTAAGTCTCACCGTTTCTCCTTTCATTAATTAGGTTAAACCGGTCAGCTCAAGCCTGTTTACCTGATTCGTACACTTTGTTAATTTACCACCAAGGTGAATCCCTCATTAAAAAACATATAACATTTTGGGCTACAAGGCAACTTAACTCTAAGAATAAATATGAATAATAATATTTAGGTCTAATACCGCTCAAGTTGAAACATAAAGATCAAGAATGCTCAACTTACAAAAGAGAAACTAAAATTGTTATCGCCCTAAGGGTTTAATGAATAAGTCCTCAAGTTGTTGTGATGTATGAATATAAGAAGCAACAAGAGTGTTATTTTGAAGATGTTCACGAACAAAATGACAATCTATCTCAATATGTTTTGTTCGTTCATGGAACAGAGGATAAACAACAATGTGCAGAGTAGCCCGACTATCACAATGAAGACGTGATATGTGACATCACGAACAAAATGGCAATCTATCACATATGCATGTGCTCTTCTTATTTTTGCGTTTCCATTGAAGAATTATGGAGCTTGCTCATAGAAAGAAAGGGGAAATGAGGGGAAAGTGGCGTGCTTAAAACTCTTAAGGCTTGTTTGTCTCTATACTCGGAAGTTGGAATGAGGAATCAGATTGGAATAGGTTTCACTGATACCCACCTCAAAGAGAAGGTAGTATGGGTTCATGTGTATTTTGAGGGAATGGGAATGAGCCATACTCAAACCTTGTTCCATACCAAACACCAACTAGGGGATGTCATACCTAACCCGATTCCTTATACCTTAGGTCTAGAACGAAACAGGCCCTAATTAGTGATTAATGGGTTGAATTTCAAGGAAGGGTAATATATATGGTCTTTCCTAAATAGAAGTTTGTATGTGGGTAGTTTATTCAAAATGTTTGCTTTTAGTGGGTGGTTCTATGTTATTTCACTTTTTACGGGTGATTTTGTGAAAAATACCCTAATTTACCGGTGGTTTTTTGAAATTTACTCTACTAAAACATCAGCCTTATTTTGAAAATAAAAGATCACTCTTATTTTAAAAATAAAAGATCTTATGTGATGTTTTAAATGAAATGAATTAAACTACAAATGTTGCACAATATAATTAAATGCTACATTTGGATGCATATAAAAATGAGTGCCTTGCTGGAAGAAGTTGATTATAGCTAGGTTAATTTCCATAATTTACTACTATAATGAACGTATGTTTTGGTAGGGAAAGAGGTCCATGTCGGATCACTTGAATGAAGCAGTCAAGTACATAAGCCATCTCAAGGCAACCAATCAACTGTTGATAAAAAAGAAGGACCAACTAATAAGAACACCCCCACAAAATATTAATGGAACTACTTGCTGTACACCAGACTGCACTACTATTCCCGATTATCATCAAAGTGAGCTAAACCATCGCTCGTCTCCGAGTTCAGATCGGGTTGTCGTTGTGAATGCTTGTAAGGAAGGAGGAGTGGAGGTTGTTTTGAGGGTAGGCCAAGAGGATAAATTGCCTCTTTCATTCATATTGAAGGCCTTGGCACAACAAGGATTGGATGTCACCAACTGCATTTGTACTCATGTAGGAAATCAAGTGTGGCTTCATTGTCTACAAGCTCAGGTATACAATTTTCCTGTTTGATGATTTCATGTTTATAATTTTTCAATATTTACTTATACAAACACAATACATATATATATATAATACGGCATAGGTTAATAATACTAATTTTATTTAGAAACTAAAACTCTAAAAAAAACTGTGAAACTTATAAAAAAATTGAATACGAGTATAACGATAACAAGATATTTTCGTATATATGTTTTCAAATTCTTAAATATATACATGCCCTTAGGATATATAGGTGGCGCTTTGATATATCTCCATTAGTTATTAATTAATTATAAGAGATGATGCTATTGGCTAGAAACTTTAGATTCTAATCAACCATCAAATAAATTATACTCCGTAAAGACCAAGTAGTTATTGGATTATTCTGATTCTTTCTTTCCTTTAAAGCAGAAATAATTGTGAAGATTTTATTTTTGATTTTCATAATATTCATCTTAATTATATTACAGGCAAGAGAGGGGATCAGTATTGACGCGTCCAAATTACAGCAGCAATTGCGTTTACAGACTTGATAAATGTTATAAAGATAACTAGGACTATTGTACTGACGTTGTTATAATCTCTTATTCAATGAAGGACGTTATGTAATTAATGTTGTTATAACGTAACTTATTTTCAAAATGAGAACTTTATCATATTTTCCTTTACTTCCACAGTTTCACACAAATACAATCCTTTCTCCATTTTCTTGTTTTATATTTAATTTTGATTTCTTTGTTTTTTAAAAATTAATTTAGATATGCTCTTAAATTTTGTTGTTTCTTGTTAAATCGTGCCTTTTTTCCACTTTTGTTCTTGTAAGAAGATGAAGAAACTGTAATATCCGCTAAATTTTAAATATAATAAAACGGTTATTTATTTTCATAATTTTTTTTTCTCTAAAATAGAGAATGTAATAATCTTAATAATCTCATATTACATTATAAGGTTATAAAAGTTACTACAATGACAATTAAAAATTTAATTAAACGTAGTAAGCAAGTGGGGTATAAATTTACATAATCGTTTCTCTTAAAATAGAGAGTTAAATATTTTTAATAAAATTATAAACATATTATAAAGGATTACTAAGGTGACAAATAAAAATTTCAAATAAATATAATTCATTATAATTTTTGGATTTATTAAATAATGGGCTATTACAAGGCTAGCAAAAATACAAGAAAAAACAAATAAATAGAGGCAAGAGCCGAGACCTCTTGCATCTCGCTCATAACACACATACTCCAAACCGCTAGGCCATTGTAACTTAACTACTCATAACCCCACCCTTTTAATTATAAACTCTACCAATTCTTCTTCTTCTTCAAAAGTCTGATATGTACCTGATTGAACTGACGTTAAACCAGTACCTCCATTAATGGCCTCCCAATCCTTCTTGTTACTTCAAAGACCATCCAAATCTATCATCATGCTTTGTCATCATCAAACAAACACAACAACACCCAATCCCCTTCAATCCCCCTTCCTTCCATAGGTCAAATTCATTCATGGTGGATCAAGGGAGGGTATCAATTTGTCTATTTAAAGGGTTGAAAATTCATTGTTCTACTCACAATTCACTTCTCCTCTCTTCTCCTAGCATAATTGCTCTCATTCCATCAAAATTTCAACTATAGAAACTCTTATTTAAGTGCTGAATTTTTCCCCAAATCACCACAAAAATCCTAGTTCTTCACCCGGACCACCTTGGGCCGCCCCACCTGAGCCGCGTGCGCCACCCAGAGCCACGCCGGACCACCACCTGGCCACCGCCTGTCCTGCTGCCCCCTTGCCTGGTGTGCGTCCCCTCTGGCTCCTCCTTTGAAACACAAGCGTAGAATAAATTCCAACACAAGGTTTAAATCTAATTCTGTTTAGTTATTTTAAACCCTTTACTTTTAATAAGAAGATATTATTATATCAATAAGAGATCCAAATACTTGGAAACAAAAATCAGATTTGATTTTATTATTGTCCTTGTACATAAATAGAATTAAATTAACATGCATGTTGTAACACCCCGACTTCCGACGAGATGCTACTTACACTACAAAAAAAAGCGAATTTAGCGACTATAAATACGGTCGCTAAATGCAAAATATGGTCGCTAAATGCATTTAGCGACCATATTGTGGTCGCTAAAAGGCCGATCACTAACCACTTGGCGACCATATGGTCGCTAAAATTAGCGACCATGGCGACCATATGGTCGCTATTTAGCGACCATGGTCGCCGTTGGTCGCCACCAATGCAGCGACCAATCTAGCGACCACAACGACCACCTGGTCGCTGATGTTAGCGAGCATATGGTCGCCATGGTCGCCAAGTGTTTAGCGACCATATGGTCGCTAATTCTGGCTAAAAGATGGCGACAATTGGCGACCATATGGTCGCTAAAAGCACCAAAAAATGCACAGGGGACGCCTTTCTCTGGTTCAGAGGCGCACGATCGTGCACAAAGGTGCACGATCATGTTGTAAATTAGCGACCAAATGGTCGCTAATTGTTTTTAATTTAAAAAAATAATTACGAAATATTATAAATAATTACGAATTAATATAAATATTTAATATTTAATGATTCATTAATTACTAGAAATTCATTAATTTCCATAAATTTCAATAATTTACATACATAAATTGATTAATTTACATAAATTTAAATAATTTACAATAACATAATTAAACTATGCTAACCTATACGGATTCGCCGGAGCCGTCTTCGTCGCCGGAGCCGTCGGGACCGGACGGGCGGGATCCACCCTCACCCCCTTGGTACCGACGCATCCACTCCTCGAACTTCGAGAACTTACTCTTGAGCTCATCCACATCTTGCCTAAGGCTGACATTTTGCTGCGATAATTCCGCCACCCGAGGAGCTGGACGACGCGGCGCCGTCAATCGGTCGCCGTAAAACTCATGGGCGGCGTTGCCAAGGCCGAAGACGGCACCTCCCAGGCCCACCCCCCAGCGGCCAGAAAGGCATCACACTGGTCCTGAAAGGACGGCGGGGTGCCCGTTTCCGCCGACCTCTAGGTGAGGATCTCCTGGGTCCGAGCCTAATCACGCAAATAATTAAAATAAAACAACAACAACAACAAATCAAAAACAACAACAATAAACAACAAGAACAAAAAACAACAACTAAATCATTTACAACATCAACAACAAATCAACAACAACAAAAATCAACAACAATACCACCATTTAGCGACAACAACAACAACAACAAACAACAACTAAAGTGTTTACATTAACAACAACAACAACAACAACAACAACAACAACAACAACAACAACAACAACAACAACAACAACAACAACAACAACAACAACAACAACAACAACAACAACAACAACAACAACAACAACAACAACAACAACAACAACAACAACAACAACAACAACAACAACAACAACAACAACAACAACAACAACAACAACAACAACAACAACAACAACAACAACAACAACAACAACAACAACAACAACAACAACAACAACAACAACAACAACAACAACAACAACAACAACAACAACAACAACAACAACAACAACAACAACAACAACAACAACAACAACAACAACAACAACAACAACAACAACAACAACAACAACAACAACAACAACAACAACAACAACAACAACAACAACAACAACAACAACAACAACAACAACAACAACAACAACAACAACAACAACAACAACAACAACAACAACAACAACAACAACAACAACAACAACAACAACAACAACAACAACAACAACAACAACAACAACAACAACAACAACAACAACAACAACAACAACAACAACAACAACAACAACAACAACAACAACAACAACAACAACAACAACAACAACAACAACAACAACAACAACAACAACAACAACAACAACAACAACAACAACAACAACAACAACAACAACAACAACTTCAACAAACAACAACAACATCAACATCAACATCAACAACAACAACAACAACAAACAACAACAACATCAACATCAACATCAACAACAACAACAAAAATCAACAACAACAACAACAACAACAACAACAACAACTTCTCAATCAAATCAAACAACAACAACAACAACAAGCACACAACAACAACACAACACCAACTCCTTTTCAAATTGAGGAAAATGAGGCAAAATAATCAAAACTTACAGCGATTAAGGACGACCGCTCGTCTATAAAATGCTGATCGGCGCCCTGTGTGTGCGTCTCGATGAGAAGCTCGAGAGGCGTGATGAGGCGTTGTAGGTGTTGCTCCTACGAAATTCATTAAGGGTGTTACGAACTATTAAAAAAATTAACTTAATTTAAATTTAATCAAATTAAGTTAAAATACTTACCAAGCGACGCATGGTGTCGAGGTGGGACCTCGAACCAATACTGTGGTTCGCAGGATTGCCATTCCGGATTGCCTTCTGGCGGGCACACTTGGCTTTGAACTCATCTGTGGCCCAATCCGTCGTCTGCCACTTCTCCCAAGTGGCGGATTCGATGAAGTCTGGCCTCTTCTCGGAATTTCGATGCTTCCCGATCAAGTCATTGTACCTCTTCTTCGCTTTCTTCTCCCACAACAACCGGACGGACTCGACGTCCATACCCGGCTGGGAGTCATCCCATCTAAAGTGCGACTAATTAAATCCAACAAATAATTAATTAAAAATAGTAATTAATTAATGCGGAAATTGTAAAAAGAAATACAAAAAAAAAATAAAATTTACCTTCCACGCATCAAACCAACGTTGCTTCGACGCGGCAGTGGCAAAGTCGAACTCCGACGCCCTATCATCGGGTTGACTTTGTATGATGCTTGTCGTCCACCGCGACGCAACTCCCGATGGCTGCATGCTGCGAGATTTCAAAACACATGTTATAACATATTTAAAAGTAAGAAAAGACTTCAAATAATAATTTTTTCTTAGAAGAAGTTGTACGTACCACCCGCCAGCAATATGAAGATCCCAAATGATATTGGGATCGAGCCCTCGACTCGATCCCGACGAGGACGCGGGCGTAGTGGCCCGGGACTCCTCCGGTTGGGTGCCCGCCTCCTCTGTACTAGGACGGCGGGCCCCGTCGTCCTCGGACAAATGTGGTGTGTCCGTGTGGGTCACCTCGGACGAGTCCTCGTTCCGGGACGAGCTCGGCTCGTCCGGACGAGGACCTCGTCCACGTCGATGTGATCCTCCGGCCATAATAACACAACTAAAATTAAACAACAACAAACAACAACAACAACAACAACAACAACACAACTACAACAATTAACCAACAAAAACAAACAACAACAACATCAAACAACAACAACAACAACAACAACAACAACAACATCAAACAACAACATCAAACAACAACAACAACAGCAATAAACTACAACAACATATCAACATCAAATCAACAACAACAATACCCTAAACAACAATTAACCACTCTTTCAACAACACAACTACAACATAATCAAGAAACAACAACACCTTCAAACAACAACAACAACAACAACAACAACAACAACTCTTTCAACAAATTCAACTAAACAATCTCAAATTCAATTTCACAAATTTCTCAATCAATCAAATTTTCTCAATCAATTTCTCAAACAACAACAACTAAACAACAACAACTAAACAACAACCCCTAAACAATACCAATTTCTCAAATTTTCTCAATCAATTTCTAAAATTTTCTCATTCAATTTCTCAATCAATTTCACCCTAAAAAAACCCCTAAACAATACCAATTTTCTCAAACAACAACAATCCCTAAACAATACCAATTTTCTCAAACAACAACAAACCCTAAACAATACCAAATTTCTCAATCAACAAATCCTAAACAATACAAACAACAAAAATCAATATCAAAACCAACAACAAATACACAAATCACTTACAAATAAATAGAGGGGTGCTCGGACGGGGAGGAGGAGGAGGCGGACGGACAGACGGAGGCGGAGCAGGCGGCGGACGGAGCAAGCGGAGGCGGAGCAGGAGGCGGACAGAGGAGGACGGAGCATTCGCTCGGAGAGGAGGAGGGAGAGGCGGTGTCGGAGAGGAGGAGGGCGAGCCGGTGCCGGAGAGGAGGCGGGCGAGGAATCGGTGAGAACGACAGAGGCGACGAGGAGTCGGAAGAGAGAGTGGGAGACGAGTCGGGAGAAATGAAGAAGGAGAACTGGTGTTCTCCTTCTTATTCACATTCAGCGACCATATGGTCGCTACGTGTAAGTGAATAAGGGGTGGGACCAGGTCGATATCTCGGCGACCATATGGTCGCAATTTAGCGACCATATGGTCGCTACTTGTAAGTGAATAAGGGGTGGGACTAGGTCGATATCTCGGCGACCATATGGTCGCTAATTGTACCTAGCGACCATATGGTCGCAAATCGAAATATTTCGCGAAAAATCGAATTTTCAGATTTTTCCCCGCTTGGCGCCATAAATTTTGTTCTTGGCGACCATATGGTCGCTATTTACGAAATTAAATCAAACTACGCGCTAAAAAACTAAAGTTCGTGCTAAAATTTTAGATATAGCGACCATATGGTCGCTAATTCTGGCCCAAAGCTGGCGACCATATGGTCGCTAAAAGCACCAAAAAACGCACGGGGGACGCCTTTCTCTGGTTCAAAGGCGCACGATCGTGCACAATGGTGCACGATCATGTCATAAATCAGCGACCATATGGTCGCTATATCCAACTGTACATTTAAACAAACACTTTCTACCAATAATATTTGGGTCAAGGACTGAAATGGGATAAAACGTACGAGTTCGAATGGGACATCCAACTACAAGCCGTCTTAGTACATCGGAATATATGGTAAATGATAATAATTTCATTAATGATTCCAAACGAAACCAAGTTACAAACAACTTCATTGGTTCCAAACGAAACCAAGTTACAAACACTAGCTTGCGACCTAAGTACATTAAACGAAGTGACAAACAACTAAATCAAACAACACAAAGTGAAGGGAAACATAAACAAACAACTACAATTAACGAACTCTCATGTTGTACGTGGAATATAAACTGCCCGGATCTCAGCACCTTGGATCACGCGAAGCTGCACAACCGTTTCTCTAGCTGCAATACGATCGGTGATGTCGTCGCCGTTCAAGAAAAAATGGCTATAACCTGTTGGTGCTCCCCCGGGAGATACTGTCCAATCATCGATGACTAGTCTTAATTGTAGATTTGGTGAAGCGCTCCACTGGGTTCTTGTCTCCCTATCCCCACGCACACGCACAATGGAGAAATTGATGAATTCAGGAGCTAAGGCGGTCATTCGCCTAGTACACGCTCTCCTGCTCTGAGCCATTTGAGGAAGGAAGTTTTAGGTCGGATTTGAGGTGAGGATGAGCTTCAGGTGAAGATGGGGAGTTTTCACTTGGAAGGCATTTCAGCATTGGAGGTGGTTATCTCCTTTTATGGTTGGAAAGGATGGAAAAACAATAGTATTATCAGAAAAGTGAATGGCAAAAAAATAGTGTTATCAGAAAAGTGAATGGCAAAAAAATAGTGTTATCAGAAAAGTGAATGACAAATTAAAACAATAGTGTTATCAGAAAAGTGAATGGCAAAACAATAGTGTTATTCTGATTACATGTCTTCCTCATCTGTATCCGTCTCACTCTCAAACAAACCCTCAGACGTTTCAGTAGACGTCTCTTCTTGATCCTCAACGACATGATCCTCTCCGTTTGGGTCGTTTAACGGACCGAGTGGATAATTATCTTCTGTACTGTCGTCGATAACTCGTGGAAAGGAAGAATCATGTTGAAATGCCTCCTCAACGGCAACGCCCCTTGACCCACTCTCATGAGGGTCTACGCACGTACCTTCATCGGGCCACACTCGTGACTTCACTTTACAGACCGCTCTCCAATCAGCATCTGCACGCCTCACCTTTGGGTAATCGAGGAAATAAACTTGAGTGGATTGATGTGCTAATATGTAACGATCTTTTGTTCTCAACATTTTATGTCGATGAACATCGACAAGCTTTAGGTGAGGGTGAATGCGTGTTCCCCCACGACTTATAGTGTCAAACCACGAACAATTAAAGACAATAGGACGCTTTATGGTTGGAGATAGGTAATGCAGCTCAATGATTTCATCTAGCACACCATAGAAGTCTTCCTCGTCGGTGCCGAAGCTTTGTCCTAGAACACAAACTCCACTACTGTCAGTGGCTCTGGTTGATGCGTGTGCCCTCATGTGGAATCGGTAACCATTGACAAAGTAACCAGGATATGTCCTTACTTTTTTAGAGGGTCCACGAGCAAGTGTTGCAATGTTAGGATCTGTAACTGCCGGACTATCGGCCTGCATGCAATTTTAAATCAGCATGTATATACAATTTCGGATTCAACATAAAAATGTACATTTTGAAACTAAATAGAAATTAATATAAGAAATCCTTACATGGGAGTAAAACCAGAGGCGAAGTGTCTTTCCAAAATGTTTTGCTCTTCAGCATCGGTTATTGTTGGATTTGACGACCGCACGAAGTTTGTCAAATAGTACCTACGACAGAGTAATTGAATGAAATACATACTTTATATATATCGAACCAAAATTAGTTGAGATTATAGAAACGTACTCAATATAGGGTTCCACTTCGACGCAATTCATGAGAATGTAAGTTTGGATCACATGGAATTCATCATCTGTGAGGAAACGACCAGTTGATCTGCCCAGGGTTCGACCAATTGTTGTGAAAATAGACAAATCGCCCGGATCAACCCCAACTAGAAGTGTGCAACTGACGTTGCGGGCGTTATCCATATGAGTACTCGCCACATGTGAGCTAAAATAATACGAGGAGAATGTGGACGTCTTCTTAACGAGAAAGGCACTACAAATTGACCCCTCAACATGGGCTTTGTTGCCAACTGAGGCCTTCAGCCTTTTTAAGAGCCTACATGATATACATTGAAAACCATTAATATTTATTATACAAGTTAATTATATGAATCCAAAACTGAACAACTGCATACAACTATACGTACCTTTCTTCTGGATACATCCATCTATAACTGACAGGGCCACAAGTGAAGCTTCCCGTGGCAGATGAATAGGCAAGTGCTCCATTGAATCAAATAGCGCAGGGGGAAAGATGCGCTCCAACTTGCACAAAATTATTGGTATTTCCTTGTGCAATTGCATAACCACCTCAGGCTTCAGCTCGTAACACGTCAAGTCTCTGAAGAACGCACTTAGCTGAGCTATGGGCTCCCATACTTTGTCATCAAGAAATGGACGAAAAGCAACAGGCATCAACCTTTGCATGAACACATGACAATCATGACTCTTCATCCCAAAGAGCCTAAGCTTGTGCAAGTCAATGCAGCGGCTCAAGTTGGAGACGTAGCCATCCGGGAATTTTACGGATCTCAACCAATCTAGAAGCACTTGTTTTTCATGACGATCTAGTGCATAGCAAGCCTTTGGGTACCTATTGTCCTCCTCATCAGGTTCCAACTCCGGACGCTTGCACAATTCCTTTATATCCTTTCTAGTAAACCACTTGTCTTTCGACTTCCCCGGAACATCGAGAATGGTGAAGAAAATATTATCGAAGACATTTTTCTCAATGTGCATGACATCTAAATCATGTCTTACCAACAGACTAGGCCAGTAAGGTAGGTCCCAGAAAATGCTTTTCTTCTTCCAACCCGAACCTCTACTGACCGCGGCATTGTGCTCCTCAGCTCCCACTTCAATTATCTTCATCAAGCCCATATTGTTTATCTGGTCTAATATCTCGTATCCATCACAAAGTACCGGGGGACCACGACGCTCCCGTCTACCTTTCTTGAAATCAGTCTTGTTGTTTCGGAAGCGATGATCAGGTTCTGTAAACTTCCTGTGACAATCGAACCAGCACATTTTGTGTCCATGTGTTAGATAAAATGCATCAGTGTCCTCCATACAATAAGGACACGCGTATTTCCCAGAAGTGCTCCAACCTACACAAACATATATTTTGTATCACACATTAATTAAAGTTCACAAATCATATATATGCATTAATATTATATATAATAGTCTCAAATTAATTAGCATATGTAAAATTAACAACATACCAAACAACATCAAATATGTGGGGAAGTCACTAATAGTCCATATTACAGCTGCACGCAACACAAAATTCTGCTTCCTCCAAGAATCGTATGTGCATACCCCATTAAGCCACAAATCCTTCAGCTCGGCTATCAACGGCTGCAAGTAGACATCCAACCTCTGCTTCGGGCTCTTCGGTCCAGGTACAATAACCGTCAAAAACATAACCTCTTCTCGCATACACATCGACGGTGGAAGGTTGTAGGGTGTTAGAATCACAGGCCAACATGAGTACTGGCGCCCGGACGCCCCGAACGGATTGAAACCGTCCGTGCAGAAGCCTAGTCTTACATTTCGTGTTTCTGATGCAAAATCTGGCCACACAGCATTGAAGTGCCTCCATGCCTTTGCATCTGAAGGATGTCTCATCACCCCATCTTGTGCGTGCTCTGCATGCCATCTCATGTGTTCGGAAGTCATCACAGATGCGTACAACCTCTGCAACCGTGGAGTTATTGGCAAGTAAAACATAGGAGAATAGGGAATGAGCTTTGTCTTGCCTTGCTTCCATCTAGGATAGTCACATATCTTGCATGCCGCGTATTCTGCATCTGCACCCAAATATATCATGCAAGAGTTTGGACAACAATCAATCATCTCGTAAGGAAGACCGAGACCCTCAACCAATTTTTTCGTGTCATAAAACGTGGCTGGTAATGTCGTCTCCGGGTGAGAAACGCGTCCGCAAAAATCCGAGATCATGTCATATCCGCGCTCCGTCATCCTCAGCTTAGACTTTAGGCTCAGTAGCTCAGTCACAGCCTCCAACTGCGTCATATCACATCCAGGCCACAAAGGCCTATTTGCGGCCGACAACATGTCGTACATACGCTGTGCATAGGGATTGGGCGCTTCATTATAATATTGCTCCCCTTGCTCATCCCTTATATTCGCATTCTGCACGGGATCTTCAGCAGTGTAATCACTTCGGCCATAATTAAAACCATCATATACCATTTGTTCCATTCGATTATCATTCCCACCATTTAATGGTGGTGCTGGATCGGAACTGCTACAACCTTCATGCTGTCTAGACTCGACCAACAATTCAGTGAACCTTTCATCTGTCTCCCCGTGCGAAACCCAATGGTAATAGTTCGTAACAAAACCTTCCTTAACAAGGTGATAATGCACATCATCCGCATATTTCATTTTCTTATTCTTGCACCTCCGACACGGACACCTTAATTCGGATGGGTTATAGGACGACATAGATCTGCAGAATTCCATAAATTGCTGTACACCAGCTAAAAATTCGTTGTTAAAAAAACCATCTATATTACGCACATACATCCACTCACGCATTTTTTTCCTTCCTGCATTTCAAAATAAGAATACAGTTAAATTAATTCAAATGCATTTAGCGACCATATGGACGCTAATTAGCGATCATATGGTCGCTAATATTAATTTAGCGACCATATGGTCGCTAATTAGCGTCCATATGGTCGCCAACTTCAGAACAGTAGAACAAACAATTACAACATAACCAATTGCTATTTGCGGTAAAATTATGTAACACAATCTCTTATAAATATATAAACGAAAGCTTTCTACCGTCAATATTTATCTAAAACAATATAATGACGGAATGAAAAATATGAATAAGATTTAAATACATACCTTTAGTGAGGATGTCGGTAAAATTTGACGGAATTTCTTCCCAAAATCAATTCACAGTTGTGGTTGATTTTTTCTCTCTTTTGTGAATATTTTGGAAGAGAGCGGAATGAGAGTGAAGTTGTGTTGAAGCGGAATGAGAGTGCATTTTTTAGCGGAATGAGAATGCAATATATGCTGAAATGGCGGGAATTTTACCAATTAGTGGTTTTAGCGACCATATGGTCGCCAAAAAAGCGGGATATTACCCGCCAAAATAGATGTGGCGCGCCAAAACATGCGACCACGTCAACGACCAACTGGTCGCTAAAGTTTGCGACCATGTGGTCGCTAAAACGTTGGCGATCATATGGTCGCAGGGATGTGTTTTACTAGTTGCGACCATATGGTCGCTACATGCTGGCGGGAAATTAGCCCGCGCACCTATTGCGACTATAAAGGCCTAGCAACCACATGGTCGCCAATTTTAGCGACCATGTGGTCGCTAATTTGGTTTTATTTTTTTTCCCGTTTTGACGACCAGATTTGCGACCATTGGCGTCCATATGGTCGCAAATTAGCGACCATATTTCGTGGTCGCTAAAATATGGACATATGGTCGCTAAATCTGCAAAATGGTGTAGTGTTAGAAATAGACCTTACTAGGTACTATTTAAGTAGGTTGACAACTACACTTTAGGTTCTTGCAACGCGGGCACGACGAGAAAACTTAATAAAAAAATCCAACCTTTCTTTTTATAAAAATACAGAAAACGTAGTTATGCATGTATTCTCGAAAACATAAATATTCAAATCCGAGGAATCACTACTAACAATAAATTATTCGAGGAAACAAAGACAAGTAATAAATAAATACTAACTCCATCATAATAGCAAAACCAACATCCTAGAAAATCATAAATAAACTAACGTAAACCCGTCCCTACTATGACACGCGCTCTTCACCGCTCCGCCCCGCCATCTGGCCTCGGTTCCTGCACGGTTCCCTGATTCATACCTTGAACTGAAAAATATTCCCCGAAGGGTCAGCTACAAATCTATCATGTTAGAAAGAATACGAAAATTGCAAGACGTTTTTAAAAGCATTTCTAGAGTCAACATCCAGATCCACAATCACAATCATAACTCTAAAGGCCAATACCTAAATTAGTCATAATCAGTCTCACATAGCCACATACACATTCACAAACACAACCTTATAACAATGCAATTCCTCCATCTCACAATCTGACTTTCAAGGCGCTCATCGCCGCGCCGAGTGCAGAGGCAGGCCCTCTCACTCCACTTCACAATCTCCCTTCTAACCCCGGCTAAGCCTCCACTGGAGCACTTGACAAAACACATAGATGATAATTTTCATTTTGAAGGGGCGTGGTTTCCCGGTCACACGGATCATACATAGCCAACTCTTACTCAACGCCAGCTACGATGGGCCGTGTTGGAAACGGTACCAACACAGAGAAAACGATCCAAAAATATCCTTCCGATAAAATACATTCAAAACCATTTTACACACACAACGATTCATGAAGTTCAAAATAGTTTAAAAAGGTATTCAACACTAGTTCCCAAAACCCGCCCTACAATAACAGTATGCAATCTAACAGGATAGAGAAGAATCAAGCAAGTCGAAAACGACTTACCTCGAACAAGGATTCTTTGGCGTGGACAAACTAAGATCTTGAGCAAAATCAGTTCCCTAAGCATAATAATGAGCACACTTAAAGTATTTGATCAATCACACCCATTATCATAATGGGTATCAACTCTATAATTTATACAAAGGATTTATCTACCCCCACCAACTACTAACATAATTATGTTAATAATATAAGGGATCCCAACCCCCTATTAATATACGTACCTCTAGCCTTCATTTTCACAAAGATTATTAATCAATACCTACTAATTAACACCAACCTACACTACAATTTTCAAACCAAACCCAACCTCCCAAATTCATGAAAACCGGCCAAACCCACATCCTTTAAGTGGACAATTAAACACGGCCAAGTTCAACCATCTCCCACATTACTCTTTCGGAAAAAAAACGTAGCAAGGGCCCACCGCCCTTTTCCTTTTGACCACTTACGGTCAACTCCTTCTTCTTCCTCTAGCTACTGCACCTCGCAAACCTCGACCCGACCTTCCCACCCATACCTGCTAAAATAACTTGTCTTCTGCAATCTTACTAGGACTCCTCCCGACGCCCTCACACCACTCCGTAACCGGATAATAACTAGATCAACGAAAGGATGGAACAAAGGATGGTTCGGTTCTTACCGGAACGACGATCGGAACAATGATTCGTCGGCCTGCAACGGCGACTCGAACGAAAACAAAAGATCAGCGGTTGGACGGCCACTGATGAAGAAGGGACGACCCGCGCAGACGAGGTTGGCGACATGGCAGCGGCTCGACTTGGCAACACCGAGGATTACGCCGTAACCAAAACAGTACACACACTCCGACGCCAGATAACTAGTCGACGACAACGCAGAGGTTAGCGAAAACTGACAGCGAACGGTAGCGAACGAATCGGACCCTGAACAAGCTTCCCTGGCGTCGACAACCACCCAAAGGATGAGCGTTGTAACGGACTTTTGATGGTATTTTCGGTGGTCGTTATACCTATCAAAGAATCCTAACTTAAGCAACTCAGTAGAGCGGTAAGTAAGGGTCGATCCCACAAAGACTCGTGTAAATATGTTATTGCTTATGTGCCAAGTAACGAATATGGGGGGTTTGTAATTGTAGATTCTAAACTACTATGCAAAATAGAAAACTATCTAAGAATGCAAAAGATGGTTTAAATCAATTAAGGAACAAGCGTGTTCAACTAGTTACATCCATCATAGATATGCTTATTGATAATTGATTCTCTTGATTCTCAATTCCCTTGAATAATCTACCGTGGATTATTATCCAAAACTTTATATTTAGTTGAAAGAGCTAACAGTCTGAACAACCCTAATCATCTAACAACCTAGAACAACGTCTAGATTCAATCAAACGACAACTTTAAGTCCAAAGTATCGATAGAAACAAATACTCAACGCAAACAACTAATCAAGTTATCCGTGGTCTATTCCCTCTACAACTGAATAGCCCGAACGAGTCTAAACAATTATAGTTGCTACTTTATCCAATCAATCCCGAACGGGACTTGATCAGATTAGTTGTAAATTAACCTAGAAATTCTATTAGGTGGCCAATCTAGCAAAACCCTAGAATAATTCTGATTCAATTAAGCACAGGGAATAAAACCTATTCAAGTTGATGAGAATCAATCAAACCTCACAATATTATGCAATCTATGATTTCAGTAACTAGTCAAACACAATAAATTTAGCAATGCATAATTGAATTAACAACAAACTTACAAAGGTTCAAAGGTTCTTCCTTGAGAGAAAATCCTCTCCAAAGAAACCCTAGCCTCCAAAGTTGATCAAAAGTTTATTAAAATAAACTAACATAAGGTTTATATATGTCCTCTAAAATAACCCTCAAAAAGTCTATCATTAAGCCACTACTCGGATGATATAACCCAAGCCCAAAAATCAAGCCCAATGATTGTTCGCGTGAAAGCTCCGATTGCTCGGGTTGCATGAGGATTGCGCGGCCGAGCAATTTTCATCCTGCGCAATCGCCCCTCAGTTGGAATTGCGCGTCTTAGCCTCTGAAGTGCGTGGCCGAGCAATTGTCATCCCGCGCAATTGCCTCGGTTCAGCATTCAGGCGTCACTTCAGAGGCTATTTTGACCCACTTAGAGTTGGAATTTGGACTCGTAGTAAAAATATGAATTGTAGCTCTTTGAATTTGCTTTCCATTGATACCAAATTGAGCCTCATAAGAGAACTATAGCTCCCAAACCAAGCATTGTAAGATAGAGGTGTTGAAACAAGAACTCCAATGCATAGCCCGGGTTTAAGCGTTCTTTTCACACAAGCTCTTGGGCGTTAACTCTTCTAATCTTCACTTGTATCACTATAAGCTTCATCAAAATCTACCACAATTATCTAAGATCCATCCCATCCATGCTTGTTTACCTAAAGATCTGCAAAACCGAACAAAACAAGCGCAACTACCCAAAAACACAAGTTCCTAGAAACTAAAATAAAACCAACTAAAACTAACTAAAACTTATGCAAAATAAACATAAATATGCATCCTAAACACTACCTAAATGCAAGCTATCAAATTCCCCCATGCTTAACCCTTGCTTGTCCTCAAGCAAGACATAAATCCAAATCACACCATAGAAATGCACTCATACATCCATCTCAAATCAAACAAGCATTTCACATATAATTAAAAACTCAACCAAGACTTCTCAACATGCATTATAGTAAGCAAAAAGTAAAGATCGTTCATTCATTCTAGACCTCACCAAGGAAATTGTGTTTGCACTCAACTCTCAAGTGTATAAAGGACGTGTTTTACTCGAAAATCACCCATGAAAACTAGACTACCATATGCTTGCATCAGAGTTCTAAATCTCCACCGTTGGGGATCAAATACATAACAAAAATCATGAGGTCTTTTTCCGGCTTGTAATGGGGCCAAGGTAAAGAGAAATTTGGAAGGGATAACATTTGGCCTGTGGTGCTAAATTCCGGATAAAGAACTAATCCTAAACCCAACTCAACACTTCCTTTTTCTTACTTTTTCCAAACTCTTCTTTCTCAACACCATACATTTACAATCAAAAACTTTGCTTCTCTTTTTTTTCTTTCTTTTGCCTCTTTTCAACTCTTTCTTTACTACTAATGAAGACTAATAACAATTTAAGCAATTTTTCTTTTGCTTTGCACATACTTTTCATCTTCATTTTTTTTTCACTTTGAAACCAAGAGTTTTATTTCCTCTTTTCTCCCACTTTTTCTCCAACTCCCCATACTTACATCAAACTCACACAAAATACAATCACAACCTAAAGTCCTAAATCCCGGATTATGGGTCAAGCTTATTCGGCTATGGATCATTTTGTGGAGCTAATAAAAATAGGCTTCAAGCTCAAAAGAAAGGAGTGTCAAAAATATGGATCTTGTAGGGTAGGAAGGGAAATAATAGGCTTATGAGAAACATTGCCTCAATCACTTTAATGTCATGCATTCAATCATATAAAGCAGCCTCAAAATAGAGTATTAACGCAAGTTCTAGAGCTAGATAATCATGGTGATACACTCAAGAATGTAAAGAACAAATATATCATGAAATGCCAAAAATCAAATCTCACAAGGCTAATTGTTGTCTAGAACTTCAGAATGAATCAAATACTCAAGCTAAATACATGCTCCATCCTATAATCAAGTCATTTAATCAATGATCATGCTTATATCATATCAACTTCAGTAAATCATGCAAATCATGGGTTAGAACTTATACTTAACTTAGAGAAACAAGAGGAATCAAACAATGGGGAAATAAGAACCTAAATGCAATATTTTTGTATTTTTTTCAAATTTTTCTGATTTTTTTTCTCATTTTTCAGGATTTTAATCAATGCATGCAAAAATTTTAAACATGACCTAATATAATGCAACTATATGCAATGCACAAGTAATCCCCTTCCCCCATGCTTAAAACATACTTTGTCCCCAAAGTATAGTAAAAAGAAAAGGAAAGAGAAAAACTCACAAAGAAACTAGCTATCCGGGTAATGCGGCGGGAAATCCGACGGTGGTGGTGAAGGCTTCTTCGGGTTATCAATCTTCAGACCTAGGATATCTAACACACATACAAAACTACCTAAAAAGTAAAAGATTATAACTGAAAAATAAAACTACTCTAAACCTTGGGTTGCCTCCCAAGAAGCGCTTATTTAACGTCATTAGCTTGACCTTGAGCATGATTTGAAAAGATTAGACATTGTCAATGCCCTTAATAACCTGTCAAAGCCTTGTGCACACAACTCAGAAAAACATAAGTAACACAATGATAATTTAAAGATGCATAATATAGCTTGCAAAGACCGTTTTAATTTATCAAACATGTGTGCCCAATTTTCATGAGATGGCATTTGCTCAAAAGAATTCAACACAAGTGATGGCTTTAGAAAATACTTACAATATGGTTTGAAATATTTGCAATCACTACCACTTTCTTCAAAGATGAACTCCATGTATTTTTCACCTTCCACCTTGTGTTGTAGACTTGGCTCCACATCTTGGAACTCCATAAGCTCCTGATGTGAGAAGGTGGGGAAACTGAAGCATGGGATGTCAAGGCCTAACATCGGGTGCACCATGACAACGGGAACCTTAACAGGCATATCATGTTGATTTTCTCCCTCATGGCTATCTACTTCATCAGCAAAGAAGTCATCTTGGTCGACAAAAGAGTCTTCTTCCAAAACTGTAAAGCCCTCAAGCAATTTACTCCACGTGAGTGAAGATGACTCAGGCTCCCTAGGCTTTGTAAGAATCTCTATGCCAGCACAAACTTCCTTTGGCTCTGTGATGATCTGCTCAACTTGCCTTAAAGGTGTGACTTCATATTGGGCATCAAATTCATCCTCATAACCCACATCAAGTGTCTTAGATTGCTCCTCAACTTGAATATGAGTGTTTGACTCATGAATGTTTGACTCCAATGTGACTCCACCTCTCCTTTCACACAACTCAAAAGGGCATGAGATTGTGGAATGAAAATATGAAAAACAAGACTCACGGTGCTCCTTGATTTTAGTATCCGCCCGTATGGAGAGATCCTTGATTATATCCTCAAGAGACGTATCAACCGGTTGAGGTGGTTGGGAAGATGACTCAACCAGAAAGCTTTGATGGCTCATGAAACATAAGAAAGCCCAGCATTCCTCAGGTCCCATATATAAAAGCCTCCCATTGCTCATGTAATCTGCCAATCCTCTTGTCTCAAAATTCAAACCATTGATAACTCCCATGTTTACCTCTCTTTCATTGTACTGTAATCCCCAAGCACCAAGTTCAAACACATGGTCTTGAAATCTTGAAAAATATTCATGGAAGTGTTCATCCTGCAGTTGTCTACAATCGAACAAAGCCATAGATCAGTAGCATGGGTGTTATGAACCGTAAGATAGGTTCACAACACCAAGAATAGCACAAAAGTAATATCACAAATAGCGACGAGTCCCCGGCAACGGCGCCAAATTTGATGAGGTATTTTTGGTGGTCGTTATACCTATCAAAGAATCCTAACTTAACCAACTCAGTAGAGCGGTAAGTAAGGGTCGATCCCACAAAGACTCGTGTAAATGTGTTATTGCTTAAGTGCTAAGTAACGAATATGGGGGCTTTGTAGTTGTAAATTCTAAACTACTATGCAAAATAGAAAACTATCTAAGAATACAAAAGATGGTTTAAATCAATTAAGGAACAAGCGTGTTCAACTAGTTACATCCATCATAGATATGCTTATTGATCATTGATTCTCTTGATTCTCAATTCCCTTGAATAATCTACCATTGATTATTATCCAAAACTTTATATTTAGTTGAAAGAGCTAATAGTCTAAACAACCCTAATCATCTAACAACCTAGAACAACGTCTAGATTCAATCAAACGACAGCTTTAAGTCCAAAGTATCGATAGAAACAAATATTCAACGCAAACAGCTAATCAAGTTATCCGTGGTCTATTCCCTCTACAACTGAATAGCCCGAACGAGTCTAAACAATTATAGTTGCTACTTTATCCAATCAATCCCGAACGGGACTTGATCATATTAGTTGTAAATTAACCTAGAAATTCTATTAGGTGGCCAATCTAGCAAAACCCTAGAATAATTCTGATTCAATTAAGCACAGGGAATAAAACCTATTCAAGTTGATGAGAATCAATCAAACCTCACAATATTATGCAATCTATGCTTTCAGTAACTAGTCAAACACAATAAATTTAGCAATGCATAATTGAATTAACATCAAACTTACAAAGGTTCAAAGGTTCTTCCTTGAGAGAAAACCCTCTCCAACGAAACCCTAGCCTCCAAAGTTGATCAAAAGTTTATTAAAATAAACTAACATAAGGTTTATATATGTCCTCTAAAATAACCCTCAAAAAGTCTATCATTAAGCCACTACTCGGATGATATAACCCAAGCCCAAAAATCAAGCCCAATGATTGCTCGCGTGAAAACTCCAATTTCTCGGGTTGCATGAGGATTGCGCGGCCGAGCAATTTTCATCCCGCGCAATCGCTCCTCGGTTGGAATTGCGCGGCTTAGCCTCTGAATTGCGCGGCCGAGCAATTGTCATCCCGCGCAATTGCCTCGGTTCAGCATTCAGGCGTCACTTCAGAGGCTATTTTGACCTATTGAGAGTTGGAATTTGGACTCGTAGTAAAAATATAAATTGTATCTCTTTGAATTAGCTTTCCATTGATACCAAATTGAGCATCATCCGAGCACTATAGCTCCCAAACCAAGCATTGCAAGATAGAGGTGTGGAAACAAGAACTTCAATGCATAGCCCGGGTTTAAGCGTTCTTTTAATACAAGCTCTTGGGCGTTAACTCTTCTAATCTTCACTTGTATCACTCTAAGCTTCATCAAACTCTACCACAATCATCTAAGATCCATCCCATCCATGCTTGTTTACCTAAAGATCTGCAAAACTAAACAAAACAAGTGCAACTACCCAAAAACACAAGATCCTAGAAACTAAACTAAAACTAACTAAAACTTATGCAAAATAAACATAAATATGCATCCTAAACACTACCTAAATGCAAGCTATCAACTTCTCGGCACAACAATGAAACCAGAACTCGGCTTGATGTAGATCGTGTATCCGTAAATCAGGACTACTCGGTTTTTAACGTGGTTGAGAGTAATGATAAGATTTATTTGTAAGGATAAGATTTTAGTTAAGTTGGATAAGATAAGGGTTAATACGGGATTTGGATGGTTTGATTGAACGGAATTCAAATACGCATGTGATCCATCTCCCTAGATAAAAGTATATATATATAAATATATAATTTGTGATTTGTCAAAACCGATTAACACATCGGGGTACAAATAATAAATATTCTATAAAACGAGGTTACCTTCCTATTAACTGCTAGGTTTTACTCAAGGTTAACTTGTGGGTCAAGAAGTCCTGGGATTACTTTGTCAACGCGAAATCATGTTCTCCCACAACGTACCGAATATTACATATTACCCCCCTTAAGAAAGTTTCGTCCCAAAACTTTTATACGAAGGAAAAGATATTCCGAGGTTCTCACAAACCTCTCCCCCTTATCGTCCTCGAACCGGAATTTATTGATAACGATAAACATAACCAGTACTAGCCATCTAAAACATGCAACACGTCAATCAAATATTTAAATAGTCAAACAGGCAAATCAAACAAACAACAATCG
Source organism: Fallopia convolvulus (assembly GCA_964016875.1). Lineage (NCBI taxonomy): Eukaryota > Viridiplantae > Streptophyta > Magnoliopsida > Caryophyllales > Polygonaceae > Fallopia > Fallopia convolvulus. The sequence continues at coordinate 16,763,671 of OZ024724.1, forward strand.
CAAAGCAAACATCGAATATGCAACCAACCTACTAATTACTAACCTTCCCCTCAAACGCCTCTACTAAACCCGGGTAGATTTCTGGGTAACTTTCACTCATCCTGAACTCCGTCTCCCAAGTGGCCTCCTTGACTCCCTGTCGCGACCACTGAATCAGCACCAAAGAAATGTCCTTGTTCCGCAGCTTCTTCATTCGTCGATCTAGAATCTTCTCTGGTTGTTCCCGGAAGGTGTGATCTGGTTCTACCACCAACTCCTCATAATTTAGTCGGTGACTAGGATCCGGGACATACTGTCTCAGATGTGAAACATGGAATACAGGGTGCACTCCTTCAAAAGTAGGCGGCAATGCTAGCCTATAAGCCACCTCGCCTACTCTCTCTAGAATCTCGAACGGACCGATATATCGGGGACTCATCTTCCCTTTCACCCCGAATCTCCTTACCTCGCGGGTAGGCGATACTCTCAACCAGACGTGTGCTCCTTCCTCAAACTCCAAGGGTCTACGCCTCTTATCTGCATAGCACTTCTGACGACTCTGAGAAGCTAACATCCTCTCCCTGATTAAGGCCACCTTCCCAATTGTCTCCTCAATCATCTTTGGCCTCTCACCTACTACATCTCCGACCATATAAAGCCTCATAGCGGTGTCCTACATCTCCGACCATATAAAGCCTCATAAGGGGCCATCTGAATCGACGAGTGCCAACTGTTATTATAAGCAAACTCTACCAAAGCCAAATTGTCTGACCACTGACCTCCCCAGTCTAGCACGCAGGACCTCAACATGTCCTCTAGAGTCTGAATCGTCCTCTTTGTCTGCCCGTCTGCCTGCGGGTGGTAAGCAGTCGTGAATTGTAATCTCGTCCACAATGCCTCATGTACCTACTGCCAATATCTGGAAGTAAAATGCCCATCACGATCCGACGCAATCGTCTTAGGCACCCCGTGTAATCTAACTATCTGACTGATGAATACCTCTACTAGCTTGCTCACTTGCCATGTCTCTCGGATAGGCAAAAAGCGAGCAGTCTTCGTCAGTCTATCCACCACTACCCAAATGGCATCATGACCTCTGCTGAGTCTCAAACTTGTGACGAAATCCATGGAGATGTCCTCCCATTTCCTTTCTGGAATAGGGAGTGACTGGAGCATTCCTCCAGGTCTTTGATGCTTGATCTTCACCTGCTGGAAGACCTGACACTTAGCGACAAATCTCGCTACGTCCGGCTTCATGCCATCCCACCAATAAAATTGTCGCAAATTCTTGTACATCTTACTCGCCCCAGGGTGGATTGAGTAAGGTATAGCATGGGCCTCCTGCAGAATCTTCTGCCTCAACTCTACATCTCGAGGCACACAAATCTTACCACACAAACACAGAATACCATCTGCTCTCTCCAAAAAGTTGGGTGCTTCTCCACGGCTCAATCTCTGCCTCAGATCCTGAATCATTGGGCAACTCTCCTGCTTCTGTCTCACTTCCTCAAGCAAGGACAATTGACATTCTAGGGCTCTCAAACTGCCCTGGTAACGCTGAATCTGCACCTCAATACCGTACCTCATCAGTTCTCTTTGTAACTCTGGTTGAACTGTCAGATGAGCCAACATACGCTCCTGAGGCGTCTTCCTGCTAAGGGCATCAGCGACCACATTCGCTTTCCCTGGGTGTTACAGGATCTCAAGGTCGTAGTCCTTCAGTAACTCAAGCCATCTCCTCTGTCTCATGTTCAGCTCCCTCTGCGTGAAGATGTACTTGAGGCTCTTATGGTCTGTCATCACTTTGCAGGTACTCCCATACAAGTAATGACGCCAAATCTTTAGGACATGTACTACAGCTGCCAGCTCTAAGTCATGAGTGGGGTAATTCTGCTCGTTCGGTTTCAACTGTCTGGAGGCATAAGCAATCACCTTGTCCCTCTGCATCAGCACACAGCCCAAGCCTACCTTGGAGGCGTCACTGTAAATCACAAAATCCTCATTCCCTTGAGGAAGAGCAAGTATAGGAGCTGAAGTCAACCTTCTCTTCAACTCATCAAAACTCCGCTGGTAGGCTTCATTACACTCAAAGCGAATGGTCTTCTTAAGCAGGTTGGTAAGTGGTTGGGCTATCCGGGAATTTTTTTCCACAAACCTTCTGTAATACCCTGCTAGTCATAGAAAGCTCCGCACCTCCTTCACATTCTTCGGAGGCTCCCAAGCGGTTACAACCTCAATCTTCAAAGGGTCCACCATAACTCCCTGGGCAGATACCACATGACCTAAAAAGGTAACTTCAGGCAGCCAGAAATCACACTTGGACAACTTAGCAAACAACCGATGTTGTCTCAACACTCCCAATACCAGCCTAAGATGCTCGGCGTGCTCCTCCTGACTCCTTGAGTAGATTAAGATGTCATCGATGAATACTACTACAAATCTGTCCAAGTAGTCTATAAACACCCGGTTCATCAGCTCCATAAATACAGCAGGTGCATTCGTTAGTCCGAACGACATCACTACAAACTCATAATGCCCATATCTCGTTCGGAAGGCCGTCTTGGGAATATCCTCTTCCCGAATTCTCAGCTGGTGGTATCCCGACCTCAAATCCACCTTGGAGAACATCGTAGCCCCCTGCAACTGATCTAATAAATCATCAATACGTGGCAGTGGATACTTGTTCTTGATGGTAACTCGATTCAACTACCGGTAGTCGATACACAGACGGAGAGAACCATCCTTCTTCTTTACAAACAAGACTGGAGCTCCCCATGGCGAAGCACTCGGTCGTACGTACCCCTTCTCCAATAACTCCTCCAATTGAGCCTTCAGTTCCTGCATTTCCATCGGGGCCATGCGATATGGGGCTCTTGAAATCGTCTCGTCCCAGGCTCCAACTCAATACCAAAGTCTACCTCTCTCTGAGGAGGTAGTCTTGGAAGCTCCTCCGGAAAAACGTCTTCAAACTCACACACTACCGGTATATCCTGAATGTGCGGTCTCTCCTTGTCCCCTTGTAGGACATAACACCAATATTCTACACCTCCATCATTGAGCAACTTGGCGGCCTTTACCATACTAATCACCGATTTGGGCCCCTCCTGCTCTAACTCCTGACACACATGTCTGGTCCCATCATCTGCTGTCACTGTAACTGTACCTCTGTGTGCATCTAGAACTGCTCGGTAGTGTATCATCCAGTCCATCCCCAGAATCACGTCATCATCTGGAGACGACTGCATTACTATGAAATCCGCATACCAATCCCTATTCCCTATTCTAATAGGGCAGTGTAAAATCTCCTTATTCCCTCTCACTTTACTGCCGTCAGGTAGCCCCACAACAAAAGACACCCCCTCGGTGCAAGTCAGACCTAGTCTAGCCACGCAAGCAGAAGACATAGAAGAATGGGTAGCACCCGTATCAAACAGTATATGAACAGGTCTAGACTGAATCCAAATCGTACCTGTAGCAGTCGGCGCGTGTAAGGCGTCAACCCTCCTCATCTCAAACATACGAGGCCGATTGCCCCCAGTAGTACTAACTCCTGCGCCGCGACCTCTACCCTAACTCGATGCCTGTTGAAACTGCTGAGGCTGACGACGTGGCACCTGGTTCACTATCCCCGGTGAAGATCCCTGTGAGGGTGCTCCAACATTACAGTACTGTTGTAAATGGCCAGGCCTCCCACAAGTGAAGCAACTCCTGACTGGCTTTGGGCACTGACTCAAATGAGCAGTGCTTCCACAATTGAAGCACTCTCTCAGCCCTCCAGTAGAATGACTCTGACGGCGCTGGTCCTGACGACCCTGTGACTAAAACCCTGATCGTTGTTGCTGTGACGAGCCGGGACAACTGTCTCTCCTAGGCTCTATCGGGCTAGACAACTTCTGTCTCTTGCTCCCTGCAGTATGCACCTCTAGCTGACTCTGTCGGGTGGTGGCCATAGCATAAGCCAAAGCAGACTGTTGAACGTCTATCAATGTCATGAGTCGGAGACCAGTCACATAAGCACGTAAATGCGGTTGCAACCTTTTTAGAAAGGTCGCAATCTTCAACTCCTCAGTAGGGGCAGCCTTCGGCACCACCGCCAACTCTTGTTGAAACTTCAGAATAGTCTCAACTACTGTGATATTTTCGGGTCCAACATCTCGAAAAGCAGCCTCCTGAGCCGCCCTCACAACCGGAGGACAATACTGATCTAAAATCCGCCTCTCAAACTCCTCGAAATTCACCTCATTCTGGTGGTCCCTACACAACTCCCACCAGTCAAAAGCACTCTCATGTAGTAGACTCTGTACTAAGGACATATTCCTCTCCTCCGGTGCCTGAATGGAGTCCAACGTAGATTTCACCCTCCTCAACCACTGCTCTACGTCATAACCCTGAGCTCCAGCAAAATTCGGCACCCCAGTCTTCCTAAACTCCGCGAGCCACTTGTCAGGCTAAGGCTCGCGATATTGTCTCATCGGTTTGACCACATGGTCAACTACCACTGGGCCTCGCAAATCTGGAATTGCTCCTAACTGGGAAGCCAAAACAAAGTCTGGTCCTGGTGCCCTCCTCTCAGCCCCTTGTTGCTCCGCAACTGCGTTCAAATTAGGTGCAGCCCCCGCACCCATCAAAGTTTGTAATAACACCTGAATTGCAGCGTTCACCTCTAGGGCCAGTCCTGCCGGTGACACACCTACTCCCACTTGTGCCCCGTTACCTGGGGAAACCCCTCCAGCGACAGATGCGCTGTCCTCTTGATGAACAACAGCAGCCACATCCTGACTCTCAGCAACCTCCTCCTGGTGAATATTATGTTGTACCTCTGGCTCAGCAACTACAGGGGCCTCTCCCCTACCCCTGCCACGGCCCCTACCTTGGCCTCTTCCGCGGCCTCTTCCACTGGCTTCAACAACTCCTGCTCTGGTTGGTGGGGCCATCTATAACAGAAAGTCCCACAGTCAAAACTTAAACATCCTATTTATTAATGTAATTCTTACTACTCTACGTGAGGTCCTTCGGCTGATGGGATGGAGTCGCGACGTGTCACCTACCCCCTATATGCAACATGCCTACCCCAGTGAAAACATTTTGAAAACACCGGCCGGTTTTGGTTTTAAGTTGGACCTCGGGTACACTCGTTGGTCAGTTCCATGTGCCCTATTGTCAACCTGGCTCTGATACCTTTGTAACACCCCGACTTCAGACGGGACGCTACTTAGAAATAGACATTACTAGGTACTATTTATGTAGGTTGACAACTACACTTTAGGATCTTGCAACGCGGGCATGATGAGAAAACTTAATAAAAACATCCAACCTTTCTTTTTATAAAAATATAGAAAACGTAGTTATGCATGTATTCCCGAAAACATAAATATTCAAATCCGACGAATCACTACTAACAATAAATTATTCGAAGAAACAAAGACAAGTAATAAATAAATACTAACTCCCTCATAATAGTAAAACCAACATCCTAGAAAATCATAAGTAAACTAACGTAAAGTCGTCCCTACTATGACACGCGCTCTTCACCGCTCCGCCCCGCCATCTGGCCTCGATTCCTGCACGGTTCCCTGATTCATACTTGGAACTGAAAAAATATTCCCCGAAGGGTCAGCTACTAATCTATCAAGTTAGAAAGAATAAGGAAATTGCAAGACTTTTTTAAAAGCATATCTAGAGTCAGCATCCAGGTCCACAATCGCAATCATAACTCTAAAGGCCAATACCTAAATTAGTCATAATTAGTCACACATAGCCACATACACATTCACAAACACAACCTTATAACAATGCAATTCCTCCATCTCACAATATGACTTTCAAGGCGCTCATCGCCGCGCCGAGTGCAGAGGCAGGCCCTCTCACTCCACTTCACAATCTCCCTTCTAACCCCGGCTAAGCCTCCCCTGGAGCACTTGCCAAAACACATAGATGATAATTTTCGTTTTGAAGGGGCACGGTTTTCCGATCACAAGGGTCATACATAGCCAACTCTTCCTCAACGCCAGCTACGATGGGCCGTGTCGGAAACAGTACCAACACAAAGAAAACGTTCCAAAAATATCCTTCTGATAAAATACATTCAAAACCATTTTACACACACAACGATTCATGAAGTTCAAAATAGTTTAAAAAGGTATTCGGGACTTGTTCCCAAAACCCGCCCTAGAATAACAGTATGCAATCTAACAGGATAGAGAAGAACCAAGCAAGTCGAAAACGACTTACCTCGAACAAGGATTCTTTGGGTTGGACAAACTAAGATCTTGAGCAAAATCAGTTCCCTAAACATAATAATGAGCACACTTAAAATATTTGATCAATCACACCCATTATCATAATGGGTATCAACTCTATAATTTATACAAAGGATTTATCTACCCCCACCAACTACTAACATAATTATGTTAATAATATAAGGGATCCCAACCCCCTATTAATATACGTACCTCTAGCCTTCATTTTCACAAAGATTATTAATCAATACCTACTAATTAACAGCAGCCTACACTACAAATTTCAAACCAAACCCAACCACCCAAATTAATGAAAACCGGCCCAAACCCACATCCTTAAGTGGACAATTAAATTGGGCCAAGTTCAACCATCTCCCACATTACTCTTTCGGAAAAAAGGAAGCAAGGGCCCACCGCCCTTTTCTTTTTGACCACTTACGGTCAACTCTTTCTTCTTCCTCTAGATAATGCACCCCGCAAACCTCGACCCGACCTTCCCACCCATACCTGCTAAAATAACCTGCCTTCTGCAATCTTACTAGGACTCCTCCCGATGCCCTCGCACCACTCCCTAACCGGATAGTAACTTAATCAGCGAAAGGACGAAACAAAGGATGGTTCGGTTCTTACCGAAACGACGAGCGGAACAATGATTCGTCGGCCTACAACGGCTACTCGAACGGAAACAAAAGATCAGTGGTTGGACAGCCACTGATGAAGAAGGGACGACCCACGCAGACGAGGTTGGCGACACGGCAGCGGCTCGACTTGGCGACACCAAGGATTACGCTGGAACCGAAACAATACACACACTCCGACGCCGGATAACAAGTCGACGACAACGCAGAGGTTAGCGGAAACTGACAGCGAACGGCAGCGAACGAATCAGACCCTGAACAAGCTTCCCTGGCGTCGGCAATGATGTTCGTGTTTTTAGTATAGTTTTTGATAGATTTTCTTAGTTTGTTAGGTCTAGTTTTGATAAGCTTAGGATTAGTTTTGTGTGTTTTTGAATAGTTTTGCATATTTTGTGAAAAGTATGGAAGCTACTCCGTTTTGTGTCTTTTTGTAGGTTTTAGCAAGGAAAAGGTGATGTTTGGAGCTGAATTTGGAGAGCTATGATAAAGGATGGAGGGATACCAGGTGAAGAAGTTGAAGTTCAAGTTTTTGGAGAAGAAGTGTTGAAGAAACCAAACCCAGGCTCGTTAACGAGGCTGTGAGGGCTCGTTAACGAGGCCGAAAGATAGAATATTCGAGAGGTTGATTTTTGTGACTTACCGATCTTGTGCAGGAATTTATTTCCGTGTTGGTAGAGTCTTTTTAATGATTTTTAGGGTTATTATATTATGTATTTTAGGTCTTGTTATCTTTCTAGATCTTATTTTTATCTTTTAGAATAGATTCTATCTTTTTAGGAAAGTTTTTATCTTTTAGCCTTTTTTTAGTTTCTAGCCTTTTTAGTATAAATACCCTTCTATCTAGCTTAGAAAGAGGGGGGTCGATCATAGATAGAGTAGAGAGAGAGGAAGAAGAGCCGAGAGAGAGAGACGGATCGAGGTCGAGATCGAGAGCTCGGTGGACGAGAGTTACCGGGGTCGTTAGTCGAGGTTTTGATTTGATATTCTGGTATTTTCGGTTTCTTCTGAATCTCTGTAAGACGATATTTATTAATTTGAGTAGTGTTTTGTTTTCAATGTTTTCTTTGATTGAAGTTATTTGTTTCTTAGTTATGATTAGTGAGTAGTCTTTTTATCTAGGGTCGGGGTTGAAACCCGACATAGTTATGTATGTTTGGTGAGTAAGATTATGTGTTGAATGCCTTTGATCTATTGTTGAGATTGTTTGTTGTGCTTATACCGAGATGAAAATTGAGGTAATTTGAGTTGTTAACTTGATTGAAGAAGAAAGTTATAAACTTGAAGGTTGATATTGTTTGAATACGGATGTTTCAAGCTTTAGATCCAAAACAAGCAATTGAGTGAGTTAGTTTATGAAAGTAGATTAATTTACTTCCCAAGTCAATGAAAGTTGATGCAGCTATCTATTTAAAGGCATGATATTTATCTTCTTACGAGCTTGTGTGCATGATTATGTTGTGGTAACCCTTGTCCTAGATCTTTGTTTTTATTTGATTTTTCTTAAGATCATATTCGTTACTGAGTTCGTTGGCTCGTTACCGAACCTGTCTAGGTCGATAGTTTTGGAATTTTGTTTACGGTGGTTCGTTAACGACCCTGACAACGCCGTTAACGAGGCTGCTAGTGTGTGTTTTGCTTGCTTCTGTTTGATTTTTAGTAGTCGATAGATAAACAAACCTTGCTTCCCGTGGAACGATCCTGACTCCCCTATACTCAGCGGGATCTTGATTATAAATTTATTTGTTGTCAAGAAAACCCTTTCAACAGGAAACCACCCAAAGGATGAGCATTGTAACGGACTTCTCGACACAACAATGAAACCAGAACTCGGCTTGATGGAGATCGTGTATCCGTAAATCAGGACTACTCGGTTTTTAACGTGGTTGAGAGTAATCATAAGATTTATTTGTAAGGATAAGATTTTAGTTAAGTTGGATAAGATTAGGGTTAATACGGGATTTGGATCGTGTATCCGTAAATCAGGACTACTCGGTATATATATATATATATATATATATACATACATATATATATATATATATAAATATATAATTTGTGATTTGTCAAAACCGATTAACACATCGGGGTACAAATAATAAATATTCTATAAAATGAGGTTATCTTCCTATTAACCGCTAGGTTTTACTCTAGGTTAACTTGTGGGTCAAGAAGTCTCGGGATTACTTTGTCAACACGAAATCATGTTCTCCCACAATGTATCGAATATTACACATGTAACTTTATAAAAGGATATAAAAATTTGGCAAGACATGGAATAATTTTAAATAAATTATAAGATAATATATGTGACTTTTAAACATGAAAAGTATGTTTTAAAAATATATTTACCTTGCTTGGATTTTAATTGTAATAATTAAAAGAGATAGTACTAGATGAAAGGATTTATTAATTTAAGACTTTATTAATAGAAAAATACTTACATGTTTTTCAAAATCATATTATAAACTTATATATAATATGGATAAGGGATTCTTATCATAAGATAATTTTATATGATTAAGTTGAAGACTAAAATGATATATTAAATAATTTGCATGTATTTTTATATACAGAAATACATTATAATAGACATGGAAAAATTGTTAAATAAAATCATGGGATTTAAAATATGATTTTATATACTTGAAAAGTATAATATAAATAATATGCTTACATTACTTTGAGCTTAATTTAATGAATAAAAGAACTAGAGCAAGTTGTTGGAAAATAATATCTTAAGATTTTTTATAATATAAAAAGAGGTTGCATGTCATTTAAAAGTATATTATAAACTTAAATATATTTGATAAGATATATTAGTCATAAAAGATATTTTTATGGTTAAAATACGGAATAAAATATATATATAAGAATAAAGATAAAGATATAATATGATAAGGGAATTATGGACCTTATTTATCATAAGAATAATTTTATAATAATTATGATATAAATATGGAAAATATATTTTCATGGACTTTTTATAATTATCACCTTGCTTGAATTAAATAAAAAAATATTTAATAATAATAAGAAAGTAATTGTATGTCATAAAGGATCAAAAAGTTTATAAATATTTAAATGGGGACATTAACCTTAGATAAAGGAAGATTTAATAATTTAAATAATGTAATGACTTGATCTTCAAAGGATTAATAATTAAATTAAAATAAAGAGTTTATAAAGAATACAAGGATATTACAAATAAGAAAAAAGAATAAGGGGTATTCTTAATTTATCACCACCTAAATTATTTTATAATAATTTAGTAAGTAATCCTCTTATAAAAAGAATATACGAGTTATTCAAAAACTTTAGAAGAATTAAATAAATTCTTATTAAAGTTCGTTCGTACCTCTCGTGTCGATAGGTTGAGTCTCCGTCCCGACTAAAGACATCGATTACGGTTCCTCGTTCGTAAACGCTCGCTAAGCTAAGGCAAGTGGAATTTCTCCTTGTAGCCTTAATAATTCGTTTCATGAAATTTCTCGATGTTGGGAACAACTTGTTTGCTAATAATAAATGAATTTAGGAATATCGATTGTTAGAAATAATGACCCCATTGTTATCGTTATTCCGTTAATTGGATATTTGATAGGACTATTATGCTAGTCTTGTTTGTGACCTTGATTGTTTACGATCTCGTTTAGAGATCGGTTTGGATTAAATAGTGAGGGGTTGTTGATAGGGTTTCTTGACAACAAATAAATTTATATGAAGACCCCGTTGTGTATAGCAGAGTCAGGTTCGTCCATAGGGAGAAAGCCAATGCTAAGTTTTGTTACTTGTTACGCAATCAATCAATTAAGTAACGGTTTTAACAAGAAAGAGAGAGATTCTATGGTTTAGGGTGTCACCACAACAACAATCATGCATGCCAAACGTTAATGAAACACATACATCATGCTTTTATCACATAAAGGTGCTAACTTTCGTTAAATTTAAGCAAGTAAATCAATCAACTTTCTCTAAATTAATAAACTTACTATCTAATCTCTTCTACTTCAACTAGGATAGATCCGCTTTCGCTTCAAAACACTAAATTGACTATTCTGATTCAAGGTTTCTGCTTTCGCTTCAACAATGAATGAGAATTTTTTTTCAATTTTCGTTTCAAGGATTTAGAACAAGAGAATAGATTCATGCAATAAAACAATCAAAGCATGATCACAAACAAGTATGCACAACCATTGTTGGGTTTAACCCGAATCTTAGAGAGAACTACTCACAAAGCATGATTAAAAGCAAACAACTATATTAATGAAAGGGAAACTTACAAATTGAATTCAAACTCGTCCCACCACGTCTCTCTATCTCTACCCTCTCGCCCCTCTCTTCTCTCCTCCTTCCTTACTTACCCTCCTAGGAAATTGATTGTGTGTAGAAAAACAAAGGGTAAACAAGAGTATTTATAGAGAAACTAATCTATCTTAAATCTATCTCTAAGGAAATAATATCTTCTAATAAGATATATACCTTCTATCTATCTAATAACATAAAAGGAAATAGGATAAAAACCCAATAAAACACTTCTACTCGGTCTTCGCTGCGACACAGGATGCCTCAGTAACGAGCTGAGAGCCTCGTTACTGACCCTGTTCAGCACTACGAACAGCCTTGAGTAAAACTTGCGTAGCGGATTTTTTACAACTCTGTTTGACTCGATTCTTTTTTTCTATATTCTTGTAATGAAATTCTATACTTCTTTCCAAGCTCAAACTTGATCTGCAATGACTTTACTTGAGCGCTTAATCTTCATCTTCTCTTCATTCTTGAGTGCTATCCTTCGTCGGCTTTGCTCCTTTCTTCAAAAGTGCTCCAAACATGATTCAAAACCTATAAAAACACCACCAAAGCTTATGTAGACTCCATATCTTAGGAAAATATGAAAACCCACACAAACGACTCAAAACAAAACACAAAACTAAAGAAAAAGACTTAAAAACACTAAAAACACACCCTAAAAACATGACTAAAAAGGCGGACATCAAAATACCCCATACTTAGACTTGCTTGTCCTCAAGAAATCAACAAGATAAGAACCAAAACCATCAACACATATATCAAGTCAATTCCCTTATCAAAAAGCAACATCAAAACTCAAGTAGAAATAGATAGACAAGTGAATCTAACATCATCACACATATATAAACAACCTCAAGCAAAAGCAACCAAGAATCCAACCTCACAAGGGTATTTGTGTTTCACTCAACTCTCTTGTGTTTAGTCTTATAATAACAACTCTCAACTCAATCCAATATTGAAAAATCAACATGGCCATTGTTACTTATATCACCAAACTCTCCACCAGAGATGTAAAAACATATAAAAAAACATCAAGAGAACTTAGGCTCAATAAAAAACTTCATAGAAGCTTCCATTCGACCGGGTTGTAATGGGGCTTGGTAAAAACAAATAGGCGTGGAAATATTTTAGCCATTTGGTGCTAATAATATCCGGAAATCAAAGACTCCTAAAAACTCACACATACTACCAAAACTCTCAAAACATAAACCAAACTCACACAAATATTATGCACACTTATTTCTTAACCCTCTTTATCCCAACTAATCTTTCTTACAATAACAAGGAAAATTTGGCTCATGCACATTTTTAGTACTCAACTCTTTTTTTGGATTTTTCATGATCTTTCTTTTTTTTTCCTTCTGAAGGGGCTCGGTACCGACATACTAGAATCGGTAATGACTCTGCATTTTTCTATTTTCTTTTTCCCCTTTTATTTCTTATTCTTTTGTAAGTGCATTCAGGGAACCAAACTCCTTTTACATAACAAACTGCAAGACTTTTACTTTTCCCAACCCATATTACCCCACAATTGAACCAAACAATCACACTCAACAAAAATCATAACACTAACCAACACTAAGTCCTAATCCGCGGATAGGGTCAAGCTAACATTGGCTAGGGAATAATTTTGTGGAGCTAAAAATAAAAGGCTTAAAGGCTCAAATTGGCTTCAAAAAGAGGATAATGTAAAGGTGGATATGGATTAATAGGGCTTATGAAAAATAAGTTTTCTATCATATGATTTCACATGTAATGAACTAATATCCCGTATAGGTCTCAAGAAATAGATAACCATATCAATGACAAGAGATAATATGCATAAGGAGAGTAAATCACACAAGAAAAGAAGAGGGATTTTTGATGTTCTCCTTATAAGGCCAAAAATAACTCACAAGGTAGCAATTTTTTGTTGGATTTCAGTCACTTCTACCTAAGATCATATGTGCTCAATTTCATCACATACTAAATATCCACATAAAAACAATTTTTCAACATGATTCAGGCAAAGCTATCCAAACATGGTATGAAATTACATGATCAAGCAAGTTAAAGCATATCATAGGACATCAAAGTGGAATATTATCAATCCTAAAAACACAAACAAAGCAAAGACGCAAAAACTGAGACAAAACTGAGTTCTCTTTCCCCCCACCCCATACTTAAACAAAACAGTGTCCTCACTGTTTAAAACAAAGATATAAAAAGAAAGAGGGAAAAGAAAAGGGAACTCACAAAATAAAACAGAAGCTTCTTGAAACCATTGATCATTTAAGGAGTTGAATTTTTCTCGTTTTTCTGTAGATGTCGGTACCGAACCTGTGAAGGTCAGTAACGAACCTGTTGCTTGCTTGTAAACCGATCTCTTCGTTGTTCCTCATGTTTAACACTTCATTTTCTTGTACCTGAGTCACTTTAGAAAAACTTCTATCCCTACTACACTAATCTAACATAAAAACAAGTCAAAAGAAAGCTAGCAAAAAAGAACTAAGAAAGCAAAAACTAAAACAAAAACAGAAACTAAAAGCGGGTTGCCTCCCGTAAGCGTTTTTTTAACGTTCTTAGCCCGACGAACTTACCTTGTCGGATCAGGGTGGCTTCCATTTAGCTATGTTAGGATCATAAGAAACCCCATACTTAGATGAAAAAGCATCATAGCTTCTCTCCAAAATATTTGGCCCTCGATCATCCACAAGAATGCATGGTAATCCTACAACAGACTTAGTAAAATCCGAAAACCAAGGAGGTTTTGACTCCTTCATAGAACTAACAATAGGATTTAGTATAGAACAAGGATATAAGAAAGGATCATGACCAGAATCAATCAACTCGGAAAATGAAGACTTGCCTTGATCGAGCAGATAAGGGCTCGTTACCGAGGCTATGTGGGTCGTTAACGACCCTGCTGGGCTTGGAAGTGGCCCGACATCGTGCAAATCATACTCGATTACGGCGCTGGGTTCAGTACCGACCCATGGTGGGTCGGTAGGACCTTCGGTTGGCATCTTGTCCTTGGATTTGCTCGTTTCTGTACTCAGGGAGGGGTTGGTACCGAACCGTGGTGGGTCGGTAGGATCCTCAATACTACAAGTAGCCACTTCGCTTACGGGTGAATTGAAATGAAATTTGACCTTCTCTTCTCCAATATCAAACGTGATAAGTTCTTTTCTGACATCTACACGTGCCCCTAACGGTGGCTAAGAATGGTCGTCCAAGAATGATTGGCACCGGTCCTCAGGCATATATAGCACAATGAAGTCGTTGTGAACAAAGAATTTTCCAACTTGGATAGGGACATCGTCAACGACTCCAGTTGCTTTTACAAACGATCCATCCGCCAGGTAGAGATTCATATCGACAAGCTCCAGTGGTCCCATGTTAGCCTTGGTCCAGATAGACAATGGTAATAAATTGGCATTGGCACCTAGATCACATAGAGCTTTAAAACGGTGAGTCCCAATACCAATTGAGATTGCAAACTTACCTGGATCACCGAGTTTTTCAGGGAGCTTTATGGAATGAACTTCATTATGCAACTCTGAGATAGATCTTTTCCTACTCAAAATCTCTTTCAAAATTTTAGCGTAGGCAGGCATTTCATTAAGGGCATTAGTAAATGAAATTGAAATATTTAGCCCTTGAAGAATCTTAACAAATCGTCTAAACTTTCCTTCCGTAACGTCATTAGACTTTTTAATCGGGAAAGGAAGAGTTTTTGATGGACTTGGGATAGAGAGAAACCCGACTCGAGGATCCACCAAATCGACAAGAGGGTCGATCGGTGTAGGAGAAGGGTCGGTGTCGACCCTAGTGGGGTCGTTACCGAGCTTGGGACTGAGAGAGTGACCTGGGTTGAGGGGCTCAATATCGTGCCGGGGAGCCTCAATATCGACCCTGTTAGGGTCGGTAACGAGCCTGACCAAGGCATCATCTTTGTTGTTGTACTCTTTTTCCTTGGCCTCAACACGATTTGGCAGTTGTTTTCCACTGTTGAGGTGTATTGTTGTTATCTGTCCTCTCGGGTTCTCCTCGGGTCGGCCCGGAAGTTTCCCTTGAGGTCATGGAATTCGTGCAGCCAGGTTACCAAGTTGGGAGTCAACGCTCTTTTTCCAGATCTCAAACTCTCCCCATCTTTTCATTTGATTATTGAGGTTAGCTTGGACTCCATTGATTCTTTCTTGAAGTTCATTCACCCATGATGGCTTCTCTTGATATCTCAGGGGTCTATAAGGTGGAACCCTCTGATCTTGTTGAGGATGTTGGCTCCCTTGGCCATAGTTGCCCCAAGTGGGCTGATTGTAATTCCTCCCTGCATAAGAATTATATACTTGGTTCCTATAGGTACCCCTCATGTAGTTAGCTTCTTCATATGCCTCAGCAACATGGACCTGCGTTTTCAAGCGGTTGACCTCGGCTTGCAAAAAATTGGTGTTTCATTTCAGGGTCGACCTCATCCTTGTTTGGATTGTGGAGCCGTCGTTGGGGCTGTTGGCTTGCTGTGTGTAATATTCTTGTTCGTTTTTACTTCTCGATAGGAAAAACGAGTTCCTTGGGCTACAAGAAATCAACTTACTTGACCTTCAAGCGATTCCGAATTTCTTTATTAATATTATTAGTATTATTCTTTTCTGCCAAGGCGATCCCTTGAGCTATTTTTATCTATTAGTTACCTAGTAGGTTAATTAATTTTATCAAATTTTCATTACTCCCTTTTGTTTCCCGAATCTCTATCTTTAACAACCAACTAGCTAAGACTCCGTTATATTAATTCTCACGATCGGGATTTAACCAAACGGGTAAACATAACTAGGGAACCACCGATCTTATACTCTTTCAAAACCAAGAACCAATATTCAGAGCCAATCTTCACCTCTCCCGTTGCCTTCTCCAATAACCAGCTACTGGTACGGCCTTCGACCACCCTCGCGGAGTCGCGGACAGCGGTGACGATCACAATCCAAGGGAGTACCCGTCAAAATCGGTAGTCGCCGCCGCGAGTGATCCTGTCATTGTACTAATTCTCGTTCGCCGGCTTCCTTCCCGGCGATTCCAAGATCCGGTTCTCTTAAATCATCGCCGACAAACCTCGACATCGCATCCCTGTACCGATTGAACCAAAATCGTCGGTAAGCCGCCCGACCTGTTCTTTCACTTGTTTGGAAGGGTTCCGTTTTTGGGAGCGTGGAGGAGGGCCAACTAGTTGATGAGAGTGGGGGAAAGACGAGTAAGCTTGTTGGTCGGGGACGGGAATCAGGTACCGGAGAGTTCTCCGTACGTTGGTGTATCTCTGATTGGAATTAAGTGAAAAATTAGATTATTTTTTTTTTATTTGAGTTTTGATCAGGAGGTGGGTCATGAATGTACGTGGTTTAGTTTAATTGTTCATGTGGATTACGTAGCTTTAGTTTTTTGGTGAGTGTTGGGTAGTCCATTCATGTGCTGAGTATATATATCATAGTTGACTAGATGTTTAATCTAGGTTTATTTTTTTTCTCGATCATTAGCATTAGCATATAGCATACTGATTGAGAATAGATTGTTAGTTAGAATTATAGTAGTTGGAGAAAGCTAGCTAGTTAATTAGTGGATGCTAGTAATTTTAGTTAAATGGTATGATGATATTTCAAATGACTAAGTTTAGTTTGGAATAAAAGAATTAGTCAACTAGGTAGGAGCAGAGTTCGGAATGTATCTAATGTAATCTCACGCGTTAATTTTCTATTAGGGAATCGTTTTTGTACGCGCTTTTAACTCCATCTTCTTCAAGGGATCTCTAGTTTCGAGGTAAGTCGTTTTTCGACTTGCTCGGTTCTTCTCTACCCTGTTAGATTGCGTATCGTTATTGTAGGGCGGGTTTTGGGAACTAGTCCCGAATACCTTTTAAATTGCTTTGAACTTCTTGAATTGTTGTGTGTGCAAATGGTTTTGAATGTATTTTTATCGGAAAAATATTTTTGGAACGTTTTTCCTGTGTTGGTACCGTTTCCGACACGGCCCATCGTAGCTGGTGTTGAGGAAGAGTTGGCTACGTTGACCCGTGTGATTGGGAAAATCGTGCCCCTTCAAAACGAAAATTATTATCTGTGTGTTTTTGGAAAGTGCTCCAGTGGAGGCTTAGCTAGGGGTTAGAAAGGAGATTGTGAAGTGGAGTGAGAGGGCATGCCTCTGCACTCGGCGCGTCGATGAGCGCCTTGGTGGTCGGATTGCGAGATGGAGGAATTGCATTGTTGTGAGGTTGTATTTGGGAATGTGTATGTGGCTATGTGTGACTAATTATAACTAATTTAGGTATTGGCCTTTAGAGTTATGATTGCGATTGTGGACTTGGATGCTGACTTTGGAAATGCTTTTAAAACGTCTTGCAATTTCCGTATTCTTTCTAACTTGATAGATTAGTAGCTGACCCTTCGGGGAATATTTTTTTTAGTTCCAGGTATGAACTAGGGAACAGTGCATGAACCGAGGCTAGATGGCGGAGAGGTGAAGAGCGCGTGTCACAGTAGGGATGGGTTTACGTTAGTTTATTTAATCCTTTCTAGGATGTTAGTTTTACTATTATGATGGAGTTAGTATTATTACTTGTCTTTGTTTCCTCGAATAATTTATTGTTAGTAGTGATTCATCGGATTTGAATATTTATGTTTTCGGGAATACATGCATGACTACGTTTTCTATGTTTTTATAAAATAAAAGGTTGGATGTTTTTGTTAAGTTTTCTCGTCGTGCCCGCGTTGCAAGATCCTATAGTGTCGCTATCGACCTTCTTAAGTAGTACCTGGTAAGGTCTACTAATAAGTAGCGCCCCGTCGAAAGTCGGGGTGTTACACTGTGTGCCATACATTGCATCATAATTTGTCAATTTATCAATCAATGCCCACGCCGCATCGGGATCCATCTCTACGAAACTGCAAGTAGTGTGCAGTTTGATGCGGTTCTTCGTTTCAGCATTGATCCCTTGGAAGAAGATTTCTTGGAGTACATATTGTGGTTGCCCATGAGTAGGGCATTGTTTGAGCATCTCCTTGAATATCTCCCATGTTTCTACAAAGGTCTCATTAGGCAGCTGGTTATAGGAGGTAATGCGCTTCCTTAACTCCGTAGTCTTGGCGGGTGGGAAGAACTTTGTCATGAACAAGTCATGCAGTGTTTCCCATTTCTTTATCGACTTGGGAGGTAGGCTCTCTAACCAGCTCAGGGCCTTTCCTGCAAGAGACCACTTAAAAGCTTTCAACAGAACATATTCCAAAGAGACACCGTTAGCAGCAATAGTGTCACATAAATCAAGAAATTTTTTAATATGTTCCATAGGGCACTCAGTGGGTTTTCCCTCAAACTGAGCCCTTTTGATCAAGGATATGAATTGAGGTTTGATCTCAAAGGTCTTCTCTATCTCAGGAAACTCAATGGCGGACTCTAGCACCCTTAGTTCTGGATGCATATACTGCTTAGCATTCCTTGGATAGGCATTCAGCTGCTCTTGCAGACGGGCAGTGTACTCTCGTTCACGTTCAACGGCGGCAAGAACGGTGTCTCGAACAACTTGTAACGCCTCCATCTGGTTCTGGAGAGCGGCCATCTGTTGACCCATCTCTTTAGTGGTTGTCATTGCTTTGTTTTCTCGTAATCTGCGGTGGAAGGATCGCTCGGGTTCAGGGTCTACTACTAGATTAGAGACAACTCAACATCCTTCAGCTGGCATACACTAAAAGCAAAAACAAAAAACAAAAACAAAATCAAAAAGCAAAACGGGGTCTCGGAAAGGGTCGGTACTGAGGCCCAAAGGGTCGGTATCGAGCCTAGAGTGATCCCGTAAAAACCAAAACAAAAAAAAAGAAACAACTACCTGTCGACAGGGTCGGTACCGACCTGGATAGGGTCAGTAACAACTCGACAGTGACCTAGAAAATGAATAGAAAAAGCAGAAAAAACTAGGTTGTCTAGCAGGGTCGGTACCAACCCTAGGGGGGTCGTTATTGACTCGGCGGAATCCCAAAAAACGTAAAAAGAATAAAACTTGGCACTATTCAAATCTCCCCGGCAACGACGTAAATTTGTTGATAGGGTTTCTTGACAACAAATAAATTTATATCAAGACCCCGCTGTGTATAGAAGAGTCAGGTTCGTCCACGCGGAGAAAGTCAGTGCTAAGTATTGTTACTTGTTACGCAACCAATCAATTAAGTAAGGGTTTTAACAAGAAAGAGAAAGATTCTAAGGTTTAAGGTGTCACCACAACAACAATCATGCATGCCAAACATTAATGAAACACATACATCATGCTTTTATCACATAAAGGTGCTAACTTTCGTTAACTTTAAGCAAGTAAATCAATCAACTTTCGCGAAATTAATAAACTTACTATCTAATCTCTTCTACTTCAACTAGGATAGATCCGCTTTCGCTTCAAAACCCTAAATTGACTATTCTAATTCAAGGTTTCTGCTTTCGCTTCAACAATGAATGAGAAATTCCTTTCAACTTGCGTTTCGTGGATTAAGAACAAGAGAATAGATTTATGCAATAAAAACAATCAAAACATGATCACAAACAAGCATGCACAACCATTGTTGGGCTTAACCCCAATCTTAGAGAGAGAACTGCTCACAAAGCATGATTAAAAGCAAACAACTATATTAATGAAAGGGAAACTTACAAATTGAATTCAAACTCGTCTCACCACATCTCTCTATCTCTACCCTCTCGCCCCTCTCTTCTCTCCTCCTTCCTTACTTGCCCTCCAAGGCAATTGATTGTGTGTAGAAAAATAAAGGATAGACAAGAGTATTTATAGAGAAACTAATTTATCTTAAATCTATCTCTACGGAAATAATATCTTCTAATAAGATATATACCTTCTATTTATCTAATAACATAAAAGGAAATAGGATAAAAAGCCCAATTAAACACGCTGACTCGGTCTTCGCTGCGACATGGAATGCCTCGGTAACGAGCTGAGAGCCACGTTACCGACCCTTTTCAGCACTACGAGCAACCTTAAGTAAAACTTGCGTAGCGGATTTGTTACAACTCCGTTTGACTCGATTCTTTTTCCTATGTTCTTGTAAAGAAATTCTCTACTTCTTTCCAAGCTCAAAATTGATCTTCAATGACTTTAATTGAGCGCTTAATCTTCATCTTCTCTTCATTCTTGAGTGCTATCCTTCACCGACTTTGCTCCTTTCTTCAAAAGTGCTCCAAACATGCTTCCAAACCTATAAAAAAAACACCACCAAATATTATGTAGACTCCATATCTTAAGAAAATATAAAAACCCACACAAAAGATTCAAAATAAAACACAAAACTAAAGAAAAAGACTTAAACACACTAAAAACACACCCTAAAAACATGACTAAAAAGGCGGACATCAAGGGTGCGGGACTAACCCGACACCTCTATTTAAATAACTAAGTCGTATTGCCACCATGCCTAAATTATGACTTTCGATCATGATGCATGTCTGCTCCTATGCAATGGACGGAAGCTTCCACTCTATGTAATAACTGCGGTTTTTGAGGATATTTTTGAATTTTTCTCGGATATCCTTTTAACCGTTTTGATCCGTTTTAACGCTTAATTTAATACTTTGTTGGAGATTAAATCCTAGAAAATTGTTGGTGATATCCTAAAATCACAAAGAAATTATTTTATGGATCAGTGTGAATTCTAGGATTTTTCAGTGGAAAAAGAATATTTATTGGATAAGCCGTCTTTTTAATTATGTACCGGAAAGGATTTAAAATACGAAATGGAAGCCTTAAAAATTGAAGGTAGCAAGATAAAATCATGGAAAATTGGTTTTATTGGTCTACATAATTTATAGGACGTTTTTCGTTTAGTGAGTTTTCCCACCCGAGGTACATAATTTTACCGCTTTAACGCGAGTCCCGTTCCGAGACGATATTGGATTTTAAAACCGCCCTTCTCTGCCTTAATTAGTAAGGAAACAAAAGAGATAGAATTTC
Organism: Fallopia convolvulus; assembly: GCA_964016875.1. NCBI lineage: Eukaryota > Viridiplantae > Streptophyta > Magnoliopsida > Caryophyllales > Polygonaceae > Fallopia > Fallopia convolvulus. The sequence goes on from OZ024724.1 coordinate 16,784,796, forward strand.
ACCAATACATATCTATTCAGCCTCGTCAAAGTCTATTTTTTGTTTGAAAAGAAAGGAAGGAGCGAGAGGGAATGCTGGACTCGGGAGCTACTTCACCGTCGGCGCTAGCTTTCTTCGCCCCATCCACCATCTTCTTCCTCCTCCTCATCATCTCCTCCGCCTTCTCTGCCTCGCCTCGAAGCTGCAACCAACAGAACCAACAAGAGAAATCAGGTCGGAATGACGGTTCAAGGGAGATAGAATTTGAATCTTCACCGCAGACTTCCTTCTCTGCCTCGTAGTCCCGCCGCCGGCAATCGGTAGCTTGTCCGACCAGCACCCACTGCAAGGGCTGCCTCCGGGCAATACCCAGCCACCCTCGGGCTCGGGGATTGATCCACTATCGAGCCAAAAGAGCCATGGGCTCGAGTGAAGGTATATACGATCGAAATTAATTAGCGGGTTGATTGCGGAGCCACCATAAGGGACTTTTGGTTCCGTTTTGCTAATTAAATTTATGGTTTTTATAATCTTGACGTTGATACGGTTTCATAGGTTCAAACCGCTCGAGAAACGGACGTCCGGATCTTCAGTTATAGCGAATACAAGTTTTGACGCCGATTGGCAGGTAAAGGACTTTGGATAATTACTCGGGATTCGTTGCTAATACGTTTGACCCGAGATTTGGTCACCTTTAAGAAATGTTGCCAAGGAACAATTTTTATTTAGAAAATTGTTACAAAAGTGAAGCGGATAATTAGTTATAATTCCGCCAAGATGGCTCCTTGAAGCATGATAACTAAGGATTTATTATATATCGATATTCGGAAATTAAATCGTTTATCGATTAGGAAGTTGTAGGAGTTGAGAATACAACTAAGAAGTGTTTTTGTGAGCTCTTTGCTGACAAATCCTTTTGTTATATTTGTCAGAAGGATGATTAAGATTATTGTTGGAATTGCTAAGGACGTTGAGCACGCCTTCTAAGGCAAGTGGACGACTCTCTCTTGCATTATGGTTATTAAATGAGGAATTGAATCCCATTTAATATTTGTTTTGGCAACAACTTGTGTGCTTCATAAAATATGATAGGTTGTTATATTTGTTAGAAATAATGACCATGTTGTTTATTCAGTTTCGCGTTAGAACTGGATTTAGGACTGTTATGGGTGACCTTGTATGCTGTCTCACGCTGAGACATTGTTGTGATTATGGTTGTTTCAGGGAGGGGAACGTGGTTCCATATCCTCTCTTTAAATGAATATTACATTAGGAGGGGCCTAATCCCAATGGTGGGTCATGACTCTTCCCCTGCTCTTCGTGTGAGAGGGGTGATGCGCACTCTAGCTAAGTGCAATTGGCAGTGCAGTGTAGACGACAGGGTAATAGGCCTCTCTGTTCTCTACCTCACCATATGCAAATGAAAGAACAAGGATAGCTTAAGTCATGTGATCTTGGTATAGGGTAGATGACCATGGATGAAATACTCCGATGATCTCTACGGTACCAAATATTTCGGCAGTAGTTCGAGCCGATTATGAATCACCAACCTGTTTGTGAAAAGTTTTAAAAGTAATATAAGATAAGTGTGTTAGGCACATTAATATACCCGAATGGTTCGTCCAGTCGGAAAGCCATTCTTGCTCTCGGTTATGAATGATTCTTAATCAAACCTTGGTTAAGTCGATCTGATTAGTCGATGGAGGCTTTTCAAAATGTGATGTGATTAATATGAGTTCCCAACAATTGTTTATGCTTCTTAAAAGAAACCACAAGTGGTGGTGTTCTCTCTCTTGATTATGTGAGTCTCCTTCTTATTCTCTATAAGACTGCTAACTGTTGGATCATAATTCGAGTCTAATCGAATTTGGATGCCAATATGTTTAGTTACAACCATAAGAACCAAGTTAGATTCTCCGCTTGCTAGTCTATCATTAGACTAACCCGTCCATCTTCTTTTCAAATATATAGTCGACTGGTGTCCACCGTTGGTTTACGACACATCAGGTTCTTCTTGGAAGTTGATTCAAGAGGCGGATTCAGATGTTTGAAGCTCTAGAAGTTGAAGAAAGGTTTCCAATGGCTATACTTGAGTGAAGATCATGATTGAACTACTTCAAAGCGAAGCTGAGTTTCAGAAATAAGAACTCAAGAAAGACTTGATGAAGATTTTGTTTAAATAGAAGGTTGTTCTATTTATTTATTCTTTTAAGTTAAGGATTGTATAAGACCTTTTACGTGTTTTTCCGCTGTAATATTCAACTTAAGTTTGTTAGGTTTTCAAATGGTTTCATTTACCTTGTTTTTAGTTTGTTCATTTAGTTTAAAGCCTTGAGTAGCTTTGGTTTAGTCTTAATCGGGGTTAGTGGCGGTAATACCTCCAGGGTAGGAAGGGGGTGTTACAGAAATGGTATTAGAGCTAAAAGTTCCTAAGTCTTGCTTAAGACTTTCATCCTTCCTAATAGAATTAGGAAGAATTCTATATTGGTGTTGTCTTAGAGCCATTCACGGAAAGTGGTTAAGATTGAAGGTCGGACTCGTGAAGAGATAGAAGGAGAAAAGGGAATTGGAGAACACGAGGTAACAAGTTTGTAATGGTTTATGTGGAAAAACGCTCCTATAGCTGACATTTGATTCCCTGGAGATGGGAATGGATTCCGAGAAGGATCCAAAGTAAGATTAGGTGAAGATTCCTAAAGTTGAACCGGTTCTAGACCAAGTTCTCAATGAATTCCTATTCTCTCTTGAGAGTCTGAATTGGGTGTACCCTTGTTGTTTCTTCCATAATAGGAAACTTCTTGTGAGATTTTGAAGTTAAGTATTGTACTTCATAAAGACTTTCTATTTTGAAGGTTTCCTATTTTAAGCTCGTATAATGGAAGATTTCAAGTTAAGAATTTTTGTTAGAAAGTTCATGATTCAAAGTTATGTGAAAGAAATTGTTAATTCTTTTTCTTGAGATATGAAAGTCCAAGTGTTGCCTTTAAAAAGGAAATTTTTAAAGTGAGTTTCTTTGACATTGAAGTCATAAGATTAAGAGTTTTCAAGAGTATATTCTTATAGGAATTTCTGAATTTTGAAATTCGAGTATCAAGAGAAGTCTGGAGTTGGAACCTCTACTTCTAAGTATTAAGATTTGGAAAATCTTGTGAGCCTTGAGTGATTCTAAAAAGATCGGTATGGATCATGAAGGGATGTAAAAGAATCCAGAAAAGAAAAGGATTGTCTTTGGAAACTTTCTTCAACAACTGTGTTTGTGACTCTATGGTATAGAATCATGGATATTCTGTACTTTTCTTTGCTCAGTTGGAAGTTAAAGAGCTTTGAAGTGCTCAAATGTTGGATCAATTGAACTGTTAAACTATTGGAAGATGCAGTTCAATTTTGAATCTGATAGTGTTTAAACTCGGATTTTTCATATATGTTGTTATCCTTTGAGTTAAGAGGATTGAGAATCCTAAATGGAATGGAAACCTCTTTTTGGTTATAGTAAGGAAGAGAGGGAGAATATTGGTTCAGATCAAATGGTGCACAAGTGGTTAATCACCAAGGTTGTCGTGAATAAGGTTGATTGGTCAAAATGGATTGAATGGGTAAAAGTCCATCAGTAATGTGTTTATGTTCAATTAACTACTTAGCACAATTGTTAATTGATTACATGAGTTGTTGATATTCAGATGACTAACCTATGTGACAACATTATTGGAGTTTCGTTGTATGATACCCAACTCGAAATAATGAGAAAAGACTTGAGGTATATAATGGACTAGTAATGGAATCAACATTGAGATGTTCTAATTTGCCAATGGTATTGACTTATGTTTCTTTAAGGATGGAAATGATAAAGTTCGGTTTTGAGAAGATCGTGCAAGAAAGAATTTTGGCATGTTGCCTTTGATATTTTAATCGTTTGGGAGATAAATATCAATCATTCAATATTGTGGTCAATAAGGCTTAGCCCTTATCGATGAAAAATAATTTCCGTTGTGTAGGATTTTGAAGATTTTATATCAGTCAGATCCATAGCTTAAGGTGGAACTGGTGAGACTGTTAAGCTGTCGGCAAGCTTCCTAACCATAAGCTCTTCCTTTGCAATGTGGTTTGAAGTTAAATTAATGAAAAGGTATATGCAATCTCCTTATGGTTAAGTGAGAAGACAAGGGAATGATGGAGAAGTCTAGTTTGTTTACCAATGTTGAATTGGGATAGGTTCAAGAATATTTTGTTTGGTCATGTGCATTCTTCTGCTAAAAGAGATTGGAAATTAAAGGAATTTCCTTATATGTAGAGAGATATAAGGATTGGATGTTTTGAACTAGATGCAAAGTTTGAAAGTTCACTTTTTATATTGAGAGGATTAAGTTGTAAAAAGATGGAAAGTCCTTAAAATCGTCAAAAGAGTTTGATAGTCACTCTTGGATATCGGAATTTAAATGGCAATTAAGTTGTAGAAGGGATATTTCTCTGCAAATGGATGATCTCAAGCATTGAATTTTAGTAATATATCATTGTTACATCACTTTAGAGTGGGATGTCAAGGAGACATACAAGTTGAGATCGACCTTGGAAGAATTTTCTATGAGTATGAAGATGTCGGAATTACATTTTCTCTAAGGTTCGCAAGTAAGTGGATTTGAGTGATCAACTCTTTTATTGAACCTGTGAAGTTAAGTTGGACTAGGACCAATTAAGTTAAATCAGGCAGAGATTACTCAATGCTATGGATTATAGAAAAATCTAGCAGTATGTCTAATTAAGAAAACTCAAGGAATGCCACTAGGTTCTATCTTGAGGAAGGAATGAAGTATTACATTCGAAAGGAAATGTAGTACGCATAAGTGAATTGGATTGTCTTAGGTCGTTTGAGGCTCAGTTTTGATTTGAAAATTTGGTCAAGTTGGTAAGGCCAGCTAATGTGCAAGTGTCATCACAGAATTATAACAAAGTGTTAGTAGCATCATTAAGATAAGGTCAGCAAATTTTATTTGATGCATTGGCTTGACGCGCCCATTTCTTCAAGAAAGTAGCTAATCTTTGTTTCAGTGACATTCAAAGTTAAAGCCTGTATGGTTGTAGACTATGTCGAGTTCTTGTCAAGCTGTTATGATTTAAGGAATAGTTGAAATTGTTTTGTGATTTTCTCTTTTGAGAAAAATCTTAGGACTTTGTAGAATTCTGATATGAATTTTTTAAGAAATGTTGATTTGATATACGGAATTCATGAATAAAATTTTCTACGGTTTTCATGGTGGTGAGTAAGAATGTGATTTGTCTTCCATCTTGATCACATGGTAAGGCAAGATTACATGTCTTATTCCTATGAGAATGCAGTAAAGGATTATGTTTATTTTATCTCCCCATCCTGATCACATGGTGGAATAAGATCACATAATTCCTTGGGTTTTAAAGAATAGTTTCTAGTATGAATTGGCAATCATATAAGTTTTGCAATTATATGAGTTTTGCAAGTATAGTTGGTTGATATGAAAAGATGCAAGCTTTCTTTTGCATTATAGCAATTTCTGTATCTGGTATCTTGTAAAACTCTTTTGGGTTAGTATATCCTTGGTACTCTATACCATTTAAGGAGTATGGTCAAACTTTCCAAAATAGTTCGATTATAAGTAAAGAAATTTGGTAAGATTCTTTACAAATCAGTGTTGGTCTCTGAAGAGCATGGAGTAACTCTGTACTTCTCTAAAAGTTTGGGATTGTTTTCAATCAACGATTATTGTAATTCTCTATGCAGTTTGCTAGTGGTTCATCTTGGTTGACATCATGACCTAAGAAAGTCATAGCCTTTTTAGCGGAATTGTCCTTGAAAGTAAGTTGATATGGACTCCTGGAACCCTTTCTAAGGAACGATATTGTAGTAATCCTTTCTTTGGAGTAAAGGATGTACTAGTAATTTCTCCATTAGTTGTTACTTGTTTTCATGTTGTCTTGAAAACTTAAATCTCTTTGAGATAAGATAGTCAAGTGAGGACTTTAAGCAGAACTCCAATGGGCCTGGAGTTTGGATATGTAAATTAGTATTGATATTCAATCTCAGCCTGATAAGTTGTTGGATATAGAGAGTGGACAAGTGAGGATATGTTTTTAATCCTAAGAGTTAGGTTGCTCAACAAGTCAGAATGTTAAATGAAGTCTAAACAGTTCTTTGATGAAAAAGACTGAAAATTGTCAATGGTGACAATTTGGTTGGAAATTATTGGACTAAAGATATTATTGTCCGATATGTTGGTATAGTAATGCGTAGGAGTGTAGTTTGAAGTAGTTGAGAGAGATAACTACTTTTGAACGATAGTATGCCCAAGATGAGTTTTGGTTGAGAAAAGGATGTAAAGGATTGACAAGATAGGTTATTATCTTGTCAGGTGTTGGGTAACTCTCATATTCTTGGTTAAAGTAATACTGAGATTTTATCTCAAAAAGGAAATTGAGTAAGGATTTTAAGTAACCCTTGTGAAGAAATTAATTTGAGAAGGACTAATGGTTTAGTTTGAATGACGACAAGGTTGTGTGAATATCCTAAGATTTTATTCAAAATTTGTTGATCAGATCAAGGAAAATCAGTATGGAAAGTAATAGTATTTAAGATCAATGGAAAAGATCAAGAAGGTAAGACACAGGGAATTGTTATTCAAGATTATGGATTGCTTGGTTTTGAAACTGTTCATGTGTATTTGTTATTGATAAGCTTTGAAAGCTTATTTCAAAAGAAGCATATTATTTGCTTAATTAGTTCATCCTGGAACAAGTAAATGTATAAGGATTAAGATAAAACTTTTGATGGACTGACATGAAGCAAAATGTCACTGAGTTTGTTTTAATACATTTAGTTTATCTAGAAGTTCTGATGGAGCATAGAAGACCAGATGAAATGTTATAGTCTCTTCTTGTTTCAGAAGGAAAGTGGGAAGATATTACAATGGATTCTTGTCATTAGTCGTTCTAGACTTAATGAAAGAAGAATGCAATATGGAGGTTGTTAATAAACTCACCTAGAGTGTTCATTTTAATGCAATTAAGATGACTTAAAGAGTACAAAAGTTAGTTGAGGTGTTTATGCATGAAGTTTTTCATCTTCATAAAACCCCGAAGATTATTATCTCTGATTGAGATGGATGGTTCATGCCAAAGTTTTGAAAGGAGTGACGTCAAGCTTTGTGGATTGAATTGAATTTTAGCGCTGGCTTCACTCATCAAACTGATGAACAATGCCAAGAAACAAATTCAAACTTCCGAGAACATGTATTCTGGATTCCACACGAGTTGGAATGGTAGTTTGAGTTTGAGTGAATTCACATACAAGAATTTTAATTACACAATAAAGAAATGACTCTTTTTGAGGCTTTGTAAGGCTGGAAGTGTTGATTGTCGATTTGTTGGAATGACAATGCTGACAAGGTTCTTCATGGGCCAGACATGGCCAAGAGAACAACAATTGATATCGCACTAACGTTCAAGGGTGTTGACTGCTCAAATCGACAACCGTCGTGTGTTGTTTTAATTTGAGAGCATGTTGATTTCACTGCAGAGAACAACGTTTTGTTTATAGTATCCGCCATGAAAGGCGTATTCTGCTGGGGAATGCGAGACAACGTAAATGCTCGCTATGTTGGATCTTTTGAGATACTGGAAAGAACTGGTAAGTTTGTTTATCGGTTGGCATTGCCAACTTCAGTGCATTTTATCTATAATGTCATCCTTGTGATTCTTCTAAGATAGTATGCGTTCAATATATCTCATGTACTCAACAATAATGATATGGATATTCAACCAAATGATCCCTATGAAGAAGGGCCAGGTTGAATCGTGAATAAGAAAAATACCTTTAATTAGGCTACCTTGGCCTAAAAATGGAGGTGAAGAAAAGACTTGAGAAACTACATAGGAAATGCTGAGCCATTTTCTAAAATTAATGAACGTTGTAAAGAAGGAGTTTGGTAACTAAGCAATGGTTGATTGTGCTTAGCACAGAAGTAACAGTATGTTTTTTTAAGGGGTACTACAAACTTCTGTATAGGTTTGTAGTGGTTGTGTGTGTATGCTTGTGCTATCTTTCCTTGTGATTCGAGTTCTCCTTGTTTTCGAGGACGAAACCATTTTTAAGGGGGTACTAATGTAATAACTGCAGTTTTTGAGGATATTATTGAATTTTTCTCGGATATCCGTTTAACCTTTTTGGTCCGTTTTAACGCTTAATCCAATATTTTGTTGGAGATTAAATCCTAAAAAATTGTTGGTGATATCCTAAAATCACAAAGAAATGATTTTACGGATCGGTGTGAATTCTAGGATTTTTTTAGTGGAAAAAAGAATATTTATTAGATAAGTCGTCTTTTTAATTATGTACCGGAAAGGATTTAAAATACGAAACGGAAGCCTTAAAAATTGAAGGTTGCAAGATAAAATCATGGAAAATTGGTTTTATTGGTCTACATAATTTACGGGACGTTTTTCGTTTAGTGAGTTTTTCCACCCGAGGTACATAATTTTACCGCTTTAACGCGAGTCCCGTTCGGAGACTGTTTTGGATTTTAAAACCGCCCTTCTCTGCCTTAATTAGTAAGGAAACAAAAGAGATAGAATCCTACTAATCTTCACCGTCGGTCTCGGGAGAGGGAATGGCGGACTCGGGAGCTACTTCACCGTCGGCGCTAGCTTTCTTCGCCCCGTCCACCATCTTCTTCCTCCTCCTCATCATCTCCTCTGCCTTCTCTGATTCGCCTCGGAGCTGCAACCACCAGAACCAGCAAGAGAAATCAGGTCGGAACGACGGTTCAAGGGAGATAGAATTCGAATCTTCACCGTCGGCTTCCTTCTCTGCCTCGTAGTCCCGCCGCCGGCAATCGGTATCTTGTCCGACCACCACCCACCGCAAGGGATGCCGCCGGGCAATACCCAACCACCCTCGGGCTCGGGGATCGAGCCACTATCGAGCCATGGGCTCGAGTGAAGGTATATACGATCGAAATTAATTAGCGGGTTGCTAGTCTATCATTAGACTAACCTGTCCATCTTCTTTTCTTTATATGGTCGACTGGTGTCCATCGTTGGTTTACGACACATCAGGTTCTTCTTGGAAGTTGATTCAAGAGGCGGGTTCAGATGTTTCAAGCTCCAGAAGATGAAGAAAGGTTTCCACTGGCTATACTTGAGTGAAGATCATGATTAAACTACTTCAAAGCGAAGCTGAGTTTCAGAAATAAGAACTCAAGGAAGACTTGATGAAGATTTTGTTTAAATAGAAGGTTGTTATATTTATTTATTCTTTTAAGTTAAGGATTGTATAAGACCTTTTACGTGTTTTTCCGCTGTAATATTCAACTTAAGTTTGTTAGGTTTTCAAATGGTTTCATTTACCTTGTTTTTAGTTTGCTCAGTCAGTTTATATCCTTGGGTAGCTTCGGTTTAGTCTTAATCGGGGTTACTGGCGGTAATACCTCCAGGGTAGGAAGGGGTGTTACACTCTAGCTAAGTGCCGGAACTTTGTTCTTGTCAGTGGTCCGGGCCTATGCAGGCCCCCCCACACTCTTAAAACAAGTTAACGTAAGTGAAAGTTTTATCACGACATAAGATAAGTGCCAAAGCACAATTAAAAGAAATTAAAACTGGGTCGAAATTGTACAACTTGCTTGGAAAACCACCCGACTCCCGGTTCTTGAAAAGATCGTCTTTCCAATCTGAATGCTTATTCGGGCTTGTCTAAGGTGGGCGGGTACTTAAGTGCCTTCGAGCCACCTCCCCTATCTGGAGCATTGAATAAGATGTGGTTGGTTGAGATCCGACAAGGACGCGTGAGGTTTTCAAAAACTTGTATGAATTAATAAACGTTCCCAACACACTTTCTACTCTAGGACAAGGATTACCACGACATAGTCATGCACATAAACTCGTAAGAAGATAAATATCATGCCTTTAAATAGATCGATACATCAACTTTCATTGACTTAACAAGCAAATTAATCTACTTTCATAAACTAATTCACTCAATTGCTTGTTTTGAATCTAAAGCTTGAAACTTTCGTATTCAAACAATATCAACCTTCAAGTTTATAACTTTCTCTCTCAATCAAGTCAAAAACTCAAATTACCTTAACTTTCATCTAGGTATAAACGCAACAAACAATCTCAAAAATAGATAGAAGGCATTCAACACATCATCTCACTAATCAAACCATGCACAACTATGCCGGGTTTCAACCCCGACCCTAGATAAGAAAACTACTCACTATTCATAACTAAGAAATAAATAACTTCAACAAGAGAAAACATTGAAAACCAAACAACTACTTCAAATTAAGAATAGAATATTGTCTTACAGAATTCAGAAGAAACCGAAAAATACAAAACATCGAATCAGAACCTCGTGATTAACGACCCCGGAAACTTTCGTCCACCGTGGCTCTCGATCCCGACCTTCCGACTCGTCTCTCTCTCTCTCTCGGCTCTTCCTCCTTCACTAATTGCTTGCTTGAATCCCCCCCCCCCTTTCTAGGCTAGATAGAAGGGTATTTATACTAATAAGGCTATGAAATAAAAAAGGTTAGAAGATAAAAACTTTCCTAAAAGATAGAAATCTACTCTAAAAAGATAGAAATAAAATCTAGAAGGATAACAAGACCTAAAACAAATAATATAATAACCCTAAAAATCATTAAAAACACTCTACCGACACGGAATAAATTCCCGCACAGGATCGGTAAGTCGCAAAATCAGACTCTCGAAAACTCTATCTTGTAACCTCGTTAACGAGCCCTCACAGCCTCGTTAACGGGCCTGGGCTTGGCTTCTTCAACACTTCTTCTTCAATAACTTAGACTTCGACTTCATTATCTTGCATTCCTCCGTCCTTCATCGTAGCACTCCAAATTCAGCTCCAAATAGCACCTTTTCCTTGCTAAAACCTACAAAAATACACAAAACGGAGTAGCTCCCATACTTTTCACAAAATATGCAAAACTATCCAAAAACACACAGAACTAACCCTAAACTTATCAAAACTAATCCTAATAAACTAAGAAAACCTACCAAAAACTATACTAAAAACACGAACATCAAAATACCCCATACTTAGACTTGCTTGTCCTCAAGCAATCACTAAACAATAATCAAAACCAAACAAACATACTCATCAAACTATAGCCATCATCTAAAAAGCAACATCAAAACTTCTAGAAGAAAAATAGCAAATGACTATTAATGTCATCACACACATATGCACTAAATAGACAAAAGCAAATACAATCCAACCTCACAAGGGATAATAATGTGTTTCTCTCAACTCTCAAGTGTTTAGGCTTATAAATATATCTCTCAACTCATCTTATATACAAAAACTCATAGAAATTGGAACTTATATCACCAAACCCTCCACCAAAGATTTGTCAAAACAAGCAAAAATCATCAAGAGAACTCAAGGGGCTCAATGAAAAACTTCATAGAAGCTTCCATTCGGTCGGGTTGTAATGGGGCTTGGTAAAAACAAATAGGCATGGAAATATTTTGGTCATGTGGTGCTAATAATATCCGGGAATCAAAGACTCCTAAGAACTCATACATCTCACCAAAACACTCATTAAAAGATTATACCAAACTCACTCAAACATATTATGCACCCAATATATCCTAGAAAGTCTCATAAAAATAACTTCAAAAGAATCTATGGCTTATTTATCAAACACACATGCACTTAAAACTTCTTCCTTTCTTTCATATTATTTTCTTTCTTTTCTCTTCCCTTCTTTTTTTTTCTTCTCGCTGCCTCGTTAACGAACCACTTCAGGGTCATTAACGAACTTCATCGTGTACTCCTCTTTCTTAACAACTTCCTTTCAACCATAAATCTTATTTCATGCATCTTTTGTACCAAGAGATCTTTATTTTTACACAAATATAAAAACAAGAGACTTCCAATCTACCCTTCCCAACAATCCTTCAAATTCAAACCAAATATAATCATTTCACTCTCTTTTTTTTACACTCAACAAAACATATCTCTCCAAACTAAGTCCTAATCCCCGGATAGGGTCAAGCTTATCTCGGCTAGGGAACAATTTTGTGGAGCTAAAAAGAAAAGGCTTCAGGCTCAAATTGGCTTCAAAAAGAAGGATCATGTAAGGGTGGATAGGGATTAATAGGGCTCATACAAAATAAGTTCTCTATCATCTAATTTTCACAAGTAATGAACTATAAACCTTATACAGGTCTCAAGAAATAGATAACCATTACAATTCCAAGAGATAATATGCATATAGAGAGTAAATCACACAAAAAAGAAGAGGGATTCTTGATGTTCTCCCTATAAGGCCAAAAATAACTAACAATGCTAATTTTTGTCGGATTGCATCTCTTATGCTAAAAAGTATATGTTCTCAATTTCAACAAATGCTATTCCTTCCTAAAAACAATTTCAAATTAAGAATCCGGCTACATTCTCAAAGACATGATTGCAAGGATTTATATGATCATGCTAGCAACTACTATCATAGACATAAGAAAGGGATATCTATCAATTCTAAGGGATATCTATCAATTCTAAAACTCTTTTTTTTTCTTCGAATTTTTCAAAAAAAATTCAATTTTTTTCTCTTTTTTATAGTTTATGGAACAAAACTACTCAAAACAAATAAAGCACATAAAGCAACAAATTTTCTACATTCTCCCACCCCATATATAAAATTACAGTGTCCCCACTGTAAGAAAAATAAAAAGGAGGAAAGAAATAGAAAAGAAAACAAGAAAAGAGAAAACAAAAAACCTACAAAGTCACTAAGCAGAAAGCAAGGAAACTCCTCTTCAAGCTGAATCAACGGTCTGGTGGAGGAAAGTAGTGCTCAATGTTCCCCATGAAGTCGTACATCATCCTCCAGCGCTCAACATCCTCCACCTCTCTCTGGCGATGCCTCTCGTCCTCAAATGTCATCCGAGCAAAATAGACACTCTCCCATCTATCCATCCTCCGATGAATATGGTCCTGTTGGAGGTGAAGCTGTCGCATCTGAGCAGAAAGATCCTCGACCCATGGTGGCGAAATACTCGATCCAGTGTACTCGGGCTGAGGAGGTGGTGGGTAGTGCGGCTGGAAGTGGTCTTGGTAAAGTACTGGGTTGTATGGCATGAGTCCATAGGAGTGAGGGTCGATAGGAGACTGCGGAGGGTTGGTAGCTGCCCTCGGAGGGTCGTTAACGAAGTTGGGTACCTCGTTAGGAGCATATGTAGAAGTCTGGAAATGGTCGTTAACGAGCCTGGTAGGTTCATCAACGAGGACGTTGGTGCCCAAAACTTCAGTATCGAGGTCTTCATCCTCGAAGTTAAGCTCCTTTGTGCCTCCTTCTATGTCGGCCTCTTCAGTCTCTTCTCCAGCTACCTCGTTAACCTCATCTGCATCTTCATCCATCTCTTCTCCTTCTCGCTCGAATCTTGTCTCACATAGCCTAAGCGATAGCTCATCCTCCGGCTTGGGCTCCAACGGGAATGCATGACCCGTCCACGCCTCGTACCAATTTGGTACATAAAGTAGCTCTATCTTGTCAAGGGTTGGTACAAAAATACGGTCTTGAACTTTTGTCTTGAACCCTCCCTCGGCTTGAATGAAAATACCGGAGCTATACCAATAACTCTTGTTTAGAAGTTGAGCATGAGCCGGCGTGTAGCGAGTGAGATCGACTCCAAGGTTTGTCACCAGAAGACTAACCAAGTTACCACCCCATACTTCCTTGGACTTGGTTGATTTCTCTATATAATAGAGCCACTCATACCCCAAATTCAAAGGGTCGGGCTCCTCGAAAAGGATAGTGCGAAGACAAGCAACTTCCGTCCTTGTTGGCCTGTTCAGCTCCCTCTTTGGCCAGAATGTAGAGGCTAGGACTCGGAGGATGATCCTGAATATATGGTTGATGATATTTGCCCCAGATAATGCCGCTGTGGAGGGCTCGACCTCCCCGTTGATGTAGCTCCAAAAACGTATCACCTTGTAATCTTTGAGACTGTAATCTCTAGAAGGATTCGGGAGCTCCAGAATAGCGTTGAACTCCGCCAAAGTGTACTCTCTACTCACATTACCGAGCCTAAACCGGATGCGTCCCAGCGAAGTCTTCATCGGAAAGTTCGTCTCAAGATTGGCTAGGAACTCGGATGTGAGAGCTGGAAAGTGTGGTAGATTCTCCTTCTTCAACAGATGAGGCACATCCAGAATAACAAAGGCCTCCTTGACATCGTCGTAGATCCTCATGTTTTTAGCACTTGACCTCGAGAACCACCGAGTGTTGTGGTCCTTGTCTAGAATGGCATTGTATCGATCCACTTGGCCTTGAGTGCGCAAAATCACATTGTCCATGCGAGGTGGAGATGGGGACCTCTGATTCCTCCTCTTCTTCTGGGCTCGGGTAGCGGGTTTGCTTGAACTTGCCATGTGATCTACAAAACAATCATGATTTTTCCAAGATAAGATCCACTCAAATGGATAGGCAAGAGACCCCGTACATGGTCTCGAAATAACCTTCGGAATTATTCGTTAACTACCCGATTGGGTCGGTAACAAATCTGGACTGGTTTGTAAACTTTGAAGCTACGCAGGGTCGTTAACGAGCCTGGGTGGGTCGTTAACGAGATGTCGAGAGCCAGTTCACAGAATCCGAATGTTATTAACTCAAAAATCAAGCCATGAATCAAGCATGCATCCTCTATAATCTTTCACTAGACACACCATCGGGTATACGCACCCCATACTTGCTCAATTACCCATCCCGAACATGCTAAAATTACCCAAAATTATCATGGTGAAGATCAAACTCTATTTCTAGACAAGAAAATTCATGCTTTTCAAATCAAATTTTTGCAATGGAGAATCTAGCATGAATAGCCTTCCATAGATAGAGAATCACTACCAATGTATGAAATAAAACTCATGGGCAAGAATAGACATGCAATTTCGACCCTAAAAATCAACTCTATAAACACAATCAAGATATGAAATTTCTACCCTAAAAACCATGAATCATGCAATAAAGAGTTAGGGTGTAGAAATCATACCGGAAGATTGAGAATTTGAAGAACAAAAAGTCGAATTTTGGGTGGTTAACGAGCTTCGGTCTCGTCGGTGGGAAAATAGGGTTCCGGGCTTCGGTAATGTGGGTGATTCCGACGGTCGGTGGAGTGTAGAATTCCGATCAGTTGTGAAGGTCTTCGGTAGAATTTTGAGGGATTTGGAGTTTGGGATTTGAGGATTTGAGAGTAGGATTTTTGAGAGTTTAGAAGGGTTAAATAGGAGAGGGTAGAAATAGGAGGGGGGGGGGGGAGTGGCGGCGGCTAGGGTAGGTAGAAGAAGGGTAGAACATAGAAGATAGACTAGGGTAAAAATAAAACTTAACTGCCCGAGTTGGTTCACTAGACCGGGTCGTTAACGACCATGGGTGGGTCGTTAACAAGCCACCGTAGCCTCCTTTGAAAGATTTTCGAGCCCTTTCTCCTGCATCTTGTTAGCTCAAAATTTATCCTATTTTTTATCCTAAAAACTACTAAAAAACTCAAAAGAAAGCTAAGAAAAATAATCTAAAAAGAAAAGAAAAATCTAATCTATACTAAAAGCGGGTTGCCTCCCGTAAGCGCTATTTTTAACGTTGTCAGCCCGACGTACTTACCTTGGCTCAAGGTGGCTCTATGTTGGGGTCCTGAGTTACCCCATACTTAGCCTTGTAGGCATTATTCGCTTGAGTCACTAGACTTGGTCCTGTGTCTTCTATAAGTATGTCCGGTATTCCGACATATGGGTTAGTGAAATCCGAAAACCAGGGTGGTCTAGATTCCTCCGTAGCATATACCGTGGGGCATGGTGTAGAGATAAAATAAGAAGAAGAGCACTCACCTTGATTATACTCTTGCATGTGGGACTCATCAATGGGCTCATGAAGTTCGGCAGGGACTTGTGTGAGAATCTCGTCCTCTTTTGAAGTTGGAGGTAGTTCAGTAGTACCAGCTATGTCGAGTTCTGGTGGGGTCAACTCGATTTGTGCGACCGTAGTTGGGTCATTGGCGTTTTGATCTAAGTTGAATTCCACGTGTTCCTCTCCAATATCAAAAGTGAGAAGTCCTTTCCGCACATCTACCTTGGCACTTGTTGTAGCTAGGAATGGTCTGCCTAAAATAATGGGGACATGCGGGTCTTCAGGCATATCAAGGACGAAGAAATCATTCGGTATAAAGAATTTTCTGACTTGAATAGGATAGTCGTCCACGACTCCTGTGGCTTTAACGCATGATTCGTCGGCCATGAAGAGGTTCACATCTACAGGCTTTAGCGGTCCCATGTTGGCTTTAGACCAGATTGAGAGAGGAACCAAACTAGCACTGGCTCCCAGATCACATAAGGCTTTGAACTTGTGGTCGCCTATGCCGATCGTTATTGCAAATCTCCCTGGGTCTCCTAACTTTTCTGGTAGAGCAATAGATCTGACTTCATCCTGCAACTCTGTGATGGATCTTTTCCTGCTATGAATATCCTTCAAAAATTTCGTGTAAGCCGGCATTTCGCTTAGGGCCTCAGCGAATGGGATGGAAATATTAATGCCTTGAAGAATCTTTACGAAACGCTTGAACTTACTCTCAGTAGAGTCCATAGATTTCTTAGTGGGAAATGGAAGAGATTTCACCATTCTCGGAACCAAGTTGGGCTCGAGAGGTGGAGTTACCGGGTCGACACTAGGGTCGTTAGGTAAGCTCGGCGGGTCGTTACCGACCCTATTGGGGTCGTTAACTACCCTGGGATGGAGAGGAGGGCTCGGATTAGAAAAGTTACCTGGATTAGGGTTGTTAGGTACCCTCGAAGCTTCGTCACCATGGTATGCTGGTTCGGTACTTGCCTTCGCTGGCTCGTTACCGAGCTAAACCGTGGCGTCCTCTTCCGTCTTGTTCTTAGCCTGGGCACGCTCCAGTAATGTCTTTCCGCTCCTAAGGTGAACAGATGCTATCTGTCCTTTAGGGTTCACTTCGGGACGGCCCGGAAGTTGCCCTTGAGGCCTCGGAATCTGTGCAGCAAGGTTCCCTAGTTGGGAATCAACATTCTTCTTCCATACATCAAACTCTCCCCATCTTTTATTTTGGTGGTTAAGGTTGGCTTGAACTTCATTAACCTTGTTGTAAACTCCATTGATGCTTTCTTGTACCCAAGATGGTGGCTCCAGATGGGCCTCTCATGGAGGTGCTGCATAGTTTGGATTTGGATTCTGATTGCCCCCACGCCTGATAGTTGTTTGACCTGTCAAAATTACTAGGTTGGTTCCTGTATGGGCCTCTCATGTAATTCATTTCAGCAATCGTCTCAACGGCTCTTACTTGCTCTTTTTTAGTGCAAGCAGAAGTACTATGGGAAGAAGAACCACACTCTTGACAGGATTGAGAGGATTTCAGAAAACTTACCTGCTTCTTCAGGCGGTTGACCTCGTCTTGTAGAAATTGATTTTTAACATCCGTGTCAACTTCTTCTCGGTTAGGCACGTAGAGATGTTTCTGGGGCTGTGGAGTTTGCTGGGTTCCATACATGGCATCATAATTGGACAACTTATCCAGCAATTCCCATGCAGCCGTAGGGTCCATCTCTATAAAACCGCACGCAGTATGCGTGTTGATGCGGTTCTTGGTCTCTGCGTTGATACCCTGGAAAAAGATTTCTTGAAGAACATATAAAGCATGTCCATGAGTGGGGCACTATCTAAGAATTTCTTTAAATCTTTCCCATGTTTCAACAAAAGTCTTATTAGGCAGCTGGTGATAGGAGGTGATGCGTTTTCTCAACTCTGTTGTCTTGGCAGGCGGGAAGAATTTTGTAAGAAATTGATCATACAAGTTCCTCAAAGTCCTGATAGACTTAGGAGGTAAGTTCTCCAACCAGCTCAGGGCCTTTCCAACAAGAGACCACCTGAAAGCTTTTAACAGAACATATTCAAGTGAGACACCTTCAATAGCTATGGTGACACATAAATCAAGAAAACTTCTAATATGTTCCATAGGGCACTCAGTAGGTTTCCCTTCAAACCGAGCCCGCTTTATCAAGGATATAAATTGAGATTTAATCTCAAATGGTTTCTCTATCTCCGGAAGCACGATTGGTGATTCTGGCACCCTCAGTTCTGGATGCATGTATTGTTTGGCATTCCTCGGATAGTCATTCAGCTCTTCCTGTAGACGAGCATTGGTAGTCCGTTGACGCTCAGCCTCGACAGCAGCGTCTTCCTTCTCAGTTTTCAATGCCTCCATCTGGTTCCGGAGGACTTCCAACTGACGAGCCAGCTCTTCAGGTGTGGCCATGGTTCGGTTCTCTCGGCGTCTACGGTGCAGGGAACGTTCAGGTTCTGAATAATAACCAGCGTTGTCAAATTCAAGCCTTCGACGTCCTACCGGCATGCGCTGAGAAAACAGACAAAGAAAACAAAAATTAAAAACAAAAATGGGGTCGGGCTATTCCCAGACCCACAGATAAACAAACAAACTCGGTCATATCAAAATAAATATGTTAATTAGTAATTAGTGGGGTAGACAAATCGTTAGAGTATAATTTATAGAGTTGAGATAACGGGTGTGGTCGGTTATATAATTAAGTGTGCTCATTATTATGTTTAGGGATCTGCTTTCGTTCAAGATCTTAGTTGTCCACGACAAAGGATCTTTCGTCACGAGGTAAGTCGTTTTTCGACTTGCTCGGTTCTTTTCTCCCTTGTTAGACTGCGTATCGATATTGTAGGACGGGTTTTGGGAACTAGTCCCGAATACCTTTTAAATTGCTTTGAACTCCTTGAGTGTTGTGTGCGTAAATGATTTTAAATGTGATTTATCGGAAAACATTTTGGAACGTTTTCTCTGTGTTGGTACCGTTTCCGACACGGCCCATCGTAGCTGGTGTTGAGGAAGTGTTGGCTACTTTGACCCATGTGACTGGGAAAATCGTGCCCCTTCAATACGAAAATTATTATCTGTATGTTTTTGGCAAGTGCTCCGGTGGAGGCTTAGCCAGGGGTTAGAAGGGAGATTGTGAAGTGGAGTGGGAGGGCCTGCCTCTGCACTCGGCGCGGTGATGAGCGATTTGGAAGTCGGATTGCGGAAAAGGAGGAATTGCTTTGCTATGGATTGTGATTGTAAATGCGTATGTGATTTGTGTGTCTGATATAACTAATTTAGGTATTGGTCTTTAGAGTTATGATTGCGGTTGTGGATTTGTATGCTGACTTTAGATAAATGATTTCAAAGCATTCTACAGTTTCCGTATTCTTTCTTGCTTGGTAGATTAGACGCTGACCCTTCGGGGAACATTTTTCAGTTCCAGGTATGAATCAGGAAGCCGTGCAGGAACCGAGACAAGATGGCGGGCCGGAGCGGTAAAGAGCGTGTGTCATAATGGGATTGGTTATACTAGCTTATTTATATTAGTTAGGATGTTGATTTTAATATTTGTTAGACGGAGTTAGTATTATGTTCGGTTATTATTTTATTTTGTTCAGATAGTTCAGTTCAGTAGGCATTGTGACGTATTTGAATGTTTATGATTTTCGGGGATTCATGCATGATTACGTTTTCTAAGTTTTATTAAATAAAGGTTGGATGTTTTATTATGTTTTCTCGTCGTGCCCGAGTTGTAAGGTTCTACAGTGTAGTTGTCAACCTAAATAATAGTACCTTGTAAGGTCTATTTCCTAGTAGCGCCTTGACGGAAGTCGGGGTGTTACATCAATCAACATACCAACTTTAAACAAACATTGGTATGATCCTTGTTTCTCTTAGGGTCCTACGAACAACCATATTGTGTATGGAAATAAGTTTCTCCTTCAACCACTCAAATCTCTTCAAGCAAGTCTTGATCCAGACAAACTTTTTGATTTGATAACACTTAATCAAATGTTAGACTATGCTTAAGGACTTCCTCATCCATCATTGGTACTACTGAGATTACTTGAAACATTATGTTCCTTCATCTCGTACCAAGAGTTCCCAATAGTTATGACTTCATTCTTTCAGTCGAAAGAACATACCTTAAAATGCAACATCAATCACTTAAGAGTTACATTTGATTTCTTACGAATAGCTAGAGTATCAAGAAAGATTTCTTATGAAATCTTTAAGTAGTTAACACCCATTATGCAACTACAACAGTAAACTAAGAATAATATTAGTACATCAATCTCTCATGTTCCAATCCAATACTTGTTAAAGATTCGATTCACCAACTACTTGAGAATTTCATATGCATTCATTCCATTAAACATTATCAGTATAATCTTATAGTGACTAAATCTTCTCCCCAATTTAGTTCTCAAGCTATCTTCATCCTTAATTCATAGTCTATGATATCCAAATCATAGATCAACTCAGGATTAACACTTCACTTGAAGATGATCTAATAAATCATCGTTGGAAGAAAACAAGCACATGCCCTTGAGAGCATTCTTGATTCATTCTTAATAATTGCTACACCACGACTAAGCCATCCTTCTACATCACGAATGTCATCGAATCTTGCTATGATGACACTTTAGAACATATATATGATCTTTAATCTATTGCCTCCAATTGCATCTAATTTATGATCCCCCACTGATCATCATTGCTACATTCCAACCTTCATTGGAGTAAAATCCTTATAGATTGTATAGAAATCATCCTCAATCCTTTCACACCTTGGGAATCCAAAACTCCAATCTCTACTTAATTCTATGAACGTTATATCCCAATCAATCAAAATCTTTATCCAATAACTTGATTGATGTCACCGAACTAACAACTTTTCAAATAGGTGGGCATACCTCTATAATATTGGGGTTCTCAACTACACCCTTAAGGTCATAATCTTATTATATATTCTTGTATTTCCAACCTGGATTCTCTTATCTTTCTCCTCTCAAGTAGTCACAAACCTCATTATTATTTGGTTGAAGATGCCTGCGAATTCGTCCTCGCACCTACTTTTCAGCAAGCTTGTCAAAGGTAACACCAATGGTAGCTCATGCCTCATAATTGTGTTGAGCTCTTCATCTCATGTTTCTTCCCTATGTAACCTCACAATGTCGATTGTGAAGGTCAACCCCTCTTATGTGTCATATTATGGTATTATCTCTTCTTAGTTCATCAAAATACGATCCAAGATTACTTCCATAGCCTTGTCCTAAGGCTCACTTTTCCCGTATTGTAAGTCGGGTCTAAAGTAGACCTCCTTAGAAAGCTATTGTACTAATAGGCTTAGTTACTCCATCACTTTTACGGGTTGTCTTTATTCTTATTTATGTCTACCAGTTCTTCCTCTTGTAGAGACAGTAACATTCATTTATTATGCAATCCTCGAGAACAATTATTATCTACTTTAATTATACTTACATATCATATTTCCCTTATTAGGGATTCTTAAGTTGAGCTTAGGAGCAATTCCTTTTCTCCTGCCTCATAGTCAATTTTTACTTCTTTTACTTACTAGGGCTAATATCTATTAACACGTAATCAATTACTTAGATTTCTAAGAATATCAACTTTATTAAACAAACAAAATGTTTACGAAGATCCTCTTGTATGATGATGATGTCTCGACGTGTCTTTCTATCCCGAATGCACTATGCCCCTAAAATTAAGTTTTTTTTGGTAAAAGGAACTCTAAGTTGGACCTCACGTGCTCTATTATTAGGAACTTGTTCCTTTGTTGTCAACCTCGCTCTACCAATTTGTAACACCCCGTCCGTTGAACCGGATTGCTACTTCGTTGTAGACCACACCTGGGTCTACCAGAACTAGCTTGACAACAAATTCACCGGTATTGGACCTTGCAACAAAGGCACATCGAGAAAAACCAAGAAAACATCTAACTTATCATTTTTAAAACAACTCGATAACCAATGTGAATGCAATTGACTGCTAACACTAAAGCCAACCTACTGGCTACCAACATTAACTCAATATGACTATTAACTACACTCTCCTTGCAACTAGGGACTCGAGCCCTCAATTCCCTCTAAGACATGTCACGTCAAGTTCTATCATCATCGTCAAAGAAGTGATCTCCTGGAACATTTCCCATACAAGGATGTTTACCTAAAACATTGGAAGTAGAACGCATTAGCTAAAAATCCCGGTATGGGCCAAACAAGAAAATCAAACATATACAATAAAACATAGAGTATCAAAATAACGCACTCAGTCATTCATATACATAACAAACTAATATGCACACCAAAACACGTCATATAGTTATATAGACTAGCATATCAATTTCCAAACCAACACTCAATTCCACCATAACAAATAAGCATGAGATTAATCAATGTAATGCTCATGCAACATATGTCATAACAACCAGCAACAATTCCTCCATAATCTAAACCATAATCATTCTCCAGTTCAGGCAACCCGGACCTGCATTCGAAACATGGTACACGGCTAGCTCGCACGCTAAACTCATGCCCATTTTTTTTCCATCACCTTCTTTCCCCGGCTAAGCCTCTACTAGAGCACTTGCCAAAACAATCAATTTTTGAAGGTGATCTCCACACGCCGCATGACTATGTACGGGGTCTCTTCTCCACCGACTTGTCCATGTCCATAATCACACTCGCAGAGATCAAGTTGCATACAATAAAAAATATTGAAACTATTCCAATAGCTTTCAAATATGAAAATATACTATGGAAGAATATTCCAGAATAGAGGTCCACACATTCAATTTACTAGTTTAATACATAACATGATCGCAAGCTAAGTAAGTCTAGACGACTTACCTCAATGACGAACACATAAGAGTTAATTTCTTTTAAAGTAATTTATTTCGATCTCGAACAACGTTCGACCAAGATCTGCACGTGAACCAAGAGGTCCCAATTCCCTATTATCCTTCCTCTTCTTTAATCCTAGCTAGTTAAACTAGACCGAGGATTTTCCAAGATATCCAACCCTTCAAATTCCACATCAACGCATAACTATTCATAACTTTTTACATATATTTCCAAATTGAAATCCGTAAATTGTCACATACTCGTAAGTGAATTTATTACCTTAATATGATATCTGAATTTTCCAATAATTACGAAATCTTCCCAGAACATTCAGAAATGCACAGAATTGCCATGATCACCAATTCTTTGCTAGCCTTCCTTTAACTAGCCTTTCCACCTCCATTCTTTACCTCCACTTCGTTCAACCATCTCACTTACTTTCCTTTCCTTAGAAACAACTCCTAACCTCCATATTGTCCTCTTCTCCACACCAAACTCAAAGAAACATCTTCCTTCTCCTCCTCTCCTTTCGGCTCCTTAAAAGAGGGAAACCGAAGCAAGAATCCCATGACGGTGAGCTTATCTATGAATATCTGGAACAAAGGCCCAAGATCCTCCAACGTAGCTATTTGGACATGGAAACGGCAATAAAGAACAACTTTCAAGGTTAACTACTAGCTTAAGTTTACAATTGAGCTCGACAAGTATAAGGTGCTTCCCCTCCTAGGATTGTACATGAGAGAGGCCACCCAAGAGATAGAGAGAAGGGAGGAAAAGAAATAGGCTAAAGGAAACCGAGGGATGGCTGTAGATGTGGGCAATTCCAAATCTTGATAACCATCCAAAATGATAAGACCAACCGAACAAAGGCATGGACAAATACTTATACATGTGATGGCGGTAGAAAGATGTATGTAGATGAGATCATCATCATGATTTATGTAGGAGGGTTGGCTAAATAGGCTAAATGGATTCCACGTAACGGGTTGACAAAGACTTCACAAGTAGAAAATTGATTTCTAATCAAATAAAGTGGCTTGTAGATAAGTATGAGATAGAATGGGAAGAAAGTTTGTTTTAATCCTTAAAATGGTCAAATATGGTGGATTGGTTGTCTTATGTGCTAGTTAACTCATACCACACACATATAACCGAGGCTTGATAGAACATATAGGAAATTTGGTGTGAATATATAGGAAAAGTCAATTTTGATGGCTTTTGGGAGAAATTAACCATGTGAAGTTAGCTTGCTTAACTACGAAGAGTCAATAATGGTGGCGGCTTCCACATGAGCATGTAGATATATTAGCTTGCGCGTATATGTATCCCAACCTTTATATTTATACGGGTGATACATCGACTGCACAATAGATTTTATCTTTCCCTTAATTCAATGATCTTTACAAGATCATGCTGAGTATACTCATATACTCGGGTTGTGCTTTAAATATTTTGGTGAATTATATAACGCACCAAAACATTATAAACTAAGAAGCGGAATAAGTCAAATTATAACAATTTACTAATTATCCACGCGTAATAATTAAAGTAATTACTATGAATAAATAATTACTAAATTTTTTTATTATTATTATTTTCAAAAGGAGGGTTATTACATATGCTTTGAGAGAAATCATTACGATTTGTTTCTTATTAAGGCAAACTTGGATTTTGTTTCTCTTGATCGGCAACGATTGTTCCCAAACTATGAAAGCTTAGCCTACTCCTTGAAAATCTTTCATATCGAGCCTATCTTTAAAATTTAATATGACCAATTGCAAAGTAACATGTGTAACATCTATATTTAATTCATTCTCCAAATGCATTTGGAGAATTCCCTTAAATTTAGGGAACACACTTCACCTTTCTCCCTCCATTCTTATTTTGAAGAATTTGTTAGACCAAAAAAAGTCTAGCATTCTCCAAAAATACAAATATCAATGTGTATAGAAAATCTCTTGGGGTTGCTCTTAGAGAATATTCAATGGTAGGCCAAACTTTTTGGTCATTGTTTTGGACGAAAAATAGAAAACTACTTGAACGTTCTAGATTAGGGTTATATAATGGAATTTTAGCTAAAGCAAGTTGTGTTTGGTCTAATTGAACGAGAATGAACGTGTCTATTGATTAATTTCGAGACTGTTTTTCTTTTGGATTACCTGATATCTCGATTTACAATCCTTGATCCTAACTCATTCTACCTTATTTCAGTCGTTATCCACGTTCAAGGCCATGTTCCCGCATTTGCCGGAGTCGCCACAACCGTCTCCCACTTTCCACGTCGCGGAAGGAGGGATCCGAACATTCATAACTGCTTTAAGAGTTTTCGCCTGCACTCAATGGTGATGGTCTTCTTTCTTCAGCTTTATGACTATTATCTTATTCGTGAACTTGTTACATCTTGGGACAAGATCCTTGGATGTGTTGGACTTGCATTCTTCTAGGGCCGTTCTATTGTTGGGCTCTAAATTAATGGGCTCAACAATGCCCTCAAATTTGATCTGAATCTACCCGCAGGATTTGGATCGGATTTTCTGCATTTTTCCGGATGTGACTAGTGACACGTTGAGGCTCCCTGTCTGTTCGATCATTTCTTGGAAGGTGAAAGGTCCGTTCATTTCTTGGAAGTAACGACATAGATATGTGTATGCAACCCTTTATGGTTGTTTTCTGCTTTGTGCTTCGATCTATAGTTGCTATATGTGAATTATTTGTTTATATAAGAAATAAGTTATTACTAAGCATACGTCATAGGGTATAGGGGTGTCACAGTTAGTTTTTGGTATCAGAGCAGGGATATGATTCTTTAAGGGCATGCATTCATAAGCATATGTAATTGACAATAGATTGCATTCATGAGCATGATGCATAAAGGAGAGAAGGTTCAGCCGCGCCATGTCAGTCTATAAGAGCATTTCATACAGCACTACATGAGCATTCATTTCATATATATGAACCATTAGAAGAGGAAGTACAGTGGAAATGGTAAAGGTACTGTTGATAGGGTTTCTCGCCCAACAAATAAATTTGTAAGTCAAGACCCCGCTGAGTACAGTGGAGTCAGGATCGTTCCACAGGAAGCAAGGTTGTTTGTCTATCAATCTAATAAAAATCAAATAAAATCAAACACAATCACTCACGAGATGCCTCGTTAACGACCTTGTCAGGATCGTTACCGAACCACCGAACACAAAAATACTAACTAACGACCTAATTAAATTCCAATTAATACTCGGTACCGAAGCAAGTATTCAACAACGAAGATTTATCAGAAATAATTCAATTAAAACAAAAATCTAGGATAAGGGACACCACAACATAGCTAAGCATAAGAATTCGTAAGAAAATAAGATCATGCCTTTAAATAGATAGAGTCATCAACTTTCATTGACTTGACAAGTAAATTAATCTACTTTCATAAATTAACTCACTCAACTGCTTGTTTTGGATCTAAAGCTTGAAACTTTCGTTTTCAAACAATATCAACCTTCAAGTTACTAACTTTCTCTTTCAATCAAGTTAAAACTCAAATTACCTCAACTCCCGTTTCGGTATTAAGCACAACAAACAATCTCAATAAAGATAAAAGGCATTCAACACACAATCTTACTCATCAAACATGCTCAACTATGTCGGGCTTAACCCCGACCCTAGAAAAACAGACTACTCACTACTCATGATTAAGAAACTAAAAACTTCAATAAAAACAAACATTGAAACAAAACTCAAACTTAAATTAATAACAAAAATATCGTCTTATAGAGATTCAGAAGGAAACCGAAACAAAACAATCACCGAACAAACTCGATCAACGAACCTCGGAAACTGTCGTTACCGACCCTCGTCACCGACTTCCGATCCGGTTCTCTCTCCTTCGGTCTTCCTTCAAATCTCCTCCAAAACTAGCTCTAAAATTCTACTCCAAAATTAAGCCCCCCCTTCTTCTATGCTAGATAGAAGGGTATTTATACTAGAAAATCCTAAAAAAACTAAAAAGGCTAAAAGATAAAAACTTTCCTAAAAAGATAGAAACAATCTCTACAAGATAGAAATAAAATCTAGAAAGATATTAAACCCTAAAATACATATTCTAATAACCCATAAAGATTCTAAAAAGATAATCAACTGATACGGAAATAAATTCCTGCTCAGGATCGGTGAATAATAAAATAATACTCCGAAATCTTCTTCTTCGTGGCCTCGTTAACGACCCTTCACAGCCTCGTTAACGAGCCTGGGGTTTTGTTTTCTTCAACACCTCCTCTCGTATTCTCCGAGCATTGACTTCTTAAATCTTGCACTTTCCCGTCCATCACTGTGATGCTCCAAATTTAGCTCCATTTAGCTCATTTTCTCGCTAAAACCTGCAAAATACACAAAATAGCGTAGATTCCACTCTTTTCGTAGATTTATGCAAAACTAACTAAAAACACTTAAAACTAAACCTAAAATAGACAAAACTAAACCTAATAAGCAAAGAAAACCTATCAAAAACTATATCAAAAATGCGAACATCAAAATACCCCATACTTAGACTTGCTTGTCCTCAAGCAATAATCAACGTTCTTTTTTTGCTCGCGTCTATCGAATGGAATGCGTAGGCCTCGAGAAGATCTTTGTTTCGATATATTATACGGGCGAATCCGAGACCCGGGCAAAGAGTTATGGCGGTTTGAAAATCCGGGTTCGGTGAAAGGTCGATGTAAGTAAGAAATGTTGGCAAGAATGGACGGGTGCGATCATACCAGCACTAATGCACCGGATCCCATCAGAACTCCGAAGTTAAGCGTGCTTGGGCGAGAGTAGTACTAGGATGGGTGACCTCCTGGGAAGTCCTCGTGTTGCACCCCTCTTTTTTTCGTTTCTTTAATAGTTGGATCGGATTTTCAAGTCGTTCTTTTTTTGCTCGCGTCTATCGAATGGAATGCGTAGGCCTCAAGAAGATCTTTGTTTCGATATATTATACGGGCGAATCCGAGACCCGGGCAAAGAGTTATGGCGGTTTGAAAATCCGGGTTCGGTGAAAGGTCGATGTAAGTAAGAAATGTTGGCAAGAATGGACGGGTGCGATCATACCAGCACTAATGCACCGGATCCCATCAGAACTCCGAAGTTAAGCGTGCTTGGGCGAGAGTAGTACTAGGATGGGTGACCTCCTGGGAAGTCCTCGTGTTGCACCCCTCTTTTTTTTGTTTCTTTAATCGTTGGATCGGATTTTCAAGTCGTTCTTTTTTTGCTCGCGTCTATCGAATGGAATGCGTAGGCCTCGAGAAGATCTTTGTTTCGATATATTATACGGGCGAATCCGAGACCCGGGCAAAGAGTTATGGCGGTTTGAAAATCCGAGTTCGGTGAAAGGTCGATGTAAGTAAGAAATGTTGGCAAGAATGGACGGGTGCGATCATACCAGCACTAATGCACCGGATCCCATCAGAACTCCGAAGTTGAGCGTGCTTGGGCGAGAGTAGTACTAGGATGGGTGACCTCCTGGGAAGTCCTCGTGTTGCACCCCTCTTTTTTTTGTTTCTTTAATCGTTGGATCGGATTTTCAAGTCGTTCTTTTTTTGCTCGCGTCTATCGAATGGAATGCGTAGGCCTCGAGAAGATCTTTGTTTCGATATATTATACGGGCGAAAATCCGAGACCCGGGCAAAGAGTTATGGCGGTTTGAAAATCCGGGTTCGGTGAAAGGTCGATGTAAGTAAGAAATGTTGGCAAGAATGGACGGGCGCGATCATACCAGCACTAATGCACCGGATCCCATCAGAACTCCGAAGTTAAGCGTGCTTGGGCGAGAGTAGTACTAGGATGGGTGACCTCCTGGGAAGTCCTCGTGTTGCACCCCTCTTTTTTTTGTTTCTTTAATCGTTGGATCGGATTTTCAAGTCGTTCTTTTTTTGCTCGCGTCTATCGAATGGAATGCGTAGGCCTTGAGAAGATCTTTGTTTCGATATATTATACGGGCGAAAATCCGAGACCCGGGCAAAGATTTATGGCGGTTTGAAAATCCGGGTTCGGTGAAAGGTCGATGTAAGTAAGAAATGTTGGCAAGAATGGACGGGTGCGGTCATACCAGCACTAATGCACCGGATCCCATCAGAACTCCGAAGTTAAGCGTGCTTGGGCGAGAGTAGTACTAGGATGGGTGACCTCCTGGGAAGTCCTCGTGTTGCACCCCTCTTTTTTTTCGTTTCTTTAATTGTTGGATCGGATTTTCAAGTCGTTCTTTTTTGCTCACGTCTATCGAATGGAATGCGTAGGCCTCGAGAAGATCTTTGTTTCGATATATTATACGGGCGAATCCGAGACCCGGGCAAAGAGTTATGGCGGTTTGAAAATCCGGGTTCGGTGAAAGGTCGATGTAAGTAAGAAATGTTGGCAAGAATGGACGGGCGCGATCATACCAGCACTAATGCACCGGATCCCATCAGAACTCCGAAGTTAAGCGTGCTTGGGCGAGAGTAGTACTAAGATGGGTGACCTCCTGGGAAGTCCTCGTGTTGCACCCCTCTTTTTTTTCGTTTTTTTAATAGTTGGATCGGATTTTCAAGTCGTTCTTTTTTTGCTCACGTCTATCGAATGGAATGCGTAGGCCTCGAGAAGATCTTTGTATCGATATATTATACGGGCGAATCCGAGACCCGGACAAAGAGTTATGGCGGTTTGAAAATCCGGGTTCGGTGAAAGGTCGATGTAAGTAAGAAATGTTGGCAAGAATGGACGGGCGCGATCATACCAGCACTAATGCACCGGATCCCATCAGAACTCCGAAGTTAAGCGTGCTTGGGCGAGAGTAGTACTAGGATGGGTGACCTCCTGGGAAGTCCTCGTGTTGCACCCCTCTTTTTTTTGTTTCTTTAATCGTTGGATCGGATTTTCAAGTCGTTCTTTTTTTGCTCGCGTCTATCGAATGGAATGCGTAGGCCTCGAGAAGATCTTTGTTTCGATATATTATACGGGCAAAATCCGAGACCCGCGCAAAGAGTTATGGCGGTTTGAAAATCCGAGTTCGGTGAAAGGTCGATGTAAGTAAGAAATGGTGGCAAGAATGGACGGGTGCGATCATACCAACACTAATGCACCGGATCCCATCAGAACTCCGAATTTAAGCGTGCTTGGGCGAGAGTAGTACTAGGATGGGTGACCTCCTGGGAAGCCCTCGTGTTGCACCCCTCTTTTTTTTCGTTTCTTTAATTGTTGGATCGGATTTTCAAGTCGTTCTTTTTTTGTTCGCGTCTATCGAATCGAATGCGTAGGCCTCGATAAGATCTTTGTATCGATATATTATACGGGCGAATCCGAGACCCGGACAAAGAGTTATGGCGGTTTGAAAATTCGGGTTCGGTGAAAGGTCGATGCAAGTAAGAAATGTTGGCAAGAATGGACGGGTGCGATCATACCAGCACTAATGCACCGGATCCCATCAGAACTCCGAAGTTAAGCGTGCTTGGGCGAGAGTAGTACTAGGATGGGTGACCTCCTGGGAAGTCCTCGTGTTGCACCCCTCTTTTTTTTGTTTCTTTAATCGTTGGATCGGATTTTCAAGTCGTTCTTTTTTTGCTCGCGTCTATCGAATGGAATGCGTAGGCCTCGAGAAGATCATTGTATCGATATATTATACGGGCGAATCCGAGACCCGGACAAAGAGTTATGGCGGTTTGAAAATCCGGGTTCGGTGAAAGGTCGATGTAAGTAAGAAATGTTGGCAAGAATGGACGGGTGCGATCATACCGGCACTAATGCACCGGATCCCATCAGAACTCCGAAGTTAAGCGTGCTTGGGCGAGAGTAGTACTAGGATGGGTGACCTCCTGGGAAGTCCTCGTGTTGCACCCCTCTTTTTTTTGTTTCATTAATCGTTGGATCGGATTTTCATGTCGTTCTTTTTTTGCTCGCGTCTATTGAATGGAATGCGTAGGCCTCGAGAAGATCTTTGTTTCGATATATTATACGGGCGAATCCGAGACCCGGGCAAAGAGTTATGGCGGTTTGAAAATCCGAGTTCGGTGAAAGGTCGATGTAAGTAAGAAATGTTGGCAAGAATGGACGGGTGCGATCATACCAGCACTAATGCACCGGATCCCATCAGAACTCCGAAGTTAAGCGTGCTTGGGCGAGAGTAGTACTAGGATGGGTGACCTCCTGGTTAGTCCTCGTGTTGCACCCCTCTTTTTTTCGTTTTTTTAATTGTTGGATCGGATTTTCAAGTCGTTCTTTTTTTGCTCGCGTCTATCGAATGGAATGCGTAGGCCTCGAGAAGATCTTTGTTTCGATATATTATACGGGCGAATCCGAGACCCGGGCAAAGAGTTATGGCGGTTTGAAAATCCGGGTTCGGTGAAAGGTCGATGTAAGTAAGAAATGTTGGCAAGAATGGACGGGTGCGATCATACCAGCACTAATGCACCGGATCCCATCAGAACTCCGAAGTTAAGCGTGCTTGGGCGAGAGTAGTACTAGGATGGGTGACCTCCTGGGAAGCCCTCGTGTTGCACCCCTCTTTTTTTTCGTTTCTTTAATTGTTGGATCGGATTTTCAAGTCGTTCTTTTTTTGTTCGCGTCTATCGAATGGAATGCGTAGGCCTCGAGAAGATCTTTGTTTCGATATATTATACGGGCGAATCCGAGACCCGGGCAAAGCGTTATGGCGGTTTGAAAATCCGGGTTCGGTGAAAGGTCGATGTAAGTAAGAAATGTTGGCAAGAATGGACGGGTGCGGTCATACCAGCACTAATGCACCGGATCCCATCAGAACTCCGAAGTTAAGCGTGCTTGGGCGAGAGTAGTACTAAGATGGGTGACCTCCTGGGAAGTCCTCGTGTTGCACCCCTCTTTTTTTTCGTTTTTTTAATAGTTGGATCGGATTTTCAAGTCGTTCTTTTTTTGCTCATGTCTATCGAATGGAATGCGTAGGCCTCGAGAAGATCTTTGTATCGATATATTATACGGGCGAATCCGAGACCCGGACAAAGAGTTATGGCGGTTTGAAAATCCGGGTTCGGTGAAAGGTCGATGTAAGTAAGAAATGTTGGCAAGAATGGACGGGCGCGATCATACCAGCACTAATGCACCGGATCCCATCAGAACTCCCAAGTTAAGCGTGCTTGGGCGAGAGTAGTACTAGGATGGGTGACCTCCTGGGAAGTCCTCGTGTTGCACCCCTCTTTTTTTTGTTTCTTTAATCGTTGGATCGGATTTTCAAGTCGTCTTTTGCTCGCGTCTATCGAATGGAATGCGTAGGCCTCGAGAAGATCTTTGTTTCGATATATTATACGGGCGAATCCGAGACCCGGGCAAAGAGTTATGGCGGTTTGAAAATTCCGGGTTCGGTGAAAGGTGGATGTAAGTAAGAAATGTTGGCAAGAATGGACGGGTGCGATCATACCAGCACTAATGCACCGGATCCCATCAGAACACCGAAGTTAAGCGTGCTTTGGCGAGAGTAGTACTAGGATGGGTGACCTCCTTTCGTTTCTTTAATCGTTGGATCGGATTTTCAAGTCGTTCTTTTTTTGCTCGCGTCTATCGAATGGAATGCGTAGGCCTCGAGAAGATCTTTGTTTCGATATATTATACGGGCGAATCCGAGACCCGGGCAAAGAGTTATGGCGGTTTGAAAATCCGAGTTCGGTGAAAGGTCGATGTAAGTAAGAAATGTTGGCAAGAATGGACGGGTGCGATCATACCAGCACTAATGCACCGGATCCCATCAGAACTCCGAAGTTAAGCGTGCTTGGGCGAGAGTAGTACTAGGATGGGTGACCTCCTGGGAAGTCCTCGTGTTGCACTCCTCTTTTTTTCGTTTTTTTAATCGTTGGATCCGATTTTCAAGTAGTTCCTTTTTTGCTCGCGTGTATCGAATGAAATGCGTAGGCCTCGAGAAGATCTTTGTTTCGATATATTATACGGGCGAATTCGAGACCCGGGCAAAGAGTTATGGCGGTTTGAAAATCCGGGTTCGGTGAAAGGTCGATGTAAGAAAGAAATGTTGGCAAGAATGGACGGGTGCGATCATACCAGCACTAATGCACCGGATCCCATCAGAACTCCGAAGTTAAGCGTGCTTGGGCGAGAGTAGTACTAGGATGGGTGACCTCCTGCGAAGTCCTCGTGTTGCACCCCTCTTTTCTTCGTTTCTTTAATCGTTGGATCGGATTTTCAAGTCGTTCTTTTTTTGCTCGCGTCTATCGAATGGAATGCGTAGGCCTCAAGAAGATCTTTGTTTCGATAAATTATACGGGCGAATCCGAGCCCTGGGCAAAGAGTTATGGCGGTTTGAAAATCCGAGTTCGGTGAAAGGTCGATGTAAGTAAGAAATGTTGGCAAGAATGGACGGGTGCGATCATACCCGAACTAATGCACCGGATCCCATCAGAACTCCGAAGTTAAGCGTGCTTGGGCGAGAGTAGTACTAGGATGGGTGACTTCCTGGGAAGTCCTCGTGTTGCACCCCTCTTTTTTTCGTTTCTTTAATCGTTGGATCGGATTTTAAATTCCTTCTTTTTTTGCTCGCGTCTATCGAATGGAATGCGTAGGCCTCGAGAAGATCTTTGTTTCGATATATTATACA
This sequence comes from Fallopia convolvulus, assembly GCA_964016875.1. Taxonomy (NCBI): domain Eukaryota; kingdom Viridiplantae; phylum Streptophyta; class Magnoliopsida; order Caryophyllales; family Polygonaceae; genus Fallopia; species Fallopia convolvulus. Next base: position 16,818,090 of record OZ024724.1, read on the forward strand.
GGCGAATCCGAGACCCGGGCAAAGAGTTATGGCGGTTTAAAAATTTCGGGTTCGGTGAAAGGTCGATGTAAGTAAGAAATGTTGGCAAGAATGGACGGGTGCGATCATACCAGCACTAATGCACCGGATCCCATCAGAACTCCGAAGTTAAGCGTGCTTGGGCGAGAGTAGTACTAGGATGGGTGACCTCCTGGGAAGTCCTCGTGTTGCACCCCTCTTTTTTTTGTTTCTTTAATCGTTGGATCGGATTTTCAAGTCGTTCTTTTTTTGCTCGCGTCTATCGAATGGAATGCGTAGGCCTCGAGAAGATCTTTGTATCGATATATTATACGGGCGAATCCGAGACCCGGACAAAGCGTTATGGCGGTTTGAAAATCCGGGTTCGGTGAAAGGTCGATGTAAGTAAGAAATGTTGGCAAGAATGGACGGGTGCGATCATACCAGCACTAATGCACCGGATCCCATCAGAACTCCGAAGTTAAGCGTGCTTGGGCGAGAGTAGTACTAGGATGGGTGACCTCCTGGGAAGTCCTCGTGTTGCACCCCTCTTTTTTTTGTTTCATTAATCGTTGGATCGGATTTTCATGTCGTTCTTTTTTTGCTCGCGTCTATTGAATGGAATGCGTAGGCCTCGAGAAGATCTTTGTTTCGATATATTATACGGGCGAATCCAAAACCCGGGCAAAGAGTTATGGCGGTTTGAAAATCCGAGTTCGGTGAAAGGTCGATGTAAGTAAGAAATGTTGGCAAGAATGGACGGGTGCGATCATACCAGCACTAATGCACCGGATCCCATCAGAACTCCGAAGTTAAGCGTGCTTCGGCGAGAGTAGTACTAGGATGGGTGACCTCCTGGTTAGTCCTCGTGTTGCACCCCTCTTTTTTTCGTTTTTTTAATTGTTGGATCGGATTTTCAAGTCGTTCTTTTTTTGCTCACGTCTATCGAATGGAATGCGTAGGACTCGAGAAGATCTTTGTTTCGATATATTATACGGGCGAATCCGAGACCCGGGCAAAGAGTTATGGCGGTTTGAAAATCCGGGTTCGGTGAAAGGTCGATGTAAGTAAGAAATGTTGGCAAGAATGGACGGGTGCGATCATACCAGCACTAATGCACCGGATCCCATCAGAACTCCGAAGTTAAGCGTGCTTGGGAGAGAGTAGTACTAGGATGGGTGACCTCCTGGGAAGCCCTCGTGTTGCACCCCTCTTTTTTTTCGTTTCTTTAATTGTTGGATCGGATTTTCAAGTCGTTCTTTTTTTGTTCGCGTCTATCGAATGGAATGCGTAGGCCTCGAGAAGATCTTTGTTTCGATATATTATACGGGCGAATCCGAGACCCGGGCAAAGAGTTATGGCGGTTTGAAAATCCGGGTTCGGTGAAAGGTCGATGTAAGTAAGAAATGTTGGCAAGAATGGACGGGTGCGGTCATACCAGCACTAATGCACCGGATCCCATCAGAACTCCGAAGTTAAGCGTGCTTGGGCGAGAGTAGTACTAAGATGGGTGACCTCCTGGGAAGTCCTCGTGTTGCACCCCTCTTTTTTTTCGTTTTTTTAATAGTTGGATCGGATTTTCAAGTCGTTCTTTTTTTGCTCATGTCTATCGAATGGAATGCGTAGGCCTCGAGAAGATCTTTGTATCGATATATTATACGGGCGAATCCGAGACCCGGACAAAGAGTTATGGCGGTTTGAAAATCCGGGTTCGGTGAAAGGTCGATGTAAGTAAGAAATGTTGGCAAGAATGGACGGGCGCGATCATACCAGCACTAATGCACCGGATCCCATCAGAACTCCCAAGTTAAGCGTGCTTGGGCGAGAGTAGTACTAGGATGGGTGACCTCGTGGGAAGTCCTCGTGTTGCACCCCTCTTTTTTTTGTTTCTTTAATCGTTGGATCGGATTTTCAAGTCGTTCTTTTTTTGCTCGCGTCTATCGAATGGAATGCGTAGGCCTCGAGAAGATCTTTGTTTCGATATATTATACGGGCGAATCCGAGACCCGGGCAAAGAGTTATGGCGGTTTGAAAATTCCGGGTTCGGTGAAAGGTCGATGTAAGTAAGAAATGTTGGCAAGAATGGACGGGTGCGATCATACCAGCACTAATGCACCGGATCCCATCAGAACACCGAAGTTAAGCGTGCTTTGGCGAGAGTAGTACTAGGATGGGTGACCTCCTTTCGTTTCTTTAATCGTTGGATCGGATTTTCAAGTCGTTCTTTTTTTGCTCGCGTCTATCGAATGGAATGCGTAGGCCTCGAGAAGATCTTTGTTTCGATATATTATACGGGCGAATCCGAGACCCGGGCAAAGAGTTATGGCGGTTTGAAAATCCGAGTTCGGTGAAAGGTCGATGTAAGTAAGAAATGTTGGCAAGAATGGACGGGTGCGATCATACCAGCACTAATGCACCGGATCCCATCACAACTCCGAAGTTAAGCGTGCTTGGGCGAGAGTAGTACTAGGATGGGTGACCTCCTGGGAAGTCCTCGTGTTGCACTCCTCTTTTTTTCGTTTTTTTAATCGTTGGATCCGATTTTCAAGTAGTTCCTTTTTTGCTCTCGTGTATCGAATGAAATGCGTAGGCCTCGAGAAGATCTTTGTTTCGATATATTATACGGGCGAATTCGAGACCCGGGCAAAGAGTTATGGCGGTTTGAAAATCCGGGTTCGGTGAAAGGTCGATGTAAGTAAGAAATGTTGGCAAGAATGGACGGGTGCGATCATACCAGCACTAATGCACCGGATCCCATCAGAACTCCGAAGTTAAGCGTGCTTGGGCGAGAGTAGTACTAGGATGGGTGACCTCCTGCGAAGTCCTCGTGTTGCACCCCTCTTTTCTTCGTTTCTTTAATCGTTGGATCGGATTTTCAAGTCGTTCTTTTTTTGCTCGCGTCTATCGAATGGAATGCGTAGGCCTCAAGAAGATCTTTGTTTCGATAAATTATACGGGCGAATCCGAGCCCTGGGCAAAGAGTTATGGCGGTTTGAAAATCCGAGTTCGGTGAAAGGTCGATGTAAGTAAGAAATGTTGGCAAGAATGGACGGGTGCGATCATACCCGAACTAATGCACCGGATCCCATCAGAACTCCGAAGTTAAGCGTGCTTGGGCGAGAGTAGTACTAGGATGGGTGACTTCCTGGGAAGTCCTCGTGTTGCACCCCTCTTTTTTTCGTTTCTTTAATCGTTGGATCGGATTTTAAATTCCTTCTTTTTTTGCTCGCGTCTATCGAATGGAATGCGTAGGCCTCGAGAAGATCTTTGTTTCGATATATTATACAGGCGAATCCGAGACCCGGGCAAAGAGTTATGGCGGTTTAAAAATTTCGGGTTCGGTGAAAGGTCGATGTAAGTAAGAAATGTTGGCAAGAATGGACGGGTGCGATCATACCAGCACTAATGCACCGGATCCCATCAGAACTCCGAAGTTAAGCGTGCTTGGGCGAGAGTAGTACTAGGATGGGTGACCTCCTGGGAAGTCCTCGTGTTGCACCCCTCTTTTTTTTGTTTCTTTAATCGTTGGATCGGATTTTCAAGTCGTTCTTTTTTTGCTCGCGTCTATCGAATGGAATGCGTAGGCCTCGAGAAGATCTTTGTATCGATATATTATACGGGCGAATCCGAGACCCGGACAAAGCGTTATGGCGGTTTGAAAATCCGGGTTCGGTGAAAGGTCGATGTAAGTAAGAAATGTTGGCAAGAATGGACGGGTGCGATCATACCAGCACTAATGCACCGGATCCCATCAGAACTCCGAAGTTAAGCGTGCTTGGGCGAGAGTAGTACTAGGATGGGTGACCTCCTGGGAAGTCCTCGTGTTGCACCCCTCTTTTTTTTGTTTCATTAATCGTTGGATCGGATTTTCATGTCGTTCTTTTTTTGCTCGCGTCTATTGAATGGAATGCGTAGGCCTCGAGAAGATCTTTGTTTCGATATATTATACGGGCGAATCCGAGACCCGGGCAAAGAGTTATGGCGGTTTGAAAATCCGAGTTCGGTGAAAGGTCGATGTAAGTAAGAAATGTTGGCAAGAATGGACGGGTGCGATCATACCAGCACTAATGCACCGGATCCCATCAGAACTCTGAAGTTAAGCGTGCTTCGGCGAGAGTAGTACTAGGATGGGTGACCTCCTGGTTAGTCCTCGTGTTGCACCCCTCTTTTTTTCGTTTTTTTAATTGTTGGATCGGATTTTCAAGTCGTTCTTTTTTTGCTCACGTCTATCGAATGGAATGCGTAGGCCTCGAGAAGATCTTTGTTTCGATATATTATACGGGCGAATCCGAGACCCGGGCAAAGAGTTATGGCGGTTTGAAAATCCGGGTTCGGTGAAAGGTCGATGTAAGTAAGAAATGTTGGCAAGAATGGACGGGTGCGATCATACCAGCACTAATGCACCGGATCCCATCAGAACTCCGAAGTTAAGCGTGCTTGGGAGAGAGTAGTACTAGGATGGGTGACCTCCTGGGAAGCCCTCGTGTTGCACCCCTCTTTTTTTTCGTTTCTTTAATTGTTGGATCGGATTTTCAAGTCGTTCTTTTTTTGTTCGCGTCTATCGAATGGAATGCGTAGGCCTCGAGAAGATCTTTGTTTCGATATATTATACGGGCGAATCCGAGACCCGGGCAAAGAGTTATGGCGGTTTGAAAATCCGGGTTCGGTGAAAGGTCGATGTAAGTAAGAAATGTTGGCAAGAATGGACGGGTGCGGTCATACCAGCACTAATGCACCGGATCCCATCAGAACTCCGAAGTTAAGCGTGCTTGGGCGAGAGTAGTACTAAGATGGGTGACCTCCTGGGAAGTCCTCGTGTTGCACCCCTCTTTTTTTTCGTTTTTTTAATAGTTGGATCGGATTTTCAAGTCGTTCTTTTTTTGCTCACGTCTATCGAATGGAATGCGTAGGCCTCGAGAAGATCTTTGTATCGATATATTATACGGGCGAATCCGAGACCCGGACAAAGAGTTATGGCGGTTTGAAAATCCGGGTTCGGTGAAAGGTCGATGTAAGTAAGAAATGTTGGCAAGAATGGACGGGCGCGATCATACCAGCACTAATGCACCGGATCCCATCAGAACTCCCAAGTTAAGCGTGCTTGGGCGAGAGTAGTACTAGGATGGGTGACCTCCTGGGAAGTCCTCGTGTTGCACCCCTCTTTTTTTTGTTTCTTTAATCGTTGGATCGGATTTTCAAGTCGTTCTTTTTTTGCTCGCGTCTTTCGAATGGAATGCGTAGGCCTCGAGAAGATCTTTGTTTCGATATATTATACGGGCGAATCCGAGACCCGGGCAAAGAGTTATGGCGGTTTGAAAATTCCGGGTTCGGTGAAAGGTCGATGTAAGTAAGAAATGTTGGCAAGAATGGACGGGTGCGATCATACCAGCACTAATGCACCGGATCCCATCAGAACACCGAAGTTAAGCGTGCTTTGGCGAGAGTAGTACTAGGATGGGTGACCTCCTTTCGTTTCTTTAATCGTTGGATCGGATTTTCAAGTCGTTCTTTTTTTGCTCGCGTCTATCGAATGGAATGCGTAGGCCTCGAGAAGATCTTTGTTTCGATATATTATACGGGCGAATCCGAGACCCGGGCAAAGAGTTATGGCGGTTTGAAAATCCGAGTTCGGTGAAAGGTCGATGTAAGTAAGAAATGTTGGCAAGAATGGACGGGTGCGATCATACCAGCACTAATGCACCGGATCCCATCAGAACTCCGAAGTTAAGCGTGCTTGGGCGAGAGTAGTACTAGGATGGGTGACCTCCTGCGAAGTCCTCGTGTTGCACCCCTCTTTTTTTCGTTTCTTTAATCGTTGGATCGGATTTTCAAGTCGTTCTTTTTTTGCTCGCTTGTATCGAATGAAATGCGTAGGCCTCGAGAAGATCTTTGTTTCGATATATTATACGGGCGAATCCGAGACCCGGGCAAAGAGTTATGGCGGTTTGAAAATTCCGGGTTCGGTGAAAGGTCGATGTAAGTAAGAAATGTTGGCAAGAATGGACGGGTGCGATCATACCAGCACTAATTCACCGGATCCCATCAGAACTCAGAAGTTAAGCGTGCTTGGGAGAAAGTAGTACTAGGATGGGTGACCTCCTGGGAAGTCCTCGTGTTGCACCCCTCTTTTTTTTCGTTTTTTTAATAGTTGGATCCGATTTTCAAATCGTTCTTTTTTTGCTCGCGTCTATCGAATGGAATGCGTAGGCCTCGAGAAGATCTTTGTTTCGATATATTATACGGGCGAATCCGAGACCCGGGCAAAGAGTTATGGCGGTTTGATAATTCCGGGTTCGGTGAAAGGTCGATGTAAGTAAGAAATGTTGGCAAGAATGGACGGGTGCGATCATACCAGCACTAATGCACCTGATCCCATCAGAACTCCGAAGTTAAGCGTGCTTTGGCGAGAGTAGTACTAGGATGGGTGACCTCCTGGGAAGTCCTCGTGTTGCACCCCTCTTTTTTTCGTTTTTTTAATCGTTGGATCGGATTTTTAAGTCGTTCTTTTTTTGCTCGCGTCTATCGAATGGAATGCGTAGGCCTCGAGAAGATCTTTGTTTCGATATATTATACGGGCGAATCCGAAACCCGGGCAAAGAGTTATGGCGGTTTGAAAATCCGGGTTCGGTGAAAGGTCGATGTAAGTAAGAAATGTTGGCAAGAATGGACGGGTGCGATCATAGCAGCACTAATGCACCGGATCCCATCAGAACTCCGAAGTTAAGCGTGCTTGGGCGAGAGTAGTACTAGGATGGGTGACCTTCTGGTTAGTCCTCGTGTTGCACCCCTCTTTTTTTCGTTTTTTTAATTGTTGGATCGGATTTTCAAGTCGTTCTTTTTTTGCTCGCGTCTATCGAATGGAATGCGTAGGCCTCGAGAAGATCTTTGTTTCGATATATTATACGGGCGAATCCGAGACCCGGGCAAAGAGTTATGGCGGTTTGAAAATCCGGGTTCGGTGAAAGGTCGATGTAAGTAAGAAATGTTGGCAAGAATGGACGGGTGCGATCATACCAGCACTAATGCACCGGATCCCATCAGAACTCCGAAGTTAAGCGTGCTTGGGCGAGAGTAGTACTAGGATGGGTGACCTCCTGGGAAGCCCTCGTGTTGCACCCCTCTTTTTTTTCGTTTCTTTAATTGTTGGATCGGATTTTCAAGTCGTTCTTTTTTTGTTCGCGTCTATCGAATGGAATGCGTAGGCCTCGAGAAGATCTTTGTTTCGATATATTATACGGGCGAATCCGAGACCCGGGCAAAGCGTTATGGCGGTTTGAAAATCCGGGTTCGGTGAAAGGTCGATGTAAGTAAGAAATGTTGGCAAGAATGGACGGGTGCGGTCATACCAGCACTAATGCACCGGATCCCATCAGAACTCCGAAGTTAAGCGTGCTTGGGCGAGAGTAGTACTAAGATGGGTGACCTCCTGGGAAGTCCTCGTGTTGCACCCCTCTTTTTTTTCGTTTTTTTAATAGTTGGATCGGATTTTCAAGTCGTTCTTTTTTTGCTCACGTCTATCGAATGGAATGCGTAGGCCTCGAGAAGATCTTTGTATCGATATATTATACGGGCGAATCCGAGACCCGGACAAAGAGTTATGGCGGTTTGAAAATCCGGGTTCGGTGAAAGGTCGATGTAAGTAAGAAATGTTGGCAAGAATGGACGGGCACGATCATACCAGCACTAATGCACCGGATCCCATCAGAACTCCCAAGTTAAGCGTGCTTGGGCGAGAGTAGTACTAGGATGGGTGACCTCCTGGGAAGTCCTCGTGTTGCACCCCTCTTTTTTTTGTTTCTTTAATCGTTGGATCGGATTTTCAAGTCGTTCTTTTTTTGCACGCGTCTATCGAATGGAATGCGTAGGCCTCGAGAAGATCTTTGTTTCGATATATTATATGGGCGAATCCGAGACCCGGGCAAAGAGTTATGGCGGTTTGAAAATTCCGGGTTCGGTGAAAGGTCGATGTAAGTAAGAAATGTTGGCAAGAATGGACGGGTGCGATCATACCAGCACTAATGCACCGGATCCCATCAGAACACCGAAGTTAAGCGTGCTTTGGCGAGAGTAGTACTAGGATGGGTGACCTCCTTTCGTTTCTTTAATCGTTGGATCGGATTTTCAAGTCGTTCTTTTTTTGCTCGCGTCTATCGAATGGAATGCGTAGGCCTCGAGAAGATCTTTGTTTCGATATATTATACGGGCGAATCCGAGACCCGGGCAAAGAGTTATGGCGGTTTGAAAATCCGAGTTCGGTGAAAGGTCGATGTAAGTAAGAAATGTTGGCAAGAATGGACGGGTGCGATCATACCAGCACTAATGCACCGGATCCCATCAGAACTCCGAAGTTAAGCGTGCTTGGGCGAGAGTAGTACTAGGATGGGTGACCTCCTGGGAAGTCCTCGTGTTGCACTCCTCTTTTTTTCGTTTTTTTAATCGTTGGATCCGATTTTCAAGTAGTTCCTTTTTTGCTCGCGTGTATCGAATGAAATGCGTAGGCCTCGAGAAGATCTTTGTTTCGATATATTATACGGGCGAATTCGAGACCCGGGCAAAGAGTTATGGCGGTTTGAAAATCCGGGTTCGGTGAAAGGTCGATGTAAGTAAGAAATGTTGGCAAGAATGGACGGGTGCGATCATACCAGCACTAATGCACCGGATCCCATCAGAACTCCGAAGTTAAGCGTGCTTGGGCGAGAGTAGTACTAGGATGGGTGACCTCCTGCGAAGTCCTCGTGTTGCACCCCTCTTTTCTTCGTTTCTTTAATCGTTGGATCGGATTTTCAAGTCGTTCTTTTTTTGCTCGCGTCTATCGAATGGAATGCGTAGGCCTCAAGAAGATCTTTGTTTCGATAAATTATACGGGCGAATCCGAGCCCTGGGCAAAGAGTTATGGCGGTTTGAAAATCCGAGTTCGGTGAAAGGTCGATGTAAGTAAGAAATGTTGGCAAGAATGGACGGGTGCGATCATACCCGAACTAATGCACCGGATCCCATCAGAACTCCGAAGTTAAGCGTGCTTGGGCGAGAGTAGTACTAGGATGGGTGACTTCCTGGGAAGTCCTCGTGTTGCACCCCTCTTTTTTTCGTTTCTTTAATCGTTGGATCGGATTTTAAATTCCTTCTTTTTTTGCTCGCGTCTATCGAATGGAATGCGTAGGCCTCGAGAAGATCTTTGTTTCGATATATTATACAGGCGAATCCGAGACCCGGGCAAAGAGTTATGGCGGTTTAAAAATTTCGGGTTCGGTGAAAGGTCGATGTAAGTAAGAAATGTTGGCAAGAATGGACGGGTGCGATCATACCAGCACTAATGCACCGGATCCCATCAGAACTCCGAAGTTAAGCGTGCTTGGGCGAGAGTAGTACTAGGATGGGTGACCTCCTGGGAAGTCCTCGTGTTGCACCCCTCTTTTTTTTGTTTCTTTAATCGTTGGATCGGATTTTCAAGTCGTTCTTTTTTTGCTCGCGTCTATCGAATGGAATGCGTAGGCCTCGAGAAGATCTTTGTATCGATATATTATACGGGCGAATCCGAGACCCGGACAAAGCGTTATGGCGGTTTGAAAATCCGGGTTCGGTGAAAGGTCGATGTAAGTAAGAAATGTTGGCAAGAATGGACGGGTGCGATCATACCAGCACTAATGCACCGGATCCCATCAGAACTCCGAAGTTAAGCGTGCTTGGGCGAGAGTAGTACTAGGATGGGTGACCTCCTGGGAAGTCCTCGTGTTGCACCCCTCTTTTTTTTGTTTCATTAATCGTTGGATCGGATTTTCATGTCGTTCTTTTTTTGCTCGCGTCTATTGAATGGAATGCGTAGGCCTCGAGAAGATCTTTGTTTCGATATATTATACGGGCGAATCCGAGACCCGGGCAAAGAGTTATGGCGGTTTGAAAATCCGAGTTCGGTGAAAGGTCGATGTAAGTAAGAAATGTTGGCAAGAATGGACGGGTGCGATCATACCAGCACTAATGCACCGGATCCCATCAGAACTCCGAAGTTAAGCGTGCTTCGGCGAGAGTAGTACTAGGATGGGTGACCTCCTGGTTAGTCCTCGTGTTGCACCCCTCTTTTTTTCGTTTTTTTAATTGTTGGATCGGATTTTCAAGTCGTTCTTTTTTTGCTCGCGTCTATCGAATGGAATGCGTAGGCCTCGAGAAGATCTTTGTTTCGATATATTATACGGGCGAATCCGAGACCCGGGCAAAGAGTTATGGCGGTTTGAAAATCCGGGTTCGGTGAAAGGTCGATGTAAGTAAGAAATGTTGGCAAGAATGGACGGGTGCGATCATACCAGCACTAATGCACCGGATCCCATCAGAACTCCGAAGTTAAGCGTGCTTGGGAGAGAGTAGTACTAGGATGGGTGACCTCCTGGGAAGCCCTCGTGTTGCACCCCTCTTTTTTTTCGTTTCTTTAATTGTTGGATCGGATTTTCAAGTCGTTCTTTTTTTGTTCGCGTCTATCGAATGGAATGCGTAGGCCTCGAGAAGATCTTTGTTTCGATATATTATACGGGCGAATCCGAGACCCGGGCAAAGAGTTATGGCGGTTTGAAAATCCGGGTTCGGTGAAAGGTCGATGTAAGTAAGAAATGTTGGCAAGAATGGACGGGTGCGGTCATACCAGCACTAATGCACCGGATCCCATCAGAACTCCGAAGTTAAGCGTGCTTGGGCGAGAGTAGTACTAAGATGGGTGACCTCCTGGGAAGTCCTCGTGTTGCACCCCTCTTTTTTTTCGTTTTTTTAATAGTTGGATCGGATTTTCAAGTCGTTCTTTTTTTGCTCACGTCTATCGAATGGAATGCGTAGGCCTCGAGAAGATCTTTGTATCGATATATTATACGGGCGAATCCGAGACCCGGACAAAGAGTTATGGCGGTTTGAAAATCCGGGTTCGGTGAAAGGTCGATGTAAGTAAGAAATGTTGGCAAGAATGGACGAGCGCGATCATACCAGCACTAATGCACCGGATCCCATCAGAACTCCCAAGTTAAGCGTGCTTGGGCGAGAGTAGTACTAGGATGGGTGACCTCCTGGGAAGTCCTCGTGTTGCACCCCTCTTTTTTTTGTTTCTTTAATCGTTGGATCGGATTTTCAAGTCGTTCTTTTTTTGCTCGCGTCTATCGAATGGAATGCGTAGGCCTCGAGAAGATCTTTGTTTCGATATATTATACGGGCGAATCCGAGACCCGGGCAAAGAGTTATGGCGGTTTGAAAATTCCGGGTTCGGTGAAAGGTCGATGTAAGTAAGAAATGTTGGCAAGAATGGACGGGTGCGATCATACCAGCACTAATGCACCGGATCCCATCAGAACACCGAAGTTAAGCGTGCTTTGGCGAGAGTAGTACTAGGATGGGTGACCTCCTTTCGTTTCTTTAATCGTTGGATCGGATTTTCAAGTCGTTCTTTTTTTGCTCGCGTCTATCGAATGGAATGCGTAGGCCTCGAGAAGATCTTTGTTTCGATATATTATACGGGCGAATCCGAGACCCGGGCAAAGAGTTATGGCGGTTTGAAAATCCGAGTTCGGTGAAAGGTCGATGTAAGTAAGAAATGTTGGCAAGAATGGACGGGTGCGATCATACCAGCACTAATGCACCGGATCCCATCAGAACTCCGAAGTTAAGCGTGCTTGGGCGAGAGTAGTACTAGGATGGGTGACCTCCTGCGAAGTCCTCGTGTTGCACCCCTCTTTTTTTCGTTTCTTTAATCGTTGGATCGGATTTTCAAGTCGTTCTTTTTTTGCTCGCTTGTATCGAATGAAATGCGTAGGCCTCGAGAAGATCTTTGTTTCGATATATTATACGGGCGAATCCGAGACCCGGGCAAAGAGTTATGGCGGTTTGAAAATTCCGGGTTCGGTGAAAGGTCGATGTAAGTAAGAAATGTTGGCAAGAATGGACGGGTGCGATCATACCAGCACTAATTCACCGGATCCCATCAGAACTCAGAAGTTAAGCGTGCTTGGGAGAAAGTAGTACTAGGATGGGTGACCTCCTGGGAAGTCCTCGTGTTGCACCCCTCTTTTTTTTCGTTTTTTTAATAGTTGGATCCGATTTTCAAATCGTTCTTTTTTTGCTCGCGTCTATCGAATGGAATGCGTAGGCCTCGAGAAGATCTTTGTTTCGATATATTATACGGGCGAATCCGAGACCCGGGCAAAGAGTTATGGCGGTTTGATAATTCCGGGTTCGGTGAAAGGTCGATGTAAGTAAGAAATGTTGGCAAGAATGGACGGGTGCGATCATACCAGCACTAATGCACCTGATCCCATCAGAACTCCGAAGTTAAGCGTGCTTTGGCGAGAGTAGTACTAGGATGGGTGACCTCCTGGGAAGTCCTCGTGTTGCACCCCTCTTTTTTTCGTTTTTTTAATCGTTGGATCGGATTTTTAAGTCGTTCTTTTTTTGCTCGCGTCTATCGAATGGAATGCGTAGGCCTCGAGAAGATCTTTGTTTCGATATATTATACGGGCGAATCCGAAACCCGGGCAAAGAGTTATGGCGGTTTGAAAATCCGGGTTCGGTGAAAGGTCGATGTAAGTAAGAAATGTTGGCAAGAATGGACGGGTGCGATCATAGCAGCACTAATGCACCGGATCCCATCAGAACTCCGAAGTTAAGCATGCTTGGGCGAGAGTAGTACTAGGATGGGTGACCTCCTGCGAAGTCCTCGTGTTGCACCCCTCTTTTTTTCGTTTCTTTAATCGTCTGATCGGATTTTCAAGTCGTTCTTTTTTTGCTCGCTTGTATCGAATGAAATGCGTAGGCCTCGAGAAGATCTTTGTTTCGATATATTATACGGGCGAATCGGAGACCCGGGCAAAGAGTTATGGCGGTTTGAAAATTCCGGGTTCGGTGAAAGGTCGATGTAAGTAAGAAATGTTGGCAAGAATGGACGGGTGCGATCATACCAGCACTAATTCACCGGATCCCATCAGAACTCAGAAGTTAAGCGTGCTTGGGAGAAAGTAGTACTAGGATGGGTGACCTCCTGGGAAGTCCTCCTGTTGCACCCCTCTTTTTTTTCTTTTTTTTAATAGTTGGATCCGATTTTCAAATCGTTCTTTTTTTGCTCGCGTCTATCGAATGGAATGCGTAGGCCTCGAGAAGATCTTTGTTTCGATATATTATACGGGCGAATCCGAGACCCGGGCAAAGAGTTATGGCGGTTTGATAATTCCGGGTTCGGTGAAAGGTCGATGTAAGTAAGAAATGTTGGCAAGAATGGACGGGTGCGATCATACCAGCACTAATGCACCTGATCCCATCAGAACTCCGAAGTTAAGCGTGCTTTGGCGAGAGTAGTACTAGGATGGGTGACCTCCTGGGAAGTCCTCGTGTTGCACCCCTCTTTTTTTCGTTTCTTTAATCGTTGGATCGGATTTTCAAGTCGTTCTTTTTTTGCTCGCGTCTATCGAATGGAATGCGTAGGCCTCGAGAAGATCTTTGTTTCGATATATTATACGGGCGAATCCGAGACCCGGGCAAAGAGTTATGGCGGTTTGAAAATTCCGGGTTCGGTGAAAGGTCGATGTAAGTAAGAAATGTTGGCAAGAATGGACGGGTGCGATCATACCAGCACTAATGCACCGGATCCCATCAGAACACCGAAGTTAAGCGTGCTTTGGCGAGAGTAGTACTAGGATGGGTGACCTCCTTTCGTTTCTTTAATCGTTGGATCGGATTTTCAAGTCGTTCTTTTTTTGCTCGCGTCTATCGAATGGAATGCGTAGGCCTCGAGAAGATCTTTGTTTCGATATATTATACGGGCGAATCCGAGACCCGGGCAAAGAGTTATGGCGGTTTGAAAATCCGAGTTCGGTGAAAGGTCGATGTAAGTAAGAAATGTTGGCAAGAATGGACGGGTGCGATCATACCAGCACTAATGCACCGGATCCCATCAGAACTCCGAAGTTAAGCGTGCTTGGGCGAGAGTAGTACTAGGATGGGTGACCTCCTGGGAAGTCCTCGTGTTGCACTCCTCTTTTTTTCGTTTTTTTAATCGTTGGATCCGATTTTCAAGTAGTTCCTTTTTTGCTCGCGTGTATCGAATGAAATGCGTAGGCCTCGAGAAGATCTTTGTTTCGATATATTATACGGGCGAATCCGAGACCCGGGCAAAGAGTTATGGCGGTTTGAAAATCCGGGTTCGGTGAAAGGTCGATGTAAGTAAGAAATGTTGGCAAGAATGGACGGGTGCGATCATACCAACACTAATGCACCGGATCCCATCAGAACTCCGAAGTTAAGCGTGCTTGGGCGAGAGTAGTACTAGGATGGGTGACCTCCTGCGAAGTCCTCGTGTTGCACCCCTCTTTTCTTCGTTTCTTTAATCGTTGGATCGGATTTTCAAGTCGTTCTTTTTTTGCTCGCGTCTATCGAATGGAATGCGTAGGCCTCAAGAAGATCTTTGTTTCGATAAATTATACGGGCGAATCCGAGCCCTGGGCAAAGAGTTATGGCGGTTTGAAAATCCGAGTTCGGTGAAAGGTCGATGTAAGTAAGAAATGTTGGCAAGAATGGACGGGTGCGATCATACCCGAACTAATGCACCGGATCCCATCAGAACTCCGAAGTTAAGCGTGCTTGGGCGAGAGTAGTACTAGGATGGGTGACTTCCTGGGAAGTCCTCGTGTTGCACCCCTCTTTTTTTCGTTTCTTTAATCGTTGGATCGGCTTTTAAAGTCCTTCTTTTTTTGCTCGCGTCTATCGAATGGAATGCGTAGGCCTCGAGAAGATCTTTGTTTCGATATATTATACAGGCGAATCCGAGACCCGGGCAAAGAGTTATGGCGGTTTGAAAATTTCGGGTTCGGTGAAAGGTCGATGTAAGTAAGAAATGTTGGCAAGAATGGACGGGTGCGATCATACCAGCACTAATGCACCGGATCCCATCAGAACTCCGAAGTTAAGCGTGCTTGGGCGAGAGTAGTACTAGGATGGGTGACCTCCTGGGAAGTCCTCGTGTTGCACCCCTCTTTTTTTCGTTTTTTTAATCGTTGGATCGGATTTTTAAGTCGTTCTTTTTTTGCTCGCGTCTATCGAATGGATTGCGTAGGCCTTGAGAAGATCTTTGTTTCGATATATTATACGGGCGAATCCGAGACCCGGGCAAAGAGTTATGGCGGTTTGAAAATCCGGGTTCGGTGAAAGGTCGATGTAAGTAAGAAATGTTGGCAAGAATGGACAGGTGCGATCATACCAGCACTAATGCACCGGATCCCATCAGAACTCCGAAGTTAAGTGTGCTTGGGCGAGAGTAGTACTAGGATGGGTGACCTCCTGGGAAGTCCTCGTGTTGCACCCCTCTTTTTTTCGTTTTTTTAATCGTTGGATCGGATTTTTAAGTCGTTCTTTTTTTGCTCGCGTCTATCGAATGGAATGCGTAGGCCTTGAGAAGATCTTTGTTTCGATATATTATACGGGCGAATCCGAAACCCGGGCAAAGAGTAATGGCGGTTTGAAAATCCGGGTTCGGTGAAAGGTCGATGTAAGTAAGAAATGTTGGCAAGAATGGACGGGTGCGATCATAGCAGCACTAATGCACCGGATCCCATCAGAACTCCGAAGTTAAGCATGCTTGGGCGAGAGTAGTACTAGGATGGGTGACCTCCTGCGAAGTCCTCGTGTTGCACCCCTCTTTTTTTCGTTTCTTTAATCGTTGGATCGGATTTTCAAGTCGTTCTTTTTTTGCTCGCTTGTATCGAATGAAATGCGTAGGCCTCGAGAAGATCTTTGTTTCGATATATTATACGGGCGAATCCGAGACCCGGGCAAAGAGTTATGGCGGTTTGAAAATTCCGGGTTCGGTGAAAGGTCGATGTAAGTAAGAAATGTTGGCAAGAATGGACGGGTGCGATCATACCAGCACTAATTCACCGGATCCCATCATAACTCAGAAGTTAAGCGTGCTTGGGAGAAAGTAGTACTAGGATGGGTGACCTCCTGGGAAGTCCTCCTGTTGCACCCCTCTTTTTTTTCGTTTTTTTAATAGTTGGATCCGATTTTCAAATCGTTCTTTTTTTGCTCGCGTCTATCGAATGGAATGCGTAGGCCTCGAGAAGATCTTTGTTTCGATATATTATACGGGCGAATCCGAGACCCGGGCAAAGAGTTATGGCGGTTTGATAATTCCGGGTTCGGTGAAAGGTCGATGTAAGTAAGAAATGTTGGCAAGAATGGACGGGTGCGATCATACCAGCACTAATGCACCTGATCCCATCAGAACTCCGAAGTTAAGCGTGCTTTGGCGAGAGTAGTACTAGGATGGGTGACCTCCTGGGAAGTCCTCGTGTTGCACCCCTCTTTTTTTCGTTTCTTTAATCGTTGGATCGGATTTTCAAGTCGTTCTTTTTTTGCTCGCGTCTATCGAATGGAATGCGTAGGCCTCGAGAAGATCTTTGTTTCGATATATTATACGGGCGAATCCGAGACCCGGGCAAAGAGTTATGGCGGTTTGAAAATTCCGGGTTCGGTGAAAGGTCGATGTAAGTAAGAAATGTTGGCAAGAATGGACGGGTGCGATCATACCAGCACTAATGCACCGGATCCCATCAGAACACCGAAGTTAAGCGTGCTTTGGCGAGAGTAGTACTAGGATGGGTGACCTCCTTTCGTTTCTTTAATCGTTGGATCGGATTTTCAAGTCGTTCTTTTTTGCTCGCGTCTATCGAATGGAATGCGTAGGCCTCGAGAAGATCTTTGTTTCGATATATTATACGGGCGAATCCGAGACCCGGGCAAAGAGTTATGGCGGTTTGAAAATCCGAGTTCGGTGAAAGGTCGATGTAAGTAAGAAATGTTGGCAAGAATGGACGGGTGCGATCATACCAGCACTAATGCACCGGATCCCATCAGAACTCCGAAGTTAAGCGTGCTTGGGCGAGAGTAGTACTAGGATGGGTGACCTCCTGGGAAGTCCTCGTGTTGCACTCCTCTTTTTTTCGTTTTTTTAATCGTTGGATCCGATTTTCAAGTAGTTCCTTTTTTGCTCGCGTGTATCGAATGAAATGCGTAGGCCTCGAGAAGATCTTTGTTTCGATATATTATACGGGCGAATCCGAGACCCGGGCAAAGAGTTATGGCGGTTTGAAAATCCGGGTTCGGTGAAAGGTCGATGTAAGTAAGAAATGTTGGCAAGAATGGACGGGTGCGATCATACCAGCACTAATGCACCGGATCCCATCAGAACTCCGAAGTTAAGCGTGCTTGGGCGAGAGTAGTACTAGGATGGGTGACCTCCTGCGAAGTCCTCGTGTTGCACCCCTCTTTTCTTCGTTTCTTTAATCGTTGGATCGGATTTTCAAGTCGTTCTTTTTTTGCTCGCGTCTATCGAATGGAATGCGTAGGCCTCAAGAAGATCTTTGTTTCGATAAATTATACGGGCGAATCCGAGCCCTGGGCAAAGAGTTATGGCGGTTTGAAAATCCGAGTTCGGTGAAAGGTCGATGTAAGTAAGAAATGTTGGCAAGAATGGACGGTTGCGATCATACCCGAACTAATGCACCGGATCCCATCAGAACTCCGAAGTTAAGCGTGCTTGGGCGAGAGTAGTACTAGGATGGGTGACTTCCTGGGAAGTCCTCGTGTTGCACCCCTCTTTTTTTCGTTTCTTTAATCGTTGGATCGTATTTTAAAGTCCTTCTTTTTTTGCTCGCGTCTATCGAATGGAATGCGTAGGCCTCGAGAAGATCTTTGTTTCGATATATTATACAGGCGAATCCGAGACCCGGGCAAAGAGTTATGGCGGTTTGAAAATTTCGGGTTCGGTGAAAGGTCGATGTAAGTAAGAAATGTTGGCAAGAATGGACGGGTGCGATCATACCAGCACTAATGCACCGGATCCCATCAGAACTCCGAAGTTAAGCGTGCTTGGGCGAGAGTAGTACTAGGATGGGTGACCTCCTGGGAAGTCCTCGTGTTGCACCCCTCTTTTTTTCGTTTTTTTAATCGTTGGATCGGATTTTTAAGTCGTTCTTTTTTTGCTCGCGTCTATCGAATGGAATGCGCAGGCCATGAGAAGATCTTTGTTTCGATATATTATACGGGCGAATCCGAGACCCGGGCAAAGAGTTATGGCGGTTTGAAAATTCCGGGTTCGGTGAAAGGTCGATGTAAGTAAGAAATGTTGGCAAGAATGGACGGGTGCGATTATACCAGCACTAATGCACCGGATCCCATCAGAACACCGAAGTTAAGCGTGCTTTGGCGAGAGTAGTACTAGGATGGGTGACCTCCTTTCGTTTCTTTAATCGTTGGATCGGATTTTCAAGTCGTTCTTTTTTTGCTCGCGTCTATCGAATGGAATGCGTAGGCCTCGAGAAGATCTTTGTTTCGATATATTATACGGGCGAATCCGAGACCCGGGCAAAGAGTTATGGCGGTTTGAAAATCCGAGTTCGGTGAAAGGTCGATGTAAGTAAGAAATGTTGGCAAGAATGGACGGGTGCGATCATACCAGCACTAATGCACCGGATCCCATCAGAACTCCGAAGTTAAGCGTGCTTGGGCGAGAGTAGTACTAGGATGGGTGACCTCCTGGGAAGTCCTCGTGTTGCACTCCTCTTTTTTTCGTTTTTTTAATCGTTGGATCCGATTTTCAAGTAGTTCCTTTTTTGCTCGCGTGTATCGAATGAAATGCGTAGGCCTCGAGAAGATCTTTGTTTCGATATATTATACGGGCGAATCCGAGACCCGGGCAAAGAGTTATGGCGGTTTGAAAATCCGGGTTCGGTGAAAGGTCGATGTAAGTAAGAAATGTTGGCAAGAATGGACGGGTGCGATCATACCAACACTAATGCACCGGATCCCATCAGAACTCCGAAGTTAAGCGTGCTTGGGCGAGAGTAGTACTAGGATGGGTGACCTCCTGCGAAGTCCTCGTGTTGCACCCCTCTTTTCTTCGTTTCTTTAATCGTTGGATCGGATTTTCAAGTCGTTCTTTTTTTGCTCGCGTCTATCGAATGGAATGCGTAGGCCTCAAGAAGATCTTTGTTTCGATAAATTATACGGGCGAATCCGAGCCCTGGGCAAAGAGTTATGGCGGTTTGAAAATCCGAGTTCGGTGAAAGGTCGATGTAAGTAAGAAATGTTGGCAAGAATGGACGGGTGCGATCATACCCGAACTAATGCACCGGATCCCATCAGAACTCCGAAGTTAAGCGTGCTTGGGCGAGAGTAGTACTAGGATGGGTGACTTCCTGGGAAGTCCTCGTGTTGCACCCCTCTTTTTTTCGTTTCTTTAATCGTTGGATCGGCTTTTAAAGTCCTTCTTTTTTTGCTCGCGTCTATCGAATGGAATGCGTAGGCCTCGAGAAGATCTTTGTTTCGATATATTATACAGGCGAATCCGAGACCCGGGCAAAGAGTTATGGCGGTTTGAAAATTTCGGGTTCGGTGAAAGGTCGATGTAAGTAAGAAATGTTGGCAAGAATGGACGGGTGCGATCATACCAGCACTAATGCACCGGATCCCATCAGAACTCCGAAGTTAAGCGTGCTTGGGCGAGAGTAGTACTAGGATGGGTGACCTCCTGGGTAGTCCTCGTGTTGCACCCCTCTTTTTTTCGTTTTTTTAATCGTTGGATCGGATTTTTAAGTCGTTCTTTTTTTGCTCGCGTCTATCGAATGGATTGCGTAGGCCTTGAGAAGATCTTTGTTTCGATATATTATACGGGCGAATCCGAGACCCGGGCAAAGAGTTATGGCGGTTTGAAAATCCGGGTTCGGTGAAAGGTCGATGTAAGTAAGAAATGTTGGCAAGAATGGACAGGTGCGATCATACCAGCACTAATGCACCGGATCCCATCAGAACTCCGAAGTTAAGTGTGCTTGGGCGAGAGTAGTACTAGGATGGGTGACCTCCTGGGAAGTCCTCGTGTTGCACCCCTCTTTTTTTCGTTTTTTTAATCGTTGGATCGGATTTTTAAGTCGTTCTTTTTTTGCTCGCGTCTATCGAATGGAATGCGTAGGCCTTGAGAAGATCTTTGTTTCGATATATTATACGGGCGAATCCGAAACCCGGGCAAAGAGTAATGGCGGTTTGAAAATCCGGGTTCGGTGAAAGGTCGATGTAAGTAAGAAATGTTGGCAAGAATGGACGGGTGCGATCATAGCAGCACTAATGCACCGGATCCCATCAGAACTCCGAAGTTAAGCATGCTTGGGCGAGAGTAGTACTAGGATGGGTGACCTCCTGCGAAGTCCTCGTGTTGCACCCCTCTTTTTTTCGTTTCTTTAATCGTTGGATCGGATTTTCAAGTCGTTCTTTTTTTGCTCGCTTGTATCGAATGAAATGCGTAGGCCTCGAGAAGATCTTTGTTTCGATATATTATACGGGCGAATCCGAGACCCGGGCAAAGAGTTATGGCGGTTTGAAAATTCCGGGTTCGGTGAAAGGTCGATGTAAGTAAGAAATGTTGGCAAGAATGGACGGGTGCGATCATACCAGCACTAATTCACCGGATCCCATCATAACTCAGAAGTTAAGCGTGCTTGGGAGAAAGTAGTACTAGGATGGGTGACCTCCTGGGAAGTCCTCGTGTTGCACCCCTCTTTTTTTTCGTTTTTTTAATAGTTGGATCCGATTTTCAAATCGTTCTTTTTTTGCTCGCGTCTATCGAATGGAATGCGTAGGCCTCGAGAAGATCTTTGTTTCGATATATTATACGGGCGAATCCGAGACCCGGGCAAAGAGTTATGGCGGTTTGATAATTCCGGGTTCGGTGAAAGGTCGATGTAAGTAAGAAATGTTGGCAAGAATGGACGGGTGCGATCATACCAGCACTAATGCACCTGATCCCATCAGAACTCCGAAGTTAAGCGTGCTTTGGCGAGAGTAGTACTAGGATGGGTGACCTCCTGGGAAGTCCTCGTGTTGCACCCCTCTTTTTTTCGTTTCTTTAATCGTTGGATCGGATTTTCAAGTCGTTCTTTTTTTGCTCGCGTCTATCGAATGGAATGCGTAGGCCTCGAGAAGATCTTTGTTTCGATATATTATACGGGCGAATTCGAGACCCGGGCAAAGAGTTATGGCGGTTTGAAAATTCCGGGTTCGGTGAAAGGTCGATGTAAGTAAGAAATGTTGGCAAGAATGGACGGGTGCGATCATACCAGCACTAATGCACCGGATCCCATCAGAACACCGAAGTTAAGCGTGCTTTGGCGAGAGTAGTACTAGGATGGGTGACCTCCTTTCGTTTCTTTAATCGTTGGATCGGATTTTCAAGTCGTTCTTTTTTGCTCGCGTCTATCGAATGGAATGCGTAGGCCTCGAGAAGATCTTTGTTTCGATATATTATACGGGCGAATCCGAGACCCGGGCAAAGAGTTATGGCGGTTTGAAAATCCGAGTTCGGTGAAAGGTCGATGTAAGTAAGAAATGTTGGCAAGAATGGACGGGTGCGATCATACCAGCACTAATGCACCGGATCCCATCAGAACTCCGAAGTTAAGCGTGCTTGGGCGAGAGTAGTACTAGGATGGGTGACCTCCTGGGAAGTCCTCGTGTTGCACTCCTCTTTTTTTCGTTTTTTTAATCGTTGGATCCGATTTTCAAGTAGTTCCTTTTTTGCTCGCGTGTATCGAATGAAATGCGTAGGCCTCGAGAAGATCTTTGTTTCGATATATTATACGGGCGAATCCGAGACCCGGGCAAAGAGTTATGGCGGTTTGAAAATCCGGGTTCGGTGAAAGGTCGATGTAAGTAAGAAATGTTGGCAAGAATGGACGGGTGCGATCATACCAGCACTAATGCACCGGATCCCATCAGAACTCCGAAGTTAAGCGTGCTTGGGCGAGAGTAGTACTAGGATGGGTGACCTCCTGCGAAGTCCTCGTGTTGCACCCCTCTTTTCTTCGTTTCTTTAATCGTTGGATCGGATTTTCAAGTCGTTCTTTTTTTGCTCGCGTCTATCGAATGGAATGCGTAGGCCTCAAGAAGATCTTTGTTTCGATAAATTATACGGGCGAATCCGAGCCCTGGGCAAAGAGTTATGGCGGTTTGAAAATCCGAGTTCGGTGAAAGGTCGATGTAAGTAAGAAATGTTGGCAAGAATGGACGGGTGCGATCATACCCGAACTAATGCACCGGATCCCATCAGAACTCCGAAGTTAAGCGTGCTTGAGCGAGAGTAGTACTAGGATGGGTGACTTCCTGGGAAGTCCTCGTGTTGCACCCCTCTTTTTTTCGTTTCTTTAATCGTTGGATCGTATTTTAAAGTCCTTCTTTTTTTGCTCGCGTCTATCGAATGGAATGCGTAGGCCTCGAGAAGATCTTTGTTTCGATATATTATACAGGCGAATCCGAGACCCGGGCAAAGAGTTATGGCGGTTTGAAAATTTCGGGTTCGGTGAAAGGTCGATGTAAGTAAGAAATGTTGGCAAGAATGGACGGGTGCGATCATACCAGCACTAATGCACCGGATCCCATCAGAACTCCGAAGTTAAGCGTGCTTGGGCGAGAGTAGTACTAGGATGGGTGACCTCCTGGGAAGTCCTCGTGTTGCACCCCTCTTTTTTTCGTTTTTTTAATCGTTGGATCGGATTTTTAAGTCGTTCTTTTTTTGCTCGCGTCTATCGAATGGAATGCGTAGGCCATGAGAAGATCTTTGTTTCGATATATTATACGGGCGAATCCGAGACCCGGGCAAAGAGTTATGGCGGTTTGAAAATCCGGGTTCGGTGAAAGGTCGATGTAAGTAAGAAATGTTGGCAAGAATGGACGGGTGCGATCATACCAGCACTAATGCACCGGATCCCATCAGAACTCCGAAGTTAAGCGTGCTTGGGCGAGAGTATTACTAGGATGGGTGACCTCCTGGGAAGTCCTCTAGTTGCACCTCTCTTTTTTGGTTTTTTTAATCGTTGGATCGGATTTTCAAGTCGTTCTTTTTTTGCTCGCGTCTATCGAATGGAATGCGTAGGCCTCGAGAAGTTCTTTGTTTCGATGTATTATACGGGCGAATCCGAGACCCGGGCAAAGTGTTATGGCGGTTTGAAAATCCGGGTTCGGTGAAAGGTCGATGAAAGTAAGAAATGTTGGCAAGAATGGACGGGTGCGATCATACCAGCACTAATGCACCGGATCCCATCAAAACTCCGAAGTTAAGCGTGCTTGGGCGAGAGTAGTACTAGGATGGGTGACCTCCTGGGAAGTCCTCGTGTTGCACCCCTCTTTTTTTCGTTTCTTTAATCGTTGGATCGGATTTTCAAGTCGTTCTTTTTTTGCTCGCGTCTATCGAATGGAATGCGTAGGCCTCGAGAAGATCTTTGGTTCGATATATTATACGGGCGAATCCGAGACCCGGGCAAAGAGGTACGGCGGTTTGAAAATTCGGGTTCGGTGAAAGGTCGATGTAAGTAAGAAATAGTGGCACGAATGGTCGGGTGCGATCATACCAGCACTAATGCACCGGATCCCATCGAAACTCCGATGTTAAGCGTGCTTGGGAGAGAGTAGTACTAGGATGGGTGATCTCCTGGGAAGTCCTCGTGTTGCACCCCTCTTTTTTTCGTTTTTTTAATCGTTGGATCGGATTTTCAAGTCGTTCTTTTTTTGCTCGCGTCTATCGAATGGAATGCGTAGGCCTCGAACAGATCTTTGTTTCGATATATTATACGGGCGAATCCGAGACCCGGGCAAAGAGTTATGGCGGTTTGAAAATCCGGGTTCGGTGAAAGGTCGATGTAAGTAAGAAATGTTGGCAAGAATGGACGGGTGCGATCATACCAGCACTAATGCACCGGATCCCATCAGAACTCCGAAGTTAAGCGTGCTTGGGCGAGAGTAGTACTAGGATGGGTGACCTCCTTGGAAGTCCTCGTGTTGCACCCCTCTTTTTTTCGTTTCTTTAATCGTTGGATCGGATTTTCAAGTCGTTCTTTTTTTGCTCGCGTCTATCGAATGGAATGCGTAGGCCTCGAGAAGATCTTTGGTTCGATATATTATACGGGCGAATCCGAGACCCGGGCAAAGAGGTACGGCGGTTTGAAAATTCGGGTTCGGTGAAAAGTCGATGTAAGTAAGAAATAGTGGCACGAATGGTCGGGTGCGATCATACCAGCACTAATGCACCGGATCCCATCGAAACTCCGATGTTAAGCGTGCTTGGGCGAGAGTAGTACTAGGATGGGTGACCTCCTGGGAAGTCCTCGAGTTGCACCCCTCTTTTTTTCGTTTTTTTAATCGTTGGATCGGATTTTCAAGTCGTTCTTTTTTTGCTCGCGTCTATCGAATGGAATGCGTAGGCCTCGAGAAGATCTTTGTTTCGATATATTATACGGGCGAATCCGAGACCCGGGCAAAGTGTTATGGCGGTTTGAAAATCCGGGTTCGGTGAAAGGTCGATGTAAGTAAGAAATGTTGGAAAGAATGGACGGGTGCGATCATACCAGCACTAATGCACCGGATCCCATCAAAACTCCGAAGTTAAGCGTGCTTGGGCGAGAGTAGTACTAGGATGGGTGACCTCCTGGGAAGTCCTCGTGTTGCACCCCTCTTTTTTTCGTTTTTTTAATCGTTGGATCGGATTTTCAAGTCGTTCTTTTTTTGCTCGCGTCTATCGAATGGAATGCGTAGGCCTCGAGAAGATCTTTGGTTCGATATATTATACGGGCGAATCCGAGACCCGGGCAAAGAGGTACGGCGGTTTGAAAATTCGGGTTCGGTGAAAGGTCGATGTAAGTAAGAAATAGTGGCACGAATGGTCGGGTGCGATCATACCAGCACTAATGCACCGGATCCCATCGAAACTCCGATGTTAAGCGTGCTTGGGAGAGAGTAGTACTAGGATGGGTGATCTCCTGGGAAGTCCTCGTGTTGCACCCCTCTTTTTTTCGTTTTTTTAATCGTTGGATCGGATTTTCAAGTCGTTCTTTTTTTGCTCGCGTCTATCGAATGGAATGCGTAGGCCTCGAACAGATCTTTGTTTCGATATATTATATGGGCGAATCCGAGACCCGGGCAAAGAGTTATGGCGGTTTGAAAATCCGGGTTCGGTGAAAGGTCGATGTAAGTAAGAAATGTTGGCAAGAATGGACGGGTGCGATCATACCAGCACTAATGCACCGGATCCCATCAGAACTCCGAAGTTAAGCGTGCTTGGGCGAGAGTAGTACTAGGATGGGTGACCTCCTTGGAAGTCCTCGTGTTGCACCCCTCTTTTTTTCGTTTCTTTAATCGTTGGATCGGATTTTCAAGTCGTTCTTTTTTTGCTCGCGTCTATCGAATGGAATGCGTAGGCCTCGAGAAGATCTTTGTTCGATATATTATACGGGCGAATCCGAGACCCGGGCAAAGAGTTATGGCAGTTTGAAAATTTCGGGTTCGGTGAAAGGTCGATGTAAGTAAGAAATGTTGGCAAGAATGGACGGGTGCGATCATACCAGCACTAATGCACCGGATCCCATCAGAACTCCGAAGTTAAGCGTGTTTGGGCGAGAGTAGTACTAGGATGGGTGACCTCCTGGGAAGTCCTCGTGTTGCACCCCTCTTTTTTTCGTTTTTTTAATCGTTGGATCGGATTTTTAAGTCGTTCTTTTTTTGCTCGCGTCTATCGAATGGAATGCGTAGGCCTTGAGAAGATCTTTGTTTCGATATATTATACGGGCGAATCCGAGATCCGGGCAAAGAGTTATGGCGGTTTGAAAATCCGGGTTCGGTGAAAGGTCGATGTAAGTAAGAAATGTTGGCAAGAATGGACGGGTGTGATCATACCAGCTCTAATGCACCGGACCCCATCAGAACTCCGAAGTTAAGCGTGCTTGGGCGAGAGTATTACTAGGATGGGTGACCTCCTGGGAAGTCCTCGTGTTGCACCCCTCTTTTTTTCGTTTTTTTAATCGTTGGATCAAATTTTCAAGTCGTTCTTTTTTTGCTCGCGTCTATCGAATGGAATGCGTAGGCCTCGAGAAGATCTTTGTTTCGATATATTATACGGGCGAATCCGAGACCCGAGCAAAGAGTTATGGCGGTTTGATAATTCCGGGTTCGGTGAAAGGTCGATGTAAGTAAGAAATGTTGGCAAGAATGGACGGGTGCGATCATACCAGCACTAATGCACCGGATCCCATCAGAATTCCGAAGTTAAGCGTTCTTTGGCGAGAGTAGTACTAGGATGGGTGACCTCCTGGGAAGTCCTCGTGTTGCACCCCTCTTTTTTTCGTTTCTTTAATCGTTGGATCGGATTTTAAAGTCGTTCTTTTTTTGCTCGCGTCTATCGAATGGAATGCGTAGGCCTCGAGAAGATCTTTGTTTCCATATATTATACGGGCGAATCCGAGACCCGGGCAAAGAGTTATGGCAGTTTGAAAATTTCGGGTTCGGTGAAAGGTCGATGTAAGTAAGAAATGTTGGCAAGAATGGACGGGTGCGATCATACCAGCACTAATGCACCGGATCCCATCAGAACTCCGAAGTTAAGCGTGCTTGGGCGAGAGTAGTACTAGGATGGGTGACCTCCTTGGAAGTCCTCGTGTTGCACCCCTCTTTTTTTCGTTTCTTTAATCGTTGGATCGGATTTTCAAGTCGTTCTTTTTTTGCTCGCGTCTATCGAATGGAATGCGTAGGCCTCGAGAAGATCTTTGGTTCGATATATTATACGGGCGAATCCGAGACCCGGGCAAAGAGGTACGGCGGTTTGAAAATTCGGGTTCGGTGAAAAGTCGATGTAAGTAAGAAATAGTGGCACGAATGGTCGGGTGCGATCATACCAGCACTAATGCACCGGATCCCATCGAAACTCCGATGTTAAGCGTGCTTGGGCGAGAGTAGTACTAGGATGGGTGACCTCCTGGGAAGTCCTCGAGTTGCACCCCTCTTTTTTTCGTTTTTTTAATCGTTGGATCGGATTTTCAAGTCGTTCTTTTTTTGCTCGCGTCTATCGAATGGAATGCGTAGGCCTCGAGAAGATCTTTGTTTCGATATATTATACGGGCGAATCCGAGACCCGGGCAAAGTGTTATGGCGGTTTGAAAATCCGGGTTCGGTGAAAGGTCGATGTAAGTAAGAAATGTTGGAAAGAATGGACGGGTGCGATCATACCAGCACTAATGCACCGGATCCCATCAAAACTCCGAAGTTAAGCGTGCTTGGGCGAGAGTAGTACTAGGATGGGTGACCTCCTGGGAAGTCCTCGTGTTGCACCCCTCTTTTTTTCGTTTTTTTAATCGTTGGATCGGATTTTCAAGTCGTTCTTTTTTTGCTCGCGTCTATCGAATGGAATGCGTAGGCCTCGAGAAGATCTTTGGTTCGATATATTATACGGGCGAATCCGAGACCCGGGCAAAGAGGTACGGCGGTTTGAAAATTCGGGTTCGGTGAAAGGTCGATGTAAGTAAGAAATAGTGGCACGAATGGTCGGGTGCGATCATACCAGCACTAATGCACCGGATCCCATCGAAACTCCGATGTTAAGCGTGCTTGGGAGAGAGTAGTACTAGGATGGGTGATCTCCTGGGAAGTCCTCGTGTTGCACCCCTCTTTTTTTCGTTTTTTTAATCGTTGGATCGGATTTTCAAGTCGTTCTTTTTTTGCTCGCGTCTATCGAATGGAATGCGTAGGCCTCGAACAGATCTTTGTTTCGATATATTATACGGGCGAATCCGAGACCCGGGCAAAGAGTTATGGCGGTTTGAAAATCCGGGTTCGGTGAAAGGTCGATGTAAGTAAGAAATGTTGGCAAGAATGGACGGGTGCGATCATACCAGCACTAATGCACCGGATCCCATCAGAACTCCGAAGTTAAGCGTGCTTGGGCGAGAGTAGTACTAGGATGGGTGACCTCCTTGGAAGTCCTCGTGTTGCACCCCTCTTTTTTTCGTTTCTTTAATCGTTGGATCGGATTTTCAAGTCGTTCTTTTTTTGCTCGCGTCTATCGAATGGAATGCGTAGGCCTCGAGAAGATCTTTGTTCGATATATTATACGGGCGAATCCGAGACCCGGGCAAAGAGTTATGGCAGTTTGAAAATTTCGGGTTCGGTGAAAGGTCGATGTAAGTAAGAAATGTTGGCAAAAATGGACGGGTGCGATCATACCAGCACTAATGCACCGGATCCCATCAGAACTCCGAAGTTAAGCGTGTTTGGGCGAGAGTAGTACTAGGATGGGTGACCTCCTGGGAAGTCCTCGTGTTGCACCCCTCTTTTTTTCGTTTTTTTAATCGTTGGATCGGATTTTTAAGTCGTTCTTTTTTTGCTCGCGTCTATCGAATGGAATGCGTAGGCCTTGAGAAGATCTTTGTTTCGATATATTATACGGGCGAATCCGAGATCCGGGCAAAGAGTTATGGCGGTTTGAAAATCCGGGTTCGGTGAAAGGTCGATGTAAGTAAGAAATGTTGGCAAGAATGGACGGGTGCGATCATACCAGCACTAATGCACCGGATCCCATCAGAACTCCGAAGTTAAGCGTGCTTGGGCGAGAGTAGTACTAGGATGGGTGACCTCCTTGGAAGTCCTCGTGTTGCACCCCTCTTTTTTTCGTTTCTTTAATCGTTGGATCGGATTTTCAAGTCGTTCTTTTTTTGCTCGCGTCTATCGAATGGAATGCGTAGGCCTCGAGAAGATCTTTGTTCGATATATTATACGGGCGAATCCGAGACCCGGGCAAAGAGTTATGGCAGTTTGAAAATTTCGGGTTCGGTGAAAGGTCGATGTAAGTAAGAAATGTTGGCAAAAATGGACGGGTGCGATCATACCAGCACTAATGCACCGGATCCCATCAGAACTCCGAAGTTAAGCGTGTTTGGGCGAGAGTAGTACTAGGATGGGTGACCTCCTGGGAAGTCCTCGTGTTGCACCCCTCTTTTTTTCGTTTTTTTAATCGTTGGATCGGATTTTTAAGTCGTTCTTTTTTTGCTCGCGTCTATCGAATGGAATGCGTAGGCCTTGAGAAGATCTTTGTTTCGATATATTATACGGGCGAATCCGAGACCCGGGCAAAGAGTTATGGCGGTTTGAAAATCCGGGTTCGGTGAAAGGTCGATGTAAGTAAGAAATGTTGGCAAGAATGGACGGGTGTGATCATACCAGCTCTAATGCACCGGATCCCATCAGAACTCCGAAGTTAAGCGTGCTTGGGCGAGAGTATTACTAGGATGGGTGACCTCCTGGGAAGTCCTCGTGTTGCACCCCTCTTTTTTTCGTTTTTTTAATCGTTGGATCAAATTTTCAAGTCGTTCTTTTTTTGCTCGCGTCTATCGAATGGAATGCGTAGGCCTCGAGAAGATCTTTGTTTCGATATATTATACGGGCGAATCCGAGACCCGAGCAAAGAGTTATGGCGGTTTGATAATTTCGGGTTCGGTGAAAGGTCGATGTAAGTAAGAAATGTTGGCAAGAATGGACGGGTGCGATCATACCAGCACTAATGCACCGGATCCCATCAGAATTCCGAAGTTAAGCGTTCTTTGGCGAGAGTAGTACTAGGATGGGTGACCTCCTGGGAAGTCCTCGTGTTGCACCCCTCTTTTTTTCGTTTCTTTAATCGTTGGATCGGATTTTCAAGTCGTTCTTTTTTTGCTCGCGTCTATCGAATGGAATGCGTAGGCCTCGAGAAGATCTTTGTTTCCATATATTATACGGGCGAATCCGAGACCCGGGCAAAGAGTTATGGCAGTTTGAAAATTTCGGGTTCGGTGAAAGGTCGATGTAAGTAAGAAATGTTGGCAAGAATGGACGGGTGCGATCATACCAGCACTAATGCACCGGATCCCATCGAAACTCCGATGTTAAGCGTGCTTGGGAGAGAGTAGTACTAGGATGGGTGATCTCCTGGGAAGTCCTCGTGTTGCACCCCTCTTTTTTTCGTTTTTTTAATCGTTGGATCGGATTTTCAAGTCGTTCTTTTTTTGCTCGCGTCTATCGAATGGAATGCGTAGGCCTCGAACAGATCTTTGTTTCGATATATTATACGGGCGAATCCGAGACCCGGGCAAAGAGTTATGGCGGTTTGAAAATCCGGGTTCGGTGAAAGGTCGATGTAAGTAAGAAATGTTGGCAAGAATGGACGGGTGCGATCATACCAGCACTAATGCACCGGATCCCATCAGAACTCCGAAGTTAAGCGTGCTTGGGCGAGAGTAGTACTAGGATGGGTGACCTCCTTGGAAGTCCTCGTGTTGCACCCCTCTTTTTTTCGTTTCTTTAATCGTTGGATCGGATTTTCAAGTCGTTCTTTTTTTGCTCGCGTCTATCGAATGGAATGCGTAGGCCTCGAGAAGATCTTTGTTCGATATATTATACGGGCGAATCCGAGACCCGGGCAAAGAGTTATGGCAGTTTGAAAATTTCGGGTTCGGTGAAAGGTCGATGTAAGTAAGAAATGTTGGCAAAAATGGACGGGTGCGATCATACCAGCACTAATGCACCGGATCCCATCAGAACTCCGAAATTAAGCGTGTTTGGGCGAGAGTAGTACTAGGATGGGTGACCTCCTGGGAAGTCCTCGTGTTGCACCCCTCTTTTTTTCGTTTTTTTAATCGTTGGATCGGATTTTTAAGTCGTTCTTTTTTTGCTCGCGTCTATCGAATGGAATGCGTAGGCCTTGAGAAGATCTTTGTTTCGATATATTATACGGGCGAATCCGAGATCCGGGCAAAGAGTTATGGCGGTTTGAAAATCCGGGTTCGGTGAAAGGTCGATGTAAGTAAGAAATGTTGGCAAGAATGGACGGGTGCGATCATACCAGCACTAATGCACCGGATCCCATCAGAACTCCGAAGTTAAGCGTGCTTGGGCGAGAGTAGTACTAGGATGGGTGACCTCCTTGGAAGTCCTCGTGTTGCACCCCTCTTTTTTTCGTTTCTTTAATCGTTGGATCGGATTTTCAAGTCGTTCTTTTTTTGCTCGCGTCTATCGAATGGAATGCGTAGGCCTCGAGAAGATCTTTGTTCGATATATTATACGGGCGAATCCGAGACCCGGGCAAAGAGTTATGGCAGTTTGAAAATTTCGGGTTCGGTGAAAGGTCGATGTAAGTAAGAAATGTTGGCAAAAATGGACGGGTGCGATCATACCAGCACTAATGCACCGGATCCCATCAGAACTCCGAAGTTAAGCGTGTTTGGGCGAGAGTAGTACTAGGATGGGTGACCTCCTGGGAAGTCCTCGTGTTGCACCCCTCTTTTTTTCGTTTTTTTAATCGTTGGATCGGATTTTTAAGTCGTTCTTTTTTTGCTCGCGTCTATCGAATGGAATGCGTAGGCCTTGAGAAGATCTTTGTTTCGATATATTATACGGGCGAATCCGAGACCCGGGCAAAGAGTTATGGCGGTTTGAAAATCCGGGTTCGGTGAAAGGTCGATGTAAGTAAGAAATGTTGGCAAGAATGGACGGGTGTGATCATACCAGCTCTAATGCACCGGATCCCATCAGAACTCCGAAGTTAAGCGTGCTTGGGCGAGAGTATTACTAGGATGGGTGACCTCCTGGGAAGTCCTCGTGTTGCACCCCTCTTTTTTTCGTTTTTTTAATCGTTGGATCAAATTTTCAAGTCGTTCTTTTTTTGCTCGCGTCTATCGAATGGAATGCGTAGGCCTCGAGAAGATCTTTGTTTCGATATATTATACGGGCGAATCCGAGACCCGAGCAAAGAGTTATGGCGGTTTGATAATTTCGGGTTCGGTGAAAGGTCGATGTAAGTAAGAAATGTTGGCAAGAATGGACGGGTGCGATCATACCAGCACTAATGCACCGGATCCCATCAGAATTCCGAAGTTAAGCGTTCTTTGGCGAGAGTAGTACTAGGATGGGTGACCTCCTGGGAAGTCCTCGTGTTGCACCCCTCTTTTTTTCGTTTCTTTAATCGTTGGATCGGATTTTCAAGTCGTTCTTTTTTTGCTCGCGTCTATCGAATGGAATGCGTAGGCCTCGAGAAGATCTTTGTTTCCATATATTATACGGGCGAATCCGAGACCCGGGCAAAGAGTTATGGCAGTTTGAAAATTTCGGGTTCGGTGAAAGGTCGATGTAAGTAAGAAATGTTGGCAAGAATGGACGGGTGCGATCATACCAGCACTAATGCACCGGATCCCATCAGAACTCCGAAGTTAAGCGTGCTTGGGCGAGAGTAGTACTAGGATGGGTGACCTCCTGGGAAGTCCTCGTGTTGCACCCCTCTTTTTTTCGTTTTTTTAATCGTTGGATCGGATTTTTAAGTCGTTCTTTTTTTGCTCGCGTCTATCGAATGGAATGCGTAGGCCTTGAGAAGATCTTTGTTTCGATATTATACGGGCGAATCCGAGACCCGGGCAAAGAGTTATGGCGGTTTGAAAATCCGGGTTCGGTGAAAGGTCGATGTAAGTAAGAAATGTTGGCAAGAATGGACGGGTGCGATCATACCAGCACTAATGCACCGGATCCCATCAGAACTCCGAAGTTAAGCGTGCTTGGGCGAGAGTATTACTAGGATGGGTGACCTCCTGGGAAGTCCTCTAGTTGCACCTCTCTTTTTTGGTTTTTTTAATCGTTGGATCGGATTTTCAAGTCGTTCTTTTTTTGCTCGCGTCTATCGAATGGAATGCGTAGGCCTCGAGAAGTTCTTTGTTTCGATGTATTATACGGGCGAATCCGAGACCCGGGCAAAGTGTTATGGCGGTTTGAAAATCCGGGTTCGGTGAAAGGTCGATGAAAGTAAGAAATGTTGGCAAGAATGGACGGGTGCGATCATACCAGCACTAATGCACCGGATCCCATCACAACTCCGAAGTTAAGCGTGCTTGGGCGAGAGTAGTACTAGGATGGGTGACCTCCTGGGAAGTCCTCGTGTTGCACCCCTCTTTTTTTCGTTTCTTTAATCGTTGGATCGGATTTTCAAGTCGTTCTTTTTTTGCTCGCGTCTATCGAATGGAATGCGTAGGCCTCGAGAAGATCTTTGGTTCGATATATTATACGGGCGAATCCGAGACCCGGGCAAAGAGGTACGGCGGTTTGAAAATTCGGGTTCGGTGAAAGGTCGATGTAAGTAAGAAATAGTGGCACGAATGGTCGGGTGCGATCATACCAGCACTAATGCACCGGATCCCATCGAAACTCCGATGTTAAGCGTGCTTGGGAGAGAGTAGTACTAGGATGGGTGATCTCCTGGGAAGTCCTCGTGTTGCACCCCTCTTTTTTTCGTTTTTTTAATCGTTGGATCGGATTTTCAAGTCGTTCTTTTTTTGCTCGCGTCTATCGAATGGAATGCGTAGGCCTCGAACAGATCTTTGTTTCGATATATTATACGGGCGAATCCGAGACCCGGGCAGAGTTATGGCGGTTTGAAAATCCGGGTTCGGTGAAAGGTCGATGTAAGTAAGAAATGTTGGCAAGAATGGACGGGTGCGATCATACCAGCACTAATGCACCGGATCCCATCAGAACTCCGAAGTTAAGCGTGCTTGGGCGAGAGTAGTACTAGGATGGGTGACCTCCTTGGAAGTCCTCGTGTTGCACCCCTCTTTTTTTCGTTTCTTTAATCGATGGATCGGATTTTCAAGTCGTTCTTTTTTTGCTCGCGTCTATCGAATGGAATGCGTAGGCCTCGAGAAGATCTTTGGTTCGATATATTATACGGGCGAATCCGAGACCCGGGCAAAGAGGTACGGCGGTTTGAAAATTCAGGTTCGGTGAAAAGTCGATGTAAGTAAGAAATAGTGGCACGAATGGTCGGGTGCGATCATACCAGCACTAATGCACCGGATCCCATCGAAACTCCGATGTTAAGCGTGCTTGGGCGAGAGTAGTACTAGGATGGGTGACCTCCTGGGAAGTCCTCGAGTTGCACCCCTCTTTTTTTCGTTTTTTTAATCGTTGGATCGGATTTTCAAGTCGTTCTTTTTTTGCTCGCGTCTATCGAATGGAATGCGTAGGCCTCGAGAAGATCTTTGGTTCGATATATTATACGGGCGAATCCGAGACCCGGGCAAAGTGTTATGGCGGTTTGAAAATCCGGGTTCGGTGAAAGGTCGATGTAAGTAAGAAATGTTGGAAAGAATGGACGGGTGCGATCATACCAGCACTAATGCACCGGATCCCATCAAAACTCCGAAGTTAAGCGTGCTTGGGCGAGAGTAGTACTAGGATGGGTGACCTCCTGGGAAGTCCTCGTGTTGCACCCCTCTTTTTTTCGTTTTTTTAATCGTTGGATCGGATTTTCAAGTCGTTCTTTTTTTGCTCGCGTCTATCGAATGGAATGCGTAGGCCTCGAGAAGATCTTTGTTTCGATATATTATACGGGCGAATCCGAGACCCGGGCAAAGAGTTATGGCGGTTTGAAAATCCGGGTTCGGTGAAAGGTCGATGTAAGTAAGAAATGTTGGCAAGAATGGACGGGTGCGATCATACCAGCACTAATGCACCGGATCCCATCAGAACTCCGAAGTTAAGCGTTCTTGGGCGAGAGTATTATTAGGATGGGTGACCTCCTGGGAAGTCCTCGTGTTGCACCCCTCTTTTTTCGTTTTTTTAATCGTTGGATCGGATTTTTAAGTCGTTCTTTTTTTGCTCGCGTCTATCGAATGGAATGCGTAGGCCTTGAGAAGATCTTTGTTTCGATATATTATACGGGCGAATCCGAAACCCGGGCAAAGAGTTATGGCGGTTTGAAAATCCGGGTTCGGTGAAAGGTCGATGTAAGTAAGAAATGTTGGCAAGAATGGACGGGTGCGGTCATAGCAGCACTAATGCACCGGATCCCATCAGAACTCCAAAGTTAAGCATGCTTGGGCGAGAGTAGTACTAGGATGGGTGACCTCCTGCGAAGTCCTCGTGTTGCACCCCTCTTTTTTTCGTTTCTTTAATCGTTGGATCGGATTTTCAAGTCGTTCTTTTTTTGCTCGCTTGTATCGAATGAAATGCGTAGGCCTCGAGAAGATCTTTGTTTCGATATATTATACGGGCGAATCCGAGACCCGGGCAAAGATTTATGGCGGTTTGAAAATTCCGGGTTCGGTGAAAGGTCGATGTAAGTAAGAAATGTTGGCAAGAATGGACGGGTGCGATCATACCAGCACTAATTCACCGGATCCCATCAGAACTCCGAAGTTAAGCGTGCTTGGGAGAAAGTAGTACTAGGATGGGTGACCTCCTGGGAAGTCCTCGTGTTGCACCCCTCTTTTTTTTCGTTTTTTTAATAGTTGGATCCGATTTTCAAATCGTTCTTTTTTTGCTCGCGTCTATCGAATGGAATGCGTAGGCCTCGAGAAGATCTTTGTTTCGATATATTATACGGGCGAATCCGAGACCTGGACAAAGAGTTATGGCGGTTTGAAAATCCGAGTTCGGTGAAAGGTCGATGTAAGTGAGAAATGTTGGCAAGAATGGACGGGTGCGATCATACCAGCACTAATGCACCGGATCCCATCAGAACTCCGAAGTTAAGCGTGCTTGGGCGAGAGTAGTACTAGGATGGGTGACCTCCTGGGAAGTCCTCGTGTTGCACCCCTCTTTTTTTCGTTTCTTTAATCGTTGGATCCGATTTTAAAGTAGTTCCTTTTTTGCTCGCGTGTATCGAATGAAATGCGTAGGCCTCGAGAAGATCTTTGTTTCGATATATTATACGGGCGAATCCGAGACCCGGGCAAAGAGTTATGGCGGTTTGAAAATCCGGGTTCGGTGAAAGGTCGATGTAAGTAAGAAATGTTGGCAAGAATGGACGGGTGCGATCATACCAGCACTAATGCACCGGATCCCATCAGAACTCCGAAGTTAAGCGTGCTTGGGCGAGAGTAGTACTAGGATGGGTGACCTCCTGCGAAGTCCTCGTGTTGCACCCCTCTTTTCTTCGTTTCTTTAATCGTTGGATCGGATTTTCAAGTCGTTCTTTTTTTGCTCGCGTCTATCGAATGGAATGCGTAGGCCTCAAGAAGATCTTTGTTTCGATAAATTATACGGGCGAATCTGAGCCCTGGGCAAAGAGTTATGGCGGTTTGAAAATCCGAGTTCGGTGAAAGGTCGATGTAAGTAAGAAATGTTGGCAAGAATGGACGGGTGCGATCATACCAGAACTAATGCACCGGATCCCATCAGAACTCCGAAGTTAAGCGTGCTTGGGCGAGAGTAGTACTAGGATGGGTGACTTCCTGGGAAGTCCTCGTGTTGCACCCCTCTTTTTTTTGATTCTTTAATCGTTGGATCGGATTTTAAAGTTCTTCTTTTTTTGCTCGCGTCTATCGAATGGAATGCGTAGGCCTCGAGAAGATCTTTGTTTCGATATATTATACGGGCGAATCCGAGACCCGAGCAAAGAGTTATGGCGGTTTGATAATTCCGGGTTCGGTGAAAGGTCGATGTAAGTAAGAAATGTTGGCAAGAATGGACGGGTGCGATCATACCAGCACTAATGCACCTG
This sequence comes from Fallopia convolvulus, assembly GCA_964016875.1. Classification (NCBI taxonomy): domain Eukaryota; kingdom Viridiplantae; phylum Streptophyta; class Magnoliopsida; order Caryophyllales; family Polygonaceae; genus Fallopia; species Fallopia convolvulus. Next base: position 16,854,424 of record OZ024724.1, read on the forward strand.
ATCCCATCAGAACTCCGAAGTTAAGCGTGCTTTGGCGAGAGTAGTACTAGGATGGGTGACCTCCTGGGAAGTCCTCGTGTTGCACCCCTCTTTTTTTCGTTTCTTTAATCGTTGGATCGGATTTTCAAGTCGTTCTTTTTTGCTCGCGTCTATCGAATGGAATGCGTAGGCCTCGAGAAGATCTTTGTTTCGATATATTATACGGGCGAATCCGATACCCGGGCAAAGAGTTATGGCGGTTTGAAAATTCCGGGTTCGGTGAAAGGTCGATGTAAGTAAGAAATGTTGGCAAGAATGGACGGGTGCGATCATACCAGCACTAATGCACCGGATCCCATCAGAACACCGAAGTTAAGCGTGCTTTGGCGAGAGTAGTACTAGGATGGGTGACCTCCTGGGAAGTCCTCGTGTTGCACCCCTCTTTTTTTCGTTTTTTTAATCGTTGGATGGGATTTTTAAGTCGTTCTTTTTTTGCTCGCGTCTATCGAATGGAATGCGTAGGCCTTGAGAAGATCTTTGTTTCGATATATTATACGGGCGAATCCGAGACCCGGGCAAAGAGTTATGGCGGTTTGAAAATCCGGGTTCGGTGAAAGGTCGATGTAAGTAAGAAATGTTGGCAAGAATGGACGGGTGCGATCATACCAGCACTAATGCACCTGATCCCATCAGAACTCCGAAGTTAAGCGTGCTTTGTCGAGAGTAGTACTAGGATGGGTGACCTCCTGGGAAGTCCTCGTGTTGCACCCCTCTTTTTTTCGTTTCTTTAATCGTTGGATCGGATTTTCAAGTCGTTCTTTTTTTGCTCGCGTCTATCGAATGGAATGCGTAGGCCTCGAGAAGATCTTTGTTTCGATATATTTTACGGGCGAATCCGAGACCCGGGCAAAGAGTTATGGCGGTTTGAAAATTCCGGGTTCGGTGAAAGGTCGATGTAAGTAAGAAATGTTGGCAAGAATGGACGGGTGCGATCATACCAGCACTAATGCACCGGATCCCATCAGAACACCGAAGTTAAGCGTGCTTTGGCGAGAGTAGTACTAGGTTTGGTGACCTCCTTTCGTTTCTTTAATCGTTGGATCGGATTTTCAAGTCGTTCTTTTTTTTGCTCGTGTCTATCGAATGGAATGCGTAGGCCTCGAGAAGATCTTTGTTTCGATATATTATACGGGCGAATCCGAGACCCGGGCAAAGAGTTATGGCGGTTTGAAAATTCCGGGTTCGGTGAAAGGTCGATGTAAGTAAGAAATGTTGGCAAGAATGGACGGGTGCGATCATACCAGCACTAATTCACCGGATCCCATCAGAACTCCGAAGTTAAGCGTGCTTGGGAGAAAGTAGTACTAGGATGGGTGACCTCCTGGGAAGTCCTCGTGTTGCACTCCTCTTTTTTGTCGTTTTTTTAATAGTTGGATCCGATTTTCAAATCGTTCTTTTTTTGCTCGCGTCTATCGAATGGAATGCGTAGGCCTCGAGATGATCTTTGTTTCGATATATTATACGGGCGAATCCGAGACCTGGACAAAGAGTTATGGCGGTTTGAAAATCCGAGTTCAGTGAAAGGTCGATGTAAGTAAGAAATGTTGGCAAGAATGGACGGGTGCGATCATACCAGCACTAATGCACCGGATCCCATCAGAACTCCGAAGTTAAGCGTGCTTGGGCGAGAGTAGTACTAGGATGGGTGACCTCCTGGGAAGTCCTCGTGTTGCACCCCTCTTTTTTTCGTTTTTTTAATCGTTGGATCGGATTTTTAAGTCGTTCTTTTTTTGCTCGCGTCTATCGAATGGAATGCGTAGGCCTTGAGAAGATCTTTGTTTCGATATATTATACGGGCGAATCCGAGACCCGGGCAAAGAGTTATGGCGGTTTGAAAATCCGGGTTCGGTGAAAGGTCGATGTAAGTAAGAAATGTTGGCAAGAATGTACGGGTGCGATCATACCAGCACTAAAGCACCGGATCCCATCAGAATTCCGAAGTTAAGCGTGCTTGGGCGAGAGTAGTACTAGGATGGGTGACCTCCTGGGAAGTCCTCGTGTTGCACCCCTCTTTTTTTCGTTTCTTTAATCGTTGGATCGGATTTTCAAGTCGTTCTTTTTTTGCTCGCGTCTATCGAATGGAATGCATAGGCCTCGAGAAGATCTTTGTTTCGATAAATTATACGGGCGAATCCGAGCCCCGGGCAAAGAGTTATGGCGGTTTGAAAATCCGGGTTCGGTGAAAGGTCGATGAAAGTAAGAAATGTTGGCAAGAATGGACGGGTGCGATCATACCAGCACTAATGCACCGGATCCCATCAAAACTCCGAAGTTAAGCGTGCTTGGGCGAGAGTAGTACTAGGATGGGTGACCTCCTGGGAAGTCCTCGTGTTGCACCCCTCTTTTTTTCGTTTCTTTAATCGTTGGATCGGATTTTCAAGTCGTTCTTTTTTTGCTCGCGTCTATCGAATGGAATGCGTAGGCCTCGAGAAGATCTTTGTTTCGATAAATTATACGGGCGAATCCGAGCCCCGGGCAAAGAGTTATGGCGGTTTGAAAATCCGGGTTCGGTGAAAGGTCGATGAAAGTAAGAAATGTTGGCAAGAATGGACGGGTGCGATCATACCAGCACTAATGCACCGGATCCCATCAAAACTCCGAAGTTAAGCGTGCTTGGGCGAGAGTAGTACTAGGATGGGTGACCTCCTGGGAAGTCCTCGTGTTGCACCCCTCTTTTTTTCGTTTTTTTAATCGTTGGATCGGATTTTCAAGTCGTTCTTTTTTTGCTCGCGTCTATCGAATGGAATGCGTAGGCCTCGAGAAGATCTTTGGTTCGATATATTATACGGGCGAATCCGAGACCCGGGCAAAGAGGTACGGCGGTTTGAAAATTCGGGTTCGGTGAAAGGTCGATGTAAGTAAGAAATAGTGGCACGAATGGTCGGGTGCGATCATACCAGCACTAATGCACCGGATCCCATCGAAACTCCGATGTTAAGCGTGCTTGGGAGAGAGTAGTACTAGGATGGGTGATCTCCTGGGAAGTCCTCGTGTTGCACCCCTCTTTTTTTCGTTTTTTTAATCGTTGGATCGGATTTTCAAGTCGTTCTTTTTTTGCTCGCGTCTATCGAATGGAATGCGTAGGCCTCGAACAGATCTTTGTTTCGATATATTATACGGGCGAATCCGAGACCCGGGCAAAGAGTTATGGCGGTTTGAAAATCCGGGTTCGGTGAAAGGTCGATGTAAGTAAGAAATGTTGGCAAGAATGGACGGGTGCGATCATACCAGCACTAATGCACCGGATCCCATCAGAACTCCGAAGTTAAGCGTGCTTGGGCGAGAGTAGTACTAGGATGGGTGACCTCCTTGGAAGTCCTCGTGTTGCACCCCTCTTTTTTTCGTTTCTTTAATCGTTGGATCGGATTTTCAAGTCGTTCTTTTTTTGCTCGCGTCTATCGAATGGAATGCGTAGGCCTCGAGAAGATCTTTGTTCGATATATTATACGGGCGAATCCGAGACCCGGGCAAAGAGTTATGGCAGTTTGAAAATTTCGGGTTCGGTGAAAGGTCGATGTAAGTAAGAAATGTTGGCAAGAATGGACGGGTGCGATCATACCAGCACTAATGCACCGGATCCCATCAAAACTCCGAAGTTAAGCGTGCTTGGGCGAGAGTAGTACTAGGATGGGTGACCTCCTGGGAAGTCCTCGTGTTGCACCCCTCTTTTTTTCGTTTTTTTAATCGTTGGATCGGATTTTCAAGTCGTTCTTTTTTTGCTCGCGTCTATCGAATGGAATGCGTAGGCCTCGAGAAGATCTTTGGTTCGATATATTATACGGGCGAATCCGAGACCCGGGCAAAGAGGTACGGCGGTTTGAAAATTCGGGTTCGGTGAAAGGTCGATGTAAGTAAGAAATAGTGGCACGAATGGTCGGGTGCGATCATACCAGCACTAATGCACCGGATCCCATCGAAACTCCGATGTTAAGCGTGCTTGGGAGAGAGTAGTACTAGGATGGGTGATCTCCTGGGAAGTCCTCGTGTTGCACCCCTCTTTTTTTCGTTTTTTTAATCGTTGGATCGGATTTTCAAGTCGTTCTTTTTTTGCTCGCGTCTATCGAATGGAATGCGTAGGCCTCGAACAGATCTTTGTTTCGATATATTATACGGGCGAATCCGAGACCCGGGCAAAGAGTTATGGCGGTTTGAAAATCCGGGTTCGGTGAAAGGTCGATGTAAGTAAGAAATGTTGGCAAGAATGGACGGGTGCGATCATACCAGCACTAATGCACCGGATCCCATCAGAACTCCGAAGTTAAGCGTGCTTGGGCGAGAGTAGTACTAGGATGGGTGACCTCCTTGGAAGTCCTCGTGTTGCACCCCTCTTTTTTTCGTTTCTTTAATCGTTGGATCGGATTTTCAAGTCGTTCTTTTTTTGCTCGCGTCTATCGAATGGAATGCGTAGGCCTCGAGAAGATCTTTGTTCGATATATTATACGGGCGAATCCGAGACCCGGGCAAAGACTTATGGCAGTTTGAAAATTTCGGGTTCGGTGAAAGGTCGATGTAAGTAAGAAATGTTGGCAAGAATGGACGGGTGCGATCATACCAGCACTAATGCACCGGATCCCATCAAAACTCCGAAGTTAAGCGTGCTTGGGCGAGAGTAGTACTAGGATGGGTGACCTCCTGGGAAGTCCTCGTGTTGCACCCCTCTTTTTTTCGTTTTTTTAATCGTTGGATCGGATTTTCAAGTCGTTCTTTTTTTGCTCGCGTCTATCGAATGGAATGCGTAGGCCTCGAGAAGATCTTTGGTTCGATATATTATACGGGCGAATCCGAGACCCGGGCAAAGAGGTACGGCGGTTTGAAAATTCGGGTTCGGTGAAAGGTCGATGTAAGTAAGAAATAGTGGCACGAATGGTCGGGTGCGATCATACCAGCACTAATGCACCGGATCCCATCGAAACTCCGATGTTAAGCGTGCTTGGGAGAGAGTAGTACTAGGATGGGTGATCTCCTGGGAAGTCCTCGTGTTGCACCCCTCTTTTTTTCGTTTTTTTAATCGTTGGATCGGATTTTCAAGTCGTTCTTTTTTTGCTCGCGTCTATCGAATGGAATGCGTAGGCCTCGAACAGATCTTTGTTTCGATATATTATACGGGCGAATCCGAGACCCGGGCAAAGAGTTATGGCGGTTTGAAAATCCGGGTTCGGTGAAAGGTCGATGTAAGTAAGAAATGTTGGCAAGAATGGACGGGTGCGATCATACCAGCACTAATGCACCGGATCCCATCAGAACTCCGAAGTTAAGCGTGCTTGGGCGAGAGTAGTACTAGGATGGGTGACCTCCTTGGAAGTCCTCGTGTTGCACCCCTCTTTTTTTCGTTTCTTTAATCGTTGGATCGGATTTTCAAGTCGTTCTTTTTTTGCTCGCGTCTATCGAATGGAATGCGTAGGCCTCGAGAAGATCTTTGTTCGATATATTATACGGGCGAATCCGAGACCCGGGCAAAGACTTATGGCAGTTTGAAAATTTCGGGTTCGGTGAAAGGTCGATGTAAGTAAGAAATGTTGGCAAGAATGGACGGGTGCGATCATACCAGCACTAATGCACCGGATCCCATCAAAACTCCGAAGTTAAGCGTGCTTGGGCGAGAGTAGTACTAGGATGGGTGACCTCCTGGGAAGTCCTCGTGTTGCACCCCTCTTTTTTTCGTTTTTTTAATCGTTGGATCGGATTTTTAAGTCGTTCTTTTTTTGCTCGCGTCTATCGAATGGAATGCGTAGGCCTTGAGAAGATCTTTGGTTCGATATATTATACGGGCGAATCCGAGACCCGGGCAAAGAGTTATGGCGGTTTGAAAATCCGGGTTCGGTGAAAGGTCGATGTAAGTAAGAAATGTTGGCAAGAATGGACGGGTGTGATCATACCAGCTCTAATGCACCGGATCCCATCAGAACTCCGAAGTTAAGCGTGCTTGGGCGAGAGTATTACTAGGATGGGTGACCTCCTGGGAAGTCCTCGTGTTGCACCCCTCTTTTTTTCGTTTTTTTAATCGTTGGATCAAATTTTCAAGTCGTTCTTTTTTTGCTTGCGTCTATCGAATGGAATGCGTAGGCCTCGAGAAGATCTTTGTTTCGATATATTATACGGGCGAATCCGAGACCCGAGCAAAGAGTTATGGCGGTTTGATAATTCCGGGTTCGGTGAAAGGTCGATGTAAGTAAGAAATGTTGGCAAGAATGGACGGGTGCGATCATACCAGCACTAATGCACCGGATCCCATCAGAATTCCGAAGTTAAGCGTTCTTTGGCGAGAGTAGTACTAGGATGGGTGACCTCCTGGGAAGTCCTCGTGTTGCACCCCTCTTTTTTTCGTTTCTTTAATCGTTGGATCGGATTTTAAAGTCGTTCTTTTTTTGCTCGCGTCTATCGAATGGAATGCGTAGGCCTCGAGAAGATCTTTGTTTCAATATATTATACGGGCGAATCCGAGACCCGGGCAAAGAGTTATGGCGGTTTGAAAATTCCGGGTTCGGTGAAAGGTCGATGTAAGTAAGAAATGTTGGCAAGAATGTACGGGTGCGATCATACCAGCACTAAAGCACCAGATCCCATCAGAACTCCGAAGTTAAGCGTGCTTGGGCGAGAGTAGTACTAGGATGGGTGACCTCCTGGGAAGTCCTCGTGTTGCACCCCTCTTTTTTTCGTTTCTTTAATCGTTGGATCGGATTTTCAAGTCGTTCTTTTTTTGCTCGCGTCTATCGAATGGAATGCGTAGGCCTCGAGAAGATCTTTGTTTCGATAAATTATACGGGCGAATCCGAGCCCCGGGCAAAGAGTTATGGCGGTTTGAAAATTTCGGGTTCGGTGAAAGGTCGATGTAAGTAAGAAATGTTGGCAAGAATGGACGGGTGCGAACATACCAGCACTAATGCACCGGATCCCATCAGAACTCCGAAGTTAAGCGTTCTTGGGCGAGAGTATTATTAGGATGGGTGACCTCCTGGGAAGTCCTCGTGTTGCACCCCTCTTTTTTCGTTTTTTTAATCGTTGGATCGGATTTTTAAGTCGTTCTTTTTTTGCTCGCGTCTATCGAATGGAATGCGTAGGCCTCGAGAAGATCTTTGTTTCGATATATTATACGGGCGAATCCGAGACCCGAGCAAAGAGTTATGGCGGTTTGATAATTCCGGGTTCGGTGAAAGGTCGATGTAAGTAAGAAATGTTGGCAAGAATGGACGGGTGCGATCATACCAGCACTAATGCACCGGATCCCATCAGAATTCCGAAGTTAAGCGTTCTTTGGCGAGAGTAGTACTAGGATGGGTGACCTCCTGGGAAGTCCTCGTGTTGCACCCCTCTTTTTTTCGTTTCTTTAATCGTTGGATCGGATTTTAAAGTCGTTCTTTTTTGCTCGCGCCTATCGAATGGAATGCGTAGGCCTCGAGAAGATCTTTGTTTCAATATATTATACGGGCGAATCCGAGACCCGGGCAAAGAGTTATGGCGGTTTGAAAATTCCGGGTTCGGTGAAAGGTCGATGTAAGTAAGAAATGTTGGCAAGAATGTACGGGTGCGATCATACCAGCACTAAAGCACCAGATCCCATCAGAACTCCGAAGTTAAGCGTGCTTGGGCGAGAGTAGTACTAGGATGGGTGACCTCCTGGGAAGTCCTCGTGTTGCACCCCTCTTTTTTTCGTTTCTTTAATCGTTGGATCGGATTTTCAAGTCGTTCTTTTTTTGCTCGCGTCTATCGAATGGAATGCGTAGGCCTCGAGAAGATCTTTGTTTCGATAAATTATACGGGCGAATCCGAGCCCCGGGCAAAGAGTTATGGCGGTTTGAAAATCCGGGTTCGGTGAAAGGTCGATGTAAGTAAGAAATGTTGGCAAGAATGGACGGGTGCGATCATACCAGCACTAATGCACCGGATCCCATCAGAACTCCGAAGTTAAGCGTTCTTGGGCGAGAGTATTATTAGGATGGGTGACCTCCTGGGAAGTCCTCGTGTTGCACCCCTCTTTTTTCGTTTTTTTAATCGTTGTATCGGATTTTTAAGTCGTTCTTTTTTTGCTCGCGTCTATCGAATGGAATGCGTAGGCCTCGAGAAGATCTTTGTTTCGATATATTATACGGGCGAATCCGAGACCCGGGCAAAGAGTTATGGCGGTTTGATAATTCCGGGTTCGGTGAAAGGTCGATGTAAGTAAGAAATGTTGGCAAGAATGGACGGGTGCGATCATACCAGCACTAATGCACCGGATCCCATCAAAACTCCGAAGTTAAGCGTGCTTTGGCGAGAGTAGTACTAGGATGGGTGACCTCCTGGGAAGTCCTCGTGTTGCACCCCTCTTTTTTTCGTTTTTTTAATCGTTGGATCGGATTTTCAAGTCGTTCTTTTTTTGCTCGCGTCTATCGAATGGAATGCGTAGGCCTCGAGAAGATCTTTGTTTCGATATATTATACGGGCGAATCCAAGACCCGGGCAAAGAGTTATGGCGGTTTGAAAAATCAGGGTTCGGTGAAAGGTCGATGTAAGTAAGAAATGTTGGCAAGAATGGACGGGTGCGATCATACCAGCACTAATGCACCGGATCCCATCAGAACTCCGAAGTTAAGCGTGCTTGGGAGAGAGTAGTACTAGGATGGGTGATCTCCTGGGAAGTCCTCGTGTTGCACCCCTCTTTTTTTCGTTTTTTTAATCGTTGGATCGGATTTTCAAGTCTTTCTTTTTTTGCTCGCGTCTATCGAATGGAATGCGTAGGCCTCGAGAAGATCTTTGTTTCAATATATTATACGGGCGAATCCAAGACCCGGGCAAAGAGTTATGGCGGTTTGAAAATTCCGGGTTCGGTGAAAGGTCGATGTAAGTAAGAAATGTTGGCAAGAATATACGGGTGCGATCATACCAGCACTAAAGCACCGGATCCCATCAGAACTCCGAAGTTAAGCGTGCTTGGGAGAGAGTAGTACTAGGATGGGTGATCTCCTGGGAAGTCCTCGTGTTGCACCCCTCTTTTTTTCGTTTTTTTAATCGTTGGATCGGATTTTCAAGTCTTTCTTTTTTTGCTCGCGTCTATCGAATGGAATGCGTAGGCCTCGAGAAGATCTTTGTTTCAATATATTATACGGGCGAATCCGAGACCCGGGCAAAGAGTTATGGCGGTTTGAAAATTTCGGGTTCGGTGAAAGATCGATGTAAGTAAGAAATGTTGGCAAGAATGTACGGGTGCGATCATACCAGCACTAAAGCACCGGATCCTATCAGAACTCCGAAGTTAAGCGTGCTTGGGCGAGAGTAGTACTAGGATGGGTGACCTCCTGGGAAGTCCTCGTGTTGCACCCCTCTTTTTTTCGTTTCTTTAATCGTTGGATCGGATTTTCAAGTCGTTCTTTTTTTGCTCGCGTGTATCGAATGGAATGCGTAGGCCTCGAGAAGATCTTTGTTTCGATAAATTATACGGGCGAATCCGAGCCCCGGGCAAAGAGTTATGGCGGTTTGAAAATCCGGGTTCGGGGAAAGGTCGATGTAAGTAAGAAATGTTGGCAAGAATGGACGGGTGCGATCATACCAGCACTAATGCACCGGATCCCATCAGAACTCCGAAGTTAAGCGTTCTTGGGCGAGAGTATTATTAGGATGGGTGACCTCCTGGGAAGTCCTCGTGTTGCACCCCTCTTTTTTCGTTTTTTTAATCGTTGGATCAAATTTTCAAGTCGTTCTTTTTTTGCTCGCGTCTATCGAATGGAATGCGTAGGCCTCGAGAAGATCTTTGTTTCGATATATTATACGGGCGAATCCGAGACCCGGGCAAAGAGTTATGGCGGTTTGAAAATTCCGGGTTCGGTGAAAGGTCGATGTAAGTAAGAAATGTTGGCAAGAATGGACGGGTGCGATCATACCAGCACTAATGCACAAGATCCCATCAGAACTCCGAAGTTAAGCGTGCTTTGGTGAGAGTAGTACTAGGATGGGTGACCTCCTGGGAAGTCCTCGTGTTGCACCCCTCTTTTTTTCGTTTTTTTAATCGTTGGATCGGATTTTTAAGTCGTTCTTTTTTTGCTCGCGTCTATCGAATGGAATGCGTAGGCCTCAAGAAGATCTTTGTTTCGATATATTATACGGGCGAATCCGAGACCCGGGCAAAGAGTTATGGCGGTTTGAAAAATTCGGGTTCGGTGAAAGGTCGATGTAAGTAAGAAATGTTGGCAAGAATGGACGGGTGCGATCATACCAGAACTAATGCATCGGATCCCATCAGAACTCCGAAGTTAAGCGTGCTTGGGCGAGAGTAGTACTAGGATGGGTGACTTCCTGGGAAGTCCTCGTGTTGCACCCCTCTTTTTTTCGTTTCTTTAATCGTTGGATCGGATTTTCAAGTCATTCTTTTTTTGCTCGCATCTATCGAATGGAATGGGTAGGCCTCGAGAAGATCTTTGTTTCGATAAATTATACGGGCGAATCCGAGCCCCGGGCAAAGAGTTATGGCGGTTTGAAAATCCGGGTTCGGTGAAAGGTCGATGTAAGTAAGAAATGTTGGCAAGAATGGACGGGTGCGATCATACCAGCACTAATGCACCGGATCCCATCAGAACTCCGAAGTTAAGCGTGCTTGGGAGAGAGTAGTACTAGGATGGGTGACCTCCTGGGAAGTCCTCGTGTTGCACCCCTCTTTTTTTCGTTTTTTTAATCGTTGGATCAAATTTTCAAGTCGTTCTTTTTTTGCTCGCATCTAGTGTTCCCTTCAGTGTTCCTTCTTCTTGGTTTTTCTATCATTTTCAATTGTCAAGGGAACAATGTCATCCTATTACACTGAGAGTTCCCTTTACTGTTCCCTCTATCAAGGGAACAGTTCCTTTCATCGTTCCCTTGAATCTTCATTCTTTGTCTTGCTCCTCTTGGAGCCTTGAACTTCACAGTTCCCATCACTGTTCCCTCTAGTTAGAGGAACAGTTCCTTTCATTGTTCCCTTGGACAATTCCTTCCCTGAAACACTTCATAGAACATATCAAATGCCAAGGGTTTGTTATCATCAAAACCCAAAGGGGCAAGGGAACCTTGCCTTAACAATTTCCCCCTTTTTGATAATGACAAACCCTTCAAAATTATAGAGCAAAACAAATACTAGTTCCCCCTGAGGGCAAGGGGCAAATGTTTGTTATCATCAAAACCCAAAGGGGCAAGGGAACCTTGCCTTAACAATTTCCCCCTTTTTGATGATGACAAACTCTTCAAAATTGTAGAGCAAAACAAGTTCTAGTTCCCCCTGAATAAATGAAAGTTCCTCAATAAAATGCATGGTTGTTCCCTAAACCTTTTTGTTCCCCCTGAGATGGACTTGTAGTTCCTACTAGTGAAAGTTATCAAGTAGTTCCCTCTTAGCAAATGGAAAAGTAAATTCTACATCTCTTAGAACAACGCATCTCTACAATTTTTCACACTTCCCCCTTTTGGCATCATCGAAAAATGAACTTCAAGTAAGAGGTACAAATACAAAGCACAATCTTAACTCAAAGATAATATTGAGATGATGATAGAGGGATGGGACTACACAATCATCATAAGCAAGAAATAGTTAGAGCAATGGAACTGGAAGCATATGCACAAGGAAAAGCAATATATTGGAATTGATGGGCAAAGGAAATCTTGTAGGGGACTCAATTATGATTTCGAAGAGGGTGTGTTCCCCTGGATGTCAAGCATTACCATTGTTCCTCACAATAGACGTGGGTTCCTTGATTTTTACATCCATTTCCTTGCTTTAGTTCCTCTTATCCTTCCTTGTACATTTCTTCAAATTTTCTTGAAACTTTTCTTTCATGAGACATTTGGTTCCCTTTTTTTTTTTTTTTTTTTTTTTTTTTTTTTGAGAACTTGCAACTTGCATATGCTTTAGAGAACTTGCAACTTAATATGAAGGAACTTGCAACTTGTTCCCCCTCAAAGAATGGAAGCTTTATCCTCTTTTCTTCTTCCCTTGACTTGTTGTTCCCTTGTCATCCAGTAAAAAAAAAGTTCCCACTCTTCTACACCATGATTGAGTAACGAGGGCTTGGTTTGGATAGCATGGGATTTTTGTGGAACAATAAGATAAGCATATCCAAACAAATAAGCATGGAAAGGAACAAAAGACATCCAGGTAATTGAATCCAGTAAATAAGGGCTTAAAACATATTAGGCTCATAGGAGACGTTTACCTGGATCAAGGTTAAGGGACAAGTCTTATGATCAACCATCATCTCGGCTAATATAGTGGGATAGGAACTCAGGTTGATCATTTTGGGCCAAAAAAAGAAAAACTCATGCATATGTAACAACTCCATGCAAAAAAAAATAGTGAAGGCATAGTCCATCAAACAAGTCATCATATTATCATGAAGAAAGTTACTAAGTATTGTTCCCTACCAAAGTTCCCTTAAACTAGCCAATCATTGAAAGAATAGTGAACCGGGACTTGTTTAATTCTAAGAAGATCATGCAAGGAAGCATCCTTAGATGTTCCTTGAGCTAATTTCTATCCAAAGCTTTGGTGAATTTCCTTGCAACTTGATTTTCAGTTCTACAAAGTTCCATCTCAATGGATTTTTCTCAAAGATCAGCTCTATTGTTCCCATGCATGAAAGATGAGCACATTATGGGTTAAGAAACACTTACCTCATTGTGTTACACAACTAGCATTCAGCTTGTTATTTTTTTTTTTTGAGAGGGGAATTTTTGTTCTTGACCTTGTTCCCCCTAAATTGTTGCACTTCTTGCACATTAAGTGAGTTCCTAGCTCACTTCTACTTGAGATTGTGAGGAATTTTATTTTATTTTTAATGAGACACTTGTTCCTAAGTTGTTTCCCTCACAACTCCCTACAACACAAACTCAAGTCTTGATTTTGGGCACCCAAACAAGTTTGGGTTCCCTTGGGTTAGGACTAGCATTAAAAATTCAACATTTCCACACTTCATGAAACAAGATTGTATGGAAGGAACTGAAGACTTACCTTTCCTAGGTTGTTGCACCTTTTGGTCCTTCCTTCTTAATCCAGTGAATTTCCAATGGTTCTTGAAAGCATAGTGCCCACGACGTTCCCAGTTCCCATGGCTTTGTTGGAAATGAGGTTGTGCTTTTCTCTCTTGAAACCTTGTTTCCCTACGAGGTTCCCTCTTCTCAGCTTGGTTCATCACCTTTGGATGATTACGATGTGCACCTTGGGCACTTGATTCTCCTTTCTGTTCCTCTTGTCTCTTGGGTTTGCACCGCACATGAATGCCATTGTTCCATGAAGCTTGCTTCTTTGATCTAGCTTGTTGTTCCCAAACCTTATGTGCCTTTTGTCCTCTAGCCCATGTGGTTTAAGGAACTATGATTTTCAAGATCTTTTAGCTTAGCCTCCAAGTGCGTGTTCCTGTCATTAGCACTTTGCAACCTTCTTTGAAGATGGAGCAATTCCTTATCTTCAAATTTTTGTTCCACCTGTTCCTTAACACATCTTAACTCGTAGAGTTTCTTCTCATTCATAAGGTTAGTGGAAACAAGCTTATCAACTTTAGATCTCAAGCTATACAACTCAGTTTGGTCAGAGGGAACAACAAAGTTTAGTTCCTTAGAAAGTTTCAAGTTTTCAGCTCTAAGACTTTCTAACTTAGCATGTAGTTCCCGATTCTCAGACATCAAGTTCCCAACATCAATTTTAAGAGAATAACAAGCATCACAAGGAATGGAAGAATAACTATCATGATTTTCAAGTTCCTCTTTCAGTTTTTCCTTTTCCTTCCAAATTTTCTCAATAAATTTAATTAGGGAACTTTTCTTATAATTCTTCAAATCATTGAAAAGATGGGAACTTTCACTTACCTCTTCTTCACAATCAGATGCACTTTGTTCCTTAGCAACGAAACAAGTACTTGTACTTGTCCATTCGTCAGATTCATCATCAGGATTGTTCCCCCATGCATCAAAAAAGAAAGACACATTCCCTCTTCCTTTCTTCTTCTTAGGACAGTTCCTAATGATCTTCTCCCTTTCCTTGGTCACTACATCAAGTATCTTTTGTTGTTCCTCTCCCACAAGCTCTAGTTTTGTGGTGGGAACACTTCCATCATTTTTCCTTTGGAGATTTCCTTGGAGTACAAGGAACGTAGTGCCTCTATGCAACAATCAACGTCATCACTTGTTGACAATGTCATATTGTTCCCTAATTACCTGCAAGTAACACACAATCTAGAGCAACCTGGCTCTGATACCAATTGTTGGAAAGTTGTGTGTTAGAATAGAGTCAAGGAATAGTTATGGGAACTGTTCCTTGGGCAGCGGAATAACAAATAAATATGCAGGTGATAGGCACAAAGAAGATAACAATATGGAAGAATAGGAACAAAGAATATTAAGGGAACAATTCAAGAAATTATAAGGAACAAGAACCAAAAGCATAAGATAAGTAAAGGGACACAGTTCCTTATAGAGGAACCCCACTTCAACCAACTAGTTGAATGGGTAAACCTCTACCTCCCTTGGAGGATTTTGAATGACTTACTTGTTTTGATTGCTTTGTTCCTTAGTTACACAACCGGATTTACAATTCTCTGTTCCTACAAGTTCTTCCTAACTCTAGCAACACTAGTAAATCCTCTCAACTGAGTTCCTAAGCTCACAACAGCAAAACACAAGTAACTCAAACCTTACGCTGACTTCTTAGTTCCCTTGCTCCAGGGAACTTCAGCTTCACCGTCGTCGAGATCACACACTCGCCGGCGGGGACTTCTCTTCCTTTTCTTTCTTTTCTCTGATGTGGGTGTTTTTAAGTTCTGGGAGAAGTACTCAGACCGAGTACTATTCATTTGGCTTTATAGTCCATTTGTCTTGGGCAGTCGCATCTTTCGTTTGTGTCCAAAATGCCCTTTGCTTGATGCCCAAGTTGTACTTTCTTCACATGTGACTTTGGTTTGAACTAGGTCAACTTCTTGAATCAATCGGACCGTTGGATGAAGCGTGACAGTCTGATCCTCAGACTGTTCCCTCTGGCTGTCTGAGACAGAATCCCGCGATCTGCGCTGAACGGTTGTTGTCTTCACATGTGAGTTCCCATTTCATGGGAACTGACTTCTTCAGAGTTCCCTTGATGGAAACTCTTCATCGTTGTAAGCTTGTGTTTTCTTGTTTGTTTCTGAGAGTTCCCACTTCATGGGAACTTTCCTCTTCAGAGTTCCCTTGATGGAAACTCTTCATTGTGGCCAGTGGTCTTTCTTCTCCTGGAGCTTTGGTCTTGGGGAGCTATTCCTTGGATGGGAGCAGTTCCTTCACATTACATTGTCGTTCTCTTCATTGTTCCTTTGAGCTTTGAAACTTCACTGTTCCCATCATGTTCCCTAGATGGGAACAGTTCCTTATATTACACTAGCATTCCCATTACTGTTCCTTTGATCTTTGAAACTTCACTGTTCCCATCATATTCCCTAGATGGGAACAGTTCCCATCATAATACACTAGTGTTCCCTTCAGTGTTCCTTCTTCTTGGTTTTTCTATCATTTTCAATTGTCAAGGGAACAATGTCATCCTATTACACTGAGAGTTCCCTTTACTGTTCCCTCTATCAAGGGAACAGTTCCTTTCATCGTTCCCTTGAATCTTCATTCTTTGTCTTGCTTCTCTTGGAGCCTTGAACTTCACAGTTCCCATCACTGTTCCCTCTAGTTAGAGGAACAGTTCCTTTCATTGTTCCCTTGGACAATTCCTTCCCTGAAACACTTCATAGAACATATCAAATGCCAAGGGTTTGTTATCATCAAAACCCAAAGGGGAAAGGGAACCTTGCCTTAACAATTTCCCCCTTTTTGATAATGACAAACCCTTCAAAATTATAGAGCAAAACAAATACTAGTTCCCCCTGAGGGCAAGGGGCAAATGTTTGTTATCATCAAAACCCAAAGGGGCAAGGGAGCCTTGCCTTAACAATTTCCCCCTTTTTGATGATGACAAACTCTTCAAAATTGTAGAGCAAAACAAGTTCTAGTTCCCCCTGAATAAATGAAAGTTCCTCAATAAAATGCATGGTTGTTCCCTAAACCTTTTTGTTCCCCCTGAGATGGACTTGTAGTTCCTACTAGTGAAAGTTATCAAGTAGTTCCCTCTTAGCAAATGGAAAAGTAAATTCTACATCTCTTAGAACAACGCATCTCTACAATTTTTCACACTTCCCCCTTTTGGCATCATCGAAAAATGAACTTCAAGTAAGAGGTACAAATACAAAGCACAATCTTAACTCAAAGATAATATTGAGATGATGATAGAGGGATGGGACTACACAATCATCATAAGCAAGAAATAGTTAGAGCAATGGAACTGGAAGCATATGCACAAGGAAAAGCAATATATTGGAATTGATGGGCAAAGGAAATCTTGTAGGGGACTCAATTATGATTTCGAAGAGGGTGTGTTCCCCTGGATGTCAAGCATTACCATTGTTCCTCACAATAGACGTGGGTTCCTTGATTTTTACATCCATTTCCTTGCTTTAGTTCCTCTTATCCTTCCTTGTACATTTCTTCAAATTTTCTTGAAACTTTTCTTTCATGAGACATTTGGTTCCCTTTTTTTTTTTTTTTTTTTTTTTTTTTTTTTTGAGAACTTGCAACTTGCATATGCTTTAGAGAACTTGCAACTTAATATGAAGGAACTTGCAACTTGTTCCCCCTCAAAGAATGGAAGCTTTATCCTCTTTTCTTCTTCCCTTGACTTGTTGTTCCCTTGTCATCCAGTAAAAAAAAAGTTCCCACTCTTCTACACCATGATTGAGTAACGAGGGCTTGGTTTGGATAGCATGGGATTTTTGTGGAACAATAAGATAAGCATATCCAAACAAATAAGCATGGAAAGGAACAAAAGACATCCAGGTAATTGAATCCAGTAAATAAGGGCTTAAAACATATTAGGCTCATAGGAGACGTTTACCTGGATCAAGGTTAAGGGACAAGTCTTATGATCAACCATCATCTCGGCTAATATAGTGGGATAGGAACTCAGGTTGATCATTTTGGGCCAAAAAAAGAAAAACTCATGCATATGTAACAACTCCATGCAAAAAAAAATAGTGAAGGCATAGTCCATCAAACAAGTCATCATATTATCATGAAGAAAGTTACTAAGTATTGTTCCCTACCAAAGTTCCCTTAAACTAGCCAATCATTGAAAGAATAGTGAACCGGGACTTGTTTAATTCTAAGAAGATCATGCAAGGAAGCATCCTTAGATGTTCCTTGAGCTAATTTCTATCCAAAGCTTTGGTGAATTTCCTTGCAACTTGATTTTCAGTTCTACAAAGTTCCATCTCAATGGATTTTTCTCAAAGATCAGCTCTATTGTTCCCATGCATGAAAGATGAGCACATTATGGGTTAAGAAACACTTACCTCATTGTGTTCCACAACTAGCATTCAGCTTGTTATTTTTTTTTTTTGAGAGGGGAATTTTTGTTCTTGACCTTGTTCCCCCTAAATTGTTGCACTTCTTGCACATTAAGTGAGTTCCTAGCTCACTTCTACTTGAGATTGTGAGGAATTTTATTTTATTTTTAATGAGACACTTGTTCCTAAGTTGTTTCCCTCACAACTCCCTACAACACAAACTCAAGTCTTGATTTTGGGCACCCAAACAAGTTTGGGTTCCCTTGGGTTAGGACTAGCATTAAAAATTCAACATTTCCACACTTCATGAAACAAGATTGTATGGAAGGAACTGAAGACTTACCTTTCCTAGGTTGTTGCACCTTTTGGTCCTTCCTTCTTAATCCAGTGAATTTCCAATGGTTCTTGAAAGCATAGTGCCCACGACGTTCCCAGTTCCCATGGCTTTGTTGGAAATGAGGTTGTGCTTTTCTCTCTTGAAACCTTGTTTCCCTACGAGGTTCCCTCTTCTCAGCTTGGTTCATCACCTTTGGATGATTACGATGTGCACCTTGGGCACTTGATTCTCCTTTCTGTTCCTCTTGTCTCTTGGGTTTGCACCGCACATGAATGCCATTGTTCCATGAAGCTTGCTTCTTTGATCTAGCTTGTTGTTCCCAAACCTTATGTGCCTTTTGTCCTCTAGCCCATGTGGTTTAAGGAACTATGATTTTCAAGATCTTTTAGCTTAGCCTCCAAGTGCGTGTTCTTGTCATTAGCACTTTGCAACCTTCTTTGAAGATGGAGCAATTCCTTATCTTCAAATTTTTGTTCCACCTGTTCCTTAACACATCTTAACTCGTAGAGTTTCTTCTCATTCATAAGGTTAGTGGAAACAAGCTTATCAACTTTAGATCTCAAGCTATACAACTCAGTTTGGTCAGAGGGAACAACAAAGTTTAGTTCCTTAGAAAGTTTCAAGTTTTCAGCTCTAAGACTTTCTAACTTAGCATGTAGTTCCCGATTCTCAGACATCAAGTTCCCAACATCAATTTTAAGAGAATAACAAGCATCACAAGGAATGGAAGAATAACTATCATGATTTTCAAGTTCCTCTTTCAGTTTTTCCTTTTCCTTCCAAATTTTCTCAATAAATTTAATTAGGGAACTTTTCTTATAATTCTTCAAATCATTCAAAAGATGGAAACTTTCACTTACCTCTTCTTCACAATCAGATGCACTTTGTTCCTTAGCAACGAAACAAGTACTTGTACTTGTCCATTCGTCAGATTCATCATCAGGATTGTTCCCCCATGCATCAAAAAAGAAAGACACATTCCCTCTTCCTTTCTTCTTCTTAGGACAGTTCCTAATGATCTTCTCCCTTTCCTTGGTCACTACATCAAGTATCTTTTGTTGTTCCTCTCCCACAAGCTCTAGTTTTGTGGTGGGAACACTTCCATCATTTTTCCTTTGGAGATTTCCTTGGAGTACAAGGAACGTAGTGCCTCTATGCAACAATCAACGTCATCACTTGTTGACAATGTCATATTGTTCCCTAATTACCTGCAAGTAACACACAATCTAGAGCAACCTGGCTCTGATACCAATTGTTGGAAAGTTGTGTGTTAGAATAGAGTCAAGGAATAGTTATGGGAACTGTTCCTTGGGCAGCGGAATAACAAATAAATATGCAGGTGATAGGCACAAAGAAGATAACAATATGGAAGAATAGGAACAAAGAATATTAAGGGAACAATTCAAGAAATTATAAGGAACAAGAACCAAAAGCATAAGATAAGTAAAGGGACACAGTTCCTTATAGAGGAACCCCACTTCAACCAACTAGTTGAATGGGTAAACCTCTACCTCCCTTGGAGGATTTTGAATGACTTACTTGTTTTGATTGCTTTGTTCCTTAGTTACACAACCGGATTTACAATTCTCTGTTCCTACAAGTTCTTCCTAACTCTAGCAACACTAGTAAATCCTCTCAACTGAGTTCCTAAGCTCACAACAGCAAAACACAAGTAACTCAAACCTTACGCTGACTTCTCAGTTCCCTTGCTCCAGGGAACTTCAGCTTCACCGTCGTCGAGATCACACACTCGCCGGCGGGGACTTCTCTTCCTTTTCTTTCTTTTCTCTGATGTGGGTGTTTTTAAGTTCTGGGAGAAGTACTCAGACCGAGTACTATTCATTTGGCTTTATAGTCCATTTGTCTTGGGCAGTCGCATCTTTCGTTTGTGTCCAAAATGCCCTTTGCTTGATGCCCAAGTTGTACTTTCTTCACATGTGACTTTGGTTTGAACTAGGTCAACTTCTTGAATCAATCGGACCGTTGGATGAAGCGTGACAGTCTGATCCTCAGACTGTTCCCTCTGGCTGTCTGAGACAGAATCCCGCGATCTGCGCTGAACGGTTGTTGTCTTCACATGTGAGTTCCCATTTCATGGGAACTGACTTCTTCAGAGTTCCCTTGATGGAAACTCTTCATCGTTGTAAGCTTGTGTTTTCTTGTTTGTTTCTGAGAGTTCCCACTTCATGGGAACTTTCCTCTTCAGAGTTCCCTTGATGGAAACTCTTCATTGTGGCCAGTGGTCTTTCTTCTCCTGGAGCTTTGGTCTTGGGGAGCTATTCCTTGGATGGGAGCAGTTCCTTCACATTACATTGTCGTTCTCTTCATTGTTCCTTTGAGCTTTGAAACTTCACTGTTCCCATCATGTTCCCTAGATGGGAACAGTTCCTTATATTACACTAGCATTCCCATTACTGTTCCTTTGATCTTTGAAACTTCACTGTTCCCATCATATTCCCTAGATGGGAACAGTTCCCATCATAATACACTAGTGTTCCCTTCAGTGTTCCTTCTTCTTGGTTTTTCTATCATTTTCAATTGTCAAGGGAACAATGTCATCCTATTACACTGAGAGTTCCCTTTACTGTTCCCTCTATCAAGGGAACAGTTCCTTTCATCGTTCCCTTGAATCTTCATTCTTTGTCTTGCTTCTCTTGGAGCCTTGAACTTCACAGTTCCCATCACTGTTCCCTCTAGTTAGAGGAACAGTTCCTTTCATTGTTCCCTTGGACAATTCCTTCCCTGAAACACTTCATAGAACATATCAAATGCCAAGGGTTTGTTATCATCAAAACCCAAAGGGGAAAGGGAACCTTGCCTTAACAGTAGGCCTCGAGAAGATCTTTGTTTCGATATATTATACGGGCGAATCCGAGACCCGAGCAAAGAGTTATGGCGGTTTGATAATTCCGGGTTCGGTGAAAGGTCGATGTAAGTAAGAAATGTTGGCAAGAATGGACGGGTGCGATCATACCAGCACTAATGCACCTGATCCCATCAGAACTCCGAAGTTAAGCGTGCTTTGGCGAGAGTAGTACTAGGATGGGTGACCTCCTGGGAAGTCCTCGTGTTGCACCCCTCTTTTTTTCGTTTCTTTAATCGTTGGATCGGATTTTCAAGTCGTTCTTTTTTTGCTCGCGTCTATCGAATGGAATGCGTAGGCCTCGAGAAGATCTTTGTTTCGATATATTATACGGGCGAATCCGAGACCCGGGCAAAGAGTTATGGCGGTTTGAAAATTCCGGGTTCGGTGAAAGGTCGATGTAAGTAAGAAATGTTGGCAAGAATGGACGGGTGCGATCATACCAGCACTAATGCACCGGATCCCATCAGAACACCGAAGTTAAGCGTGCTTTGGCGAGAGTAGTACTAGGATGGGTGACCTCCTGGGAAGTCCTCGTGTTGCACCCCTCTTTTTTTCGTTTTTTTAATATTTGGATGGGATTTTTAAGGCGTTCTTTTTTTGCTCGCGTCTATCGAATGGAATGCGTAGGCCTTGAGAAGATCTTTGTTTGGATATATTATACGGGCGAATCCGACACCCGGGCAAAGAGTTATGGCGGTTTGAAAATCCGGGTTCGGTGAAAGGTCGATGTAAGTAAGAAATGTTGGCAAGAATGGACGGGTGCGATCATACCAGCACTAATGCACCGGATCCCATCAGAACTCCGAAGTTAAGCGTGCTTGGGCGAGAGTATTACTAGGATGGGTGACCTCCTGGGAAGTCCTCGAGTTGCACCCCTCTTTTTTCGTTTTTTTAATCGTTGGATCGGATTTTCAAGTCGTTCTTTTTTTGCTCGCGTCTATCGAATGGAATGCGTAGGCCTCGAGAAGATCTTTGTTTCGATATATTATACGGGCGAATCCGAGACCCGGGCAAAGTGTTATGGCGGTTTGAAAATCCGGGTTCGGTGAAAGGTCGATGAAAGTAAGAAATGTTGGCAAGAATGGACGGGTGCGATCATACCAGCACTAATGCACCGGATCCCATCAAAACTCCGAAGTTAAGCGTGCTTGGGCGAGAGTAGTACTAGGATGGGTGACCTCCTGGGAAGTCCTCGTGTTGCACCCCTCTTTTTTTCGTTTTTTTAATCGTTGGATCGGATTTTCAAGTCGTTCTTTTTTTGCTCGCGTCTATCGAATGGAATGCGTAGGCCTCGAGAAGATCTTTGGTTCGATATATTATACGGGCGAATCCGAGACCCGGGCAAAGAGGTACGGCGGTTTGAAAATTCGGGTTCGGTGAAAGGTCGATGTAAGTAAGAAATAGTGGCGCGAATGGCCGGGTGCGATCATACCAGCACTAATGCACCGGATCCCATCGAAACTCCGATGTTAAGCGTGCTTGGGCGAGAGTAGTACTAGGATGGGTGACCTCCTGGGAAGTCCTCGAGTTGCACCCCTCTTTTTTTCGTTTTTTTAATCGTTGGATCGGATTTTCAAGTCGTTCTTTTTTTGCTCGCGTCTATCGAATGGAATGCGTAGGCCTCGAGAAGATCTTTGTTTCGATATATTATACGGGCGAATCCGAGACCCGGGCAAAGTGTTATGGCGGTTTGAAAATCCGGGTTCGGTGAAAGGTCGATGTAAGTAAGAAATGTTGGCAAGAATGGACGGGTGCGATCATACCAGCACTAATGAACCGGATCCCATCAAAACTCCGAAGTTAAGCGTGCTTGGGCGAGAGTAGTACTAGGATGGGTGACCTCCTGGGAAGTCCTCGTGTTGCACCCCTCTTTTTTTCGTTTTTTTAATCGTTGAATCGGATTTTCAAGTCGTTCTTTTTTTGCTCGCGTCTATCGAATGGAATGCGTAGGCCTCGAGAAGATCTTTGGTTCGATATATTATACGGGCGAATCCGAGACCCGGGCAAAGAGGTACGGCGGTTTGAAAATTCGGGTTCGGTGAAAGGTCGATGTAAGTAAGAAATAGTGGCACGAATGGTCGGGTGCGATCATACCAGCACTAATGCACCGGATCCCATCGAAACTCCGATGTTAAGCGTGCTTGGGAGAGAGTAGTACTAGGATGGGTGATCTCCTGGGAAGTCCTCATGTTGCACCCCTCTTTTTTTCGTTTTTTTAATCGTTGGATCGGATTTTCAAGTCGTTCTTTTTTTGCTCGCGTCTATCGAATGGAATGCGTAGGCCTCGAGAAGATCTTTGGTTCGATATATTATACGGGCGAATCCGAGACCCGGGCAAAGAGTTATGGCGGTTTGAAAATCCGGGTTCGGTGAAAGGTCGATGTAAGTAAGAAATGTTGGCAAGAATGGACGGGTGCGATCATACCAGCACTAATGCACCGGATCCCATCAGAACACCGAAGTTAAGCGTGCTTGGGCGAGAGTAGTACTAGGATGGGTGACCTCCTGGGAAGTCCTCGTGTTGCACCCCTCTTTTTTCGTTTTTTTAATCGTTGGATCGGATTTTTAAGTCGTTCTTTTTTTGCTCGCGTCTATCGAATGGAATGCGTAGGCCTCGAGAAGATCTTTGTTTCGATATATTATAGGGTGAATCCGAGACCCGGGCAAAGAGTTATGGCGGTTTGATAATTCCGGGTTCGGTGAAAGGTCGATGTAAGTAAGAAATGTTGGCAAGAATGTACGGGTGCGATCATACCAGCACTAAAGCACCGGATCCCATCAGAACTCCGAAGTTAAGCGTGCTTGGGCGAGAGCAGTACTAGGATGGGTGACCTCCTGGGAAGTCCTCGTGTTGCACCCCTCTTTTTTTCGTTTCTCTTTAATCGTTGGATCGGATTTTCAAGTCGTTCTTTTTTTGCTCGCGTCTATCAAATGGAATGCGTAGGCCTCGAGAAGATCTTTGTTTCGATATATTACACGGGCGAATCCGACACCCGGGCAAAGAGTTATGGCGGTTTGAAAATCCGGGTTCGGTGAAAGGTCGATGTAAGTAAGAAATGTTGGCAAGAATGGACGGGTGCGATCATACCAGCACTAATGCACCGGATCCCATCAGAACTCCGAAGTTAAGCGTTCTTGGGCGAGAGTATTATTAGGATGGGTGACCTCCTGGGAAGTCCTCGTGTTGCACCCCTCTTTTTTTCGTTTCTTTAATCGTTGGATCGGATTTTCAAGTCGTTCTTTTTTTGCTCGCGTCTATCGAATGGAATGCGTAGGACTCGAGAAGATCTTTGTTTCGATAAATTATACGGGCGAATCCGAGCCCCGGGCAAAGAGTTATGGCGTTTTGAAAATTCCGGGTTCGGTGAAAGGTCGATGTAAGTAAGAAATGTTGGCAAGAATGTACGGGTGCGATCATACCAGCACTAAAGCACCGGATCCCATCAGAACTCCGAAGTTAAGCGTGCTTGGGCGAGAGTAGTACTAGGATGGGTGACCTCCTGGGAAGTCCTCGTGTTGCACCCCTCTTTTTTTCGTTTCTTTAATCGTTGGATCGGATTTTCAAGTCGTTCTTTTTTTGCTCGCGTCTATCGAATGGAATGCTTAGGCCTCGAGAAGATCTTTGTTTCGATATATTATACGGGCGAATCCGAGACCCGGGCAAAGAGTTATGGCGGTTTGAAAATCCGGGTTCGGTGAAAGGTCGATGTAAGTAAGAAATGTTGGCAAGAATGGACGGGTGCGATCATACCAGCACTAATGCACCGGATCCCATCAGAACACCGAAGTTAAGCGTGCTTGGGCGAGAGTAGTACTAGGATGGGTGACCTCCTGGGAAGTCCTCGTGTTGCACCCCTCTTTTTTCGTTTTTTTAATCGTTGGATCGGATTTTTAAGTCGTTCTTTTTTTGCTCGCGTCTATCGAATGGAATGCGTAGGCCTCGAGAAGATCTTTGTTTCGATATATTATACGGGTGAATCCGAGACCCGGGCAAAGAGTTATGGCAGTTTGATAATTCCGGGTTCGGTGAAAGGTCGATGTAAGTAAGAAATGTTGGCAAGAATGGACGGGTGCGATCATACCAGCACTAATGCACCGGATCCCATCAGAACTCCGAAGTTAAGCGTGCTTGGGCGAGAGTATTACTAGGATGGGTGACCTCCTGGGAAGTCCTCGTGTTGCACCCCTCTTTTTTTCGTTTCTTTAATTGTTGGATCGGATTTTCAAGTCGTTCTTTTTTTGCTCGCGTCTATCGAATGGAATACGTAGGCCTCGAGAAGATCTTTGTTTCGATATATTATACGGGCGTATCCGAGACCCGGGCAAAGAGTTATAGCGGTTTGAAAATTTCGGGTTCTGTGAAAGGTCGATGTAAGTAAGAAATGTTGGCAAGAATGGACGGGTGCGATCATACCAGCACTAATGCACCGGATCCCATCAGAACTCCGAAGTTAAGCGTGCTTGGGAGAGAGTAGTACTAGGATGGGTGATCTCCTGGGAAGTCCTCGTGTTGCACCCCTCTTTTTTTCGTTTTTTTAATCGTTGGATCGGATTTTCAAGTCGTTCTTTTTTTGCTCGCGTCTATCGAATGGAATGCGTAGGCCTCGAGAAGATCTTTGTTTCAATATATGATACGGGCGAATCCAAGACCCGTGCAAAGAGTTATGGCGGTTTGAAAATTCCGGGTTCGGTGAAAGGTCGATGTAAGTAAGAAATGTTGGCAAGAATATACGGGTGCGATCATACCAGCACTAAAGCACAGGATCCCATCAGAACTCCGAAGTTAAGCGTGCTTGGGCGAGAGTATTACTAGGATGGGTGACCTCCTGGGAAGTCCTCGAGTTGCACCCCTCTTTTTTCGTTTCTTTAATCGTTGGATCGGATTTTCAAGTCGTTCTTTTTTTGCTCGCGTCTATCGAATGGAATGCGTAGGACTCGAGAAGATCTTTGTTTCGATAAATTATACGGGCGAATCCGAGCCCCGGGCAAAGAGTTATGGCGTTTTGAAAATTCCGGGTTCGGTGAAAGGTCGATGTAAGTAAGAAATGTTGGCAAGAATGTACGGGTGCGATCATACCAGCACTAAAGCACCGGATCCCATCAGAACTCCGAAGTTAAGCGTGCTTGGGCGAGAGTAGTACTAGGATGGGTGACCTCCTGGGAAGTCCTCGTGTTGCACCCCTCTTTTTTTCGTTTCTTTAATCGTTGGATCGGATTTTCAAGTCGTTCTTTTTTTGCTCGCGTCTATCGAATGGAATGCTTAGGCCTCGAGAAGATCTTTGTTTCGATATATTATACGGGCGAATCCGAGACCCGGGCAAAGAGTTATGGCGGTTTGAAAATCCGGGTTCGGTGAAAGGTCGATGTAAGTAAGAAATGTTGGCAAGAATGGACGGGTGCGATCATACCAGCACTAATGAACCGGATCCCATCAGAACACCGAAGTTAAGCGTGCTTGGGCGAGAGTAGTACTAGGATGGGTGACCTCCTGGGAAGTCCTCGTGTTGCACCCCTCTTTTTTCGTTTTTTTAATCGTTGGATCGGATTTTTAAGTCGTTCTTTTTTTGCTCGCGTCTATCGAATGGAATGCGTAGGCTTCGAGAAGATCTTTGTTTCGATATATTATACGGGTGAATCCGAGACCCGGGCAAAGAGTTATGGCAGTTTGATAATTCCGGGTTCGGTGAAAGGTCGATGTAAGTAAGAAATGTTGGCAAGAATGGACGGGTGCGATCATACCAGCACTAATGCACCGGATCCCATCAGAACTCCGAAGTTAAGCGTGCTTGGGCGAGAGTATTACTAGGATGGGTGACCTCCTGGGAAGTCCTCGTGTTGCACCCCTCTTTTTTTCGTTTCTTTAATTGTTGGATCGGATTTTCAAGTCGTTCTTTTTTTGCTCGCGTCTATCGAATGGAATACGTAGGCCTCGAGAAGATCTTTGTTTCGATATATTATACGGGCGTATCCGAGACCCGGGCAAAGAGTTATAGCGGTTTGAAAATTTCGGGTTCTGTGAAAGGTCGATGTAAGTAAGAAATGTTGGCAAGAATGGACGGGTGCGATCATACCAGCACTAATGCACCGGATCCCATCAGAACTCCGAAGTTAAGCGTGCTTGGGCGAGAGTAGTACTAGGATGGGTGATCTCCTGGGAAGTCCTCGTGTTGCAACCCTCTTTTTTTCGTTTTTTTAATCGTTGGATCGGATTTTCAAGTCGTTCTTTTTTTGCTCGCGTCTATCGAATGGAATGCGTAGGCCTCGAGAAGATCTTTGTTTCAATATATTATACGGGCGAATCCAAGACCCGGGCAAAGAGTTATGGCGGTTTGAAAATTCCGGGTTCGGTGAAAGGTCGATGTAAGTAAGAAATGTTGGCAAGAATATACGGGTGCGATCATACCAGCACTAAAGCACCGGATCCCATCAGAACTCCGAAGTTAAGCGTGCTTGGGCGAGAGTAGTACTAGGATGGGTGATCTCCTGGGAAGTCCTCGTGTTGCACCCCTCTTTTTTTCGTTTCTTTAATCGTTGGATCGGATTTTCAAGTCGTTCTTTTTTTGCTCGCGTCTATCGAATGGAATGCGTAGGCCTCGAGAAGATCTTTGTTTCGATAAATTATACGGGCGAATCCGAGCCCCGGGCAAAGAGTTATGGCGGTTTGAAAATCCGGGTTCGGTGAAAGGTCGATGTAAGTAAGAAATGTTGGCAAGAATGGACGGGTGCGATCATACCAGCACTAATGCACCGGATCCCATCAGAACTCCGAAGTTAAGCGTGCTTGGGAGAGAGTAGTACTAGGATGGGTGATCTCCTGGGAAGTCCTCGTGTTGCACCCCTCTTTTTTTCGTTTTTTTAATCGTTGGATCGGATTTTCAAGTCGTTCTTTTTTTGCTCGCATCTATCGAATGTAATGCGTAGGCCTCGAGAAGATCTTTGTTTCAATATATTATACGGGCGAATCCGAGACCCGGGCAAAGAGTTATGGCGGTTTGAAAATTCCGGGTTCGGTGAAAGGTCGATGTAAGTAAGAAATGTTGGCAAGAATATACGGGTGCGATCATACCAGCACTAAAGCACCGGATCCCATCAGAACTCCGAAGTTAAGCGTGCTTGGGCGAGAGTAGTACTAGGATGGGTGACCTCCTGGGAAGTCCTCGTGTTGCACCCCTCTTTTTTTCGTTTCTTTAATCGTTCGATCGGATTTTCAAGTCGTTCTTTTTTTGCTCGCGTCTATCGAATGGAATGCGTAGGCCTCGAGAAGATCTTTGTTTCGATAAATTATACGGGCGAATCCGAGCCCCGGGCAAAGAGTTATGGCGGTTTGAAAATCCGGGTTCGGTGAAAGGTCGATGTAAGTAAGAAATGTTGGCAAGAATGGACGGGTGCGATCATACCAGCACTAATGCACCGGATCCCATCAGAACTCCGAAGTTAAGCGTTCTTGGGCGAGAGTATTATTAGGATGGGTGACCTCCTGGGAAGTCCTCGTGTTGCACCCCTCTTTTTTCGTTTTGTTAATCGTTGGATCAAATTTTCAAGTCGTTCTTTTTTTGCTCGCGTCTATCGAATGGAATGCGTAGGCCTCGAGAAGATCTTTGTTTCGATATATTATACGGGCGAATCCGAGACCCGGGCAAAGAGTTATGGCGGTTTGAAAATTTCGGGTTCGGTGAAAGGTCGATGTAAGTAAGAAATGTTGGCAAGAATGGACGGGTGCGATCATACCAGCACTAATGCACCGGATCCCATCAGAACTCCGAAGTTAAGCGTGCTTGGGAGAGAGTAGTACTAGGATGGGTGATCTCCTGGGAAGTCCTCGTGTTGCACCCCTCTTTTTTTCGTTTTTTTAATCGTTGGATCGGATTTTCAAGTCGTTCTTTTTTTGCTCGCGTCTATCGAATGGAATGCGTAGGCCTCGAGAAGATCTTTGTTTCAATATATTAAACGGGCGAATCCGAGACCCGGGCAAAGAGTTATGGCGGTTTGAAAATTTCGGGTTCGTAGAAAGGTCGATGTAAGTAAGAAATGTTGGCAAGAATGTACGGGTGCGATCATACCAGCACTAAAGCACCGGATCCCATCAGAACTCCGAAGTTAAGCGTGCTTGGGCGAGAGTAGTACTAGGATGGGTGACCTCCTGGGAAGTCCTCGTGTTGCACCCCTCTTTTTTTCGTTTCTTTAATCGTTGGATCGGATTTTCAAGTCGTTCTTTTTTTGCTCGCGTCTATCGAATGGAATGCGTAGGCCTCGAGAAGATCTTTGTTTCGATAAATTATACGGGCGAATCCGAGCCCCGGGCAAAGAGTTATGGCGGTTTGAAAATCCGGGTTCGGTGAAAGGTCGATGTAAGTAAGAAATGTTGGCAAGAATGGACGGGTGCGATCATACCAGCACTAATGCACCGGATCCCATCAGAACTCCGAAGTTAAGCGTTCTTGGGCGAGAGTAGTACTAGGATGGGTGACCTCCTGGGAAGTCCTCGTGTTGCACCCCTCTTTTTTCGTTTTTTTAATCGTTGGATCAAATTTTCAAGTCGTTCTTTTTTTGCTCGCGTCTATCGAATGGAATGCGTAGGCCTCGAGAAGATCTTTGTTTCGATATATTATACGGGCGAATCCGAGACCCGGGAAAAGAGTTATGGCGGTTTGAAAATTTCGGGTTCGGTGAAAGGTCGATGTAAGTAAGAAATGTTGGCAAGAATGGACGGGTGCGATCATACCAGCACTAATGCACCGGATCCCATCAGAACTCCGAAGTTAAGCGTGCTTTGGCGAGAGTAGTACTAGGATGGGTGACCTCCTGGGAAGTCCTCGTGTTGCACCCCTCTTTTTTTCGTTTTTTTAATCGTTGGATCGGATTTTGAAGTCGTTCTTTTTTTGCTCGCGTCTATCGAATGGAATGCGTAGGCCTCGAGAAGATATTTGTTTCAATATATTATACGGGCGAATCCGAGACCCGGGCAAAGAGTTATGGCGGTTTGAAAATTCCGGGTTCGGTGAAAGGTCGATGTAAGTAAGAAATGTTGGCAAGAATGTACGGGTGCGATCATACCAGCACTAAAGCACCGGATCCCATCAGAACTCCGAAGTTAAGCGTGCTTGGGCGAGAGTAGTACTAGGATGGGTGACCTCCTGGGAAGTCCTCGTGTTGCATCCCTCTTTTTTTCGTTTCTTTAATCGTTGGATCGGATTTTCAAGTCGTTCTTTTTTTGCTCGCGTCTATCGAATGGAATGCGTAGGCCTCGAGAAGATCTTTGTTTCGATAAATTATACGGGCGAATCCGAGCCCCGGGCAAAGAGTTATGGCGGTTTGAAAATCCGGGTTCGGCGAAAGGTCGATGTAAGTAAGAAATGTTGGCAAGAATGGACGGGTGCGATCATACCAGCACTAATGCACCGGATCCCATCAGAACTCCGAAGTTAAGCGTTCTTGGGCGAGAGTATTATTAGGATGGGTGACCTCCTTGGAAGTCCTCGTGTTGCACCCCTCTTTTTTCGTTTTTTTAATCGTTGGATCAAATTTTCAAATCGTTCTTTTTTTGCTCGCGTCTATCGAATGGAATGCGTAGGCCTCGAGAAGATCTTTGTTTCGATATATTATACGGGCGAATCCGAGACCCGGGCAAAGAGTTATGGCGGTTTGAAAATTTCGGGTTCGGTGAAAGGTCGATGTAAGTAAGAAATGTTGGCAAGAATGGACGGGTGCGATCATACCAGCACTAATGCACCGGATCCCATCAGAACTCCGAAGTTAAGCGTGCTTGGGAGAGAGTAGTACTAGGATGGGTGATCTCCTGGGAAGTCCTCGTGTTGCACCCCTCTTTTTTTCGTTTTTTTAATCGTTGGATCGGATTTTCAAGTCGTTCTTTTTTTGCTCGCGTCTATCGAATGGAATGCGTAGGCCTCGAGAAGATCTTTGTTTCAATATATTATACGGGCGAATCCGAGACCCGGGCAAAGAGTTATGGCGGTTTGAAAATTTCGGGTTCGTAGAAAGGTCGATGTAAGTAAGAAATGTTGGCAAGAATGTACTGGTGCGATCATACCAGCACTAAAGCACCGGATCCCATCAGAACTCCGAAGTTAAGCGTGCTTGGGAGAGAGTAGTACTAGGATGGGTGACCTCCTGGGAAGTCCTCGTGTTGCACCCCTCTTTTTTTCGTTTCTTTAATCGTTGGATCGGATTTTCAAGTCGTTCTTTTTTTGCTCGCGTCTATCGAATGGAATGCGTAGGCCTCGAGAAGATCTTTGTTTCGATAAATTATACGGGCGAATCCGAGCCCCGGGCAAAGAGTTATGGCGGTTTGAAAATCCGGGTTCGGTGAAAGGTCGATGTAAGTAAGAAATGTTGGCAAGAATGGACGGGTGCGATCATACCAGCACTAATGCACCGGATCCCATCAGAACTCCGAAGTTAAGCGTTCTTGGGCGAGAGTAGTACTAGGATGGGTGACCTCCTGGGAAGTCCTCGTGTTGCACCCCTCTTTTTTCGTTTTTTTAATCGTTGGATCAAATTTTCAAGTCGTTCTTTTTTTGCTCGCGTCTATCGAATGGAATGCGTAGGCCTCGAGAAGATCTTTGTTTCGATATATTATACGGGCGAATCCGAGACCCGGGCAAAGAGTTATGGCGGTTTGAAAATTTCGGGTTCGGTGAAAGGTCGATGTAAGTAAGAAATGTTGGCAAGAATGGACGGGTGCGATCATACCAGCACTAATGCACCGGATCCCATAAGAACTCCGAAGTTAAGCGTTCTTGGGCGAGAGTATTATTAGGATGGGTGACCTCCTGGGAAGTCCTCGTGTTGCACCCCTCTTTTTTTCGTTTCTTTAATCGTTGGATCGGATTTTCAAGTCTTTCTTTTTTTGCTCGCGTCTATCGAATGGAATGCGTAGGCCTCGAGAAGATCTTTGTTTCGATAAATTATACGGGCAAATCCGAGCCCCGGGCAAAGAGTTATGGCGGTTTGAAAATTCCGGGTTCGGTGAAAGGTCGATGTAAGTAAGAAATGTTGGCAAGAATGTACGGGTGCGATCATACCAGCACTAAAGCACCGGATCCCATCAGAACTCCGAAGTTAAGCGTGCTTGGGCGAGAGTAGTACTAGGATGTGTGACCTCCTGGGAAGTCCTCGTGTTGCACCCCTCTTTTTTTCGTTTCTTTAATCGTTGGATCGGATTTTCAAGCCGTTCTTTTTTTGCTCGCGTCTATCGAATGGAATGCGTAGGCCTCGAGAAGATCTTTGTTTCGATATATTATACGGGCGAATCCGAGACCCGGGCAAAGAGTTATGGCGGTTTGAAAATCCGGGTTCGGTGAAAGGTCGATGTAAGTAAGAAATGTTGGCAAGAATGGACGGGTGCGATCATACCAGCACTAATGCACCGGATCCCATCAGAACTCCGAAGTTAAGCGTTCTTGGGCGAGAGTATTATTAGGATGGGTGACCTCCTGGGAAGTCCTCGTGTTGCACCCCTCTTTTTTTCGTTTCTTTAATCGTTGGATCGGATTTTCAAGTCGTTCTTTTTTTGCTCGCGTCTATCGAATGGAATGCGTAGGCCTCGAGAAGATCTTTGTTTCGATAAATTATACAGGCGAATCCGAGCCCCGGGCAAAGAGTTATGGCGTTTTGAAAATTCCGGGTTCGGTGAAAGGTCGATGTAAGTAAGAAATGTTGGCAAGAATGTACGGGTGCGATCATACCAGCACTAAAGCACCGGATCCCATCAGAACTCCGAAGTTAAGCGTGCTTGGGCGAGAGTAGTACTAGGATGGGTGACCTCCTGGGAAGTCCTCGTGTTGCACCGCTCTTTTTTTCGTTTCTTTAATCGTTGGATCGGATTTTCAAGTCGTTCTTTTTTTGCTCGCGTCTATCGAATGGAATGCTTAGGCCTCGAGAAGATCTTTGTTTCGATATATTATACAGGCGAATCCGAAACCCGGGCAAAGAATTATGGCGGTTTGAAAATCCGGGTTCATTGAAAGGTCGATGTAAGTAAGAAATGTTGGCAAGAATGGACGGGTGCGATCATACCAGCACTAATGCACCGGATCCCATCAGAACACCGAAGTTAAGCGTGCTTGGGCGAGAGTAGTACTAGGATGGGTGACCTCCTGGGAAGTCCTCGTGTTGCACCCCTCTTTTTTCGTTTTTTTAATCGTTGGATCGGATTTTTAAGTCGTTCTTTTTTTGCTCGCGTCTATCGAATGGAATGCGTAGGCCTCGAGAAGATCTTTGTTTCGATATATTATACGGATGAATCCGAGACCCGGGCAAAGAGTTATGGCGGTTTGATAATTCCGGGTTCGGTGAAAGGTCGATGTAAGTAAGAAATGTTGGCAAGAATGGACGGGTGCGATCATACCATTACTAATGCACCGGATCCCATCAGAACTCCGAAGTTAAGCGTGCTTGGGCGAGAGTATTACTAGGATGGGTGACCTCCTGGGAAGTCCTCGTGTTGCACCCCTCTTTTTTTCGTTTCTTTAATCGTTGGATCGGATTTTCAAGTCGTTCTTTTTTTGCTCGCGTCTATCGAATGGAATACGTAGGCCTCGAGAAGATCTTTGTTTCGATATATTATACGGGTGAATCCGAGACCCGGGCAAAGAGTTATGGCGGTTTGAAAATTCCGGGTTCGGTGAAAGGTCGATGTAAGTAAGAAATGTTGGCAAGAATATACGGGTGCGATCATACCAGCACTAAAGCACCGGATCCTATCAGAACTCCGAAGTTAAGCGTGCTTGGGCGAGAGTAGTACTAGGATGGGTGACCTCCTGGGAAGTCCTCGTGTTGCACCCCTCTTTTTTTCGTTTCTTTAATCGTTGGATCGGATTTTCAAGTCGTTCTTTTTTTGCTCGCGTCTATCGAATGGAATACGTAGGCCTCGAGAAGATCTTTGTTTCGATATATTATACGGGTGAATCCGAGACCCGGGCAAAGAGTTATGGCGGTTTGAAAATTCCGGGTTCGGTGAAAGGTCGATGTAAGTAAGAAATGTTGGCAAGAATATACGGGTGCGATCATACCAGCACTAAAGCACCGGATCCTATCAGAACTCCGAAGTTAAGCGTGCTTGGGCGAGAGTAGTACTAGGATGGGTGACCTCCTGGGAAGTCCTCGTGTTGCACCCCTCTTTTTTTCGTTTCTTTAATCGTTGGATCGGATTTTCAAGTCGTTCTTTTTTTGCTCGCGTCTATCGAATGGAATGCGTAGGCCTCGAGAAGATCTTTGTTTCGATAAATTATACGGGCGAATCCGAGCCCCGGGCAAAGAGTTATGGCGGTTTGAAAATCCGGGTTCGGTGAAAGGTCGATGTAAGTAAGAAATGTTGGCAAGAATGGACGGGTGCGATCATACCAGCACTAATGCACCGGATCCCATCAGAACTCCGAAGTTAAGCGTGCTTGGGAGAGAGTAGTACTAGGATGGGTGATCTCCTGGGAAGTCCTCGTGTTGCACCCCTCTTTTTTTCGTTTTTTTAATCGTTGGATCGGATTTTCAAGTCGTTCTTTTTTTGCTCGCATCTATCGAATGGAATGCGTAGGCCTCGAGAAGATCTTTGTTTCAATATATTATACGGGCGAATCCGAGACCCGGGCAAAGAGTTATGGCGGTTTGAAAATTCCGGGTTCGGTGAAAGGTCGATGTAAGTAAGAAATGTTGGCAAGAATGTACGGGTGCGATCATACCAACACTAAAGCACCGGATCCCATCAGAACTCCGAAGTTAAGCGTGCTTGGGCGAGAGTAGTACTAGGATGGGTGACCTCCTGGGAAGTCCTCGTGTTGCACCCCTCTTTTTTTCGTTTCTTTAATCGTTGGATCGGATTTTCAAGTCGTTCTTTTTTTGCTCGCGTCTATCGAATGGAATGCGTAGGCCTCGAGAAGATCTTTGTTTCGATAAATTATACGGGCGAATCCGAGCCCCGGGCAAAGAGTTATGGCGGTTTGAAAATCCGGGTTCGGTGAAAGGTCGATGTAAGTAAGAAATGTTGGCAAGAATGGACGGTTGCGATCATACCAGCACTAATGCACCGGATCCCATCAGAACTCCGAAGTTAAGCGTTCTTGGGCGAGAGTATTATTAGGATGGGTGACCTCCTTGGAAGTCCTCGTGTTGCACCCCTCTTTTTTCGTTTTTTTAATCGTTGGATCAAATTTTCAAGTCGTTCTTTTTTTGCTCGCGGCTATCGAATGGAATGCGTAGGCCTCGAGAAGATCTTTGTTTCGATATATTATACGGGCGAATCCGAGACCCGGGCAAAGAGTTATGGCGGTTTGAAAATTTCGGGTTCGGTGAAAGGTCGATGTAAGTAAGAAATGTTGGCAAGAATGTACGGGTGCGATCATACCAGCACTAAAGCACCGGATCCCATCAGAACTCCGAAGTTAAGCGTGCTTGGGCGAGAGTAGTACTAGGATGGGTGACCTCCTGGGAAGTCCTCGTGTTGCACCCCTCTTTTTTTCGTTTCTTTAATCGTTGGATCGGATTTTCAAGTCGTTCTTTTTTTGCTCGCGTCTATCGAATGGAATGCGTAGGCCTCGAGAAGATCTTTTGTTTCGATAAATTATACGGGCGAATCCGAGCCCCGGGCAAAGAGTTATGGCGGTTTGAAAATCCGGGTTCGGTGAAAGGTCGATGTAAGTAAGAAATGTTGGCAAGAATGGACGGGTGCGATCATACCAGCACTAATGCACCGGATCCCATCAGAAATCCGAAGTTAAGCGTGCTTGGGAGAGAGTAGTACTAGGATGGGTGATCTCCTGGGAAGTCCTCGTGTTGCACCCCTCTTTTTTTCGTTTTTTTAATCGTTGGATCGGATTTTCAAGTCGTTCTTTTTTTGCTCGCATCTATCGAATGGAATGCGTAGGCCTCGAGAAGATCTTTGTTTCAATATATTATACGGGCGAATCCGAGACCCGGGCAAAGAGTTATGGCGGTTTGAAAATTCCGGGTTCGGTGAAAGGTCGATGTAAGTAAGAAATGTTGGCAAGAATGTACGGGTGCGATCATACCAGCACTAAAGCACCGGATCCCATCAGAACTCCGAAGTTAAGCGTGCTTGGGCGAGAGTAGTACTAGGATGGGTGACCTCCTGGGAAGTCCTCGTGTTGCACCCCTCTTTTTTTCGTTTCTTTAATCGTTGGATCGGATTTTCAAGTCGTTCTTTTTTTGCTCGCGTCTATCGAATGGAATGCGTAGGCCTCGAGAAGATCTTTGTTTCGATAAATTATACGGGCGAATCCGAGCCCCGGGCAAAGAGTTATGGCGGTTTGAAAATCCGGGTTCGGCGAAAGTTCGATGTATGTAAGAAATGTTGGCAAGAATGGACGGGTGCGATCATACCAGCACTAATGCACCGGATCCCATCAGAACTCCGAAGTTAAGCGTTCTTGGGCGAGAGTATTATTAGGATGGGTGACCTCCTTGGAAGTCCTCGTGTTGCACCCCTCTTTTTTCGTTTTTTTAATCGTTGGATCAAATTTTCAAATCGTTCTTTTTTTGCTCGCGTCTATCGAATGGAATGCGTAGGCCTCGAGAAGATCTTTGTTTCGATATATTATACGGGCGAATCCGAGACCCGGGCAAAGAGTTATGGCGGTTTGAAAATTTCGGGTTCGGTGAAAGGTCGATGTAAGTAAGAAATGTTGGCAAGAATGTACGGGTGCGATCATACCAGCACTAAAGCACCGGATCCCATCAGAACTCCGAAGTTAAGCGTGCTTGGGCAAGAGTAGTACTAGGATGGGTGACCTCCTGGGAAGTCCTCGTGTTGCACCCCTCTTTTTTTCGTTTCTTTAATCGTTGGATCGGATTTTCAAGTCGTTCTTTTTTTGCTCGCGTCTATCGAATGGAATACGTAGGCCTCGAGAAGATCTTTGTTTCGATAAATTATACGGGCGAATCCGAGCCCCGGGCAAAGAGTTATGGCGGTTTGAAAATCCGGGTTCGGTGAAAGGTCGATGTAAGTAAGAAATGTTGGCAAGAATGGACGGGTGCGATCATACGAGCACTAATGCACCGGATCCCATCAGAACTCCGAAGTTAAGCGTTCTTGGGTGAGAGTATTATTGGGATGGGTGACCTCCTTGGAAGTCCTCGTGTTGCACCCCTCTTTTTTCGTTTTTTTAATCGTTGGATCAAATTTTCAAGTCGTTCTTTTTTTGCTCGCGTCTATCGAATGGAATGCGTAGGCCTCGAGAAGATCTTTGTTTCGATATATTATACGGGCGAATCCGAGACCCGGGCAAAGAGTTATGGCGGTTTGAAAATTTCGGGTTCGGTGAAAGGTCGATGTAAGTAAGAAATGTTGGCAAGAATGGACGGGTGCGATCATACCAGCACTAAAGCACCGAATCCCATCAGAACTCCGAAGTTAAGCGTGCTTGGGCGAGAGTAGTACTAGGATGGGTGACCTCCTGGGAAGTCCTCGTGTTGCACCCCTCTTTTTTTCGTTTCTTTAATCGTTGGATCGGATTTTCAAGTCGTTCTTTTTTTGCTCATGTCTATCGAATGGAATGCGTAGGCCTCGAGAAGATCTTTGTTTTGATAAATTATACGGGCGAATCCGAGCCCCGGGCAAAGAGTTATGGCGGTTTGAAAATCCGGGTTCGGTGAAAGGTCGATGTAAGTAAGAAATGTTGGCAAGAATGGACGGGTGCGATCATACCAGCACTAATGCACCGGATCCCATCAGAACTCCGAAGTTAAGCGTTCTTGGGCGAGAGTATTATTAGGATGGGTGACCTCCTGGGAAGTCCTCGTGTTGCACCCCTCTTTTTTTCGTTTCTTTAATCGTTGGATCGGATTTTCAAGTCGTTCTTTTTTTGCTCGCGTCTATCGAATGGAATGCGTAGGCCTCGAGAAGATCTTTGTTTCGATAAATTATACGGGCGAATCCGAGACCCAGGCAAAGAGTTATGGCGGTTTGAAAATTCCGGGTTCGGTGAAAGGTCGATGTAAGTAAGAAAATGTTGGCAAGAATGTACGGGTGCGATCATACCAGCACTAAAGCACCGGATCCCATCAGAACTCCGAAGTTAAGCGTGCTTGGGCGAGAGTAGTACTAGGATGGGTGACCTCCTCGGAAGTCCTCGTGTTGATCCCCTCTTTTTTTCGTTTCTTTAATCGTTGGATCGGATTTTCAAGTCGTTCTTTTTTTGCTCGCGTCTATCGAATGGAATGCGTAGGCCTCGAGAAGATCTTTGTTTCGATATATTATACGGGCGAATCCGAGACCCGGGCAAAGAGTTATGGCGGTTTGAAAATCCGGGTTCGGTGAAAGGTCGATGTAAGTAAGAAATGTTGGCAAGAATGGACGGGTGCGATCATACCAGCACTAATGCACCGGATCCCATCAGAACTCCGAAGTTAAGCGTTCTGGGGCGAGAGTATTATTAGGATTGGTGACCTCCTGGGAAGTCCTCGTGTTGCACCCCTCTTTTTTTCATTTCTTTAATCGTTGGATCGGATTTTCAAGTCGTTCTTTTTTTGCTCGCGTCTATCGAATGGAATGCGTAGGCCTCGAGAAGATCTTTGTTTCGATAAATTATACGGGCGAATCCGAGCCCCGGGCAAAGAGTTATGGCGTTTTGAAAATTCCAGGTTCGGTGAAAGGTCGATGTAAGTAAGAAATGTTGGCAAGAATGTACGGGTGCGATCATACCAGCACTAAAGCACCGGATCCCATCAGAACTCCGAAGTTAAGCGTGCTTGGGCGAGAGTAGTACTAGGATGGGTGACCTCCTGGGAAGTCCTCGTGTTGCACCCCTCTTTTTTTCGTTTCTTTAATCGTTGGATCGGATTTTCAAGTCGTTCTTTTTTTGCTCGCGTCTATCGAATGGAATGCTTA
This sequence comes from Fallopia convolvulus, assembly GCA_964016875.1. NCBI lineage: Eukaryota > Viridiplantae > Streptophyta > Magnoliopsida > Caryophyllales > Polygonaceae > Fallopia > Fallopia convolvulus. The sequence continues at coordinate 16,892,865 of OZ024724.1, forward strand.
GGCCTCGAGAAGATCTTTGTTTCGATATATTATACGGGCGAATCCGAAACCCGGGCAAAGAGTTATGGCGGTTTGAAAATCCGGGTTCATTGAAAGGTCGATGTAAGTAAGAAATGTTGGCAAGAATGGACGGGTGCGATCATACCAGCACTAATGCACCGGATCCCATCAGAACACCGAAGTTAAGCGTGCTTGGGCGAGAGTAGTACTAGGATGGGTGACCTCCTGGGAAGTCCTCGTGTTGCACCCCTCTTTTTTCGTTTTTTTAATCGTTGGATCGGATTTTTAAGTCGTTCTTTTTTTGCTCGCGTCTATCGAATGGAATGCGTAGGCCTCGAGAAGATCTTTGTTTCGATATATTATACGGGTGAATCCGAGACCCGGGCAAAGAGTTATGGCGGTTTGATAATTCCGGGTTCGGTGAAAGGTCGATGTAAGTAAGAAATGTTGGCAAGAATGGACGGGTGCGATCATACCAGCACTAATGCACCGGATCCCATCAGAACTCCGAAGTTAAGTGTGCTTGGGCGAGAGTATTACTAGGATGGGTGACCTCCTGGGAAGTCCTCGTGTTGCACCCCTCTTTTTTTCGTTTCTTTAATCGTTGGATCGGATTTTCAAGTCGTTCTTTTTTTGCTCGCGTCTATCGAATGGAATACGTAGGCCTCGAGAAGATCTTTGTTTCGATATATTATACGGGCGTATCCGAGACCCGGGCAAAGAGTTATGGCGGTTTGAAAATTTCGGGTTCGGTGAAAGGTCGATGTAAGTAAAAAATGTTGGCAAGAATGGACGGGTGCGATCATACCAGCACTAATGCACCGGATCCCATCAGAACTCCGAAGTTAAGCGTGCTTGGGAGAGAATAGTACTAGGATGGGTGATCTCCTGGGAAGTCCTCGTGTTGCACCCCTCTTTTTTTCGTTTTTTTAATCGTTGGATCGGATTTTCAAGTCGTTCTTTTTTTGCTCGCGTCTATCGAATGGAATGCGTAGGCCTCGAGAAGATCTTTGTTTCAATATATTATACGGGCGAATCCAAGACCCGGGCAAAGAGTTATGGCGGTTTGAAAATTCCGGGTTCGGTGAATGGTCGATGTAAGTAAGAAATGTTGGCAAGAATATACGGGTGCGATCATACCAGCACTAAAGCACCGGATCCCATCAGAACTCCGAAGTTAAGCATGCTTGGGCGAGAGTAGTACTAGGATGGGTGACCTCCTGGGAAGTCCTCGTGTTGCACCCCTCTTTTTTTCGTTTCTTTAATCGTTGGATCGGATTTTCAAGTCGTTCTTTTTTTGCTCGCGTCTATCGAATGGAATGCGTAGGCCTCGAGAAGATCTTTGTTTCGATAAATTATACGGGCGAATCCGAGCCCCGGGCAAAGAGTTATGGCGGTTTGAAAATCCGGGTTCGGTGAAAGGTCGATGTAAGTAAGAAATGTTGGCAAGAATGGACGGGTGCGATCATACCAGCACTAATGCACCGGATCCCATCAGAACTCCGAAGTTAAGCGTGCTTGGGAGAGAGTAGTACTAGGATGGGTGATCTCCTGGGAAGTCCTCGTGTTGCACCCCTCTTTTTTTCGTTTTTTTAATCGTTGGATCGGATTTTCAAGTCGTTCTTTTTTTGCTCGCTTCTATCGAATGGAATGCGTAGGCCTCGAGAAGATCTTTGTTTCAATATATTATACGGGCGAATCCGAGACCCGGGCAAAGAGTTATGGCGGTTTGAAAATTCCGGGTTCGGTGAAAGGTCGATGTAAGTAAGAAATGTTGGCAAGAATGTACGGGTGCGATCATACCAGCACTAAAGCACCGGATCCCATCAGAACTCCGAAGTTAAGCGTGCTTGGGCGAGAGTAGTACTAGGATGGGTGACCTCCTGGGAAGTCCTCGTGTTGCACCCCTCTTTTTTTCGTTTCTTTAATCGTTGGATCGGATTTTCAAGTCGTTCTTTTTTTGCTCGCGTCTATCGAATGGAATGCGTAGGCCTCGAGAAGATCTTTGTTTCGATAAATTATACGGGCGAATCCGAGCCCCGGGCAAAGAGTTATGGCGGTTTGAAAATCCGGGTTCGGTGAAAGGTCGATGTAAGTAAGAAATGTTGGCAAGAATGGACGGGTGCGATCATACCAGCACTAATGCACCGGATCCCATCAGAACTCCGAAGTTAAGCGTGCTTGGGAGAGAGTAGTACTAGGATGGGTGATCTCCTGGGAAGTCCTCGTGTTGCACCCCTCTTTTTTTCGTTTTTTTAATCGTTGGATCGGATTTTCAAGTCGTTCTTTTTTTGCTCGCTTCTATCGAATGGAATGCGTAGGCCTCGAGAAGATCTTTGTTTCAATATATTATACGGGCGAATCCGAGACCCGGGCAAAGAGTTATGGCGGTTTGAAAATTCCGGGTTCGGTGAAAGGTCGATGTAAGTAAGAAATGTTGGCAAGAATGTACGGGTGCGATCATACCAGCACTAAAGCACCGGATCCCATCAGAACTCCGAAGTTAAGCGTGCTTGGGCGAGAGTAGTACTAGGATGGGTGACCTCCTGGGAAGTCCTCGTGTTGCACCCCTCTTTTTTTCGTTTCTTTAATCGTTGGATCGGATTTTCAAGTCGTTCTTTTTTTGCTCGCGTCTATCGAATGGAATGCGTAGGCCTCGAGAAGATCTTTGTTTCGATAAATTATACGGGCGAATCCGAGCCCCGGGCAAAGAGTTATGGCGGTTTGAAAATCCGGGTTCGGTGAAAGGTCGATGTAAGTAAGAAATGTTGGCAAGAATGGACGGGTGCGATCATACCAGCACTAATGCACCGGATCCCATCAGAACTCCGAAGTTAAGCGTTCTTGGGCGAGAGTATTATTAGGATGGGTGACCTCCTTGGAAGCCCTCGTGTTGCACCCCTCTTTTTTCGTTTTTTTAATCGTTGGATCGGATTTTCAAGTCGTTCTTTTTTTGCTCGCGTCTATCGAATGGAATGCGTAGGCCTCAAGAAGATCTTTGTTTCGATAAATTATACGGGCGAATCCGAGCCCCGGGCAAAGAGTTATGGCGGTTTGAAAATCCGGGTTCGGTGAAAGGTCGATGTAAGTAAGAAATGTTGACAAGAATGGACGGTTGCGATCATACCAGCACTAATGCACCGGATCCCATCAGAACTCCGAAGTTAAGCGTTCTTGGGCGAGAGTATTATTAGGATGGGTGACCTCCTTGGAAGTCCTCGTGTTGCACCCCTCTTTTTTCGTTTTTTTAATCGTTGGATCAAATTTTCAAGTCGTTCTTTTTTTGCTCGCGGCTATCGAATGGAATGCGTAGGCCTCGAGAAGATCTTTGTTTCGATATATTATACGGGCGAATCCGAGACCCGGGCAAAGAGTTATGGCGGTTTGAAAATTTCGGGTTCGGTGAAAGGTCGATGTAAGTAAGAAATGTTGGCAAGAATGTACGGGTGCGATCATACCAGCACTAAAGCACCGGATCCCATCAGAACTCCGAAGTTAAGCGTGCTTGGGCGAGAGTAGTACTAGGATGGGTGACCTCCTGGGAAGTCCTCGTGTTGCACCCCTCTTTTTTTCGTTTCTTTAATCGTTGGATCGGATTTTCAAGTCGTTCTTTTTTTGCTCGCGTCTATCGAATGGAATGCGTAGGCCTCGAGAAGATCTTTTGTTTCGATAAATTATACGGGCGAATCCGAGCCCCGGGCAAAGAGTTATGGCGGTTTGAAAATCCGGGTTCGGTGAAAGGTCGATGTAAGTAAGAAATGTTGGCAAGAATGGACGGGTGCGATCATACCAGCACTAATGCACCGGATCCCATCAGAAATCCGAAGTTAAGCGTGCTTGGGAGAGAGTAGTACTAGGATGGGTGATCTCCTGGGAAGTCCTCGTGTTGCACCCCTCTTTTTTTCGTTTTTTTAATCGTTGGATCGGATTTTCAAGTCGTTCTTTTTTTGCTCGCATCTATCGAATGGAATGCGTAGGCCTCGAGAAGATCTTTGTTTCAATATATTATACGGGCGAATCCGAGACCCGGGCAAAGAGTTATGGCGGTTTGAAAATTCCGGGTTCGGTGAAAGGTCGATGTAAGTAAGAAATGTTGGCAAGAATGTACGGGTGCGATCATACCAGCACTAAAGCACCGGATCCCATCAGAACTCCGAAGTTAAGCGTGCTTGGGCGAGAGTAGTACTAGGATGGGTGACCTCCTGGGAAGTCCTCGTGTTGCACCCCTCTTTTTTTCGTTTCTTTAATCGTTGGATCGGATTTTCAAGTCGTTCTTTTTTTGCTCGCGTCTATCGAATGGAATGCGTAGGCCTCGAGAAGATCTTTGTTTCGATAAATTATACGGGCGAATCCGAGCCCCGGGCAAAGAGTTATGGCGGTTTGAAAATCCGGGTTCGGCGAAAGTTCGATGTATGTAAGAAATGTTGGCAAGAATGGACGGGTGCGATCATACCAGCACTAATGCACCGGATCCCATCAGAACTCCGAAGTTAAGCGTTCTTGGGCGAGAGTATTATTAGGATGGGTGACCTCCTTGGAAGTCCTCGTGTTGCACCCCTCTTTTTTCGTTTTTTTAATCGTTGGATCAAATTTTCAAATCGTTCTTTTTTTGCTCGCGTCTATCGAATGGAATGCGTAGGCCTCGAGAAGATCTTTGTTTCGATATATTATACGGGCGAATCCGAGACCCGGGCAAAGAGTTATGGCGGTTTGAAAATTTCGGGTTCGGTGAAAGGTCGATGTAAGTAAGAAATGTTGGCAAGAATGTACGGGTGCGATCATACCAGCACTAAAGCACCGGATCCCATCAGAACTCCGAAGTTAAGCGTGCTTGGGCAAGAGTAGTACTAGGATGGGTGACCTCCTGGGAAGTCCTCGTGTTGCACCCCTCTTTTTTTCGTTTCTTTAATCGTTGGATCGGATTTTCAAGTCGTTCTTTTTTTGCTCGCGTCTATCGAATGGAATACGTAGGCCTCGAGAAGATCTTTGTTTCGATAAATTATACGGGCGAATCCGAGCCCCGGGCAAAGAGTTATGGCGGTTTGAAAATCCGGGTTCGGTGAAAGGTCGATGTAAGTAAGAAATGTTGGCAAGAATGGACGGGTGCGATCATACGAGCACTAATGCACCGGATCCCATCAGAACTCCGAAGTTAAGCGTTCTTGGGTGAGAGTATTATTGGGATGGGTGACCTCCTTGGAAGTCCTCGTGTTGCACCCCTCTTTTTTCGTTTTTTTAATCGTTGGATCAAATTTTCAAGTCGTTCTTTTTTTGCTCGCGTCTATCGAATGGAATGCGTAGGCCTCGAGAAGATCTTTGTTTCGATATATTATACGGGCGAATCCGAGACCCGGGCAAAGAGTTATGGCGGTTTGAAAATTTCGGGTTCGGTGAAAGGTCGATGTAAGTAAGAAATGTTGGCAAGAATGGACGGGTGCGATCATACCAGCACTAAAGCACCGAATCCCATCAGAACTCCGAAGTTAAGCGTGCTTGGGCGAGAGTAGTACTAGGATGGGTGACCTCCTGGGAAGTCCTCGTGTTGCACCCCTCTTTTTTTCGTTTCTTTAATCGTTGGATCGGATTTTCAAGTCGTTCTTTTTTTGCTCATGTCTATCGAATGGAATGCGTAGGCCTCGAGAAGATCTTTGTTTTGATAAATTATACGGGCGAATCCGAGCCCCGGGCAAAGAGTTATGGCGGTTTGAAAATCCGGGTTCGGTGAAAGGTCGATGTAAGTAAGAAATGTTGGCAAGAATGGACGGGTGCGATCATACCAGCACTAATGCACCGGATCCCATCAGAACTCCGAAGTTAAGCGTTCTTGGGCGAGAGTATTATTAGGATGGGTGACCTCCTGGGAAGTCCTCGTGTTGCACCCCTCTTTTTTTCGTTTCTTTAATCGTTGGATCGGATTTTCAAGTCGTTCTTTTTTTGCTCGCGTCTATCGAATGGAATGCGTAGGCCTCGAGAAGATCTTTGTTTCGATAAATTATACGGGCGAATCCGAGACCCGGGCAAAGAGTTATGGCGGTTTGAAAATTCCGGGTTCGGTGAAAGGTCGATGTAAGTAAGAAAATGTTGGCAAGAATGTACGGGTGCGATCATACCAGCACTAAAGCACCGGATCCCATCAGAACTCCGAAGTTAAGCGTGCTTGGGCGAGAGTAGTACTAGGATGGGTGACCTCCTCGGAAGTCCTCGTGTTGATCCCCTCTTTTTTTCGTTTCTTTAATCGTTGGATCGGATTTTCAAGTCGTTCTTTTTTTGCTCGCGTCTATCGAATGGAATGCGTAGGCCTCGAGAAGATCTTTGTTTCGATATATTATACGGGCGAATCCGAGACCCGGGCAAAGAGTTATGGCGGTTTGAAAATCCGGGTTCGGTGAAAGGTCGATGTAAGTAAGAAATGTTGGCAAGAATGGACGGGTGCGATCATACCAGCACTAATGCACCGGATCCCATCAGAACTCCGAAGTTAAGCGTTCTGGGGCGAGAGTATTATTAGGATGGGTGACCTCCTGGGAAGTCCTCGTGTTGCACCCCTCTTTTTTTCATTTCTTTAATCGTTGGATCGGATTTTCAAGTCGTTCTTTTTTTGCTCGCGTCTATCGAATGGAATGCGTAGGCCTCGAGAAGATCTTTGTTTCGATAAATTATACGGGCGAATCCGAGCCCCGGGCAAAGAGTTATGGCGTTTTGAAAATTCCAGGTTCGGTGAAAGGTCGATGTAAGTAAGAAATGTTGGCAAGAATGTACGGGTGCGATCATACCAGCACTAAAGCACCGGATCCCATCAGAACTCCGAAGTTAAGCGTGCTTGGGCGAGAGTAGTACTAGGATGGGTGACCTCCTGGGAAGTCCTCGTGTTGCACCCCTCTTTTTTTCGTTTCTTTAATCGTTGGATCGGATTTTCAAGTCGTTCTTTTTTTGCTCGCGTCTATCGAATGGAATGCTTAGGCCTCGAGAAGATCTTTGTTTCGATATATTATACGGGCGAATCCGAAACCCGGGCAAAGAGTTATGGCGGTTTGAAAATCCGGGTTCATTGAAAGGTCGATGTAAGTAAGAAATGTTGGCAAGAATGGACGGGTGCGATCATACCAGCACTAATGCACCGGATCCCATCAGAACACCGAAGTTAAGCGTGCTTGGGCGAGAGTAGTACTAGGATGGGTGACCTCCTGGCAAGTCCTCGTGTTGCACCCCTCTTTTTTCGTTTTTTTAATCGTTGGATCGGATTTTTAAGTCGTTCTTTTTTTGCTCGCGTCTATCGAATGGAATGCGTAGGCCTCGAGAAGATCTTTGTTTCGATATATTATACGGGTGAATCCGAGACCCGGGCAAAGAGTTATGGCGGTTTGATAATTCCGGGTTCGGTGAAAGGTCGATGTAAGTAAGAAATGTTGGCAAGAATGGACGGGTGCGATCATACCAGCACTAATGCACCGGATCCCATCAGAACTCCGAAGTTAAGTGTGCTTGGGCGAGAGTATTACTAGGATGGGTGACCTCCTGGGAAGTCCTCGTGTTGCACCCCTCTTTTTTTCGTTTCTTTAATCGTTGGATCGGATTTTCAAGTCGTTCTTTTTTTGCTCGCGTCTATCGAATGGAATACGTAGGCCTCGAGAAGATCTTTGTTTCGATATATTATACGGGCGTATCCGAGACCCGGGCAAAGAGTTATGGCGGTTTGAAAATTTCGGGTTCGGTGAAAGGTCGATGTAAGTAAAAAATGTTGGCAAGAATGGACGGGTGCGATCATACCAGCACTAATGCACCGGATCCCATCAGAACTCCGAAGTTAAGCGTGCTTGGGAGAGAATAGTACTAGGATGGGTGATCTCCTGGGAAGTCCTCGTGTTGCACCCCTCTTTTTTTCGTTTTTTTAATCGTTGGATCGGATTTTCAAGTCGTTCTTTTTTTGCTCGCGTCTATCGAATGGAATGCGTAGGCCTCGAGAAGATCTTTGTTTCAATATATTATACGGGCGAATCCAAGACCCGGGCAAAGAGTTATGGCGGTTTGAAAATTCCGGGTTCGGTGAATGGTCGATGTAAGTAAGAAATGTTGGCAAGAATATACGGGTGCGATCATACCAGCACTAAAGCACCGGATCCCATCAGAACTCCGAAGTTAAGCATGCTTGGGCGAGAGTAGTACTAGGATGGGTGACCTCCTGGGAAGTCCTCGTGTTGCACCCCTCTTTTTTTCGTTTCTTTAATCGTTGGATCGGATTTTCAAGTCGTTCTTTTTTTGCTCGCGTCTATCGAATGGAATGCGTAGGCCTCGAGAAGATCTTTGTTTCGATAAATTATACGGGCGAATCCGAGCCCCGGGCAAAGAGTTATGGCGGTTTGAAAATCCGGGTTCGGTGAAAGGTCGATGTAAGTAAGAAATGTTGGCAAGAATGGACGGGTGCGATCATACCAGCACTAATGCACCGGATCCCATCAGAACTCCGAAGTTAAGCGTGCTTGGGAGAGAGTAGTACTAGGATGGGTGATCTCCTGGGAAGTCCTCGTGTTGCACCCCTCTTTTTTTCGTTTTTTTAATCGTTGGATCGGATTTTCAAGTCGTTCTTTTTTTGCTCGCTTCTATCGAATGGAATGCGTAGGCCTCGAGAAGATCTTTGTTTCAATATATTATACGGGCGAATCCGAGACCCGGGCAAAGAGTTATGGCGGTTTGAAAATTCCGGGTTCGGTGAAAGGTCGATGTAAGTAAGAAATGTTGGCAAGAATGTACGGGTGCGATCATACCAGCACTAAAGCACCGGATCCCATCAGAACTCCGAAGTTAAGCGTGCTTGGGCGAGAGTAGTACTAGGATGGGTGACCTCCTGGGAAGTCCTCGTGTTGCACCCCTCTTTTTTTCGTTTCTTTAATCGTTGGATCGGATTTTCAAGTCGTTCTTTTTTTGCTCGCGTCTATCGAATGGAATGCGTAGGCCTCGAGAAGATCTTTGTTTCGATAAATTATACGGGCGAATCCGAGCCCCGGGCAAAGAGTTATGGCGGTTTGAAAATCCGGGTTCGGTGAAAGGTCGATGTAAGTAAGAAATGTTGGCAAGAATGGACGGGTGCGATCATACCAGCACTAATGCACCGGATCCCATCAGAACTCCGAAGTTAAGCGTTCTTGGGCGAGAGTATTATTAGGATGGGTGACCTCCTTGGAAGCCCTCGTGTTGCACCCCTCTTTTTTCGTTTTTTTAATCGTTGGATCAAATTTTCAAGTCGTTCTTTTTTTGCTCGCGTCTATCGAATGGAATGCGTAGGTCTCGAGAAGATCTTTGTTTCGATATATTATACGGGTGAATCCGAGACCCGGGCAAAGAGTTATGGCGGTTTGATAATTCCGGGTTCGGTGAAAGGTCGATGTAAGTAAGAAATGTTGGCAAGAATGGACGGGTGCGATCATACCATTACTAATGCACCGGATCCCATCAGAACTCCGAAGTTAAGCGTGCTTGGGCGAGAGTATTATTAGGATGGGTGACCTCCTGGGAAGTCCTCGTGTTGCACCCCTCTTTTTTTCGTTTCTTTAATCGTTGGATCGGATTTTCAAGTCGTTCTTTTTTTGCTCGCGTCTATCGAATGGAATGCGTAGGCCTCGAGAAGATCTTTGTTTCGATAAATTATACGGGCGAATCCGAGACCCGGGCAAAGAGTTATGGCGGTTGGAAAATTCCGGGTTCGGTGAAAGGTCGATGTAAGTAAGAAATGTTGGCAAGAATGTACGGGTGCGATCATACCAGCACTAAAGCACCGGATCCCATCAGAACTCCGAAGTTAAGCGTGCTTGGGCGAGAGTAGTACTAGGATGGGTGACCTCCTGGGAAGTCCTCGTGTTGATCCCCTCTTTTTTTTCGTTTCTTTAATCGTTGGATCGGATTTTCAAGTCGTTCTTTTTTTGCTCGCGTCTATCGAATGGAATGCGTAGGCCTCGAGAAGATCTTTGTTTCGATATATTATACGGGCGAATCCGAGACCCGGGCAAAGAGTTATGGCGGTTTGAAAATCCGGGTTCGGTGAAAGGTCGATGTAAGTAAGAAATGTTGGCAAGAATGGACGGGTGCGATCATACCAGCACTAATGCACCGGATCCCATCAGAACTCCGAAGTTAAGCGTTCTGGGGCGAGAATATTATTAGGATGGGTGACCTCCTGGGAAGTCCTCGTGTTGCACCCCTCTTTTTTTCATTTCTTTAATCGTTGGATCGGATTTTCAAGTCGTTCTTTTTTTGCTCGCGTCTATCGAATGGAATGCGTAGGCCTCGAGAAGATCTTTGTTTCGATAAATTATACGGGCGAATCCGAGCCCCGGGCAAAGAGTTATGGCGTTTTGAAAATTCCAGGTTCGGTGAAAGGTCGATGTAAGTAAGAAATGTTGGCAAGAATGTACGGGTGCGATCATACCAGCACTAAAGCACCGGATCCCATCAGAACTCCGAAGTTAAGCGTGCTTAGGCGAGAGTAGTACTAGGATGGGTGACCTCCTGGGAAGTCCTCGTGTTGCACCCCTCTTTTTTTCGTTTCTTTAATCGTTGGATCGGATTTTCAAGTCGTTCTTTTTTTGCTCGCGTCTATCGAATGGAATGCTTAGGCCTCGAGAAGATCTTTGTTTCGATATATTATACGGGCGAATCCGAAACCCGGGCAAAGAGTTATGGCGGTTTGAAAATCCGGGTTCATTGAAAGGTCGATGTAAGTAAGAAATGTTGGCAAGAATGGACGGGTGCGATCATACCAGCACTAATGCACCGGATCCCATCAGAACACCGAAGTTAAGCGTGCTTGGGCGAGAGTAGTACTAGGATGGGTGACCTCCTGGGAAGTCCTCGTGTTGCACCCCTCTTTTTTCGTTTTTTTAATCGTTGGATCGGATTTTTAAGTCGTTCTTTTTTTGCTCGCGTCTATCGAATGGAATGCGTAGGCCTCGAGAAGATCTTTGTTTCGATATATTATACGGGTGAATCCGAGACCCGGGCAAAGAGTTATGGCGGTTTGATAATTCCGGGTTCGGTGAAAGGTCGATGTAAGTAAGAAATGTTGGCAAGAATGGACGGGTGCGATCATACCAGCACTAATGCACCGGATCCCATCAGAACTCCGAAGTTAAGTGTGCTTGGGCGAGAGTATTACTAGGATGGGTGACCTCCTGGGAAGTCCTCGTGTTGCACCCCTCTTTTTTTCGTTTCTTTAATCGTTGGATCGGATTTTCAAGTCGTTCTTTTTTTGCTCGCGTCTATCGAATGGAATACGTAGGCCTCGAGAAGATCTTTGTTTCGATATATTATACGGGCGTATCCGAGACCCGGGCAAAGAGTTATGGCGGTTTGAAAATTTCGGGTTCGGTGAAAGGTCGATGTAAGTAAAAAATGTTGGCAAGAATGGACGGGTGCGATCATACCAGCACTAATGCACCGGATCCCATCAGAACTCCGAAGTTAAGCGTGCTTGGGAGAGAATAGTACTAGGATGGGTGATCTCCTGGGAAGTCCTCGTGTTGCACCCCTCTTTTTTTCGTTTTTTTAATCGTTGGATCGGATTTTCAAGTCGTTCTTTTTTTGCTCGCGTCTATCGAATGGAATGCGTAGGCCTCGAGAAGATCTTTGTTTCAATATATTATACGGGCGAATCCAAGACCCGGGCAAAGAGTTATGGCGGTTTGAAAATTCCGGGTTCGGTGAATGGTCGATGTAAGTAAGAAATGTTGGCAAGAATATACGGGTGCGATCATACCAGCACTAAAGCACCGGATCCCATCAGAACTCCGAAGTTAAGCATGCTTGGGCGAGAGTAGTACTAGGATGGGTGACCTCCTGGGAAGTCCTCGTGTTGCACCCCTCTTTTTTTCGTTTCTTTAATCGCTGGATCGGATTTTCAAGTCGTTCTTTTTTTGCTCGCGTCTATCGAATGGAATGCGTAGGCCTCGAGAAGATCTTTGTTTCGATAAATTATACGGGCGAATCTGAGCCCCGGGCAAAGAGTTATGGCGGTTTGAAAATCCGGGTTCGGTGAAAGGTCGATGTAAGTAAGAAATGTTGGCAAGAATGGACGGGTGCGATCATACCAGCACTAATGCACCGGATCCCATCAGAACTCCGAAGTTAAGCGTGCTTGGGAGAGAGTAGTACTAGGATGGGTGATCTCCTGGGAAGTCCTCGTGTTGCACCCCTCTTTTTTTCGTTTTTTTAATCGTTGGATCGGATTTTCAAGTCGTTCTTTTTTTGCTCGCTTCTATCGAATGGAATGCGTAGGCCTCGAGAAGATCTTTGTTTCAATATATTATACGGGCGAATCCGAGACCCGGGCAAAGAGTTATGGCGGTTTGAAAATTCCGGGTTCGGTGAAAGGTCGATGTAAGTAAGAAATGTTGGCAAGAATGTACGGGTGCGATCATACCAGCACTAAAGCACCGGATCCCATCAGAACTCCGAAGTTAAGCGTGCTTGGGCGAGAGTAGTACTAGGATGGGTGACCTCCTGGGAAGTCCTCGTGTTGCACCCCTCTTTTTTTCGTTTCTTTAATCGTTGGATCGGATTTTCAAGTCGTTCTTTTTTTGCTCGCGTCTATCGAATGGAATGCGTAGGCCTCGAGAAGATCTTTGTTTCAATATATTATACGGGCGAATCCAAGACCCGGGCAAAGAGTTATGGCGGTTTGAAAATTCCGGGTTCGGTGAAAGGTCGATGTAAGTAAGAAATGTTGGCAAGAATATACGGGTGCGATCATACCAGCACTAAAGCACCGGATCCCATCAGAACTCCGAAGTTAAGCGTGCTTGGGCGAGAGTAGTACTAGGATGGGTGACCTCCTGGGAAGTCCTCGTGTTGCACCCCTCTTTTTTTCGTTTCTTTAATCGTTGGATCGGATTTTCAAGTCGTTCTTTTTTTGCTCGCGTCTATCGAATGGAATGCGTAGGCCTCGAGAAGATCTTTGTTTCGATAAATTATACGGGCGAATCCGAGCCCCGGGCAAAGAGTTATGGCGGTTTGAAAATCCGGGTTCGGTGAAAGGTCGATGTAAGTAAGAAATGTTGGCAAGAATGGACGGGTGCGATCATACCAGCACTAATGCACCGAATCCCATCAGAACTCCGAAGTTAAGCGTGCTTGGGAGAGAGTAGTACTAGGATGGGTGATCTCCTGGGAAGTCCTCGTGTTGCACCCCTCTTTTTTTCGTTTTTTTAATCGTTGGATAGGATTTTCAAGTCGTTCTTTTTTTGCTCGCATCTATCGAATGGAATGCGTAGGCCTCGAGAAGATCTTTGTTTCCATATATTATACGGGCGAATCCGAGACCCGGGCAAAGAGTTATGGCGGTTTGAAAATTCCGGGTTCGGTGAAAGGTCGATGTAAGTAAGAAATGTTGGCAAGAATGTACGGGTGCGATCATACCAGCACTAAAGCACCGGATCCCATCAGAACTCCGAAGTTAAGCGTGCTTGGGCGAGAGTAGTACTAGGATGGGTGACCTCCTGGGAAGTCCTCGTGTTGCACCCCTCTTTTTTTCGTTTCTTTAATCGTTGGATCGGATTTTCAAGTCGTTCTTTTTTTGCTCGCGTCTATCGAATGGAATGCGTAGGCCTCGAGAAGATCTTTGTTTCGATAAATTATACGGGCGAATCCGAGCCCCGGGCAAAGAGTTATGGCGGTTTGAAAATCCGGGTTCGGTGAAAGTTCGATGTAAGTAAGAAATGTTGGCAAGAATGGACGGGAGCGATCATACCAGCACTAATGCACCGGATCCCATCAGAACTCCGAAGTTAAGCGTTCTTTGGCGAGAGTATTATTAGGATGGGTGACCTCCTGGGAAGTCCTCGTGTTGCACCCCTCTTTTTTCGTTTTTTTAATCGTTTGATCAAATTTTCAAGTCGTTCTTTTTTTGCTCGTGTCTATCGAATGGAATGCGTAGGCCTCGAGAAGATCTTTGTTTCGATATATTATACGGGCGAATCCGAGACCCGGGCAAAGAGTTATGGCGGTTTGAAAATTTCGGGTTCGTAGAAAGGTCGATGTAAGTAAGAAATGTTGGCAAGAATGTACGGGTGCGATCATACCAGCACTAAAGCACCGGATCCCATCAGAACTCCGAAGTTAAGCGTGCTTGGGCGAGAGTAGTACTAGGATGGGTGACCTCCTGGGAAGTCCTCGTGTTGCACCCCTCTTTTTTTCGTTTCTTTAATCGTTGGATCGGATTTTCAAGTCGTTCTTTTTTTGCTCGCGTCTATCGAATGGAATGCGTAGGCCTCGAGAAGATCTTTGTTTCGATAAATTATACGGGCGAATTCGAGCCCCGGGCAAAGAGTTATGGCGGTTTGAAAATCCGGGTTCGGTGAAAGGTCGATGTAAGTAAGAAATGTTGGCAAGAATGGACGGGTGCGATCATACCAGCACTAATGCACCGGATCCCATCAGAACTCCGAAGTTAAGCGTGCTTGGGAGAGAGTAGTACTAGGATGGGTGATCTCCTGGGAAGTCCTCGTGTTGCACCCCTCTTTTTTTCGTTTTTTTAATCGTTGGATAGGATTTTCAAGTCGTTCTTTTTTTGCTCGCATCTATCGAATGGAATGCGTAGGCCTCGAGAAGATCTTTGTTTCCATATATTATACGGGCGAATCCGAGACCCGGGCAAAGAGTTATGGCGGTTTGAAAATTCCGGGTTCGGTGAAAGGTCGATGTAAGTAAGAAATGTTGGCAAGAATGTACGGGTGCGATCATACCAGCACTAAAGCACCGGATCCCATCAGAACTCCGAAGTTAAGCGTGCTTGGGCGAGAGTAGTACTAGGATGGGTGACCTCCTGGGAAGTCCTCGTGTTGCACCACTCTTTTTTTCGTTTCTTTAATCGTTGGATCGGATTTTCAAGTCGTTCTTTTTTTGCTCGCGTCTATCGAATGGAATGCGTAGGCCTCGAGAAGATCTTTGTTTCGATAAATTATACGGGCGAATCCGAGCCCCGGGCAAAGAGTTATGGCGGTTTGAAAATCCGGGTTCGGTGAAAGGTCGATGTAAGTAAGAAATGTTGGCAAGAATGGACGGGTGCGATCATACCAGCACTAATGCACCGGATCCCATCAGAACTCCGAAGTTAAGCGTTCTTGGGCGAGAGTATTATTAGGATGGGTGACCTCCTGGGAAGTCCTCGTGTTGCACCCCTCTTTTTTCGTTTTTTTAATCGTTTGATCAAATTTTCAAGTCGTTCTTTTTTTGCTCGTGTCTATCGAATGGAATGCGTAGGCCTCGAGAAGATCTTTGTTTCCATATATTATACGGGCGAATCCGAGACCCGGGCAAAGAGTTATGGCGGTTTGAAAATTTCGGGTTCGGTGAAAGGTCGATGTAAGTAAGAAATGTTGGCAAGAATGGACGGGTGCGATCATACCAGCACTAATGCACCGGATCCCATCAGAACTCCGAAGTTAAGCGTGCTTGGGAGAGAGTAGTACTAGGATGGGTGACCTCCTGGGAAGTCCTCGTGTTGCACCCCTCTTTTTTTCGTTTCTTTAATCGTTGGATCGGATTTTCAAGTCGTTCTTTTTTTGCTCGCGTCTATCGAATGGAATGCGTAGGCCTCGAGAAGATCTTTGTTTCGATAAATTATACGGGCGAATCCGAGCCCCGGGCAAAGAGTTATGGCGGTTTGAAAATCCGGGTTCGGTGAAAGGTCGATGTAAGTAAGAAATGTTGGCAAGAATGGACGGGTGCGATCATACCAGCACTAATGCACCGGATCCCATCAGAACTCCGAAGTTAAGCGTTCTTGGGAGAGAGTATTATTAGGATGGGTGACCTCCTGGGAAGTCCTCGTGTTGCACCCCTCTTTTTTCGTTTTTTTAATCGTTTGATCAAATTTTCAAGTCGTTCTTTTTTTGCTCGTGTCTATCGAATGGAATGCGTAGGCCTCGAGAAGATATTTGTTTCGATATATTATACGGGCGAATCCGAGACCCGGGCAAAGAGTTATGGCGGTTTGAAAATTCCGGGTTCGGTGAAAGGTCGATGTAAGTAAGAAATGTTGGCAAGAATGGACGGGTGCGATCATACCAGCACTAATGCACCGGATCCCATCAGAACTCCGAAGTTAAGCGTGCTTGGGCGAGAGTAGTACTAGGATGGGTGACCTCCTGGGAAGTCCTCGTGTTGCACCCCTCTTTTTTTCGTTTCTTTAATCGTTGGATCGGATTTTCAAGTCGTTCTTTTTTTGCTCGCGTCTATCGAATGGAATGCGTAGGCCTCGAGAAGATCTTTGTTTCGATAAATTATACGGGCGAATCCGAGCCCCGGGCAAAGAGTTATGGCTGTTTGAAAATCCGAGTTCGGTGAAAGGTCGATGTAAGTAAGAAATGTTGGCAAGAATGGACGGGTGCGATCATACCAGCACTAATGCACCGGATCCCATCAGAACTCTGAAGTTAAGCGTGCTTGGGCGAGAGTAGTACTAGGATGGGTGACCTCCTGGGAAGTCCTCGTGTTGCACCCCTCTTTTTTTCGTTTTTTTAATCGTTGGATCAAATTTTCAAGTCGTTCTTTTTTTGCTCGCGTCTATCGAATGGAATGCGTAGGCCTCGAGAAGATCTTTGTTTCGATATATTATACGGGCGAATCCGAGACCCGGGCAAAGAGTTATGGCGGTTTGAAAATTCCGGGTTCGGTGAAAGGTCGATGTAAGTAAGAAATGTTGGCAAGAATGGACGGGTGCGATCATACCAGCACTAATGCACCGGATCCCATCAGAACTCCGAAGTTAAGCGTGCTTGGGCGAGAGTAGTACTAGGATGGGTGACCTCCTGGGAAGTCCTCGTGTTGCACCCCTCTTTTTTTCGTTTCTTTAATCGTTGGATCGGATTTTCAAGTCGTTCTTTTTTTGCTCGCGTCTATCGAATGGAATGCGTAGGCCTCGAGAAGATCTTTGTTTCGATATATTATACGGGCGAATCCGAGCCCCGGGCAAAGAGTTATGGCGGTTTGAAAATCCGGGTTCGGTGAAAGGTCGATGTAAGTAAGAAATGTTGGCAAGAATGGACGGGTGCGATCATACCAGCACTAATGCACCGGATCCCATCAGAACTCCGAAGTTAAGCGTGCTTGGGAGAGAGTAGTACTAGGATGGGTGATCTCCTGGGAAGTCCTCGTGTTGCACCCCTCTTTTTTTCGTTTTTTTAATCGTTGGATAGGATTTTCAAGTCGTTCTTTTTTTGCTCGCATCTATCGAATGGAATGCGTAGGCCTCGAGAAGATCTTTGTTTCCATATATTATACGGGCGAATCCGAGACCCGGGCAAAGAGTTATGGCGGTTTGAAAATTCCAAGTTCGGTGAAAGGTCGATGTAAGTAAGAAATGTTGGCAAGAATGGACGGGTGCGATCATACCAGCACTAATGCACCGGATCCCATCAGAACTCCGAAGTTAAGCGTGCTTGGGAGAGAGTAGTACTAGGATGGGTGATCTCCTGGGAAGTCCTCGTGTTGCACCCCTCTTTTTTTCGTTTTTTTAATCGTTGGATAGGATTTTCAAGTCGTTCTTTTTTTGCTCGCATCTATCGAATGGAATGCGTAGGCCTCGAGAAGATCTTTGTTTCCATATATTATACGGGCGAATCCGAGACACGGGCAAAGAGTTATGGCGGTTTGAAAATTCCGGGTTCGGTGAAAGGTCGATGTAAGTAAGAAATGTTGGCAAGAATGGACGGGTGCGATCATACCAGAACTAATGCACCGGATCCCATCAGAACTCCGAAGTTAAGCGTGCTTGGGCGAGAGTAGTACTAGGATGGGTGACTTCCTGGGAAGTCCTCGTGTTGCACCCCTCTTTTTTTCGTTTCTTTAATCGTTGGATCGGATTTTCAAGTCGTTCTTTTTTTGCTCGCGTCTATCGAATGGAATGCGTAGGCCTCGAGAAGATCTTTGTTTCGATATATTATACGGGCGAATCCGAGCCCCGGGCAAAGAGTTATGGCGGTTTGAAAATCCGGGTTCGGTGAAAGGTCGATGTAAGTAAGAAATGTTGGCAAGAATGGACGGGTGCGATCATACCAGCACTAATGCACCGGATCCCATCAGAACTCCGAAGTTAAGCGTGCTTGGGAGAGAGTAGTACTAGGATGGGTGATCTCCTGGGAAGTCCTCGTGTTGCACCCCTCTTTTTTTCGTTTTTTTAATCGTTGGATAGGATTTTCAAGTCGTTCTTTTTTTGCTCGCATCTATCGAATGGAATGCGTAGGCCTCGAGAAGATCTTTGTTTCCATATATTATACGGGCGAATCCGAGACCCGGGCAAAGAGTTATGGCGGTTTGAAAATTCCAAGTTCGGTGAAAGGTCGATGTAAGTAAGAAATGTTGGCAAGAATGGACGGGTGCGATCATACCAGCACTAATGCACCGGATCCCATCAGAACTCCGAAGTTAAGCGTGCTTGGGAGAGAGTAGTACTAGGATGGGTGATCTCCTGGGAAGTCCTCGTGTTGCACCCCTCTTTTTTTCGTTTTTTTAATCGTTGGATAGGATTTTCAAGTCGTTCTTTTTTTGCTCGCATCTATCGAATGGAATGCGTAGGCCTCGAGAAGATCTTTGTTTCCATATATTATACGGGCGAATCCGAGACACGGGCAAAGAGTTATGGCGGTTTGAAAATTCCGGGTTCGGTGAAAGGTCGATGTAAGTAAGAAATGTTGGCAAGAATGGACGGGTGCGATCATACCAGAACTAATGCACCGGATCCCATCAGAACTCCGAAGTTAAGCGTGCTTGGGCGAGAGTAGTACTAGGATGGGTGACTTCCTGGGAAGTCCTCGTGTTGCACCCCTCTTTTTTTCGTTTCTTTAATCGTTGGATCGGATTTTCAAGTCGTTCTTTTTTTGCTCGCGTCTATCGAATGGAATGCGTAGGCCTCGAGAAGATCTTTGTTTCGATATATTATACAGGCAAATCCGAGACCCGAGCAAAGAGTTATGGCGATTTTAAAATCCGGGTTCGGTGAAAGGTCGATGTAAGTAAGAAATGTTGGCAAGAATGTACGGGTGCGATCATACCAGCACTAAAGCACCGGATCCCATCAGAACTCCGAAGTTAAGCGTGCTTGGGCGAGAGTAGTACTAGGATGGGTGACCTCCTGGGAAGTCCTCGTGTTGCACCCCTCTTTTTTTCGTTTCTTTAATCGTTGGATCGGATTTTCAAGTCGTTCTTTTTTTGCTCGCGTCTATCGAATGGAATGCGTAGGCCTCGAGAAGATCTTTGTTTCGATAAATTATACGGGCGAATCCGAGCCCCGGGCAAAGAGTTATGGCGGTTTGAAAATCCGGGTTCGGTGAAAGGTCGATGTAAGTAAGAAATGTTGGCAAGAATGGACGGGTGCGATCATACCAGCACTAATGCACCGGATCCCATCAGAACTCCGAAGTTAAGCGTGCTTGGGCGAGAGTAGTACTAGGATGGGTGACCTCCTGGGAAGTCCTCGTGTTGCACCCCTCTTTTTTTCGTTTTTTTAATCGTTGGTTTCGGATTTTCAAGTCGTTCTTTTTTTGCTCGCGCATATCGAATGGAATGCGTAGGCCTCGAGAAGATCTTTGTTTCGATATATTATACGGGCAAATCCGAGACCCGAGCAAAGAGTTATGGCGATTTTAAAATCCGGGTTCGGTGAAAGGTCGATGTAAGTAAGAAATGTTGGCAAGAATGGACGGGTGCGATCATACCAGCACTAATGCACCGGATCCCATCAGAACTCCGAAGTTAAGCGTGCTTGGGCGAGAGTAGTACTAGGATGGGTGACCTCCTGGGAAGTCCTCGTGTTGCACCCCTCTTTTTTTCGTTTTTTTAATCGTTGGATCGGATTTTCAAGTCGTTCTTTTTTTGCTCGCGTCTATCGAATGTAATGCGTAGGCCTCAAGAAGATCTTTGTTTCAATATATTATACGGGCGAATCCGAGACCCGGGCAAAGAGTTATGGCGGTTTGAAAATCCGGGTTCGGTGAAAGGTCGATGTAAGTAAGAAATGTTGGCAAGAACGGACGGGTGCGATCATACCAGCACTAATGCACCGGATCCCATCAGAACTCCGAAGTTAAGTGTGCTTGGGCGAGAGTAGTACTAGGATGGGTGACCTCCTGGGAAGTCCTCGTGTTGCACCCCTCTTTTTTTCGTTTCTTTAATCGTTGGATCGGATTTTCAAGTCCTTCTTTTTTTGCTCGCGTCTATCGAATGGAATGCGTAGGCCTCGAGAAGATCTTTGTTTCGATAAATTATACGGGCGAATCCGAGCCCCGGGCAAAGAGTTATGGCGGTTTGAAAATCCGGGTTCGGTGAAAGGTCGATGTAAGTAAGAAATGTTGGCAAGAATGGACGGGTGCGATCATACCAGCACTAATGCACCGGATCCCATCAGAACTCCGAAGTTAAGCGTTCTTGGGAGAGAGTATTATTAGGATGGGTGACCTCCTGGGAAGTCCTCGTGTTGCACCCCTCTTTTTTCGTTTTTTTAATCGTTTGATCAAATTTTCAAGTCGTTCTTTTTTTGCTCGTGTCTATCGAATGGAATGCGTAGGCCTCGAGAAGATCTTTGTTTCGATATATTATACGGGCGAATCCGAGACCCGGGCAAAGAGTTATAGCGGTTTGAAAATTCCGGGTTCGGTGAAAGGTCGATGTAAGTAAGAAATGTTGGCAAGAATGGACGGGTGCGATCATACCAGCACTAATGCACCGGATCCCATCAGAACTCCGAAGTTAAGCGTGCTTGGGCGAGAGTAGTACTAGGATGGGTGACCTCCTGGGAAGTCCTCGTGTTGCACCCCTCTTTTTTTCGTTTCTTTAATCGTTGGATCGGATTTTCAAGTCGTTCTTTTTTTGCTCGCGTCTATCGAATGGAATGCGTAGGCCTCGAGAAGATCTTTGTTTCGATAAATTATACGGGCGAATCCGAGCCCCGGGCAAAGAGTTATGGCGGTTTGAAAATCCGGGTTCGGTGAAAGGTCGATGTAAGTAAGAAATGTTGGCAAGAATGGACGGGTGCGATCATACCAGCACTAATGCACCGGATCCCATCAGAACTCCGAAGTTAAGCGTGCTTGGGCGAGAGTAGTACTAGGATGGGTGACCTCCTGGGAAGTCCTCGTGTTGCACCCCTCTTTTTTTCGTTTCTTTAATCGTTGGATCGGATTTTCAAGTCGTTCTTTTTTTGCTCGCGTCTATCGAATGGAATGCGTAGGCCTCGAGAAGATCTTTGTTTCGATAAATTATACGGGCGAATCCGAGCCCCGGGCAAAGAGTTATGGCGGTTTGAAAATCCGGGTTCGGTGAAAGGTCGATGTAAGTAAGAAATGTTGGCAAGAATGGACGGGTGCGATCATACCAGCACTAATGCACCGGATCCCATCAGAACTCCGAAGTTAAGCGTGCTTGGGAGAGAGTAGTACTAGGATGGGTGACCTCCTGGGAAGTCCTCGTGTTGCACCCCTCTTTTTTTCGTTTCTTTAATCGCTGGATCGGATTTTCAAGTCGTTCTTTTTTTGCTCGCATCTATCGAATGGAATGCGTAGGCCTCGAGAAGATCTTTGTTTCCATATATTATACGGGCGAATCCGAGACCCGGGCAAAGAGTTATGGCGGTTTGAAAATTCCAAGTTCGGTGAAAGGTCGATGTAAGTAAGAAATGTTGGCAAGAATGGACGGGTGCGATCATACCAGCACTAATGCACCGGATCCCATCAGAACTCCGAAGTTAAGCGTGCTTGGGAGAGAGTAGTACTAGGATGGGTGATCTCCTGGGAAGTCCTCGTGTTGCACCCCTCTTTTTTTCGTTTTTTTAATCGTTGGATAGGATTTTCAAGTCGTTCTTTTTTTGCTCGCATCTATCGAATGGAATGCGTAGGCCTCGAGAAGATCTTTGTTTCCATATATTATACGGGCGAATCCGAGACACGGGCAAAGAGTTATGGCGGTTTGAAAATTCCGGGTTCGGTGAAAGGTCGATGTAAGTAAGAAATGTTGGCAAGAATGGACGGGTGCGATCATACCAGAACTAATGCACCGGATCCCATCAGAACTCCGAAGTTAAGCGTGCTTGGGCGAGAGTAGTACTAGGATGGGTGACTTCCTGGGAAGTCCTCGTGTTGCACCCCTCTTTTTTTCGTTTCTTTAATCGTTGGATCGGATTTTCAAGTCGTTCTTTTTTTGCTCGCGTCTATCGAATGGAATGCGTAGGCCTCGAGAAGATCTTTGTTTCGATATATTATACAGGCAAATCCGAGACCCGAGCAAAGAGTTATGGCGATTTTAAAATCCGGGTTCGGTGAAAGGTCGATGTAAGTAAGAAATGTTGGCAAGAATGTACGGGTGCGATCATACCAGCACTAAAGCACCGGATCCCATCAGAACTCCGAAGTTAAGCGTGCTTGGGCGAGAGTAGTACTAGGATGGGTGACCTCCTGGGAAGTCCTCGTGTTGCACCCCTCTTTTTTTCGTTTCTTTAATCGTTGGATCGGATTTTCAAGTCGTTCTTTTTTTGCTCGCGTCTATCGAATGGAATGCGTAGGCCTCGAGAAGATCTTTGTTTCGATAAATTATTCGGGCGAATCCGAGCCCCGGGCAAAGAGTTATGGCGGTTTGAAAATCCGGGTTCGGTGAAAGGTCGATGTAAGTAAGAAATGTTGGCAAGAATGGACGGGTGCGATCATACCAGCACTAATGCACCGGATCCCATCAGAACTCCGAAGTTAAGCGTGCTTGGGCGAGAGTAGTACTAGGATGGGTGACCTCCTGGGAAGTCCTCGTGTTGCACCCCTCTTTTTTTCGTTTTTTTAATCGTTGGTTTCGGATTTTCAAGTCGTTCTTTTTTTGCTCGCGCATATCGAATGGAATGCGTAGGCCTCGAGAAGATCTTTGTTTCGATATATTATACGGGCAAATCCGAGACCCGAGCAAAGAGTTATGGCGATTTTAAAATCCGGGTTCGGTGAAAGGTCGATGTAAGTAAGAAATGTTGGCAAGAATGGACGGGTGCGATCATACCAGCACTAATGCACCGGATCCCATCAGAACTCCGAAGTTAAGCGTGCTTGGGCGAGAGTAGTACTAGGATGGGTGACCTCCTGGGAAGTCCTCGTGTTGCACCCCTCTTTTTTTCGTTTTTTTAATCGTTGGATCGGATTTTCAAGTCGTTCTTTTTTTGCTCGCGTCTATCGAATGTAATGCGTAGGCCTCAAGAAGATCTTTGTTTCAATATATTATACGGGCGAATCCGAGACCCGGGCAAAGAGTTATGGCGGTTTGAAAATCCGGGTTCGGTGAAAGGTCGATGTAAGTAAGAAATGTTGGCAAGAACGGACGGGTGCGATCATACCAGCACTAATGCACCGGATCCCATCAGAACTCCGAAGTTAAGTGTGCTTGGGCGAGAGTAGTACTAGGATGGGTGACCTCCTGGGAAGTCCTCGTGTTGCACCCCTCTTTTTTTCGTTTCTTTAATCGTTGGATCGGATTTTCAAGTCCTTCTTTTTTTGCTCGCGTCTATCGAATGGAATGCGTAGGCCTCGAGAAGATCTTTTTTTCGATATATTATACGGGCGAATACGAGACCCGGGCAAAGAGTTATGGCGGTTTGAAAATTTCGGGTTCGGTGAAAGGTCGATGTAAGTAAGAAATGTTGGCAAGAATGGACTGGTGCGATCATACCAGCACTAATGCACCGGATCCCATCAGAACTCCGAAGTTAAGCGTGCTTGAGCGAGAGTATTACTAGGATGGGTGACCTCCTGGGAAGTCCTCGTGTTGCACCCCTCTTTTTTTCGTTTTTTTAATCGTTGGTTTCGAATTTTCAAGTCGTTCTTTTTTTGCTCGCGTCTATCGAATGGAATGGGTAGGCCTCGAGAAGATCTTTGTTTCGATATATTATACGGGCGAATACGAGACCCGAGCAAAGAGTTATGGCGGTTTTAAAACCCGGGTTTGGTGAAAGGTCGATGTAAGTAAGAAATGTTGGCAAGAATGGACGGGTGCGATCATACCAGCACTAATGCACCGGATCCGATCAGAACTCCGAAGTTAAGCGTGCTTTGGCGAGAGTAGTACTAGGATCGGTGACCTCCTGGGAAGTCCTCGTGTTGCACCCCTCTTTTTTTCGTTTTTTTAATCGTTGGATCGGATTTTCAAGTCGTTCTTTTTTTGCTCGCGTCTATCGAATGTAATGCGTAGGCCTCGAGAAGATCTTTGTTTCAATATATTATACGGGCGAATCCGAGACCCGGGCAAAGAGTTATGGCGGTTTGAAAATCCGGGTTCGGTGAAAGGTCGATGTAAGTAAGAAATGTTGGCAAGAACGGACGGGTGCGATCATACCAGCACTAATGCACCGGATCCCATCAGAACTCCGAAGTTAAGTGTGCTTGGGCGAGAGTAGTACTAGGATGGGTGACCTCCTGGGAAGTCCTCGTGTTGCACCCCTCTTTTTTTCGTTTCTTTAATCGTTGGATCGGATTTTCAAGTCGTTCTTTTTTTGCTCGCGTCTATCGAATGGAATGCGTAGGCCTCGAGAAGATATTTGTTTCGATATATTATACGGGCGAATACGAGACCCGGGCAAAGAGTTATGGCGGTTTGAAAATTTCGGGTTCGGTGAAAGGTCGATGTAAGTAAGAAATGTTGGCAAGAATGGACTGGTGCGATCATACCAGCACTAATGCACCGGATCCCATCAGAACTCCGAAGTTAAGCGTGCTTGAGCGAGAGTATTACTAGGATGGGTGACCTCCTGGGAAGTCCTCGTGTTGCACCCCTCTTTTTTTCGTTTTTTTAATCGTTGGTTTCGAATTTTCAAGTCGTTCTTTTTTTGCTCGCGTCTATCGAATGGAATGGGTAGGCCTCGAGAAGATCTTTGTTTCGATATATTATACGGGCGAATCCGAGACCCGAGCAAAGAGTTATGGCGGTTTTAAAACCCGGGTTTGGTGAAAGGTCGATGTAAGTAAGAAATGTTGGCAAGAATGGACGGGTGCGATCATACCAGCACTAATGCACCGGATCCGATCAGAACTCCGAAGTTAAGCGTGCTTTGGCGAGAGTAATACTAGGATCGGTGACCTCCTGGGAAGTCCTCGTGTTGCACCCCTCTTTTTTTTCGTTTTCTTAATAGTTGGATCGGATTTTCAAGTCGTTCTTTTTTTGCTCGCGTCTATTGAATGGAATGCGTAGGCCTCGAGAAGATCTTTGTTTCGATATATTATACGGGCGAATCCGAGACCAGGACAAATAGTTATGGCGGTTTGAAAATCCGAGTTCGGTGAAAGGTCGATGTAAGTAAGAAATGTTGGCAAGAATGGACGGGTGCGATCATACCAGCACTAATGCACCGGATCCCATCAGAACACCGAAGTTAAGCGTGCTTGGGCGAGAGTAGTACTAGGATGGGTGACCTCCTGGGAAGTCCTCGTGTTGCACCCCTCTTTTTTTCGTTTCTTTAATCGTTGGATCGGATTTTCAAGTCGTTCTTTTTTTGCTCGCGTCTATCGAATGGAATGCGTAGGCCTCGAGAAGATCTTTGTTTCGATAAATTATTCGGGCGAATCCGAGCCCCGGGCAAAGAGTTATGGCGGTTTGAAAATCCGGGTTCGGTGAAAGGTCGATGTAAGTAAGAAATGTTGGCAAGAATGGACGGGTGCGATCATACCAGCACTAATGCACCGGATCCCATCAGAACTCCGAAGTTAAGCGTGCTTGGGCGAGAGTAGTACTAGGATGGGTGACCTCCTGGGAAGTCCTCGTGTTGCACCCCTCTTTTTTTCGTTTTTTTAATCGTTGGTTTCGGATTTTCAAGTCGTTCTTTTTTTGCTCGCGCATATCGAATGGAATGCGTAGGCCTCGAGAAGATCTTTGTTTCGATATATTATACGGGCAAATCCGAGACCCGAGCAAAGAGTTATGGCGATTTTAAAATCCGGGTTCGGTGAAAGGTCGATGTAAGTAAGAAATGTTGGCAAGAATGGACGGGTGCGATCATACCAGCACTAATGCACCGGATCCCATCAGAACTCCGAAGTTAAGCGTGCTTGGGCGAGAGTAGTACTAGGATGGGTGACCTCCTGGGAAGTCCTCGTGTTGCACCCCTCTTTTTTTCGTTTCTTTAATCGTTGGATCGGATTTTCAAGTCGTTCTTTTTTTGCTCGCGTCTATCGAATGGAATGCGTAGGCCTCGAGAAGATCTTTGTTTCGATAAATTATTCGGGCGAATCCGAGCCCCGGGCAAAGAGTTATGGCGGTTTGAAAATCCGGGTTCGGTGAAAGGTCGATGTAAGTAAGAAATGTTGGCAAGAATGGACGGGTGCGATCATACCAGCACTAATGCACCGGATCCCATCAGAACTCCGAAGTTAAGCGTGCTTGGGCGAGAGTAGTACTAGGATGGGTGACCTCCTGGGAAGTCCTCGTGTTGCACCCCTCTTTTTTTCGTTTTTTTAATCGTTGGTTTCGGATTTTCAAGTCGTTCTTTTTTTGCTCGCGCATATCGAATGGAATGCGTAGGCCTCGAGAAGATCTTTGTTTCGATATATTATACGGGCAAATCCGAGACCCGAGCAAAGAGTTATGGCGATTTTAAAATCCGGGTTCGGTGAAAGGTCGATGTAAGTAAGAAATGTTGGCAAGAATGGACGGGTGCGATCATACCAGCACTAATGCACCGGATCCCATCAGAACTCCGAAGTTAAGCGTGCTTGGGCGAGAGTAGTACTAGGATGGGTGACCTCCTGGGAAGTCCTCGTGTTGCACCCCTCTTTTTTTCGTTTTTTTAATCGTTGGTTTCGGATTTTCAAGTCGTTCTTTTTTTGCTCGCGCATATCGAATGGAATGCGTAGGCCTCGAGAAGATCTTTGTTTCGATATATTATACGGGCAAATCCGAGACCCGAGCAAAGAGTTATGGCGATTTTAAAATCCGGGTTCGGTGAAAGGTCGATGTAAGTAAGAAATGTTGGCAAGAATGGACGGGTGCGATCATACCAGCACTAATGCACCGGATCCCATCAGAACTCCGAAGTTAAGCGTGCTTGGGCGAGAGTAGTACTAGGATGGGTGACCTCCTGGGAAGTCCTCGTGTTGCACCCCTCTTTTTTTCGTTTCTTTAATCGTTGGATCGGATTTTCAAGTCCTTCTTTTTTTGCTCGCGTCTATCGAATGGAATGCGTAGGCCTCGAGAAGATCTTTTTTTCGATATATTATACGGGCGAATACGAGACCCGGGCAAAGAGTTATGGCGGTTTGAAAATTTCGGGTTCGGTGAAAGGTCGATGTAAGTAAGAAATGTTGGCAAGAATGGACTGGTGCGATCATACCAGCACTAATGCACCGGATCCCATCAGAACTCCGAAGTTAAGCGTGCTTGAGCGAGAGTATTACTAGGATGGGTGACCTCCTGGGAAGTCCTCGTGTTGCACCCCTCTTTTTTTCGTTTTTTTAATCGTTGGTTTCGAATTTTCAAGTCGTTCTTTTTTTGCTCGCGTCTATCGAATGGAATGGGTAGGCCTCGAGAAGATCTTTGTTTCGATATATTATACGGGCGAATCCGAGACCCGAGCAAAGAGTTATGGCGGTTTTAAAACCCGGGTTTGGTGAAAGGTCGATGTAAGTAAGAAATGTTGGCAAGAATGGACGGGTGCGATCATACCAGCACTAATGCACCGGATCCGATCAGAACTCCGAAGTTAAGCGTGCTTTGGCGAGAGTAGTACTAGGATCGGTGACCTCCTGGGAAGTCCTCGTGTTGCACCCCTCTTTTTTTCGTTTTTTTAATCGTTGGATCGGATTTTCAAGTCGTTCTTTTTTTGCTCGCGTCTATCGAATGTAATGCGTAGGCCTCGAGAAGATCTTTGTTTCAATATATTATACGGGCGAATCCGAGACCCGGGCAAAGAGTTATGGCGGTTTGAAAATCCGGGTTCGGTGAAAGGTCGATGTAAGTAAGAAATGTTGGCAAGAACGGACGGGTGCGATCATACCAGCACTAATGCACCGGATCCCATCAGAACTCCGAAGTTAAGTGTGCTTGGGCGAGAGTAGTACTAGGATGGGTGACCTCCTGGGAAGTCCTCGTGTTGCACCCCTCTTTTTTTCGTTTCTTTAATCGTTGGATCGGATTTTCAAGTCGTTCTTTTTTTGCTCGCGTCTATCGAATGGAATGCGTAGGCCTCGAGAAGATATTTGTTTCGATATATTATACGGGCGAATACGAGACCCGGGCAAAGAGTTATGGCGGTTTGAAAATTTCGGGTTCGGTGAAAGGTCGATGTAAGTAAGAAATGTTGGCAAGAATGGACTGGTGCGATCATACCAGCACTAATGCACCGGATCCCATCAGAACTCCGAAGTTAAGCGTGCTTGAGCGAGAGTATTACTAGGATGGGTGACCTCCTGGGAAGTCCTCGTGTTGCACCCCTCTTTTTTTCGTTTTTTTAATCGTTGGTTTCGAATTTTCAAGTCGTTCTTTTTTTGCTCGCGTCTATCGAATGGAATGGGTAGGCCTCGAGAAGATCTTTGTTTCGATATATTATACGGGCGAATCCGAGACCCGAGCAAAGAGTTATGGCGGTTTTAAAACCCGGGTTTGGTGAAAGGTCGATGTAAGTAAGAAATGTTGGCAAGAATGGACGGGTGCGATCATACCAGCACTAATGCACCGGATCCGATCAGAACTCCGAAGTTAAGCGTGCTTTGGCGAGAGTAATACTAGGATCGGTGACCTCCTGGGAAGTCCTCGTGTTGCACCCCTCTTTTTTTTCGTTTTCTTAATAGTTGGATCGGATTTTCAAGTCGTTCTTTTTTTGCTCGCGTCTATTGAATGGAATGCGTAGGCCTCGAGAAGATCTTTGTTTCGATATATTATACGGGCGAATCCGAGACCAGGACAAATAGTTATGGCGGTTTGAAAATCCGAGTTCGGTGAAAGGTCGATGTAAGTAAGAAATGTTGGCAAGAATGGACGGGTGCGATCATACCAGCACTAATGCACCGGATCCCATCAGAACACCGAAGTTAAGCGTGCTTGGGCGAGAGTAGTACTAGGATGGGTGACCTCCTGGGAAGTCCTCGTGTTGCACCCCTCTTTTTTTCGTTTTTCTAATCGTTGGATCGGATTTTCCAGTTGTTCTTTTTTTGCTCGCGTCTATCGAATGGAATGCGTAGGCCTCGAGAATATCTTTGTTTCGATATATTATACGGGCGAATCCGAGACCCGGGCAAAGAGTTATGGCGGTTTGAAAATCCGGGTTCGGTGAAAGGTCGATGTAAGTAAGAAATGTTGGCCAGAATGGATGGGTGCGATCATACCAGCACTAATGCACCGGATCCCATCAGAACTCCGAAGTTAAGCGTGCTTGGGCGAGAGTAGTACTAGGATGGGTGACCTCCTGGGAAGTCCTCGTGTTGCACCCCTCTTTTTTTCGTTTTTTTAATCGTTGGATCCGATTTTCAAGTCGTTCTTTTTTTGCTCGCGTCTATCGAATGGAATGCGTAGGCCTCGAGAAGATCTTTGTTTCGATATATTATACGGGCGAATCCGAGACCCGGGCAAAGAGTTATTGCGGTTTGAAAATTTCGTGTTCGGTGAAAGGTCGATGTAAGTAAGAAATGTTGGCAAGAATGGACGGGTGCGATCATACCAGCACTAATGCACCGGATCCCATCAGAACTCCGAAGTTAAGCGTGCTTGGGAGAGAGTAGTACTAGGATGGGTGACCTCCTCGGAAGTCCTCGTGATGCACCCCTCTTTTTTTCGTTTTTTTAATCGTTGGATCGGATTTTCAAGTTGTTCTTTTTTTGCTCGCGTCTATCGAATGGAATGCGTAGGCCTCGAGAAGATCTTTGTTTCGATATATTATACGGGCGAATCCGAGACCCGAGCAAAGAGTTATGGCGGTTTGATAATTCCGGGTTCGGTGAAAGGTCGATGTAAGTAAGAAATGTTGGCAAGCATGGACGGGTGCGATCATACCAGCACTAATGCACCGGATCCCATCAGAACTCCGAAGTTAAGCGTGCTTGGGCGAGAGTAGTACTAGGATGGGTGACCTCCTGGGAAGTCCTCGTGTTGCACCCCGCTTTTTTTCGTTTTTTTAATCGTTGGATCGGATTTTCAAGTCGTTCTTTTTTCGCTTTCGTCTATCGAATGGAATGCGTAGGCCTCGAGAAGATCTTTGTTTCGATATATTATACGGGCGAATCCGAGACCCGAGCAAAGAGTTATGGCGGTTTGAAAATCCGAGTTCGGTGAAAGGTCGATGTAAGTAAGAAATGTTGGCAAGAATGGACGGGTGCGATCATACCAGCACTAATGCACCGGATCCCATCAGAACTCCGAAGTTAAGCGTGCTTGGGCGAGAGTAGTACTAGGATGGGTGACCTCCTAGGAAGTCCTCGTGTTGCACCCCTCTTTTTTTCGTTTCTTTAATCGTTGGATCGGATTTTCAAGTCGTTCTTTTTTTGCTCGCGTCTATCGAATGGAATGCGTAGGCCTCGATAAGATCTTTGTTTCGATATATTATACGGGCGAATCCGAGACCCGGGCAAAGAGTTATGGTGGTTTGAAAATCCGGGTTCGGTGAAAGGTCGATGTAAGTAAGAAATGTTGGCAAGAATGGACGGGTGCGATCATACCAGCACTAATGCACCGGATCCCATTAGAACTCCAAAGTTAAGCGTGCTTGGACGAGCGTAGTACTAGGATGGGTGACCTCTTGGAAAGTCCTCGTGATGCACCCCTCTTTTTTTTCGTTTTTTTAATCGTTGGATCGGATTTTTAAGTCGTTCTTTTTTTGCTCGCGTCTATCGAATGGAATGCGAGGGCCTCGAGAAGATCTTTGTTTCGATATATTATACGGGCGAATCCGAGACCCGGGCAAAGAGTTATGGCTGTTTGAAAATCCGAGTTCGGTGAAAGGTCGATGTAAGTAAGAAATGTTGGCAAGAATGGACGGGTGCGATCATACCAGCACTAATGCACCGGATCCCATCAGAACTCTGAAGTTAAGCGTGCTTGGGCGAGAGTAGTACTAGGATGGGTGACCTCCTGGGAAGTCCTCGTGTTGCACCCCTCTTTTTTTCGTTTTTTTAATCGTTGGATCAAATTTTCAAGTCGTTCTTTTTTTGCTCGCGTCTATCGAATGGAATGCGTAGGCCTCGAGAAGATCTTTGTTTCGATATATTATACGGAAGAATCCGAGACCCGGACAAAGAGTTATGGCGGTTTTAAAATCCGGGTTCGGTGAAAGGTCGATGTAAGTAAGAAATGTTGGCAAGAATGGACGGGTGCGATCATACCAGCACTAATGCACCGGATCCCATCAGAACTCCGAAGTTAAGCGTGCTTGGGCGAGAGTATTACTAGGATGGGTGACCTCTTGGGAAGTCCTCGTGTTGCACCCCTCTTTTTTTCGTTTATTTAATCGTTGGATCGGATTTTCAAGTCGTTCTTTTTTTGCTCGCGTCTATCGAATGGAATGCGTAGGCCTCGCGAAGATCTTTGTTTCGATAAATTATACGGGCGAATCCGAGACCCGGGCAAAGAGTTATGGCGGTTTGAAAATCCGGGTTCGGTGAAAGGTCGATGTAAGTAAGAAATGTTGGCAAGAATGGACGAGTGCGATCATACCAGCACTAATGCACCGGATCCCATCAGAACTACGAAGTTAAGCGTGCTTGGGCGAGAGTAGTACTAGGATGGGTGACCTCCTGGGAAGTCCTCGGGTTACACCCATCTTTTTTTTCGTTTTTTAATCGTTGGATCGGATTTTCAAGTCGTTCTTTTTTTGCTCGCGTCTATCGAATGGAATGCGTAGGCCTCGAGAAGATCTTTGTTTCGATATATTATACGGGCGAATCCGAGACCCGGGCAAAGAGTTATGGCGGTTTGAAAATCCGGGTTCGGTGCAAGGTCGATGTAAGTAAGAAATGTTGGCAAGAATGGACGGTTGCGATCATACCAGCACTAATGCACCGGATCACATCAGAACTACGAAGTTAAGCGTGCTTGGGTGAGAGTAGTACTAGGATGGGTGACCTCCTGGGAAGTCCTCGTGTTGCACCCCTCTTTTTTTTCGTTTTTTTAATCGTTGGATCGGATTTTCAAGTCGTTCTTTTTTTGCTCGCGTCTATCGAATGGAATGCGAGGGCCTCGAGAAGATCTTTGTTTCGATATATTATACGGGCGAATCCGAGACCCGGGCAAAGAGTAATGGCTGTTTGAAAATCCGAGTTCGGTGAAAGGTCGATGTAAGTAAGAAATGTTGGCAAGAATGGACGGGTGCGATCATACCAGCACTAATGCACCGGATCCCATCAGAACTCCGAAGTTAAGCGTGCTTGGGCGAGAGTTGTACTAGGATGGGTGACCTCCTGGGAAGTCCTCGGGTTACACCCCTCTTTTTTTTCGTTTTTTAATCGTTGGATCGGATTTTCAAGTCGTTCTTTTTTTGCTCGCGTCTATCGAATGGAATGCGTAGGCCTCGAGAAGATCTTTGTTTCGATATATTATACGGGCGAATCCGAGACCCGGGCAAAGAGTTATGGCGGTTTGAAAATCCGGGTTCGGTGCAAGGTCGATGTAAGTAAGAAATGTTGGCAAGAATGGACGGTTGCGATCATACCAGCACTAATGCACCGGATCACATCAGAACTACGAAGTTAAGCGTGCTTGGGTGAGAGTAGTACTAGGATGGGTGACCTCCTGGGAAGTCCTCGTGTTGCACCCCTCTTTTTTTTCGTTTTTTTAATCGTTGGATCGGATTTTCAAGTCGTTCTTTTTTTGCTCGCGTCTATCGAATGGAATGCGAGGGCCTCGAGAAGATCTTTGTTTCGATATATTATACGGGCGAATCCGAGACCCGGGCAAAGAGTTATGGCTGTTTGAAAATCCGAGTTCGGTGAAAGGTCGATGTAAGTAAGAAATGTTGGCAAGAATGGACGGGTGCGATCATACCAGCACTAATGCACCGGATCCCATCAGAACTCCGAAGTTAAGCGTGCTTGGGCGAGAGTTGTACTAGGATGGGTGACCTCCTGGGAAGTCCTCGGGTTACACCCCTCTTTTTTTTCGTTTTTTAATCGTTGGATCGGATTTTCAAGTCGTTCTTTTTTTGCTCGCGTCTATCGAATGGAATGCGTAGGCCTCGAGAAGATCTTTGTTTCGATATATTATACGGGCGAATCCGAGACCCGGGCAAAGAGTTATGGCGGTTTGAAAATCCGGGTTCGGTGCAAGGTCGATGTAAGTAAGAAATGTTGGCAAGAATGGACGGTTGCGATCATACCAGCACTAATGCACCGGATCACATCAGAACTACGAAGTTAAGCGTGCTTGGGTGAGAGTAGTACTAGGATGGGTGACCTCCTGGGAAGTCCTCGTGTTGCACCCCTCTTTTTTTCGTTTTTTTAATCGTTGGATCGGATTTTCAAGTCGTTCTTTTTTTGCTCGCGTCTATCGAATGGAATGCGTAGGCCTCGCGAAGATCTTTGTTTCGATAAATTATACGGGCGAATCCGAGACCCGGGCAAAGAGTTATGGCGGTTTGAAAATCCGGGTTCGGTGAAAGGTCGATGTAAGTAAGAAATGTTGGCAAGAATGGACGAGTGCGATCATACCAGCACTAATGCACCGGATCCCATCAGAACTACGAAGTTAAGCGTGCTTGGGCGAGAGTAGTACTAGGATGGGTGACCTCCTGGGAAGTCCTCGGGTTACACCCCTCTTTTTTTTCGTTTTTTAATCGTTGGATCGGATTTTCAAGTCGTTCTTTTTTTGCTCGCGTCTATCGAATGGAATGCGTAGGCCTCGAGAAGATCTTTGTTTCGATATATTATACGGGCGAATCCGAGACCCGGGCAAAGAGTTATGGCGGTTTGAAAATCCGGGTTCGGTGCAAGGTCGATGTAAGTAAGAAATGTTGGCAAGAATGGACGGTTGCGATCATACCAGCACTAATGCACCGGATCACATCAGAACTACGAAGTTAAGCGTGCTTGGGTGAGAGTAGTACTAGGATGGGTGACCTCCTGGGAAGTCCTCGTGTTGCACCCCTCTTTTTTTTCGTTTTTTTAATCGTTGGATCGGATTTTCAAGTCGTTCTTTTTTTGCTCGCGTCTATCGAATGGAATGCGAGGGCCTCGAGAAGATCTTTGTTTCGATATATTATACGGGCGAATCCGAGACCCGGGCAAAGAGTTATGGCTGTTTGAAAATCCGAGTTCGGTGAAAGGTCGATGTAAGTAAGAAATGTTGGCAAGAATGGACGGGTGCGATCATACCAGCACTAATGCACCGGATCCCATCAGAACTCCGAAGTTAAGCGTGCTTGGGCGAGAGTTGTACTAGGATGGGTGACCTCCTGGGAAGTCCTCGGGTTACACCCCTCTTTTTTTCGTTTTTTAATCGTTGGATCGGATTTTCAAGTCGTTCTTTTTTTGCTCGCGTCTATCGAATGGAATGCGTAGGCCTCGAGAAGATCTTTGTTTCGATATATTATACGGGCGAATCCGAGACCCGGGCAAAGAGTTATGGCGGTTTGAAAATCCGGGTTCGGTGCAAGGTCGATGTAAGTAAGAAATGTTGGCAAGAATGGACGGTTGCGATCATACCAGCACTAATGCACCGGATCACATCAGAACTACGAAGTTAAGCGTGCTTGGGTGAGAGTAGTACTAGGATGGGTGACCTCCTGGGAAGTCCTCGTGTTGCACCCCTCTTTTTTTTCGTTTTTTTAATCGTTGGATCGGATTTTCAAGTCGTTCTTTTTTTGCTCGCGTCTATCGAATGGAATGCGAGGGCCTCGAGAAGATCTTTGTTTCGATATATTATACGGGCGAATCCGAGACCCGGGCAAAGAGTTATGGCTGTTTGAAAATCCGAGTTCGGTGAAAGGTCGATGTAAGTAAGAAATGTTGGCAAGAATGGACGGGTGCGATCATACCAGCACTAATTCACCGGATCCCATAAGAACTCCGAAGTTAAGCGTGCTTGGGCGAGAGTAGTACTAGGATGGGTGACCTCCTGGGAAGTCCTCGTGTTGCACCCCTCTTTTTTTCGTTTTTTTAATCGTTGGATCGGATTTTCAAGTCGTTCTTTTTTTGCTCGCGTCTATCGAATGGAATGCGTAGGCCTCGAGAAGATCTTTGTTTCGATATATTATACGGGCGAATCCGAGACCCGGGCAAAGAGTTATAGCGATTTGAAAATTCGGGTTCGGTGAAAGGTCGATGTAAGTAAGAAATGTTGGCAAGAATGGACGGTTGCGATCATACCAGCACTAATGCACCGGATCCCATCAGAACTCCGAAGTTAAGCGTGCTTGGGCGAGAGTTGTACTAGGATGGGTGACCTCCTGGGAAGTCCTCGTGTTGCACCTCTCTTTTTTTTCGTTTTTTTAATCGTTGGATCGGATTTTCAAGTCGTTCTTTTTTTGCTCGCGTCTATCGAATGGAATGCGTAGGACTCGAGAAGATCTTTGTTTCGATATATTATACGGGCGAATCCGATACCCGGGCAAAGAGTTATAACGATTTGAAAATCCGGGTTCGGTGAAAGGTCGATTTAAGTAAGAAATGTTGGCAAGAATGGACGGGTGCGATCATACCAGCACTAATGCACCGGATCCCATAAGAACTCCGAAGTTAAGCGTGCTTGGGCGAGAGTAGTACTAGGATGGGTGACCTCCTGGGAAGTCCTCGTGTTACACCCCTCTTTTTTTCGTTTTTTAATCGTTGGATCGGATTTTCAAGTCGTTCTTTTTTTGCTCGCGTCTATCGAATGGAAGTCGTAGGCCTCGAGAAGATCTTTGTTTCGATTTATTATACGGGCGAATCCGAGACCCGGGCAAAGAGTTATGGCGGTTTGAAAATCCGGGTTCGGTGCAAGGTCGATGTAAGTAAGAAATGTTGGCAAGAATGGACGGTTGCGATCATACCAGCACTAATGCACCGGATCCCATCAGAACTCTGAAGTTAAGCGTGCTTGGGCGAGAGTAATACTAGGATGGGTGACCTCCTGGGAAGTCCTCGTGTTGCACCCCTCTTTTTTTTCGTTTTTTTAATCGTTGGATGAAATTTAATCGTTGGATCGGATTTTCAAGTCGTTCTTTTTTTGCTCGCGTCTATCGAATGGAATGCGTAGGCCTCGCGAAGATCTTTGTTTCGATAAATTATACGGGCGAATCCGAGACCCGGGCAAAGAGTTATATCGGTTTGAAAATCCGGGTTCGGTGAAAGGTCGATGTAAGTAAGAAATGTTGGCAAGAATGGACGGGTGCGATCATACCAGCACTAATGCACCGGATCCCATCAGAACTACAAAGTTAAGCGTGCTTGGGCGAGAGTAGTACTAGGATGGGTGACCTCCTGGGAAGTCCTCGGGTTACACCCCTCTTTTTTTTCGTTTTTTAATCGTTGGATCGGATTTTCAAGTCGTTCTTTTTTGCTCGTATCTATCGAATGGAATGCGTAGGCCTCGAGAAGATCTTTGTTTCGATATATTATACGGGCGAATCCGAGACCCGGGCAAAGAGTTATGGCGGTTTGAAAATCCGGGTTCGGTGCAAGGTCGATGTAAGTAAGAAATGTTGGCAAGAATGGACGGTTGCGATCATACCAGCACTAATGCACCGGATCACATCAGAACTACGAAGTTAAGCGTGCTTGGGTGAGAGTAGTACTAGGATGGGTGACCTCCTGGGAAGTCCTCGTGTTGCACCCCTCTTTTTTTCGTTTTTTTAATCGTTGGATCGGATTTTCAAGTCGTTCTTTTTTTGCTCGCGTCTATCGAATGGAATGCGTAGGCCTCGAGAAGATCTTTGTTTCGATATATTATACGGGCGAATCCGATACCCGGGCAAAGAGTTATAACGATTTGAAAATCCGGGTTCGGTGAAAGGTCGATTTAAGTAAGAAATGTTGGCAAGAATGGACGGGTGCGATCATACCAGCACTAATGCACCGGATCCCATAAGAACTCCGAAGTTAAGCGTGCTTGGGCGAGAGTAGTACTAGGATGGGTGACCTCCTGGGAAGTCCTCGTGTTACACCCCTCTTTTTTTCGTTTTTTAATCGTTGGATCGGATTTTCAAGTCGTTCTTTTTTTGCTCGCGTCTATCGAATGGAAGTCGTAGGCCTCGAGAAGATCTTTGTTTCGATTTATTATACGGGCGAATCCGAGACCCGGGCAAAGAGTTATGGCGGTTTGAAAATCCGGGTTCGGTGCAAGGTCGATGTAAGTAAGAAATGTTGGCAAGAATGGACGGTTGCGATCATACCAGCACTAATGCACCGGATCCCATCAGAACTCTGAAGTTAAGCGTGCTTGGGCGAGAGTAATACTAGGATGGGTGACCTCCTGGGAAGTCCTCGTGTTGCACCCCTCTTTTTTTTCGTTTTTTTAATCGTTGGATCGGATTTTCAAGTCGTTCTTTTTTTGCTCGCGTCTATCGAATGGAATGCGAGGGCCTCGAGAAGATCTTTGTTTCGATATATTATACGGGCGAATCCGAGACCCGGGCAAAGAGTTATGGCTGTTTGAAAATCCGAGTTCGGTGAAAGGTCGATGTAAGTAAGAAATGTTGGCAAGAATGGACGGGTGCGATCATACCAGCACTAATGCACCGGATCCCATCAGAACTCCGAAGTTAAGCGTGCTTGGGCGAGAGTTGTACTAGGATGGGTGACCTCCTGGGAAGTCCTCGTGTTGCACCCCTCTTTTTTTCGTTTTTTTAATCGTTGGATGAAATTTAATCGTTGGATCGGATTTTCAAGTCGTTCTTTTTTTGCTCGCGTCTATCGAATGGAATACGTAGGCCTCGCGAAGATCTTTGTTTCGATAAATTATACGGGCGAATCCGAGACCCGGGCAAAGAGTTATGGCGGTTTGAAAATCCGGGTTCGGTGAAAGGTCGATGTAAGTAAGAAATGTTGGCAAGAATGGACGGGTGCGATCATACCAGCACTAATGCACCCGATCCCATCAGAACTACAAAGTTAAGCGTGCTTGGGCGAGAGTAGTACTAGGATGGGTGACCTCCTGGGAAGTCCTCGTGTTACATCCCTCTTTTTTTCGTTTTTTAATCGTTGGATCGGATTTTCAAGTCGTTCTTTTTTTGCTCGCGTCTATCGAATGGAAGTCGTAGGCCTCGAGAAGATCTTTGTATCGATTTATTATACGGGCGAATCCGAGACCCGGGCAAAGAGTTATGGCGGTTTGAAAATCCGGGTTCGGTGCAAGGTCGATGTAAGTAAGAAATGTTGGCAAGAATGGACGGTTGCGATCATACCAGCACAAATGCACCGGATCACATCAGAACTACGAAGTTAAGCGTGCTTGGGTGAGAGTAGTAATAGGATGGGTGACCTCCTGGGAAGTCCTCGTGTTGCATCCCTCTTTTTTTCGTTTTTTTAATCGTTGGATCGGATTTTCAAGTCGTTCTTTTTTTGATCGCGTCTATCGAATGGAATGCGTAGGCCTCGAGAAGATCTTTGTTTCGATATATTATACGGGCGAATCCGATACCCGGGCAAAGAGTTATAGCGATTTGAAAATCCGAGTTCGGTGAAAGGTCGATGTAAGTAAGAAATGTTGGCAAGAATGGACGGGTGCGATCATACCAGCACTAATGCACCGGATCCCATCATAACTCCGAAGATAAGCGTGCTTGGGCGAGAGTAGTACTAGGATGGGTGACCTCCTGGGAAGTCCTCGTGTTGCACCCCTCTTTTTTTCGTTTCTTTAATCGTTGGATCGGATTTTCAAGTCGTTCTTTTTTTGCTCGCGTCTATCGAATGGAATGCGTAGGCCTCGATAAGATCTTTGTTTCGATATATTATACGGGCGAATCCGAGACCCGGGCAAAGAGTTATGGGGGTTTGAAAATCCGGGTTCGGTGAAAGGTCGATGTAAGTAAGAAATGTTGGCAAGCATGGACGGGTGCGATCATACCAGCACTAATGCACCGGATCCCATTAGAACTCCAAAGTTAAGCGTGCTTGGGCGAGAGTAGTACTAGGATGGGTGACCTCTTGGGAAGTCCTCGTGTTGCACCCCTCTTTTTTTTCGTTTTTTTAATCGTTGGATCGGATTTTCAAGTCGTTCTTTTTTTGCTCGCGTCTATCGAACGGAATGCGTAGGCCTCGAGAAGATCTTTGTTTCGATATATTATACGGGCGAATCCGAGACCCGGGCAAAGAGTTATAGCGGTTTGAAAATCCGGGTTCGGTGAAAGGTCGATGTAAGTAAGAAATGTTGGCAAGAATGGACGGGTGCGATCATACCAACACTAATGCACCGGTTCCCATAAGAACTCCGAAGTTAAGCGTGCTTGGGCGAGAGTAGTACTAGGATGGGTGACCTCCTGGGAAGTCCTCGTGTTGCACCCCTCTTTTTTTCGTTTTTTTAATCGTTGGATCGGATTTTCAAGTCGTTCTTTTTTGCTCGCGTCTATCGAACGGAATGCGTAGGCCTCGAGAAGATCTTTGTTTCGATATATTATACGGGCGAATCCGAGACCCGGGCAAAGAGTTATGGCGGTTTGAAAATCCGGGTTCGGTGAAAGGTCGATGTAAGTAAGAAATGTTGGCAAGAATGGACGGGTGCGATCATACCAACACTAATCCACCGGATCCCATCAGAACTCCGAAGTTAAGCGTGCTTGGGCGAGAGTATTACTAGGATGGGTGACCTCCTGGGAAGTCCTCGTGTTGCACCCCTCTTTTTTTCGTTTCTTTAATCGTTGGATCGGATTTTCAAGTAGTTCTTTTTTTGCTCGCGTCTATCGAACGGAATGCGTAGGCCTCGAGAAGATCTTTGCTTCGATATATTATACGGGCGAATCCGAGACCCGGGCAAAGAGTTATGGCGGTTTGAAAATCCGGGTTCGGTGAAAGGTCGATGTAAGTAAGAAATGTTGGCAAGAATGGACGGGTGCGATCATACCAACACTAATCCACCGGATCCCATCAGAACTCCGAAGTTAAGCGTGCTTGGGCGGGAGTATTACTAGGATGGGTGACCTCCTGGGAAGTCCTCGTGTTGCACCCCTCTTTTTTTCGTTTCTTTAATCGTTGGATCGGATTTTCAAGTCGTTCTTTTTTTGCTCGCGCATATCGAATGGAATGCGTAGGCCTCGAGAAGATCTTTGTTTCGATATATTATACGGGCGAATCCGAGACCCGGGCAAAGAGTTATGGCGGTTTGAAAATCCGGGTTCGGTACAAGGTCGATGTAAGTAAGAAATGTTGGCAAGAATGGACGGTTGCGATCATACCAGCACTAATGCACCGGATCACATCAGAACTACGAAGTTAAGCGTGCTTGGGTGAGAGTAGTACTAGGATGGGTGACCTCCTGGGAAGTCCTCGTGTTGCACCCCTCTTTTTTTTCGTTTTTTTAATCGTTGGATCGGATTTTCAAGTCGTTCTTTTTTTGCTCGCGTCTATCGAATGGAAGTCGTAGGCCTCGAGAAGATCTTTGTTTCGATTTATTATACGGGCGAATCCGAGACCCGGGCAAAGAGTTATGGCGGTTTGAAAATCCGGGTTCGGTGCAAGGTCGATGTAAGTAAGAAATGTTGGCAAGAATGGACGGTTGCGATCATACCAGCACTAATGCACCGGATCCCATCAGAACTCTGAAGTTAAGCGTGCTTGGGCGAGAGTAATACTAGGATGGGTGACCTCCTGGGAAGTCCTCGTGTTGCACCCCTCTTTTTTTTCGTTTTTTTAATCGTTGGATCGGATTTTCAAGTCGTTCTTTTTTTGCTCGCGTCTATCGAATGGAATGCGAGGGCCTCGAGAAGATCTTTGTTTCGATATATTATACGGGCGAATCCGAGACCCGGGCAAAGAGTTATGGCTGTTTGAAAATCCGAGTTCGGTGAAAGGTCGATGTAAGTAAGAAATGTTGGCAAGAATGGACGGGTGCGATCATACCAGCACTAATGCACCGGATCCCATCAGAACTCCGAAGTTAAGCGTGCTTGGGCGAGAGTTGTACTAGGATGGGTGACCTCCTGGGAAGTCCTCGTGTTGCACCCCTCTTTTTTTCGTTTTTTTAATCGTTGGATGAAATTTAATCGTTGGATCGGATTTTCAAGTCGTTCTTTTTTTGCTCGCGTCTATCGAATGGAATGCGTAGGCCTCGCGAAGATCTTTGTTTCGATAAATTATACGGGCGAATCCGAGACCCGGGCAAAGAGTTATGGCGGTTTGAAAATCCGGGTTCGGTGAAAGGTCGATGTAAGTAAGAAATGTTGGCAAGAATGGACGGGTGCGATCATACCAGCACTAATGCACCCGATCCCATCAGAACTACAAAGTTAAGCGTGCTTGGGCGAGAGTAGTACTAGGATGGGTGACCTCCTGGGAAGTCCTCGTGTTACATCCCTCTTTTTTTCGTTTTTTAATCGTTGGATCGGATTTTCAAGTCGTTCTTTTTTTGCTCGCGTCTATCGAATGGAAGTCGTAGGCCTCGAGAAGATCTTTGTATCGATTTATTATACGGGTGAATCCGAGACCCGGGCAAAGAGTTATGGTGGTTTGAAAATCCGGGTTCGGTGCAAGGTCGATGTAAGTAAGAAATGTTGGCAAGAATGGACGGTTGCGATCATACCAGCACAAATGCACCGGATCACATCAGAACTACGAAGTTAAGCGTGCTTGGGTGAGAGTAGTAATAGGATGGGTGACCTCCTGGGAAGTCCTCGTGTTGCACCCCTCTTTTTTTCGTTTTTTTAATCGTTGGATCGGATTTTCAAGTCGTTCTTTTTTTGCTCGCGTCTATCGAATGGAATGCGTAGGCCTCGAGAAGATCTTTGTTTCGATATATTATACGGGCGAATCCGATACCCGGGCAAAGAGTTATAGCGATTTGAAAATCCGAGTTCGGTGAAAGGTCGATGTAAGTAAGAAATGTTGGCAAGAATGGACGGGTGCGATCATACCAGCACTAATGCACCGGATCCCATCAGAACTCCGAAGATAAGCGTGCTTGGGCGAGAGTAGTACTAGGATGGGTGACCTCCTGGGAAGTCCTCGTGTTGCACCCCTCTTTTTTTCGTTTCTTTAATCGTTGGATCGGATTTTCAAGTCGTTCTTTTTTTGCTCGCGTCTATCGAATGGAATGCGTAGGCCTCGATAAGATCTTTGTTTCGATATATTATACGGGCGAATCCGAGACCCGGGCAAAGAGTTATGGGGGTTTGAAAATCCGGGTTCGGTGAAAGGTCGATGTAAGTAAGAAATGTTGGCAAGCATGGACGGGTGCGATCATACCAGCACTAATGCACCGGATCCCATTAGAACTCCAAAGTTAAGCGTGCTTGGGCGAGAGTAGTACTAGGATGGGTGACCTCTTGGGAAGTCCTCGTGTTGCACCCCTCTTTTTTTCGTTTTTTTAATCGTTGGATCGGATTTTCAAGTCGTTCTTTTTTTGCTCGCGTCTATCGAACGGAATGCGTAGGCCTCGAGAAGATCTTTGTTTCGATATATTATACGGGCGAATCCGAGACCCGGGCAAAGAGTTATAGCGGTTTGAAAATCCGGGTTCGGTGAAAGGTCGATGTAAGTAAGAAATGTTGGCAAGAATGGACGGGTGCGATCATACCAACACTAATGCACCGGTTCCCATAAGAACTCCGAAGTTAAGCGTGCTTGGGCGAGAGTAGTACTAGGATGGGTGACCTCCTGGGAAGTCCTCGTGTTGCACCCCTCTTTTTTTCGTTTTTTTAATCGTTGGATCGGATTTTCAAGTCGTTCTTTTTTGCTCGCGTCTATCGAACGGAATGCGTAGGCCTCGAGAAGATCTATGTTTCGATATATTATACGGGCGAATCCGAGACCCGGGCAAAGAGTTATGGCGGTTTGAAAATCCGGGTTCGGTGAAAGGTCGATGTAAGTAAGAAATGTTGGCAAGAATGGACGGGTGCGATCATACCAACACTAATCCACCGGATCCCATCAGAACTCCGAAGTTAAGCGTGCTTGGGCGAGAGTATTACTAGGATGGGTGACCTCCTGGGAAGTCCTCGTGTTGCACCCCTCTTTTTTTCGTTTCATTAATCGTTGGATCGGATTTTCAAGTCGTTCTTTTTTTGCTCGCGTCTATCGAACGGAATGCGTAGGCCTCGAGAAGATCTTTGTTTCGATATATTATACGGGCGAATCCGAGACCCGGGCAAAGAGTTATGGCTGTTTGAAAATCCGGGTTCGGTGAAAGGTCGATGTAAGTAAGAAATGTTGGCAAGAATGGACGGGTGCGATCATACCAACACTAATCCACCGGATCCCATCAGAACTCCGAAGTTAAGCGTGCTTGGGCGGGAGTATTACTAGGATGGGTGACCTCCTGGGAAGTCCTCGTGTTGCACCCCTCTTTTTTTCGTTTCTTTAATCGTTGGATCGGATTTTCAAGTCGTTCTTTTTTTGCTCGCGTCTATCGAATGGAATGCGTAGGCCCCGAGAAGATCTTTGTTTCGATAAATTATACGGGCGAATCCGAGCCTCGGGCAAAGAGTTATGGCGGTTTAAAAATCCGGGTTCGGTGAAAGGTCGATGTAAGTAAGAAATGTTGGCAATAATGGACGGGTGCGATCATACCAGCACTAATGCACCGGATCCCATCAGAAATCCGAAGTTAAGCGTGCTTGGGCGAGAGTAGTGCTAGGATGGGTGACCTGCTGGGAAGTCCTCGTGTTGCACCCCTCTTTTTTTCGTTTTTTTAATCGTTGGATCGGATTTTCAAGTCGTTCTTCTTTTGCTCGTGTCTATCGAATGGAATGCGTAGGCCTCGAGAAGATCTTTGTTTCGATATATTATACGGGCGAATCCGAGACCCGGGCAAAAAGTTATGGCGGTTTGAAAATCCGGGTTCGGTTAAAGGTCGATGTAAGTAAGAAATGTTGGCAATAATGGACGGGTGCGATCATACCAGCACTAATGCACCAGATCCCATCAGAACTCCGAAGTTAAGCGTGA
Source organism: Fallopia convolvulus (assembly GCA_964016875.1). Classification (NCBI taxonomy): domain Eukaryota; kingdom Viridiplantae; phylum Streptophyta; class Magnoliopsida; order Caryophyllales; family Polygonaceae; genus Fallopia; species Fallopia convolvulus. Next base: position 16,936,850 of record OZ024724.1, read on the forward strand.
TTGGGCGAGAGTAGTACTAGGATGGGTGATCTCCTGGGAAGTCCTCGTGTTGCACCCCTCTTTTTTTCGTTTTTTTAATCGTTGGATCGGATTTTCAAGTCGTTCTTTTTTTGCTCGCGTCTATCGAATGGAATGCGTAGGCCTCGAGAAGATCTTTGTTTCGATATATTATACGGGCGAATCCGAGACCTGGGCAAAGAGTTATGGCGGTTTGAAAATCCGGGTTCGGTGAAAGGTCGATGTAAGTAAGAAATGTTGGCAAGAATGGACGGGTGCGATCATACCAGCACTAATGCACCGGATCCCATCAGAAATCCGAAGTTAAGCGTGCTTGGGCGAGAGTAGTGCTAGGATGGGTGACCTGCTGGGAAGTCCTCGTGTTGCACCCCTCTTTTTTTCGTTTTTTTAATCGTTGGTTTCGGATTTTCAAGTCGTTCTTTTTTTGCTCGCGCATATCGAATGGAATGCGTAGGCCTCGAGAAGATCTTTGTTTCGATATATTATATGGGCAAATCCGAGACCCGAGCAAAGAGTTATGGCGATTTTAAAATCCGGGTTCGGTGAAAGGTCGATGTAAGTAAGAAATGTTGGCAAGAATGGACCGGTGCGATCATACCAGCACTAATGCACCGGATCCCATCAGAACTCCGAAGTTAAGCGTGCTTGGGCGAGAGTAGTACTAGGATGGGTGACCTCCTGGGAAGTCCTCGTGTTGCACCCCTCTTTTTTTCGTTTTTTTAATCGTTGGATCGGATTTTCAAGTCGTTCTTTTTTTGCTCGCGTCTATCGAATGTAATGCGTAGGCCTCGAGAAGATCTTTGTTTCAATATATTATACGGGCGAATCCGAGACCCGGGCAAAGAGTTATGGCGGTTTGAAAATCCGGGTTCGGTGAAAGGTCGATGTAAGTAAGAAATGTTGGCAAGAACGGACGGGTGCGATCATACCAGCACTAATGCACCGGATCCCATCAGAACTCCGAAGTTAAGCGTGCTTGGGCGAGAGTAGTACTAGGATGGGTGACCTCCTGGGAAGTCCTCGTGTTGCACCCCTCTTTTTTTCATTTCTTTAATCGTTGGATCGGATTTTCAAGTCCTTCTTTTTTTGCTCGCGTCTATCGAATGGAATGCGTAGGCCTCGAGAAAATCTTTGTTTCGATATATTATACGGGCGAATACGAGACCCGGGCAAAGAGTTATGGCGGTTTGAAAATTTCGGGTTCGGTGAAAGGTCGATGTAAGTAAGAAATGTTGGCAAGAATGGACTGGTGCGATCATACCAGCACTAATGCACCGGATCCCATCAGAACTCCGAAGTTAAGCGTGCTTGAGCGAGAGTATTACTAGGATGGGTGACCTCCTGGGAAGTCCTCGTGTTGCACCCCTCTTTTTTTCGTTTTTTTAATCGTTGGTTTCGAATTTTCAAGTCGTTCTTTTTTTGCTCGCGTCTATCGAATGGAATGCGTGGGCCTCGAGAAGATCTTTGTTTCGATATATTATACGGGCGAATCCGAGACCCGAGTCAAGAGTTATGGCGGTTTTAAAACCCGGGTTCGGTGAAAGGTCGATGTAAGTAAGAAATGTTGGCAAGAATGGACGGGTGCGATCATACCAGCACTAATGCACCGGATCCGATCAGAACTCCGAAGTTAAGCGTGCTTTGGAGAGAGTAGTACTACGATCGGTGACCTCCTGGGAAGTCCTCGTGTTGCACCCCTCTTTTTTTTCGTTTTCTTAATAGTTGGATCGGATTTTCAAGTCGTTCTTTTTTTGCTCGCGTCTATCGAGTGGAATGCGTAGGCCTCGAGAAGATCTTTGTTTCGATATATTATACGGGCGAATCCGAGACCTGGACAAATAGTTATGGCGGTTTGAAAATCCGAGTTCGGTGAAAGGTCGATGTAAGTAAGAAATGTTGGCAAGAATGGACGGGTGCGATCATACCAGCACTAATGCACCGGATCCCATCAGAACACCGAAGTTAAGCGTGCTTGGGCGAGAGTAGTACTAGGATGGGTGACCTCCTGGGAAGTCCTCTTGTTGCACCCCTCTTTTTTTTTCGTTTTTTTAATCGTTGGATCGGATTTTCAAGTCGTTCTTTTTTTGCTCGCGTCTATCGAATGGAATGCGTAGGCCTCGAGAATATCTTTGTTTCGATATATTATACGGGCGAATCCGAGACCCGGGCAAAGAGTTATGGCGGTTTGAAAATCCGGGTTCGGTGAAAGGTCGATGTAAGTAAGAAATGTTGGCAAGAATGGATGGGTGCGATCATACCAGCACTAATGCACCGGATCCCATCAGAACTCCGAAGTTAAGCGTGCTTGGGCGAGAGTAGTACTAGGATCGGTGACCTCCTGGGAAGTCCTCGTGTTGCACCCCTCTTTTTTTCGTTTCTTTAATCGTTGGATCGGATTTTCAAGTCGTTCTTTTTTTGCTCGCGTCTATCGAATGGAATGCGTAGGCCTCGAGAAGATCTTTGTTTCGATATATTATACGGGCGAATCCGAGACCCGGGCAAAGAGTTATTGCGGTTTGAAAATTTCGTGTTCGGTGAAAGGTCGATGTAAGTAAGAAATGTTGGCAAGAATGGACGGGTGCGATCATACCAGCACTAATGCACCGGATCCCATCAGAACTCCGAAGTTAAGCGTGCTTGGGAGAGAGTAGTACTAGGATGGGTGACCTCCTCGGAAGTCCTTGTGATGCACCCCTCTTTTTTTCGTTTTTTTAATCGTTGGATCGGATTTTCAAGTTGTTCTTTTTCTGCTCGCGTCTATCGAATGGAATGCGTAGGCCTCGAGAAGATCATTGTTTCGATATGTTATACGGGCGAATCCGAGACCCGAGCAAAGAGTTATGGCGGTTTGATAATTCCGGGTTCGGTGAAAGGTCGATGTAAGTAAGAAATGTTGGCAAGCATGGACGGGTGCGATCATACCAGCACTAATGCACCGGATCCCATCAGAACTCCGAAGTTAAGCGTGCTTGGGCGAGAGTAGTACTAGGATGGGTGACCTCCTGGGAAGTCCTCGTGTTGCACCCCTCTTTTTTTCGTTTTTTTAATCGTTGGATCGGATTTTCAAGTCGTTCTTTTTTCGCTTTCGTCTATCGAATGGAATGCGTAGGCCTCGAGCAGATCTTTGTTTCGATATATTATACGGGCGAATCCGATACCCGGGCAAAGAGTTATGACGGTTTGAAAATCCGGGTTCGGTGAAAGGTCGATGTAAGTAAGAAATGTTGGCAAGAATGGACGGGTGCGATCATACCAGCACTAATGCACCGGATCCCATCAGAACTCCGAAGTTAAGCGTGCTTGGGCGAGAGTAGTACTAGGATCGGTGACCTCCTGGGAAGTCCTCGTGTTGCACCCCTCTTTTTTTCGTTTTTTTAATCGTTGGATCGGATTTTCAAGTCGTTCTTTTTTTGCTCGCGTCTATCGAATGTAATGCGTAGGCCTCGAGAAGATCTTTGTTTCAATATATTATACGGGCGAATCCGAGACCCGGGCAAAGAGTTATGGCGGTTTGAAAATCCGGGTTCGGTGAAAGGTCGATGTAAGTAAGAAATGTTGGCAAGAACGGACTGGTGCGATCATACCAGCACTAATGCACCGGATCCCATCAGAACTCCGAAGTTAAGCGTGCTTGGGAGAGAGTAGTACTAGGATGGGTGATCTCCTGGGAAGTCCTCGTGTTGCACCCCTCTTTTTTTCATTTCTTTAATCGTTGGATCGGATTTTCAAGTCCTTCTTTTTTTGCTCGCGTCTATCGAATGGAATGCGTAGGCCTCGAGAAAATCTTTGTTTCGATATATTATACGGGCGAATACGAGACCCGGGCAAAGAGTTATGGCGGTTTGAAAATTTCGGGTTCGGTGAAAGGTCGATGTAAGTAAGAAATGTTGGCAAGAACGGACTGGTGCGATCATACCAGCACTAATGCACCGGATCCCATCAGAACTCCGAAGTTAAGCGTGCTTGGGCGAGAGTAGTACTAGGATGGGTGATCTCCTGGGAAGTCCTCGTGTTGCACCCCTCTTTTTTTCATTTCTTTAATCGTTGGATCGGATTTTCAAGTCCTTCTTTTTTTGCTCGCGTCTATCGAATGGAATGCGTAGGCCTCGAGAAAATCTTTGTTTCGATATATTATACGGGCGAATCCGAGACCCGGGCAAAGAGTTATGGCTGTTTGAAAATCCGAGTTCGGTGAAAGGTCGATGTAAGTAAGAAATGTTGGCAAGAATGGACGGGTGCGATCATACCAGCACTAATGCACCGGATCCGATCAGAACTCCGAAGTTAAGCGTGCTTTGGAGAGAGTAGTACTACGATCGGTGACCTCCTGGGAAGTCCTCGTGTTGCACCCCTCTTTTTTTTCGTTTTCTTAATAGTTGGATCGGATTTTCAAGTCCTTCTTTTTTTGCTCGCGTCTATCGAGTGGAATGCGTAGGCCTCGAGAAGATCTTTGTTTCGATATATTATACGGGCGAATCCGAGACCTGGACAAATAGTTATGGCGGTTTGAAAATCCGAGTTCGGTGAAAGGTCGATGTAAGTAAGAAATGTTGGCAAGAATGGACGGGTGCGATCATACCAGCACTAATGCACCGGAACCCATCAGAACACCGAAGTTAAGCGTGCTTGGGCGAGAGTAGTACTAGGATGGGTGACCTCCTGGGAAGTCCTCTTGTTGCACCCCTCTTTTTTTTCGTTTTTTTAATCGTTGGATCGGATTTTCAAGTCGTTCTTTTTTTGCTCGCGTCTATCGAATGGAATGCGTAGGCCTCGAGAATATCTTTGTTTCGATATATTATACGGGCGAATCCGAGACCCGGGCAAAGAGTTATGGCGGTTTGAAAATCCGGGTTCGGTGAAAGGTCGATGTAAGTAAGAAATGTTGGCAAGAATGGATGGGTGCGATCATACCAGCACTAATGCACCGGATCCCATCAGAACTCCGAAGTTAAGCGTGCTTGGGCGAGAGTAGTACTAGGATGGGTGACCTCCTGGGAAGTCCTCGTGTTGCACCCCTCTTTTTTTCGTTTCTTTAATCGTTGGATCGGATTTTCAAGTCGTTCTTTTTTTGCTCGCGTCTATCGAATGGAATGCGTAGGCCTCGAGAAGATCTTTGTTTCGATATATTATACGGGCGAATCCGAGACCCGGGCAAAGAGTTATTGCGGTTTGAAAATTTCGTGTTCGGTGAAAGGTCGATGTAAGTAAGAAATGTTGGCAAGAATGGACGGGTGCGATCATACCAACACTAATGCACCGGATCCCATCAGAACTCCGAAGTTAAGCGTGCTTGGGAGAGAGTAGTAGTAGGATGGGTGACCTCCTCGGAAGTCCTCGTGATGCACCCCTCTTTTTTTCGTTTTTTTAATCGTTGGATCGGATTTTCAAGTTGTTCTTTTTTTGCTCGCGTCTATCGAATGGAATGCGTAGGCCTCGAGCAGATCTTTGTTTCGATATATTATACGGGCGAATCCGAGACCCGGGCAAAGAGTTATGGTGGTTTGAAAATCCAGGTTCGGTGAAAGGTCGATGTAAGTAAGAAATGTTGGCAAGAATGGACTGGTGCGATCATACCAGCACTAATGCACCGGATCCCATCAGAACTCCGAAGTTAAGCGTGCTTGAGCGAGAGTATTACTAGGATGGGTGACCTCCTGGGAAGTCCTCGAGTTGCACCCCTCTTTTTTTCGTTTTTTTAATCGTTGGTTTCGAATTTTCAAGTCGTTCTTTTTTTGCTCGCGTCTATCGAATGGAATGCGTGGGCCTCGAGAAGATCTTTGTTTCGATATATTATACGGGCGAATCCGAGACCCGAGTCAAGAGTTATGGCGGTTTTAAAACCCGGGTTCGGTGAAAGGTCGATGTAAGTAAGAAATGTTGGCAAGAATGGACGGGTGCGATCATACCAGCACTAATGCACCGGATCCGATCAGAACTCCGAAGTTAAGCGTGCTTTGGAGAGAGTAGTACTACGATCGGTGACCTCCTGGGAAGTCCTCGTGTTGCACCCCTCTTTTTTTTCGTTTTCTTAATAGTTGGATCGGATTTTCAAGTCGTTCTTTTTTTGCTCGCGTCTATCGAGTGGAATGCATAGGCCTCGAGAAGATCTTTGTTTCGATATATTATACGGGCGAATCCGAGACCTGGACAAATAGTTATGGCGGTTTGAAAATCCGAGTTCGGTGAAAGGTCGATGTAAGTAAGAAATGTTGGCAAGAATGGACGGGTGCGATCATACCAGCACTAATGCACCAGATCCCATCAGAACACCGAAGTTAAGCGTGCTTGGGCGAGAGTAGTACTAGGATGGGTGACCTCCTGGGAAGTCCTCTTGTTGCACCCCTCTTTTTTTTTCGTTTTTTTAATCGTTGGATCGGATTTTCAAGTCGTTCTTTTTTTGCTCGCGTCTATCGAATGGAATGCGTAGGCCTCGAGAATATCTTTGTTTCGATATATTATACGGGCGAATCCGAGACCCGGGCAAAGAGTTATGGCGGTTTGAAAATCCGGGTTCGGTGAAAGGTCGATGTAAGTAAGAAATGTTGGCAAGAATGGATGGGTGCGATCATACCAGCACTAATGCACCGGATCCCATCAGAACTCCGAAGTTAAGCGTGCTTGGGCGAGAGTAGTACTAGGATCGGTGACCTCCTGGGAAGTCCTCGTGTTGCACCCCTCTTTTTTTCGTTTCTTTAATCGTTGGATCGGATTTTCAAGTCCTTCTTTTTTTGCTCGCGTCTATCGAATGGAATGCGTAGGCCTCGAGAAGATCTTTGTTTCGATATATTATACGGGCGAATCCGAGACCCGGGCAAAGAGTTATTGCGGTTTGAAAATTTCGTGTTCGGTGAAAGGTCGATGTAAGTAAGAAATGTTGGCAAGAATGGACGGGTGCGATCATACCAGCACTAATGCACCGGATCCCATCAGAACTCCGAAGTTAAGCGTGCTTGGGAGAGAGTAGTACTAGGATGGGTGACCTCCTCGGAAGTCCTCGTGATGCACCCCTCTTTTTTTCGTTTTTTTAATCGTTGGATCGGATTTTCAAGTTGTTCTTTTTCTGCTCGCGTCTATCGAATGGAATGCGTAGGCCTCGAGAAGATCATTGTTTCGATATGTTATACGGGCGAATCCGAGACCCGAGCAAAGAGTTATGGCGGTTTGATAATTCCGGGTTCGGTGAAAGGTCGATGTAAGTAAGAAATGTTGGCAAGCATGGACGGGTGCGATCATACCAGCACTAATGCACCGGATCCCATCAGAACTCCGAAGTTAAGCGTGCTTGGGCGAGAGTAGTACTAGGATGGGTGACCTCCTGGGAAGTCCTCGTGTTGCACCCCTCTTTTTTTCGTTTTTTTAATCGTTGGATCGGATTTTCAAGTCGTTCTTTTTTCGCTTTCGTCTATCGAATGGAATGCGTAGGCCTCGAGCAGATCTTTGTTTCGATATATTATACGGGCGAATCCGATACCCGGGCAAAGAGTTATGACGGTTTGAAAATCCGGGTTCGGTGAAAGGTCGATGTAAGTAAGAAATGTTGGCAAGAATGGACGGGTGCGATCATACCAGCACTAATGCACCGGATCCCATCAGAACTCCGAAGTTAAGCGTGCTTGGGCGAGAGTAGTACTAGGATCGGTGACCTCCTTGGAAGTCCTCGTGTTGCACCCCTCTTTTTTTCGTTTTTTTAATCGTTGGATCGGATTTTCAAGTCGTTCTTTTTTTGCTCGCGTCTATCGAATGTAATGCGTAGGCCTCGAGAAGATCTTTGTTTCAATATATTATACGGGCGAATCCGAGACCCGGGCAAAGAGTTATGGCGGTTTGAAAATCCGGGTTCGGTGAAAGGTCGATGTAAGTAAGAAATGTTGGCAAGAACGGACGGGTGCGATCATACCAGCACTAATGCACCGGATCCCATCAGAACTCCGAAGTTAAGCGTGCTTGGGCGAGAGTAGTACTAGGATGGGTGATCTCCTGGGAAGTCCTCGTGTTGCACCCCTCTTTTTTTCATTTCTTTAATCGTTGGATCGGATTTTCAAGTCCTTCTTTTTTTGCTCGCGTCTATCGAATGGAATGCGTAGGCCTCGAGAAAATCTTTGTTTCGATATATTATACGGGCGAATACGAGACCCGGGCAAAGAGTTATGGCGGTTTGAAAATTTCGGGTTCGGTGAAAGGTCGATGTAAGTAAGAAATGTTGGCAAGAGAGGACTGGTGCGATCATACCAGCAATAATGCACCGGATCCCATCAGAACTCCGAAGTTAAGCGTGCTTGAGCGAGAGTATTACTAGAATGGGTGACCTCCTGGGAAGTCCTCGTGTTGCACCCCTCTTTTTTTCGTTTTTTTAATCGTTGGTTTCGAATTTTCAAGTCGTTCTTTTTTTGCTCGCGTCTATCGAATGGAATGCGTGGGCCTCGAGAAGATCTTTGTTTCGATATATTATACGGGCGAATCCGAGACCCGAGTCAAGAGTTATGGCGGTTTTAAAACCCGGGTTCGGTGAAAGGTCGATGTAAGTAAGAAATGTTGGCAAGAATGGACGGGTGCGATCATACCAGCACTAATGCACCGGATCCGATCAGAACTCCGAAGTTAAGCGTGCTTTGGAGAGAGTAGTACTACGATCGGTGACCTCCTGGGAAGTCCTCGTGTTGCACCCCTCTTTTTTTCGTTTTCTTAATAGTTGGATCGGATTTTCAAGTCGTTCTTTTTTTGCTCGCGTCTATCGAGTGGAATGCGTAGGCCTCGAGAAGATCTTTGTTTCGATATATTATACGGGCGAATCCGAGACCTGGACAAATAGTTATGGCGGTTTGAAAATCCGAGTTCGGTGAAAGGTCGATGTAAGTAAGAAATGTTGGCATGAATGGACGGGTGCGATCATACCAGCACTAATGCACCGGAACCCATCAGAACACCGAAGTTAAGCGTGCTTGGGCGAGAGTAGTACTAGGATGGGTGACCTCCTGGGAAGTCCTCTTGTTGCACCCCTCTTTTTTTTCGTTTTTTTAATCGTTGGATCGGATTTTCAAGTCGTTCTTTTTTTGCTCGCGTCTATCGAATGGAATGCGTAGGCCTCGAGAATATCTTTGTTTCGATATATTATACGGGCGAATCCGAGACCCGGGCAAAGAGTTATGGCGGTTTGAAAATCCGGGTTCGGTGAAAGGTCGATGTAAGTAAGAAATGTTGGCAAGAATGGATGGGTGCGATCATACCAGCACTAATGCACCGGATCCCATCAGAACTCCGAAGTTAAGCGTGCTTGGGCGAGAGTAGTACTAGGATGGGTGACCTCCTGGGAAGTCCTCGTGTTGCACCCCTCTTTTTTTCGTTTCTTTAATCGTTGGATCGGATTTTCAAGTCGTTCTTTTTTTGCTCGCGTCTATCGAATGGAATGCGTAGGCCTCGAGAAGATCTTTGTTTCGATATATTATACGGGCGAATCCGATACCCGGGCAAAGAGTTATGACGGTTTGAAAATCCGGGTTCGGTGAAAGGTCGATGTAAGTAAGAAATGTTGGCAAGAATGGACGGGTGCGATCATACCAGCACTAATGCACCGGATCCCATCAGAACTCCGAAGTTAAGCGTGCTTGGGCGAGAGTAGTACTAGGATCGGTGACCTCCTGGGAAGTCCTCGTGTTGCACCCCTCTTTTTTTCGTTTTTTTAATCGTTGGATCGGATTTTCAAGTCGTTCTTTTTTTGCTCGCGTCTATCGAATGTAATGCGTAGGCCTCGAGAAGATCTTTGTTTCAATATATTATACGGGCGAATCCGAGACCCGGGCAAAGAGTTATGGCGGTTTGAAAATCCGGGTTCGGTGAAAGGTCGATGTAAGTAAGAAATGTTGGCAAGAACGGACGGGTGCGATCATACCAGCACTAATGCACCGGATCCCATCAGAACTCCGAAGTTAAGCGTGCTTTGGAGAGAGTAGTACTACGATCGGTGACCTCCTGGGAAGTCCTCGTGTTGCACCCCTCTTTTTTTTCGTTTTCTTAATAGTTGGATCGGATTTTCAAGTCGTTCTTTTTTTGCTCGCGTCTATCGAGTGGAATGCGTAGGCCTCGAGAAGATCTTTGTTTCGATATATTATACGGGCGAATCCGAGACCTGGACAAATAGTTATGGCGGTTTGAAAATCCGAGTTCGGTGAAAGGTCGATGTAAGTAAGAAATGTTGGCAAGAATGGACGGGTGCGATCATACCAGCACTAATGCACCGGATCCCATCAGAACACCGAAGTTAAGCGTGCTTGGGCGAGAGTAGTACTAGGATGGGTGACCTCCTGGGAAGTCCTCTTGTTGCACCCCTCTTTTTTTTCGTTTTCTTAATAGTTGGATCGGATTTTCAAGTCGTTCTTTTTTTGCTCGCGTCTATCGAGTGGAATGCGTAGGCCTCGAGAAGATCTTTGTTTCGATATATTATACGGGCGAATCCGAGACCTGGACAAATAGTTATGGCGGTTTGAAAATCCGAGTTCGGTGAAAGGTCGATGTAAGTAAGAAATGTTGGCAAGAATGGACGGGTGCGATCATACCAGCACTAATGCACCGGATCCCATCAGAACTCCGAAGTTAAGCGTGCTTGGGCGAGAGTAGTACTAGGATCGGTGACCTCCTGGGAAGTCCTCGTGTTGCACCCCTCTTTTTTTCGTTTTTTTAATCGTTGGATCGGATTTTCAAGTCGTTCTTTTTTTGCTCGCGTCTATCGAATGTAATGCGTAGGCCTCGAGAAGATCTTTGTTTCAATATATTATACGGGCGAATCCGAGACCCGGGCAAAGAGTTATGGCGGTTTGAAAATCCGGGTTCGGTGAAAGGTCGATGTAAGTAAGAAATGTTGGCAAGAACGGACGGGTGCGATCATACCAGCACTAATGCACCGGATCCCATCAGAACTCCGAAGTTAAGCGTGCTTGGGCGAGAGTAGTACTAGGATGGGTGACCTCCTGGGAAGTCCTCGTGTTGCACCCCTCTTTTTTTCATTTCTTTAATCGTTGGATCGGATTTTCAAGTCCTTCTTTTTTTGCTCGCGTCTATCGAATGGAATGCGTAGGCCTCGAGAAAATCTTTGTTTCGATATATTATACGGGCGAATACGAGACCCGGACAAAGAGTTATGGCGGTTTTAAAATTTCGGGTTCGGTGAAAGATCGATGTAAGTAAGAAATGTTGGCAAGAATGGACTGGTGCGATCATACCAGCAATAATGCACCGGATCCCATCAGAACTCCGAAGTTAAGCGTGCTTGAGCGAGAGTATTACTAGGATGGGTGACCTCCTGGGAAGTCCTCGTGTTGCACCCCTCTTTTTTTCGTTTTTTTAATCGTTGGTTTCGAATTTTCAAGTCGTTCTTTTTTTGCTCGCGTCTATCGAATGGAATGCGTGGGCCTCGAGAAGATCTTTGTTTCGATATATTATACAGGCGAATCCGAGACCCGAGTCAAGAGTTATGGCGGTTTTAAAACCCGGGTTCGGTGAAAGGTCGATGTAAGTAAGAAATGTTGGCAAGAATGGACGGGTGCGATCATACCAGCACTAATGCACCGGATCCGATCAGAACTCCGAAGTTAAGCGTGCTTTGGAGAGAGTAGTACTACGATCGGTGACCTCCTGGGAAGTCCTCGTGTTGCACCCCTCTTTTTTTCGTTTTCTTAATAGTTGGATCAGATTTTCAAATCGTTCTTTTTTTGCTCGCGTCTATCGAATGGAATGCGTAGGCCTCGAGAAGATCTTTGTTTCGATATATTATACGGGCGAATCCGAGACCCGAGCAAAGAGTTATGGCGGTTTGAAAATCCGAGTTCGGTGAAAGGTCGATGTAAGTAAGAAATGTTGGCAAGAATGGACGGGTGCGATCATACCAGCACTAATGCACCGGATCCCATCAGAACTCCGAAGTTAAGCGTGCTTGGGCGAGAGTAGTACTAGGATGGGTGACCTCCTGGGAAGTCCTCGTGTTGCACCCCTCTTTTTTTCGTTTCTTTAATCGTTGGATCGGATTTTCAAGTCGTTCTTTTTTTGCTCGCGTCTATCGAATGGAATGCGTAGGCCTCGATAAGTTCTTTGTTTCGATATATTATACGGGCGAATCCGATACCCGGGCAAAGAGTTATGACGGTTTGAAAATCCGGGTTCGATGAAAGGTCGATGTAAGTAAGAAATGTTGGCAAGAATGGACGGGTGCGATCATACCAGCACTAATGCACCGGATCCCATCAGAACTCCGAAGTTAAGCGTGCTTGGGTGAGCGTAGTACTAGGATGGGTGACCTCTTGGGAAGTCCTCGTGTTGCAGCCCTCTTTTTTTCGTTTTCTTAATAGTTGGATCGGATTTTCAAATCGTTCTTTTTTTGCTCGCGTCTATCGAATGGAATGCGTAGGCCTCGAGAAGATCTTTGTTTCGATATATTATACGGGCGAATCCGAGACCCGAGCAAAGAGTTATGGCTGTTTGAAAATCCGAGTTCGGTGAAAGGTCGATGTAAGTAAGAAATGTTGGCAAGAATGGACGGGTGCGATCATACCAGCACTAATGCACCGGATCCCATCAGAACTCCGAAGTTAAGCGTGCTTGGGCGGGAGTAGTACTAGGATGGGTGACCTCCTGGGAAGTCCTCGTGTTGCACCCCTCTTTTTTTCGTTTTTTTAATCGTTGGATCAAATTTTCAAGTCGTTCTTTTTTTGCTCGCGTCTATCGAATGGAATGCGTAGGCCTCGAGAAGATCTTTGTTTCGATATATTATACCGGAGAATCCGAGACCCGGGCAAAGAGTTATGGCGGTTTTAAAATCCGGGTTCGGTGAAAGGTCGATTTAAGTAAGAAATGTTGGCAAGAATGGACGGGTGCGATCATACCAGCACTAATGCACCAGATCCCATCAGAACTCCGAAGTTAAGCGTGCTTGGGCGAGAGTATTACTAGGATGGGTGACCTCCTGGGAAGTCCTCGTGTTGCACCCCTCTTTTTTTCGTTTATTTAATCGTTGGATCGGATTTTCAAGTCGTTCTTTTTTTGCTCGCGTCTATCGAATGGAATGCGTAGGCCTCGCGAAGATCTTTGTTTCGATAAATTATACGGGTGAATCCGAGACCCGGGCAAAGAGTTATGGCGGTTTGAAAATCCGGGTTCGGTGAAAGGTCGATGTAAGTAAGAAATGTTGGCAAGAATGGACGGGTGCGATCATACCAGCACTAATGCACCGGATCCCATCAGAACTACGAAGTTAAGCGTGCTTGGGCGAGAGTAGTACTAGGATGGGTGACCTCCTGGGAAGTCCTCGGGTTACACCCCTCTTTTTTTTCGTTTTTTAATCGTTGAATCGGATTTTCAAGTCGTTCTTTTTTTGCTCGCGTCTATCGAATGGAATGCGTAGGCCTCGAGAAGATCTTTGTTTCGATATATTATACGGGCGAATCCGAGACCCGGGCAAAGAGTTATGGCGGTTTGAAAATCCGGGTTCGGTGCAAGGTCGATGTAAGTAAGAAATGTTGGCAAGAATGGACGGTTGCGATCATACCAGCACTAATGCACCGGATAACATCAGAACTACGAAGTTAAGCGTGCTTGGGTGAGAGTAGTTCTAGGATGGGTGACCTCCTGGGAAGTCCTCGTGTTGCACCCCTCTTTTTTTCGTTTTTTTAATCGTTGGATCGGATTTTCAAGTCGTTCTTTTTTTGCTCGCGTCTATCGAATGGAATGCGTAGGCCTCGAGAAGATCTTTGTTTCGATATATTATACGGGCGAATCCGATACCCGGGCAAAGAGTTATAGCGATTTGAAAATCCGGGTTCGGTGAAAGGTCGATTTAAGTAAGAAATGTTGGCAAGAATGGACGGGTGCGATCATACCAGCACTAATGCACCGGATCCCATCAGAACTCCGAAGTTAAGCGTGCTTGGGCGAGAGTATTACTAGGATGGGTGACCTCCTGGGAAGTCCTCGTGTTACACCCCTCTTTTTTTCGTTTTTTAATCGTTGGATCGGATTTTCAAGTCGTTCTTTTTTTGCTCGCGTCTATCGAATGGAAGTCGTAGGCCTCGAGAAGATCTTTGTTTCGATTTATTATACGGGCGAATCCGAGACCCGGGCAAAGAGTTATGGCGGTTTGAAAATCCGGGTTCGGTGCAAGGTCGATGTAAGTAAGAAATGTTGGCAAGAATGGACGGTTGCGATCATACCAACACTAATGCACCGGATCACATCAGAACTACGAAGTTAAGCGTGCTTGGGTGAGAGTAGTAATAGGATGGGTGACCTCCTGGGAAGTCCTCGTGTTGCACCCCTCTTTTTTTCGTTTTTTTAATCGTTGGATCGGATTTTCAAGTCGTTCTTTTTTTGCTCGCGTCTATCGAATGGAATGCGTAGGCCTCGCGAAGATCTTTGTTTCGATAAATTATACGGGCGAATCCGAGACCCGGGCAAAGAGTTATGGCGGTTTGAAAATCCGGGTTCGGTGAAAGGTCGATGTAAGTAAGAAATGTTGGCAAGAATGGACGGGTGCGATCATACCAGCACTAATGCATCGGATCCCATCAGAACTACGAAGTTAAGCGTGCTTGGGCGAGAGTAGTACTAGGATGGGTGACCTCCTGGGAAGTCCTCGAGTTTCACCCCTCTTTTTTTTCGTTTTTTAATCGTTGGATCGGATTTTCAAGTCGTTCTTTTTTTGCTCGCGTCTATCGAATGGAATGCGTAGGCCTCGAGCAGATCTTTGTTTCGATATATTATACGGGCGAATCCGAGACCCGGGCAAAGAGTTATGGCGGTATGAAAATCCGGGTTCGGTGCAAGGTCGATGTAAGTAAGAAATGTTGGCAAGAATGGACGGTTGCGATCATACCAGCACTAATGCACCGGATCACATCAGAACTACGAAGTTAAGCGTGCTTGGGTGAGAGTAGTACTAGGATGGGTGTCCTCCTGGGAAGTCCTCGTGTTGCACCCCTCTTTTTTCGTTTTTTTAATCGTTGGATCGGATTTTCAAGTCGTTCTTTTTTTGCTCGCGTCTATCGAATGGAATGCGTAGGCCTCGAGCAGATCTTTGTTTCGATATATTATACGGGCGAATCCGATACCCGGGCAAAGAGTTATAGCGATTTGAAAATCCGGGTTCGGTGAAAGGTCGATTTAAGTAAGAAATGTTGACAAGAATGGACGGGTGCGATCATACCAGCACTAATGCACCGGATCCCATCAGAACTCCGAAGTTAAGCGTGCTTGGGCGAGAGTAGTACTAGGATGGGTGACCTCCTGGGAAGTCCTCGTGTTACACCCCTCTTTTTTTCGTTTTTTAATCGTTGGATCGGATTTTCAAGTCGTTCTTTTTTTGCTCGCGTCTATCGAATGGAAGTCGTAGGCCTCGAGCAGATCTTTGTTTCGATATATTATACGGGCGAATCCGATACCCGGGCAAAGAGTTATAGCGATTTGAAAATCCGGGTTCGTTGAAAGGTCGATGTAAGTAAGAAATGTTGGCAAGAATGGACGGGTGCGATCATACCAGCACTAATGCACCGGATCCCATCAGAACTCCGAAGATAAGCGTGCTTGGGCGAGAGTAGTACTAGGATGGGTGACCTCCTGGGAAGTCCTCGTATTGCACCCCTCTTTTTTTCGTTTCTTTAATCGTTGGATCGGATTTTTAAGTCGTTCTTTTTTTGCTCGCGTTTATCGAATGGAATGCGTAGGCCTCGATAAGATCTTTGTTTCGATATATTATACGGGCGAATCCGAGACCCGGGCAAAGAGTTATGGTGGTTTGAAAATCCGGGTTCGGTGAAAGGTCGATGTAAGTAAGAAATGTTGGCAAGCATGGACGGGTGCGATCATACCAGCACTAATGCACCGGATCCCATTAGAACTCCAAAGTTAAGCGTGCTTGGGCGAGAGTAGTACTAGGATGGGTGACCTCTTGGGAAGTCCTCGTGTTGCACCCCTCTTTTTTTTCGTTTTTTTAATCGTTGGACCGGATTTTCAAGTCGTTCTTTTATTGCTCGCGTCTATCGAATGGAATGCGAGGGCCTCGAGAAGATCTTTGTTTCGATATATTATACGGGCGAATCCGAGACCCGGGCAAAGAGTTATGGCGGTTTGAAAATCCGAGTTCGGTGAAAGGTCGATGTAAAGAAATGTTGTCAAGAATGGACGGGTGCGATCATACCAGCACTAATGCACCGGATCCCATCAGAACTCCGAAGTTAAGCGTGCTTGGGCGAGAGTAGTAATAGGATGGGTGACCTCCTGCGAAGTCCTCGTGTTGCACCCCTCTTGTTTTCGTTTTTTTAATCGTTGGAGAATTTTCAATTCGTTCTTTTTTTGCTCGCGTCTATCGAATGGAATGCGTAGGCCTCGAGAAGATCTTTGTTTCGATATCTTATACGGGAGAATCCGAGACCCGGGCAAAGAGTTATGGCGGTTTTAAAATCCGGGTTCTGTGAAAGGTCGATGTAAGTAAGAAATGTTAGCAAGAATGGACGGGTGCGATCATACCAGCACTAATGCACCGGATCCCATCAGAACTCCGAAGTTAAGCGTGCTTGCGCGAGAGTATTACTAGGATGGGTGAGCTCCTGGGAAGTCCTCGTGTTGCACCCCTCTTTTTTTCGTTTCTTTAATCGTTGGATCGGATTTTCAAGTCGTTCTTTTTTTGCTCGCGTCTATTGAATGGAATGCATAGGCCTCGCGAAGAACTTTGTTTCGATAAATTATACGGGCGAATCCGAGACCCGGGCAAAGAGTTATGGCGGTTTGAAAATCCGGGTTCGGTGAAAGGTCGATGTAAGTAAGAAATGTTGGCAAGAATGGACGGGTGGGATCATACCAGCACTAATGCACCGGATCCCATAAGAACTCCGAAGTTAAGCGTGCTTGGGCGAGAGTAGTACTAGGATGGGTGACCTCCTGGGAAGTCCTCGTGTTGCACCCCTCTTTTTTTTCGTTTTTTTAATCGTTGGATCGGATTTTTAAGTCGTTCTTTTTTTGCTCGCGTCTATCGAATGGAATGCGAGGGCCTCGAGAAGATCTTTGTTTCGATATATTATACGGGCGAATCCGAGACCCGGGCAAAGAGTTATGGCTGTTTGAAAATCCGGGTTCGGTGAAAGGTCGATGTAAGTAAGAAATGTTGGCAAGAATGGACGGGTGCGATCATACCAGCACTAATGCACCGGATCCCATAAGAACTCCGAAGTTAAGCGTGCTTGGGCGAGAGTAGTACTAGGATGGGTGACCTCCTGGGAAGTCCTCGTGTTGCATCCCTCTTTTTTTCGTTTTTTTAATCGTTGGATCGGATTTTCAAGTCGTTCTTTTTTTGCTCGCGTCTATCGAACGGAATGTGTAGGCCTCGAGAAGATCTTTGTTTCGATATATTATACGGGCGAATCCGAGACCCGGGCAAAGAGTTATGGCGGTTTGAAAATCCGGGTTCGGTGCAAGGTCGATGTAAGTAAGAAATGTTGGCAAGAATGGACGGTTGCGATCATACCAGCACTAATGCACCGGATCACATCAGAACTACGAAGTTAAGCGTGCTTGGGTGAGAGTAGTACTAGGATGGGTGACCTCCTGGGAAGTCCTCGTGTTGCACCCCTCTTTTTTTCGTTTTTTTAATCGTTGGATCGGATTTTCAAGTCGTTCTTTTTTTGCTCGCGTCTATCGAATGGAATGCGTAGGCCTCGAGAAGATCTTTGTTTCGATATATTATACGGGCGAATCCGATACCCGGGCAAAGAGTTATAGCGATTTGAAAATCCGGGTTCGGTGAAAGGTCGATTTAAGTAAGAAATGTTGGCAAGAATGGACGGGTGCGATCATACCAGCACTAATGCACCGGATCCCATCAGAACTCCGAAGTTAAGCGTGCTTGGGCGAGAGTAGTACTAGGAGGGGTGACCTCCTGGGAAGTCCTCGTGTTACACCCCTCTTTTTTTCGTTTTTTAATCGTTGGATCGGATTTTCAAGTCGTTCTTTTTTTGCTCGCGTCTATCGAATGGAAGTCGTAGGCCTCGAGAAGATCTATGTTTCGATTTATTATACGGGCGAATCCGATACCCGGGCAAAGAGTTATAGCGATTTGAAAATCCGGGTTCGGTGAAAGGTCGATTTAAGTAAGAAATGTTGGCAAGAATGGACGGGTGCGATCATACCAGCACTAATGCACCGGATCCCATCAGAACTCCGAAGTTAAGCGTGCTTGGGCGAGAGTATTACTAGGATGGGTGACCTCCTGGGAAGTCCTCGTGTTACACCCCTCTTTTTTTCGTTTTTTAATCGTTGGATCGGATTTTCAAGTCGTTCTTTTTTTGCTCGCGTCTATCGAATGGAAGTCGTAGGCCTCGAGAAGATCTTTGTTTCGATTTATTATACGGGCGAATCCGAGACCCGGGCAAAGAGTTATGGCGGTTTGAAAATCCGGGTTCGGTGCAAGGTCGATGTAAGTAAGAAATGTTGGCAAGAATGGACGGTTGCGATCATACCAACACTAATGCACCGGATCACATCAGAACTACGAAGTTAAGCGTGCTTGGGTGAGAGTAGTAATAGGATGGGTGACCTCCTGGGAAGTCCTCGTGTTGCACCCCTCTTTTTTTCGTTTTTTTAATCGTTGGATCGGATTTTCAAGTCGTTCTTTTTTTGCTCGCGTCTATCGAATGGAATGCGTAGGCCTCGCGAAGATCTTTGTTTCGATAAATTATACGGGCGAATCCGAGACCCGGGCAAAGAGTTATGGCGGTTTGAAAATCCGGGTTCGGTGAAAGGTCGATGTAAGTAAGAAATGTTGGCAAGAATGGACGGGTGCGATCATACCAGCACTAATGCATCGGATCCCATCAGAACTACGAAGTTAAGCGTGCTTGGGCGAGAGTAGTACTAGGATGGGTGACCTCCTGGGAAGTCCTCGAGTTTCACCCCTCTTTTTTTTCGTTTTTTAATCGTTGGATCGGATTTTCAAGTCGTTCTTTTTTTGCTCGCGTCTATCGAATGGAATGCGTAGGCCTCGAGCAGATCTTTGTTTCGATATATTATACGGGCGAATCCGAGACCCGGGCAAAGAGTTATGGCGGTATGAAAATCCGGGTTCGGTGCAAGGTCGATGTAAGTAAGAAATGTTGGCAAGAATGGACGGTTGCGATCATACCAGCACTAATGCACCGGATCACATCAGAACTACGAAGTTAAGCGTGCTTGGGTGAGAGTAGTACTAGGATGGGTGTCCTCCTGGGAAGTCCTCGTGTTGCACCCCTCTTTTTTCGTTTTTTTAATCGTTGGATCGGATTTTCAAGTCGTTCTTTTTTTGCTCGCGTCTATCGAATGGAATGCGTAGGCCTCGAGCAGATCTTTGTTTCGATATATTATACGGGCGAATCCGATACCCGGGCAAAGAGTTATAGCGATTTGAAAATCCGGGTTCGGTGAAAGGTCGATTTAAGTAAGAAATGTTGACAAGAATGGACGGGTGCGATCATACCAGCACTAATGCACCGGATCCCATCAGAACTCCGAAGTTAAGCGTGCTTGGGCGAGAGTAGTACTAGGATGGGTGACCTCCTGGGAAGTCCTCGTGTTACACCCCTCTTTTTTTCGTTTTTTAATCGTTGGATCGGATTTTCAAGTCGTTCTTTTTTTGCTCGCGTCTATCGAATGGAAGTCGTAGGCCTCGAGCAGATCTTTGTTTCGATATATTATACGGGCGAATCCGATACCCGGGCAAAGAGTTATAGCGATTTGAAAATCCGGGTTCGTTGAAAGGTCGATGTAAGTAAGAAATGTTGGCAAGAATGGACGGGTGCGATCATACCAGCACTAATGCACCGGATCCCATCAGAACTCCGAAGATAAGCGTGCTTGGGCGAGAGTAGTACTAGGATGGGTGACCTCCTGGGAAGTCCTCGTATTGCACCCCTCTTTTTTTCGTTTCTTTAATCGTTGGATCGGATTTTTAAGTCGTTCTTTTTTTGCTCGCGTTTATCGAATGGAATGCGTAGGCCTCGATAAGATCTTTGTTTCGATATATTATACGGGCGAATCCGAGACCCGGGCAAAGAGTTATGGTGGTTTGAAAATCCGGGTTCGGTGAAAGGTCGATGTAAGTAAGAAATGTTGGCAAGCATGGACGGGTGCGATCATACCAGCACTAATGCACCGGATCCCATTAGAACTCCAAAGTTAAGCGTGCTTGGGCGAGAGTAGTACTAGGATGGGTGACCTCTTGGGAAGTCCTCGTGTTGCACCCCTCTTTTTTTTCGTTTTTTTAATCGTTGGACCGGATTTTCAAGTCGTTCTTTTATTGCTCGCGTCTATCGAATGGAATGCGAGGGCCTCGAGAAGATCTTTGTTTCGATATATTATACGGGCGAATCCGAGACCCGGGCAAAGAGTTATGGCGGTTTGAAAATCCGAGTTCGGTGAAAGGTCGATGTAAAGAAATGTTGTCAAGAATGGACGGGTGCGATCATACCAGCACTAATGCACCGGATCCCATCAGAACTCCGAAGTTAAGCGTGCTTGGGCGAGAGTAGTAATAGGATGGGTGACCTCCTGCGAAGTCCTCGTGTTGCACCCCTCTTGTTTTCGTTTTTTTAATCGTTGGAGAATTTTCAAGTCGTTCTTTTTTTGCTCGCGTCTATCGAATGGAATGCGTAGGCCTCGAGAAGATCTTTGTTTCGATATCTTATACGGGAGAATCCGAGACCCGGGCAAAGAGTTATGGCGGTTTTAAAATCCGGGTTCTGTGAAAGGTCGATGTAAGTAAGAAATGTTAGCAAGAATGGACGGGTGCGATCATACCAGCACTAATGCACCGGATCCCATCAGAACTCCGAAGTTAAGCGTGCTTGCGCGAGAGTATTACTAGGATGGGTGAGCTCCTGGGAAGTCCTCGTGTTGCACCCCTCTTTTTTTCGTTTCTTTAATCGTTGGATCGGATTTTCAAGTCGTTCTTTTTTTGCTCGCGTCTATTGAATGGAATGCATAGGCCTCGCGAAGAACTTTGTTTCGATAAATTATACGGGCGAATCCGAGACCCGGGCAAAGAGTTATGGCGGTTTGAAAATCCGGGTTCGGTGAAAGGTCGATGTAAGTAAGAAATGTTGGCAAGAATGGACGGGTGGGATCATACCAGCACTAATGCACCGGATCCCATAAGAACTCCGAAGTTAAGCGTGCTTGGGCGAGAGTAGTACTAGGATGGGTGACCTCCTGGGAAGTCCTCGTGTTGCACCCCTCTTTTTTTTCGTTTTTTTAATCGTTGGATCGGATTTTTAAGTCGTTCTTTTTTTGCTCGCGTCTATCGAATGGAATGCGAGGGCCTCGAGAAGATCTTTGTTTCGATATATTATACGGGCGAATCCGAGACCCGGGCAAAGAGTTATGGCTGTTTGAAAATCCGGGTTCGGTGAAAGGTCGATGTAAGTAAGAAATGTTGGCAAGAATGGACGGGTGCGATCATACCAGCACTAATGCACCGGATCCCATAAGAACTCCGAAGTTAAGCGTGCTTGGGCGAGAGTAGTACTAGGATGGGTGACCTCCTGGGAAGTCCTCGTGTTGCATCCCTCTTTTTTTCGTTTTTTTAATCGTTGGATCGGATTTTCAAGTCGTTCTTTTTTTGCTCGCGTCTATCGAACGGAATGTGTAGGCCTCGAGAAGATCTTTGTTTCGATATATTATACGGGCGAATCCGAGACCCGGGCAAAGAGTTATGGCGGTTTGAAAATCCGGGTTCGGTGCAAGGTCGATGTAAGTAAGAAATGTTGGCAAGAATGGACGGTTGCGATCATACCAGCACTAATGCACCGGATCACATCAGAACTACGAAGTTAAGCGTGCTTGGGTGAGAGTAGTACTAGGATGGGTGACCTCCTGGGAAGTCCTCGTGTTGCACCCCTCTTTTTTTCGTTTTTTTAATCGTTGGATCGGATTTTCAAGTCGTTCTTTTTTTGCTCGCGTCTATCGAATGGAATGCGTAGGCCTCGAGAAGATCTTTGTTTCGATATATTATACGGGCGAATCCGATACCCGGGCAAAGAGTTATAGCGATTTGAAAATCCGGGTTCGGTGAAAGGTCGATTTAAGTAAGAAATGTTGGCAAGAATGGACGGGTGCGATCATACCAGCACTAATGCACCGGATCCCATCAGAACTCCGAAGTTAAGCGTGCTTGGGCGAGAGTAGTACTAGGAGGGGTGACCTCCTGGGAAGTCCTCGTGTTACACCCCTCTTTTTTTCGTTTTTTAATCGTTGGATCGGATTTTCAAGTCGTTCTTTTTTTGCTCGCGTCTATCGAATGGAAGTCGTAGGCCTCGAGAAGATCTATGTTTCGATTTATTATACGGGCGAATCCGAGACCCGGGCAAAGAGTTATGGCGGTTTGAAAATCCGGGTTCGGTGCAAGGTCGATGTAAGTAAGAAATGTTGGCAAGAATGGACGGTTGCGATCATACCAGCACTAATGCACCGGATCCCATAAGAACTACGAAGTTAAGCGTGCTTGGGTGAGAGTAGTAATAGGATGGGTGACCTCCTGGGAAGTCCTCGTGTCGCACCCCTCTTGTTTTCGTTTTTTTAATCGTTGGATCGGATTTTCAAGTCGTTCTTTTTTTGCTCGCGTCTATCGAATGGAATGCGTAGGCCTCGAGAAGATCTTTGTTTCGATATATTATACGGGCGAATCCGATACCCGGGCAAAGAGTTATAGCGATTTGAAAATCCGGGTTCGGTGAAAGGTCGATGTAAGTAAGAAATGTTGGCAAGAATGGACGGGTGCGATCATACCAGCACTAATGTACCGGATCCCATCAGAACTCCGAAGATAAGCGTGCTTGGGCGAGAGTAGTACTAGGATGGGTGACCTCCTGGGAAGTCCTCGTGTTACACCCCTCTTTTTTTCGTTTCTTTAATCGTTGGATCGGATTTTCAAGTCGTTCTTTTTTTGCTCGCGTCTATCGAATGGAATGCGTAGGCCTCGATAAGATCTTTGTTTCGATATATTATACGGGCGAATCCGAGACCCGGGCAAAGAGTTATGGTGGTTTGAAAATCCGGGTTCGCTGAAAGGTCGATGTAAGTAAGAAATGTTGGCAAGCATGGACGGGTGCGATCATACCAGCACTAATGCACCGGATCCCATTAGAACTCCAAAGTTAAGCGTGCTTGGGCGAGAGTAGTACTAGGATGGGTGACCTCTTGGGAAGTCCTCGTGTTGCACCCCTCTTGTTTTCGTTTTTTTAATCGTTGGATCGGATTTTCAAGTCGTTCTTTTTTTGCTCGCGTCTATCGAATGGAATGCGAGGGCCTCGAGAAGATCTTTGTTTCGATATATTATACGGGCGAATCCGAAGCCCGGGCAAAGAGTTATGGCGGTTTGAAAATCCGAATTCGGTGAAAGGTCGATGTAAGTAAGAAATGTTGTCAAGAATGGACGGGTGCGATCATACCAGCACTAATGCACCGGATCCCATCAGAACTCCGAAGTTAAGCGTGCTTGGGCGAGAGTAGTAATAGGATGGGTGACCTCCTGCGAAGTCCTCGTGTTGCACCCCTCTTTTTTTCGTTTCTTTAATCGTTGGATCGGATTTTCAAGTCGTTCTTTTTTTGCTCGCGTCTATCGAACGGAATGCGTAAGCCTCGAGAAGATCTTTGTTTCGATATATTATACGGGCGAATCCGAGACCCGGGCAAAGAGTTATGGCTGTTTGAAAATCCGGGTTCGGTGAAAGGTCGATGTAAGTAAGAAATGTTGGCAAGAATGGACGGGTGCGATCATACCAGCACTAATGCACCGGATCCCATCAGAACTCCGAAGTTAAGCGTGCTTGGGCGAAGGTATTACTAGGATGGGTGACCTCCTAGGAAGTCCTAGTGTTGCACCCCTCTTTTTTTTTGTTTTCTTAATCGTTGGATCGGATTTTGAAGTCGTTCTTTTTTTGCACGCGTCTATCTAATGGAATGTGTAGGCCTCGATAAGATCTTTGTTTCGATATATTATACGGGCGAATCCGAGCCTCGGGCAAAGAGTTATGGCGGTTTGAAAATCCGGGTTCGGTGAAAGGTCGATGTAAGTAAGAAATGTTGGCAAGAATGGACGGGTGCGATCATACCAGCACTAATGCACCGGATCCCATCAGAACTCCGAAGTTAAGCGTGCTTGGGCGAGAGTAGTGCTAGGATGGGTGACCTCCTGGGAAATCCTCGTGTTGCACCCCTCTTTTTTTCGCTTTTTTAATCGTTGGATCGGATTTTCAAGTCGTTCTTTTTTTGCTCGTGTCTATCGAATGGAATGCGTAGGCCTCGATAAGATCTTTGTTTCGATATATTATACGGGCGAATCCGAGCCTCGGGCAAAGAGTTATGGCGGTTTGAAAATCCGGGTTCGGTGAAAGGTCGATGTAAGTAAGAAATGTTGGCAAGAATGGACGGCTGCGATCATACCAGCATTAATGCACCGGATCCCATCAGAACTCCGAAGTTAAGCGTGCTTGGGCGAGAGTAGTACTAGGATGGGTGACCTCCTGGGAAGTCCTCGTGTTGCACCCCTCTTTTTTTCGTTTCTTTAATCGTTGGATCGGATTTTCAAGTCGTTCTTTTTTTGTTCGCGTGTATCGTATGAAATGCGTAGGCCTCGAGAAGATCTTTGTTTCGATATATTATACGGGCAAATCCGAGACCCGGGCAAAGAGTTATGGCGGTTTGAAAATCCGGGTTCGGTTAAAGGTCGATGTAAGTCAGAAATGTTGGCAATAATGGACGGGTGCGATCATACCAGCACTAATGCACCTGATCCCATCAGAACTCCGAAGTTAAGCGTGCTTGGGCTAGAGTAGTACTAGGATGGGTGACCTCCTGGGAAGTCCTCGTGTTGCACCCCTCTTTTTTTCGTTTTTTAAATCGTTGGATCGGATTTTCAAGTCGTTCTTTTTTGCTCGCGTCTATCGAACGGAATGCGTAGGCCTCGAAAAGATCTTTGTTTCGATATATTATACGGGCGAATCCGAGACCGGGCAAAGAGTTATGGCGGTTTGAAAATCCGGGTTCGGTGAAAGGTCGATGTAAGTAAGAAATGTTGGCAAGAATGGACGGGTGCGATCATACCAGTACTAATGCACCTGATCCCATCAGAACTCCGAAGTTAAGCGTGCTTGGGCGAGAGTAGTACTAGGATGGGTGACCTCCTGGGAAGTCCTCGTGTTGCACCCCTCTTTTTTTCGTTTCTTTAATCGTTGGATCGGATTTTCAAGTCGTTCTTTTTTTGCTCGCGTCTATCGAATGGAATGCGTAGGCCTCGCGAAGATCTTTGTTTCGATAAATTATAGGGGCGAATCCGAGACCCGGGCAAAGAGTTATGGCGGTTTGAAAATCCGGGTTCGGTGAAAGGTCGATGTAAGTAAGAAATGTTGGCAAGAATGGACGGGTGCGATCATACCAGCACTAATGCACCGGATCCCATCAGAACTCCGAAGTTAAGCGTGCTTGGGCGAGAGTAGTACTAGGATGGGTGACCTCCTGGGAAGTCCTCGTGTTGCACCCCTCTTTTTTTCGTTTCTTTAATCGTTGGATCGGATTTTCAAGTCGTTCTTTTTTTGCTCGCGTCTATCGAATGAAATGCGTAGGCCTCGAGAAGATCTTTGTTTCGATATATTATACGGGCGAATCCGAGACCCGGGCAAAGAGTTATGGCGGTTTGAAAATCCGGGTTCGGTTAAAGGTCGATGTAAGTAAGAAATGTTGGCAATAATGGACGGGTGTGATCATACCAGCACTAATGCACCGGATCCCATAAGAACTCCGAAGTTAAGCGTGCTTGTGCGAGAGTAGTACTAGGATGGGTGACCTCCTGGGAAGTCCTCGTGTTGCACCCCTCTTTTTTTCGTTTTTTTAATCGTTGGATCGGATTTTCAAGTCGTTCTTTTTTTGCTCGCGTCTATCGAACGGAATGCGTAGGCCTCGAGAAGATCTTTGTTTCGATATATTATACGGGCGAATCCGAGACCCGGGCAAAGAGTTATGGCGGTTTGAAAATCCGGGTTCGGTGAAAGGTCGATGTAAGTAAGAAATGTTGGCAAGAATGGACGGGTGCGATCATACCAGCACTAATGCACCGGATCCCATAAGAACTCCGAAGTTAAGCGTGCTTGGGCGAGAGTAGTACTACGATGGGTGACCTCCTGGGAAGTCCTCGTGTTGCACCCCTCTTTTTTTCGTTTTTTTAATCGTTGGATCGGATTTTCAAGTCGTTCTTTTTTTGCTCGCGTCTATCGAACGGAATGCGTAGGCCTCGAGAAGATCTTTGTTTCGATATATTATACGGGCGAATCCGAGACCCGGGCAAAGAGTTATGGCGGTTTGAAAATCCGGGTTCGGTGCAAGGTCGATGTAAGTAAGAAATGTTGGCAAGAATGGACGGTTGCGATCATACCAGCACTAATGCACCGGATCACATCATAACTACGAAGTTAAGCGTGCTTGGGTGAGAGTAGTACTAGGATGGGTGACCTCCTGGGAAGTCCTCGTGTTGCACCCCTCTTTTTTTCGTTTTTTTAATCGTTGTATCGGATTTTCATGTCGTTCTTTTTTTGCTCGCGTCTATCGAATGGAATGCGTAGGCCTCGAGAAGATCTTTGTTTCGATATATTATACGGGCGAATCCGATACCCGGGCAAAGAGTTATAGCGATTTGAAAATCCGGGTTCGGTGAAAGGTCGATGTAAGTAAGAAATGTTGGCAAGAATGGACGGTTGCGATCATACCAGCACTAATGCACCGGATCCCATTAGAACTCCGAAGTTAAGCGTGCTTGGGCGAGAGTAGTACTAGGATGGGTGACCTCCTGGGAAGTCCTCGTGTTGCACCCCTCTTTTTTTCGTTTTTTTAATCGTTGGATCGGATTTTCAAGTCGTTCTTTTTTTGCTCGCGTCTATCGAACGGAATGCGTAGGCCTCGAGAAGATCTTTGTTTCGATATATTATACGGGTGAATCCGAGACCCGGGCAAAGAGTTATGGCTGTTTGAAAATCCGGGTTCGGTGAAAGGTCGATGTAAGTAAGAAATGTTGGCAAGAATGGACGGGTGCGATCATACCAGCACTAATGCACCGGATCCCATCAGAACTCCGAAGTTAAGCGTGCTTGGGCGAAGGTATTACTAGGATGGGTGACCTCCTAGGAAGTCCTAGTGTTGCACCCCTCTTTTTTTTGTTTTCTTAATCGTTGGATCGGATTTTGAAGTCGTTCTTTTTTTGCACGCGTCTATCTAATGGAATGTGTAGGCCTCGATAAGATCTTTGTTTCGATATATTATACGGGCGAATCCGAGCCTCGGGCAAAGAGTTATGGCGGTTTGAAAATCCGGGTTCGGTGAAAGGTCGATGTAAGTAAGAAATGTTGGCAATAATGGACGGGTGCGATCATACCAGCACTAATGCACCGGATCCCATCAGAACTCCGAAGTTAAGCGTGCTTGGGCGAGAGTAGTGCTAGGATGGGTGACCTCCTGGGAAATCATCGTGTTGCACCCCTCTTTTTTTCGTTTTTTTAATCGTTGGATCGGATTTTCAAGTCGTTCTTTTTTTGCTCGTGTCTATCGAATGGAATGCGTAGGCCTCGATAAGATCTTTGTTTCGATATATTATACGGGCGAATCCGAGCCTCGGGCAAAGAGTTATGGCGGTTTGAAAATCCGGGTTCGGTGAAAGGTCGATGTAAGTAAGAAATGTTGGCAAGAATGGACGGCTGCGATCATACCAGCACTAATGCACCGGATCCCATCAGAACTCCGAAGTTAAGCGTGCTTGGGCGAGAGTAGTACTAGGATGGTTGACCTCCTGGGAAGTCCTCGTGTTGCACCCCTCTTTTTTTCGTTTCTTTAATCATTGGATCGGATTTTCAAGTCGTTCTTTTTTTGCTCGCGTCTATCGAATGGAATGCGTAGGCCTCGAGAAGATCTTTGTTTCGATAAATTATACGGGCGAATCAGAGCCTCGGGCAAAGAGTTATGGCGGTTTGAAAATCCGGGTTCGGTGAAAGGTCGATGTAAGTAAGAAATGTTGGCAAGAATGGACGGATGCGATCATACCAGCACTAATGCACCGGATCCCTTCAAAACTCCGAAGTTAAGCGTGCTTGGGCGAGAGTAGTACTAGGATGGGTGACCTCCTGGGAAGTCCTCGTGTTGCACCCCTCTTTTTTTCGTTTTTTTAATCGTTGAATCGGATTTTCAAGTCGTTCTTTTTTTGCTCGCGTCTATCGAACAGAATGCGTAGGCCTCGAGAAGATCTTTGTTTCGATATATTATACGGGTGAATCCGAGACCCGAGCAAAGAGTTATGGCGATTTTAAATCCGGGTTCGGTGAAAGGTCGATGTAAGTAAGAAATGTTCGCAAGAATGGACGGATGCGATCATACCAGCACTAATGCACCGGATCCCATCAGAACTCCGAAGTTAAGCGTGCTTGGGCGAGAGTAGAACTAGGATGGGTGACCTCCTGGGAAGTCCTCGTGTTGCACCCCTCTTTTTTTCGTTTTTTTAATCGTTGAATCGGATTTTCAAGTCGTTCTTTTTTTGCTCGCGTGTATCTAATGAAATGCGTAGGCCTCGAGAAGATCTTTGTTTCGATATATTATACGGGCGAATCCGAGACCCGGGCAAAGAGTTATGGCGGTTTGAAAATCCGGGTTCGGTGAAAGGTCGATGTAAGTAAGAAATGTTCGCAAGAATGGACGGATGCGATCATACCAGCACTAATGCACCGGATCCCATCAGAACTCCGAAGTTAAGCGTGCTTGGGCGAGAGTAGAACTAGGATGGGTGACCTCCTGGGAAGTCCTCGTGTTGCACCCCTCTTTTTTTCTTTTCTTTAATCATTGGATCGGATTTTCAAGTCGTTCTTTTTTTGCTCATGTCTATCGAATGAAATGCGTAGGCCTCGAGAAGATCTTTGTTTCGATATATTATACGGGCGAATCCGAGACCCGGGCAAAGAGTTATAGCGATTTGAAAATCCAGGTTCGGTGAAAGGTCGATGTAAGTAAGAAATGTTGGCAATAATGGACGGGTGCGATCGTACCAGCACTAATGCACCGGATCCCATAAGAACTCCGAAGTTAAGCGTGCTTGGGCGAGAGTAGTACTAGGATGTGTGACCTCCTAGGAAGTCCTCGTGTTGCACCCCTCTTTTTTTCGTTTCTTTAATCATTGGATCGGATTTTCAAGTCGTTCTTTTTTTGCTCGCGTCTATCGAATGGAATGCGTAGGCCTCGAGAAGATCTTTGTTTCGATAAATTATACGGGCGAATCAGAGCCTCGGGTAAAGAGTTATGGCGGTTTGAAAATCCGGGTTCGGTGAAAGGTCGATGTAAGTAAGAAATGTTGGCAAGAATGGACGGATGCGATCATACCAGCACTAATGCACCGGATCCCTTCAAAACTCCGAAGTTAAGCGTGCTTGGGCGAGAGTAGTACTAGGATGGGTGACCTCCTGGGAAGTCCAAGTGTTGCACCCCTCTTTTTTTCGTTTTTTTAATCGTTGGATCGGTTTTTCAAGTCGTTCTTTTTTTGCTCGCGTCTATCGAATGGAATGCGTAGGCCTCGAGAAGATCTTTGTTTCGATATATTATACGGGCGAATCCGAGACCCGGGCAAAGAGTTATGGCGGTTTGAAAATCCGGGTTCGGTAAAAGGTCGATGTAAGTAAGAAATGTTGGCAATAATGGACGGGTGCGATCGTACCAGCACTAATGCACCGGATCCCATAAGAACTCCGAAGTTAAGCGTGCTTGGGCGAGAGTAGTACTAGGATGCGTGACCTCCTGGGAAGTCCTCGTGTTGCACCCCTCTTTTTTTCGTTTTTTTAATCGTTGGATCGGATTTTCAAGTCGTTCTTTTTTTGCTCGCGTCTATCGAATGGAATGCGTAGGCCTCGAGAAGATCTTTGTTTCGATATATTATACGGGCGAATCCGAGACCCGGGCAAAGAGTTATGGCGGTTTGAAAATTCGGGTTCGGTAAAAGGTCGATGTAAGTAAGAAATGTTGGCAATAATGGACGGGTGCGATCGTACCAGCACTAATGCACCGGATCCCATAAGAACTCCGAAGTTAAGCGTGCTTGGGCGAGAGTAGTACTAGGATGTGTGACCTCCTGGGAAGTCCTCGTGTTGCACCCCTCTTTTTTTCGTTTTTTTAATCGTTGGATCGGATTTTCAAGTCGTTCTTTTTTTGCTCGCGTCTATCGAACGGAATTCGTAGGCCTCGAGAAGATCTTTGTTTCGATATATTATACGGGCGAATCCGAGACCCGGGCAAAGAGTTATGGCGGTTTGAAAATTCGGGTTCGGTAAAAGGTCGATGTAAGTAAGAAATGTTGGCAATAATGGACGGGTGCGATCGTACCAGCACTAATGCACCGGATCCCATAAGAACTCCGAAGTTAAGCGTGCTTGGGCGAGAGTAGTACTAGGATGCGTGACCTCCTGGGAAGTCCTCGTGTTGCACCCCTCTTTTTTTCGTTTTTTTAATCGTTGGATCGGATTTTCAAGTCGTTCTTTTTTTGCTCGCGTCTATCGAATGGAATGCGTAGGCCTCGAGAAGATCTTTGTTTCGATATATTATACGGGCGAATCCGAGACCCGGGCAAAGAGTTATGGCGGTTTGAAAATCCGGGTTCGGTAAAAGGTCGATGTAAGTAAGAAATGTTGGCAATAATGGACGGGTGCGATCGTACCAGCACTAATGCACCGGATCCCATAAGAACTCCGAAGTTAAGCGTGCTTGGGCGAGAGTAGTACTAGGATGTGTGACCTCCTGGGAAGTCCTCGTGTTGCACCCCTCTTTTTTTCGTTTTTTTAATCGTTGGATCGGATTTTCAAGTCGTTCTTTTTTTGCTCGCGTCTATCGAACGGAATGCGTAGGCCTCGAGAAGATCTTTGTTTCGATATATTATACGGGCGAATCCGAGACCCGGGCAAAGAGTTATGGCGGTTTGAAAATCCGGGTTCGGTGAAAGGTCGATGTAAGTAAGAAATGTTGGCAAGAATGGACGGGTGCGATCATACCAGCACTAATGCACCGGATCCCATCAGAACTTCGAAGTTAAGCGTGCTTGGGCGAGAGTATTACTAGGATGGGTGACCTCCTGGGAAGTCCTCGTGTTGCACCCCTCTTTTTTTCGTTTTTTTAATCGTTGGATCGGATTTTCAAGTCGTTCTTTTTTTGCTCGCGTCTATCGAACAGAATGCGTAGGCCTCGAGAAGATCTTTGTTTCGATATATTATACGGGTGAATCTGAGACCCGAGCAAAGAGTTATGGCGATTTTAAATCCGGGTTCGGTGAAAGGTCGATGTAAGTAAGAAATGTTCGCAAGAATGGACGGATGCGATCATACCAGCACTAATGCACCGGATCCCATCAGAACTCCGAAGTTAAGCGTGCTTGGGCGAGAGTAGAACTAGGATGGGTGACCTCCTGGGAAGTCCTCGTGTTGCACCCCTCTTTTTTTCGTTTTTTTAATCGTTGAATCGGATTTTCAAGTCGTTCTTTTTTTGCTCGCGTGTATCTAATGAAATGCGTAGGCCTCGAGAAGATCTTTGTTTCGATATATTATACGGGCGAATCCGAGACCCGGTCAAAGAGTTATGGCGGTTTGAAAATCCGGGTTCGGTAAAAGGTCGATGTAAGTAAGAAATGTTGGCAATAATGGACGGGTGCGATCGTACCAGCACTAATGCACCGGATCCCATCAGAACTCCGAAGTTAAGCGTTCTTGGGCGAGAGTAGAACTAGGATGGGTGACCTCCTGGGAAGTCCTCGTGTTGCACCCCTCTTTTTTTCGTTTTTTTAATCGTTGGATCGGATTTTCAAGTGTTCTTTTTTTGCTCGCGTGTATCTAATGAAATGCGTAGGCCTCGAGAAGATCTTTGTTTCGATATATTATACGGGCGAATCCGAGACCCGGGCAAAGAGTTATGGTGGTTTGAAAATCCGGGTTCGGTAAAAGGTCGATGTAAGTAAGAAATGTTGGCAATAATGGACGGGTGCGATCGTACCGGCACTAATGCACCGGATCCCATAAGAACTCCGAATTTAAGCGTGCTTGGGCGAGAGTAGTACTAGGATGGGTGACCTCCTGGGAAGTCCTCGTGTTGCACCCCTCTTTTTTTCGTTTTTTTAATCGTTGGATCGGATTTTCAAGTCGTTCTTTTTTTGCTCGCGTCTATCGAACGGAATGCGTAGGCCTCGAGAAGATCTTTGTTTCGATATATTATACGGGCGAATCCGAGACCCGGGCAAAGAGTTATGGCGGTTTGAAAATCCGGGTTCGGTGAAAGGTCGATGTAAGTAAGAAATGTTGGCAAGAATGGACGGGTGCGATCATACCAGCACTAATGCACCGGATCCCATCAGAACTCCGAAGTTAAGCGTGCTTGGGCGAAGGTATTACTAGGATGGGTGACCTCATAGGAAGTCCTAGTGTTGCACCCCTCTTTTTTTTGTTTTCTTAATCGTTGGATCGGATTTTGAAGTCGTTCTTTTTTTGCTCGCGTCTATCGAATGGAATGCGTAGGCCTCGAGAAGATCTTTGTTTCGATATATTATACGGGCGAATCCGAGACCCGGGCAAAGAGTTATAGCGATTTGAAAATCCGGGTTCGGTGAAAGGTCGATGTAAGTAAGAAATGTTGGCAAGAATGGACGGGTGCGATCATACTAACACTAATCCACCGGATCCCATCAGAACTCCGAAGTTAAGCGTGCTTGGGCGAGAGTATTACTAGGATGGGTGACCTCCTGGGAAGTCCTCGTGTTGCACCCCTCTTTTTTTCGTTTCTTTAATCATTGGATCGGATTTTCAAGTCGTTCTTTTTTTGCTCATGTCTATCGAATGAAATGCGTAGGCCTCGAGAAGATCTTTGTTTCGATATATTATACGGGCGAATCCGAGACCCGGGCAAAGAGTTATAGCGATTTGAAAATCCGGGTTCGGTGAAAGGTCGATGTAAGTAAGAAATGTTGGCAATAATGGACGGGTGCGATCGTACCAGCACTAATGCACCGGATCCCATAAGAACTCCGAAGTTAAGCGTGCTTGGGCGAGAGTAGTACTAGGATGTGTGACCTCCTGGGAAGTCCTCGTGTTGCACCCCTCTTTTTTTCGTTTCTTTAATCTTTGGATCAAATTTTCAAGTCGTTCTTTTTTTGCTCGCGTCTATCGAATGGAATGCGTAAGCCTCGAGAAGATCTTTGTTTCGATAAATTATACGGGCGAATCAGAGCCTCGGGCAAAGAGTTATGGCGGTTTGAAAATCCGGGTTCGGTGAAAGGTCGATGTAAGTAAGAAATGTTGGCAAGAATGGACGGATGCGATCATACCAGCACTAATGCACCGGATCCCTTCAAAACTCCGAAGTTAAGCGTGCTTGGGCGAGAGTAGTACTAGGATGGGTGACCTCCTGGGAAGTCCTCGTGTTGCACCCCTCTTTTTTTCGTTTTTTTAATCGTTGAATCGGATTTTCAAGTCGTTCTTTTTTTGCTCGCGTGTATCTAATGAAATGCGTAGGCCTCGAGAAGATCTTTGTTTCGATATATTATACGGGCGAATCCGAGACCCGGGCAAAGAGTTATGGCGGTTTGAAAATCCGGGTTCGGTAAAAGGTCGATGTAAGTAAGAAATGTTCGCAAGAATGGACGGATGCGATCATACCAGCACTAATGCACCGGATCCCATCAGAACTCCGAAGTTAAGCGTGCTTGGGCGAGAGTAGAACTAGGATGGGTGACCTCCTGGGAAGTCCTCGTGTTGCACCCCTCTTTTTTTCGTTTTTTTAATCGTTGGATCGGATTTTCAAGTGTTCTTTTTTTGCTCGCGTGTATCTAATGAAATGCGTAGGCCTCGAGAAGATCTTTGTTTCGATATATTATACGGGCGAATCCGAGACCCGGGCAAAGAGTTATGGTGCTTTGAAAATCCGGGTTCGGTAAAAGGTCGATGTAAGTAAGAAATGTTGGCAATAATGGACGGGTGCGATCGTACCGACACTAATGCACCGGATCCCATAAGAACTCCGAAGTTAAGCGTGCTTGGGCGAGAGTAGTACTAGGATGTGTGACCTCCTGGGAAGTCCTCGTGTTGCACCCCTCTTTTTTTCGTTTTTTTAATCGTTGGATCGGATTTTCAAGTCGTTCTTTTTTTGCTCTCGTCTATCGAATGGAATGCGTAGGCCTCGAGAAGATCTTTGTTTCGATAAATTATACGGGCGAATCAGAGCCTCGGGCAAAGAGTTATGGCGGTTTGAAAATCCGGGTTCGGTGCAAGGTCGATGTAAGTAAGAAATGTTGGCAAGAATGGACGGATGCGATCATACCAGCACTAATGCACCGGATCCCATAAGAACTCCGAAGTTAAGCGTGCTTGGGCGAGAGTAGTACTAGGATGTGTGACCTCCTGGGAAGTCCTCGTGTTGCACCCCTCTTTTTTTCGTTTTTTTAATCGTTGGATCGGATTTTCAAGTCGTTCTTTTTTTGCTCGCGTCTATCGAACGGAATGCGTAGGCCTCGAGAAGATCTTTGTTTCGATATATTATACGGGCGAATCCGAGACCCGGGCAAAGAGTTATGGCGGTTTGAAAATCCGGGTTCGGTGAAAGGTCGATGTAAGTAAGAAATGTTGGCAAGAATGGACGGGTGCGATCATACCAGCACTAATGCACCGGATCCCATAAGAACTCCGAAGTTAAGCGTGCTTGGGCGAGAGTATTACTAGGATGGGTGACCTCCTGGGAATTCCTCGTGTTGCACCCCTCTTTTTTTCGTTTTTTTAATCGTTGGATCGGATTTTCAAGTCGTTCTTTTTTTGCTCGCGTCTATCGAACAGAATGCGTAGGCCTCGAGAAGATCTTTGTTTCGATATATTATACGGGCGAATCAGAGCCTCGGGCAAAGAGTTATGGCGGTTTGAAAATCCGGGTTCGGTGAAAGGTCGATGTAAGTAAGAAATGTTGGCAAGAATGGACGGATGCGATCATACCAGCACTAATGCACCGGATCCCATAAGAACTCCGAAGTTAAGCGTGCTTGGGCGAGAGTAGTACTATGATGTGTGACCTCCTGGGAAGTCCTCGTGTTGCACCCCTCTTTTTTTCGTTTTTTAAATCGTTGGATCGGATTTTCAAGTCGTTCTTTTTTTGCTCGCGTCTATCGAACGGAATGCGTAGGCCTCGAGAAGATCTTTGTTTCGATATATTATACGGGCGAATCCGAGACCCGGGCAAAGAGTTATGGCGGTTTGAAAATCCGGGTTCGGTGAAAGGTCGATGTAAGTAAGAAATGTTGGCAAGAATGGACGGGTGCGATCATACCAGCACTAATGCACCGGATCCCATAAGAACTCCGAAGTTAAGCGTGCTTGGGCGAGAGTATTACTAGGATGGGTGACCTCCTGGGAAGTCCTCGTGTTGCACCCCTCTTTTTTTCGTTTTTTTAATCGTTGGATCGGATTTTCAAGTCGTTCTTTTTTTGCTCGCGTCTATCGAACAGAATGCGTAGGCCTCGAGAAGATCTTTGTTTCGATATATTATACGGGCGAATCCGAGACCCGAGCAAAGAGTTATGGCGATTTTAAATCCGGGTTCGGTGAAAGGTCGATGTAAGTAAGAAATGTTCGCAAGAATGGACGGATGCGATCATACCAGCACTAATGCACCGGATCCCATCAGAACTCCGAAGTTAAGCGTGCTTGGGCGAGAGTAGAACTAGGATGGGTGACCTCCTGGGAAGTCCTCGTGTTGCACCCCTCTTTTTTTCGTTTTTTTAATCGTTGAATCGGATTTTCAAGTCGTTCTTTTTTTACTCGCGTGTATCTAATGAAATGCGTAGGCCTCGAGAGGATCTTTGTTTCGATATATTATACGGGCGAATCCGAGACCCGGGCAAAGAGTTATGGCGGTTTGAAAATCCGGGTTCGGTAAAAGGTCGATGTAAGTAAGAAATGTTGGCAATAATGGACGGGTGCGATCGTACCAGCACTAATGCACCGGATCCCATCAGAACTCCGAAGTTAAGCGTGCTTGGGCGAGAGTAGAACTAGGATGGGTGACCTCCTGGGAAGTCCTCGTGTTGCACCCCTCTTTTTTTCGTTTTTTTAATCGTTGGATCGGATTTTCAAGTGTTCTTTTTTTGCTCGCGTGTATTTAATGAAATGCGTAGGCCTCGAGAAGATCTTTGTTTCGATATATTATACGGGCGAATCCGAGACCCGGGCAAAGAGTTATGGTGGTTTGAAAATCCGGGTTCGGTAAAAGGTCGATGTAAGTAAGAAATGTTGGCAATAATGGACGGGTGCGATCGTACCGGCACTAATGCACCGGATCCCATAAGAACTCCGAAGTTAAGCGTGCTTGGGCGAGAGTAGTACTAGGATGTGTGACCTCCTGGGAAGTCCTCGTGTTGCACCCTTCTTTTTTTCGTTTTTTTAATCGTTGGATCGGATTTTCAAGTCGTTCTTTTTTTGCTCGCGTCTATCGAACGGAATGCGTAGGCCTCGAGAAGATCTTTGTTTCGATATATTATACGGGCGAATCCGAGACCCGGGCAAAGAGTTATGGCGGTTTGAAAATCCGGGTTCGGTGAAAGGTCGATGTAAGTAAGAAATGTTGGCAAGAATGGACGGGTGCGATCATACCAGCACTAATGCACCGGATCCCATCAGAACTCCGAAGTTAAGCGTGCTTGGGCGAAGGTATTACTAGGATGGGTGACCTCCTAGGAAGTCCTAGTGTTACACCCCTCTTTTTTTTGTTTTCTTAATCGTTGGATCGGATTTTGAAGTCGTTCTTTTTTTGCTTACGTCTATCGAACGGAATGCGTAGGCCTCGAGAAGATCTTTGTTTCGATATATTATACGGGCGAATCCGAGACCCGGGCAAAGAGTTATAGCGATTTGAAAATCTGGGTTCGGTGAAAGGTCGATGTAAGTAAGAAATGTTGGCAAGAATGGACGGGTGCGATCATACTAACACTAATCCACCGGATCCCATCAGAACTCCGAAGTTAAGCGTGCTTGGGCGAGAGTATTACTAGGATGGGTGACCTCCTGGGAAGTCCTCGTGTTGCACCCCTCTTTTTTTCGTTTCTTTAATCATTGGATCGGATTTTCAAGTCGTTCTTTTTTTGCTCATGTCTATCGAATGAAATGCGTAGGCCTCGAGAAGATCTTTGTTTCGATATATTATACGGGCGAATCCGAGACCCGGGCAAAGAGTTATAGCGATTTGAAAATCCGGGTTCGGTGAAAGGTCGATGTAAGTAAGAAATGTTGGCAATAATGGACGGGTGCGATCGTACCAGCACTAATGCACCGGATCCCATAAGAACTCCGAAGTTAAGCGTGCTTGGGCGAGAGTAGTACTAGGATGTGTGACCTCCTGGGAAGTCCTCGTGTTGCACCCCTCTTTTTTTCGTTTCTTTAATCATTGGATCGGATTTTCAAGTCGTTCTTTTTTTGCTCGCGTCTATCGAATGGAATGCGTAGGCCTCGAGAAGATCTTTGTTTCGATATATTATACGGGCGAATCAGAGCCGGGCAAAGAGTTATGGCGGTTTGAAAATCTGGGTTCGGTGAAAGGTCGATGTAAGTAAGAAATGTTGGCAAGAATGGACGGGTGCGATCATACCAGCACTAATGCACCGGATCCCATCAGAACTCCGAAGTTAAGCGTGCTTGGGCGAGAGTAGTACTAGGATGTGTGACCTCCTGGGAAGTCCTCGTGTTGCACCCCTCTTTTTTTCGATTTTTTAATCGTTGGATCGGATTTTCAAGTCGTTCTTTTTTTGCTCGCGTCTATCGAACGGAATGCGTAGGCCTCGAGAAGATCTTTGTTTCGATATATTATACGGGCGAATCCGAGACCCGGGCAAAGAGTTATGGCGGTTTGAAAATCCGGGTTTGGTGAAAGGTCGATGTAAGTAAGAAATGTTGGCAAGAATGGACGGGTGCGATCATACCAGCACTAATGCACCGGATCCCATCAGAACTCCGAAGTTAAGCGTGCTTGGGCGAAGGTATTACTAGGATGGGTGACCTCCTAGGAAGTCCTAGTGTTGCACCCCTCTTTTTTTTTGTTTTCTTAATGGTTGGATCGGATTTTCAAGTCGTTCTTTTTTTGCTCGCTTGTATCGAATGGAATGCGTAGGCCTCGAGAAGATCTTTGTTTCGATATATTAAACGGGCGAATCCGAGACCCGGGCAAAGAGTTATGGCGGTTTGAAAATCCGGGTTCGGTTAAAGGTCGATGTAAGTAAGAAATGTTGGCAATAATGGACGGGTGCGATCATACCAGCACTAATGCACCGGATCCCATCAGAACTCCGAAGTTAAGCGTGCTTGGGCGAGAGTAGTACTAGGATGGGTGACCTCCTGGGAAGTCCTCGTGTTGCACCCCTCTTTTTTTCGTTTTTTTCATCGTTGGATCGGATTTTCAAGTCGTTCTTTTTTTGCTCGCGTCTATCGAACGGAATGCGTAGGCCTCGAGAAGATCTTTGTTTCGATATATTATACGGGCGAATCCGAGACCCGGGCAAAGAGTTATGGCGGTTTGAAAATCCGGGTTCGGTGAAAGGTCGATGTAAGTAAGAAATGTTGGCAATAATGGACGGGTGCGATCATACCAGCACTAATGCACCGGATCCCATCAGAACTCCGAAGTTAAGCGTGCTTGGGCGAAGGTATTACTAGGATGGGTGACCTCCTAGGAAGTCCTAGTGTTGCACCCCTCTTTTTTTTGTTTTCTTAATCGTTGGATCGGATTTTGAAGTCGTTCTTTTTTTGCTCGCGTCTATCGAATGGAATGCGTAGGCCTCAAGAAGATCTTTGTTTCGATATATTATTCGGGCGAATCCGAGACCCGGGCAAAGAGTTATGGCCGTTTGAAAATCCGGGTTCGGTGAAAGGTCGATGTAAGTAAGAAATGTTGGCAAGAATGGACGGGTGCGATCATACCAGCACTAATGCACCGGATCCCATCAGAACTCCGAAGTTAAGCGTGCTTGGGCGAGAGTAGTACTAGGATGTGTGACCTCCTGGGAAGTCCTCGTGTTGCACCCCTCTTTTTTTCGTTTCTTTAATCGTTGGATCGGATTTTCAAGTCGTTCTTTTTTTGCTCGCGTGTATCGAATGAAATGCGTAGGCCTCGAGAAGATCTTTGTTTCGATATATTATACGGGCGAATCCGAGACCCGGGCAAAGAATTATGGCGGTTTGAAAATCCGGGTTCGGTGAAAGGTCGATGTAAGTAAGAAATGTTGGCAAGAATGGACGGATGCGATCATACCAGCACTAATGCACCGGATCCCTTCAAAACTCCGAAGTTAAGCGTGCTTGGGCGAGAGTAGTACTAGGATGGGTGACCTCCTGGGAAGTCCTCGTGTTGCACCCCTCTTTTTTTTGTTTTTTTAATCGTTGGATCGGTTTTTCAAGTCGTTCTTTTTTTGCTCGCGTCTATCGAATGGAATGCGTAGGCCTCGAGAAGATCTTTGTTTTGATATATTATACGGGCGAATCCGAGACCCGGGCAAAGAGTTATGGCGGTTTGAAATTCCGGGTTCGGTAAAAGGTCGATGTAAGTAAGAAATGTTGGCAATAATGGACGGGTGCGATCGTACCAGCACTAATGCACCGGATCCCATAAGAACTCCGAAGTTAAGCGTGCTTGGGCGAGAGTAGTACTAGGATGCGTGACCTCCTGGGAAGTCCTCGTGTTGCACCCCTCTTTTTTTCGTTTTTTTAATCGTTGGATCGGATTTTCAAGTCGTTCTTTTTTTGCTCGCGTCTATCGAATGGAATGCGTAGGCCTCGAGAAGATCTTTGTTTCGATATATTATACGGGCGAATCCGAGACCCGGGCAAAGAGTTATGGCGGTTTGAAAATCCGGGTTCGGTAAAAGGTCGATGTAAGTAAGAAATGTTGGCAATAATGGACGGGTGCCAGGTCGATGTAAGTAAGAAATGTTGGCAAGAATGGACGGGTGCGATCATACCAGCACTAATGCACCGGATCCCATCAGAACTCCGAGTTAAGCGTGCTTGGGCGAGAGTAGTACTAGGATGGGTGACCTCCTGGGAAGTCCTCGTGTTGCACCCCTCTTTTTTTCGTTTCTTTAATCGTTGGATCGGATTTTCAAGTCGTTCTTTTTTGCTCGCGTCTATCGAATGGAATGCGTAGGCCTCGCGAAGATCTTTGTTTCGATAAATTATACGGGCGAATCCGAGACCCGGGCAAAGAGTTATGGCGGTTTGAAAATCCGGGTTCGGTGAAAGGTCGATGTAAGTAAGAAATGTTGGCAAAAATGGCCGGGTGCGATCATACCAGCACTAATGCACAGGATCCCATCAGAACTCCGAAGTTAAGCGTGCTTGGGCGAGAGTAGTACTAGGATGGGTGACCTCCTGGGAAGTCCTCGTGTTACACCCCTCTTTTTTTTCTTTTTTAATCGTTGGATCGGATTTTCAAGTCGTTCTTTTTTTGCTCGCGTCTATCGAATGGAATGCGTAGGCCTCGATAAGATCTTTGTTTCGATATATTATACAGGCGAATCCGAGACCCGGGCAAAGAGTTATGGCGGTTTGAAAATCCGGGTTCGGTGCAAGGTCGATGTAAGTAAGAAATGTTGGCAAGAATGGACGGTTGCGATCATACCAGCACTAATGCACCGGATCCCATCAGAACTCCGAAGTTAAGCGTGCTTGGGTGAGAGTAGTACTAGGATGGGTGACCTCCTGGGAAGTCCTCGTGTTGCACCCCTCTTTTTTTCGTTTTTTTAATCGTTGGATCGGATTTTCAAGTCGTTCTTTTTTTGCTCGCGTCTATCGAATGGAATGCGTAGGCCTCGAGAAGATCTTTGTTTCGATATATTATACGGGCGAATCCGAGACCCGGGCAAAGAGTTATGGGGGTTTGAAAATCCGGGTTCGGTGCAAGGTCGATGTAAGTAAGAAATGTTCGCAAGAATGGACGGATGCGATCATACCAGCACTAATGCACCGGATCCCATCAGAACTCCGAAGTTAAGCGTGCTTGGGCGAGAGTAGAACTAGGATGGGTGACCTCCTGGGAAGTCCTCGTGTTGCACCCCTCTTTTTTTCGTTTTTTTAATCGTTGAATCGGATTTTCAAGTCGTTCTTTTTTTGCTCGCGTGTATCTAATGAAATGCGTAGGCCTCGAGAAGATCTTTGTTTCGATATATTATACGGGCGAATCCGAGACCCGGTCAAAGAGTTATGGCGGTTTGAAAATCCGGGTTCGGTAAAAGGTCGATGTAAGTAAGAAATGTTGGCAATAATGGACGGGTGCGATCGTACCAGCACTAATGCACCGGATCCCATCAGAACTCCGAAGTTAAGCGTGCTTGGGCGAGAGTAGAACTAGGATGGGTGACCTCCTGGGAAGTCCTCGTGTTACACCCCTCTTTTTTTTCTTTTTTAATCGTTGGATCGGATTTTCAAGTCGTTCTTTTTTTGCTCGCGTCTATCGAATGGAATGCGTAGGCCTCGATAAGATCTTTGTTTCGATATATTATACAGGCGAATCCGAGACCCGGGCAAAGAGTTATGGCGGTTTGAAAATCCGGGTTCGGTGCAAGGTCGATGTAAGTAAGAAATGTTGGCAAGAATGGACGGTTGCGATCATACCAGCACTAATGCACCGGATCCCATCAGAACTCCGAAGTTAAGCGTGCTTGGGTGAGAGTAGTACTAGGATGGGTGACCTCCTGGGAAGTCCTCGTGTTGCACCCCTCTTTTTTTCGTTTTTTTAATCGTTGGATCGGATTTTCAAGTCGTTCTTTTTTTGCTCGCGTCTATCGAATGGAATGCGTAGGCCTCGAGAAGATCTTTGTTTCGATATATTATACGGGCGAATCCGAGACCCGGGCAAAGAGTTATAGCGATTTGAAAATTCGGGTTCGGTGAAAGGTCGATGTAAGTAAGAAATGTTGGCAAGAATGGAAGGGTGCGATCATACCAACACTAATCCACCGGATCCCATCAGAACTCCGAAGTTAAGCGTGCTTGGGCGAGAGGATTACTAGGATGGGTGACCTCTTGGGAAGTCCTCGTGTTGCACCCCTCTTTTTTTCGTTTCTTTAATCGTTGGATCGGATTTCAAGTCGTTCTTTTTTTCCTCGCGTCTATCGAATGGAATGCGTAGGCCTGGAGAATATCTTTGTTTCGATAAATTATACGGGCGAATCCGAGCCTCGGGCAAAGAGGTATGGCGGTTTGAAAATCCGGGTTCGGTGAAAGGTCGATGTATGTAAGAAATATTGGCAAGAATGGACGGGTGCGATCATACCAGCACTAATGCACGGGATCACATCAGAACTCCGAACTTAAGCGTGCTTGGGCGAGAGTAGTACTAGGATGGGTGACCTCCTGGGAAGTCCTCGTGTTGCAGCCCTCTTTTTTTCGTTTCTTTAATCGTTGGATCGGATTTTCAAGTCGTTCTTTTTTTGCTCGTGTGTATCGAACGGAATGCGTAGGCCTCGAGAAGATCTTTGTTTCGATATATTATACGGGCGAATCCGAGACCCGGGCAAAGAGTTATGGCGGTTTGAAAATCCGGGTTCGGTTAAAGGTCGATGTAAGTAAGAAATGTTGGCAATAATGGACGGGTGTGATCATACCAGCACTAATGCACCGGATCCCATAAGAACTCCGAAGTTAAGCGTGCTTGTGCGAGAGTAGTACTAGGATGGGTGACCTCCTGGGAAGTCCTCGTGTTGCACCCCTCTTTTTTTCGTTTTTTTAATCGTTGGATCGGATTTTCAAGTCGTTCTTTTTTTGCTCGCGTCTATCGAACGGAATGCGTAGGCCTCGAGAAGATCTTTGTTTCGATATATTATACGGGCGAATCCGAGACCCGGGCAAAGAGTTATGGCGGTTTGAAAATCCGGGTTCGGTGAAAGGTCGATGTAAGTAAGAAATGTTGGCAAGAATGGACGGGTGCGATCATACCAGCACTAATTCACCGGATCCCATAAGAACTCCGAAGTTAAGCGTGCTTGGGCGAGAGTAGTACTAGGATGGGTGACCTCCTGGGAAGTCCTCGTGTTGCACCCCTCTTTTTTTCGTTTTTTTCATCGTTGGATCGGATTTTCAAGTCGTTCTTTTTTTGCTCGCGTCTATCGAACGGAATGCGTAGGCCTCGAGAAGATCTTTGTTTCGATATATTATACGGGCGAATCCGAGACCCGGGCAAAGAGTTATGGCGGTTTGAAAATCCGGGTTCGGTGAAAGGTCGATGTAAGTAAGAAATGTTGGCAATAATGGACGGGTGCGATCATACCAGCACTAATGCACCGGATCCCATCAGAACTCCGAAGTTAAGCGTGCTTGGGCGAAGGTATTACTAGGATGGGTGACCTCCTAGGAAGTCCTAGTGTTGCACCCCTCTTTTTTTTGTTTTCTTAATCGTTGGATCGGATTTTGAAGTCGTTCTTTTTTTGCTCGCGTCTATCGAATGGAATGCGTAGGCCTCAAGAAGATCTTTGTTTCGATATATTATTCGGGCGAATCCGAGACCCGGGCAAAGAGTTATGGCCGTTTGAAAATCCGGGTTCGGTGAAAGGTCGATGTAAGTAAGAA
Organism: Fallopia convolvulus; assembly: GCA_964016875.1. NCBI lineage: Eukaryota > Viridiplantae > Streptophyta > Magnoliopsida > Caryophyllales > Polygonaceae > Fallopia > Fallopia convolvulus. The sequence goes on from OZ024724.1 coordinate 16,980,505, forward strand.
ATGTTGGCAAGAATGGACGGGTGCGATCATACCAGCACTAATGCACCGGATCCCATCAGAACTCCGAAGTTAAGCGTGCTTGGGCGAGAGTAGTACTAGGATGAGTGACCTCCTGGGAAGTCCTCGTGTTGCACCCCTCTTTTTTTCGTTTCTTTAATCGTTGGATCGGATTTTCAAGTCGTTCTTTTTTTGCTCGCGTGTATCGAATGAAATGCGTAGGCCTCGAGAAGATCTTTGTTTCGATATATTATACGGGCGAATCCGAGACCCGGGCAAAGAGTTATGGCGGTTTGAAAATCCGGGTTCGGTGAAAGGTCGATGTAAGTAAGAAATGTTGGCAAGAATGGACGGATGCGATCATACCAGCACTAATGCACCGGATCCCTTCAAAACTCCGAAGTTAAGCGTGCTTGGGCGAGAGTAGTACTAGGATGGGTGACCTCCTGGGAAGTCCTCGTGTTGCACCCCTCTTTTTTTTGTTTTTTTAATCGTTGGATCGGTTTTTCAAGTCGTTCTTTTTTTGCTCGCGTCTATCGAATGGAATGCGTAGGCCTCGAGAAGATCTTTGTTTCGATATATTATACGGGCGAATCCGAGACCCGGGCAAAGAGTTATGGCGGTTTGAAATTCCGGGTTCGGTAAAAGGTCGATGTAAGTAAGAAATGTTGGCAATAATGGACGGGTGCGATCGTACCAGCACTAATGCACCGGATCCCATAAGAACTCCGAAGTTAAGCGTGCTTGGGCGAGAGTAGTACTAGGATGCGTGACCTCCTGGGAAGTCCTCGTGTTGCACCCCTCTTTTTTTCGTTTTTTTAATCGTTGGATCGGATTTTCAAGTCGTTCTTTTTTTGCTCGCGTCTATCGAATGGAATGCGTAGGCCTCGAGAAGATCTTTGTTTCGATATATTATACGGGCGAATCCGAGACCCGGGCAAAGAGTTATGGCGGTTTGAAAATCCGGGTTCGGTAAAAGGTCGATGTAAGTAAGAAATGTTGGCAATAATGGACGGGTGCCAGGTCGATGTAAGTAAGAAATGTTGGCAAGAATGGACGGGTGCGATCATACCAGCACTAATGCACCGGATCCCATCAGAACTCCGAGTTAAGCGTGCTTGGGCGAGAGTAGTACTAGGATGGGTGACCTCCTGGGAAGTCCTCGTGTTGCACCCCTCTTTTTTTCGTTTCTTTAATCGTTGGATCGGATTTTCAAGTCGTTCTTTTTTGCTCGCGTCTATCGAATGGAATGCGTAGGCCTCGCGAAGATCTTTGTTTCGATAAATTATACGGGCGAATCCGAGACCCGGGCAAAGAGTTATGGCGGTTTGAAAATCCGGGTTCGGTGAAAGGTCGATGTAAGTAAGAAATGTTGGCAAAAATGGCCGGGTGCGATCATACCAGCACTAATGCACAAGATCCCATCAGAACTCCGAAGTTAAGCGTGCTTGGGCGAGAGTAGTACTAGGATGGGTGACCTCCTGGGAAGTCCTCGTGTTACACCCCTCTTTTTTTTCTTTTTTAATCGTTGGATCGGATTTTCAAGTCGTTCTTTTTTTGCTCGCGTCTATCGAATGGAATGCGTAGGCCTCGATAAGATCTTTGTTTCGATATATTATACAGGCGAATCCGAGACCCGGGCAAAGAGTTATGGCGGTTTGAAAATCCGGGTTCGGTGCAAGGTCGATGTAAGTAAGAAATGTTGGCAAGAATGGACGGTTGCGATCATACCAGCACTAATGCACCGGATCCCATCAGAACTCCGAAGTTAAGCGTGCTTGGGTGAGAGTAGTACTAGGATGGGTGACCTCCTGGGAAGTCCTCGTGTTGCACCCCTCTTTTTTTCGTTTTTTTAATCGTTGGATCGGATTTTCAAGTCGTTCTTTTTTTGCTCGCGTCTATCGAATGGAATGCGTAGGCCTCGAGAAGATCTTTGTTTCGATATATTATACGGGCGAATCCGAGACCCGGGCAAAGAGTTATAGCGATTTGAAAATTCGGGTTCGGTGAAAGGTCGATGTAAGTAAGAAATGTTGGCAAGAATGGAAGGGTGCGATCATACCAACACTAATCCACCGGATCCCATCAGAACTCCGAAGTTAAGCGTGCTTGGGCGAGAGGATTACTAGGATGGGTGACCTCTTGGGAAGTCCTCGTGTTGCACCCCTCTTTTTTTCGTTTCTTTAATCGTTGGATCGGATTTCAAGTCGTTCTTTTTTTCCTCGCGTCTATCGAATGGAATGCGTAGGCCTGGAGAATATCTTTGTTTCGATAAATTATACGGGCGAATCCGAGCCTCGGGCAAAGAGGTATGGCGGTTTGAAAATCCGGGTTCGGTGAAAGGTCGATGTATGTAAGAAATATTGGCAAGAATGGACGGGTGCGATCATACCAGCACTAATGCACGGGATCACATCAGAACTCCGAACTTAAGCGTGCTTGGGCGAGAGTAGTACTAGGATGGGTGACCTCCTGGGAAGTCCTCGTGTTGCAGCCCTCTTTTTTTCGTTTCTTTAATCGTTGGATCGGATTTTCAAGTCGTTCTTTTTTTGCTCGTGTGTATCGAACGGAATGCGTAGGCCTCGAGAAGATCTTTGTTTCGATATATTATACGGGCGAATCCGAGACCCGGGCAAAGAGTTATGGCGGTTTGAAAATCCGGGTTCGGTTAAAGGTCGATGTAAGTAAGAAATGTTGGCAATAATGGACGGGTGTGATCATACCAGCACTAATGCACCGGATCCCATAAGAACTCCGAAGTTAAGCGTGCTTGTGCGAGAGTAGTACTAGGATGGGTGACCTCCTGGGAAGTCCTCGTGTTGCACCCCTCTTTTTTTCGTTTTTTTAATCGTTGGATCGGATTTTCAAGTCGTTCTTTTTTTGCTCGCGTCTATCGAACGGAATGCGTAGGCCTCGAGAAGATCTTTGTTTCGATATATTATACGGGCGAATCCGAGACCCGGGCAAAGAGTTATGGCGGTTTGAAAATCCGGGTTCGGTGAAAGGTCGATGTAAGTAAGAAATGTTGGCAAGAATGGACGGGTGCGATCATACCAGCACTAATTCACCGGATCCCATAAGAACTCCGAAGTTAAGCGTGCTTGGGCGAGAGTAGTACTAGGATGGGTGACCTCCTGGGAAGTCCTCGTGTTGCACCCCTCTTTTTTTCGTTTTTTTCATCGTTGGATCGGATTTTCAAGTCGTTCTTTTTTTGCTCGCGTCTATCGAACGGAATGCGTAGGCCTCGAGAAGATCTTTGTTTCGATATATTATACGGGCGAATCCGAGACCCGGGCAAAGAGTTATGGCGGTTTGAAAATCCGGGTTCGGTGAAAGGTCGATGTAAGTAAGAAATGTTGGCAATAATGGACGGGTGCGATCATACCAGCACTAATGCACCGGATCCCATCAGAACTCCGAAGTTAAGCGTGCTTGGGCGAAGGTATTACTAGGATGGGTGACCTCCTAGGAAGTCCTAGTGTTGCACCCCTCTTTTTTTTGTTTTCTTAATCGTTGGATCGGATTTTGAAGTCGTTCTTTTTTTGCTCGCGTCTATCGAATGGAATGCGTAGGCCTCAAGAAGATCTTTGTTTCGATATATTATTCGGGCGAATCCGAGACCCGGGCAAAGAGTTATGGCCGTTTGAAAATCCGGGTTCGGTGAAAGGTCGATGTAAGTAAGAAATGTTGGCAAGAATGGACGGGTGCGATCATACCAGCACTAATGCACCGGATCCCATCAGAACTCCGAAGTTAAGCGTGCTTGGGCGAGAGTAGTACTAGGATGAGTGACCTCCTGGGAAGTCCTCGTGTTGCACCCCTCTTTTTTTCGTTTCTTTAATCGTTGGATCGGATTTTCAAGTCGTTCTTTTTTTGCTCGCGTGTATCGAATGAAATGCGTAGGCCTCGAGAAGATCTTTGTTTCGATATATTATACGGGCGAATCCGAGACCCGGGCAAAGAGTTATGGCGGTTTGAAAATCCGGGTTCGGTGAAAGGTCGATGTAAGTAAGAAATGTTGGCAAGAATGGACGGATGCGATCATACCAGCACTAATGCACCGGATCCCTTCAAAACTCCGAAGTTAAGCGTGCTTGGGCGAGAGTAGTACTAGGATGGGTGACCTCCTGGGAAGTCCTCGTGTTGCACCCCTCTTTTTTTTGTTTTTTTAATCGTTGGATCGGTTTTTCAAGTCGTTCTTTTTTTGCTCGCGTCTATCGAATGGAATGCGTAGGCCTCGAGAAGATCTTTGTTTCGATATATTATACGGGCGAATCCGAGACCCGGGCAAAGAGTTATGGCGGTTTGAAATTCCGGGTTCGGTAAAAGGTCGATGTAAGTAAGAAATGTTGGCAATAATGGACGGGTGCGATCGTACCAGCACTAATGCACCGGATCCCATAAGAACTCCGAAGTTAAGCGTGCTTGGGCGAGAGTAGTACTAGGATGCGTGACCTCCTGGGAAGTCCTCGTGTTGCACCCCTCTTTTTTTCGTTTTTTTAATCGTTGGATCGGATTTTCAAGTCGTTCTTTTTTTGCTCGCGTCTATCGAATGGAATGCGTAGGCCTCGAGAAGATCTTTGTTTCGATATATTATACGGGCGAATCCGAGACCCGGGCAAAGAGTTATGGCGGTTTGAAAATCCGGGTTCGGTAAAAGGTCGATGTAAGTAAGAAATGTTGGCAATAATGGACGGGTGCCAGGTCGATGTAAGTAAGAAATGTTGGCAAGAATGGACGGGTGCGATCATACCAGCACTAATGCACCGGATCCCATCAGAACTCCGAGTTAAGCGTGCTTGGGCGAGAGTAGTACTAGGATGGGTGACCTCCTGGGAAGTCCTCGTGTTGCACCCCTCTTTTTTTCGTTTCTTTAATCGTTGGATCGGATTTTCAAGTCGTTCTTTTTTGCTCGCGTCTATCGAATGGAATGCGTAGGCCTCGCGAAGATCTTTGTTTCGATAAATTATACGGGCGAATCCGAGACCCGGGCAAAGAGTTATGGCGGTTTGAAAATCCGGGTTCGGTGAAAGGTCGATGTAAGTAAGAAATGTTGGCAAAAATGGCCGGGTGCGATCATACCAGCACTAATGCACAAGATCCCATCAGAACTCCGAAGTTAAGCGTGCTTGGGCGAGAGTAGTACTAGGATGGGTGACCTCCTGGGAAGTCCTCGTGTTACACCCCTCTTTTTTTTCTTTTTTAATCGTTGGATCGGATTTTCAAGTCGTTCTTTTTTTGCTCGCGTCTATCGAATGGAATGCGTAGGCCTCGATAAGATCTTTGTTTCGATATATTATACAGGCGAATCCGAGACCCGGGCAAAGAGTTATGGCGGTTTGAAAATCCGGGTTCGGTGCAAGGTCGATGTAAGTAAGAAATGTTGGCAAGAATGGACGGTTGCGATCATACCAGCACTAATGCACCGGATCCCATCAGAACTCCGAAGTTAAGCGTGCTTGGGTGAGAGTAGTACTAGGATGGGTGACCTCCTGGGAAGTCCTCGTGTTGCACCCCTCTTTTTTTCGTTTTTTTAATCGTTGGATCGGATTTTCAAGTCGTTCTTTTTTTGCTCGCGTCTATCGAATGGAATGCGTAGGCCTCGAGAAGATCTTTGTTTCGATATATTATACGGGCGAATCCGAGACCCGGGCAAAGAGTTATGGCGGTTTGAAAATCCGGGTTCGGTGCAAGGTCGATGTAAGTAAGAAATGTTCGCAAGAATGGACGGATGCGATCATACCAGCACTAATGCACCGGATCCCATCAGAACTCCGAAGTTAAGCGTGCTTGGGCGAGAGTAGAACTAGGATGGGTGACCTCCTGGGAAGTCCTCGTGTTGCACCCCTCTTTTTTTCGTTTTTTTAATCGTTGAATCGGATTTTCAAGTCGTTCTTTTTTTGCTCGCGTGTATCTAATGAAATGCGTAGGCCTCGAGAAGATCTTTGTTTCGATATATTATACGGGCGAATCCGAGACCCGGTCAAAGAGTTATGGCGGTTTGAAAATCCGGGTTCGGTAAAAGGTCGATGTAAGTAAGAAATGTTGGCAATAATGGACGGGTGCGATCGTACCAGCACTAATGCACCGGATCCCATCAGAACTCCGAAGTTAAGCGTGCTTGGGCGAGAGTAGAACTAGGATGGGTGACCTCCTGGGAAGTCCTCGTGTTACACCCCTCTTTTTTTTCTTTTTTAATCGTTGGATCGGATTTTCAAGTCGTTCTTTTTTTGCTCGCGTCTATCGAATGGAATGCGTAGGCCTCGATAAGATCTTTGTTCCGATATATTATACAGGCGAATCCGAGACCCGGGCAAAGAGTTATGGCGGTTTGAAAATCCGGGTTCGGTGCAAGGTCGATGTAAGTAAGAAATGTTGGCAAGAATGGACGGTTGCGATCATACCAGCACTAATGCACCGGATCCCATCAGAACTCCGAAGTTAAGCGTGCTTGGGTGAGAGTAGTACTAGGATGGGTGACCTCCTGGGAAGTCCTCGTGTTGCACCCCTCTTTTTTTCGTTTTTTTAATCGTTGGATCGGATTTTCAAGTCGTTCTTTTTTTGCTCGCGTCTATCGAATGGAATGCGTAGGCCTCGAGAAGATCTTTGTTTCGATATATTATACGGGCGAATCCGAGACCCGGGCAAAGAGTTATAGCGATTTGAAAATTCGGGTTCGGTGAAAGGTCGATGTAAGTAAGAAATGTTGGCAAGAATGGACGGGTGCGATCATACCAACACTAATCCACCGGATCCCATCAGAACTCCGAAGTTAAGCGTGCTTGGGCGAGAGGATTACTAGGATGGGTGACCTCTTGGGAAGTCCTCGTGTTGCACCCCTCTTTTTTTCGTTTCTTTAATCGTTGGATCGGATTTTCAAGTCGTTCTTTTTTTGCTCGCGTCTATCGAATGGAATGCGTAGGCCTGGAGAATATCTTTGTTTCGATAAATTATACGGGCGAATCCGAGCCTCGGGCAAAGAGGTATGGCGGTTTGAAAATCCGGGTTCGGTGAAAGGTCGATGTATGTAAGAAATATTGGCAAGAATGGACGGGTGCGATCATACCAGCACTAATGCACGGGATCACATCAGAACTCCGAACTTAAGCGTGCTTGGGCGAGAGTAGTACTAGGATGGGTGACCTCCTGGGAAGTCCTCGTGTTGCAGCCCTCTTTTTTTCGTTTCTTTAATCGTTGGATCGGATTTTCAAGTCGTTCTTTTTTTGCTCGTGTGTATCGAACGGAATGCGTAGGCCTCGAGAAGATCTTTGTTTCGATATATTATACGGGCGAATCCGAGACCCGGGCAAAGAGTTATGGCGGTTTGAAAATCCGGGTTCGGTGAAAGGTCGATGTAAGTAAGAAATGTTGGCAAGAATGGACGGGTGCGATCATACCAGCACTAATGCACCGGATCCCATCAGAACTCCGAAGTTAAGCGTGCTTGGGCGAAGGTATTACTAGGATGGGTGACCTCCTAGGAAGTCCTAGTGTTGCACCCCTCTTTTTTTTGTTTTCTTAATCGTTGGATCGGATTTTGAAGTCGTTCTTTTTTTGCTCGCGTCTATCAAATGGAATGCGTAGGCCTCGAGAAGATCTTTGTTTCGATATATTATTCGGGCGAATCCGAGACCCGCGCAAAGAGTTATGGCGGTTTGAAAATCCGGGTTCGGTGAAAGGTCGATGTAAGTAAGAAATGTTGGAAAGAATGGACGGGTGCGATCATACCAGCATTAATGCACCGGATCCCATCAGAACTCCGAAGTTAAGTGTGCTTGGGCGAGAGAAGTACTAGGATGGGTGACCTCCTGAGAAGTCCTCGTGTTGCACCCCTCTTTTTTTCGTTTTTTTAATCGTTGGATCGAATTTTCAAGTCACTCTTTTTTTGCTCGCGTCTATCGAACGGAATGCGTAGGCCTCGAGAAGATCTTTGTTTCGATATATTATACGGGCGAATCCGAGACCCGGGCAAAGAGTTATGGCTGTTTGAAAATCCGGGTTCGGTGAAAGGTCGATGTAAGTAAGAAATGTTGGCAAGAATGGACGGGTGCGATCATACCAGCACTAATGCACCGGATCCCATCAGAACTCCGAAGTTAAGCGTGCTTGGGTGAGAGTAGTACTAGGATGGGTGATCTCCTGGGAAGTCCTCGTGTTGCACCCCTCTTTTTTTTCGTTTTTTTAATAGTTGGATCAGATTTTCAAATCGTTCTTTTTTTGCTCGCGTCTATCGAATGGAATGCGTAGGCCTCGAGAAGATCTTTGTTTCGATATATTATACGGGAGAATCCGAGACTTGGACAAAGAGTTATGGCGGTTTGAAAATCCGAGTTCGGTGAAAGGTCATGTAAGTAAGAAATGTGGGCAAGAATGGACGGGTGCGATCATACCAGCACTAATGCACCGGATCCCATAAGAACTCCGAAGTTAAGCGTGCTTGGGCGAGAGTAGTACTAGGATGGGTGACCTCCTGGGAAGTCCTCGTGTTGCACCCCTCTTTTTTTCGTTTCTTTAATCGTTGGATCGGATTTTGAAGTAGTTCTTTTTTTGCTCGCGTTTATCGAATGAAATGCTTAGGCATCGAGAAGATCTTTGTTTCGATATATTATACGGGCGAATCCGAGACCCGGGCAAAGAGTTATGGCGGTTTAAAAATCCGGGTTCGGTGAAAGGTCGATGTAAGTAAGAAATGTTGGCAAGAATGGACGGGTGCGATCATACCAGCACTAATGCACCGGATCCCATAAGAACTCCGAAGTTAAGCGTGCTTGGGCGAAGGTTGTACTAGGATGGGTGACCTCCTAGGAAGTCCTCGTGTTGCACCCCTCTTTTTTTCGTTTCTTTAATCGTTGGATCGGATTTTGAAGTAGTTCTTTTTTTGCTCGCGTGTATCGAATGAAATGCGTAGGCCTCGAGAAGATCTTTGTTTCGATATATTATACGGGCGAATCCGAGACCCGGGCAAAGAGTTATGGCGGTTTGAAAATCCGGGTTCGGTGAAAGGTCGATGTAAGTAAGAAATGTTGGCAATAATGGACGGGTGCGATCATACCAGCACTAATGCACCGGATCCCATCAGAACTCCGAAGTTAAGCGTGCTTGGGCGAAAGTAGTACTAGGATGGGTGATCTCCTGGGAAGTCCTCGTGTTGCACCCCTCTTTTTTTTCGTTTTTTTAATAGTTGGATCAGATTTTCAAATCGTTCTTTTTTTGCTCGCGTCTATCGAATGGAATGCGTAGGCCTCGAGAAGATCTTTGTTTCGATATATTATACGGGCGAATCCGAGACTTGGACAAAGAGTTATGGCGGTTTGAAAATCCGAGTTCGGTGAAAGGTCATGTAAGTAAGAAATGTGGGCAAGAATGGACGGGTGCGATCATACCAGCACTAATGCACCGGATCCCATCAGAACTCCGAAGTTAAGCGTGCTTGGGCGAGAGTAGTACTAGGATGGGTGACCTTCTGGGAAGTCCTCGTGTTGCACCCCTCTTTTTTTCGTTTTTTTAATCGTTGGATCGGATTTTCAAGTCGTTCTTTTTTTGCTCGCGTCTATCGAACGGAATGCGTAGGACTCGAGAAGATCTTTGTTTCGATATATTATACGGGCGAATCCGAGACCCGGGCAAAGAGTTATGGCTGTTTGAAAATCCGGGTTCGGTGACAGGTCGATGTAAGTAAGAAATGTTGGCAAGAATGGACGGGTGCGATCATACCAGCACTAATGCACCGGATCCCATCAGAACTCCGAGTTAAGCGTGCTTGGGCGAGAGTAGTACTAGGATGGGTGACCTCCTGGGAAGTCCTCGTGTTGCACCCCTCTTTTTTTCGTTTCTTTAATCGTTGGATCGGATTTTCAAGTCGTTCTTTTTTTGCTCGCGTCTATCGAATGGAATGCGTAGGCCTCGCGAAGATCTTTGTTTCGATAAATTATACGGGCGAATCCGAGACCCGGGCAAAGAGTTATGGCGGTTTGAAAATCCGGGTTCGGTGAAAGGTCGATGTAAGTAAGAAATGTTGGCAAAAATGGTCGGGTGCGATCATACCAGCACTAATGCACAGGATCCCATCAGAACTCCGAAGTTAAGCGTGCTTGGGCGAGAGTAGTACTAGGATGGGTGACCTCCTGGGAAGTCCTCGTGTTACACCCCTCTTTTTTTTTCTTTTTTAATCGTTGGATCGGATTTTCAAGTCGTTCTTTTTTTGCTCGCGTCTATCGAATGGAATGCGTAGGCCTCGAGAAGATCTTTGTTTCGATATATTATACAGGCGAATCCGAGACCCGGGCAAAGAGTTATGGCGGTTTGAAAATCCGGGTTCGGTGCAAGGTCGATGTAAGTAAGAAATGTTGGCAAGAATGGACGGTTGCGATCATACCAGCACTAATGCACCGGATCCCATCAGAACTCCGAAGTTAAGCGTGCTTGGGTGAGAGTAGTACTAGGATGGGTGACCTCCTGGGAAGTCCTCGTGTTGCACCCCTCTTTTTTTCGTTTTTTTAATCGTTGGATCGGATTTTCAAGTCGTTCTTTTTTTGCTCGCGTCTATCGAATGGAATGCGTAGGCCTCGAGAAGATCTTTGTTTCGATATATTATACGGGCGAATCCGAGACCCGGGCAAAGAGTTATAGCGATTTGAAAATCCGGGTTCGGTGAAAGGTCGATGTAAGTAAGAAATGTTGGCAAGAATGGACGGGTGCGATCAAACCAACACTAATCCACCGGATCCCATCAGAACTCCGAAGTTAAGCGTGCTTGGGCGAGAGGATTACTAGGATGGGTGACCTCCTGGGAAGTCCTCGTGTTGCACCCCTCTTTTTTTCGTTTCTTTAATCGTTGGATCGGATTTTCAAGTCGTTCTTTTTTTGCTCGCGTCTATCGAATGGAATGCGTAGGCCTCGAGAATATCTTTGTTTCGATAAATTATACGGGCGAATCCGAGCCTCGGGCAATGAGGTATGGCGGTTTGAAAATCCGGGTTCGGTGAAAGGTCGATGTATGTAAGAAATGTTGGCAAGAATGGACGGGTGCGATCATACCAGCACTAATGCACGGGATCACATCAGAACTCCGAACTTAAGCGTGCTTGGGCGAGAGTAGTACTAGGATGGGTGACCTCCTGGGAAGTCCTCGTGTTGCAGCCCTCTTTTTTTCGTTTCTTTAATCGTTGGATCGGATTTTCAAGTCGTTCTTTTTTTGCTCGTGTGTATCGAACGGAATGCGTAGGCCTCGAGAAGATCTTTGTTTCGATATATTATACGGGCGAATCCGAGACCCGGGCAAAGAGTTATGGCGGTTTGAAAATCCGGGTTCGGTGAAAGGTCGATGTAAGTAAGAAATGTTGGCAAGAATGGACGGGTGCAATCATACCAGCACTAATGCACCGGATCCCATCAGAACTCCGAAGTTAAGCGTGCTTGGGCGAAGGTATTACTAGGATGGGTGACCTCCTAGGAAGTCCTAGTGTTGCACCCCTCTTTTTTTTGTTTTCTTAATCGTTGGATCGGATTTTGAAGTCTTTCTTTTTTTGCTCGCGTCTATCGAATGGAATGCGTAGGCCTCGAGAAGATCTTTGTTTCGATATATTATTCGGGCGAATCCGAGACCCGCGCAAAGAGTTATGGCGGTTTGAAAATCCGGGTTCGGTGAAAGGTCGATGTAAGTAAGAAATGTTGGAAAGAATGGACGGGTGCGATCATACCAGCATTAATGCACCGGATCCCATCAGAACTCCGAAGTTAAGTGTGCTTGGGCGAGAGAAGTACTAGGATGGGTGACCTCCTGAGCAGTCCTCGTGTTGCACCCCTCTTTTTTTCGTTTTTTTAATCGTTGGATCGAATTTTCAAGTCACTCTTTTTTTGCTCGCGTCTATCGAACGGAATGCGTAGGCCTCGAGAAGATCTTTGTTTCGATATATTATACGGGCGAATCCGAGACCCGGGCAAAGAGTTATGGCTGTTTGAAAATCCGGGTTCGGTGAAAGGTCGATGTAAGTAAGAAATGTTGGCAAGAATGGACGGGTGCGATCATACCAGCACTAATGCACCGGATCCCATCAGAACTCCGAAGTTAAGCGTGCTTGGGTGAGAGTAGTACTAGGATGGGTGATCTCCTGGGAAGTCCTCGTGTTGCACCCCTCTTTTTTTTCGTTTTTTTAATAGTTGGATCAGATTTTCAAATCGTTCTTTTTTTGCTCGCGTCTATCGAATGGAATGCGTAGGCCTCGAGAAGATCTTTGTTTCGATATATTATACGGGCGAATCCGAGACTTGGACAAAGAGTTATGGAGGTTTGAAAATCCGAGTTCGGTGAAAGGTCAGTAAAGTAAGAAATGTGGGCAAGAATGGACGGGTGCGATCATACCAGCACTAATGCACCGGATCCCATAAGAACTCCGAAGTTAAGCGTGCTTGGGCGAGAGTAGTACTAGGATGGGTGACCTCCTGGGAAGTCCTCGTGTTGCACCCCTCTTTTTTTCGTTTCTTTAATCGTTGGATCGGATTTTGAAGTAGTTCTTTTTTTGCTCGCGTGTATCGAATGAAATGCTTAGGCCTCGAGAAGATCTTTGTTTCGATATATTATACGGGCGAATCCGAGACCCGGGCAAAGAGTTATGGCGGTTTAAAAATCCGGGTTCGGTGAAAGGTCGATGTATGTAAGAAATGTTGGCAAGAATGGACGGGTGCGATCATACCAGCACTAATGCACGGGATCACATCAGAACTCCGAACTTAAGCGTGCTTGGGCGAGAGTAGTACTAGGATGGGTGACCTCCTGGGAAGTCCTCGTGTTGCAGCCCTCTTTTTTTCGTTTCTTTAATCGTTGGATCGGATTTTCAAGTCGTTCTTTTTTTGCTCGTGTGTATCGAACGGAATGCGTAGGCCTCGAGAAGATCTTTGTTTCGATATATTATACGGGCGAATCCGAGACCCGGGCAAAGAGTTATGGCGGTTTGAAAATTCGGGTTCGGTGAAAGGTCGATGTAAGTAAGAAATGTTGGCAAGAATGGACGGGTGCAATCATACCAGCACTAATGCACCGGATCCCATCAGAACTCCGAAGTTAAGCGTGCTTGGGCGAAGGTATTACTAGGATGGGTGACCTCCTAGGAAGTCCTAGTGTTGCACCCCTCTTTTTTTTGTTTTCTTAATCGTTGGATCGGATTTTGAAGTCGTTCTTTTTTTGCTCGCGTCTATCGAATGGAATGCGTAGGCCTCGAGAAGATCTTTGTTTCGATATATTATTCGGGCGAATCCGAGACCCGCGCAAAGAGTTATGGCGGTTTGAAAATCCGGGTTCGGTGAAAGGTCGATGTAAGTAAGAAATGTTGGAAAGAATGGACGGGTGCGATCATACCAGCATTAATGCACCGGATCCCATCAGAACTCCGAAGTTAAGTGTGCTTGGGCGAGAGAAGTACTAGGATTGGTGACCTCCTGAGCAGTCCTCGTGTTGCACCCCTCTTTTTTTCGTTTTTTTAATCGTTGGATCGAATTTTCAAGTCACTCTTTTTTTGCTCGCGTCTATCGAACGGAATGCGTAGGCCTCGAGAAGATCTTTGTTTCGATATATTATACGGGCGAATCCGAGACCCGGGCAAAGAGTTATGGCTGTTTGAAAATCCGGGTTCGGTGAAAGGTCGATGTAAGTAAGAAATGTTGGCAAGAATGGACGGGTGCGATCATACCAGCACTAATGCACCGGATCCCATCAGAACTCCGAAGTTAAGCGTGCTTGGGTGAGAGTAGTACTAGGATGGGTGATCTCCTGGGAAGTCCTCGTGTTGCACCCCTCTTTTTTTTCGTTTTTTTAATAGTTGGATCAGATTTTCAAATCGTTCTTTTTTTGCTCGCGTCTATCGAATGGAATGCGTAGGCCTCGAGAAGATCTTTGTTTCGATATATTATACGGGCGAATCCGAGACTTGGACAAAGAGTTATGGAGGTTTGAAAATCCGAGTTCGGTGAAAGGTCAGTAAAGTAAGAAATGTGGGCAAGAATGGACGGGTGCGATCATACCAGCACTAATGCACCGGATCCCATAAGAACTCCGAAGTTAAGCGTGCTTGGGCGAGAGTAGTACTAGGATGGGTGACCTCCTGGGAAGTCCTCGTGTTGCACCCCTCTTTTTTTCGTTTCTTTAATCGTTGGATCGGATTTTGAAGTAGTTCTTTTTTTGCTCGCGTGTATCGAATGAAATGCTTAGGCCTCGAGAAGATCTTTGTTTCGATATATTATACGGGCGAATCCGAGACCCGGGCAAAGAGTTATGGCGGTTTAAAAATCCGGGTTCGGTGAAAGGTCGATGTAAGTAAGAAATGTTGGCAAGAATGGACGGGTGTGATCATACCAGCACTAATGCACCGGATCCCATAAGAACTCCGAAGTTAAGCGTGCTTGGGCGAAGGTTGTACTAGGATGGGTGACCTCCTAGGAAGTCCTCGTGTTGCACCCCTCTTTTTTTCGTTTCTTTAATCGTTGGATCGGATTTTGAAGTAGTTCTTTTTTTGCTCGCGTGTATCGAATGAAATGCTTAGGCCTCGAGAAGATCTTTGTTTCGATATATTATACGGGCGAATCCGAGACCCGGGCAAAGAGTTATGGCGGTTTGAAAATCCGGGTTCGGTGAAAGGTCGATGTATGTAAGAAATGTTGGCAATAATGGACGGGTGCGATCATACCAGCACTAATGCACCGGATCCCATCAGAACTCCGAAGTTAAGCGTGCTTGGGCGAAAGTAGTACTAGGATGGGTGATCTCCTGGGAAGTCCTCGTGTTGCACCCCTCTTTTTTTTCGTTTTTTTAATAGTTGGATCAGATTTTCAAATCGTTCTTTTTTTGCTCGCGTCTATCGAATGGAATGCGTAGGCCTCGAGAAGATCTTTGTTTCGATATATTATACGGGCGAATACGAGACTTGGACAAAGAGTTATGGCGGTTTGAAAATCCGAGTTCGGTGAAAGGTCATGTAAGTAAGAAATGTGGGCAAGAATGGACGGGTGCGATCATACAAGCACTAATGCACCGGATCCCATCAGAACTCCGAAGTTAAGCGTGCTTGGGCGAGAGTAGTACTAGGATGGGTGACCTTCTGGGAAGTCCTCGTGTTGCACCCCTCTTTTCTTCGTTTTTTTAATCGTTGGATCGGATTTTCAAGTCGTTCTTTTTTTGCTCGCGTCTATCGAACGGAATGCGTAGGCCTCGAGAAGATCTTTGTTTCGATATATTATAAGGGCGAATCCTAGACCCGGGCAAAGAGTTATGGCGGTTTGAAAATCCAGGTTCGGTGACAGGTCGATGTAAGTAAGAAATGTTGGCAAGAATGGACGGGTGCGATCATACCAGCACTAATGCACCGGATCCCATCAGAACTCCGAGTTAAGCGTGCTTGGGCGAGAGTAGTACTAGGATGGGTGACCTCCTGGGAAGTCCTCGTGTTGCACCCCTCTTTTTTTCGTTTCTTTAATCGTTGGATCGGATTTTCAAGTCGTTCTTTTTTTGCTCGCGTCTATCGAATGGAATGCGTAGGCCTCGCGAAGATCTTTGTTTCGATAAATTATACGGGCGAATCCGAGACCCGGGCAAAGAGTTATGGCGGTTTGAAAATCCGGGTTCGGTGAAAGGTCGATGTAAGTAAGAAATGTTGGCAAAAATGGCCGGGTGCGATCATACCAGCACTAATGCACAGGATCCCATCAGAACTCCGAAGTTAAGCGTGCTTGGGCGAGAGTAGTACTAGGATGGGTGACCTCCTGGGAAGTCCTCGTGTTACACCCCTCTTTTTTTTCTTTTTTAATCGTTGGATCGGATTTTCAAGTCGTTCTTTTTTTGCTCGCGTCTATCGAATGGAATGCGTAGGCCTCGAGAAGATCTTTGTTTCGATATATTATACAGGCGAATCCGAGACCCGGGCAAAGAGTTATGGCGGTTTGAAAATCCGGGTTCGGTGCAAGGTCGATGTAAGTAAGAAATGTTGGCAAGAATGGACGGTTGCGATCATACCAGCACTAATGCACCGGATCCCATCAGAACTCCGAAGTTAAGCGTGCTTGGGTGAGAGTAGTACTAGGATGGGTGACCTCCTGGGAAGTCCTCGTGTTGCACCCCTCTTTTTTTCGTTTTTTTAATCGTTGGATCGGATTTTCAAGTCGTTCTTTTTTTGCTCGCGTCTATCGAATGGAATGCGTAGGCCTCGAGAAGATCTTTGTTTCGATATATTATACGGGCGAATCCGAGACCCGGGCAAAGAGTTATAGCGATTTGAAAATCCGGGTTCGGTGAAAGGTCGATGTAAGTAAGAAATGTTGGCAAGAATGGACGGGTGCGATCATACCAACACTAATCCACCGGATCCCATCAGAACTCCGAAGTTAAGCGTGCTTGGGCGAGAGGATTACTAGGATGGGTGACCTCCTGGGAAGTCCTCGTGTTGCACCCCTCTTTTTTTCGTTTCTTTAATCGTTGGATCGGATTTTCAAGTCGTTCTTTTTTTGCTCGCGTCTATCGAATGGAATGCGTAGGCCTCGAGAATATCTTTGTTTCGATAAATTATACGGGCGAATCCGAGCCTCGGGCAAAGAGGTATGGCGGTTTGAAAATCCGGGTTCGGTGAAAGGTCGATGTATGTAAGAAATGTTGGCAAGAATGGACGGGTGCGATCATACCAGCACTAATGCACGGGATCACATCAGAACTCCGAACTTAAGCGTGCTTGGGCGAGAGTAGTACTAGGATGGGTGACCTCCTGGGAAGTCCTCGTGTTGCAGCCCTCTTTTTTTCGTTTCTTTAATTGTTGGATCGGATTTTCAAGTCGTTCTTTTTTTGCTCGTGTGTATCGAACGGAATGCGTAGGCCTCGAGAAGATCTTTGTTTCGATATATTATACGGGCGAATCCGAGACCCGGGCAAAGAGTTATGGCGGTTTGAAAATCCGGGTTCGGTGAAAGGTCGATGTAAGTAAGAAATGTTGGCAAGAATGGACGGGTGCGATCATACCAGCACTAATGCACCGGATCCCATCAGAACTCCGAAGTTAAGCGTGCTTGGGCGAAGGTATTACTAGGATGGGTGACCTCCTAGGAAGTCCTAGTGTTGCACCCCTCTTTTTTTTGTTTTCTTAATCGTTGGATCGGATTTTGAAGTCGTTCTTTTTTTGCTCGCGTCTATCGAATGGAATGCGTAGGCCTCGAGAAGATCTTTGTTTCGATATATTATTCGGGCGAATCCGAGACCCGCGCAAAGAGTTATGGCGGTTTGAAAATACGGGTTCGGTGAAAGGTCGATGTAAGTAAGAAATGTTGGAAAGAATGGACGGGTGCGATCATACCAGCATTAATGCACCGGATCCCATCAGAACTCCGAAGTTAAGTGTGCTTGGGCGAGAGAAGTACTAGGATGGGTGACCTCCTGAGCAGTCCTCGTGTTGCACCCCTCTTTTTTTCGTTTTTTTAATCGTTGGATCGAATTTTCAAGTCACTCTTTTTTTGCTCGCGTCTATCGAACGGAATGCGTAGGCCTCGAGAAGATCTTTGTTTCGATATATTATACGGGCGAATCCGAGACCCGGGCAAAGAGTTATGGCTGTTTGAAAATCCGGGTTCGGTGAAAGGTCGATGTAAGTAAGAAATGTTGGCAAGAATGGACGGGTGCGATCATACCAGCACTAATGCACCGGATCCCATCAGAACTCCGAAGTTAAGCGTGCTTGGGCGAGAGTAGTACTAGGATAGGTGACCTCCTGGGAAGTCCTCGTGTTGCACCCCTCTGTTTTTCGTTTTTTTAATCGTTGGATCAAATTTTCAAGTCGTTCTTTTTTTGCTCGCGTCTATCGAATGGAATGCGTAGGCCTCGAGAAGATCTTTGTTTCGATATATTATACGGGCGAATCCGAGACCCGGGCAAAGAGTTATGGCGGTTTGAAAATCCGGGTTCGGTGAAAGGTCGAAGTAAGTAAGAAATGTTGGCAAGAATGGACGGGTGCGATCATACCAGCACTAATGCACCGGATCCCATCAGAACTCCGAAGTTAAGCGTGCTTGGGCGAAGGTATTACTAGGATGGGTGACCTCCTAGGAAGTCCTAGTGTTGCACCCCTCTTTTTTTTGTTTTCTTAATCGTTGGATCGGATTTTCAAGTCGTTCTTTTTTTGTTCGCGTCTATCGAACGGAATGCGTAGGCCTCGAGAAGATCTTTGTTTCGATATATTATACGGGCGAATCCGAGACCCGGGCAAAGAGTTATGGCGTTTTGAAAATCCGGGTTCGGTGAAAGGTCGATGTAAGTAAGAAATGTTTGCAAAAATGGACGGGTGCGATCATACCAGCACTAATGCACCGGATCCCATCAGAACTCCGAAGTTAAGCGTGCTTGGGCGAAGGTATTACTAGGATGGGTGACCTCCTAGGAAGTCCTAGTGTTGCACCCCTCTTTTTTTTGTTTTCTTAATCGTTGGATCGGATTTTGAAGTCGTTCTTTTTTTGCTCGCGTCTATCGAATGGAATGCGTAGGCCTCGAGAAGATCTTTGTTTCGATATATTATACGGGCGAATCCGAGACCCGGGAAAAGAGTTATGGCGGTTTGAAAATCCGGGTTTGGTGAAAGGTCGATGTAAGTAAGAAATGTTGGCAAGAATGGACGGGTGCGATCATACCAGCACTAATGCACCGGATCCCATCAGAACTCCGAAGTTAAGCGTGCTTGGGCGAAGGTATTACTAGGATGGGTGACCTCCTAGGAAGTCCTAGTGTTGCACCCCTCTTTTTTTTGTTTTCTTAATCGTTGGATCGGATTTTGAAGTCGTTCTTTTTTTGCTCGCGTCTATCGAATGGAATGCGTAGGCCTCGAGAAGATCTTTGTTTCGATATATTATACGGGCGAAGCCGAGACCCGGGCAAAGAGTTATGGCGGTTTGAAAATCCGGGTTCGGTGCAAGGTCGATGTAAGTAAGAAATGTTGGCAAGAATGGACCAGTGCGATCATACCAGCACTAATGCACCGGATCCCATCAGAACTCCGAAGTTAAGCGTGCTTGGGCGAAGGTATTACTAGGATGGGTGACCTCCTAGGAAGTCCTAGTGTTGCACCCCTCTTTTTTTTGTTTTCTTAATCGTTGGATCGGATTTTGAAGTCGTTCTTTTTTTGCTCGCGTCTATCGAATGGAATGCGTAGGCCTCGAGAAGATCTTTGTTTCGATATATTATTCGGGCGAATCCGAGACCCGCGCAAAGAGTTATGGCGGTTTGAAAATCCGGGTTCGGTGAAAGGTCGATGTAAGTAAGAAATGTTGGAAAGAATGGACGGGTGCGATCATACCAGCACTAATGCACCGGATCCCATCAGAACTCCGAAGTTAAGCGTGCTTGGGCGAAGGTATTACTAGGATGGGTGACCTCCTAGGAAGTCCTAGTGTTGCACCCCTCTTTTTTTTGTTTTCTTAATCGTTGGATCGGATTTTGAAGTCGTTCTTTTTTTGCTCGCGTCTATCGAATGGAATGCGTAGGACTCGAGAAGATCTTTGTTTCGATATATTATACGGGCGAATCCGAGACCCGGGCAAAGAGTTATGGCGGTTTGAAAATCCGGGTTCGGTGCAAGGTCGATGCAAGTAAGAAATGTTGGCAAGAATGGACGGATGCGATCATACCAGCACTAATGCACCGGATCCCTTCAGAACTCCGAAGTTAAGCGTGCTTGGGCGAGAGTAGTACTAGGATGGGTGACCTCCTGGGAAGTCCTCGTGTTGCACCCCTCTTTTTTTCGTTTCTTTAATCGTTGGATCGGATTTTCAAGTCGTTCTTTTTTTGCTCGCGTCTATCGAATGGAATGCGTAGGCCTCGCGAAGATCTTTGTTTCGATAAATTATACGGGCGAATCCGAGACCCGGGCAAAGAGTTATGGCGGTTTGAAAATCCGGGTTCGGTGAAAGGTCGAAGTAAGTAAGAAATGTTGGCAAGAATGGACGGGTGCGATCATACCAGCACTAATGCACCGGATCCCATCAGAACTCCGAAGTTAAGCGTGCTTGGGCGAAGGTATTACTAGGATGGGTGACCTCCTAGGAAGTCCTAGTGTTGCACCCCTCTTTTTTTGTTTTCTTAATCGTTGGATCGGATTTTCAAGTCGTTCTTTTTTTGTTCGCGTCTATCGAACGGAATGCGTAGGCCTCGAGAAGATCTTTGTTTAGATATATTATACGGGCGAATCCGAGACCCGGGCAAAGAGTTATGGCTGTTTGAAAATCCGGGTTCGGTGAAAGGTCGATGTAAGTAAGAAATGTTGGCAAGAATGGACGGGTGCGATCATACCAGCACTAATGCACCGGATCCCATCAGAACTCCGAAGTTAAGCGTGCTTGGGCGAGAGTAGTACTAGGATAGGTGACCTCCTGGGAAGTCCTCGTGTTGCACCCCTCTGTTTTTCGTTTTTTTAATCGTTGGATCAAATTTTCAAGTCGTTCTTTTTTTGCTCGCGTCTATCGAATGGAATGCGTAGGCCTCGAGAGGATCTTTGTTTCGATATATTATACGGGCGAATCCGAGACCCGGGCAAAGAGTTATGGCGGTTTGAAAATCCGGGTTCGGTGAAAGGTCGAAGTAAGTAAGAAATGTTGGCAAGAATGGACGGGTGCGATCATACCAGCACTAATGCACCGGATCCCATCAGAACTCCGAAGTTAAGCGTGCTTGGGCGAAGGTATTACTAGGATGCGTGACCTCCTAGGAAGTCCTAGTGTTGCACCCCTCTTTTTTTTGTTTTCTTAATCGTTGGATCGGATTTTCAAGTCGTTCTTTTTTTGTTCACGTCTATCGAACGGAATGCGTAGGCCTCGAGAAGATCTTTGTTTCGATATATTATACGGGCGAATCCGAGACCCGGGCAAAGAGTTATGGCGTTTTGAAAATCCGGGTTCGGTGCAAGGTCGATGCAAGTAAGAAATGTTGGCAAGAATGGACGGATGCGATCATACCAGCACTAATGCACCGGATCCCTTCAGAACTCCGAAGTTAAGCGTGCTTGGGCGAGAGTAGTACTAGGATGGGTGACCTCCTGGGAAGTCCTCGTGTTGCACCCCTCTTTTTTTCGTTTCTTTAATCGTTGGATCGGATTTTCAAGTCGTTCTTTTTTTGCTCGCGTCTATCGAATGGAATGCGTAGGCCTCGCGAAGATCTTTGTTTCGATAAATTATACGGGCGAATCCGAGACCCGGGCAAAGAGTTATGGCGGTTTGAAAATCCGGGTTCGGTGAAAGGTCGAAGTAAGTAAGAAATGTTGGCAAGAATGGACGGGTGCGATCATACCAGCACTAATGCACCGGATCCCATCAGAACTCCGAAGTTAAGCGTGCTTGGGCGAAGGTATTACTAGGATGGGTGACCTCCTAGGAAGTCCTAGTGTTGCACCCCTCTTTTTTTGTTTTCTTAATCGTTGGATCGGATTTTCAAGTCGTTCTTTTTTTGTTCGCGTCTATCGAACGGAATGCGTAGGCCTCGCGAAGATCTTTGTTTCGATAAATTATACGGGCGAATCCGAGACCCGGGCAAAGAGTTATGGCGGTTTGAAAATCCGGGTTCGGTGAAAGGTCGAAGTAAGTAAGAAATGTTGGCAAGAATGGACGGGTGCGATCATACCAGCACTAATGCACCGGATCCCATCAGAACTCCGAAGTTAAGCGTGCTTGGGCGAAGGTATTACTAGGATGGGTGACCTCCTAGGAAGTCCTAGTGTTGTACCCCTCTTTTTTTGTTTTCTTAATCGTTGGATCGGATTTTCAAGTCGTTCTTTTTTTGTTCGCGTCTATCGAACGGAATGCGTAGGCCTCGAGAAGATCTTTGTTTAGATATATTATACGGGCGAATCCGAGACCCGGGCAAAGAGTTATGGCTGTTTGAAAATCCGGGTTCGGTGAAAGGTCGATGTAAGTAAGAAATGTTGGCAAGAATGGACGGGTGCGATCATACCAGCACTAATGCACCGGATCCCATCAGAACTCCGAAGTTAAGCGTGCTTGGGCGAGAGTAGTACTAGGATAGGTGACCTCCTGGGAAGTCCTCGTGTTGCACCCCTCTGTTTTTCGTTTTTTTAATCGTTGGATCAAATTTTCAAGTCGTTCTTTTTTTGCTCGCGTCTATCGAATGGAATGCGTAGGCCTCGAGAGGATCTTTGTTTCGATATATTATACGGGCGAATCCGAGACCCGGGCAAAGAGTTATGGCGGTTTGAAAATCCGGGTTCGGTGAAAGGTCGAAGTAAGTAAGAAATGTTGGCAAGAATGGACGGGTGCGATCATACCAGCACTAATGCACCGGATCCCATCAGAACTCCGAAGTTAAGCGTGCTTGGGCGAAGGTATTACTAGGATGCGTGACCTCCTAGGAAGTCCTAGTGTTGCACCCCTCTTTTTTTTGTTTTCTTAATCGTTGGATCGGATTTTCAAGTCGTTCTTTTTTTGTTCACGTCTATCGAACGGAATGCGTAGGCCTCGAGAAGATCTTTGTTTCGATATATTATACGGGCGAATCCGAGACCCGGGCAAAGAGTTATGGCGTTTTGAAAATCCGGGTTCGGTGAAAGGTCGATGTAAGTAAGAAATGTTTGCAAAAATAGACGGGTGCGATCATACCAGCACTAATGCACTGGATCCCATCAGAACTCCGAAGTTAAGCGTGCTTGGGCGAAGGTATTACTAGGATGGGTGACCTCCTAGGAAGTCCTAGTGTTGCACCCCTCTTTTTTTTGTTTTCTTAATCGTTGGATCGGATTTTGAAGTCGTTCTTTTTTTTGCTCGCGTCTATCGAATGGAATGCGTAGGCCTCGAGAAGATCTTTGTTTCGATATATTATACGGGCGAATCCGAGACCCGGGCAAAGAGTTATGGCGGTTTGAAAATCCGGGTTTGGTGAAAGGTCGATGTAAGTAAGAAATGTTGGCAAGAATGGACGGGTGCGATCATACCAGCACTAATGCACCGGATCCCATCAGAACTCCGAAGTTAAGCGTGCTTGGGCGAAGGTATTACTAGGATGGGTGACCTCCTAGGAAGTCCTAGTGTTGCACCCCTCTTTTTTTTGTTTTCTTAATCGTTGGATCGGATTTTGAAGTCTTTCTTTTTTTGCTCGCGTCTATCGAATGGAATGCGTAGGCCTCGAGAAGATCTTTGTTTCGATATATTATACGGGCGAAGCCGAGACCCGGGCAAAGAGTTATGGCGGTTTGAAAATCCGGGTTCGGTGCAAGGTCGATGTAAGTAAGAAATGTTGGCAAGAATGGACCGGTGCGATCATACCAGCACTAATGCACCGGATCCCATCAGAACTCCGAAGTTAATCGTGCTTGGGCGAAGGTATTACTAGGATGGGTGACCTCCTAGGAAGTCCTAGTGTTGCACCCCTCTTTTTTTTGTTTTCTTAATCGTTGGATCGGATTTTCAAGTCGTTCTTTTTTTGCTCGCGTCTATCGAATGGAATGCGTAGGCCTCGAGAAGATCTTTGTTTCGATATATTATACGGGCGAAGCCGAGACCCGGGCAAAGAGTTATGGCGGTTTGAAAATCCGGGTTCGGTGCAAGGTCGATGTAAGTAAGAAATGTTGGCAAGAATGGACCGGTGCGATCATACCAGCACTAATGCACCGGATCCCATCAGAACTCCGAAGTTAAGCGTGCTTGGGCGAAGGTATTACTAGGATGGGTGACCTCCTAGGAAGTCCTAGTGTTGCACCCCTCTTTTTTTTGTTTTCTTAATCGTTGGATCGGATTTTGAAGTCGTTCTTTTTTTGCTCGCGTCTATCGAATGGAATGCGTAGGCCTCGAGAAGATCTTTGTTTCGATATATTATTCGGGCGAATCCGAGACCCGGGCAAAGAGTTATGGCGGTTTGAAAATCCGGATTCGGTGCAAGGTCGATGTAAGTAAGAAATGTTGGCAAGAATGGACGGTTGCGATCGTACCAGCACTAATGCACCGGATCCCATCAGAACTCCGAAGTTAAGCGTGCTTGGGTGAGAGTAGTACTAGGATGGGTGACCTCCTGGGAAGTCCTCGTGTTGCACCCCTCTTTTTTTCGTTTTTTTAATCGTTGGATCGGATTTTCAAATCGTTCTTTTTTTGCTCGCGTCTATCGAACGGAATGCGTAGGCCTCGAGAAGATCTTTGTTTCGATATATTATACGGGCGAATCCGATACCCAGGCAAAGAGTTATGGCGGTTTGAAAATCCGGGTTCGGTGAAAGGTCGATGTAAGTAAGAAATGTTGGCAAGAATGGACGGGTGCGATCATACCAGCACTAATGCACCGGATCCCATCAGAACTCCGAAGTTAAGCGTGCTTGGGCGAGAGTAGTACTTGGATGGGTGACCTCCTGGGAAGTCCTCGTGTTGCACCCCTCTTTTTTTCGTTTCTTTAATCGTTGGATCGGATTTTCAAGTCGTTCTTTTTTTGCTCGCGTCTATCGAATGGAATGCGTAGGCCTCGCGAAGATCTTTGTTTCGATAAATTATACGGGCGAATCCGAGACCCGGGCAAAGAGTTATGGCGGTTTGAAAATCCGGGTTCGGTGAAAGGTCGATGTAAGTAAGAAATGTTGGCAAGAATGGACGGGTGCGATCATACCAGCACTAATGCACGGGATCCCATCAGAACTCCGAAGTTAAGCGTGCTTGGGCGAGAGTAGTACTAGGATGGGTGACCTCCTGGGAAGTCCTCGTGTTACACCCCTCTTTTTTTTCGTTTTTTAATCGTTGGATCGGATTTTCAAGTCGTTCTTTTTTTGCTCGCGTCTATCGAATGGAATGCGTAGGCCTCAAGAAGATCTTTGTTTCGATATATTATACAGGCGAATCCGAGACCCGGGCAAAGAGTTATGGCGGTTTGAAAATCCGGGTTCGGTGCAAGGTCGATGTAAGTAAGAAATGTTGGCAAGAATGGACGGTTGCGATCATACCAGCACTAATGCACCGGATCCCATCAGAACTCCGAATTTAAGCGTGCTTGGGTGAGAGTAGTACTAGGATGGGTGACCTCCTGGGAAGTCCTCGTGTTGCACCCCTCTTTTTTTCGTTTTTTAATCGTTGGATCGGATTTTCAATTCGTTCTTTTTTTGCTCGCGTCTATCGAACGGAATGCGTAGGCCTCGAGAAGATCTTTGTTTCGATATATTATACGGGCGAATCCGAGACCCGGGCAAAGAGTTATGGCGGTTTGAAAATCCGGGTTCGGTGAAAGGTCGATGTAAGTAAGAAATGTTGGCAACAATGGACGGGTGCGATCATACCAGCACTAATGCACCGGATCCCATCAGAACTCCGAAGTTAAGCGTGCTTGGGCGAGAGTAGTACTAGGATGGGTGACCTCCTGGGAAGTCCTCGTGTTGCACCCCTCTTTTTTTCGTTTCTTTAATCGTTGGATCGGATTTTCAAGTCGTTCTTTTTTTGCTCGCGTCTATCGAATGGAATGCGTAGGCCTCGCGAAGATCTTTGTTTCGATAAATTATACGGGCGAATCCGAGACCCGGGCAAAGAGTTATGGCGGTTTGAAAATCCGGGTTCGGTGAAAGGTCGATGTAAGTAAGAAATGTTGGCAAGAATGGACGGGTGCGATCATACCAGCACTAATGCACCGGATCCCATCAGAACTCCGAAGTTAAGCGTGCTTGGGCGAGAGTAGTACTAGGATGGTTGACCTCCTGGGAAGTCCTCGTGTTACACCCCTCTTTTTTTTCGTTTTTTAATCGTTGGATCGGATTTTCAAGTAGTCCTTTTTTTGCTCGCGTCTATCGAATGGAATGCGTAGGCCTCGAGAAGATCTTTGTTTCGATATATTATACAGGCGAATCCGAGACCCGGGCAAAGAGTTATGGCGGTTTGAAAATCCGGGTTCGGTGCAAGGTCGATGTAAGTAAGAAATGTTGGCAAGAATGGACAGTTGCGATCATACCAGCACTAATGCACCGGATCCCATCAGAACTCCGAAGTTAAGCGTGCTTGGGTGAGAGTAGTACTAGGATGGGTGACCTCCTGGGACGTCCTCGTGTTGCACCCCTCTTTTTTCGTTTTTTTAATCGTTGGATCGGATTTTCAAGTCGTTCTTTTTTTGCTCGCGTCTATCGAACGGAATGCGTAGGCCTCGAGAAGGTCTTTGTTTCGATATATTATACAGGCGAATCCGAGACCCGGGCAAAGAGTTATAGCGATTTGAAAATCCGGGTTCGGTGAAAGGTTTATGTAAGTAAGAAATGTTGGCAAGAATGGACGGGTGCGATCATACCAACACTAATCCACCGGATCCCATCAGAACTCCTAAGTTAGGCGTGCTTGGGCGAGAATATTACTAGGATGGGTGACCTCCTGGGAAGTCCTCGTGTTGCACCCCTCTTTTTTTCGTTTCTTTAATCGTTGGATCGGATTTTCAAGTCGTTCTTTTTTTGCTCGCGTCTATCGAACGGAATGCGTAGGCCTCGAGAAGATCTTTGTTTCGATATATTATACGGGCGAATCCGAGACCCAGGCAAAGAGTTATGGCGGTTTGAAAATCCGGGTTCGGTGAAAGGTCGATGTAAGTAAGAAATGTTGGCAAGAATGGACGGGTGCGATCATACCAGCACTAATGCACCGGATCCCATCAGAACTCCGAAGTTAAGCGTGCTTGGGCGAGAGTAGTACTAGGATGGGTGACCTCCTGGGAAGTCCTCGTGTTGCACCCCTCTTTTTTTCGTTTCTTTAATCGTTGGATCGGATTTTCAAGTCGTTCTTTTTTTGCTCGCGTCTATCGAACGGAATACGTAGGCCTCGAGAAGGTCTTTGTTTCGATATATTATACGGGCGAATCCGAGACCCGGGCAAAGAGTTATAGCGATTTGAAAATCCAGGTTCGGTGAAAGGTTTATGTAAGTAAGAAATGTTGGCAAGAATGGACGGGTGCGATCATACCAACACTAATCCACCGGATCCCATCAGAACTCCTAAGTTAAGCGTGCTTGGGCGAGAATATTACTAGGATGGGTGACCTCCTGGGAAGTCCTCGTGTTGCACCCCTCTTTTTTTCGTTTCTTTAATCGTTGGATCGGATTTTCAAGTCGTTCTTTTTTTGCTCGCGTCTATCGAACGGAATGCGTAGGCCTCGAGAAGATCTTTGTTTCGATATATTATACGGGCGAATCCGAGACCCAGGCAAAGAGTTATGGCGGTTTGAAAATCCGAGTTCGGTGAAAGGTCGATGTAAGTAAGAAATGTTGGCAAGAACGGACGGGTGCGATCATACCAGCACTATTGCACCGGATCCCATCAGAACTCCGAAGTTAAGCGTGCTTGGGCGAGAGTAGTACTAGGATGGGTGACCTCCTGGGGAGTCCTCGTGTTGCACCCCTCTTTTTTTCGTTTCTTTAATCGTTGGATCGGATTTTCAAGTCGTTCTTTTTTTGCTCGCGTCTATCGAATGGAATGCGTAGGCCTCGAGAAGATCTTTGTTTCGATATATTATACAGGCGAATCCGAGACCCGGGCAATGAGTTATGGCGGTTTGAAAATCCGGGTTCGGTGAAAGGTCGATGTAAGTAAGAAATGTTGGCAACAATGGACGGGTGCGATCATACCAGCACTAATGCACCGGATCCCATCAGAACTCCGAAGTTAAGCGTGCTTGGGCGAGAGTAGTACTAGGATGGGTGACCTCCTGGGAAGTCCTCGTTTTGCACCCCTCTTTTTTTCGTTTCTTTAATCGTTGGATCGGATTTTCCAGTCGTTCTTTTTTTGCTCGCGTCTATCGAATGGAATGCGTAGGCCTCGCGAAGATCTTTGTTTCGATAAATTATACGGGCGAATCCGAGACCCGGGCAAAGAGTTATGGCGGTTTGAAAATCCGGGTTCGGTGAAAGGTCGATGTAAGTAAGAAATGTTGGCAAGAATGGACGGGTGCGATCATACCAGCACTAATGCACCGGATCCCATCAGAACTCCGAAGTTAAGCGTGCTTGGGCGAGAGTAGTACTAGGATGGGTGACCTCCTGGGAAGTCCTCGTGTTACACCCCTCTTTTTTTTCGTTTTTTAATCGTTGGATTGGATTTTTAAGTCGTTCTTTTTTTGCTCGCGTCTATCGAATGGAATGCGTAGGCTTCGAGAAGATCTTTGTTTCGATATATTATACAGGCGAATCCGAGACCCGGGCAAAGATTTATGGCGGTTTGAAAATCCGGGTTCGGTGCGAGGTCGATGTAAGTAAGAAATGTTGGCAAGAATGGACGGTTGCGATCATACCAGCACTAATGCACCGGATCCCATCAGAACTCCGAAGTTAAGCGTGCATGGGTGAGAGTAGTACTAGGATGGGTGACCTCCTGGGAAGTCCTCGTGTTGCACCCCTCTTTTTTTCATTTTTTTAATCGTTGGATCGGATTTTCAAGTCGTTCTTTTTTTGCTCGCGTCTATCGAACGGAATGCGTAGGCCTCGAGAAGGTCTTTGTTTCGATATATTATACGGGCGAATCCGAGACCCGGGCAAAGAGTTATAGCGATTTGAAAATCCGGGTTCGGTGAAAGGTTTATGTAAGTAAGAAATGTTGGCAAGAATGGACGGGTGCGATCATACCAACACTAATCCACCGGATCCCATCAGAACTCCTAAGTTAAGCGTGCTTGGGCGAGAATATTACTAGGATGGGTGACCTCCTGGGAAGTCCTCGTGTTGCACCCCTCTTTTTTTCGTTTCTTTAATCGTTGGATCGGATTTTCAAGTCGTTCTTTTTTTACTCGCGTCTATCGAATGGAATGCGTAGGCCTAGAGAAGATCTTTGTTTCGATATATTATACGGGCGAATCCGAGACCCGAGCAAAGAGTTATGGCGATTTTAAATCCGGGTTCGGTGAAAGGTCGATGTAAGTAAGAAATGTTGGCAAGAATGGACGGGTGCGATCATACCAGAACTAATGCACCGGATCCCATTAGAACTCCGATGTTAAGCGTGCTTGGGCGAGAGTAGTACTAGGATGGGTGACCTCCTGGGAAGTCCTCGTGTTTCACCCCTCTGTTTTTCGTTTTTTTAATCGTTGGATCAAATTTTCAAGTCGTTCTTTTTTTGCTCGCGTCTATCGAATGGAATGCGTAGGCCTCGAGAAGATCTTTGTTTCGATATATTATACGGGCGAATCCGAGACCCGGGCAAAGAGTTATGGCAGTTTGAAAATCCGGGTTTGGTGAAAGGTCGATGTAAGTAAGAAATGTTCTCAAGAATGGACGGGTACGATCATACCAGCACTAATGCACCGGATCCCATCGGAACTCCGAAGTTAAGCGTGCTTGGGCGAAAGTATTACTAGGATGGGTGACCTCCTGGGAAGTCCTCGTGTTGCACCCCTCTTTTTTTTCGTTTTTTTAATAGTTGGATCAGATTTTCAAATCGTTCTTTTTTTGCTCGCGTCTATCGAATGGAATGCGTAGGCCTCGAGAAGATCTTTGTTTCGATAAATTATACGGGCGAATCCGAGCCTCGGGCAAAGAGGTATGGCGGTTTGAAAATCCGGGTTCGGTGAAAGGTCGATGTAAGTAAGAAATGTTCGCAAGAATGGACGGGTGCGATCATACCAGCACTAATGGACGGGATCACATCAGAACTCCGAAGTAAAGCGTGCTTTGGCGAGAGTAGTACTAGGATGGGTGACCTCCTGGGAAGTCCTCGTGTTGCACCCCTCTTTTTTTTTCGTTTTTTTAATAGTTGGATCAGTTTTTCAAATCGTTCTTTTTTTGCTCGCGTCTATCGAATGGAATGCGTAGGCCTCGCGAAGATCTTTGATTCGATATATTATACGGGCGAATCCGAGACCTGGACAAAGAGTTATGGCGGTTTGAAAATCCGAGTTCGGTGAAAGGTCGATGTAAGTAAGAAATGTTGGCAAGAATGGACGGGTGCGATCATACCAGCACTAATGCACCGGATCCCATAAGAACTCCGAAGTTAAGCGTGCTTGGGCGAGAGTAGTACTAGAATGGGTGACCTCCTGGGAAGTCCTCGTGTTGCACCCGTCTTTTTTTTCGTTTTTTAATCGTTGGATCGGATTTTCAAGTCGTTCTTTTTTTCCTCGCGTCTATCGAATGGAATGCGTAGGCCTCGGGAAGATCTTTGTTTCGATATATTATACGGGCGAATCCGAGACCCGGGCAAAGAGTTATGGCGGTTTGAAAATCCGGGTTCGGTGCAAGGTCGATGTAAGTAAGAAATGTTGGCAAGAATGGACGGTTGCGATCATACCAGCACTAATGCACCGGATCCCATCAGAACTCCGAAGTTAAGCGTGCTTGGGTGAGAGTAGTACTAGGATGGGTGACCTCCTGGGAAGTCCTCGTGTTGCACCCCTCTTTTTTTCGTTTTTTTAATCGTTGGATCGGATTTTCAAGTCGTTCTTTTTTTGCTCGCGTCTATCGAATGGAATGCGTAGGCCTCGAGAAGATCTTTGTTTGGATATATTATACGGGCGAATCCGAGCCTCGGGCAAAGAGGTATGGCGGTTTGAAAATCCGGGTTCGGTGAAAGGTCGATGTAAGTAAGAAATGTTGGCAAGAATGGACGGGTGCGATCATACCAGCACTAATGCACGGGATCACATCATAACTCCGAAGTTAAGCGTGCTTGGGCGAGAGTAGTACTAGGATGGGTGACCTCCTGGGAAGTCCTCGTGTTGCAGCCCTCTTTTTTTCGTTTCTTTAATCGTTGCATCGGATTTTGAAGTCGTTCTTTTTTTTCTCGCGTCTATCGAATGGAATGCGTAGGCCTCGAGAAGATCTTTGTTTCGATAAATTATACGGGCGAATCCGAGCCTCGGGCAAAGAGTATGGCGGTTTGAAAATCCTGGTTCGGTGAAAGGTCGATGTAAGTAAGAAATGTTGGCAAGAATGGACGGGTGCGATCATACCAGCACTAATGCACCGGATCCCATCAGAACTCCGAAGTTAAGCGTGCTTGGGCGAGAGGATTACTAGGATGGGTGACCTCCTGGGAAGTCCTCGTGTTGCACCCCTCTTTTTTTCGTTTCTTTAATCGTTGGATCGGATTTTCAAGTCGTTCTTTTTTTTCTCGCGTCTATCGAATGGAATGCGTAGGCCTCGAGAAGATCTTTGTTTCGATAAATTATACGGGCGAATCCGAGCCTCGGGCAAAGAGGTATGGCGGTTTGAAAATCCGGGTTCGGTGAAAGGTCGATGTAAGTAAGAAATGTTGGCAAGAATGGACGGGTGCGATCATACCAGCACTAATGCACGGGATCACATCATAACTCCGAAGTTAAGCGTGCTTGGGCGAGAGTAGTACTAGGATGGGTGACCTCCTGGGAAGTCCTCGTGTTGCAGCCCTCTTTTTTTCGTTTCTTTAATCGTTGGATCGGATTTTCAAGTCGTTCTTTTTTTGCTCGTGTGTATTGAACGGAATGCGTAGGCCTCGAGAAGATCTTTGTTTCGATATATTATACGGGCGAATACGAGACCCGGGCAAAGAGTTATGGCGGTTTGAAAATCCGGGTTCGGTGAAAGGTCGATGTAAGTAAGAAATGTTGGCAAGAATGGACGGGTGCGATCATACCAGCACTAATGCACCGGATCCCATCAGAACTCCGAAGTTAAGCGTGCTTGGGCGAAGGTATTACTAGGATGGGTGACCTCCTAGGAAGTCCTAGTGTTGCACCCCTCTTTTTTTTGTTTTCTCAATCGTTGGATCGGATTTTGAAGTCGTTCTTTTTTTGCTCGCGTCTATCGAATGGAATGCGTAGGCCTCGAGAAGATCTTTGTTTCGATATATTATTCGGGCGAATCCGAGACCCGCGCAAAGAGTTATGGCGGTTTGAAAATCCGGGTTCGGTGAAAGGTCGATGTAAGTAAGAAATGTTGGCAAGAATGGACGGGTGCGATCATACCAGCACTAATGCACCGGATCCCATCAGAACTCCGAAGTTAAGTGTGCTTGGGCGAGAGAAGTACTAGGATGGGTGACCTCCTGGGAAGTCCTCGTGTTGCACCCCTCTTTTTTTCGTTTTTTTAATCGTTGGATCGAATTTTCAAGTCGTTCTTTTTTTGCTCGCGTCTATCGAACGGAATGCGTAGGCCTCGAGAAGATCTTTGTTTCGATATATTATACGGGCGAATCCGAGACCCGGGCAAAGAGTTATGGCTGTTTGAAAATTCGGGTTCGGTGAAAGGTCGATGTAAGTAAGAAATGTTGGCAAGAATGGACGGGTGCGATCATACCAGCACTAATGCACCGGATCCCATCAGAACTCCGAAGTTAAGCGTGCTTGGGCGTGAGTAGCACTAGGATGGGTGACCTCCTGGGAAGTCCTCGTGTTGCACCCCTCTTTTTTTCGTTTTTTTAATCGTTGGATCGGATTTTCAAGTCGTTCTTTTTTTGCTCGCGTCTATCGAATGGAATGCGTAGGCCTCGCGAAGATCTTTGTTTCGATAAATTATACGGGCGAATCCGAGACCCAGGCAAAGAGTTATGGCGGTTTGAAAATCCGGGTTCGGTGAAAGGTCGATGTAAGTAAGAAATGTTGGCAAGAATGGACGGGTGCGATCATACCAGCACTAGTGCACCGGATCCCATCAGAACTCCGAAGATAAGCGTGCTTGGGCGAGAGTAGTACTAGGATGGGTGACCTCCTGGGAAGTCCTCGTGTTACACCCCTCTTTTTTTTCGTTTTTTAATCGTTGGATCGGATTTTCAAGTCGTTCTTTTTTTGCTCGCGTCTATCGAATGGAAAGTGCAGGCCTCGAGAAGATCTTTGTTTCGATATATTATACAGGCGAATCCGAGACCCGGGCAAAGAGTTATGGCGGTTTGAAAATCCGATTCGGTGCAAGGTCGATGTAAGTAAGAAATGTTGGCAAGAATGGACGGTTGCGATCATACCAGCACTAATGCACCGGATCCCATCAGAACTCCGAAGTTAAGCGTGCTTGGGTGAGAGTAGTACTAGGATGGGTGACCTCTTGGGAAGTCCTCGTGTTGCTCCTCTCTTTTTTTCGTTTTTTTAATCGTTGGATCGGATTTTCAAGTGGTTCTTTTTTTGCTCGCGTCTATCGAATGGAATGCGTAGGCCTCGAGAAGATCTTTGTTTGGATATATTATACAGGTGAATCCGAGACCCGGGCAAAGAGTTATAGCGATTTGAAAATCCGGGTTCGGTGAAAGGTCGATGTAAGTAAGAAATGTTGGCAAGAATGGACGGGTGCGATCATACCAACACTAATCCACCGGATCCCATCAGAACTCCGAAGTTAAGCGTGCTTGGGCGAGAGGATTACTAGAATGGGTGACCTCCTGGGAAGTCCTCGTGTTGCACCCCTCTTTTTTTCGTTTCTTTAATCGTTGGATCGGATTTTCAAGTCGTTCTTTTTTTGCTCGCGTCTATCGAATGGAATGCGTAGGCCTCGAGAAGATCTTTGTTTCGATAAATTATACGGGCGAATCCGAGCCTCGGGCAAAGAGGTATGGCGGTTTGAAAATCCGGGTTCGGTGAAAGGTCGATGTAAGTAAGAAATGTTGGCAAGAATGGACGGGTGCGATCATACCAGCACTAATGCACGGGATCACATCATAACTCCGAAGTTAAGCGTGCTTGGGCGAGAGTAGTACTAGGATGGGTGACCTCTTGGGAAGTCCTCGTGTTGCAGCCCTCTTTTTTTCGTTTCTTTAATCGTTGGATCGGATTTTCAAGTCGTTCTTTTTTTGCTCGTGTGTATCGAACGGAATGCGTAGGCCTCGAGAAGATCTTTGTTTCGATATATTATACGGGCGAATCCGAGACCCGGGCAAAGAGTTATGGCGGTTTGAAAATCCGGGTTCGGTGAAAGGTCGATGTAAGTAAGAAATGTTGGCAAGAATGGACGGGTGCGATCATACCAGCACTAATGCACGGGATCACATCATAACTCCGAAGTTAAGCGTGCTTGGGCGAGAGTAGTACTAGGATGGGTGACCTCCTGGGAAGTCCTCGTGTTGCAGCCCTCTTTTTTTCGTTTCTTTAATCGTTGGATCGGATTTTCAAGTCGTTCTTTTTTTTCTCGCGTCTATCGAATGGAATGCGTAGGCCTCGAGAAGATCTTTGTTTCGATAAATTATACGGGCGAATCCGAGCCTCGGGCAAAGAGTATGGCGGTTTGAAAATCCTGGTTCGGTGAAAGGTCGATGTAAGTAAGAAATGTTGGCAAGAATGGACGGGTGCGATCATACCAGCACTAATGCACCGGATCCCATCAGAACTCCGAAGTTAAGCGTGCTTGGGCGAGAGGATTACTAGGATGGGTGACCTCCTGGGAAGTCCTCGTGTTGCACCCCTCTTTTTTTCGTTTCTTTAATGGTTGGATCGGATTTTCAAGTCGTTCTTTTTTTTCTCGCGTCTATCGAATGGAATGCGTAGGCCTCGAGAAGATCTTTGTTTCGATAAATTATACGGGCGAATCCGAGCCTCGGGCAAAGAGGTATGGCGGTTTGAAAATCCGGGTTCGGTGAAAGGTCGATGTAAGTAAGAAATGTTGGCAAGAATGGACGGGTGCGATCATACCAGCACTAATGCACGGGATCACATCATAACTCCGAAGTTAAGCGTGCTTGGGCGAGAGTAGTACTAGGATGGGTGACCTCCTGGGAAGTCCTCGTGTTGCAGCCCTCTTTTTTTCGTTTCTTTAATCGTTGGATCGGATTTTCAATTCGTTCTTTTTTTGCTCGTGTGTATCGAACGGAATGCGTAGGCCTCGAGAAGATCTTTGTTTCGATATATTATACGGGCGAATCCGAGACCCGGACAAAGAGTTATGGCGGTTTGAAAATCCGGGTTCGATGAAAGGTCGATGTAAGTAAGAAATGTTGGCAAGAATGGACGGGTGCGATCATACCAGCACTAATGCACCGGATCCCATCAGAACTCCGAAGTTAAGCGTGCTTGGGCGAAGGTATTACTAGGATGGGTGACCTCCTAGGAAGTCCTAGTGTTGCACCCCTCTTTTTTTTGTTTTCTTAATCGTTGGATCGGATTTTGAAGTCGTTCTTTTTTTGCTCGCGTCTATCGAATGGAATGCGTAGGCCTCGAGAAGATCTTTGTTTCGATAAATTATACGGGCGAATCCGAGACCCGGGCAAAGAGTTATGGCGGTTTGAAAATCCGGGTTCGGTGAAAGGTCGATGTAAGTAAGAAATGTTGGCAAGAATGGACGGGTGCGATCATACCAGCACTAATGCACCGGATCCCATCAGAACTCCGAAGTTAAGTGTGCTTGGGCGAGAGAAGTACTAGGATGGGTGACCTCCTGGGAAGTCCTCGTGTTGCACCCCTCTTTTTTTCGTTTTTTTAATCGTTGGATCGAATTTTCAAGTCGTTCTTTTTTTGCTCGCGTCTATCGAACGGAATGCGTAGGCCTCGAGAAGATCTTTGTTTCGATATATTATACGGGCGAATCCGAGACCCGGGCAAAGAGTTATGGCTGTTTGAAAATCCGGGTTCGGTGAAAGGTCGATGTAAGTAAGAAATGTTGGCAAGAATGGACGGGTGCGATCATACCAGCACTAATGCACCGGATCCCATCAGAACTCCGAAGTTAAGCGTGCTTGGGCGTGAGTAGCACTAGGATGGGTGACCTCCTGGGAAGTCCTCGTGTTGCACCCCTCTTTTTTTCGTTTTTTTAATCGTTGGATCGGATTTTCAAGTCGTTCTTTTTTTGCTCGCATCTATCGAATGGAATGCGTAGGCCTCGCGAAGATCTTTGTTTCGATAAATTATACGGGCGAATCCAAGACCCGGGCAAAGAGTTATGGCGGTTTGAAAATCCGGGTTCGGTGAAAGGTCGATGTAAGTAAGAAATGTTGGCAAGAATGGACGGGTGCGATCATACCAGCACTAGTGCACCGGATCCCATCAGAACTCCGAAGTTAAGCGTGCTTGGGCGAGAGTAGTACTAGGATGGGTGACCTCCTGGGAAGTCCTCGTGTTACACCCCTCTTTTTTTTCGTTTTTTAATCGTTGGATCGGATTTTCAAGTCGTTCTTTTTTTGCTCGCGTCTATCGAATGGAAAGTGCAGGCCTCGAGAAGATCTTTGTTTCGATATATTATACAGGCGAATCCGAGACCCGGGCAAAGAGTTATGGCGGTTTGAAAATCCGATTCGGTGCAAGGTCGATGTAAGTAAGAAATGTTGGCAAGAATGGACGGTTGCGATCATACCAGCACTAATGCACCGGATCCCATCAGAACTCCGAAGTTAAGCGTGCTTGGGTGAGAGTAGTACTAGGATGGGTGACCTCTTGGGAAGTCCTCGTGTTGCTCCCCTCTTTTTTTCGTTTTTTTAATCGTTGGATCGGATTTTCAAGTGGTTCTTTTTTTGCTCGCGTCTATCGAATGGAATGCGTAGGCCTCGAGAAGATCTTTGTTTGGATATATTATACAGGTGAATCCGAGACCCGGGCAAAGAGTTATAGCGATTTGAAAATCCGGGTTCGGTGAAAGGTCGATGTAAGTAAGAAATGTTGGCAAGAATGGACGGGTGCGATCATACCAACACTAATCCACCGGATCCCATCAGAACTCCGAAGTTAAGCGTGCTTGGGCGAGAGGATTACTAGGATGGGTGACCTCCTGGGAAGTCCTTGTGTTGCACCCCTCTTTTTTTCGTTTCTTTAATCGTTGGATCGGATTTTCAAGTCGTTCTTTTTTTGCTCGCGTCTATCGAATGGAATGCGTAGGCCTCGAGAAGATCTTTGTTTCGATAAATTATACGGGCGAATCCGAGCCTCGGGCAAAGAGGTATGGCGGTTTGAAAATCCGGGTTCGGTGAAAGGTCGATGTAAGTAAGAAATGTTGGCAAGAATGGACGGGTGCGATCATACCAGCACTAATGCACGGGATCACATCATAACTCCGAAGTTAAGCGTGCTTGGGCGAGAGTAGTACTAGGATGGGTGACCTCTTGGGAAGTCCTCGTGTTGCAGCCCTCTTTTTTTCGTTTCTTTAATCGTTGGATCGGATTTTCAAGTCGTTCTTTTTTTGCTCGTGTGTATCGAACGAAATGCGTAGGCCTCGAGAAGATCTTTGTTTCGATATATTATACGGGCGAATCCGAGACCCGGGCAAAGAGTTATGGCGGTTTGAAAATCCGGGTTCGGTGAAAGGTCGATGTAAGTAAGAAATGTTGGCAAGAATGGACGGGTGCGATCATACCAGCACTAATGCACCGGATCCCATCAGAACTCCGAAGTTAAGCGTGCTTGGGCGAAGGTATTACTAGGATGGGTGACCTCCTAGGAAGTCCTAGTGTTGCACCCCTCTTTTTTTTGTTTTCTTAATCGTTGGATCGGATTTTGAAGTCGTTCTTTTTTTGCTCGCGTCTATCGAATGGAATGCGTAGGCCTCGAGAAGATCTTTGTTTCGATATATTATTCGGGCGAATCCGAGACCCGCGCAAAGAGTTATGGCGGTTTGAAAATCCGGGTTCGGTGCAAGGTCGATGTAAGTAAGAAATGTTGGCAAGAATGGACGGGTGCGATCATACCAGCACTAATGCACCGGATCCCATCAGAACTCCGAAGTTAAGTGTGCTTGGGCGAGAGAAGTACTAGGATGGGTGACATCCTGGGAAGTCCTCGTGTTGCACCCCTCTTTTTTTCGTTTTTTTAATCGTTGGATCGAATTTTCAAGTCGTTCTTTTTTTGCTCGCGTCTATCGAACGGAATGCGTAGGCCTCGAGAAGATCTTTGTTTCGATATATTATACGGGCGAATCCGAGACCCGGGCAAAGAGTTATGGCTGTTTGAAAATCCGGGTTCGGTGAAAGGTCGATGTAAGTAAGAAATGTTGGCAAGAATGGACGGGTGCGATCATACCAGCACTAATGCACCGGATCCCATCAGAACTCCGAAGTTAAGCGTGCTTGGGCGAAGGTATTACTAGGATGGGTGACCTCCTGGGAAGTCCTCGTGTTACACCCCTCTTTTTTTTCGTTTTTTAATCGTTGGATCGGATTTTCAAGTCGTTCTTTTTTTGCTCGCGTCTATCGAATGGAATGCGTAGGCCTCGAGAAGATCTTTGTTTCGATATATTATACAGGCGAATCCGAGACCCGGGCAAAGAGTTATGGCGGTTTGAAAATCCGGGTTCGGTGCAAGGTCGATGTAAGTAAGAAATGTTGGCAAGAATGGACGGTTGCGATCATACCAGCACTAATGCACCGGATCCCATCAGAACTCCGAAGTTAAGCGTGCTTGGGTGAGAGTAGTACTAGGATGGGTGACCTCCTGGGAAGTCCTCGTGTTGCACCCCTCTTTTTTCGTTTTTTAATCGTTGGTTCGGATTTTCAAGTCGTTCTTTTTTTGCTCGCGTCTATCGAACGGAATGCGTAGGCCTCGGG
Organism: Fallopia convolvulus; assembly: GCA_964016875.1. Taxonomy (NCBI): domain Eukaryota; kingdom Viridiplantae; phylum Streptophyta; class Magnoliopsida; order Caryophyllales; family Polygonaceae; genus Fallopia; species Fallopia convolvulus. Next base: position 17,018,866 of record OZ024724.1, read on the forward strand.
AAGATCTTTGTTTCGATATATTATACGGGCGAATCCGAGACCCGGGCAAAGAGTTATGGCGGTTTGAAAATCCGGGTTCGGTGAAAGGTCGATGTAAGTAATAAATGTTGGCAACAATGGACGGGTGCGATCATACCAGCACTAATGCACCGGATCCCATCAGAACTCCGAAGTTAAGCGTGCTTGGGCGAGAGTAGTACTAGGATGGGTGACCTCCTGGGAAGTCCTCGTGTTGCACCCCTCTTTTTTTCGTTTCTTTAATCGTTGGATCGGATTTTCAAGTCGTTCTTTTTTTGCTCGCGTCTATCGAATGGAATGCGTAGGCCTCGCGAAGATCTTTGTTTCGATAAATTATACGGGTGAATCCGAGACCCGGGCAAAGAGTTATGGCGGTTTGAAAATCCGGGTTCGGTGAAAGGTCGATGTAAGTAAGAAATGTTGGCAAGAATGGACGGGTGCGATCATACCAGCACTAATGCACCGGATCCCATCAGAACTCCGAAGTTAAGCGTGCTTGGGCGAGAGTAGTACTAGGATGGGTGACCTCCTGGGAAGTCCTCGTGTTACACCCCTCTTTTTTTTCGTTTTTTAATCGTTGGATCGGATTTTCAAGTCGTTCTTTTTTTGCTCGCGTCTATCGAATGGAATGCGTAGGCCTCGAGAAGATCTTTGTTTCGATATATTATACAGGCGAATCCGAGACCCGGGCAAAGAGTTATGGCGGTTTGAAAATCCGGGTTCGGTGCAAGGTCGATGTAAGTAAGAAATGTTGGCAAGAATGGACGGGTGCGATCATACCAACACTAATCCACCGGATCCCATCAGAACTCCGAAGTTAAGCGTGCTTGGGTGAGAGTAGTACTAGGATGGGTGACCTCCTGGGAAGTCCTAGTGTTGCACCCCTCTTTTTTTCGTTTTCTTAATCGTTGGATCGGATTTTGAAGTCGTTCTTTTTTTGCTCGCGTCTATCGAACGAAATGCGTAGGCCTCGAGAAGGTCTTTGTTTCGATATATTATACGGGCGAATCCGAGACCCGGGCAAAGAGTTATGGCGGTTTGAAAATCCGGGTTCGGTGAAAGGTTTATGTAAGTAAGAAATGTTGGCAAGAATGGACGGGTGCGATCATACCAACACTAATCCACCGGATCCCATCAGAACTCCTAAGTTAAGCGTGCTTGGGCGAGAATATTACTAGGATGGGTGACCTCCTGGGAAGTCCTCGTGTTGCACCCCTCTTTTTTTCGTTTCTTTAATCGTTGGATCAGATTTTCAAATCGTTCTTTTTTTGCTCGCGTCTATCGAATGGAATGCGTAGGCCTCGAGAAGATCTTTGTTTCGATAAATTATACGGGCGAATCCGAGCCTCGGGCAAAGAGGTATGGCGGTTTGAAAATCCGGGTTCGGTGAAAGGTCGATGTAAGTAAGAAATGTTCGCAAGAATGGACGGGTGCGATCATACCAGCACTAATGCACGGGATCCCATCAGAACTCCGAAGTTAAGCGTGCTTGGGCGAGAGTAGTACTAGGATGGGTGACCTCCTGGGAAGTCCTCGTGTTGCACCCCTCTTTTTTTCGTTTCTTTAATCGTTGGATCGGATTTTCAAGTCGTTCTTTTTTTGCTCGCGTCTATCGAATGGAATGCGTAGGCCTCGCGAAGATCTTTGTTTCGATAAATTATACGGGCGAATCCGAGACCCGGGCAAAGAGTTATGGCGGTTTGAAAATCCGGGTTCGGTGAAAGGTCGATGTAAGTAAGAAATGTTGGCAAGAATGGACGGGTGCGATCATACCAGCACTAATGCACCGGATCCCATCAGAACTCCGAAGTTAAGCGTGCTTGGGCGAGAGTAGTACTAGGATGGGTGACCTCCTGGGAAGTCCTCGTGTTACACCCCTCTTTTTTTTCGTTTTTTAATCGTTGGATCGGATTTTCAAGTCGTTCTTTTTTTGCTCGCGTCTATCGAATGGAATGCGTAGGCCTCGAGAAGATCTTTGTTTCGATATATTATACAGGCGAATCCGAGACCCGGGCAAAGAGTTATGGCTGTTTGAAAATCCGGGTTCGGTGCAAGGTCGATGTAAGTAAGAAATGTTGGCAAGAATGGACGGGTGCGATCATACCAACACTAATCCACCGGATCCCATCAGAACTCCGAAGTTAAGCATGCTTGGGTGAGAGTAGTACTAGGATGGGTGACCTCCTGGGAAGTCCTCGTGTTGCACCCCTCTTTTTTTCGTTTTTTTAATCGTTGGATCGGATTTTCAAGTCGTTCTTTTTTTGCTCGCGTCTATCGAACGAAATGCGTAGGCCTCGAGAAGGTCTTTGTTTCGATATATTATACGGGAGAATCCGAGACCCGGGCAAAGAGTTATAGCGATTTGAAAATCCGGGTTCGGTGAAAGGTTTATGTAAGTAAGAAATGTTGGCAAGAATGGACGGGTGCGATCATACCAACACTAATCCAGAGGATCCCATCAGAACTCCTAAGTTAAGCGTGCTTGGGCGAGAATATTACTAGGATGGGTGACCTCCTGGGAAGTCGTCGTGTTGCACCCCTCTTTTTTTCGTTTCTTTAATCGTTGGATCAGATTTTCAAATCGTTCTTTTTTTGCTCGCGTCTATCGAATGGAATGCGTAGGCCTCGAGAAGATCTTTGTTTCGATAAATTATACGGGCGAATCCGAGCCTCGGGCAAAGAGGTATGGCGGTTTGAAAATCCGGGTTCGGTGAAAGGTCGATGTAAGTAAGAAATGTTCGCAAGAATGGACGGGTGCGATCATACCAGCACTAATGCACGGGATCACATCAGAACTCCGAAGTAAAGCGTGCTTTGGCGAGAGTAGTACTAGGATGGGTGACCTCCTGGGAAGTCCTCGTGTTGCACCCCTCTTTTTTTTTTCGTTTTTTTAATAGTTGGATCAGTTTTTCAAATCGTTCTTTTTTTGCTCGCGTCTATCGAATGGAATGCGTAGGCCTCGCGAAGATCTTTGTTTCGATATATTATACGGGCGAATCCGAGACCTGGACAAAGAGTTATGGCGGTTTGAAAATCCGAGTTCGGTGAAAGGTCGATGTAAGTAAGAAATGTTGGCAAGAATGGACTGGTGCGATCATACCAGCACTAATGCACCGGATCCCATAAGAACTCCGAAGTTAAGCGTGCTTGGGCGAGAGTATTACTAGAATGGGTGACCTCCTGGGAAGTCCTCGTGTTGCACCCGTCTTTTTTTTCGTTTTTTAATCGTTGGATCGGATTTTCAAGTCGTTCTTTTTTTGCTCGCGTCTATCGAATGGAATGCGTAGGCCTCGGGAAGATCTTTGTTTCGATATATTATACGGGCGAATCCGAGACCCGGGCAAAGAGTTATGGCGGTTTGAAAATCCGGGTTCGGTGCAAGGTCGATGTAAGTAAGAAATGTTGGCAAGAATGGACGGTTGCGATCATACCAGCACTAATGCACCGGATCCCATCAGAACTCCGAAGTTAAGCGTGCTTGGGTGAGAGTAGTACTAGGATGGGTGACCTCCTGGGAAGTCCTCGTGTTGCACCCCTCTTTTTTTCGTTTTTTTAATCGTTGGATCGGATTTTCAAGTCGTTCTTTTTTTGCTCGCGTCTATCGAATGGAATGCGTAGGCCTCGAGAAGATCTTTGTTTGGATATATTATACGGGCGAATCCGAGCCTCGGGCAAAGAGGTATGGCGGTTTGAAAATCCGGGTTCGGTGAAAGGTCGATGTAAGTAAGAAATGTTGGCAAGAATGGACGGGTGCGATCATACCAGCACTAATGCACGGGATCACATCATAACTCCGAAGTTAAGCGTGCTTGGGCGAGAGTAGTACTAGGATGGGTGACCTCCTGGGAAGTCCTCGTGTTGCAGCCCTCTTTTTTTCGTTTCTTTAATCGTTCGATCGGATTTTCAAGTCGTTCTTTTTTTTCTCGCGTCTATCGAATGGAATGCGTAGGCCTCGAGAAGATCTTTGTTTCGATAAATTATACGGGCGAATCCGAGCCTCGGGCAAAGAGTATGGCGGTTTGAAAATCCGGGTTCGGTGAAAGGTCGATGTAAGTAAGAAATGTTGGCAAGAATGGACGGGTGCGATCATACCAGCACTAATGCACCGGATCCCATCAGAACTCCGAAGTTAAGCGTGCTTGGGCGAGAGGATTACTAGGATGGGTGACCTCCTGGGAAGTCCTCGTGTTGCACCCCTCTTTTTTTCGTTTCTTTAATCGTTGGATCGGATTTTCAAGTCGTTCTTTTTTTTCTCGCGTCTATCGAATGGAATGCGTAGGCCTCGAGAAGATCTTTGTTTCGATAAATTATACGGGCGAATCCGAGCCTCGGGCAAAGAGGTATGGCGGTTTGAAAATCCGGGTTCGGTGAAAGGTCGATGTAAGTAAGAAATGTTGGCAAGAATGGACGGGTGCGATCATACCAGCACTAATGCACGGGATCACATCATAACTCCGAAGTTAAGCGTGCTTGGGCGAGAGTAGTACTAGGATGGGTGACCTCCTGGGAAGTCCTCGTGTTGCAGCCCTCTTTTTTTCGTTTCTTTAATCGTTGGATCGGATTTTCAAGTCGTTCTTTTTTTGCTCGTGTGTATCGAACGGAATGCGTAGGCCTCGAGAAGATCTTTGTTTCGATATATTATACGGGCGAATCCGAGACCCGGGCAAAGAGTTATGGCGGTTTGAAAATCCGGGTTCGGTGAAAGGTCGATGTAAGTAAGAAATGTTGGCAAGAATGGACGAGTGCGATCATACCAGCACTAATGCACCGAATCCCATCAGAACTCCGAAGTTAAGCGTGCTTGGGCGAAGGTATTACTAGGATGGGTGACCTCCTAGGAAGTCCTAGTGTTGCACCCCTCTTTTTTTTGTTTTCTTAATCGTTGGATTGGATTTTGAAGTCGTTCTTTTTTTGCTCGCGTCTATCGAATGGAATGCGTAGGCCTCGAGAAGATCTTTGTTTCGATATATTATTCGGGCGAATCCGAGACCCGCGCAAAGACTTATGGCGGTTTGAAAATCCGAGTTCGGTGAAAGGTCGATGTAAGTAAGAAATGTTGGCAAGAATGGACGGGTGCGATCATACCAGCACTAATGCACCGGATCCCATCAGAACTCCGAAGTTAAGTGTGCTTGGGCGAGAGAAGTACTAGGATGGGTGACCTCCTGGGAAGTCCTCGTGTTGCACCCCTCTTTTTTTCGTTTTTTTAATCGTTGGATCGAATTTTCAAGTCGTTCTTTTTTTGCTCGCGTCTATCGAACGGAATGCGTAGGCCTCGAGAAGATCTTTGTTTCGATATATTATACGGGCGAATCCGAGACCCGGGCAAAGAGTTATGGCTGTTTGAAAATCCGGGTTCGGTGAAAGGTCGATGTAAGTAAGAAATGTTGGCAAGAATGGACGGGTGCGATCATACCAGCACTAATGCACCGGATCCCATCAGAACTCCGAAGTTAAGCGTGCTTGGGCGAGAGTAGTACTAGGATGGGTGACCTCCTGGGAAGTCCTCGTGTTGCACCCCTCTTTTTTTCGTTTTTTTAATCGTTGGATCGGATTTTCAAGTCGTTCTTTTTTTGCTCGCGTCTATCGAATGGAATGCGTAGGCCTCGCGAAGATCTTTGTTTCGATAAATTATACGGGCGAATCCGAGACCCGGGCAAAGAGTTATGGCGGTTTGAAAATCCGGGTTCGGTGAATGGTCGATGTAAGTAAGAAATGTTGGCAAGAATGGACGGGTGCGATCATACCAGCACTAATGCACCGGATCCCATCAGAACTCCGAAGTTAAGCGTGCTTGGTCGAGAGTAGTACTAGGATGGGTGACCTCCTGGGAAGTCCTCGTGTTACACCCCTCTTTTTTTTCGTTTTTTAATCGTTGGATCGGATTTTCAAGTCGTTCTTTTTTTGCTCGCGTCTATCGAATGGAAAGTGCAGGCCTCGAGAAGATCTTTGTTTCGATATATTATACAGGCGAATCCGAGACCCGGGCAAAGAGTTATGGCGGTTTGAAAATCCGATTCGGTGCAAGGTCGATGTAAGTAAGAAATGTTGGCAAGAATGGACGGTTGCGATCATACCAGCACTAATGCACCGGATCCCATCAGAACTCCGAAGTTAAGCGTGCTTGGGTGAGAGTAGTACTAGGATGGGTGACCTCCTGGGAAGTCCTCGTGTTGCACCCCTCTTTTTTTCGTTTTTTTAATCGTTGGATCGGATTTTCAAGTCGTTCTTTTTTTGCTCGCGTCTATCGAATGGAATGCGTAGGCCTCGAGAAGATCTTTGTTTCGATAAATTATACGGGCGAATCCGAGCCTCGGGCAAAGAGGTATGGCGGTTTGAAAATCCGGGTTCGGTGAAAGGTCGATGTAAGTAAGAAATGTTGGCAAGAATGGACGGGTGCGATCATACCAGCACTAATGCACGGGATCACATCATAACTCCGAAGTTAAGCGTGCTTGGGCGAGAGTAGTACTAGGATGGGTGACCTCTTGGGAAGTCCTCGTGTTGCAGCCCTCTTTTTTTCGTTTCTTTAATCGTTGGATCGGATTTTCAAGTCGTTCTTTTTTTGCTCCTGTGTATCGAACGGAATGCGTAGGCCTCGAGAAGATCTTTGTTTCGATATATTATACGGGCGAATCCGAGACCCGGGCAAAGAGTTATGGCGGTTTGAAAATCCGGGTTCGGTGAAAGGTCGATGTAAGTAAGAAATGTTGGCAAGAATGGACGGGTGCGATCATACCAGCACTAATGCACCGGATCCCATCAGAACTCCGAAGTTAAGCGTGCTTGGGCGAAGGTATTACTAGGATGGGTGACCTCCTAGGAAGTCCTAGTGTTGCACCCCTCTTTTTTTTGTTTTCTTAATCGTTGGATCGGATTTTGAAGTCGTTCTTTTTTTGCTCGCGTCTATCGAATGGAATGCGTAGGCCTCGAGAAGATCTTTGTTTCGATATATTATTCGGGCGAATCCGAGACCCGCGCAAAGAGTTATGGCGGTTTGAAAATCCGGGTTCGGTGAAAGGTCGATGTAAGTAAGAAATGTTGGCAAGAATGGACGGGTGCGATCATACCAGCACTAATGCACCGGATCCCATCAGAACTCCGAAGTTAAGTGTGCTTGGGCGAGAGAAGTACTAGGATGGGTGACCTCCTGGGAAGTCCTCGTGTTGCACCCCTCTTTTTTTCGTTTTTTTAATCGTTGGATCGAATTTTCAAGTCGTTCTTTTTTTGCTCGCGTCTATCGAACGGAATGCGTAGGCCTCGAGAAGATCTTTGTTTCGATATATTATACGGGCGAATCCGAGACCCGGGCAAAGAGTTATGGCTGTTTGAAAATCCGGGTTCGGTGAAAGGTCGATGTAAGTAAGAAATGTTGGCAAGAATGGACGGGTGCGATCATACCAGCACTAATGCACCGGATCCCATCAGAACTCCGAAGTTAAGCGTGCTTGGGCGAAGGTATTACTAGGATGGGTGACCTCCTGGGAAGTCCTCGTGTTACACCCCTCTTTTTTTTCGTTTTTTAATCGTTGGATCGGATTTTCAAGTCGTTCTTTTTTTGCTCGCGTCTATCGAATGGAATGCGTAGGCCTCGAGAAGATCTTTGTTTCGATATATTATACAGGCGAATCCGAGACCCGGGCAAAGAGTTATGGCGGTTTGAAAATCCGGGTTCGGTGCAAGGTCGATGTAAGTACGAAATGTTGGCAAGAATGGACGGTTGCGATCATACCAGCACTAATGCACCGGATCCCATCAGAACTCCGAAGTTAAGCGTGCTTGGGTGAGAGTAGTACTAGGATGGGTGACCTCCTGGGAAGTCCTCGTGTTGCACCCCTCTTTTTTTCGTTTTTTAATCGTTGGTTCGGATTATCAAGTCGTTCTTTTTTTGCTCGCGTCTATCGAACGGAATGCGTAGGCCTCGGGAAGATCTTTGTTTCGATATATTATACGGGCGAATCCGAGACCCGGGCAAAGAGTTATGGCGGTTTGAAAATCCGGGTTCGGTGAAAGGTCGATGTAAGTAAGAAATGTTGGCAACAATGGACGGGTGCGATCATACCAGCATTAATGCACCGGATCCCATCAGAACTCCGAAGTTAAGCGTGCTTGGGCGAGAGTAGTACTAGGATGGGTGACCTCCTGGGAAGTCCTCGTGTTGCACCCCTCTTTTTTTCGTTTCTTTAATCGTTGGATCGGATTTTCAAGTCGTTCTTTTTTTGCTCGCGTCTATCGAATGGAATGCGTAGGCCTCGCGAAGATCTTTGTTTCGATAAATTATACGGGCGAATCCGAGACCCGGGCAAAGAGTTATGGCGGTTTGAAAATCCGGGTTCGGTGAAAGGTCGATGTAAGTAAGAAATGTTGGCAAGAATGGACGGGTGCGATCATACCAGCACTAATGCACCGGATCCCATCAGAACTCCGAAGTTAAGCGTGCTTGGGCGAGAGTAGTACTAGGATGGGTGACCTCCTGGGAAGTCCTCGTGTTACACCCCTCTTTTTTTTCGTTTTTTAATCGTTGGATCGGATTTTGAAGTCGTTCTTTTTTTGCTCGCGTCTATCGAATGGAATGCGTAGGCCTCGAGAAGATCTTTGTTTCGATATATTATACAGGCGAATCTGAGACCCGGGCAAAGAGTTATGGCGGTTTGAAAATCCGGGTTCGGTGCAAGGTCGATGTAAGTAAGAAATGTTGGCAAGAATGGACGGGTGCGATCATACCAACACTAATCCACCGGATCCCATCAGAACTCCGAAGTTAAGCGTGCTTGGGTGAGAGTAGTACTAGGATGGGTGACCTCCTGGGAAGTCCTAGTGTTGCACCCCTCTTTTTTTCGTTTTCTTAATCGTTGGATCGGATTTTGAAGTCGTTCTTTTTTTGCTCGCGTCTATCGAACGAAATGCGTAGGCCTCGAGAAGGTCTTTGTTTCGATATATTATACGGGCGAATCCGAGACCCGGGCAAAGAGTTATGGCGGTTTGAAAATCCGGGTTCGGTGAAAGGTTTATGTAAGTAAGAAATGTTGGCAAGAATGGACGGGTGCGATCATACCAACACTAATCCACCGGATCCCATCAGAACTCCTAAGTTAAGCGTGCTTGGGCGAGAATATTACTAGGATGGGTGACCTCCTGGGAAGTCCTCGTGTTGCACCCCTCTTTTTTTCGTTTCTTTAATCGTTGGATCAGATTTTCAAATCGTTCTTTTTTTGCTCGCGTCTATCGAATGGAATGCGTAGGCCTCGAGAAGATCTTTGTTTCGATAAATTATACGGGCGAATCCGAGCCTCGGGCAAAGAGGTATGGCGGTTTGAAAATCCGGGTTCGGTGAAAGGTCGATGTAAGTAAGAAATGTTCGCAAGAATGGACGGGTGCGATCATACCAGCACTAATGCACCGGATCCCATCAGAACTCCGAAGTTAAGCGTGCTTGGGTGAGAGTAGTACTAGGATGGGTGACCTCCTGGGAAGTCCTCGTGTTGCACCCCTCTTTTTTTCGTTTTTTAATCGTTGGATCGGATTTTCAAGTCGTTCTTTTTTTGCTCGCGTCTATCGAACGGAATGCGTAGGCCTCGGGAAGATATTTGTTTCGATATATTATACGGGCGAATCCGAGACCCGGGCAAAGAGTTATGGCGGTTTGAAAATCCGGGTTCGGTGAAAGGTCGATGTAAGTAAGAAATGTTGGCAAGAATGGACGGGTGCGATCATACCAGCACTAATGCACCGGATCCCATCAGAACTCCGAAGTTAAGCGTGCTTGGGCGAGAGTAGTACTAGGATGGGTGACCTCCTGGGAAGTCCTCGTGTTGCACCCCTCTTTTTTTCGTTTCTTTAATCGTTGGATCGGATTTTCAAGTCGTTCTTTTTTTGCTCGCGTCTATCGAATGGAATGCGTAGGCTTCGCGAAGATCTTTGTTTCGATAAATTATACGGGCGAATCCGAGACCCGGGCAAAGAGTTATGGCGGTTTGAAAATCCGGGTTCGGTGAAAGGTCGATGTAAGTAAGAAATGTTGGCAAGAATGGACGGGTGCGATCATACCAGCACTAATGCACCGGATCCCATCAGAACTCCGAAGTTAAGCGTGCTTGGGCGAGAGTAGTACTAGGATGGGTGACCTCCTGGGAAGTCCTCGTGTTACACCCCTCTTTTTTTTCGTTTTTTAATCGTTGGATCGGATTTTCAAGTCGTTCTTTTTTTGCTCGCGTCTATCGAATGGAATGCGTAGGCCTCGAGAAGATCTTTGTTTCGATAAATTATACGGGCGAATCCGAGCCTCGGGCAAAGAGGTATGGCGGTTTGAAAATCCGGGTTCGGTGAAAGGTCGATGTAAGTAAGAAATGTTCGCAAGAATGGACGGGTGCGATCATACCAGCACTAATGCACGGGATCACATCAGAACTCCGAAGTTAAGCGTGCTTGGGCGAGAGTAGTACTAGGATGGGTGACCTCCTGGGAAGTCCTCGTGTTGCACCCCTCTTTTTTTTCGTTTTTTTAATAGTTGGATCAGTTTTTCAAATCGTTCTTTTTTTGCTCGCGTCTATCGAATGGAATGCTTAGGCCTCGCGAAGATCTTTGTTTCGATATATTATACGGGCGAATCCGAGACCCGGGCAAAGAGTTATGGCTGTTTGAAAATCCGGGTTCGGTGAAAGGTCGATGTAAGTAAGAAATGTTGGCAACAATGGACGGGTGCGATCATACCAGCACTAATGCACCGGATCCCATCAGAACTCCGAAGTTAAGCGTGCTTGGGCGAGAGTAGTACTAGGATGGGTGACCTCCTGGGAAGTCCTCGTGTTACACCCCTCTTTTTTTTCGTTTTTTAATCGTTGGATCGGATTTTCAAGTCGTTCTTTTTTTGCTCGCGTCTATCGAATGGAATGCGTAGGCCTCGCGAAGATCTTTGTTTCGATAAATTATACGGGCGAATCCGAGACCCGGGCAAAGAGTTATGGCGGTTTGAAAATCCGGGTTCGGTGAAAGGTCGATGTAAGTAAGAAATGTTGGCAAGAATGGACGGGTGCGATCATACCAGCACTAATGCACCGGATCCCATCAGAACTCCGAAGTTAAGCGTGCTTGGGCGAGAGTAGTACTAGGATGGGTGACCTCCTGGGAAGTCCTCGTGTTACACCCCTCTTTTTTTTCGTTTTTTAATCGTTGGATCGGATTTTCAAGTCGTTCTTTTTTTGCTCGCGTCTATCGAATGGAATGCGTAGGCCTCGAGAAGATCTTTGTTTCGATATATTATACAGGCGAATCTGAGACCCGGGCAAAGAGTTATGGCGGTTTGAAAATCCGGGTTCGGTGCAAGGTCGATGTAAGTAAGAAATGTTGGCAAGAATGGACGGGTGCGATCATACCAACACTAATCCACCGGATCCCATCAGAACTCCGAAGTTAAGCGTGCTTGGGTGAGAGTAGTACTAGGATGGGTGACCTCCTGGGAAGTCCTAGTGTTGCACCCCTCTTTTTTTCGTTTTCTTAATCGTTGGATCGGATTTTGAAGTCGTTCTTTTTTTGCTCGCGTCTATCGAACGAAATGCGTAGGCCTCGAGAAGGTCTTTGTTTCGATATATTATACGGGCGAATCCGAGACCCGGGCAAAGAGTTATGGCGGTTTGAAAATCCGGGTTCGGTGAAAGGTTTATGTAAGTAAGAAATGTTGGCAAGAATGGACGGGTGCGATCATACCAACACTAATCCACCGGATCCCATCAGAACTCCTAAGTTAAGCGTGCTTGGGCGAGAATATTACTAGGATGGGTGACCTCCTGGGAAGTCCTCGTGTTGCACCCCTCTTTTTTTCGTTTCTTTAATCGTTGGATCAGATTTTCAAATCGTTCTTTTTTTGCTCGCGTCTATCGAATGGAATGCGTAGGCCTCGAGAAGATCTTTGTTTCGATAAATTATACGGGCGAATCCGAGCCTCGGGCAAAGAGGTATGGCGGTTTGAAAATCCGGGTTCGGTGAAAGGTCGATGTAAGTAAGAAATGTTCGCAAGAATGGACGGGTGCGATCATACCAGCACTAATGCACGGGATCACATCAGAACTCCGAAGTTAAGCGTGCTTGGGCGAGAGTAGTACTAGGATGGGTGACCTCCTGGGAAGTCCTCGTGTTGCACCCCTCTTTTTTTTCGTTTTTTTAATAGTTGGATCAGTTTTTCAAATCGTTCTTTTTTTGCTCGCGTCTATCGAATGGAATGCGTAGGCCTCGCGAAGATCTTTGTTTCGATATATTATACGGGCGAATCCGAGACCCGGGCAAAGAGTTATGGCTGTTTGAAAATCCGGGTTCGGTGAAAGGTCGATGTAAGTAAGAAATGTTGGCAACAATGGACGGGTGCGATCATACCAGCACTAATGCACCGGATCCCATCAGAACTCCGAAGTTAAGCGTGCTTGGGCGAGAGTAGTACTAGGATGGGTGACCTCCTGGGAAGTCCTCGTGTTACACCCCTCTTTTTTTTCGTTTTTTAATCGTTGGATCGGATTTTCAAGTCGTTCTTTTTTTGCTCGCGTCTATCGAATGGAATGCGTAGGCCTCGAGAAGATCTTTGTTTCGATATATTATATAGGCGAATCCGAGACTCGGGCAAAGAGTTATGGTGGTTTGAAAATCCGGGTTCGGTGCAAGGTCGATGTAAGTAAGAAATGTTGGCAAGAATGGACGGTTGCGATCATACCAGCACTAATTCACCGGATTTCATCAGAACTCCGAAGTTAAGCGTGCTTGGGTGAGAGTAGTACTAGGATGGGTGACCTCCTGGAAAGTCCTCGTGTTGCACCCCTCTTTTTTTCGTTTTTTAATCGTTGGTTCGGATTATCAAGTCGTTCTTTTTTTGCTCGCGTCTATCGAACGGAATGCGTAGGCCTCGGGAAGATCTTTGTTTCGATATATTATACGGGCGAATCCGAGACCCGGGCAAAGAGTTATGGCGGTTTGAAAATCCGGGTTCGGTGAAAGGTCGATGTAAGTAAGAAATGTTGGCAACAATGGACGGGTGCGATCATACCAGCATTAATGCACCGGATCCCATCAGAACTCCGAAGTTAAGCGTGCTTGGGCGAGAGTAGTACTAGGATGGGTGACCTCCTGGGAAGTCCTCGTGTTGCACCCCTCTTTTTTTCGTTTCTTTAATCGTTGGATCGGATTTTCAAGTCGTTCTTTTTTTGCTCGCGTCTATCGAATGGAATGCGTAGGCCTCGCGAAGATCTTTGTTTCGATAAATTATACGGGCGAATCCGAGACCCGGGCAAAGAGTTATGGCGGTTTGAAAATCCGGGTTCGGTGAAAGGTCGATGTAAGTAAGAAATGTTGGCAAGAATGGACGGGTGCGATCATACCAGCACTAATGCACCGGATCCCATCAGAACTCCGAAGTTAAGCGTGCTTGGGCGAGAGTAGTACTAGGATGGGTGACCTCCTGGGAAGTCCTCGTGTTACACCCCTCTTTTTTTTCGTTTTTTAATCGTTGGATCGGATTTTGAAGTCGTTCTTTTTTTGCTCGCGTCTATCGAATGGAATGCGTAGGCCTCGAGAAGATCTTTGTTTCGATATATTATACAGGCGAATCTGAGACCCGGGCAAAGAGTTATGGCGGTTTGAAAATCCGGGTTCGGTGCAAGGTCGATGTAAGTAAGAAATGTTGGCAAGAATGGACGGGTGCGATCATACCAACACTAATCCACCGGATCCCATCAGAACTCCGAAGTTAAGCGTGCTTGGGTGAGAGTAGTACTAGGATGGGTGACCTCCTGGGAAGTCCTAGTGTTGCACCCCTCTTTTTTTCGTTTTCTTAATCGTTGGATCGGATTTTGAAGTCGTTCTTTTTTTGCTCGCGTCTATCGAACGAAATGCGTAGGCCTCGAGAAGGTCTTTGTTTCGATATATTATACGGGCGAATCCGAGACCCGGGCAAAGAGTTATGGCGGTTTGAAAATCCGGGTTCGGTGAAAGGTTTATGTAAGTAAGAAATGTTGGCAAGAATGGACGGGTGCGATCATACCAACACTAATCCACCGGATCCCATCAGAACTCCTAAGTTAAGCGTGCTTGGGCGAGAATATTACTAGGATGGGTGACCTCCTGGGAAGTCCTCGTGTTGCACCCCTCTTTTTTTCGTTTCTTTAATCGTTGGATCAGATTTTCAAATCGTTCTTTTTTTGCTCGCGTCTATCGAATGGAATGCGTAGGCCTCGAGAAGATCTTTGTTTCGATAAATTATACGGGCGAATCCGAGCCTCGGGCAAAGAGGTATGGCGGTTTGAAAATCCGGGTTCGGTGAAAGGTCGATGTAAGTAAGAAATGTTCGCAAGAATGGACGGGTGCGATCATACCAGCACTAATGCACCGGATCCCATCAGAACTCCGAAGTTAAGCGTGCTTGGGTGAGAGTAGTACTAGGATGGGTGACCTCCTGGGAAGTCCTCGTGTTGCACCCCTCTTTTTTTCGTTTTTTAATCGTTGGATCGGATTTTCAAGTCGTTCTTTTTTTGCTCGCGTCTATCGAACGGAATGCGTAGGCCTCGGGAAGATATTTGTTTCGATATATTATACGGGCGAATCCGAGACCCGGGCAAAGAGTTATGGCGGTTTGAAAATCCGGGTTCGGTGAAAGGTCGATGTAAGTAAGAAATGTTGGCAAGAATGGACGGGTGCGATCATACCAGCACTAATGCACCGGATCCCATCAGAACTCCGAAGTTAAGCGTGCTTGGGCGAGAGTAGTACTAGGATGGGTGACCTCCTGGGAAGTCCTCGTGTTGCACCCCTCTTTTTTTCGTTTCTTTAATCGTTGGATCGGATTTTCAAGTCGTTCTTTTTTTGCTCGCGTCTATCGAATGGAATGCGTAGGCTTCGCGAAGATCTTTGTTTCGATAAATTATACGGGCGAATCCGAGACCCGGGCAAAGAGTTATGGCGGTTTGAAAATCCGGGTTCGGTGAAAGGTCGATGTAAGTAAGAAATGTTGGCAAGAATGGACGGGTGCGATCATACCAGCACTAATGCACCGGATCCCATCAGAACTCCGAAGTTAAGCGTGCTTGGGCGAGAGTAGTACTAGGATGGGTGACCTCCTGGGAAGTCCTCGTGTTACACCCCTCTTTTTTTTCGTTTTTTAATCGTTGGATCGGATTTTCAAGTCGTTCTTTTTTTGCTCGCGTCTATCGAATGGAATGCGTAGGCCTCGAGAAGATCTTTGTTTCGATAAATTATACGGGCGAATCCGAGCCTCGGGCAAAGAGGTATGGCGGTTTGAAAATCCGGGTTCGGTGAAAGGTCGATGTAAGTAAGAAATGTTCGCAAGAATGGACGGGTGCGATCATACCAGCACTAATGCACGGGATCACATCAGAACTCCGAAGTTAAGCGTGCTTGGGCGAGAGTAGTACTAGGATGGGTGACCTCCTGGGAAGTCCTCGTGTTGCACCCCTCTTTTTTTTCGTTTTTTTAATAGTTGGATCAGTTTTTCAAATCGTTCTTTTTTTGCTCGCGTCTATCGAATGGAATGCTTAGGCCTCGCGAAGATCTTTGTTTCGATATATTATACGGGCGAATCCGAGACCCGGGCAAAGAGTTATGGCTGTTTGAAAATCCGGGTTCGGTGAAAGGTCGATGTAAGTAAGAAATGTTGGCAACAATGGACGGGTGCGATCATACCAGCACTAATGCACCGGATCCCATCAGAACTCCGAAGTTAAGCGTGCTTGGGCGAGAGTAGTACTAGGATGGGTGACCTCCTGGGAAGTCCTCGTGTTACACCCCTCTTTTTTTTCGTTTTTTAATCGTTGGATCGGATTTTCAAGTCGTTCTTTTTTTGCTCGCGTCTATCGAATGGAATGCGTAGGCCTCGCGAAGATCTTTGTTTCGATAAATTATACGGGCGAATCCGAGACCCGGGCAAAGAGTTATGGCGGTTTGAAAATCCGGGTTCGGTGAAAGGTCGATGTAAGTAAGAAATGTTGGCAAGAATGGACGGGTGCGATCATACCAGCACTAATGCACCGGATCCCATCAGAACTCCGAAGTTAAGCGTGCTTGGGCGAGAGTAGTACTAGGATGGGTGACCTCCTGGGAAGTCCTCGTGTTACACCCCTCTTTTTTTTCGTTTTTTAATCGTTGGATCGGATTTTCAAGTCGTTCTTTTTTTGCTCGCGTCTATCGAATGGAATGCGTAGGCCTCGAGAAGATCTTTGTTTCGATATATTATACAGGCGAATCTGAGACCCGGGCAAAGAGTTATGGCGGTTTGAAAATCCGGGTTCGGTGCAAGGTCGATGTAAGTAAGAAATGTTGGCAAGAATGGACGGGTGCGATCATACCAACACTAATCCACCGGATCCCATCAGAACTCCGAAGTTAAGCGTGCTTGGGTGAGAGTAGTACTAGGATGGGTGACCTCCTGGGAAGTCCTAGTGTTGCACCCCTCTTTTTTTCGTTTTCTTAATCGTTGGATCGGATTTTGAAGTCGTTCTTTTTTTGCTCGCGTCTATCGAACGAAATGCGTAGGCCTCGAGAAGGTCTTTGTTTCGATATATTATACGGGCGAATCCGAGACCCGGGCAAAGAGTTATGGCGGTTTGAAAATCCGGGTTCGGTGAAAGGTTTATGTAAGTAAGAAATGTTGGCAAGAATGGACGGGTGCGATCATACCAACACTAATCCACCGGATCCCATCAGAACTCCTAAGTTAAGCGTGCTTGGGCGAGAATATTACTAGGATGGGTGACCTCCTGGGAAGTCCTCGTGTTGCACCCCTCTTTTTTTCGTTTCTTTAATCGTTGGATCAGATTTTCAAATCGTTCTTTTTTTGCTCGCGTCTATCGAATGGAATGCGTAGGCCTCGAGAAGATCTTTGTTTCGATAAATTATACGGGCGAATCCGAGCCTCGGGCAAAGAGGTATGGCGGTTTGAAAATCCGGGTTCGGTGAAAGGTCGATGTAAGTAAGAAATGTTCGCAAGAATGGACGGGTGCGATCATACCAGCACTAATGCACGGGATCACATCAGAACTCCGAAGTTAAGCGTGCTTGGGCGAGAGTAGTACTAGGATGGGTGACCTCCTGGGAAGTCCTCGTGTTGCACCCCTCTTTTTTTTCGTTTTTTTAATAGTTGGATCAGTTTTTCAAATCGTTCTTTTTTTGCTCGCGTCTATCGAATGGAATGCGTAGGCCTCGCGAAGATCTTTGTTTCGATATATTATACGGGCGAATCCGAGACCCGGGCAAAGAGTTATGGCTGTTTGAAAATCCGGGTTCGGTGAAAGGTCGATGTAAGTAAGAAATGTTGGCAACAATGGACGGGTGCGATCATACCAGCACTAATGCACCGGATCCCATCAGAACTCCGAAGTTAAGCGTGCTTGGGCGAGAGTAGTACTAGGATGGGTGACCTCCTGGGAAGTCCTCGTGTTACACCCCTCTTTTTTTTCGTTTTTTAATCGTTGGATCGGATTTTCAAGTCGTTCTTTTTTTGCTCGCGTCTATCGAATGGAATGCGTAGGCCTCGAGAAGATCTTTGTTTCGATATATTATATAGGCGAATCCGAGACTCGAGCAAAGAGTTATGGTGGTTTGAAAATCCGGGTTCGGTGCAAGGTCGATGTAAGTAAGAAATGTTGGCAAGAATGGACGGTTGCGATCATACCAGCACTAATTCACCGGATTTCATCAGAACTCCGAAGTTAAGCGTGCTTGGGTGAGAGTAGTACTAGGATGGGTGACCTCCTGGAAAGTCCTCGTGTTGCACCCCTCTTTTTTTCGTTTTTTAATCGTTGGATCGGATTTTCAAGTCGTTCTTTTTTTGCTCGCGTCTATCGAACGGAATGCGTAGGCCTCGGGAAGATCATTGTTTCGATATATTATACGGGCGAATCCGAGACCCGGGCAAAGAGTTATGGCGGTTTGAAAATCCGGGTTCGGTGAAAGGTCGATGTAAGTAAGAAATGTTGGCAAGAATGGACGGTTGCGATCATACCAGCACTAATGCACCGGATCCCATCAGAACTCCGAAGTTAAGCGTGCTTGGGCGAGAGGATTACTAGGATGGGTGACCTCCTGGGAAGTCCTCGTGTTGCACCCCTCTTTTTTTCGTTTCTTTAATCGTTGGATCGGATTTTCAAGTCGTTCTTTTTTTGCTCGCGTCTATCGAATGGAATGCGTAGG
This sequence comes from Fallopia convolvulus, assembly GCA_964016875.1. Classification (NCBI taxonomy): domain Eukaryota; kingdom Viridiplantae; phylum Streptophyta; class Magnoliopsida; order Caryophyllales; family Polygonaceae; genus Fallopia; species Fallopia convolvulus. Next base: position 17,037,064 of record OZ024724.1, read on the forward strand.
CCTCGCGAAGATCTTTATTTCGATAAATTATACGGGCGAATCCGAGACCCGGGCAAAGAGTTATGGCGGTTTGAAAATCCGGGTTCGGTGAAAGGTCGATGTAAGTAAGAAATGTTGGCAAGAATGGACGGGTGCGATCATACCAGCACTAATGCACCGGATCCCATCAGAACTCCGAAGTTAAGCGTGCTTGGGCGAGAATAGTACTAGGATGGGTGACCTCCTGGGAAGTCCTCGTGTTACACCCCTCTTTTGTTTTCGTTTTTTAATCGTTGGATCGGATTTTCAAGTCGTTCTTTTTTTGCTCGCGTCTATCGAATGGAATGCGTAGGCCTCGAGAAGATCTTTGTTTCGATAAATTATACGGGCGAATCCGAGCCTCGGGCAAAGAGGTATGGCGGTTTGAAAATCCGGGTTCGGTGAAAGGTCGATGTAAGTAAGAAATGTTGGCAAGAATGGACGGTTGCGATCATACCAGCACTAATGCACCGGATCCCATCAGAACTCCGAAGTTAAGCGTGCTTGGGTGAGAGTAGTACTAGGATGGGTGACCTCTTGGGAAGTCCTCGTGTTGCACCCCTCTTTTTTTTCGTTTTTTTAATAGTTGGATCAGTTTTTCAAATCGTTCTTTTTTTGCTCGCGTCTATCGAACGAAATGCGTAGGCCTCGAGAAGGTCTTTGTTTCGATATATTATACGGGCGAATCCGAGACCCGGGCAAAGAGTTATAGCGATTTGAAAATCCGGGTTCGGTGAAAGGTTTATGTAAGTAAGAAATGTTGGCAAGAATGGACGGGTGCGATCATACCAACACTAATCCACCGGATCCCATCAGAACTCCTAAGTTAAGCGTGCTTGGGCGAGAATATTACTAGGATGGGTGACCTCCTGGGAAGTCCTCGTGTTGCACCCCTCTTTTTTTCGTTTCTTTAATCGTTGGATCGGATTTTCAAGTCGTTCTTTTGTTGCTCGCGTCTATCGAATGGAATGCGTAGGCCTAGAGAAGATCTTTGTTTCGATATATTATACGGGCGAATCCGAGACCCGAGCAAAGAGTTATGGCGATTTTAAATCCGGGTTCGGTGAAAGGTCGATGTAAGTAAGAAATGTTGGCAAGAATGGACGGGTGCGATCATACCAGCACTAATGCACGGGATCACATCAGAACTCCGAAGTTAAGCGTGCTTGGGCGAGAGTAGTACTAGGATGGGTGACCTCCTGGGAAGTCCTCGTGTTGCACCCCTCTTTTTTTTCGTTTTTTTAATAGTTGGATCAGTTTTTCAAATCGTTCTTTTTTTGCTCGCGTCTATCGAATGGAATGCGTAGGCCTCGCGAAGATCTTTGTTTCGATATATTATACGGGCGAATCCGAGACCCGGGCAAAGAGTTATGGCGGTTTGAAAATCCGGGTTCGGTGAAAGGTCGATGTAAGTAAGAAATGTTGGCAACAATGGACGGGTGCGATCATACCAGCACTAATGCACCGGATCCCATCAGAACTCCGAAGTTAAGCGTGCTTGGGCGAGAGTAGTACTAGGATGGGTGACCTCCTGGGAAGTCCTCGTGTTGCACCCCTCTTTTTTTCGTTTCTTTAATCGTTGGATCGGATTTTCAAGTCGTTCTTTTTTTGCTCGCGTCTATCGAATGGAATGCGTAGGCCTCGAGAAGATCTTTGTTTCGATAAATTATACGGGCGAATCCGAGCCTCGGGCAAAGAGGTATGGCGGTTTGAAAATCCGGGTTCGGTGAAAGGTCGATGTAAGTATGAAATGTTCGCAAGAATGGACGGGTGCGATCATACCAGCACTAATGCACGGGATCACATCAGAACTCCGAAGTTAAGCGTGCTTGGGCGAGAGTAGTACTAGGATGGGTGACCTCCTGGGAAGTCCTCGTGTTGCACCCCTCTTTTTTTTCGTTTTTTTAATAGTTGGATCAGTTTTTCAAATCGTTCTTTTTTTGCTCGCGTCTATCGAATGCAATGCGTAGGCCTCGCGAAAATCTTTGTTTCGATATATTATACGGGCGAATCCGAGACCCGGGCAAAGAGTTATGGCGGTTTGAAAATCCGGGTTCGGTGCAAGGTCGATGTAAGTAAGAAATGTTGGCAAGAATGGACGGTTGCGATCATACCAGCACTAATGCACCGGATCCCATCAGAACTCCGAAGTTAAGCGTGCTTGGGTGAGAGTAGTACTAGGATGGGTGACCTCTTGGGAAGTCCTCGTGTTGCACCCCTCTTTTTTTCGTTTTTTAATCGTTGGATCGGATTTTCAAGTCGTTCTTTTTTTGCTCGCGTCTATCGAATGGAATGCGTAGGCCTCGGGAAGATCTTTGTTTCGATATATTATACGGGCGAATCCGAGACCCGGGCAAAGAGTTATGGCGGTTTGAAAATCCGGGTTCGGTGAAAGGTCGATGTAAGTAAGAAATGTTGGCAAGAATGGACGGGTGCGATCATACCAACACTAATCCACCGGATCCCATCAGAACTCCGAAGTTAAGCGTGCTTGGGCGAGAGGATTACTAGGATGGGTGACCTCCTGGGAAGTCCTCGTGTTGCACCCCTCTTTTTTCCGTTTCTTTAATCGTTGGATCGGATTTTCAAGTCGTTCTTTTTTTGCTCGCGTCTATCGAATGGAATGCGTAGGCCTCGAGAAGATCTTTGTTTCGATATATTATTCGGGCGAATCCGAGACCCGCGCAAAGAGTTATGGCGGTTTGAAAATCCGGGTTCGGTGAAAGGTCGATGTAAGTAAGAAATGTTGGCAAGAATGGACGGGTGCGATCATACCAGCACTAATGCACCGGATCCCATCAGAACTCCGAAGTTAAGCGTGCTTGGGCGAGAGTAGTACTAGGATGGGTGACCTCCTGGGAAGTCCTCGTGTTGCACCCCTCTTTTTTTCGTTTCTTTAATCGTTGGATCGGATTTTCAAGTCGTTCTTTTTTTGCTCGAGTGTATCGAACGGAATGCGTAGGCCTCGAGAAGATCTTTGTTTCGATATATTATACGGGCGAATCCGAGACCCGGGCAAAGAGTTATGGCGGTTTGAAAATCCGGGTTCGGTGAAAGGTCGATGTAAGTAAGAAATGTTGGCAAGAATGGACGGGTGCGATCATACCAGCACTAATGCACCGGATCCCATCAGAACTCCGAAGTTAAGCGTGCTTGGGCGAAGGTATTACTAGGATGGGTGACCTCCTAGGAAGTCCTAGTGTTGCACCCCTCTTTTTTTCGTTTCTTTAATCGTTGGATCAGATTTTCAAATCGTTCTTTTTTTGCTCGCGTCTATCGAATGGAATGCGTAGGCCTCGAGAAGATCTTTGTTTCGATAAATTATACGGGCGAATCCGAGCCTCGGGCAAAGAGGTATGGCGGTTTGAAAATCCGGGTTCGGTGAAAGGTCGATGTAAGTAAGAAATGTTCGCAAGAATGGACGGGTGCGATCATACCAGCACTAATGCACCGGATCCCATCAGAACTCCGAAGTTAAGCGTGCTTGGGTGAGAGTAGTACTAGGATGGGTGACCTCCTGGGAAGTCCTCGTGTTGCACCCCTCTTTTTTTCGTTTTTTAATCGTTGGATCGGATTTTCAAGTCGTTCTTTTTTTGCTCGCGTCTATCGAACGGAATGCGTAGGCCTCGGGAAGATATTTGTTTCGATATATTATACGGGCGAATCCGAGACCCGGGCAAAGAGTTATGGCGGTTTGAAAATCCGGGTTCGGTGAAAGGTCGATGTAAGTAAGAAATGTTGGCAAGAATGGACGGGTGCGATCATACCAGCACTAATGCACCGGATCCCATCAGAACTCCGAAGTTAAGCGTGCTTGGGCGAGAGTAGTACTAGGATGGGTGACCTCCTGGGAAGTCCTCGTGTTGCACCCCTCTTTTTTTCGTTTCTTTAATCGTTGGATCGGATTTTCAAGTCGTTCTTTTTTTGCTCGCGTCTATCGAATGGAATGCGTAGGCCTCGCGAAGATCTTTGTTTCGATAAATTATACGGGCGAATCCGAGACCCGGGCAAAGAGTTATGGCGGTTTGAAAATCCGGGTTCGGTGAAAGGTCGATGTAAGTAAGAAATGTTGGCAAGAATGGACGGGTGCGATCATACCAGCACTAATGCACCGGATCCCATCAGAACTCCGAAGTTAAGCGTGCTTGGGCGAGAGTAGTACTAGGATGGGTGACCTCCTGGGAAGTCCTCGTGTTACACCCCTCTTTTTTTTCGTTTTTTAATCGTTGGATCGGATTTTCAAGTCGTTCTTTTTTTGCTCGCGTCTATCGAATGGAATGCGTAGGCCTCGAGAAGATCTTTGTTTCGATAAATTATACGGGCGAATCCGAGCCTCGGGCAAAGAGGTATGGCGGTTTGAAAATCCGGGTTCGGTGAAAGGTCGATGTAAGTAAGAAATGTTCGCAAGAATGGACGGGTGCGATCATACCAGCACTAATGCACGGGATCACATCAGAACTCCGAAGTTAAGCGTGCTTGGGCGAGAGTAGTACTAGGATGGGTGACCTCCTGGGAAGTCCTCGTGTTGCACCCCTCTTTTTTTTCGTTTTTTTAATAGTTGGATCAGTTTTTCAAATCGTTCTTTTTTTGCTCGCGTCTATCGAATGGAATGCGTAGGCCTCGCGAAGATCTTTGTTTCGATATATTATACGGGCGAATCCGAGACCCGGGCAAAGAGTTATGGCGGTTTGAAAATCCGGGTTCGGTGAAAGGTCGATGTAAGTAAGAAATGTTGGCAACAATGGACGGGTGCGATCATACCAGCACTAATGCACCGGATCCCATCAGAACTCCGAAGTTAAGCGTGCTTGGGCGAGAGTAGTACTAGGATGGGTGACCTCCTGGGAAGTCCTCGTGTTGCACCCCTCTTTTTTTCGTTTCTTTAATCGTTGGATCGGATTTTCAAGTCGTTCTTTTTTTGCTCGCGTCTATCGAATGGAATGCGTAGGCCTCGAGAAGATCTTTGTTTCGATAAATTATACGGGCGAATCCGAGCCTCGGGCAAAGAGGTATGGCGGTTTGAAAATCCGGGTTCGGTGAAAGGTCGATGTAAGTATGAAATGTTCGCAAGAATGGACGGGTGCGATCATACCAGCACTAATGCACGGGATCACATCAGAACTCCGAAGTTAAGCGTGCTTGGGCGAGAGTAGTACTAGGATGGGTGACCTCCTGGGAAGTCCTCGTGTTGCACCCCTCTTTTTTTTCGTTTTTTTAATAGTTGGATCAGTTTTTCAAATCGTTCTTTTTTTGCTCGCGTCTATCGAATGCAATGCGTAGGCCTCGCGAAAATCTTTGTTTCGATATATTATACGGGCGAATCCGAGACCCGGGCAAAGAGTTATGGCGGTTTGAAAATCCGGGTTCGGTGCAAGGTCGATGTAAGTAAGAAATGTTGGCAAGAATGGACGGTTGCGATCATACCAGCACTAATGCACCGGATCCCATCAGAACTCCGAAGTTAAGCGTGCTTGGGTGAGAGTAGTACTAGGATGGGTGACCTCTTGGGAAGTCCTCGTGTTGCACCCCTCTTTTTTTCGTTTTTTAATCGTTGGATCGGATTTTCAAGTCGTTCTTTTTTTGCTCGCGTCTATCGAATGGAATGCGTAGGCCTCGGGAAGATCTTTGTTTCGATATATTATACGGGCGAATCCGAGACCCGGGCAAAGAGTTATGGCGGTTTGAAAATCCGGGTTCGGTGAAAGGTCGATGTAAGTAAGAAATGTTGGCAAGAATGGACGGGTGCGATCATACCAACACTAATCCACCGGATCCCATCAGAACTCCGAAGTTAAGCGTGCTTGGGCGAGAGGATTACTAGGATGGGTGACCTCCTGGGAAGTCCTCGTGTTGCACCCCTCTTTTTTCCGTTTCTTTAATCGTTGGATCGGATTTTCAAGTCGTTCTTTTTTTGCTCGCGTCTATCGAATGGAATGCGTAGGCCTCGAGAAGATCTTTGTTTCGATATATTATTCGGGCGAATCCGAGACCCGCGCAAAGAGTTATGGCGGTTTGAAAATCCGGGTTCGGTGAAAGGTCGATGTAAGTAAGAAATGTTGGCAAGAATGGACGGGTGCGATCATACCAGCACTAATGCACCGGATCCCATCAGAACTCCGAAGTTAAGCGTGCTTGGGCGAGAGTAGTACTAGGATGGGTGACCTCCTGGGAAGTCCTCGTGTTGCACCCCTCTTTTTTTCGTTTCTTTAATCGTTGGATCGGATTTTCAAGTCGTTCTTTTTTTGCTCGAGTGTATCGAACGGAATGCGTAGGCCTCGAGAAGATCTTTGTTTCGATATATTATACGGGCGAATCCGAGACCCGGGCAAAGAGTTATGGCGGTTTGAAAATCCGGGTTCGGTGAAAGGTCGATGTAAGTAAGAAATGTTGGCAAGAATGGACGGGTGCGATCATACCAGCACTAATGCACCGGATCCCATCAGAACTCCGAAGTTAAGCGTGCTTGGGCGAAGGTATTACTAGGATGGGTGACCTCCTAGGAAGTCCTAGTGTTGCACCCCTCTTTTTTTCGTTTCTTTAATCGTTGGATCAGATTTTCAAATCGTTCTTTTTTTGCTCGCGTCTATCGAATGGAATGCGTAGGCCTCGAGAAGATCTTTGTTTCGATAAATTATACGGGCGAATCCGAGCCTCGGGCAAAGAGGTATGGCGGTTTGAAAATCCGGGTTCGGTGAAAGGTCGATGTAAGTAAGAAATGTTCGCAAGAATGGACGGGTGCGATCATACCAGCACTAATGCACCGGATCCCATCAGAACTCCGAAGTTAAGCGTGCTTGGGTGAGAGTAGTACTAGGATGGGTGACCTCCTGGGAAGTCCTCGTGTTGCACCCCTCTTTTTTTCGTTTTTTAATCGTTGGATCGGATTTTCAAGTCGTTCTTTTTTTGCTCGCGTCTATCGAACGGAATGCGTAGGCCTCGGGAAGATATTTGTTTCGATATATTATACGGGCGAATCCGAGACCCGGGCAAAGAGTTATGGCGGTTTGAAAATCCGGGTTCGGTGAAAGGTCGATGTAAGTAAGAAATGTTGGCAAGAATGGACGGGTGCGATCATACCAGCACTAATGCACCGGATCCCATCAGAACTCCGAAGTTAAGCGTGCTTGGGCGAGAGTAGTACTAGGATGGGTGACCTCCTGGGAAGTCCTCGTGTTGCACCCCTCTTTTTTTCGTTTCTTTAATCGTTGGATCGGATTTTCAAGTCGTTCTTTTTTTGCTCGCGTCTATCGAATGGAATGCGTAGGCCTCGCGAAGATCTTTGTTTCGATAAATTATACGGGCGAATCCGAGACCCGGGCAAAGAGTTATGGCGGTTTGAAAATCCGGGTTCGGTGAAAGGTCGATGTAAGTAAGAAATGTTGGCAAGAATGGACGGGTGCGATCATACCAGCACTAATGCACCGGATCCCATCAGAACTCCGAAGTTAAGCGTGCTTGGGCGAGAGTAGTACTAGGATGGGTGACCTCCTGGGAAGTCCTCGTGTTACACCCCTCTTTTTTTTCGTTTTTTAATCGTTGGATCGGATTTTCAAGTCGTTCTTTTTTTGCTCGCGTCTATCGAATGGAATGCGTAGGCCTCGAGAAGATCTTTGTTTCGATAAATTATACGGGCGAATCCGAGCCTCGGGCAAAGAGGTATGGCGGTTTGAAAATCCGGGTTCGGTGAAAGGTCGATGTAAGTAAGAAATGTTCGCAAGAATGGACGGGTGCGATCATACCAGCACTAATGCACGGGATCACATCAGAACTCCGAAGTTAAGCGTGCTTGGGCGAGAGTAGTACTAGGATGGGTGACCTCCTGGGAAGTCCTCGTGTTGCACCCCTCTTTTTTTTCGTTTTTTTAATAGTTGGATCAGTTTTTCAAATCGTTCTTTTTTTGCTCGCGTCTATCGAATGGAATGCTTAGGCCTCGCGAAGATCTTTGTTTCGATATATTATACGGGCGAATCCGAGACCCGGGCAAAGAGTTATGGCTGTTTGAAAATCCGGGTTCGGTGAAAGGTCGATGTAAGTAAGAAATGTTGGCAACAATGGACGGGTGCGATCATACCAGCACTAATGCACCGGATCCCATCAGAACTCCGAAGTTAAGCGTGCTTGGGCGAGAGTAGTACTAGGATGGGTGACCTCCTGGGAAGTCCTCGTGTTAAACCCCTCTTTTTTTTCGTTTTTTAATCGTTGGATCGGATTTTCAAGTCGTTCTTTTTTTGCTCGCGTCTATCGAATGGAATGCGTAGGCCTCGCGAAGATCTTTGTTTCGATAAATTATACGGGCGAATCCGAGACCCGGGCAAAGAGTTATGGCGGTTTGAAAATCCGGGTTCGGTGAAAGGTCGATGTAAGTAAGAAATGTTGGCAAGAATGGACGGGTGCGATCATACCAGCACTAATGCACCGGATCCCATCAGAACTCCGAAGTTAAGCGTGCTTGGGCGAGAGTAGTACTAGGATGGGTGACCTCCTGGGAAGTCCTCGTGTTACACCCCTCTTTTTTTTCGTTTTTTAATCGTTGGATCGGATTTTCAAGTCGTTCTTTTTTTGCTCGCGTCTATCGAATGGAATGCGTAGGCCTCGAGAAGATCTTTGTTTCGATATATTATACAGGCGAATCTGAGACCCGGGCAAAGAGTTATGGCGGTTTGAAAATCCGGGTTCGGTGCAAGGTCGATGTAAGTAAGAAATGTTGGCAAGAATGGACGGGTGCGATCATACCAACACTAATCCACCGGATCCCATCAGAACTCCGAAGTTAAGCGTGCTTGGGTGAGAGTAGTACTAGGATGGGTGACCTCCTGGGAAGTCCTAGTGTTGCACCCCTCTTTTTTTCGTTTTCTTAATCGTTGGATCGGATTTTGAAGTCGTTCTTTTTTTGCTCGCGTCTATCGAACGAAATGCGTAGGCCTCGAGAAGGTCTTTGTTTCGATATATTATACGGGCGAATCCGAGACCCGGGCAAAGAGTTATGGCGGTTTGAAAATCCGGGTTCGGTGAAAGGTTTATGTAAGTAAGAAATGTTGGCAAGAATGGACGGGTGCGATCATACCAACACTAATCCACCGGATCCCATCAGAACTCCTAAGTTAAGCGTGCTTGGGCGAGAATATTACTAGGATGGGTGACCTCCTGGGAAGTCCTCGTGTTGCACCCCTCTTTTTTTCGTTTCTTTAATCGTTGGATCAGATTTTCAAATCGTTCTTTTTTTGCTCGCGTCTATCGAATGGAATGCGTAGGCCTCGAGAAGATCTTTGTTTCGATAAATTATACGGGCGAATCCGAGCCTCGGGCAAAGAGGTATGGCGGTTTGAAAATCCGGGTTCGGTGAAAGGTCGATGTAAGTAAGAAATGTTCGCAAGAATGGACGGGTGCGATCATACCAGCACTAATGCACGGGATCACATCAGAACTCCGAAGTTAAGCGTGCTTGGGCGAGAGTAGTACTAGGATGGGTGACCTCCTGGGAAGTCCTCGTGTTGCACCCCTCTTTTTTTTCGTTTTTTTAATAGTTGGATCAGTTTTTCAAATCGTTCTTTTTTTGCTCGCGTCTATCGAATGGAATGCGTAGGCCTCGCGAAGATCTTTGTTTCGATATATTATACGGGCGAATCCGAGACCCGGGCAAAGAGTTATGGCTGTTTGAAAATCCGGGTTCGGTGAAAGGTCGATGTAAGTAAGAAATGTTGGCAACAATGGACGGGTGCGATCATACCAGCACTAATGCACCGGATCCCATCAGAACTTCGAAGTTAAGCGTGCTTGGGCGAGAGTAGTACTAGGATGGGTGACCTCCTGGGAAGTCCTCGTGTTACACCCCTCTTTTTTTTCGTTTTTTAATCGTTGGATCGGATTTTCAAGTCGTTCTTTTTTTGCTCGCGTCTATCGAATGGAATGCGTAGGCCTCGAGAAGATCTTTGTTTCGATATATTATATAGGCGAATCCGAGACTCGGGCAAAGAGTTATGGTGGTTTGAAAATCCGGGTTCGGTGCAAGGTCGATGTAAGTAAGAAATGTTGGCAAGAATGGACGGTTGCGATCATACCAGCACTAATTCACCGGATTTCATCAGAACTCCGAAGTTAAGCGTGCTTGGGTGAGAGTAGTACTAGGATGGGTGACCTCCTGGAAAGTCCTCGTGTTGCACCCCTCTTTTTTTCGTTTTTTAATCGTTGGATCGGATTTTCAAGTCGTTCTTTTTTTGCTCGCGTCTATCGAACGGAATGCGTAGGCCTCGGGAAGATCATTGTTTCGATATATTATACGGGCGAATCCGAGACCCGGGCAAAGAGTTATGGCGGTTTGAAAATCCGGGTTCGGTGAAAGGTCGATGTAAGTAAGAAATGTTGGCAAGAATGGACGGTTGCGATCATACCAGCACTAATGCACCGGATCCCATCAGAACTCCGAAGTTAAGCGTGCTTGGGCGAGAGGATTACTAGGATGGGTGACCTCCTGGGAAGTCCTCGTGTTGCACCCCTCTTTTTTTCGTTTCTTTAATCGTTGGATCGGATTTTCAAGTCGTTCTTTTTTTGCTCGCGTCTATCGAATGGAATGCGTAGGCCTCGCGAAGATCTTTATTTCGATAAATTATACGGGCGAATCCGAGACCCGGGCAAAGAGTTATGGCGGTTTGAAAATCCGGGTTCGGTGAAAGGTCGATGTAAGTAAGAAATGTTGGCAAGAATGGACGGGTGCGATCATACCAGCACTAATGCACCGGATCCCATCAGAACTCCGAAGTTAAGCGTGCTTGGGCGAGAATAGTACTAGGATGGGTGACCTCCTGGGAAGTCCTCGTGTTACACCCCTCTTTTGTTTTCGTTTTTTAATCGTTGGATCGGATTTTCAAGTCGTTCTTTTTTTGCTCGCGTCTATCGAATGGAATGCGTAGGCCTCGAGAAGATCTTTGTTTCGATAAATTATACGGGCGAATCCGAGCCTCGGGCAAAGAGGTATGGCGGTTTGAAAATCCGGGTTCGGTGAAAGGTCGATGTAAGTAAGAAATGTTGGCAAGAATGGACGGTTGCGATCATACCAGCACTAATGCACCGGATCCCATCAGAACTCCGAAGTTAAGCGTGCTTGGGTGAGAGTAGTACTAGGATGGGTGACCTCTTGGGAAGTCCTCGTGTTGCACCCCTCTTTTTTTTCGTTTTTTTAATAGTTGGATCAGTTTTTCAAATCGTTCTTTTTTTGCTCGCGTCTATCGAACGAAATGCGTAGGCCTCGAGAAGGTCTTTGTTTCGATATATTATACGGGCGAATCCGAGACCCGGGCAAAGAGTTATAGCGATTTGAAAATCCGGGTTCGGTGAAAGGTTTATGTAAGTAAGAAATGTTGGCAAGAATGGACGGGTGCGATCATACCAACACTAATCCACCGGATCCCATCAGAACTCCTAAGTTAAGCGTGCTTGGGCGAGAATATTACTAGGATGGGTGACCTCCTGGGAAGTCCTCGTGTTGCACCCCTCTTTTTTTCGTTTCTTTAATCGTTGGATCGGATTTTCAAGTCGTTCTTTTGTTGCTCGCGTCTATCGAATGGAATGCGTAGGCCTAGAGAAGATCTTTGTTTCGATATATTATACGGGCGAATCCGAGACCCGAGCAAAGAGTTATGGCGATTTTAAATCCGGGTTCGGTGAAAGGTCGATGTAAGTAAGAAATGTTGGCAAGAATGGACGGTTGCGATCATACCAGCACTAATGCACCGGATCCCATCAGAACTCCGAAGTTAAGCGTGCTTGGGTGAGAGTAGTACTAGGATGGGTGACCTCTTGGGAAGTCCTCGTGTTGCACCCCTCTTTTTTTCGTTTTTTAATCGTTGGATCGGATTTTCAAGTCGTTCTTTTTTTGCTCGCGTCTATCGAATGGAATGCGTAGGCCTCGGGAAGATCTTTGTTTCGATATATTATACGGGCGAATCCGAGACCCGGGCAAAGAGTTATGGCGGTTTGAAAATCCGGGTTCGGTGAAAGGTCGATGTAAGTAAGAAATGTTGGCAAGAATGGACGGGTGCGATCATACCAACACTAATCCACCGGATCCCATCAGAACTCCGAAGTTAAGCGTGCTTGGGCGAGAGGATTACTAGGATGGGTGACCTCCTGGGAAGTCCTCGTGTTGCACCCCTCTTTTTTCCGTTTCTTTAATCGTTGGATCGGATTTTCAAGTCGTTCTTTTTTTGCTCGCGTCTATCGAATGGAATGCGTAGGCCTCGAGAAGATCTTTGTTTCGATATATTATTCGGGCGAATCCGAGACCCGCGCAAAGAGTTATGGCGGTTTGAAAATCCGGGTTCGGTGAAAGGTCGATGTAAGTAAGAAATGTTGGCAAGAATGGACGGGTGCGATCATACCAGCACTAATGCTCCGGATCCCATCAGAACTCCGAAGTTAAGCGTGCTTGGGCGAGAGTAGTACTAGGATGGGTGACCTCCTGGGAAGTCCTCGTGTTGCACCCCTCTTTTTTTCGTTTCTTTAATCGTTGGATCGGATTTTCAAGTCGTTCTTTTTTTGCTCGAGTGTATCGAACGGAATGCGTAGGCCTCGAGAAGATCTTTGTTTCGATATATTATACGGGCGAATCCGAGACCCGGGCAAAGAGTTATGGCGGTTTGAAAATCCGGGTTCGGTGAAAGGTCGATGTAAGTAAGAAATGTTGGCAAGAATGGACGGGTGCGATCATACCAGCACTAATGCACCGGATCCCATCAGAACTCCGAAGTTAAGCGTGCTTGGGCGAAGGTATTACTAGGATGGGTGACCTCCTAGGAAGTCCTAGTGTTGCACCCCTCTTTTTTTTGTTTTCTTAATCGTTGGATCGGATTTTGAAGTCGTTCTTTTTTTGCTCGCGTCTATCGAATGGAATGCGTAGGCCTCGAGAAGATCTTTGTTTCGATATATTATTCGGGCGAATCCGAGACCCGCGCAAAGAGTTATGGCGGTTTGAAAATCCGGGTTCGGTGAAAGGTCGATGTAAGTAAGAAATGTTGGCAAGAATGGACGGGTGCGATCATACCAGCACTAATGCACCGGATCCCATCAGAACTCCGAAGTTAAGTGTGCTTGGGCGAGAGAAGTACTAGGATGGGTGACCTCCTGGGAAGTCCTCGTGTTGCACCCCTCTTTTTTTCGTTTTTTTAATCGTTGGATCGAATTTTCAAGTCGTTCTTTTTTTGCTCGCGTCTATCGAACGGAATGCGTAGGCCTCGAGAAGATCTTTGTTTCGATATATTATACGGGCGAATCCGAGACCCGGGCAAAGAGTTATGGCTGTTTGAAAATCCGGGTTCGGTGAAAGGTCGATGTAAGTAAGAAATGTTGGCAAGAATGGACGGTTGCGATCATACCAGCACTAATGCACCGGATCCCATCAGAACTTCGAAGTTAAGCGTGCTTGGGCGAGAGTTTTACTAGGATGGGTGACCTCCTGGGAAGTCCTCGTGTTGCACCACTATTTTTTTCGTTTTTTTAATCGTTGGATCGGATTTTCAAGTCGTTCTTTTGTTGCTCGCGTCTATCGAACGGAATGCGTAGGCCTCGCGAAGATCTTTGTTTCGATAAATTATACGGGCGAATCCGAGACCCGGGCAAAGAGTTATGGCGGTTTGAAAATCCGGGTTCGGTGCAAGGTCGATGTAAGTAAGAAATGTTGGCAAGAATGGACGGTTGCGATCATACCAGCACTAATGCACCGGATCCCATCAGAACTCCGAAGTTAAGCGTGCTTGGGTGAGAGTAGTACTAGGATGGGTGACCTCCTGGGAAGTCCTCGTGTTGCACCCCTCTTTTTTTCGTTTTTTTAATCGTTGGATCGGATTTTCAAGTCGTTCTTTTTTTGCTCGCGTCTATCGAACGGAATGCGTAGGCCTCGAGAAGATCTTTGTTTCGATATATTATACGGGCGAATCCGAGACCCGGGCAAAGAGTTATAGCGATTTGAAAATCCGGGTTCGGTGAAAGGTCGATGTAAGTAAGAAATGTTGGCAAGAATGGACGGGTGCGATCATACCAGCACTAATGCACCGGATCCCATCAGAACTCCGAAGTTAAGCGTGCTTGGGCGAGAATATTACTAGGATGGGTGACCTCCTGGGAAGTCCTCGTGTTACACCCCTCTTTTGTTTTCGTTTTTTAATCGTTGGATCGGATTTTCAAGTCGTTCTTTTTTTGCTCGCGTCTATCGAATGGAATGCGTAGGCCTCGCGAAGATCTCTGTTTCGATAAATTATACGGGCGAATCCGATACCCGGGCAAAGAGTTATGGCGGTTTGAAAATCCGGGTTCGGTGAAAGGTCGATGTAAGTAAGAAATGTTGGCAAGAATGGACGGGTGCGATCATACCAGCACTAATGCACCGGATCCCATCAGAACTCCGAAGTTAAGCGTGCTTGGGCGAGAGTAGTACTAGGATGGGTGACCTCCTGGGAAGTCCTCGTGTTACACCCCTCTTTTTTTTCGTTTTTTAATCGTTGGATCGGATTTTCAAGTCGTTCTTTTTTTGCTCGCGTCTATCGAATGGAATGCGTAGGCCTCGAGAAGATCTTTGTTTCGATATATTATACAGGCGAATCCGAGACCCGGGCAAAGAGTTATGGCGGTTTGAAAATCCGGGTTCGGTGCAAGGTCGATGTAAGTAAGAAATGTTGGCAAGAATGGACGGTTGCGATTATACCAGCACTAATGCACCGGATCCCATCAGAACTCCGAAGTTAAGCGTGCTTGGGTGAGAGTAGTACTAGGATGGGTGACCTCCTGGGAAGTCCTCGTGTTGCACCCCTCTTTTTTTCGTTTTTTTAATCGTTGGATCGGATTTTCAAGTCGTTCTTTTTTTGCTCGCGTCTATCGAACGGAATGCGTAGGCCTCGAGAAGATCTTTGTTTCGATATATTATACGGGCGAATCCGAGACCCGGGCAAAGAGTTATAGCGATTTGAAAATCCGGGTTCGGTGAAAGGTTTATGTAAGTAAGAAATGTTGGCAAGAATGGACGGGTGCGATCATACCAACACTAATCCACCGGATCCCATCAGAACTCCTAAGTTAAGCGTGCTTGGGCGAGAATATTACTAGGATGGGTGACCTCCTGGGAAGTCCTCGTGTTGCACCCCTCTTTTTTTCATTTCTTTAATCGTTGGATCGGATTTTCAAGTCGTTCTTTTTTTGCTCGCGTCTATCGAACGGAATGCGTAGGCCTCCAGTAGATCTTTGTTTCGATATATTATACGGGCGAATCCCAGACCTAGGCAAAGAGTTATGGCGGTTTGAAAATCCGGGTTCGGTGAAAGGTCGATGTAAGTAAGAAATGTTGGCAAGAATGGACGGGTGCGATCATACCAGCACTAATGCACCGGATCCCATCAGAACTCCGAAGTTAAGCGTGCTTGGGCGAGAGTAGTACTAGGATGGGTGACCTCCTGGGAAGTCCTCGTGTTGCACCCCTCTTTTTTTCGTTTCTTTAATCGTTGGATCGGATTTTCAAGTCGTTCTTTTTTTGCTCGCGTCTATCGAATGGAATGCGTAGGCCTCGCGAAGATCTTTGTTTCGATAAATTATACGGGCGAATCCGAGACCCGGGCAAAGAGTTATGGCGGTTTGAAAATCCGGGTTCGGTGAAAGGTCGATGTAAGTAAGAAATGTTGGCAAGAATGGACGGGTGCGATCATACCAGCACTAATGCACCGGATCCCATCAGAACTCCGAAGTTAAGCGTGCTTGGGCGAGAGTAGTACTAGGATGGGTGACCTCCTGGGAAGTCCTCGTGTTACACCCCTCTTTTTTTTCGTTTTTTAATCGTTGGATCGGATTTTAAAGTCGTTCTTTTTTTGCTCGCGTCTATCGAATGGAATGCGTAGGCCTCGAGAAGATCTTTGTTTCGATATATTATACAGGCGAATCCGACACCCGGGCAAAGAGTTATGGCGGTTTGAAAATCCGGGTTCGGTGCAAGGTCGATGTAAGTAAGAAATGTTGGCAAGAATGGACGGTTGCGATCATACCAGCACTAATGCACCGGATCCCATCAGAACTCCGAAGTTAAGCGTGCTTGGGTGAGAGTAGTACTAGGATGGGTGACCTCCTGGGAAGTCCTCGTGTTGCACCCCTCTTTTTTTCGTTTTTTTAATCGTTGGATCGGATTTTCAAGTCGTTCTTTTTTTGCTCGCATCTATCGAACGGAATGCGTAGGCCTCGAGAAGGTCTTTGTTTCGATATATTATACGGGCGAATCCGAGACCCGGGCCAAGAGTTATAGCGATTTGAAAATCCGGGTTCGGTGAAAGGTTTATGTAAGTAAGAAATGTTGGCAAGAATGGACGGGTGCGATCATACCAACACTAATCCACCGGATCCCATCAGAACTCCTAAGTTAAGCATGCTTGGGCGAGAATATTACTAGGATGGGTGACCTCCTGGGAAGTCCTCGTGTTGCACCCCTCTTTTTTTCGTTTCTTTAATCGTTGGATCGGATTTTGAAGTCGTTCTTTTGTTGCTCGCGTCTATCGAATGGAATGCGTAGGCCTAGAGAAGATCTTTGTTTCGATATATTATACGGGCGAATCCGAGACCCGAGCAAAGAGTTATGGCGATTTTAAATCCGGGTTCGGTGAAAGGTCGATGTAAGTAAGAAATGTTGGCAAGAATGGACGGGTGCGATCATACCAGCACTAATGCACCGGATCCCATTAGAACTCCGAAGTTAAGCGTGCTTGGGCGAGAGTAGTACTAGGATGGGTGACCTCCTGGGAAGTCCTCGTGTTGCACCCCTCTGTTTTTCGTTTTTTTAATCGTTGGATCAAATTTTCAAGTCGTTCTTTTTTTGCTCGCGTCTATCGAACGGAATGCGTAGGCCTCGAGAAGATCTTTGCTTCGATATATTATAAGGGCGAATCCGAGACCCGGGCAAAGAGTTATGGCGGTTTGAAACTCTGGGTTCGGTGAAAGGTCGATGTAAGTAAGAAATGATGGCAAGAATGGACGGGTGCGATCATACCAGCACTAATGCACCGGATCCCATAAGAACTCCGAAGTTAAGCGTGGAAGTCCTCGTGTTGCACCCCTCTTTTTTTCATTTTTTAATCGTTGGATCGGATTTTCAAGTCGTTCTTTTTTTGCTTGCGTTTATCGAACGGAATGCGTAGGCCTCGAGAATGTCTTTGTTTCGATATATTATACGGGCGAATCCGAGACCCGGGCAAAGAGTTATAGCGATTTGAAAATCCGGGTTCGGTGAAAGGTTTATGTAAGTAAGAAATGTTGGCAAGAATGGACGGGTGCGATCATACCAGCACTAATGCACCGGATCCCATTAGAACTCCGAAGTTAAGATTGCTTGGGCGAGAGTAGTACTAGGATGGGTGACCTCCTGGGAAGTCCTCGTGTTGCACCCCTCTGTTTTTCGTTTTTTTAATCGTTGGATCAAATTTTCAAGTCGTTCTTTTTTTGCTCGCGTCTATCGAATGGTATGCGTAGGCCTCGAGAAGATCTTTGTTTCGATATATTATACGGGCGAATCCGAGACCCGGGCAAAGAGTTATGGCAGTTTGAAAATCCGGGTTTGGTGAAAGGTCGATGTAAGTAAGAAATGTTGGCAAGAATGGACGGGTACGATCATACCAGCACTAATGCACCGGATCCCATCAGAACTCCGAAGTTAAGCGTGCTTGGGCGAAAGTATTACTAGGATGGGTGACCTCCAGGGAAGTCCTCGTGTTGCACCCCTCTTTTTTTTCGTTTTTTTAATAGTTGGATCAGATTTTCAAATCGTTCTTTTTTTGCTCGCGTCTATCGAATGGAATGCGTAGGCCTCGAGAAGATCTTTGTTTCGATAAATTATACGGGCGAATCCGAGCCTCGGGCAAAGAGGTATGGCGGTTTGAAAATCCGGGTTCGGTGAAAGGTCGATGTAAGTAAGAAATGTTCGCAAGAATGGACGGGTGCGATCATACCAGCACTAATGCACGGGATCACATCAGAACTCCGAAGTTAAGCGTGCTTGGGCGAGAGTAGTACTAGGATGGGTGACCTCCTGGGAAGTACTCGTGTTGCACCCCTCTTTTTTTTCGTTTTTTTAATAGTTGGATCAGTTTTTCAAATCGTTCTTTTTTTGCTCGCGTCTATCGAATGGAATGCGTAGGCCTCGCGAAGATCTTTGTTTCGATATATTATACGGGCGAATCCGAGACCTGGACAAAGAGTTATGGCGGTTTGAAAATCCGAGTTCGGTGAAAGGTCGATGTAAGTAAGAAATGTTGGCAAGAATGGACGGGTGCGATCATACCAGCACTAATGCACCGGATCCCATAAGAACTCCGAAGTTAAGCGTGCTTGGGCGAGAGTAGTACTAGAATGGGTGACCTCCTGGGAAGTCCTCGTGTTGCACCCCTCTTTTTTTTCGTTTTTTAATCGTTGGATCGGATTTTCAAGTCGTTCTTTTTTTGCTCGCGTCTATCGAATGGAATGCGTAGGCCTCGGGAAGATCTTTGTTTCGATATATTATACGGGCGAATCCGAGACCCGGGCAAAGAGTTATGGCGGTTTGAAAATAGGGTTCGGTGCAAGGTCGATGTAAGTAAGAAATGTTGGCAAGAATGGACGGTTGCGATCATACCAGCACTAATGCACCGGATCCCATCAGAACTCCGAAGTTAAGCGTGCTTGGGTGAGAGTAGTACTTGGATGGGTGACCTCCTGGGAAGTCCTCGTGTTGCACCCCTCTTTTTTTCGTTTTTTTAATCGTTGGATCGGATTTTCAAGTCGTTCTTTTTTTGCTCGCGTCTATCGAATGGAATGCGTAGGCCTCGAGAAGATCTTTGTTTGGATATATTATACAGGTGAATCCGAGACCCGGGCAAAGAGTTATAGCGATTTGAAAATCCGGGTTCGGTGAAAGGTCGATGTAAGTAAGAAATGTTGGCAAGAATGGACGGGTGCGATCATACCAACACTAATCCACCGGATCCCATCAGAACTCCGAAGTTAAGCGTGCTTGGGCGAGAGGATTACTAGGATGGGTGACCTCCTGGGAAGTCCTCGTGTTGCACCCCTCTTTTTTTCGTTTCTTTAATCGTTGGAATGGATTTTCAAGTCGTTCTTTTTTTGCTCGCGTCTATCGAATGGAATGCGTAGGCCTCGAGAAGATCTTTGTTTCTATAAATTATACGGGCGAATCCGAGCCTCGGGCAAAGAGGTATGGCGGTTTGAAAATCCGGGTTCGGTGAAAGGTCGATGTAAGTAAGAAATGTTGGCAAGAATGGACGGGTGCGATCATACCAGCACTAATGCACGGGATCACATCATAACTCCGAAGTTAAGCGTGGAAGTCCTCGTGTTGCACCCCTCTTTTTTTCGTTTTTTTAATCGTTGGATCGAATTTTCAAGTCGTTCTTTTTTTGCTCGCGTCTATCGAACGGAATGCGTAGGCCTCGAGAAGATCTTTGCTTCGATATATTATAAGGGCGAATCCGAGACCCGGGCAAAGAGTTATGGCGATTTTAAATCCGGGTTCGGTGAAAGGTCGATGTAAGTAAGAAATGTTGGCAAGAATGGACGGGTGCGATCATACCAGCACTAATGCACCGGATCCCATTAGAACTCCGAAGTTAAGATTGCTTGGGCGAGAGTATTACTAGGATGGGTGACCTCCTGGGAAGTCTTCGTGTTGCACCACTATTTTTTTCGTTTTTTTAATCGTTGGATCAAATTTTCAAGTCGTTCTTTTTTTGCTCGCGTCTATCGAATGGAATGCGTAGGCCTCGAGAAGATCTTTGTTTCGATAAATTATACGGGCGAATCCGAGACCCGGGCAAAGAGTTATGGCGGTTTGAAAATCCGGGTTCGGTGAAAGGTCGATGTAAGTAAGAAATGTTGGCAAGAACGGACGGGTGCGATCATACCAGCACTAATGCACCGGATCCCATCAGAACTCAGAAGTTAAGCGTGCTTGGGCGAGAGTAGTACTAGGATGGGTGACCTCCTGGGAAGTCCTCGTGTTACACCCCTCTTTTTTTCGTTTTTTTAATCGTTGGATCGGATTTTCAAGTCGTTCTTTCTTTGCTCGCGTCTATCGAACGGAATGCGTAGGCCTCGAGAAGATCTTTGTTTCGATATATTATACGGGCGAATCCGAGACCCGGGCAAAGAGTTATGGCGGTTTGAAAATCCGGGTTCGGTGAAAGGTCGATGTAAGTAAGAAATGTTGGCAAGAATGGACGGGTGCGATCATACCAGCACTAATGCACCGGATCCCATCAGAACTCCGAAGTTAAGCGTGCTTGGGCGAAGGTATTACTAGGATGGGTGACCTCCTAGGAAGTCCTAGTGTTGCACCCCTCTTTTTTTTGTTTTCTTAATCGTTGGATCGGATTTTGAAGTCGTTCTTTTTTTGCTCGCGTCTATCGAATGGAATGCGTAGGCCTCGAGAAGATCTTTGTTTCGATATATTATTCGGGCGAATCCGAGACCCGCGCAAAGAGTTATGGCGGTTTGAAAATTCGGGTTCGGTGAAAGGTCGATGTAAGTAAGAAATGTTGGCAAGAATGGACGGTTGCGATCATACCAGCACTAATGCACCGGATCCCATCAGAACTCCGAAGTTAAGCGTGCTTGGGTGAGAGTAGTACTAGGATGGGTGACCTCCTGGGAAGTCCTCGTGTTGCACCCCTCTTTTTTTCGTTTTTTTAATCGTTGGATCAAATTTTCAAGTCGTTCTTTTTTTGCTCCCGTCTATCGAATGGAATGCGTAGGCCTCGCGAAGATCTTTGTTTCGATATATTATACGGGCGAATCCGAGACCTGGACAAAGAGTTATGGCGGTTTGAAAATCCGAGTTCGGTGAAAGGTCGATGTAAGTAAGAAATGTTGGCAAGAATGCACGGGTGCGATCATACCAGCACTAATGCACCGGATCCCATAAGAACTCCGAAGTTAAGCGTGCTTGGGCGAGAGTAGTACTAGAATGGGTGACCTCCTGGGAAGTCCTCGTGTTGCACCCCTCTTTTTTTTCGTTTTTTAATCGTTGAATCGGATTTTCAAGTCGCTCTTTTTTTGCTCGCGTCTATCGAATGGAATGCGTAGGCCTCGAGAAGATCTTTGTTTCGATATATTATACAGGCGAATCCGAGACCCGGGCAAAGAGTTATGGCGGTCTGAAAATCCGGGTTCGTTGCAAGGTCGATGTAAGTAAGAAATGTTGGCAAGAATGGACGGGTGCGATCATACCAGCACTAATGCACCGGATCCCATCAGAACTCCGAAGTTAAGCGTGCTTGGGCGAGAGTAGTACTAGAATGGGTGACCTCCTGGGAAGTCCTCGTGTTGCACCCCTCTTTTTTTTCGTTTTTTAATCGTTGAATCGGATTTTCAAGTCGCTCTTTTTTTGCTCGCGTCTATCGAATGGAATGCGTAGGCCTCGAGAAGATCTTTGTTTCGATATATTATACAGGCGAATCCGAGACCCGGGCAAAGAGTTATGGCGGTCTGAAAATCCGGGTTCGGTGCAAGGTCGATGTAAGTAAGAAATGTTGGCAAGAATGGACGGTTGCCATCATACCAGCACTAATGCACCGGATCCCATCAGAACTCCGAAGTTAAGCGTGCTTGGGTGAGAGTAGTACTAGGATGGGTGACCTCCTGGGAAGTCCTCGTGTTGCACCCCTCTTTTTTTCGTTTTTTTAATCGTTGGATCAAATTTTCAAGTCGTTCTTTTTTTGCTCGCGTCTATCGAATGGAATGCGTAGGCCTCGAGAAGATCTTTGTTTCGATATATTATACGGGCGAATCCGAGACCCGGGCAAAGAGTTATGGCGGTTTGAAAATCCGGGTTTTGTGAAAGGTCGATGTAAGTAAGAAATGTTGGCAAGAATGGACGGGTGCGATCATACCAGCACTAATGCACCGGATCCCATCAGAACTCCGAAGTTAAGCGTGCTTGGGCGAGAGTATTACTAGGATGGGTGACCTCCTGGGAAGTCCTCGTGTTGCACCCCTCTTTTTTTCGTTTTTTTAATCGTTGGATCGGATTTTCAAGTCGTTCTTTTTTTGCTCGCGTCTATCGAACGGAATGCGTAGGCCTCGAGAAGATCTTTGTTTCGATATATTATACGGGCGAATCCGAGACCCGGGCAAAGAGTTATAGCGATTTGAAAATCCGGGTTCGGTGAAAGGTTTATGTAAGTAAGAAATGTTGGCAAGAATGGACGGGTGCGATCATACCAACACTAATCCACCGGATCCCATCAGAACTCCTAAGTTAAGCGTGCTTGGGCGAGAATATTACTAGGATGGGTGACCTCCTGGGAAGTCCTCGTGTTGCACCCCTCTTTTTTTCATTTCTTTAATCGTTGGATCGGATTTTCAAGTCGTTCTTTTTTTGCTCGCGTCTATCGAACGGAATGCGTAGGCCTCCAGTAGATCTTTGTTTCGATATATTATACGGGCGAATCCCAGACCTAGGCAAAGAGTTATGGCGGTTTGAAAATCCGGGTTCGGTGAAAGGTCGATGTAAGTAAGAAATGTTGGCAAGAATGGACGGGTGCGATCATACCAGCACTAATGCACCGGATCCCATCAGAACTCCGAAGTTAAGCGTGCTTGGGCGAGAGTAGTACTAGGATGGGTGACCTCCTGGGAAGTCCTCGTGTTGCACCCCTCTTTTTTTCGTTTCTTTAATCGTTGGATCGGATTTTCAAGTCGTTCTTTTTTTGCTCGCGTCTATCGAATGGAATGCGTAGGCCTCGCGAAGATCTTTGTTTCGATAAATTATACGGGCGAATCCGAGACCCGGGCAAAGAGTTATGGCGGTTTGAAAATCCGGGTTCGGTGAAAGGTCGATGTAAGTAAGAAATGTTGGCAAGAATGGACGGGTGCGATCATACCAGCACTAATGCACCGGATCCCATCAGAACTCCGAAGTTAAGCGTGCTTGGGCGAGAGTAGTACTAGGATGGGTGACCTCCTGGGAAGTCCTCGTGTTACACCCCTCTTTTTTTTCGTTTTTTAATCGTTGGATCGGATTTTAAAGTCGTTCTTTTTTTGCTCGCGTCTATCGAATGGAATGCGTAGGCCTCGAGAAGATCTTTGTTTCGATATATTATACAGGCGAATCCGACACCCGGGCAAAGAGTTATGGCGGTTTGAAAATCCGGGTTCGGTGCAAGGTCGATGTAAGTAAGAAATGTTGGCAAGAATGGACGGTTGCGATCATACCAGCACTAATGCACCGGATCCCATCAGAACTCCGAAGTTAAGCGTGCTTGGGTGAGAGTAGTACTAGGATGGGTGACCTCCTGGGAAGTCCTCGTGTTGCACCCCTCTTTTTTTCGTTTTTTTAATCGTTGGATCGGATTTTCAAGTCGTTCTTTTTTTGCTCGCATCTATCGAACGGAATGCGTAGGCCTCGAGAAGGTCTTTGTTTCGATATATTATACGGGCGAATCCGAGACCCGGGCCAAGAGTTATAGCGATTTGAAAATCCGGGTTCGGTGAAAGGTTTATGTAAGTAAGAAATGTTGGCAAGAATGGACGGGTGCGATCATACCAACACTAATCCACCGGATCCCATCAGAACTCCTAAGTTAAGCATGCTTGGGCGAGAATATTACTAGGATGGGTGACCTCCTGGGAAGTCCTCGTGTTGCACCCCTCTTTTTTTCGTTTCTTTAATCGTTGGATCGGATTTTGAAGTCGTTCTTTTGTTGCTCGCGTCTATCGAATGGAATGCGTAGGCCTAGAGAAGATCTTTGTTTCGATATATTATACGGGCGAATCCGAGACCCGAGCAAAGAGTTATGGCGATTTTAAATCCGGGTTCGGTGAAAGGTCGATGTAAGTAAGAAATGTTGGCAAGAATGGACGGGTG
Organism: Fallopia convolvulus; assembly: GCA_964016875.1. NCBI lineage: Eukaryota > Viridiplantae > Streptophyta > Magnoliopsida > Caryophyllales > Polygonaceae > Fallopia > Fallopia convolvulus. The sequence goes on from OZ024724.1 coordinate 17,060,954, forward strand.
CGATCATACCAGCACTAATGCACCGGTTCCCATTAGAACTCCGAAGTTAAGCGTGCTTGGGCGAGAGTAGTACTAGGATGGGTGACCTCCTGGGAAGTCCTCGTGTTGCACCCCTCTGTTTTTCGTTTTTTTAATCGTTGGATCAAATTTTCAAGTCGTTCTTTTTTTGCTCGCGTCTATCGAACGGAATGCGTAGGCCTCGAGAAGATCTTTGCTTCGATATATTATAAGGGCGAATCCGAGACCCGGGCAAAGAGTTATGGCGGTTTGAAACTCTGGGTTCGGTGAAAGGTCGATGTAAGTAAGAAATGATGGCAAGAATGGACGGGTGCGATCATACCAGCACTAATGCACCGGATCCCATAAGAACTCCGAAGTTAAGCGTGGAAGTCCTCGTGTTGCACCCCTCTTTTTTTCATTTTTTAATCGTTGGATCGGATTTTCAAGTCGTTCTTTTTTTGCTTGCGTTTATCGAACGGAATGCGTAGGCCTCGAGAATGTCTTTGTTTCGATATATTATACGGGCGAATCCGAGACCCGGGCAAAGAGTTATAGCGATTTGAAAATCCGGGTTCGGTGAAAGGTTTATGTAAGTAAGAAATGTTGGCAAGAATGGACGGGTGCGATCATACCAGCACTAATGCACCGGATCCCATTAGAACTCCGAAGTTAAGATTGCTTGGGCGAGAGTAGTACTAGGATGGGTGACCTCCTGGGAAGTCCTCGTGTTGCACCCCTCTGTTTTTCGTTTTTTTAATCGTTGGATCAAATTTTCAAGTCGTTCTTTTTTTGCTCGCGTCTATCGAATGGTATGCGTAGGCCTCGAGAAGATCTTTGTTTCGATATATTATACGGGCGAATCCGAGACCCGGGCAAAGAGTTATGGCAGTTTGAAAATCCGGGTTTGGTGAAAGGTCGATGTAAGTAAGAAATGTTGGCAAGAATGGACGGGTACGATCATACCAGCACTAATGCACCGGATCCCATCAGAACTCCGAAGTTAAGCGTGCTTGGGCGAAAGTATTACTAGGATGGGTGACCTCCAGGGAAGTCCTCGTGTTGCACCCCTCTTTTTTTTCGTTTTTTTAATAGTTGGATCAGATTTTCAAATCGTTCTTTTTTTGCTCGCGTCTATCGAATGGAATGCGTAGGCCTCGAGAAGATCTTTGTTTCGATAAATTATACGGGCGAATCCGAGCCTCGGGCAAAGAGGTATGGCGGTTTGAAAATCCGGGTTCGGTGAAAGGTCGATGTAAGTAAGAAATGTTCGCAAGAATGGACGGGTGCGATCATACCAGCACTAATGCACGGGATCACATCAGAACTCCGAAGTTAAGCGTGCTTGGGCGAGAGTAGTACTAGGATGGGTGACCTCCTGGGAAGTACTCGTGTTGCACCCCTCTTTTTTTTCGTTTTTTTAATAGTTGGATCAGTTTTTCAAATCGTTCTTTTTTTGCTCGCGTCTATCGAATGGAATGCGTAGGCCTCGCGAAGATCTTTGTTTCGATATATTATACGGGCGAATCCGAGACCTGGACAAAGAGTTATGGCGGTTTGAAAATCCGAGTTCGGTGAAAGGTCGATGTAAGTAAGAAATGTTGGCAAGAATGGACGGGTGCGATCATACCAGCACTAATGCACCGGATCCCATAAGAACTCCGAAGTTAAGCGTGCTTGGGCGAGAGTAGTACTAGAATGGGTGACCTCCTGGGAAGTCCTCGTGTTGCACCCCTCTTTTTTTTCGTTTTTTAATCGTTGGATCGGATTTTCAAGTCGTTCTTTTTTTGCTCGCGTCTATCGAATGGAATGCGTAGGCCTCGGGAAGATCTTTGTTTCGATATATTATACGGGCGAATCCGAGACCCGGGCAAAGAGTTATGGCGGTTTGAAAATAGGGTTCGGTGCAAGGTCGATGTAAGTAAGAAATGTTGGCAAGAATGGACGGTTGCGATCATACCAGCACTAATGCACCGGATCCCATCAGAACTCCGAAGTTAAGCGTGCTTGGGTGAGAGTAGTACTTGGATGGGTGACCTCCTGGGAAGTCCTCGTGTTGCACCCCTCTTTTTTTCGTTTTTTTAATCGTTGGATCGGATTTTCAAGTCGTTCTTTTTTTGCTCGCGTCTATCGAATGGAATGCGTAGGCCTCGAGAAGATCTTTGTTTGGATATATTATACAGGTGAATCCGAGACCCGGGCAAAGAGTTATAGCGATTTGAAAATCCGGGTTCGGTGAAAGGTCGATGTAAGTAAGAAATGTTGGCAAGAATGGACGGGTGCGATCATACCAACACTAATCCACCGGATCCCATCAGAACTCCGAAGTTAAGCGTGCTTGGGCGAGAGGATTACTAGGATGGGTGACCTCCTGGGAAGTCCTCGTGTTGCACCCCTCTTTTTTTCGTTTCTTTAATCGTTGGAATGGATTTTCAAGTCGTTCTTTTTTTGCTCGCGTCTATCGAATGGAATGCGTAGGCCTCGAGAAGATCTTTGTTTCTATAAATTATACGGGCGAATCCGAGCCTCGGGCAAAGAGGTATGGCGGTTTGAAAATCCGGGTTCGGTGAAAGGTCGATGTAAGTAAGAAATGTTGGCAAGAATGGACGGGTGCGATCATACCAGCACTAATGCACGGGATCACATCATAACTCCGAAGTTAAGCGTGGAAGTCCTCGTGTTGCACCCCTCTTTTTTTCGTTTTTTTAATCGTTGGATCGAATTTTCAAGTCGTTCTTTTTTTGCTCGCGTCTATCGAACGGAATGCGTAGGCCTCGAGAAGATCTTTGCTTCGATATATTATAAGGGCGAATCCGAGACCCGGGCAAAGAGTTATGGCGATTTTAAATCCGGGTTCGGTGAAAGGTCGATGTAAGTAAGAAATGTTGGCAAGAATGGACGGGTGCGATCATACCAGCACTAATGCACCGGATCCCATTAGAACTCCGAAGTTAAGATTGCTTGGGCGAGAGTATTACTAGGATGGGTGACCTCCTGGGAAGTCTTCGTGTTGCACCACTATTTTTTTCGTTTTTTTAATCGTTGGATCAAATTTTCAAGTCGTTCTTTTTTTGCTCGCGTCTATCGAATGGAATGCGTAGGCCTCGAGAAGATCTTTGTTTCGATAAATTATACGGGCGAATCCGAGACCCGGGCAAAGAGTTATGGCGGTTTGAAAATCCGGGTTCGGTGAAAGGTCGATGTAAGTAAGAAATGTTGGCAAGAACGGACGGGTGCGATCATACCAGCACTAATGCACCGGATCCCATCAGAACTCAGAAGTTAAGCGTGCTTGGGCGAGAGTAGTACTAGGATGGGTGACCTCCTGGGAAGTCCTCGTGTTACACCCCTCTTTTTTTCGTTTTTTTAATCGTTGGATCGGATTTTCAAGTCGTTCTTTCTTTGCTCGCGTCTATCGAACGGAATGCGTAGGCCTCGAGAAGATCTTTGTTTCGATATATTATACGGGCGAATCCGAGACCCGGGCAAAGAGTTATGGCGGTTTGAAAATCCGGGTTCGGTGAAAGGTCGATGTAAGTAAGAAATGTTGGCAAGAATGGACGGGTGCGATCATACCAGCACTAATGCACCGGATCCCATCAGAACTCCGAAGTTAAGCGTGCTTGGGCGAAGGTATTACTAGGATGGGTGACCTCCTAGGAAGTCCTAGTGTTGCACCCCTCTTTTTTTTGTTTTCTTAATCGTTGGATCGGATTTTGAAGTCGTTCTTTTTTTGCTCGCGTCTATCGAATGGAATGCGTAGGCCTCGAGAAGATCTTTGTTTCGATATATTATTCGGGCGAATCCGAGACCCGCGCAAAGAGTTATGGCGGTTTGAAAATTCGGGTTCGGTGAAAGGTCGATGTAAGTAAGAAATGTTGGCAAGAATGGACGGTTGCGATCATACCAGCACTAATGCACCGGATCCCATCAGAACTCCGAAGTTAAGCGTGCTTGGGTGAGAGTAGTACTAGGATGGGTGACCTCCTGGGAAGTCCTCGTGTTGCACCCCTCTTTTTTTCGTTTTTTTAATCGTTGGATCAAATTTTCAAGTCGTTCTTTTTTTGCTCCCGTCTATCGAATGGAATGCGTAGGCCTCGCGAAGATCTTTGTTTCGATATATTATACGGGCGAATCCGAGACCTGGACAAAGAGTTATGGCGGTTTGAAAATCCGAGTTCGGTGAAAGGTCGATGTAAGTAAGAAATGTTGGCAAGAATGCACGGGTGCGATCATACCAGCACTAATGCACCGGATCCCATAAGAACTCCGAAGTTAAGCGTGCTTGGGCGAGAGTAGTACTAGAATGGGTGACCTCCTGGGAAGTCCTCGTGTTGCACCCCTCTTTTTTTTCGTTTTTTAATCGTTGAATCGGATTTTCAAGTCGCTCTTTTTTTGCTCGCGTCTATCGAATGGAATGCGTAGGCCTCGAGAAGATCTTTGTTTCGATATATTATACAGGCGAATCCGAGACCCGGGCAAAGAGTTATGGCGGTCTGAAAATCCGGGTTCGTTGCAAGGTCGATGTAAGTAAGAAATGTTGGCAAGAATGGACGGGTGCGATCATACCAGCACTAATGCACCGGATCCCATCAGAACTCCGAAGTTAAGCGTGCTTGGGCGAGAGTAGTACTAGAATGGGTGACCTCCTGGGAAGTCCTCGTGTTGCACCCCTCTTTTTTTTCGTTTTTTAATCGTTGAATCGGATTTTCAAGTCGCTCTTTTTTTGCTCGCGTCTATCGAATGGAATGCGTAGGCCTCGAGAAGATCTTTGTTTCGATATATTATACAGGCGAATCCGAGACCCGGGCAAAGAGTTATGGCGGTCTGAAAATCCGGGTTCGGTGCAAGGTCGATGTAAGTAAGAAATGTTGGCAAGAATGGACGGTTGCCATCATACCAGCACTAATGCACCGGATCCCATCAGAACTCCGAAGTTAAGCGTGCTTGGGTGAGAGTAGTACTAGGATGGGTGACCTCCTGGGAAGTCCTCGTGTTGCACCCCTCTTTTTTTCGTTTTTTTAATCGTTGGATCAAATTTTCAAGTCGTTCTTTTTTTGCTCGCGTCTATCGAATGGAATGCGTAGGCCTCGAGAAGATCTTTGTTTCGATATATTATACGGGCGAATCCGAGACCCGGGCAAAGAGTTATGGCGGTTTGAAAATCCGGGTTTTGTGAAAGGTCGATGTAAGTAAGAAATGTTGGCAAGAATGGACGGGTGCGATCATACCAGCACTAATGCACCGGATCCCATCAGAACTCCGAAGTTAAGCGTGCTTGGGCGAGAGTATTACTAGGATGGGTGACCTCCTGGGAAGTCCTCGTGTTGCACCACTATTTTTTTCGTTTTTTTAATCGTTGGATCGGATTTTCAAGTCGTTCTTTTTTTGCTCGCGTCTATCGAATGGAATGCGTAGGCCTCGCGAAGATCTTTGTTTCGATATATTATACAGGCGAATCCGAGACCCGGGCAAAGAGTTATGGCGGTTTGAAAATCCGAGTTCGGTGAAAGGTCGATGTAAGTAAGAAATGTTGGCAAGAATGGACGGGTGCGATCATACCAGCACTAATGCACCGGATCCCATCAGAACTCCGAAGTCAAGAGTGCTTGGGTGAGAGTAGTACTAGGATGGGTGACCTCCTGGGAAGTCCTCGTGTTGCACCCCTCTTTTTTTCGTTTTTTTAATCGTTGGATCGGATTTTCAAGTCGTTCTTTTTTTGCTCGCGTCTATCGAACCGAATGCGTAGGCCTCGAGAAGATCTTTGTTTCGATATATTATACAGGCGAATCCGAGACCCGGGCAAAGAGTTATGGCGGTTTGAAAATCCGAGTTCGGTGAAAGGTCGATGTAAGTAAGAAATGTTGGCAAGAATGGACGGGTGCGATCATACCAACACTAATCCACCGGATCCCATCAGAACTCCGAAGTTAAGCGTGCTTGGGCGAGAGTATTACTAGGATGGGTGACCTCTTGGGAAGTCCTCGTGTTGCACCCCTCTTTTCTTCGTTTCTTTAATCGTTGGATCGGATTTTCAAGTCGTTCTTTTTTTGCTCGCGTCTATCGAACGGAATGCGTAGGCCTCGAGAAGATCTTTGTTTCGATATATTATACGGGCGAATCCGAGACCCGGGCAAAGAGTTATGGCTGTTTGAAAATCCGGGTTCGGTGAAAGGTCGATGTAAGTAAGAAATGTTGGCAAGAATGGACGGGTGCGATCATACCAGCACTAATGCACCGGATCCCATCAGAACTCCAAAGTTAAGCGTGCTTGGGCGAGAGTAGTACTAGGATGGGTGACCTCCTGGGAAGTCCTCGTGTTGCACCCCTCTGTTTTTCGTTTTTTTAATCGTTGGATCAAATTTTCAAGTCGTTCTTTTTTTGCTCGCGTCTATCGAATGGAATGCGTAGGCCTCGAGAAGATCTTTGTTTCGATAAATTATACGGGCGAATCCGAGACCCGGGCAAAGAGTTATGGCGGTTTGAAAATCCGGGTTCGGTGAAAGGTCGATGTAAGTAAGAAATGTTGGCAAGAACGGACGGGTGCGATCATACTAGCACTAATGCACCGGATCCCATTAGAACTCCGAAGTTAAGCGTGCTTGGGCGAGAGTAGTACTAGGATGGGTGACCTCCTGGGAAGTCCTCGTGTTACACCCCTCTTTTTTTTCGTTTTTTAATCGTTGGATCGGATTTTCAAGTCGCTCTTTTTTTGCTCGCGTCTATCGAACGGAATGCGTAGGCCTCGAGAAGATCTTTGTTTCGATATATTATACAAGCGAATCCGAGACCCGGGCAAAGAGTTATGGCGGTTTGAAAATCCGGGTTCGGTGCAAGGTCGATGTAAGTAAGAAATGTTGGCAAGAATGGACGGTTGCAATCATACAATCACTAATGCACCGGATCCCATCAGAACTCCGAAGTTAAGCGTGCTTGGGTGAGAGTAGTACTAGGATGGGTGACCTCCTGGGAAGTCCTCGTGTTGCACCCCTCTTTTTTTCGTTTTTTTAATCGTTGGATCAAATTTTCAAGTCGTTCTTTTTTTGCTCCCGTCTATCGAATGGAATGCGTAGGCCTCGCGAAGATCTTTGTTTCGATATATTATACGGGCGAATCCGAGACCCGGGCAAAGAGTTATGGCGGTTTGAAAATCCGGGTTTGGTGAAAGGTCGATGTAAGTAAGAAATGTTGGCAAGAATGGACGGGTGCGATCATACCAGCACTAATGCACCGGATCCCATCAGAACTCCGAAGTTAAGCGTGCTTGGGCGAGAGTATTACTAGGATGGGTGACCTCCTGGGAAGTCTTCGTGTTGCACCACTATTTTTTTCGTTTTTTTAATCGTTGGATCGGATTTTCAAGTCGTTCTTTTTTTGCTCGCGTCTATCGAATGGAATGCGTAGGCCTCGCGAAGATCTTTGTTTCGATATATTATACAGGCGAATCCGAGACCCGGGCAAAGAGTTATGGCGGTTTGAAAATCCGAGTTCGGTGAAAGGTCGATGTAAGTAAGAAATGTTGGCAAGAATGGACGGGTGCGATCATACCAGCACTAATGCACCGGATCCCATCAGAACTCCGAAGTCAAGCGTGCTTGGGTGAGAGTAGTACTAGGATGGGTGACCTCCTGGGAAGTCCTCGTGTTGCACCCCTCTTTTTTTCGTTTTTTTAATCGTTGGATCGGATTTTCAAGTCGTTCTTTTTTTGCTCGCGTCTATGGAACGGAATGCGTAGGCCTCGAGAAGATCTTTGTTTCGATATATTATACAGGCGAATCCGAGACCCGGGCAAAGAGTTATGGCGGTTTGAAAATCCGAGTTCGGTGAAAGGTCGATGTAAGTAAGAAATGTTGGCAAGAATGGACGGGTGCGATCATACCAACACTAATCCACCGGATCCCATCAGAACTCCGAAGTTAAGCGTGCTTGGGCGAGAGTATTACTAGGATGGGTGACCTCTTGGGAAGTCCTCGTGTTGCACCCCTCTTTTCTTCGTTTTTTTAATCGTTGGATCGGATTTTCAAGTCGTTCATTTTTTGCTCGCGTCTATCGAATGGAATGCGTAGGCCTCGAGAAGATCTTTGTTTGGATATATTATACAGGTGAATCCGAGACCCGGGCAAAGAGTTATAGCGATTTGAAAATCCGGGTTCGGTGAAAGGTCGATGTAAGTAAGAAATGTTGGCAAGAATGGACGGGTGCGATCATACCAACACTAATCCACCGGATCCCATCAGAACTCCGAAGTTAAGCGTGCTTGGGCGAGAGGATTACTAGGATGGGTGACCTCCTGGGAAGTCCTCGTGTTGCACCCCTCTTTTTTTCGTTTCTTTAATCGTTGGAATGGATTTTCAAGTCGTTCTTTTTTTGCTCGCGTCTATCGAATGGAATGCGTAGGCCTCGAGAAGATCTTTGTTTCGATAAATTATACGGGCGAATCCGAGCCTCGGGCAAAGAGGTATGGCGGTTTGAAAATCCGGGTTCGGTGAAAGGTCGATGTAAGTAAGAAATGTTGGCAAGAATGGACGGGTGCGATCATACCAGCACTAATGCACGGGATCACATCATAACTCCGAAGTTAAGCGTGCTTGGGCGAGAGTAGTACTAGGATGGGTGACCTCCTGGGAAGTCCTTGTGTTGCAGCCCTCTTTTTTTCGTTTCTTTAATCGTTGGATCGGATTTTCAAGTCGTTCTTTTTTTGCTCGTGTGTATCGAACGGAATGCGTAGGCCTCGAGAAGATCTTTGTTTCGATATATTATACGGGCGAATCCGAGACCCGGGCAAAGAGTTATGGCGGTTTGAAAATCCGGGTTCGGTGAAAGGTCGATGTAAGTAAGAAATGTTGGCAAGAATGGACGGGTGCGATCATACCAGCACTAATGCACCGGATCCCATCAGAACTCCGAAGTTAAGCGTGCTTGGGCGAAGGTATTACTAGGATGGGTGACCTCCTAGGAAGTCCTAGTGTTGCACCCCTCTTTTTTTTGTTTTCTTAATCGTTGGATCGGATTTTGAAGTCGTTCTTTTTTTGCTCGCGTCTATCGAATGGAATGCGTAGGCCTCGAGAAGATCTTTGTTTCGATATATTATTCGGGCGAATCCGAGACCCGCGCAAAGAGTTATGGCGGTTTGAAAATTCGGGTTCGGTGAAAGGTCGATGTAAGTAAGAAATGTTGGCAAGAATGGACGGGTGCGATCATACCAGCACTAATGCACTGGATCCCATCAGAACTCCGAAGTTAAGCGTGCTTGGGCGAGAGAAGTACTAGGATGGGTGACCTCCTGGGAAGTCCTCGTGTTGCACCCCTCTTTTTTTCGTTTTTTTAATCGTTGGATCGAATTTTCAAGTCGTTCTTTTTTTGCTCGCGTCTATCGAACGGAATGCGTAGGCCTCGAGAAGATCTTTGTTTCGATATATTATACGGGCGAATCCGAGACCCAGGCAAAGAGTTATGGCTGTTTGAAAATCCGGGTTCGGTGAAAGGTCGATGTAAGTAAGAAATGTTGGCAAGAATGGACGGGTGCGATCATACCAGCACTAATGCACCGGATCCCATCAGAACTCCGAAGTTAAGCGTGCTTGGGCGAGAGTAGTACTAGGATGGGTGACCTCCTGGGAAGTCCTCGTGTTGCACCCCTCTGTTTTTCGTTTTTTTAATCGTTGGATCAAATTTTCAAGTCGTTCTTTTTTTGCTCGCGTCTATCGAATGGAATGCGTAGGCCTCGAGAAGATCTTTGTTTCGATAAATTATACGGGCGAATCCGAGACCCGGGCAAAGAGTTATGGCGGTTTGAAAATCCGGGTTCGGTGAAAGGTCGATGTAAGTAAGAAATGTTGGCAAGAACGGACGGGTGCGATCATACCAGCACTAATGCACCGGATCCCATCAGAACTCCGAAGTTAAGCGTGCTTGGGCGAGAGTAGTACTAGGATGGGTGACCTCCTGGGAAGTCCTCGTGTTACACCCCTCTTTTTTTTCGTTTTTTAATCGTTGGATCGGATTTTCAAGTCGCTCTTTTTTTGCTCGCGTCTATCGAACGGAATGCGTAGGCCTCGAGAAGATCTTTGTTTCGATATATTATACAGGCGAATCCGAGACCCGGGCAAAGAGTTATGGCGGTTTGAAAATCCGGGTTCGGTGCAAGGTCGATGTAAGTAAGAAATGTTGGCAAGAATGGACGGTTGCGATCATACCAGCACTAATGCACCGGATCCCATCAGAACTCCGAAGTTAAGCGTGCTTGGGTGAGAGTAGTACTAGGATGGGTGACCTCCTGGGAAGTCCTCGTGTTGCACCCCTCTTTTTTTCGTTTTTTTAATCGTTGGATCAAATTTTCAAGTCGTTCTTTTTTTGCTCCCGTCTATCGAATGGAATGCGTAGGCCTCGCGAAGATCTTTGTTTCGATATATTATACGGGCGAATCCGAGACCTGGACAAAGAGTTATGGCGGTTTGAAAATCCGAGTTCGGTGAAAGGTCGATGTAAGTAAGAAATGTTGGCAAGAATGCACGGGTGCGATCATACCAGCACTAATGCACCGGATCCCATAAGAACTCCGAAGTTAAGCGTGCTTGGGCGAGAGTAGTACTAGAATGGGTGACCTCCTGGGAAGTCCTCGTGTTGCACCCCTCTTTTTTTTCGTTTTTTAATCGTTGAATCGGATTTTCAAGTCGCTCTTTTTTTGCTCGCGTCTATCGAATGGAATGCGTAGGCCTCGAGAAGATCTTTGTTTCGATATATTATACAGGCGAATCCGAGACCCGGGCAAAGAGTTATGGCGGTCTGAAAATCCGGGTTCGGTGCAAGGTCGATGTAAGTAAGAAATGTTGGCAAGAATGGACGGGTGCGATCATACCAGCACTAATGCACCGGATCCCATCAGAACTCCGAAGTTAAGCGTGCTTGGGCGAGAGTAGTACTAGAATGGGTGACCTCCTGGGAAGTCCTCGTGTTGCACCCCTCTTTTTTTTCGTTTTTTAATCGTTGAATCGGATTTTCAAGTCGCTCTTTTTTTGCTCGCGTCTATCGAACGGAATGCGTAGGCCTCGAGAAGATCTTTGTTTCGATATATTATACGGGAGAATCCGAGACCCGGGCAAAGAGTTATGGCTGTTTGAAAATCCGGGTTCGGTGAAAGGTCGATGTAAGTAAGAAATGTTGGCAAGAATGGACGGGTGCGATCATACCAGCACTAATGCACCGGATCCCATCAGAACTCCGAAGTTAAGCGTGCTTGGGCGAGAGTAGTACTAGGATGGGTGACCTCCTGGGAAGTCCTCGTGTTGCACCCCTCTGTTTTTCGTTTTTTTAATCGTTGGATCAAATTTTCAAGTCGTTCTTTTTTTGCTCGCGTCTATCGAATGGAATGCGTAGGCCTCGAGAAGATATTTGTTTCGATAAATTATACGGGCGAATCCGAGACCCGGGCAAAGAGTTATGGCGGTTTGAAAATCCGGGTTCGGTGAAAGGTCGATGTAAGTAAGAAATGTTGGCAAGAACGGACGGGTGCGATCATACCAGCACTAATGCACCGGATCCCATCAGAACTCCGAAGTTAAGCGTGCTTGGGCGAGAGTAGTACTAGGATGGGTGACCTCCTGGGAAGTCCTCGTGTTACACCCCTCTTTTTTTTCGTTTTTTAATCGTTGGATCGGATTTTCAAGTCGCTCTTTTTTTGCTCGCGTCTATCGAACGGAATGCGTAGGCCTCGAGAAGATCTTTGTTTCGATATATTATACAGGCGAATCCGAGACCCGGGCAAAGAGTTATGGCGGTTTGAAAATCCGGGTTCGGTGCAAGGTCGATGTAAGTAAGAAATGTTGGCAAGAATGGACGGTTGCGATCATACCAGCACTAATGCACCGGATCCCATCAGAACTCCGAAGTTAAGCGTGCTTGGGTGAGAGTAGTACTAGGATGGGTGACCTCCTGGGAAGTCCTCGTGTTGCACCCCTCTTTTTTTCGTTTTTTTAATCGTTGGATCAAATTTTCAAGTCGTTCTTTTTTTGCTCCCGTCTATCGAATGGAATGCGTAGGCCTCGCGAAGATCTTTGTTTCGATATATTATACGGGCGAATCCGAGACCTGGACAAAGAGTTATGGCGGTTTGAAAATCCGAGTTCGGTGAAAGGTCGATGTAAGTAAGAAATGTTGGCAAGAATGCACGGGTGCGATCATACCAGCACTAATGCACCGGATCCCATAAGAACTCCGAAGTTAAGCGTGCTTGGGCGAGAGTAGTACTAGAATGGGTGACCTCCTGGGAAGTCCTCGTGTTGCACCCCTCTTTTTTTTCGTTTTTTAATCGTTGAATCGGATTTTCAAGTCGCTCTTTTTTTGCTCGCGTCTATCGAATGGAATGCGTAGGCCTCGAGAAGATCTTTGTTTCGATATATTATACAGGCGAATCCGAGACCCGGGCAAAGAGTTATGGCGGTTTGAAAATCCGGGTTCGTTGCAAGGTCGATGTAAGTAAGAAATGTTGGCAAGAATGGACGGGTGCGATCATACCAGCACTAATGCACCGGATCCCATCAGAACTCCGAAGTTAAGCGTGCTTGGGCGAGAGTAGTACTAGAATGGGTGACCTCCTGGGAAGTCCTCGTGTTGCACCCCTCTTTTTTTTCGTTTTTTAATCGTTGAATCGGATTTTCAAGTCGCTCTTTTTTAGCTCGCGTCTATCGAATGGAATGCGTAGGCCTCGAGAAGATCTTTGTTTCGATATATTATACAGGCGAATCCGAGACCCGGGCAAAGAGTTATGGCGGTCTGAAAATCCGGGTTCGGTGCAAGGTCGATGTAAGTAAGAAATGTTGGCAAGAATGGACGGTTGCCATCATACCAGCACTAATGCACCGGATCCCATCAGAACTCCGAAGTTAAGCGTGCTTGGGTGAGAGTAGTACTAGGATGGGTGACCTCCTGGAAAGTCCTCGTGTTGCACCCCTCTTTTTTTCGTTTTTTTAATCGTTGGATCAAATTTTCAAGTCGTTCTTTTTTTGCTCGCGTCTATCGAATGGAATGCGTAGGCCTCGAGAAGATCTTTGTTTCGATATATTATACGGGCGAATCCGAGACCCGGGCAAAGAGTTATGGCGGTTTGAAAATCCGGGTTTTGTGAAAGGTCGATGTAAGTAAGAAATGTTGGCAAGAATGGACGGGTGCGATCATACCAGCACTAATGCACCGGATCCCATCAGAACTCCAAAGTTAAGCGTGCTTGGGCGAGAGTATTACTAGGATGGGTGACCTCCTGGGAAGTCCTCGTGTTGCACCACTATTTTTTTCGTTTTTTTAATCGTTGGATCGGATTTTCAAGTCGTTCTTTTTTTGCTCGCGTCTATCGAATGGAATGCGTAGGCCTCGCGAAGATCTTTGTTTCGATATATTATACAGGCGAATCCGAGACCCGGGCAAAGAGTTATGGCGGTTTGAAAATCCGAGTTCGGTGAAAGGTCGATGTAAGTAAGAAATGTTGGCAAGAATGGACGGGTGCGATCATACCAGCACTAATGCACCGGATCCCATCAGAACTCCGAAGTCAAGCGTGCTTGGGTGAGAGTAGTACTAGGATGGGTGACCTCCTGGGAAGTCCTCGTGTTGCACCCCTCTTTTTTTCGTTTTTTTAATCGTTGGATCGGATTTTCAAGTCGTTCTTTTTTTGCTCGCGTCTATCGAACGGAATGCGTAGGCCTCGAGAAGATCTTTGTTTCGATATATTATACAGGCGAATCCGAGACCCGGGCAAAGAGTTATGGCGGTTTGAAAATCCGAGTTCGGTGAAAGGTCGATGTAAGTAAGAAATGTTGGCAAGAATGGACGGGTGCGATCATACCAACACTAATCCACCGGATCCCATCAGAACTCCGAAGTTAAGCGTGCTTGGGCGAGAGTATTACTAGGATGGGTGACCTCTTGGGAAGTCCTCGTGTTGCACCCCTCTTTTCTTCGTTTCTTTAATCGTTGGATCGGATTTTCAAGTCGTTCTTTTTTTGCTCGCGTCTATCGAACGGAATGCGTAGGCCTCGAGAAGATCTTTGTTTCGATATATTATACGGGCGAATCCGAGACCCGGGCAAAGAGTTATGGCTGTTTGAAAATCCGGGTTCGGTGAAAGGTCGATGTAAGTAAGAAATGTTGGCAAGAATGGACGGGTGCGATCATACCAGCACTAATGCACCGGATCCCATCAGAACTCCAAAGTTAAGCGTGCTTGGGCGAGAGTAGTACTAGGATGGGTGACCTCCTGGGAAGTCCTCGTGTTGCACCCCTCTGTTTTTCGTTTTTTTAATCGTTGGATCAAATTTTCAAGTCGTTCTTTTTTTGCTCGCGTCTATCGAATGGAATGCGTAGGCCTCGAGAAGATCTTTGTTTCGATAAATTATACGGGCGAATCCGAGACCCGGGCAAAGAGTTATGGCGGTTTGAAAATCCGGGTTCGGTGAAAGGTCGATGTAAGTAAGAAATGTTGGCAAGAACGGACGGGTGCGATCATACCAGCACTAATGCACCGGATCCCATCAGAACTCCGAAGTTAAGCGTGCTTGGGCGAGAGTAGTACTAGGATGGGTGACCTCCTGGGAAGTCCTCGTGTTACACCCCTCTTTTTTTTCGTTTTTTAATCGTTGGATCGGATTTTCAAGTCGCTCTTTTTTTGCTCGCGTCTATCGAACGGAATGCGTAGGCCTCGAGAAGATCTTTGTTTCGATATATTATACAGGCGAATGCGAGACCCGGGCAAAGAGTTATGGCGGTTTGAAAATCCGGGTTCGGTGCAAGGTCGATGTAAGTAAGAAATGTTGGCAAGAATGGACGGTTGCCATCATACCAGCACTAATGCACCGGATCCCATCAGAACTCCGAAGTTAAGCGTGCTTGGGTGAGAGTAGTACTAGGATGGGTGACCTCCTGGGAAGTCCTCGTGTTGCACCCCTCTTTTTTTCGTTTTTTTAATCGTTGGATCAAATTTTCAAGTCGTTCTTTTTTTGCTCCCGTCTATCGAATGGAATGCGTAGGCCTCGCGAAGATCTTTGTTTCGATATATTATACGGGCGAATCCGAGACCCGGGCAAAGAGTTATGGCGGTTTGAAAATCCGGGTTTGGTGAAAGGTCGATGTAAGTAAGAAATGTTGGCAAGAATGGACGGGTGCGATCATACCAGCACTAATGCACCGGATCCCATCAGAACTCCGAAGTTAAGCGTGCTTGGGCGAGAGTATTACTAGGATGGGTGACCTCCTGGGAAGTCTTCGTGTTGCACCACTATTTTTTTCGTTTTTTTAATCGTTGGATCGGATTTTCAAGTCGTTCTTTTTTTGCTCGCGTCTATCGAATGGAATGCGTAGGCCTCGCGAAGATCTTTGTTTCGATATATTATACAGGCGAATCCGAGACCCGGGCAAAGAGTTATGGCGGTTTGAAAATCCGAGTTCGGTGAAAGGTCGATGTAAGTAAGAAATGTTGGCAAGAATGGACGGGTGCGATCATACCAGCACTAATGCACCGGATCCCATCAGAACTCCGAAGTCAAGCGTGCTTGGGTGAGAGTAGTACTAGGATGGGTGACCTCCTGGGAAGTCCTCGTGTTGCACCCCTCTTTTTTTCGTTTTTTTAATCGTTGGATCGGATTTTCAAGTCGTTCTTTTTTTGCTCGCGTCTATGGAACGGAATGCGTAGGCCTCGAGAAGATCTTTGTTTCGATATATTATACAGGCGAATCCGAGACCCGGGCAAAGAGTTATGGCGGTTTGAAAATCCGAGTTCGGTGAAAGGTCGATGTAAGTAAGAAATGTTGGCAAGAATGGACGGGTGCGATCATACCAACACTAATCCACCGGATCCCATCAGAACTCCGAAGTTAAGCGTGCTTGGGCGAGAGTATTACTAGGATGGGTGACCTCTTGGGAAGTCCTCGTGTTGCACCCCTCTTTTCTTCGTTTTTTTAATCGTTGGATCGGATTTTCAAGTCGTTCATTTTTTGCTCGCGTCTATCGAATGGAATGCGTAGGCCTCGAGAAGATCTTTGTTTGGATATATTATACAGGTGAATCCGAGACCCGGGCAAAGAGTTATAGCGATTTGAAAATCCGGGTTCGGTGAAAGGTCGATGTAAGTAAGAAATGTTGGCAAGAATGGACGGGTGCGATCATACCAACACTAATCCACCGGATCCCATCAGAACTCCGAAGTTAAGCGTGCTTGGGCGAGAGGATTACTAGGATGGGTGACCTCCTGGGAAGTCCTCGTGTTGCACCCCTCTTTTTTTCGTTTCTTTAATCGTTGGAATGGATTTTCAAGTCGTTCTTTTTTTGCTCGCGTCTATCGAATGGAATGCGTAGGCCTCGAGAAGATCTTTGTTTCGATAAATTATACGGGCGAATCCGAGCCTCGGGCAAAGAGGTATGGCGGTTTGAAAATCCGGGTTCGGTGAAAGGTCGATGTAAGTAAGAAATGTTGGCAAGAATGGACGGGTGCGATCATACCAGCACTAATGCACGGGATCACATCATAACTCCGAAGTTAAGCGTGCTTGGGCGAGAGTAGTACTAGGATGGGTGACCTCCTGGGAAGTCCTTGTGTTGCAGCCCTCTTTTTTTCGTTTCTTTAATCGTTGGATCGGATTTTCAAGTCGTTCTTTTTTTGCTCGTGTGTATCGAACGGAATGCGTAGGCCTCGAGAAGATCTTTGTTTCGATATATTATACGGGCGAATCCGAGACCCGGGCAAAGAGTTATGGCGGTTTGAAAATCCGGGTTCGGTGAAAGGTCGATGTAAGTAAGAAATGTTGGCAAGAATGGACGGGTGCGATCATACCAGCACTAATGCACCGGATCCCATCAGAACTCCGAAGTTAAGCGTGCTTGGGCGAAGGTATTACTAGGATGGGTGACCTCCTAGGAAGTCCTAGTGTTGCACCCCTCTTTTTTTTGTTTTCTTAATCGTTGGATCGGATTTTGAAGTCGTTCTTTTTTTGCTCGCGTCTATCGAATGGAATGCGTAGGCCTCGAGAAGATCTTTGTTTCGATATATTATTCGGGCGAATCCGAGACCCGCGCAAAGAGTTATGGCGGTTTGAAAATTCGGGTTCGGTGAAAGGTCGATGTAAGTAAGAAATGTTGGCAAGAATGGACGGGTGCGATCATACCAGCACTAATGCACTGGATCCCATCAGAACTCCGAAGTTAAGCGTGCTTGGGCGAGAGAAGTACTAGGATGGGTGACCTCCTGGTAAGTCCTCGTGTTGCACCCCTCTTTTTTTCGTTTTTGTAATCGTTGGATCGAATTTTCAAGTCGTTCTTTTTTTGCTCGCGTCTATCGAACGGAATGCGTAGGCCTCGAGAAGATCTTTGTTTCGATATATTATACGGGCGAATCCGAGACCCAGGCAAAGAGTTATGGCTGTTTGAAAATCCGGGTTCGGTGAAAGGTCGATGTAAGTAAGAAATGTTGGCAAGAATGGACGGGTGCGATCATACCAGCACTAATGCACCGGATCCCATCAGAACTCCGAAGTTAAGCGTGCTTGGGCGAGAGTAGTACTAGGATGGGTGACCTCCTGGGAAGTCCTCGTGTTGCACCCCTCTGTTTTTCGTTTTTTTAATCGTTGGATCAAATTTTCAAGTCGTTCTTTTTTTGCTCGCGTCTATCGAATGGAATGCGTAGGCCTCGATAAGATCTTTGTTTCGATAAATTATACGGGCGAATCCGAGACCCGGGCAAAGAGTTATGGCGGTTTGAAAATCCGGGTTCGGTGAAAGGTCGATGTAAGTAAGAAATGTTGGCAAGAACGGACGGGTGCGATCATACCAGCACTAATGCACCGGATCCCATCAGAACTCCGAAGTTAAGCGTGCTTGGGCGAGAGTAGTACTAGGATGGGTGACCTCCTGGGAAGTCCTCGTGTTACACCCCTCTTTTTTTTCGTTTTTTAATCGTTGGATCGGATTTTCATGTCGCTCTTTTTTTGCTCGCGTCTATCGAACGGAATGCGTAGGCCTCGAGAAGATCTTTGTTTCGATATATTATACAGGCGAATCCGAGACCCGGGCAAAGAGTTATGGCGGTTTGAAAATCCGGGTTCGGTGCAAGGTCGATGTAAGTAAGAAATGTTGGCAAGAATGGACGGTTGCGATCATACCAGCACTAATGCACCGGATCCCATCAGAACTCCGAAGTTAAGCGTGCTTGGGTGAGAGTAGTACTAGGATGGGTGACCTCCTGGGAAGTCCTCGTGTTGCACCCCTCTTTTTTTCGTTTTTTTAATCGTTGGATCAAATTTTCAAGTCGTTCTTTTTTTGCTCCCGTCTATCGAATGGAATGCGTAGGCCTCGCGAAGATCTTTGTTTCGATATATTATACGGGCGAATCCGAGACCTGGACAAAGAGTTATGGCGGTTTGAAAATCCGAGTTCGGTGAAAGGTCGATGTAAGTAAGAAATGTTGGCAAGAATGCACGGGTGCGATCATACCAGCACTAATGCACCGGATCCCATAAGAACTCCGAAGTTAAGCGTGCTTGGGCGAGAGTAGTACTAGAATGGGTGACCTCCTGGGAAGTCCTCGTGTTGCACCCCTCTTTTTTTTCGTTTTTTAATCGTTGAATCGGATTTTCAAGTCGCTCTTTTTTTGCTCGCGTCTATCGAATGGAATGCGTAGGCCTCGAGAAGATCTTTGTTTCGATATATTATACAGGCGAATCCGAGACCCGGGCAAAGAGTTATGGCGGTCTGAAAATCCGGGTTCGGTGCAAGGTCGATGTAAGTAAGAAATGTTGGCAAGAATGGACGGGTGCGATCATACCAGCACTAATGCACCGGATCCCATCAGAACTCCGAAGTTAAGCGTGCTTGGGCGAGAGTAGTACTAGAATGGGTGACCTCCTGGGAAGTCCTCGTGTTGCACCCCTCTTTTTTTTCGTTTTTTAATCGTTGAATCGGATTTTCAAGTCGCTCTTTTTTTGCTCGCGTCTATCGAATGGAATGCGTAGGCCTCGAGAAGATCTTTGTTTCGATATATTATACAGGCGAATCCGAGACCCGGGCAAAGAGTTATGGCGGTCTGAAAATCCGGGTTCGGTGCAAGGTCGATGTAAGTAAGAAATGTTGGCAAGAATGGACGGTTGCCATCATACCAGCACTAATGCACCGGATCCCATCAGAACTCCGAAGTTAAGCGTGCTTGGGTGAGAGTAGTACTAGGATGGGTGACCTCCTGGGAAGTCCTCGTGTTGCACCCCTCTTTTTTTCGTTTTTTTAATCGTTGGATCAAATTTTCAAGTCGTTCTTTTTTTGCTCGCGTCTATCGAATGGAATGCGTAGGCCTCGAGAAGATCTTTGTTTGGATATATTATACAGGTGAATCCGAGACCCGGGCAAAGAGTTATAGCGATTTGAAAATCCGGGTTCGGTGAAAGGTCGATGTAAGTAAGAAATGTTGGCAAGAATGGACGGGTGCGATCATACCAACACTAATCCACCGGATCCCATCAGAACTCCGAAGTTAAGCGTGCTTGGGCGAGAGGATTACTAGGATGGGTGACCTCCTGGGAAGTCCTCGTGTTGCACCCCTCTTTTTTTCGTTTCTTTAATCGTTGGAATGGATTTTCAAGTCGTTCTTTTTTTGCTCGCGTCTATCGAATGGAATGCGTAGGCCTCGAGAAGATCTTTGTTTCGATAAATTATACGGGCGAATCCGAGCCTCGGGCAAAGAGGTATGGCGGTTTGAAAATCCGGGTTCGGTGAAAGGTCGATGTAAGTAAGAAATGTTGGCAAGAATGGACGGGTGCGATTATACCAGCACTAATGCACCGGATCCCATCAGAACTCCGAAGTTAAGCGTGCTTGGGTGAGAGTAGTACTAGGATGGGTGACCTCCTGGGAAGTCCTCGTGTTGCACCCCTCTTTTTTTCGTTTTTTTAATCGTTGGATCAAATTTTCAAGTCGTTCTTTTTTTGCTCCCGTCTATCGAATGGAATGCGTAGGCCTCGCGAAGATCTTTGTTTCGATATATTATACGGGCGAATCCGAGACCTGGACAAAGAGTTATGGCGGTTTGAAAATCCGAGTTCGGTGAAAGGTCGATGTAAGTAAGAAATGTTGGCAAGAATGCACGGGTGCGATCATACCAGCACTAATGCACCGGATCCCATAAGAACTCCGAAGTTAAGCGTGCTTGGGCGAGAGTAGTACTAGAATGGGTGACCTCCTGGGAAGTCCTCGTGTTGCACCCCTCTTTTTTTTCGTTTTTTAATCGTTGAATCGGATTTTCAAGTCGCTCTTTTTTTGCTCGCGTCTATCGAATGGAATGCGTAGGCCTCGATAAGATCTTTGTTTCGATAAATTATACGGGCGAATCCGAGACCCGGGCAAAGAGTTATGGCGGTTTGAAAATCCGGGTTCGGTGAAAGGTCGATGTAAGTAAGAAATGTTGGCAAGAACGGACGGGTGCGATCATACCAGCACTAATGCACCGGATCCCATCAGAACTCCGAAGTTAAGCGTGCTTGGGCGAGAGTAGTACTAGGATGGGTGACCTCCTGGGAAGTCCTCGTGTTACACCCCTCTTTTTTTTCGTTTTTTAATCGTTGGATCGGATTTTCATGTCGCTCTTTTTTTGCTCGCGTCTATCGAACGGAATGCGTAGGCCTCGAGAAGATCTTTGTTTCGATATATTATACAGGCGAATCCGAGACCCGGGCAAAGAGTTATGGCGGTTTGAAAATCCGGGTTCGGTGCAAGGTCGATGTAAGTAAGAAATGTTGGCAAGAATGGACGGTTGCGATCATACCAGCACTAATGCACCGGATCCCATCAGAACTCCGAAGTTAAGCTTGCTTGGGTGAGAGTAGTACTAGGATGGGTGACCTCCTGGGAAGTCCTCGTGTTGCACCCCTCTTTTTTTCGTTTTTTTAATCGTTGGATCAAATTTTCAAGTCGTTCTTTTTTTGCTCCCGTCTATCGAATGGAATGCGTAGGCCTCGCGAAGATCTTTGTTTCGATATATTATACGGGCGAATCCGAGACCTGGACAAAGAGTTATGGCGGTTTGAAAATCCGAGTTCGGTGAAAGGTCGATGTAAGTAAGAAATGTTGGCAAGAATGCACGGGTGCGATCATACCAGCACTAATGCACCGGATCCCATAAGAACTCCGAAGTTAAGCGTGCTTGGGCGAGAGTAGTACTAGAATGGGTGACCTCCTGGGAAGTCCTCGTGTTGCACCCCTCTTTTTTTTCGTTTTTTAATCGTTGAATCGGATTTTCAAGTCGCTCTTTTTTTGCTCGCGTCTATCGAATGGAATGCGTAGGCCTCGAGAAGATCTTTGTTTCGATATATTATACAGGCGAATCCGAGACCCGGGCAAAGAGTTATGGCGGTCTGAAAATCCGGGTTCGGTGCAAGGTCGATGTAAGTAAGAAATGTTGGCAAGAATGGACGGGTGCGATCATACCAGCACTAATGCACCGGATCCCATCAGAACTCCGAAGTTAAGCGTGCTTGGGCGAGAGTAGTACTAGAATGGGTGACCTCCTGGGAAGTCCTCGTGTTGCACCCCTCTTTTTTTTCGTTTTTTAATCGTTGAATCGGATTTTCAAGTCGCTCTTTTTTTGCTCGCGTCTATCGAATGGAATGCGTAGGCCTCGAGAAGATCTTTGTTTCGATATATTATACAGGCGAATCCGAGACCCGGGCAAAGAGTTATGGCGGTCTGAAAATCCGGGTTCGGTGCAAGGTCGATGTAAGTAAGAAATGTTGGCAAGAATGGACGGTTGCCATCATACCAGCACTAATGCACCGGATCCCATCAGAACTCCGAAGTTAAGCGTGCTTGGGTGAGAGTAGTACTAGGATGGGTGACCTCCTGGGAAGTCCTCGTGTTGCACCCCTCTTTTTTTCGTTTTTTTAATCGTTGGATCAAATTTTCAAGTCGTTCTTTTTTTGCTCGCGTCTATCGAATGGAATGCGTAGGCCTCGAGAAGATCTTTGTTTGGATATATTATACAGGTGAATCCGAGACCCGGGCAAAGAGTTATAGCGATTTGAAAATCCGGGTTCGGTGAAAGGTCGATGTAAGTAAGAAATGTTGGCAAGAATGGACGGGTGCGATCATACCAACACTAATCCACCGGATCCCATCAGAACTCCGAAGTTAAGCGTGCTTGGGCGAGAGGATTACTAGGATGGGTGACCTCCTGGGAAGTCCTCGTGTTGCACCCCTCTTTTTTTCGTTTCTTTAATCGTTGGAATGGATTTTCAAGTCGTTCTTTTTTTGCTCGCGTCTATCGAATGGAATGCGTAGGCCTCGAGAAGATCTTTGTTTCGATAAATTATACGGGCGAATCCGAGCCTCGGGCAAAGAGGTATGGCGGTTTGAAAATCCGGGTTCGGTGAAAGGTCGATGTAAGTAAGAAATGTTGGCAAGAATGGACGGGTGCGATTATACCAGCACTAATGCACCGGATCCCATCAGAACTCCGAAGTTAAGAGTGCTTGGGTGAGAGTAGTACTAGGATGGGTGACCTCCTGGGAAGTCCTCGTGTTGCACCCCTCTTTTTTTCGTTTTTTTAATCGTTGGATCAAATTTTCAAGTCGTTCTTTTTTTGCTCCCGTCTATCGAATGGAATGCGTAGGCCTCGCGAAGATCTTTGTTTCGATATATTATACGGGCGAATCCGAGACCTGGACAAAGAGTTATGGCGGTTTGAAAATCCGAGTTCGGTGAAAGGTCGATGTAAGTAAGAAATGTTGGCAAGAATGCACGGGTGCGATCATACCAGCACTAATGCACCGGATCCCATAAGAACTCCGAAGTTAAGCGTGCTTGGGCGAGAGTAGTACTAGAATGGGTGACCTCCTGGGAAGTCCTCGTGTTGCACCCCTCTTTTTTTTCGTTTTTTAATCGTTGAATCGGATTTTCAAGTCGCTCTTTTTTTGCTCGCGTCTATCGAATGGAATGCGTAGGCCTCGAGAAGATCTTTGTTTCGATATATTATACAGGCGAATCCGAGACCCGGGCAAAGAGTTATGGCGGTCTGAAAATCCGGGTTCGGTGCAAGGTCGATGTAAGTAAGAAATGTTGGCAAGAATGGACGGGTGCGATCATACCAGCACTAATGCACCGGATCCCATCAGAACTCCGAAGTTAAGCGTGCTTGGGCGAGAGTAGTACTAGAATGGGTGACCTCCTGGGAAGTCCTCGTGTTGCACCCCTCTTTTTTTTCGTTTTTTAATCGTTGAATCGGATTTTCAAGTCGCTCTTTTTTTGCTCGCGTCTATCGAACGGAATGCGTAGGCCTCGAGAAGATCTTTGTTTCGATATATTATACGGGCGAATCCGAGACCCGGGCAAAGAGTTATGGCTGTTTGAAAATCCGGGTTCGGTGAAAGGTCGATGTAAGTAAGAAATGTTGGCAAGAATGGACGGGTGCGATCATACCAGCACTAATGCACCGGATCCCATCAGAACTCCGAAGTTAAGCGTGCTTGGGCGAGAGTAGTACTAGGATGGGTGACCTCCTGGGAAGTCCTCGTGTTGCACCCCTCTGTTTTTCGTTTTTTTAATCGTTGGATCAAATTTTCAAGTCGTTCTTTTTTTGCTCGCGTCTATCGAATGGAATGCGTAGGCCTCGAGAAGATCTTTGTTTCGATAAATTATACGGGCGAATCCGAGACCCGGGCAAAGAGTTATGGCGGTTTGAAAATCCGGGTTCGGTGAAAGGTCGATGTAAGTAAGAAATGTTGGCAAGAACGGACGGGTGCGATCATACCAGCACTAATGCACCGGATCCCATCAGAACTCCGAAGTTAAGCGTGCTTGGGCGAGAGTAGTACTAGGATGGGTGACCTCCTGGGAAGTCCTCGTGTTACACCCCTCTTTTTTTTCGTTTTTTAATCGTTGGATCGGATTTTCAAGTCGCTCTTTTTTTGCTCGCGTCTATCGAACGGAATGCGTAGGCCTCGAGAAGATCTTTGTTTCGATATATTATACAGGCGAATCCGAGACCCGGGCAAAGAGTTATGGCGGTTTGAAAATCCGGGTTCGGTGCAAGGTCGATGTAAGTAAGAAATGTTGGCAAGAATGGACGGTTGCGATCATACCAGCACTAATGCACCGGATCCCATCAGAACTCCGAAGTTAAGCGTGCTTGGGTGAGAGTAGTACTAGGATGGGTGACCTCCTGGGAAGTCCTCGTGTTGCACCCCTCTTTTTTTCGTTTTTTTAATCGTTGGATCAAATTTTCAAGTCGTTCTTTTTTTGCTCCCGTCTATCGAATGGAATGCGTAGGCCTCGCGAAGATCTTTGTTTCGATATATTATACGGGCGAATCCGAGACCTGGACAAAGAGTTATGGCGGTTTGAAAATCCGAGTTCGGTGAAAGGTCGATGTAAGTAAGAAATGTTGGCAAGAATGCACGGGTGCGATCATACCAGCACTAATGCACCGGATCCCATAAGAACTCCGAAGTTAAGCGTGCTTGGGCGAGAGTAGTACTAGAATGGGTGACCTCCTGGGAAGTCCTCGTGTTGCACCCCTCTTTTTTTTCGTTTTTTAATCGTTGAATCGGATTTTCAAGTCGCTCTTTTTTTGCTCGCGTCTATCGAATGGAATGCGTAGGCCTCGAGAAGATCTTTGTTTCGATATATTATACAGGCGAATCCGAGACCCGGGCAAAGAGTTATGGCGGTCTGAAAATCCGGGTTCGTTGCAAGGTCGATGTAAGTAAGAAATGTTGGCAAGAATGGACGGGTGCGATCATACCAGCACTAATGCACCGGATCCCATCAGAACTCCGAAGTTAAGCGTGCTTGGGCGAGAGTAGTACTAGAATGGGTGACCTCCTGGGAAGTCCTCGTGTTGCACCCCTCTTTTTTTTCGTTTTTTAATCGTTGAATCGGATTTTCAAGTCGCTCTTTTTTTGCTCGCGTCTATCGAATGGAATGCGTAGGCCTCGAGAAGATCTTTGTTTCGATATATTATACAGGCGAATCCGAGACCCGGGCAAAGAGTTATGGCGGTCTGAAAATCCGGGTTCGGTGCAAGGTCGATGTAAGTAAGAAATGTTGGCAAGAATGGACGGTTGCCATCATACCAGCACTAATGCACCGGATCCCATCAGAACTCCGAAGTTAAGCGTGCTTGGGTGAGAGTAGTACTAGGATGGGTGACCTCCTGGGAAGTCCTCGTGTTGCACCCCTCTTTTTTTCGTTTTTTTAATCGTTGGATCAAATTTTCAAGTCGTTCTTTTTTTGCTCGCGTCTATCGAATGGAATGCGTAGGCCTCGAGAAGATCTTTGTTTCGATATATTATACGGGCGAATCCGAGACCCGGGCAAAGAGTTATGGCGGTTTGAAAATCCGGGTTTTGTGAAAGGTCGATGTAAGTAAGAAATGTTGGCAAGAATGGACGGGTGCGATCATACCAGCACTAATGCACCGGATCCCATCAGAACTCCGAAGTTAAGCGTGCTTGGGCGAGAGTATTACTAGGATGGGTGACCTCCTGGGAAGTCCTCGTGTTGCACCACTATTTTTTTCGTTTTTTTAATCGTTGGATCGGATTTTCAAGTCGTTCTTTTTTTGCTCGCGTCTATCGAATGGAATGCGTAGGCCTCGCGAAGATCTTTGTTTCGATATATTATACAGGCGAATCCGAGACCCGGGCAAAGAGTTATGGCGGTTTGAAAATCCGAGTTCGGTGAAAGGTCGATGTAAGTAAGAAATGTTGGCAAGAATGGACGGGTGCGATCATACCAGCACTAATGCACCGGATCCCATCAGAACTCCGAAGTCAAGCGTGCTTGGGTGAGAGTAGTACTAGGATGGGTGACCTCCTGGGAAGTCCTCGTGTTGCACCCCTCTTTTTTTCGTTTTTTTAATCGTTGGATCGGATTTTCAAGTCGTTCTTTTTTTGCTCGCGTCTATCGAACGGAATGCGTAGGCCTCGAGAAGATCTTTGTTTCGATATATTATACAGGCGAATCCGAGACCCGGGCAAAGAGTTATGGCGGTTTGAAAATCCGAGTTCGGTGAAAGGTCGATGTAAGTAAGAAATGTTGGCAAGAATGGACGGGTGCGATCATACCAACACTAATCCACCGGATCCCATCAGAACTCCGAAGTTAAGCGTGCTTGGGCGAGAGTATTACTAGGATGGGTGACCTCTTGGGAAGTCCTCGTGTTGCACCCCTCTTTTCTTCGTTTCTTTAATCGTTGGATCGGATTTTCAAGTCGTTCTTTTTTTGCTCGCGTCTATCGAACGGAATGCGTAGGCCTCGAGAAGATCTTTGTTTCGATATATTATACGGGCAAATCCGAGACCCGGGCAAAGAGTTATGGCTGTTTGAAAATCCGGGTTCGGTGAAAGGTCGATGTAAGTAAGAAATGTTGGCAAGAATGGACGGGTGCGATCATACCAGCACTAATGCACCGGATCCCATCAGAACTCCAAAGTTAAGCGTGCTTGGGCGAGAGTAGTACTAGGATGGGTGACCTCCTGGGAAGTCCTCGTGTTGCACCCCTCTGTTTTTCGTTTTTTTAATCGTTGGATCAAATTTTCAAGTCGTTCTTTTTTTGCTCGCGTCTATCGAATGGAATGCGTAGGCCTCGAGAAGATCTTTGTTTCGATAAATTATACGGGCGAATCCGAGACCCGGGCAAAGAGTTATGGCGGTTTGAAAATCCGGGTTCGGTGAAAGGTCGATGTAAGTAAGAAATGTTGGCAAGAACGGACGGGTGCGATCATACCAGCACTAATGCACCGGATCCCATCAGAACTCCGAAGTTAAGCGTGCTTGGGCGAGAGTAGTACTAGGATGGGTGACCTCCTGGGAAGTCCTCGTGTTACACCCCTCTTTTTTTTCGTTTTTTAATCGTTGGATCGGATTTTCAAGTCGCTCTTTTTTTGCTCGCGTCTATCGAACGGAATGCGTAGGCCTCGAGAAGATCTTTGTTTCGATATATTATACAGGCGAATCCGAGACCCGGGCAAAGAGTTATGGCGGTTTGAAAATCCGGGTTCGGTGCAAGGTCGATGTAAGTAAGAAATGTTGGCAAGAATGGACGGTTGCCATCATACCAGCACTAATGCACCGGATCCCATCAGAACTCCGAAGTTAAGCGTGCTTGGGTGAGAGTAGTACTAGGATGGGTGACCTCCTGGGAAGTCCTCGTGTTGCACCCCTCTTTTTTTCGTTTTTTTAATCGTTGGATCAAATTTTCAAGTCGTTCTTTTTTTGCTCCCGTCTATCGAATGGAATGCGTAGGCCTCGCGAAGATCTTTGTTTCGATATATTATACGGGCGAATCCGAGACCCGGGCAAAGAGTTATGGCGGTTTGAAAATCCGGGTTTGGTGAAAGGTCGATGTAAGTAAGAAATGTTGGCAAGAATGGACGGGTGCGATCATACCAGCACTAATGCACCGGATCCCATCAGAACTCCGAAGTTAAGCGTGCTTGGGCGAGAGTATTACTAGGATGGGTGACCTCCTGGGAAGTCTTCGTGTTGCACCACTATTTTTTTCGTTTTTTTAATCGTTGGATCGGATTTTCAAGTCGTTCTTTTTTTGCTCGCGTCTATCGAATGGAATGCGTAGGCCTCGCGAAGATCTTTGTTTCGATATATTATACAGGCGAATCCGAGACCCGGGCAAAGAGTTATGGCGGTTTGAAAATCCGAGTTCGGTGAAAGGTCGATGTAAGTAAGAAATGTTGGCAAGAATGGACGGGTGCGATCATACCAGCACTAATGCACCGGATCCCATCAGAACTCCGAAGTCAAGCGTGCTTGGGTGAGAGTAGTACTAGGATGGGTGACCTCCTGGGAAGTCCTCGTGTTGCACCCCTCTTTTTTTCGTTTTTTTAATCGTTGGATCGGATTTTCAAGTCGTTCTTTTTTTGCTCGCGTCTATGGAACGGAATGCGTAGGCCTCGAGAAGATCTTTGTTTCGATATATTATACAGGCGAATCCGAGACCCGGGCAAAGAGTTATGGCGGTTTGAAAATCCGAGTTCGGTGAAAGGTCGATGTAAGTAAGAAATGTTGGCAAGAATGGACGGGTGCGATCATACCAACACTAATCCACCGGATCCCATCAGAACTCCGAAGTTAAGCGTGCTTGGGCGAGAGTATTACTAGGATGGGTGACCTCTTGGGAAGTCCTCGTGTTGCACCCCTCTTTTCTTCGTTTTTTTAATCGTTGGATCGGATTTTCAAGTCGTTCATTTTTTGCTCGCGTCTATCGAATGGAATGCGTAGGCCTCGAGAAGATCTTTGTTTGGATATATTATACAGGTGAATCCGAGACCCGGGCAAAGAGTTATAGCGATTTGAAAATCCGGGTTCGGTGAAAGGTCGATGTAAGTAAGAAATGTTGGCAAGAATGGACGGGTGCGATCATACCAACACTAATCCACCGGATCCCATCAGAACTCCGAAGTTAAGCGTGCTTGGGCGAGAGGATTACTAGGATGGGTGACCTCCTGGGAAGTCCTCGTGTTGCACCCCTCTTTTTTTCGTTTCTTTAATCGTTGGAATGGATTTTCAAGTCGTTCTTTTTTTGCTCGCGTCTATCGAATGGAATGCGTAGGCCTCGAGAAGATCTTTGTTTCGATAAATTATACGGGCGAATCCGAGCCTCGGGCAAAGAGGTATGGCGGTTTGAAAATCCGGGTTCGGTGAAAGGTCGATGTAAGTAAGAAATGTTGGCAAGAATGGACGGGTGCGATCATACCAGCACTAATGCACGGGATCACATCATAACTCCGAAGTTAAGCGTGCTTGGGCGAGAGTAGTACTAGGATGGGTGACCTCCTGGGAAGTCCTTGTGTTGCAGCCCTCTTTTTTTCGTTTCTTTAATCGTTGGATCGGATTTTCAAGTCGTTCTTTTTTTGCTCGTGTGTATCGAACGGAATGCGTAGGCCTCGAGAAGATCTTTGTTTCGATATATTATACGGGCGAATCCGAGACCCGGGCAAAGAGTTATGGCGGTTTGAAAATCCGGGTTCGGTGAAAGGTCGATGTAAGTAAGAAATGTTGGCAAGAATGGACGGGTGCGATCATACCAGCACTAATGCACCGGATCCCATCAGAACTCCGAAGTTAAGCGTGCTTGGGCGAAGGTATTACTAGGATGGGTGACCTCCTAGGAAGTCCTAGTGTTGCACCCCTCTTTTTTTTGTTTTCTTAATCGTTGGATCGGATTTTAAAGTCGTTCTTTTTTTGCTCGCGTCTATCGAATGGAATGCGTAGGCCTCGAGAAGATCTTTGTTTCGATATATTATTCGGGCGAATCCGAGACCCGCGCAAAGAGTTATGGCGGTTTGAAAATTCGGGTTCGGTGAAAGGTCGATGTAAGTAAGAAATGTTGGCAAGAATGGACGGGTGCGATCATACCAGCACTAATGCACTGGATCCCATCAGAACTCCGAAGTTAAGCGTGCTTGGGCGAGAGAAGTACTAGGATGGGTGACCTCCTGGGAAGTCCTCGTGTTGCACCCCTCTTTTTTTCGTTTTTTTAATCGTTGGATCGAATTTTCAAGTCGTTCTTTTTTTGCTCGCGTCTATCGAACGGAATGCGTAGGCCTCGAGAAGATCTTTGTTTCGATATATTATACGGGCGAATCCGAGACCCAGGCAAAGAGTTATGGCTGTTTGAAAATCCGGGTTCGGTGAAAGGTCGATGTAAGTAAGAAATGTTGGCAAGAATGGACGGGTGCGATCATACCAGCACTAATGCACCGGATCCCATCAGAACTCCGAAGTTAAGCGTGCTTGGGCGAGAGTAGTACTAGGATGGGTGACCTCCTGGGAAGTCCTCGTGTTGCACCCCTCTGTTTTTCGTTTTTTTAATCGTTGGATCAAATTTTCAAGTCGTTCTTTTTTTGCTCGCGTCTATCGAATGGAATGCGTAGGCCTCGAGAAGATCTTTGTTTCGATAAATTATACGGGCGAATCCGAGACCCGGGCAAAGAGTTATGGCGGTTTGAAAATCCGGGTTCGGTGCAAGGTCGATGTAAGTAAGAAATGTTGGCAAGAACGGACGGTTGCGATCATACCAGCACTAATGCACCGGATCCCATCAGAACTCCGAAGTTAAGCGTGCTTGGGCGAGAGTAGTACTAGGATGGGTGACCTCCTGGGAAGTCCTCGTGTTGCACCCCTCTTTTTTTTCGTTTT
This sequence comes from Fallopia convolvulus, assembly GCA_964016875.1. Taxonomy (NCBI): domain Eukaryota; kingdom Viridiplantae; phylum Streptophyta; class Magnoliopsida; order Caryophyllales; family Polygonaceae; genus Fallopia; species Fallopia convolvulus. Next base: position 17,091,128 of record OZ024724.1, read on the forward strand.
TTAATCGTTGGATCGGATTTTCAAGTCGTTCTTTTTTTGCTCCCGTCTATCGAATGGAATGCGTAGGCCTCGCGAAGATCTTTGTTTGGATATATTATACAGGTGAATCCGAGACCCGGGCAAAGAGTTATAGCGATTTGAAAATCCGGGTTCGGTGAAAGGTCGATGTAAGTAAGAAATGTTGGCAAGAATGGACGGGTGCGATCATACCAACACTAATCCACCGGATCCCATCAGAACTCCGAAGTTAAGCGTGCTTGGGCGAGAGGATTACTAGGATGGGTGACCTCCTGGGAAGTCCTCGTGTTGCACCCCTCTTTTTTTCGTTTCTTTAATCGTTGGAATGGATTTTCAAGTCGTTCTTTTTTTGCTCGCGTCTATCGAATGGAATGCGTAGGCCTCGAGAAGATCTTTGTTTCGATAAATTATACGGGCGAATCCGAGCCTCGGGCAAAGAGGTATGGCGGTTTGAAAATCCGGGTTCGGTGAAAGGTCGATGTAAGTAAGAAATGTTGGCAAGAATGGACGGGTGCGATCATACCAGCACTAATGCACGGGATCACATCATAACTCCGAAGTTAAGCGTGCTTGGGCGAGAGTAGTACTAGGATGGGTGACCTCCTGGGAAGTCCTTGTGTTGCAGCCCTCTTTTTTTCGTTTCTTTAATCGTTGGATCGGATTTTCAAGTCGTTCTTTTTTTGCTCGTGTGTATCGAACGGAATGCGTATGCCTCGAGAAGATCTTTGTTTCGATATATTATACGGGCGAATCCGAGACCCGGGCAAAGAGTTATGGCGGTTTGAAAATCCGGGTTCGGTGAAAGGTCGATGTAAGTAAGAAATGTTGGCAAGAATGGACGGGTGCGATCATACCAGCACTAATGCACCGGATCCCATCAGAACTCCGAAGTTAAGCGTGCTTGGGCGAAGGTATTACTAGGATGGGTGACCTCCTAGGAAGTCCTAGTGTTGCACCCCTCTTTTTTTTGTTTTCTTAATCGTTGGATCGGATTTTGAAGTCGTTCTTTTTTTGCTCGCGTCTATCGAATGGAATGCGTAGGCCTCGAGAAGATCTTTGTTTCGATATATTATTCGGGCGAATCCGAGACCCGCGCAAAGAGTTATGGCGGTTTGAAAATTCGGGTTCGGTGAAAGGTCGATGTAAGTAAGAAATGTTGGCAAGAATGGACGGGTGCGATCATACCAGCACTAATGCACCGGATCCCATCAGAACTCCGAAGTTAAGCGTGCTTGGGTGAGAGTAGTACTAGGATGGGTGACCTCCTGGGAAGTCCTCGTGTTGCACCCCTCTTTTTTTCGTTTTTTTAATCGTTGGATCAAATTTTCAAGTCGTTCTTTTTTTGCTCCCGTCTATCGAATGGAATGCGTAGGCCTCGCGAAGATCTTTGTTTCGATATATTATACGGGCGAATCCGAGACCCGGGCAAAGAGTTATGGCGGTTTGAAAATCCGGGTTTGGTGAAAGGTCGATGTAAGTAAGAAATGTTGGCAAGAATGGACGGGTGCGATCATACCAGCACTAATGCACCGGATCCCATCAGAACTCCGAAGTTAAGCGTGCTTGGGCGAGAGTATTACTAGGATGGGTGACCTCCTGGGAAGTCTTCGTGTTGCACCACTATTTTTTTCGTTTTTTTAATCGTTGGATCGGATTTTCAAGTCGTTCTTTTTTTGCTCGCGTCTATCGAATGGAATGCGTAGGCCTCGCGAAGATCTTTGTTTCGATATATTATACAGGCGAATCCGAGACCCGGGCAAAGAGTTATGGCGGTTTGAAAATCCGAGTTCGGTGAAAGGTCGATGTAAGTAAGAAATGTTGGCAAGAATGGACGGGTGCGATCATACCAGCACTAATGCACCGGATCCCATCAGAACTCCGAAGTCAAGCGTGCTTGGGTGAGAGTAGTACTAGGATGGGTGACCTCCTGGGAAGTCCTCGTGTTGCACCCCTCTTTTTTTCGTTTTTTTAATCGTTGGATCGGATTTTCAAGTCGTTCTTTTTTTGCTCGCGTCTATGGAACGGAATGCGTAGGCCTCGAGAAGATCTTTGTTTCGATATATTATACAGGCGAATCCGAGACCCGGGCAAAGAGTTATGGCGGTTTGAAAATCCGAGTTCGGTGAAAGGTCGATGTAAGTAAGAAATGTTGGCAAGAATGGACGGGTGCGATCATACCAACACTAATCCACCGGATCCCATCAGAACTCCGAAGTTAAGCGTGCTTGGGCGAGAGTATTACTAGGATGGGTGACCTCTTGGGAAGTCCTCGTGTTGCACCCCTCTTTTCTTCGTTTTTTTAATCGTTGGATCGGATTTTCAAGTCGTTCATTTTTTGCTCGCGTCTATCGAATGGAATGCGTAGGCCTCGAGAAGATCTTTGTTTGGATATATTATACAGGTGAATCCGAGACCCGGGCAAAGAGTTATAGCGATTTGAAAATCCGGGTTCGGTGAAAGGTCGATGTAAGTAAGAAATGTTGGCAAGAATGGACGGGTGCGATCATACCAACACTAATCCACCGGATCCCATCAGAACTCCGAAGTTAAGCGTGCTTGGGTGAGAGTAGTACTAGGATGGGTGACCTCCTGGGAAGTCCTCGTGTTGCACCCCTCTTTTTTTCGTTTTTTTAATCGTTGGATCAAATTTTCAAGTCGTTCTTTTTTTGCTCCCGTCTATCGAATGGAATGCGTAGGCCTCGCGAAGATCTTTGTTTCGATATATTATACGGGCGAATCCGAGACCCGGGCAAAGAGTTATGGCGGTTTGAAAATCCGGGTTTGGTGAAAGGTCGATGTAAGTAAGAAATGTTGGCAAGAATGGACGGGTGCGATCATACCAGCACTAATGCACCGGATCCCATCAGAACTCCGAAGTTAAGCGTGCTTGGGCGAGAGTATTACTAGGATGGGTGACCTCCTGGGAAGTCTTCGTGTTGCACCACTATTTTTTTCGTTTTTTTAATCGTTGGATCGGATTTTCAAGTCGTTCTTTTTTTGCTCGCGTCTATCGAATGGAATGCGTAGGCACCGAAATGTTGGCAAGAATGGACGGGTTCGGTGCAAGGTCGATGTAAGTAAGAAATGTTGGCAAGAATGGACGGTTGCGATCATACCAGCACTAATGCACCGGATCCCATCAGAACTCCGAAGTTAAGCGTGCTTGGGTGAGAGTAGTACTAGGATGGGTGACCTCCTGGGAAGTCCTCGTGTTGCACCCCTCTTTTTTTCGTTTTTTTAATCGTTGGATCAAATTTTCAAGTCGTTCTTTTTTTGCTCCCGTCTATCGAATGGAATGCGTAGGCCTCGCGAAGATCTTTGTTTCGATATATTATACGGGCGAATCCGAGACCCGGGCAAAGAGTTATGGCGGTTTGAAAATCCGGGTTCGGTGAAAGGTCGATGTAAGTAAGAAATGTTGGCAAGAATGGACGGGTGCGATCATACCAGCACTAATGCACCGGATCCCATCAGAACTCCGAAGTCAAGCGTGCTTGGGCGAAGGTATTACTAGGATGGGTGACCTCCTAGGAAGTCCTAGTGTTGCACCCCTCTTTTCTTCGTTTCTTTAATCGTTGGATCGGATTTTGAAGTCGTTCTTTTTTTGCTCGCGTCTATCGAACGGAATGCGTAGGCCTCGAGAAGATCTTTGTTTCGATATATTATTCGGGCGAATCCGAGACCCGCGCAAAGAGTTATGGCGGTTTGAAAATTCGGGTTCGGTGAAAGGTCGATGTAAGTAAGAAATGTTGGCAAGAATGGACGGGTGCGATCATACCAGCACTAATGCACCGGATCCCATCAGAACTCCGAAGTTAAGCGTGCTTGGGCGAGAGTAGTACTAGGATGGGTGACCTCCTGGGAAGTCCTCGTGTTGCACCCCTCTGTTTTTCGTTTTTTTAATCGTTGGATCAAATTTTCAAGTCGTTCTTTTTTTGCTCGCGTCTATCGAATGGAATGCGTAGGCCTCGAGAAGATCTTTGTTTCGATAAATTATACGGGCGAATCCGAGACCCGGGCAAAGAGTTATGGCGGTTTGAAAATCCGGGTTCGGTGAAAGGTCGATGTAAGTAAGAAATGTTGGCAAGAACGGACGGGTGCGATCATACCAGCACTAATGCACCGGATCCCATCAGAACTCCGAAGTTAAGCGTGCTTGGGCGAGAGTAGTACTAGGATGGGTGACCTCCTGGGAAGTCCTCGTGTTACACCCCTCTTTTTTTTCGTTTTTTAATCGTTGGATCGGATTTTCAAGTCGCTCTTTTTTTGCTCGCGTCTATCGAACGGAATGCGTAGGCCTCGAGAAGATCTTTGTTTCGATATATTATACAGGCGAATCCGAGACCCGGGCAAAGAGTTATGGCGGTTTGAAAATCCGGGTTCGGTGCAAGGTCGATGTAAGTAAGAAATGTTGGCAAGAATGGACGGTTGCGATCATACCAGCACTAATGCACCGGATCCCATCAGAACTCCGAAGTTAAGCGTGCTTGGGTGAGAGTAGTACTAGGATGGGTGACCTCCTGGGAAGTCCTCGTGTTGCACCCCTCTTTTTTTCGTTTTTTTAATCGTTGGATCAAATTTTCAAGTCGTTCTTTTTTTGCTCCCGTCTATCGAATGGAATGCGTAGGCCTCGCGAAGATCTTTGTTTCGATATATTATACGGGCGAATCCGAGACCCGGGCAAAGAGTTATGGCGGTTTGAAAATCCGGGTTTGGTGAAAGGTCGATGTAAGTAAGAAATGTTGGCAAGAATGGACGGGTGCGATCATACCAGCACTAATGCACCGGATCCCATCAGAACTCCGAAGTTAAGCGTGCTTGGGCGAGAGTATTACTAGGATGGGTGACCTCCTGGGAAGTCCTCGTGTTGCACCACTATTTTTTTCGTTTTTTTAATCGTTGGATCGGATTTTCAAGTCGTTCTTTTTTTGCTCGCGTCTATCGAATGGAATGCGTAGGCCTCGCGAAGATCTTTGTTTCGATATATTATACAGGCGAATCCGAGACCCGGGCAAAGAGTTATGGCGGTTTGAAAACCGAGTTCGGTGAAAGGTCGATGTAAGTAAGAAATGTTGGCAAGAATGGACGGGTGCGATCATACCAACACTAATCCACCGGATCCCATCAGAACTCCGAAGTTAAGCGTGCTTGGGCGAGAGGATTACTAGGATGGGTGACCTCTTGGGAAGTCCTCGTGTTGCACCCCTCTTTTCTTCGTTTCTTTAATCGTTGGATCGGATTTTCAAGTCGTTCTTTTTATGCTCGCGTCTATCGAATGGAATGCGTAGGCCTCGAGAAGATCTTTGTTTCGATAAATTATACGGGCGAATCCGAGCCTCGGGCAAAGAGTTATGGCGGTTTGAAAATCCGGGTTCGGTGAAAGGTCAATGTAAGTAAGAAATGTTGGCAAGAATGGACGGATGCGATCATACCAGCACTAATGCACCGGATCCCATCAGAACTCCGAAGTTAAGCGTGCTTGGGCGAGATTAGTACTAGGATGGGTGACCTCCTGGGAAGTCCTCGTGTTGCACCCCTCTTTTTTTCGTTTCTTTAATCGTTGGATCGGATTTTCAAGTCGTTCTTTTTTTGCTCGCGTGTATCGAATGAAATGCGTAGGCCTCGAGAAGATCTTTGTCTCGATATATTATACGGGCGAATCCGAGACCCGGGCAAAGAGTTTTGGCGGTTTGAAAATCCGGGTTCGGTTAAAGGTCGATGTAAGTAAGAAATGTTGGCAATAATGGACGGGTGCGATCGTACCAGCACTAATGCACCGGATCCCATCAGAACTCCGAAGTTAAGCGTGCTTGGGCGAGAGTAGTACTAAGATGGGTGACCTCCTGGGAAGTCCTCGTGTTGCACCCCTCTTTTTTTTCGTTTTTTTAATAGTTGGATCAGATTTTCAAATCGTTCTTTTTTTGCTCGCGTCTATCGAATGGAATGCGTAGGCCTCGCGAAGATCTTTGTTTCGATATATTATACGGGCGAATCCGAGACCCGGGCAAAGAGTTATGGCGGTTTGAAAATCCGGGTTCGGTGAAAGGTCGATGTAAGTAAGAAATGTTGGCAAGAATGGACGGGTGCGATCATACCAGCACTAATGCACCGGATCCCATCAGAACTCCGAAGTTAAGCGTGCTTGGGCGAGAGTAGTACTAGGATGGGTGACCCGCTCGGAAGTCCTCGTGTTGCACCCCTCTTTTTTATCGTTTTTTTAATCGTTGGATCGGATTTTCAAGTCGTTCTTTTTTTGCTCGCGTCTATCGAACAGAATGTGTAGGCCTCGAGAAGATCTTTGTTTCGATATATTATATGGGCGAATCCGAGACCCGGGCAAAGAGTTATGGCGGTTTGAAAATCCGGGTTCGGTGAAAGGTCGATGTAAGTAAGAAATTTTGGCAAGATTGGTAGGGTGCGATCATTCCAGCACTAATCCACCGGATCCCATCAGAACTCCGAAGTTAAGCGTGCTTGGGCGAGAGTAGTACTAGGATGGGTGACCTCCTGGGAAGTCCTCGTGTTGCACCCCTCTTTTTTTTCGTTTTTTAATCGTTGAATCGGATTTTCAAGTCGCTCTTTTTTTGCTCGCGTCTATCGAATGGAATGCGTAGGCCTCGAGAAGATCTTTGTTTCGATATATTATACAGGCGAATCCGAGACCCGGGCAAAGAGTTATGGCGGTCTGAAAATCCGGGTTCGGTGCAAGGTCGATGTAAGTAAGAAATGTTGGCAAGAATGGACGGGTGCGATCATACCAGCACTAATGCACCGGATCCCATCAGAACTCCGAAGTTAAGCGTGCTTGGGCGAGAGTAGTACTAGGATGGGTGACCTCCTGGGAAGTCCTCGTGTTACACCCCTCTTTTTTTTCGTTTTTTAATCGTTGGATCGGATTTTCAAGTCGCTCTTTTTTTGCTCGCGTCTATCGAACGGAATGCGTAGGCCTCGAGAAGATCTTTGTTTCGATATATTATACAGGCGAATCCGAGACCCGGGCAAAGAGTTATGGCGGTTTGAAAATCCGGGTTCGGTGCAAGGTCGATGTAAGTAAGAAATGTTGGCAAGAATGGACGGTTGCGATCATACCAGCACTAATGCACCGGATCCCATCAGAACTCCGAAGTTAAGCGTGCTTGGGTGAGAGTAGTACTAGGATGGGTGACCTCCTGGGAAGTCCTCGTGTTGCACCCCTCTTTTTTTCGTTTTTTTAATCGTTGGATCGAATTTTCAAGTCGTTCTTTTTTTGCTCGCGTCTATCGAATGGAATGCGTAGGCCTCGAGAAGGTCTTTGTTTCGATATATTATACGGGCGAATCCGAGACCCGGGCAAAGAGTTATAGCGATTTGAAAATCCGGGTTCGGTGAAAGGTTTATGTAAGTAAGAAATGTTGGCAAGAATGGACGGGTGCGATCATACCAACACTAATCCACCGGATCCCATCAGAACTCCGAAGTTAAGCGTGCTTGGGCGAGAGTATTACTAGGATGGGTGACCTCTTGGGAAGTCCTCGTGTTGCACCCCTCTTTTTTTCGTTTCTTTAATCGTAGGATCGGATTTTCAAGTCGTTCTTTTTATGCTCGCGTCTATCGAATGGAATGCGTAGGCCTCGAGTAGATCTTTGTTTCGATAAATTATACGGGCGAATCCGAGCCTCGGGCAAAGAGTTATGGCGGTTTGAAAATCCGGGTTCGGTGAAAGGTCAATGTAAGTAAGAAATGTTGGCAAGAATGGACGGATGCGATCATACCAGCACTAATGCACCGGATCCCATCAGAACTCCGAAGTTAAGCGTGCTTGGGCGAGATTAGTACTAGGATGGGTGACCTCCTGGGAAGTCCTCGTGTTACACCCCTCTTTTTTTCGTTTCTTTAATCGTTGGATCGGATTTTCAAGTCGTTCTTTTTTTGCTCGCGTGTATCGAATGAAATGCGTAGGCCTCGAGAAGATCTTTGTCTCGATATATTATACGGGCGAATCCGAGACCCGGGCAAAGAGTTATGGCGGTTTGAAAATCCGGGTTCGGTTAAAGGTCGATGTAAGTAAGAAATGTTGGCAATAATGGACGGGTGCGATCATACCAGCACTAATGCACCGGATCCCATCAGAACTCCGAAGTTAAGCGTGCTTGGGCGAGAGTAGTACTAAGATGGGTGACCTCCTGGGAAGTCCTCGTGTTGCACCCCTCTTTTTTTTTCGTTTTTTTAATAGTTGGATCAGATTTTCAAATCGTTCTTTTTTTGCTCGCGTTTATCGAATGGAATGCGTAGGACTCGAGAAGATCTTTGTTTCGATATATTATACGGGCGAATCCGAGACCCGGGCAAAGAGTTATGGCGGTTTGAAAATCCGGGTTCGGTTAAAGGTCGATGTAAGTAAGAAATGTTGGCAATAATGGACGGGTGCGATCATACCAGCACTAATGCACCGGATCCCATCAGAACTCCGAAGTTAAGCGTGCTTGGGCGAGAGTAGTACTAAGATGGGTGACCTCCTGGGAAGTCCTCGTGTTGCACCCCTCTTTTTTTTCGTTTTTTTAATAGTTGGATCAGATTTTCAAATCGTTCTTTTTTTGCTCGCGTCTATCGAATGGAATGCGTAGGCCTCGACAAGATCTTTGTTTCGATATATTATATGGCGAATCCGAGACCCGAGCAAAGAGTTATGGCGATTTTAAATCCGGGTTCGGTGAAAGGTCGATGTAAGTAAGAAATGTTGGCAAGAATGGACGAGTGCGATCATACCAGCACTAATGCACCGGATCCCATCAGAACTCCGAAGTTAAGCGTGCTTGGGCGAGAGTAGTACTAGGATGGGTGACCTTCTGGGAAGTCCTCGTGTTGCACCCCTTTTTTTTTCGTTTTTTTAATCGTTGGATCGGATTTTCAAGTCGTTCTTTATTTGCTCGCGTGTATTGAAGGAAATGCGTAGGCCTCGAGAAGATCTTTGTTTCGATATATTATACGGGCGAATCCGACACAAGGGCAAAGAGTTATGGCGGTTTGAAAATCCGGGTTCGGTTAAAGGTCGATGTAAGTAAGAAATGTTGGCAATAATGGACGGGTGCGATCATACCAGCACTAATGCACCGGATCCCATCAGAACTCCGAAGTTAAGCGTGCTTGGGCGAGAGTAGTACTAGGATGGGTGACCTTCTGGGAAGTCCTCGTGTTGCACCCCTCTTTTTTTTTGTTTTTTTAATCGTTGGATCGGATTTTCAAGTCGTTCTTTTTTTGCTCGCGTCTATCGAACGGAATGCGTAGGCCTCGAGAAGATATTTGTTTCGATATATTATACGGGCGAATCCGAGACCCGGGCAAAGAGTTATGGCGGTTTGAAAATCCGGGTTTGGTGAAAGGTCGATGTAAGTAAGAAATGTTGGCAAGAATGGACGGGTACGATCATACCAGCACTAATGCACCGGATCCCATCAGAACTCCGAAGTTAAGCGTGCTTGGGCGAGAGTATTACTAGGATGGGTGACCTCCTGGGAAGTCCTCGTGTTGCACCACTCTTTTTTTCGTTTTTTTAATCGTTGGATCGGATTTTCAAGTCGTTCTTTTTTTGCTCGCGTCTATCGAATGGAATGCGTAGGCCTCGAGAAGATCTTTGTTTCGATATATTATACGGGCGAATCCGAGACCCGAGCAAAGAGTTATGGCGATTTTAAATCCGGGTTCGGTGAAAGGTCGATGTAAGTAAGAAATGTTGGCAAGAATTGACGGGTGCGATCATACCAGCACTAATGCACCGGTTCCCATCAGAACTCCGAAGTTAAGCGTGCTTGGGCGAGAGTAGTACTAGGATGGGTGTCCTCCTGGGAAGTCCTCGTGTTGCACCCCTCTGTTTTTCGTTTTTTTAATCGTTGGATCAAATTTTCAAGTCGTTCTTTTTTTGCTCGCATCTATCGAATGGAATGCGTAGGCCTCGAGAAGATCTTTGTTTCGATATATTATACGGGCGAATCCGAGACCCGGGCAAAGAGTTATGGCAGTTTGAAAATCCGGGTTCGGTGAAAGGTCGATGTAAGTAAGAAATGTTGGCAAGAATGGACGGGTGCTATCATACCAGCACTAATGCACCGGATCCCATCAGAACTCCGAAGTTAAACGTGCTTGGGCGAGAGTAGTACTAGGATGGGTGACCTCCTGGGAAGTCCTCGTGTTGCACCCCTCTTTTTTTTCGTTTCTGTAATCGTTGGATCGGATTTTCAATTCGTTCTTTTTTTGCTCGCGTCTATCGAATGGAATGCGTAGGACTCGCGAAGATCTTTGTTTCGATAAATTATACGGGCGAATCCGAGACCCGGGCAAAGAGTTATGGCGGTTTGAAAATCCGGGTTCGGTGAAAATCGATGTAAGTAAGAAATGTTGGCAAGAATGGACGGGTGCGATCATACCGGCACTAATGCACCGGATCCCATCAGAACTCCGAAGTTAAGCGTGCTTGGGCGAGAGTAGTACTAGGATGGGTGACCTCCTTGGAAGTCCTCGTGTTACACCCCTCTTTTTTTTTTCGTTTTTTAATCGTTGGATCGGATTTTCAAGTCGTTCTTTTTTTGCTCGCGTCTATCGAATGTAATGAGTAGGCCTCGAGAAGATCTTTGTTTCGATATATTATACGGGCGAATCCGAGACCCGGGCAAAGAGTTAAGGCGGTTTGAAAATCCGGGTTCGGTGATAGGTCGATGTAAGTAAGAAATGTTGGCTAGAATGGACGGTTGCGATCATACCAGCACTAATGCACCGGATCCCATCAGAACTCCGAAGTTAAGCGTGCTTGGGCGAGAGTAGTACTAGGATGGGTGACCTTCTGGGAAGTCCTCGTGTTGCACCCCTCTTTTTTTCGTTTTTTTAATCGTTGGATCGGATTTTCAAGTCGTTCTTTTTTTGCTCGCGTCTCTCGAATGGAATGCGTAGGCCTCGAGAAGATCTTTGTTTCGATATATTATACGGGCGAATCCGAGACCCGGGCAAAGAGTTATGGCGGTTTGAAAATCCGGGTTCGGTGAAAGGTCGATATAAGTAAGAAATGTTGGCAAGAATGGACGAGTGCGATCATACCAGCACTAATGCACCGGATCCCATCAGAACTCCGAAGTTAAGCGTGCTTGGGCGAGAGTAGTACTAGGATGGGTGACCTTCTAGGAAGTCCTCGTGTTGCACCCCTCTGTTTTTCATTTTTTTAATCGTTGGATTAAATTTTCAAGTCGTTCTTTTTTTGCTCGCGTCTATCGAATGGAATGGGTAGGCCTCGAGAAGATCTTTGTTTAGATATATTATACGGGAGAATCTGAGACCCGGGCAAAGAGATATGGCGGTTTGAAAATCCGGGTTCGGTGAAAGGTCGATGTAAGTAAGAAATGTTGGCAAGAATGGACGGGTGCGATCATACCAGCACTAATGCACCGGATCCCATCAGAACTCCGAAGTTAAGCGTGCTTGGGCGAGAGTAGTACTAGGATGGGTGACCTCCTGGGAAGTCCTCGTGTTACACCCCTCTTTTTTTTCGTTTTTTAATCGTTGGATCGGATTTTCAAGTCGTTCTTTTTTTGCTCGCGTCTATAGAATGGAATGCGTAGGCCTCGAGAAGATCTTTGTTTCGATATATTATACAGGCGAATCCGAGACCCGGGCAAAGAGTTATGGCGGTTTGAAAATCCGGGTTCGGTGCAAGGTCGATGTATGTAAGAAATGTTGCCAAGAATGGACGGTTGCGATCATACCAGCACTAATGCACCGGATCCCATCAGAACTCCGAAGTTAAGCGTGCTTGGGTGAGAGTAGTACTAGGATGGGTGACCTCCTGGAAAGTCCTCGTGTTGCACCCCTCTTTTTTTCGTTTATTTAATCGTTGGATCGGATTTTCAAGTCGTTCTTTTTTTGCTCGCGTCTATCGAATGGAATGCGTAGGCCTCGAGAAGGTCTTTGTTTCGATATATTATACGGCCGAATCCGAGACCCGGGCAAAGAGTTATAGCGATTTGAAAATCCGGGTTCGGTGAAAGGTTTATGCAAGTAAGAAATGTTGGCAAGAATGGACGGGTGCGATCATACCAACACTAATCCACCGGATCCCATCAGAACTCCGAAGTTAAGCGTGCTTGGGCGAGAGTATTACTAGGATGGGTGACCTCCTGGGAAGTCCTCGTGTTGCACCCCTCTTTTTTTCGTTTCTTTAATCGTTGGATCGGATTTTCAAGTCGTTCTTTTTTTGCTCGCGTCTATCGAATGGAATGCGTAGGCCTCGAGAAGATCTTTGTTTTGATATATTATACGGGCGAATCCGAGACCCAGGCAAAGAGTTATGGTGGTTTGAAAATCCGGGTTCGGTGATAGGTCGATGTAAGTAAGAAATGTTGGCAAGAATGGACGGTTGCGATCATACCAGCACTAATGCACCGGATCCCATCAGAACTCCGAAGTTAAGCGTGCTTGGGCGAGAGTATTACTAGGATGGGTGACCTTCTGGGAAGTCCTCGTGTTGCACCCCTCTTTTTTTTTCGTTTTTTTAATCGTTGGATCGGATTTTCAAGTCGTTCTTTTTTTGCTCGCGTCTATCGAACGGAATGCGTAGGCCTCGAGAAGATCTTTGTTTCGATATATTATACGGGCGAATCCGAGACCCGGGCAAAGAGTTATGGCGGTTTGAAAATCCGGGTTCGGTGAAAGGTCGATGTAAGTAAGAAATGTTGGCAAGAATGGACGAGTGCGATCATACCAGCACTAATGCACCGGATCCCATCAGAACTCCGAAGTTAAGCGTGCTTGGGCGAGAGTAGTACTAGGATGGGTGACCTTCTGGGAAGTCCTCGTGTTGCACCCCTCAGTTTTTCGTTTTTTTAATCCTTGGATTAAATTTTCAAGTCGTTCTTTTTTTGCTCGCGTCTATCGAATGGAATGCGTAGGCCTCGAGAAGATCTTTGTTTAGATATATTATACGGGAGAATCTGAGACCCGGGCAAAGAGATATGGCGGTTTGAAAATCCGGGTTCGGTGAAAGGTCGATGTAAGTAAGAAATGTTGGGCAGAATGGACGGGTGCGATCATACCAGCACTAATGCACCGGATCCCATTAGAACTCCGAAGTTAAGCGTGCTTGGGCGAGAGTAGTACTAGGATGGGTGACCTCCTGGGAAGTCCTCGTGTTACACCCCTCTTTTTTTTCGTTTTTTAATCGTTGGATCGGATTTTCAAGTCGTTCTTTTTTTGCTCGCGTCTATCGAATGGAATGCGTAGGCCTCGAGAAGATCTTTGTTTCGATATATTATACAGGTGAATCCGAGACCCGGGCAAAGAGTTATGGCGGTTTGAAAATCCGGGTTCGGTGCAAGGTCGATGTATGTAAGAAATGTTGGCAAGAATGGACGGTTGCGATCATACCAGCACTAATGCACCGGATCCCATCAGAACTCCGAAGTTAAGCGTGCTTGGGTGAGAGTAGTACTAGGATGGGTGACCTCCTGGGAAGTCCTCGTGTTGCACCCCTCTTTTTTTCGTTTTTTTAATCGTTGGATCGGATTTTCAAGTCGTTCTTTTTTTGCTCGCGTCTATCGAATGGAATGCGTAGGCCTCGAGAAGGTCTTTGTTTCGATATATTATACGGCCGAATCCGAGACTCGGGCAAAGAGTTATAGCGATTTGAAAATCCGGGTTCGGTGAAAGGTTTATGTAAGTAAGAAATGTTGGCAAGAATGGACGGGTGCGATCATACCAACACTAATCCACCGGATCCCATCAGAACTCCGAAGTTAAGCGTGCTTGGGCGAGAGTATTACTAGGATGGGTGACCTCCTGGGAAGTCCTCGTGTTGCAACCCTCTTTTTTTCGTTTCTTTAATCGTTGGATCGGATTTTCAAGTCGTTCTTTTTTTGCTCGCGTCTATCGAATGGAATGCGTAGGCCTCGAGAAGATCTTTGTTTCGATAAATTATACGGGCGAATCCGAGCCTCGGGCAAAGAGTTATGGCGGTTTGAAAATCCGGGTTCGGTGAAAGGTCAATGTAAGTAAGAAATGTTGGCAAGAATGGACGGATGCGATCATACCAGCACTAATGCACCGGATCCCATCAGAACTCCGAAGTTAAGCGTGCTTGGGCGAGATTAGTACTAGGATGGGTGACCTCCTGGGAAGTCCTCGTGTTGCACCCCTCTTTTTTTCGTTTCTTTAATCGTTGGATCGGATTTTCAAGTCGTTAATTTTTTGCTCGCGTGTATCGAATGAAATGCGTAGGCCTCGAGAAGATCTTTGTTTCGATATATTATACGGGCGAATCCGAGACCAGGGCAAAGAGTTATGGCGGTTTGAAAATCCGGGTTCGGTTAAAGGTCCATGTAAGTAAGAAATGTTGGCAATAATGGACGGGTGCGATCATACCAGCACTAATGCACCGGATCCCATCAGAACTCCGAAGTTAAGCGTGCTTGGGCGAGAGTAGTACTACGATGGATGACCTCCTGGGAAGTCCTCGTGTTGCACCCCTCTTTTTTTTCGTTTTTTTAATAGTTGGATCCGATTTTCAAATCGTTCTTTTTTTGCTCGCGTCTATCGAATGGAATGCGTAGGCCTCGAGAAGATCTTTGTTTCGATAAATTATACGGGCGAATCCGAGACCCGGGCAAAGAGTTATGGCGGTTTGAAAATCCGAGTTCGGTGAAAGGTCGATGTAAGTAAGAAATGTTGGCAAGAATGGACGGGTGCGATCATACCAACACTAATCCACCGGATCCCATCAGAACTCCGAAGTTAAGCGTGCTTGGGCGAGAGTATTACTAGGATGGGTGACCTCTTGGGAAGTCCTCGTGTTGCACCCCTCTTTTCTTCGTTTCTTTAATCGTTGGATCGGATTTTCAAGTCGTTCTTTTTATGCTCGCGTCTATCGAATGGAATGCGTAGGCCTCGAGAAGATCTTTGTTTCGATAAATTATACGGGCGAATCCGAGCCTCGGGCAAAGAGTTATGGCGGTTTGAAAATCCGGGTTCGGTGAAAGGTCAATGTAAGTAAGAAATGTTGGCAAGAATGGACGAATGCGATCATACCAGCACTAATGCACCGGATCCCATCAGAACTCCGAAGTTAAGCGTGCTTGGGCGAGATTAGTACTAGGATGGGTGACCTCCTGGGAAGTCCTCGTGTTGCACCCCTCTTTTTTTCGTTTCTTTAATCGTTGGATCGGATTTTCAAGTCGTTCTTTTTTTGCTCGCGTGTATCGAATGAAATGCGTAGGCCTCGAGAAGATCTTTGTCTCGATATATTATACGGGCGAATCCGAGACCCGGGCAAAGAGTTATGGCGGTTTGAAAATCCGGGTTCGGTTAAAGGTCGATGTAAGTAAGAAATGTTGGCAATAATGGACGGGTGCGATCATACCAGCACTAATGCACCGGATCCCATCAGAACTCCGAAGTTAAGCGTGCTTGGGCGAGAGTAGTACTAAGATGGGTGACCTCCTGGGAAGTCCTCGTGTTGCACCCCTCTTTTTTTTCGTTTTTTTAATAGTTGGATCAGATTTTCAAATCGTTCTTTTTTTGCTCGCGTCTATCGAATGGAATGCGTAGGCCTCGACAAGATCTTTGTTTCGATATATTATATGGCCGAATCCGAGACCCGGGCAAAGAGTTATGGCGGTTTGAAAATCCGAGATCGGTGAAAGGTCGATGTAAGTAAGAAATGTTGGCAAGAATGGACGGGTGCGATCATACCAGCACTAATGCACCGGATCCCATCAGAACTCCGAAGTTAAGCGTGCTTGGGCGAGAGTAGTACTAGGATGGGTGACCTCCTGGGAAGTCCTCGTGTTGCACCCCTCTTTTTTTCGTTTTTTTAATCGTTGGATCGGATTTTCAAGTCGTTCTTTTTTTGCTCGCGTCTATCGAACGGAATGCGTAGGCCTCGAGAAGATCTTTGTTTCGATATATGATACGGGCGATTCCGAGACCCGGGCAAAGAGTTATGGCGGTTTGAAAATCCGGGTTCGGTGAAATGTCGATGTAAGTAAGAAATTTTGGCAAGATTGGTAGGGTGCGATCATTCCAGCACTAATGGACCGGATCCCATCAGAACTCCGAAGTTAAGCGTGCTTGGGCGAGAGTAGTACTAGGATGGGTGACCTCCTGGGAAGTCCTCGTGTTGCACCCCTCTTTTTTTCGTTTTTTTAATCGTTGTATCGGATTTTAAAGTCGTTCTTTTTTTTGCTCGCGTCTATCAAACGGAATGCGTAGGCCTCGAGAAGATCTTTATTTCGATGTATTATACGGGCGAATTCGAGACCCGGGCAAAGAGTTATGGCGGTTTGAAAATCCGGGTTCGGTGAAAGGTCGATGTAAGTAAGAAATGTTGGCAAGAATGGACGAGTGCGATCATACCAGCACTAATGCACCGGATCCCATCAGAACTCCGAAGTTAAGCGTGCTTGGGCGAGAGTAGTACTAGGATGGGTGACCTTCTGGGAAGTCCTCGTGTTGCACCCCTCTGTTTTTCGTTTTTTTAATCCTTGGATTAAATTTTCAAGTCGTTCTTTTTTTGCTCGCGTCTATCGAATGGAATGCGTAGGCCTCGAGAAGATCTTTGTTTAGATATATTATACGGGAGAATCTGAGACCCGGGCAAAGAGATATGGCGGTTTGAAAATCCGGGTTCGGTGAAAGGTCGATGTAAGTAAGAAATGTTGGCAAGAATGGACGGGTGCGATCATACCAGCACTAATGCACCGGATCCCATTAGAACTCCGAAGTTAAGCGTGCTTGGGCGAGAGTAGTACTAGGATGGGTGACCTCCTGGGAAGTCCTCGTGTTACACCCCTCTTTTTTTTCGTTTTTTAATCGTTGGATCGGATTTTCAAGTCGTTCTTTTTTTGCTCGCGTCTATCGAATGGAATGCGTAGGCCTCGAGAAGATCTTTGTTTCGATATATTATACAGGTGAATCCGAGACCCGGGCAAAGAGTTATGGCGGTTTGAAAATCCGGGTTCGGTGCAAGGTCGATGTATGTAAGAAATGTTGGCAAGAATGGACGGTTGCGATCATACCAGCACTAATGCACCGGATCCCATCAGAACTCCGAAGTTAAGCGTGCTTGGGTGAGAGTAGTACTAGGATGGGTGACCTCCTGGGAAGTCCTCGTGTTGCACCCCTCTTTTTTTCGTTTTTTTAATCGTTGGATCGGATTTTCAAGTCGTTCTTTTTTTGCTCGCGTCTATCGAATGGAATGCGTAGGCCTCGAGAAGGTCTTTGTTTCGATATATTATACGGCCGAATCCGAGACCCGGGCAAAGAGTTATAGCGATTTGAAAATCCGGGTTCGGTGAAAGGTTTATGTAAGTAAGAAATGTTGGCAAGAATTGACGGGTGCGATCATACCAACACTAATCCACCGGATCCCATCAGAACTCCGAAGTTAAGCGTGCTTGGGCGAGAGTATTACTAGGATGGGTGACCTCCTGGGAAGTCCTCGTGTTGCAACCCTCTTTTTTTCGTTTCTTTAATCGTTGGATCGGATTTTCAAGTCGTTCTTTTTTTGCTCGCGTCTATCGAATGGAATGCGTAGGCCTCGAGAAGATCTTTGTTTCGATAAATTATACGGGCGAATCCGAGCCTCGGGCAAAGAGTTATGGCGGTTTGAAAATCCGGGTTCGGTGAAAGGTCAATGTAAGTAAGAAATGTTGGCAAGAATGGACGGATGCGATCATACCAGCACTAATGCACCGGATCCCATCAGAACTCCGAAGTTAAGCGTGCTTGGGCGAGATTAGTACTAGGATGGGTGACCTCCTGGGAAGTCCTCGTGTTGCACCCCTCTTTTTTTCGTTTCTTTAATCGTTGGATCGGATTTTCAAGTCGTTAATTTTTTGCTCGCGTGTATCGAATGAAATGCGTAGGCCTCGAGAAGATCTTTGTTTCGATATATTATACGGGCGAATCCGAGACCCGGGCAAAGAGTTATGGCGGTTTGAAAATCCGAGTTCGGTGAAAGGTCGATGTAAGTAAGAAATGTTGGCAAGAATGGACGGGTGCGATCATACCAACACTAATCCACCGGATCCCATCAGAACTCCGAAGTTAAGCGTGCTTGGGCGAGAGTATTACTAGGATGGGTGACCTCTTGGGAAGTCCTCGTGTTGCACCCCTCTTTTCTTCGTTTCTTTAATCGTTGGATCGGATTTTCAAGTCGTTCTTTTTATGCTCGCGTCTATCGAATGGAATGCGTAGGCCTCGAGAAGATCTTTGTTTCGATAAATTATACGGGCGAATCCGAGCCTCGGGCAAAGAGTTATGGCGGTTTGAAAATCCGGGTTCGGTGAAAGGTCAATGTAAGTAAGAAATGTTGGCAAGAATGGACGGATGCGATCATACCAGCACTAATGCACCGGATCCCATCAGAACTCCGAAGTTAAGCGTGCTTGGGCGAGATTAGTACTAGGATGGGTGACCTCCTGGGAAGTCCTCGTGTTGCACCCCTCTTTTTTTCGTTTCTTTAATCGTTGGATCGGATTTTCAAGTCGTTCTTTTTTTGCTCGCGTGTATCGAATGAAATGCGTAGGCCTCGAGAAGATCTTTGTCTCGATATATTATACGGGCGAATCCGAGACCCGGGCAAAGAGTTATGGCGGTTTGAAAATCCGGGTTCGGTTAAAGGTCGATGTAAGTAAGAAATGTTGGCAATAATGGACGGGTGCGATCATACCAGCACTAATGCACCGGATCCCATCAGAACTCCGAAGTTAAGCGTGCTTGGGCGAGAGTAGTACTAAGATGGGTGACCTCCTGGGAAGTCCTCGTGTTGCACCCCTCTTTTTATTCGTTTTTTTAATAGTTGGATCAGATTTTCAAATCGTTCTTTTTTTGCTCGCGTCTATCGAATGGAATGCGTAGGCCTCGAGAAGATCTTTGTTTCGATATATTTTACGGGCGAATCCGAGACCCGGGCAAAGAGTTATGGCGGTTTGAAAATCCGGGTTCGGTGAAAGGTCGATGTAAGTAAGAAATGTTGGCAAGAATGGACGGGTGCGATCATACCAGCACTAATGCACCGGATCCCATCAGAACTCCGAAGTTAAGCATGCTTGGGCGAAGGTATTACTAGCATGGGTGACCTCCTAGAAAGTCCTAGTGTTGCACCCCTCTTTTTTTGTTTTCTTAATCGTTGGATCGGATTTTGAAGTCGTTCTTTTTTTGCTCGCGTCTATCGAATGGAATGCGTAGGCCTCGAGAAGATCATTGTTTCGATATATTATTCGGGCGAATCCGAGACCCGCGCAAAGAGTTATGGCGGTTTGAAAATCCGGGTTCGGTGAAAGGTCGATGTAAGTAAGAAATGTTGGCAAGAATGGACGGGTGCGATCATACCAGCACTAATGCACCGGATCCCATCAGAACTCCGAAGTTAAGTGTGCTTGGGCGAGAGAAGTACTAGGATGGGTGACCTCCTGGGAAGTCCTCGTGTTGCACCCCTCTTTTTTTCGTTTTTTTAATCGTTGTATCGGATTTTAAAGTCGTTCTTTTTTTTGCTCGCGTCTATCAAACGGAATGCGTAGGCCTCGAGAAGATCTTTATTTCGATGTATTATACGGGCGAATGCGAGACCCGGGCAAAGAGTTATGGCGGTTTGAAAATCCGGGTTCGGTGAAAGGTCGATGTAAGTAAGAAATGTTGGCAAGAATGGACGGGTGCGATCATACCAGCACTAATGCACCGGATCCCATCAGAACTCCGAAGTTAAGCGTGTTTGGGCGAGAGTAGTACTAGGATGGGTGACCTCCTGGGAAGTCCTCGTGTTGCACCCCTCTGTTTTTCGTTTTTTTAATCTTTGGATCAAATTTTCAAGTCGTTCTTTTTTTGCTCGCGTCTATCGAATGGAATGCGTAGGCCTCGAGAAGATCTTTGTTTCGATATATTATACGGGCGAATCCGAGACCCGGGCGAAGAGTTATGGCGGTTTGAAAATCCGGGTTTGGTGAAAGGTCGATGTAAGTAAGAAATGTTGGCAAGAATGGACGGGTGCGATCATACCTGCACTAATGCACCGGATCCCATCAGAACTCCGAAGTTAAGCGTGCTTGGGCGAGAGTAGTACTAGGATGGCTGACCTCCTGGGAAGTCCTCGTGTTGCACCCCTCTTTTTTTCGTTTTTTTAATCGTTGGATCGGATTTTCAAGTCGTTCTTTTTTTGCTCGCGTCTATCGAACGGAATGCGTAGGCCTCGAGAAGATCTTTGATTCGATATATGATACGGGCGATTCCGAGACCCGGGCAAAGAGTTATGGCGGTTTGAAAATCCGGGTTCGGTGAAATGTCGATGTAAGTAAGAAATGTTAGCAAGAATGGACGGGTGTGATCATACCAGCACTAATGCACCGAATCCCATCAGAACTCCGAAGTTAAGCGTGCTTGGGCGAGAGTAGTACTAGGATGGGTGACCTCCTGGGAAGTCCTCGTGTTGCACCCCTCTTTTTTTCGTTTTTTTGATCGTTGGATCGGATTTTCAAGTCGTTCTTTTTTTGTTCGCGTCTATCGAACGGAATGCGTAGGCCTCGAGAAGATCTTTGTTTCGATATATTATACAGGCGAATCCGAGACCCGGGCAAAGAGTTATGGCGGTTTGAAAATCCGAGTTCGGTGAAAGGTCGATGTAAGTAAGAAATGTTGGCAAGAATGGACGGGTGCGATCATACCAACACTAATCCACCGGATCCCATTAGAACTCCGAAGTTAAGCGTGCTTGGGCGAGAGTATTACTAGGATGGGTGACCTCTTGGGAAGTCCTCGTGTTGCACCCCTCTTTTCTTCGTTTCTTTAATCGTTGGATCGGATTTTCAAGTCGTTCTTTTTATGCTCGCGTCTATCGAATGGAATGCGTAGGCCTCGAGAAGATCTTTGTTTCGATAAATTATACGGGCGAATCCGAGCCTCGGGCAAAGAGTTATGGCGGTTTGAAAATCCGGGTTCGGTGAAAGGTCAATGTAAGTAAGAAATGTTGGCAAGAATGGACGGATGCGATCATACCAGCACTAATGCACCGGATCCCATCAGAACTCCGAAGTTAAGCGTGCTTGGGCGAGATTAGTACTAGGATGGGTGACCTCCTGGGAAGTCCTCGTGTTGCACCCCTCTTTTTTTCGTTTCTTTAATCGTTGGATCGGATTTTCAAGTCGTTCTTTTTTTGCTCGCGTGTATCGAATGAAATGCGTAGGCCTAGAGAAGATCTTTGTCTCGATATATTATACGGGCGAATCCGAGACCCGGGCAAAGAGTTATGGCGGTTTGAAAATCCGGGTTCGGTTAAAGGTCGATGTAAGTAAGAAATGTTGGCAATAATGGACGGGTGCGATCATACCAGCACTAATGCACCGGATCCCATCAGAACTCCGAAGTTAAGCGTGCTTGGGCGAGAGTAGTACTAAGATGGGTGACCTCCTGGGAAGTCCTCGTGTTGCACCCCTCTTTTTATTCGTTTTTTTAATAGTTGGATCAGATTTTCAAATCGTTCTTTTTTTGCTCGCGTCTATCGAATGGAATGCGTAGTCCTCGAGAAGATCTTTGTTTCGATATATTTTACGGGCGAATCCGAGACCCGGGCAAAGAGTTATGGCGGTTTGAAAATCCGGGTTCGGTGAAAGGTCGATGTAAGTAAGAAATGTTGGCAAGAATGGACGGGTGCGATCATACCAGCACTAATGCACCGGATCCCATCAGAACTCCGAAGTTAAGCGTGCTTGGGCGAAGGTATTACTAGCATGGGTGACCTCCTAGAAAGTCCTAGTGTTGCACCCCTCTTTTTTTTGTTTTCTTAATCGTTGGATCGGATTTTGAAGTCGTTCTTTTTTTGCTCGCGTCTATCGAATGGAATGCGTAGGCCTCAAGAAGATCTTTGTTTCGATATATTATTCGGGCGAATCCGAGACCCGCGCAAAGAGTTATGGCGGTTTGAAAATCCGGGTTCGGTGAAAGGTCGATGTAAGTAAGAAATGTTGGCAAGAATGGACGGGTGCGATCATACCAGCACTAATGCACCGGATCCCATCAGAACTCCGAAGTTAAGTGTGCTTGGGCGAGAGAAGTACTAGGATGGGTGACCTCCTGGGAAGTCCTCGTGTTGCACCCCTCTTTTTTTCGTTTTTTTAATCGTTGGATCGAATTTTCAAGTCGTTCTTTTTTTGCTCGCGTCTATCGAACGGAATGCGTAGGCCTCGAGAAGATCTTTGTTTCGATATATTATACGGGCGAATCCGAAACCCGGGCAAAGAGTTACGGCTGTTTGAAAATCCGGGTTCGGTGAAAGGTCGATGTAAGTAAGAAATGTTGGCAAGAATGGACGGGTGCGATCATACCAGCACTAATGCACCGGATCCCATCAGAACTCCGAAGTTAAGCGTGTTTGGGCGAGAGTAGTACTAGGATGGGTGACCTCCTGGGAAGTCCTCGTGTTGCACCCCTCTGTTTTTCGTTTTTTTAATCTTTGGATCAAATTTTCAAGTCGTTCTTTTTTTGCTCGCGTCTATCGAATGGAATGCGTAGGCCTCGAGAAGATCTTTGTTTCGATATATTATACGGGCGAATCCGAGACCCGGGCAAAGAGTTATGGCGGTTTGAAAATCCGGGTTTGGTGAAAGGTCGATGTAAGTAAGAAATGTTGGCAAGAATGGACGGGTGCGATCATACCAGCACTAATGCACCGGATCCCATCAGAACTCCGAAGTTAAGCGTGCTTGGGCGAGAGTAGTACTAGGATGGGTGACCTCCTGGGAAGTCCTCGTGTTGCACCACTATTTTTTTCATTTTTTTAATCGTTGGATCGGATTTTCAAGTCGTTCTTTTTTTGCTCGCGTCTATCGAATGGAATGCGTAGGCCTCGCGAAGATCTTTGTTTCGATAAATTATACGGGCGAATCCGAGACCCGGGCAAAGAGTTATGGCGGTTTGAAAATCCGGGTTCGGTGAATGGTCGATGTAAGTAAGAAATGTTGGCAAGAATGGACGGGTGCGATCATACCAGCACTAATGCACCGGATCCCATCAGAACTCCGAAGTTAAGCGTGCTTGGGCGAGAGTAGTACTAGGATGGGTGACCTCCTGGGAAGTCCTCGCAACACCCCTCTTTTTTTTCGTTTTTTAATCGTTGAATCGGATTTTCAAGTCGCTCTTTTTTTGCTCGCGTCTATCGAATGGAATGCGTAGGCCTCGAGAAGATCTTTGTTTCGATATATTATACAGGCGAATCCGAGACCCGGGCAAAGAGTTATGGCGGTCTGAAAATCCGGGTTCGGTGCAAGGTCGATGTAAGTAAGAAATGTTGGCAAGAATGGACGGGTGCGATCATACCAGCACTAATGCACCGGATCCCATCAGAACTCCGAAGTTAAGCGTGCTTGGGCGAGAGTAGTACTAGGATGGGTGACCTCCTGGGAAGTCCTCGTGTTACACCCCTCTTTTTTTTCGTTTTTTAATCGTTGGATCGGATTTTCAAGTCGCTCTTTTTTTGCTCGCGTCTATCGAACGGAATGCGTAGGCCTCGAGAAGATCTTTGTTTCGATATATTATACAGGCGAATCCGAGACCCGGGCAAAGAGTTATGGCGGTTTGAAAATCCGGGTTCGGTGCAAGGTCGATGTAAGTAAGAAATGTTGGCAAGAATGGACGGTTGCGATCATACCAGCACTAATGCACCGGATCCCATCAGAACTCCGAAGTTAAGCGTGCTTGGGTGAGAGTAGTACTAGGATGGGTGACCTCCTGGGAAGTCCTCGTGTTGCACCCCTCTTTTTTTCGTTTTTTTAATAGTTGGATCCGATTTTCAAGTCGTTCTTTTTTTGCTCGCGTCTATCGAATGGAATGCGTAGGCCTCGAGAAGATCTTTGTTTCGATAAATTATACGGGCGAATCCGAGCCTCGGGCAAAGAGTTATGGCGGTTTGAAAATCCGGGTTCGGTGAAAGGTCAATGTAAGTAAGAAATGTTGGCAAGAATGGACGAATGCGATCATACCAGCACTAATGCACCGGATCCCATCAGAACTCCGAAGTTAAGCGTGCTTGGGCGAGATTAGTACTAGGATGGGTGACCTCCTGGGAAGTCCTCGTGTTGCACCCCTCTTTTTTTCGTTTCTTTAATCGTAGGATCGGATTTTCAAGTCGTTCTTTTTATGCTCGCGTCTATCGAATGGAATGCGTAGGCCTCGAGTAGATCTTTGTTTCGATAAATTATACGGGCGAATCCGAGCCTCGGGCAAAGAGTTATGGCGGTTTGAAAATCCGGGTTCGGTGAAAGGTCAATGTAAGTAACAAATGTTGGCAAGAATGGACGGATGCGATCATACCAGCACTAATGCACCGGATCCCATCAGAACTCCGAAGTTAAGCGTGCTTGGGCGAGATTAGTACTAGGATGGGTGAGCTCCTGGGAAGTCCTCGTGTTGCACCCCTCTTTTTTTCGTTTCTTTAATCGTTGGATCGGATTTTCAAGTCGTTCTTTTTTTGCTCGCGTGTATCGAATGAAATGCGTAGGCCTCGAGAAGATCTTTGTCTCGATATATTATACGGGCGAATCCGAGACCCGGGCAAAGAGTTATGGCGGTTTGAAAATCCGGGTTCGGTTAAAGGTCGATGTAAGTAAGAAATGTTGGCAATAATGGACGGGTGCGATCATACCAGCACTAATGCACCGGATCCCATCAGAACTCCGAAGTTGAGCGTGCTTGGGCGAGAGTAGTACTAAGATGGGTGACCTCCTGGGAAGTCCTCGTGTTGCACCCCTTTTTTTTTTTCGTTTTTTTAATAGTTGGATCAGATTTTCAAATCGTTCTTTTTTTGCTCGCGTTTATCGAATGGAATGCGTAGGCCTCGAGAAGATCTTTGTTTCGATATATTATACGGGCGAATCCGAGACCCGGGCAAAGAGTTATGGCGGTTTGAAAATCCGGGTTCGGTTAAAGGTCGATGTAAGTAAGAAATGTTGGCAAGAATGGACGGATGCGATCATACCAGCACTAATGCACCGGATCCCATCAGAACTCCGAAGTTAAGCGTGCTTGGGCGAGATTAGTACTAGGATGGGTGACCTCCTGGGAAGTCCTCGTGTTGCACCCCTCTTTTTTTCGTTTCTTTAATCGTTGGATCGGATTTTCAAGTCGTTCTTTTTTTGCTCGCGTCTATCGAACGGAATGCGTAGGCCTCGAGAAGATCTTTGTTTCGATATATTATACGGGCGAATCCGAAACCCGGGCAAAGAGTTACGGCAGTTTGAAAATCCGGGTTCGGTGAAAGGTCGATGTAAGTAAGAAATGTTGGCAAGAATGGACGGGTGCGATCATACCAGCACTAATGCACCGGATCCCATCAGAACTCCGAAGTTAAGCGTGCTTGGGCGAGAGTAGTACTAGGATGGGTGACCTCCTGGGAAGTCCTCGCAACACCCCTCTTTTTTTTCGTTTTTTAATCGTTGAATCGGATTTTCAAGTCGCTCTTTTTTTGCTCGCGTCTATCGAATGGAATGCGTAGGCCTCGAGAAGATCTTTGTTTCGATATATTATACAGGCGAATCCGAGACCCGGGCAAAGAGTTATGGCGGTCTGAAAATCCGGGTTCGGTGCAAGGTCGATGTAAGTAAGAAATGTTGGCAAGAATGGACGGGTGCGATCATACCAGCACTAATGCACCGGATCCCATCAGAACTCCGAAGTTAAGCGTGCTTGGGCGAGAGTAGTACTAGGATGGGTGACCTCCTGGGAAGTCCTCGTGTTACACCCCTCTTTTTTTTCGTTTTTTAATCGTTTGATCGGATTTTCAAGTCGCTCTTTTTTTGCTCGCGTCTATCGAACGGAATGCGTAGGCCTCGAGAAGATCTTTGTTTCGATATATTATACAGGCGAATCCGAGACCCGGGCAAAGAGTTATGGCGGTTTGAAAATCCGGGTTCGGTGCAAGGTCGATGTAAGTAAGAAATGTTGGCAAGAATGGACGGTTGCGATCATACCAGCACTAATGCACCGGATCCCATCAGAACTCCGAAGTTAAGCGTGCTTGGGTGAGAGTAGTACTAGGATGGGTGACCTCCTGGGAAGTCCTCGTGTTGCACCCCTCTTTTTTTCGTTTTTTTAATCGTTGGATCGAATTTTCAAGTCGTTCTTTTTTTGCTCGCGTCTATCGAATGGAATGCGTAGGCCTCGAGAAGGTCTTTGTTTCGATATATTATACGGGCGAATCCGAGACCCGGGCAAAGAGTTATAGCGATTTGAAAATCCGGGTTCGGTGAAAGGTTTATGTAAGTAAGAAATGTTGGCAAGAATGGACGGGTGCGATCATACCAACACTAATCCACCGGATCCCATCAGAACTCCGAAGTTAAGCGTGTTTGGGCGAGAGTATTACTAGGATGGGTGACCTCTTGGGAAGTCCTCGTGTTGCACCCCTCTTTTTTTCGTTTCTTTAATCGTAGGATCGGATTTTCAAGTCGTTCTTTTTATGCTCGCGTCTATCGAATGGAATGCGTAGGCCTCGAGTAGATCTTTGTTTCGATAAATTATACGGGCGAATCCGAGCCTCGGGCAAAGAGTTATGGCGGTTTGAAAATCCGGGTTCGGTGAAAGGTCAATGTAAGTAAGAAATGTTGGCAAGAATGGACGGATGCGATCATACCAGCACTAATGCACCGGATCCCATCAGAACTCCGAAGTTAAGCGTGCTTGGGCGAGATTAGTACTAGGATGGGTGACCTCCTGGGAAGTCCTCGTGTTGCACCCCTCTTTTTTTCGTTTCTTTAATCGTTGGATCGGATTTTCAAGTCGTTCTTTTTTTGCTCGCGTGTATCGAATGAAATGCGTAGGCCTCGAGAAGATCTTTGTCTCGATATATTATACGGGCGAATCCGAGACCCGGGCAAAGAGTTATGGCGGTTTGAAAATCCGGGTTCGGTTAAAGGTCGATGTAAGTAAGAAATGTTGGCAATAATGGACGGGTGCGATCATACCAGCACTAATGCACCGGATCCCATCAGAACTCCGAAGTTGAGCGTGCTTGGGCGAGAGTAGTACTAAGATGGGTGACCTCCTGGGAAGTCCTCGTGTTGCACCCCTCTTTTTTTTCGTTTTTTTAATAGTTGGATCAGATTTTCAAATCGTTCTTTTTTTGCTCGCGTTTATCGAATGGAATGCGTAGGCCTCGAGAAGATCTTTGTTTCGATATATTATACGGGCGAATCCGAGACCCGGGCAAAGAGTTATGGCGGTTTGAAAATCCGGGTTCGGTTAAAGGTCGATGTAAGTAAGAAATGTTGGCAAGAATGGACGGATGCGATCATACCAGCACTAATGCACCGGATCCCATCAGAACTCCGAAGTTAAGCGTGCTTGGGCGAGATTAGTACTAGGATGGGTGACCTCCTGGGAAGTCCTCGTGTTGCACCCCTCTTTTTTTCGTTTCTTTAATCGTTGGATCGGATTTTCAAGTCGTTCTTTTTTTGCTCGCGTGTATCGAATGAAATGCGTAGGCCTCGAGAAGATCTTTGTCTCGATATATTATACGGGCGAATCCGAGACCCGGGCAAAGAGTTATGGCGGTTTGAAAATCCGGGTTCGGTTAAAGGTCGATGTAAGTAAGAAATGTTGGCAATAATGGACGGGTGCGATCATACCAGCACTAATGCACCGGATCCCATCAGAACTCCGAAGTTGAGCGTGCTTGGGCGAGAGTAGTACTAAGATGGGTGACCTCCTGGGAAGTCCTCGTGTTGCACCCCTCTTTTTTTTCGTTTTTTTAATAGTTGGATCAGATTTTCAAATCGTTCTTTTTTTGCTCGCGTTTATCGAATGGAATGCGTAGGCCTCGAGAAGATCTTTGTTTCGATATATTATACGGGCGAATCCGAGACCCGGGCAAAGAGTTATGGCGGTTTGAAAATCCGGGTTCGGTTAAAGGTCGATGTAAGTAAGAAATGTTGGCAAGAATGGACGGGTGCGATCATACCAGCACTAATGCACCGGATCCCATCAGAACTCTGAAGTTAAGCGTGCTTGGGCGAGAGTAGTACTAGGATGGGTGACCTCCTGGGAAGTCCTCGTGTTGCACCCCTCTGTTTTTCGTTTTTTTAATCGTTGGATCAAATTTTCAAGTCGTTCTTTTTTTGCTCGCGTCTATCGAATGGAATGCGTAGGCCTAGAGAAGATCTTTGTTTCGATATATTATACGGGCGAATCCGAGACCCGAGCAAAGAGTTATGGCGATTTTAAATCCGGGTTCGGTGAAAGGTCGATGTAAGAAAGAAATGTTGGCAAGAATGGACGGGTGCGATCATACCAGCACTAATGCACTGGGTCCCATCAGAACTCCGAAGTTAAGCGTGCTTGGGTGAGAGTAGTACTAGGATGGGTGACCTCCTGGGAAGTCCTCGTGTTGCACCCCTCTTTTTTTCGTTTTTTTAATCGTTGGATCGGATTTTCAAGTCGTTCTTTATTTGCTCGCGTGTATTGAAGGAAATGCGTAGGCCTCGAGAAGATCTTTGTTTCGATCTATTATACGGGCGAATCCGACACAAGGGCAAAGAGTTATGGCGGTTTGAAAATCCGGGTTCGGTTAAAGGTCGATGTAAGTAAGAAATGTTGGCAATAATGGACGGGTGCGATCATACCAGCACTAATGCACCGGATCCCATCAGAACTCCGAAGTTAAGCGTGCTTGGGCGAGAGTAGTACTAGGATGGGTGACCTTCTGGGAAGTCCTCGTGTTGCACCCCTCTTTTTTTCGTTTTTTTAATCGTTGGATCGGATTTTCAAGTCGTTCTTTTTTTGCTCGCGTCTATCGAACGGAATGCGTAGGCCTCGAGAAGATCTTTGTTTCGATATATTATACAGGCGAATCCGAGACCCGGGCAAAGAGTTATGGCGGTTTGAAAATCCGAGTTCGGTGAAAGGTCGATGTAAGTAAGAAATGTTGGCAAGAATGGACGGGTGCGATCATACCAACACTAATCCACCGGATCCCATCAGAACTCCGAAGTTAAGCGTGCTTGGGCGAGAGTATTACTAGGATGGGTGACCTCTTGGGAAGTCCTCGTGTTGCACCCCTCTTTTCTTCGTTTCTTTAATCGTTGGATCGGATTTTCAAGTCGTTCTTTTTATGCTCGCGTCTATCGAATGGAATGCGTAGGCCTCGAGAAGATCTTTGTTTCGATAAATTATACGGGCGAATCCGAGCCTCGGGCAAAGAGTTATGGCGGTTTGAAAATCCGGGTTCGGTGAAAGGTCAATGTAAGTAAGAAATGTTGGCAAGAATGGACGGATGCGATCATACCAGCACTAATGCACCGGATCCCATCAGAACTCCGAAGTTAAGCGTGCTTGGGCGAGATTAGTACTAGGATGGGTGACCTCCTGGGAAGTCCTCGTGTTGCACCCCTCTTTTTTTCGTTTCTTTAATCGTTGGATCGGATTTTCAAGTCGTTCTTTTTTTGCTCGCGTGTATCGAATGAAATGCGTAGGCCTCGAGAAGATCTTTGTCTCGATATATTATACGGGCGAATCCGAGACCCGGGCAAAGAGTTATGGCGGTTTGAAAATCCGGGTTCGGTTAAAGGTCGATGTAAGTAAGAAATGTTGGCAATAATGGACGGGTGCGATCATACCAGCACTAATGCACCGGATCCCATCAGAACTCCGAAGTTAAGCGTGCTTGGGCGAGAGTAGTACTAAGATGGGTGACCTCCTGGGAAGTCCTCGTGTTGCACCCCTCTTTTTATTCGTTTTTTTAATAGTTGGATCAGATTTTCAAATCGTTCTTTTTTTGCTCGCGTCTATCGAATGGAATGCGTAGGCCTCGAGAAGATCTTTGTTTCGATATATTTTACGGGCGAATCCGAGACCCGGGCAAAGAGTTATGGCGGTTTGAAAATCCGGGTTCGGTGAAAGGTCGATGTAAGTAAGAAATGTTGGCAAGAATGGACGGGTGCGATCATACCAGCACTAATGCACCGG
Source organism: Fallopia convolvulus (assembly GCA_964016875.1). Classification (NCBI taxonomy): domain Eukaryota; kingdom Viridiplantae; phylum Streptophyta; class Magnoliopsida; order Caryophyllales; family Polygonaceae; genus Fallopia; species Fallopia convolvulus. The sequence continues at coordinate 17,121,101 of OZ024724.1, forward strand.
ATCCCATCAGAACTCCGAAGTTAAGCGTGCTTGGGCGAAGGTATTACTAGCATGGGTGACCTCCTAGGAAGTCCTAGTGTTGCACCGCTCTTTTTTTTGTTTTCTTAATCGTTGGATCGGATTTTGAAGTCGTTCTTTTTTTGCTCGCGTCTATCGAATGGAATGCGTAGGCCTCGAGAAGATCTTTGTTTCGATATATTATTCGGGCGAATCCGAGACCCGCGCAAAGAGTTATGGCGGTTTGAAAATCCGGGTTCGGTGAAAGGTCGATGTAAGTAAGAAATGTTGGCAAGAATGGACGGGTGCGATCATACCAGCACTAATGCACCGGATCCCATCAGAACTCCGAAGTTAAGTGTGCTTGGGCGAGAGAAGTACTAGGATGGGTGACCTCCTGGGAAGTCCTCGTGTTGCACCCCTCTTTTTTTCGTTTTTTTAATCGTTGTATCGGATTTTAAAGTCGTTCTTTTTTTTGCTCGCGTCTATCAAACGGAATGCGTAGGCCTCGAGAAGATCTTTATTTCGATGTATTATACGGGCGAATTCGAGACCCGGGCAAAGAGTTATGGCGGTTTGAAAATCCGGGTTCGGTGAAAGGTCGATGTAAGTAAGAAATGTTGGCAAGAATGGACGGGTGCGATCATACCAGCACTAATGCACCGGATCCCATCAGAACTCCGAAGTTAAGCGTGTTTGGGCGAGAGTAGTACTAGGATGGGTGACCTCCTGGGAAGTCCTCGTGTTGCACCCCTCTGTTTTTCGTTTTTTTAATCTTTGGATCAAATTTTCAAGTCGTTCTTTTTTTGCTCGCGTCTATCGAATGGAATGCGTAGGCTTCGAGAAGATCTTTGTTTCGATATATTATACGGGCGAATCCGAGACCCGGGCGAAGAGTTATGGCGGTTTGAAAATCCGGGTTTGGTGAAAGGTCGATGTAAGTAAGAAATGTTGGCAAGAATGGACGGGTGCGATCATACCAGCACTAATGCACCGGATCCCATCAGAACTCCGAAGTTAAGCGTGCTTGGGCGAGAGTAGTACTAGGATGGCTGACCTCCTGGGAAGTCCTCGTGTTGCACCCCTCTTTTTTTCGTTTTTTTAATCGTTGGATCGGATTTTCAAGTCGTTCTTTTTTTGCTCGCGTCTATCGAACGGAATGCGTAGGCCTCGAGAAGATCTTTGATTCGATATATGATACGGGCGATTCCGAGACCCGGGCAAAGAGTTATGGCGGTTTGAAAATCCGGGTTCGGTGAAATGTCGATGTAAGTAAGAAATGTTAGCAAGAATGGACGGGTGTGATCATACCAGCACTAATGCACCGAATCCCATCAGAACTCCGAAGTTAAGCGTGCTTGGGCGAGAGTAGTACTAGGATGGGTGACCTCCTGGGAAGTCCTCGTGTTGCACCCCTCTTTTTTTCGTTTTTTTGATCGTTGGTCGGATTTTCAAGTCGTTCTTTTTTTGCTCGCGTCTATCGAACGGAATGCGTAGGCCTCGAGAAGATCTTTGTTTCGATATATTATACAGGCGAATCCGAGACCCGGGCAAAGAGTTATGGCGGTTTGAAAATCCGAGTTCGGTGAAAGGTCGATGTAAGTAAGAAATGTTGGCAAGAATGGACGGGTGCGATCATACCAACACTAATCCACCGGATCCCATTAGAACTCCGAAGTTAAGCGTGCTTGGGCGAGAGTATTACTAGGATGGGTGACCTCTTGGGAAGTCCTCGTGTTGCACCCCTCTTTTCTTCGTTTCTTTAATCGTTGGATCGGATTTTCAAGTCGTTCTTTTTATGCTCGCGTCTATCGAATGGAATGCGTAGGCCTCGAGAAGATCTTTGTTTCGATAAATTATACGGGCGAATCCGAGCCTCGGGCAAAGAGTTATGGCGGTTTGAAAATCCGGGTTCGGTGAAAGGTCAATGTAAGTAAGAAATGTTGGCAAGAATGGACGGATGCGATCATACAAGCACTAATGCACCGGATCCCATCAGAACTCCGAAGTTAAGCGTGCTTGGGCGAGATTAGTACTAGGATGGGTGACCTCCTGGGAAGTCCTCGTGTTGCACCCCTCTTTTTTTCGTTTCTTTAATCGTTGGATCGGATTTTCAAGTCGTTCTTTTTTTGCTCGCGTGTATCGAATGAAATGCGTAGGCCTAGAGAAGATCTTTGTCTCGATATATTATACGGGCGAATCCGAGACCCGGGCAAAGAGTTATGGCGGTTTGAAAATCCGGGTTCGGTTAAAGGTCGATGTAAGTAAGAAATGTTGGCAATAATGGACGGGTGCGATCATACCAGCACTAATGCACCGGATCCCATCAGAACTCCGAAGTTAAGCGTGCTTGGGCGAGAGTAGTACTAAGATGGGTGACCTCCTGGGAAGTCCTCGTGTTGCACCCCTCTTTTTATTCGTTTTTTTAATAGTTGGATCAGATTTTCAAATCGTTCTTTTTTTGCTCGCGTCTATCGAATGGAATGCGTAGTCCTCGAGAAGATCTTTGTTTCGATATATTTTACGGGCGAATCCGAGACCCGGGCAAAGAGTTATGGCGGTTTGAAAATCCGGGTTCGGTGAAAGGTCGATGTAAGTAAGAAATGTTGGCAAGAATGGACGGGTGCGATCATACCAGCACTAATGCACCGGATCCCATCAGAACTCCGAAGTTAAGCGTGCTTGGGCGAAGGTATTACTAGCATGGGTGACCTCCTAGAAAGTCCTAGTGTTGCACCCCTCTTTTTTTTGTTTTCTTAATTGTTGGATCGGATTTTGAAGTCGTTCTTTTTTTGCTCGCGTCTATCGAATGGAATGCGTAGGCCTCGAGAAGATCTTTGTTTCGATATATTATTCGGGCGAATCCGAGACCCGCGCAAAGAGTTATGGCGGTTTGAAAATCCGGGTTCGGTGAAAGGTCGATGTAAGTAAGAAATGTTGGCAAGAATGGACGGGTGCGATCATACCAGCACTAATGCACCGGATCCCATCAGAACTCCGAAGTTAAGTGTGCTTGGGCGAGAGAAGTACTAGGATGGGTGACCTCCTGGGAAGTCCTCGTGTTGCACCCCTCTTTTTTTCGTTTTTTTAATCGTTGGATCGAATTTTCAAGTCGTTCTTTTTTTGCTCGCGTCTATCGAACGGAATGCGTAGGCCTCGAGAAGATCTTTGTTTCGATATATTATACGGGCGAATCCGAAACCCGGGCAAAGAGTTACGGCTGTTTGAAAATCCGGGTTCGGTGAAAGGTCGATGTAAGTAAGAAATGTTGGCAAGAATGGACGGGTGCGATCATACCAGCACTAATGCACCGGATCCCATCAGAACTCCGAAGTTAAGCGTGTTTGGGCGAGAGTAGTACTAGGATGGGTGACCTCCTGGGAAGTCCTCGTGTTGCACCCCTCTGTTTTTCGTTTTTTTAATCTTTGGATCAAATTTTCAAGTCGTTCTTTTTTTGCTCGCGTCTATCGAATGGAATGCGTAGGCCTCGAGAAGATCTTTCTTTCGATATATTATACGGGCGAATCCGAGACCCGGGCAAAGAGTTATGGCGGTTTGAAAATCCGGGTTTGGTGAAAGGTCGATGTAAGTAAGAAATGTTGGCAAGAATGGACGGGTGCGATCATACCAGCACTAATGCACCGGATCCCATCAGAACTCCGAAGTTAAGCGTGCTTGGGCGAGAGTAGTACTAGGATGGGTGACCTCCTGGGAAGTCCTCGTGTTGCACCACTATTTTTTTCATTTTTTTAATCGTTGGATCGGATTTTCAAGTCGTTCTTTTTTTGCTCGCGTCTATCGAATGGAATGCGTAGGCCTCGCGAAGATCTTTGTTTCGATAAATTATACGGGCGAATCCGAGACCCGGGCAAAGAGTTATGGCGGTTTGAAAATCCGGGTTCGGTGAATGGTCGATGTAAGTAAGAAATGTTGGCAAGAATGGACGGGTGCGATCATACCAGCACTAATGCACCGGATCCCATCAGAACTCCGAAGTTAAGCGTGCTTGGGCGAGAGTAGTACTAGGATGGGTGACCTCCTAGGAAGTCCTCGCAACACCCCTCTTTTTTTTCGTTTTTTAATCGTTGAATCGGATTTTCAAGTCGCTCTTTTTTTGCTCGCGTCTATCGAATGGAATGCGTAGGCCTCGAGAAGATCTTTGTTTCGATATATTATACAGGCGAATCCGAGACGCGGGCAAAGAGTTATGGCGGTCTGAAAATCCGGGTTCGGTGCAAGGTCGATGTAAGTAAGAAATGTTGGCAAGAATGGACGGGTGCGATCATACCAGCACTAATGCACCGGATCCCATCAGAACTCCGAAGTTAAGCGTGCTTGGGCGAGAGTAGTACTAGGATGGGTGACCTCCTGGGAAGTCCTCGTGTTACACCCCTCTTTTTTTTTCGTTTTTTAATCGTTGGATCGGATTTTCAAGTCGCTCTTTTTTTGCTCGCGTCTATCGAACGGAATGCGTAGGCCTCGAGAAGATCTTTGTTTCGATATATTATACAGGCGAATCCGAGACCCGGGCAAAGAGTTATGGCGGTTTGAAAATCCGGGTTCGGTGCAAGGTCGATGTAAGTAAGAAATGTTGGCAAGAATGGACGGTTGCGATCATACCAGCACTAATGCACCGGATCCCATCAGAACTCCGAAGTTAAGCGTGCTTGGGTGAGAGTAGTACTAGGATGGGTGACCTCCTGGGAAGTCCTCGTGTTGCACCCCTCTTTTTTTCGTTTTTTTAATCGTTGGATCGAATTTTCAAGTCGTTCTTTTTTTGCTCGCGTCTATCGAATGGAATGCGTAGGCCTCGAGAAGGTCTTTGTTTCGATATATTATACGGGTGAATCCGAGACCCGGGCAAAGAGTTATAGCGATTTGAAAATCCGGGTTCGGTGAAAGGTTTATGTAAGTAAGAAATGTTGGCAAGAATGGACGGGTGCGATCATACCAGCACTAATGCACCGGATCCCATCAGAACTCCGAAGTTAAGCGTGCTTGGGCGAGAGTAGTACTAGGATGGGTGACCTCCTGGGAAGTCCTCGTGTTGCACCACTATTTTTTTCATTTTTTTAATCGTTGGATCGGATTTTCAAGTCGTTCTTTTTTTGCTCGCGTCTATCGAATGGAATGCGTAGGCCTCGCGAAGATCTTTGTTTCGATAAATTATACGGGCGAATCCGAGACCCGGGCAAAGAGTTATGGCGGTTTGAAAATCCGGGTTCGGTGAATGGTCGATGTAAGTAAGAAATGTTGGCAAGAATGGACGGGTGCGATCATACCAGCACTAATGCACCGGATCCCATCAGAACTCCGAAGTTAAGCGTGCTTGGGCGAGAGTAGTACTAGGATGGGTGACCTCCTAGGAAGTCCTCGCAACACCCCTCTTTTTTTTCGTTTTTTAATCGTTGAATCGGATTTTCAAGTCGCTCTTTTTTTGCTCGCGTCTATCGAATGGAATGCGTAGGCCTCGAGAAGATCTTTGTTTCGATATATTATACAGGCGAATCCGAGACGCGGGCAAAGAGTTATGGCGGTCTGAAAATCCGGGTTCGGTTAAAGGTCGATGTAAGTAAGAAATGTTGGCAAGAATGGACGGGTGCGATCATACCAGCACTAATGCACCGGATCCCATCAGAACTCCGAAGTTAAGCGTGCTTGGGCGAGAGTAGTACTAGGATGGGTGACCTCCTGGGAAGTCCTCGTGTTACACCCCTCTTTTTTTTTCGTTTTTTAATCGTTGGATCGGATTTTCAAGTCGCTCTTTTTTTGCTCGCGTCTATCGAACGGAATGCGTAGGCCTCGAGAAGATCTTTGTTTCGATATATTATACAGGCGAATCCGAGACCCGGGCAAAGAGTTATGGCGGTTTGAAAATCCGGGTTCGGTGCAAGGTCGATGTAAGTAAGAAATGTTGGCAAGAATGGACGGTTGCGATCATACCAGCACTAATGCACCGGATCCCATCAGAACTCCGAAGTTAAGCGTGCTTGGGTGAGAGTAGTACTAGGATGGGTGACCTCCTGGGAAGTCCTCGTGTTGCACCCCTCTTTTTTTCGTTTTTTTAATCGTTGGATCGAATTTTCAAGTCGTTCTTTTTTTGCTCGCGTCTATCGAATGGAATGCGTAGGCCTCGAGAAGGTCTTTGTTTCGATATATTATACGGGTGAATCCGAGACCCGGGCAAAGAGTTATTGCGATTTGAAAATCCGGGTTCGGTGAAAGGTTTATGTAAGTAAGAAATGTTGGCAAGAATGGACGGGTGCGATCATACCAACACTAATCCACCGGATCCCATCAGAACTCCGAAGTTAAGCGTGCTTGGGCGAGAGTATTACTAGGATGGGTGACCTCTTGGGAAGTCCTCGTGTTGCACCCCTCTTTTTTTCGTTTCTTTAATCGTAGGATCGGATTTTCAAGTCGTTCTTTTTATGCTCGCGTCTATCGAATGGAATGCGTAGGCCTCGAGTAGATCTTTGTTTCGATAAATTATACGGGCGAATCCGAGCCTCGGGCAAAGAGTTATGGCGGTTTGAAAATCCGGGTTCGGTGAAAGGTCAATGTAAGTAAGAAATGTTGGCAAGAATGGACGGATGCGATCATACAAGCACTAATGCACCGGATCCCATCAGAACTCCGAAGTTAAGCGTGCTTGGGCGAGATTAGTACTAGGATGGGTGACCTCCTGGGAAGTCCTCGTGTTGCACCCCTCTTTTTTTCGTTTCTTTAATCGTTGGATCGGATTTTCAAGTCGTTCTTTTTTTGCTCGCGTGTATCGAATGAAATGCGTAGGCCTAGAGAAGATCTTTGTCTCGATATATTATACGGGCGAATCCGAGACCCGGGCAAAGAGTTATGGCGGTTTGAAAATCCGGGTTCGGTTAAAGGTCGATGTAAGTAAGAAATGTTGGCAATAATGGACGGGTGCGATCATACCAGCACTAATGCACCGGATCCCATCAGAACTCCGAAGTTAAGCGTGCTTGGGCGAGAGTAGTACTAAGATGGGTGACCTCCTGGGAAGTCCTCGTGTTGCACCCCTCTTTTTATTCGTTTTTTTAATAGTTGGATCAGATTTTCAAATCGTTCTTTTTTTGCTCGCGTCTATCGAATGGAATGCGTAGTCCTCGAGAAGATCTTTGTTTCGATATATTTTACGGGCGAATCCGAGACCCGGGCAAAGAGTTATGGCGGTTTGAAAATCCGGGTTCGGTGAAAGGTCGATGTAAGTAAGAAATGTTGGCAAGAATGGACGGGTGCGATCATACCAGCACTAATGCACCGGATCCCATCAGAACTCCGAAGTTAAGCGTGCTTGGGCGAAGGTATTACTAGCATGGGTGACCTCCTAGAAAGTCCTAGTGTTGCACCCCTCTTTTTTTTGTTTTCTTAATTGTTGGATCGGATTTTGAAGTCGTTCTTTTTTTGCTCGCGTCTATCGAATGGAATGCGTAGGCCTCGAGAAGATCTTTGTTTCGATATATTATTCGGGCGAATCCGAGACCCGCGCAAAGAGTTATGGCGGTTTGAAAATCCGGGTTCGGTGAAAGGTCGATGTAAGTAAGAAATGTTGGCAAGAATGGACGGGTGCGATCATACCAGCACTAATGCACCGGATCCCATCAGAACTCCGAAGTTAAGTGTGCTTGGGCGAGAGAAGTACTAGGATGGGTGACCTCCTGGGAAGTCCTCGTGTTGCACCCCTCTTTTTTTCGTTTTTTTAATCGTTGGATCGAATTTTCAAGTCGTTCTTTTTTTGCTCGCGTCTATCGAACGGAATGCGTAGGCCTCGAGAAGATCTTTGTTTCGATATATTATACGGGCGAATCCGAAACCCGGGCAAAGAGTTACGGCTGCTTGAAAATCCGGGTTCGGTGAAAGGTCGATGTAAGTAAGAAATGTTGGCAAGAATGGACGGGTGCGATCATACCAGCACTAATGCACCGGATCCCATCAGAACTCCGAAGTTAAGTGTGCTTGGGCGAGAGAAGTACTAGGATGGGTGACCTCCTGGGAAGTCCTCGTGTTGCACCCCTCTTTTTTTCGTTTTTTTAATCGTTGTATCGGATTTTAAAGTCGTTCTTTTTTTTGCTCGCGTCTATCAAACGGAATGCGTAGGCCTCGAGAAGATCTTTATTTCGATGTATTATACGGGCGAATTCGAGACCCGGGCAAAGAGTTATGGCGGTTTGAAAATCCGGGTTCGGTGAAAGGTCGATGTAAGTAAGAAATGTTGGCAAGAATGGACGGGTGCGATCATACCAGCACTAATGCACCGGATCCCATCAGAACTCCGAAGTTAAGCGTGTTTGGGCGAGAGTAGTACTAGGATGGGTGACCTCCTGGGAAGTCCTCGTGTTGCACCCCTCTGTTTTTCGTTTTTTTAATCTTTGGATCAAATTTTCAAGTCGTTCTTTTTTTGCTCGCGTCTATCGAATGGAATGCGTAGGCTTCGAGAAGATCTTTGTTTCGATATATTATACGGGCGAATCCGAGACCCGGGCGAAGAGTTATGGCGGTTTGAAAATCCGGGTTTGGTGAAAGGTCGATGTAAGTAAGAAATGTTGGCAAGAATGGACGGGTGCGATCATACCAGCACTAATGCACCGGATCCCATCAGAACTCCGAAGTTAAGCGTGCTTGGGCGAGAGTAGTACTAGGATGGCTGACCTCCTGGGAAGTCCTCGTGTTGCACCCCTCTTTTTTTCGTTTTTTTAATCGTTGGATCGGATTTTCAAGTCGTTCTTTTTTTGCTCGCGTCTATCGAACGGAATGCGTAGGCCTCGAGAAGATCTTTGATTCGATATATGATACGGGCGATTCCGAGACCCGGGCAAAGAGTTATGGCGGTTTGAAAATCCGGGTTCGGTGAAATGTCGATGTAAGTAAGAAATGTTAGCAAGAATGGACGGGTGTGATCATACCAGCACTAATGCACCGAATCCCATCAGAACTCCGAAGTTAAGCGTGCTTGGGCGAGAGTAGTACTAGGATGGGTGACCTCCTGGGAAGTCCTCGTGTTGCACCCCTCTTTTTTTCGTTTTTTTGATCGTTGGTCGGATTTTCAAGTCGTTCTTTTTTTGCTCGCGTCTATCGAACGGAATGCGTAGGCCTCGAGAAGATCTTTGTTTCGATATATTATACAGGCGAATCCGAGACCCGGGCAAAGAGTTATGGCGGTTTGAAAATCCGAGTTCGGTGAAAGGTCGATGTAAGTAAGAAATGTTGGCAAGAATGGACGGGTGCGATCATACCAACACTAATCCGCCGGATCCCATTAGAACTCCGAAGTTAAGCGTGCTTGGGCGAGAGTATTACTAGGATGGGTGACCTCTTGGGAAGTCCTCGTGTTGCACCCCTCTTTTCTTCGTTTCTTTAATCGTTGGATCGGATTTTCAAGTCGTTCTTTTTATGCTCGCGTCTATCGAATGGAATGCGTAGGCCTCGAGAAGATCTTTGTTTCGATAAATTATACGGGCGAATCCGAGCCTCGGGCAAAGAGTTATGGCGGTTTGAAAATCCGGGTTCGGTGAAAGGTCAATGTAAGTAAGAAATGTTGGCAAGAATGGACGGATGCGATCATACAAGCACTAATGCACCGGATCCCATCAGAACTCCGAAGTTAAGCGTGCTTGGGCGAGATTAGTACTAGGATGGGTGACCTCCTGGGAAGTCCTCGTGTTGCACCCCTCTTTTTTTCGTTTCTTTAATCGTTGGATCGGATTTTCAAGTCGTTCTTTTTTTGCTCGCGTGTATCGAATGAAATGCGTAGGCCTAGAGAAGATCTTTGTCTCGATATATTATACGGGCGAATCCGAGACCCGGGCAAAGAGTTATGGCGGTTTGAAAATCCGGGTTCGGTTAAAGGTCGATGTAAGTAAGAAATGTTGGCAATAATGGACGGGTGCGATCATACCAGCACTAATGCACCGGATCCCATCAGAACTCCGAAGTTAAGCGTGCTTGGCCGAGAGTAGTACTAAGATGGGTGACCTCCTGGGAAGTCCTCGTGTTGCACCCCTCTTTTTATTCGTTTTTTTAATAGTTGGATCAGATTTTCAAATCGTTCTTTTTTTGCTCGCGTCTATCGAATGGAATGCGTAGTCCTCGAGAAGATCTTTGTTTCGATATATTTTACGGGCGAATCCGAGACCCGGGCAAAGAGTTATGGCGGTTTGAAAATCCGGGTTCGGTGAAAGGTCGATGTAAGTAAGAAATGTTGGCAAGAATGGACGGGTGTGATCATACCAGCACTAATGCACCGGATCCCATCAGAACTCCGAAGTTAAGCGTGCTTGGGCGAAGGTATTACTAGCATGGGTGACCTCCTAGAAAGTCCTAGTGTTGCACCCCTCTTTTTTTTGTTTTCTTAATTGTTGGATCGGATTTTGAAGTCGTTCTTTTTTTGCTCGCGTCTATCGAATGGAATGCGTAGGCCTCGAGAAGATCTTTGTTTCGATATATTATTCGGGCGAATCCGAGACCCGCGCAAAGAGTTATGGCGGTTTGAAAATCCGGGTTCGGTGAAAGGTCGATGTAAGTAAGAAATGTTGGCAAGAATGGACGGGTGCGATCATACCAGCACTAATGCACCGGATCCCATCAGAACTCCGAAGTTAAGTGTGCTTGGGCGAGAGAAGTACTAGGATGGGTGACCTCCTGGGAAGTCCTCGTGTTGCACCCCTCTTTTTTTCGTTTTTTTAATCGTTGGATCGAATTTTCAAGTCGTTCTTTTTTTGCTCGCGTCTATCGAACGGAATGCGTAGGCCTCGAGAAGATCTTTGTTTCGATATATTATACGGGCGAATCCGAAACCCGGGCAAAGAGTTACGGCTGTTTGAAAATCCGGGTTCGGTGAAAGGTCGATGTAAGTAAGAAATGTTGGCAAGAATGGACGGGTGCGATCATACCAGCACTAATGCACCGGATCCCATCAGAACTCCGAAGTTAAGCGTGTTTGGGCGAGAGTAGTACTAGGATGGGTGACCTCCTGGGAAGTCCTCGTGTTGCACCCCTCTGTTTTTCGTTTTTTTAATCTTTGGATCAAATTTTCAAGTCGTTCTTTTTTTGCTCGCGTCTATCGAATGGAATGCGTAGGCCTCGAGAAGATCTTTCTTTCGATATATTATACGGGCGAATCCGAGACCCGGGCAAAGAGTTATGGCGGTTTGAAAATCCGGGTTTGGTGAAAGGTCGATGTAAGTAAGAAATGTTGGCAAGAATGGACGGGTGCGATCATACCAGCACTAATGCACCGGATCCCATCAGAACTCCGAAGTTAAGCGTGCTTGGGCGAGAGTAGTACTAGGATGGGTGACCTCCTGGGAAGTCCTCGTGTTGCACCACTATTTTTTTCATTTTTTTAATCGTTGGATCGGATTTTCAAGTCGTTCTTTTTTTGCTCGCGTCTATCGAATGGAATGCGTAGGCCTCGCGAAGATCTTTGTTTCGATAAATTATACGGGCGAATCCGAGACCCGGGCAAAGAGTTATGGCGGTTTGAAAATCCGGGTTCGGTGAATGGTCGATGTAAGTAAGAAATGTTGGCAAGAATGGACGGGTGCGATCATACCAGCACTAATGCACCGGATCCCATCAGAACTCCGAAGTTAAGCGTGCTTGGGCGAGAGTAGTACTAGGATGGGTGACCTCCTAGGAAGTCCTCGCAACACCCCTCTTTTTTTTCGTTTTTTAATCGTTGAATCGGATTTTCAAGTCGCTCTTTTTTTGCTCGCGTCTATCGAATGGAATGCGTAGGCCTCGAGAAGATCTTTGTTTCGATATATTATACAGGCGAATCCGAGACGCGGGCAAAGAGTTATGGCGGTCTGAAAATCCGGGTTCGGTGCAAGGTCGATGTAAGTAAGAAATGTTGGCAAGAATGGACGGGTGCGATCATACCAGCACTAATGCACCGGATCCCATCAGAACTCCGAAGTTAAGCGTGCTTGGGCGAGAGTAGTACTAGGATGGGTGACCTCCTGGGAAGTCCTCGTGTTACACCCCTCTTTTTTTTTCGTTTTTTAATCGTTGGATCGGATTTTCAAGTCGCTCTTTTTTTGCTCGCGTCTATCGAACGGAATGCGTAGGCCTCGAGAAGATCTTTGTTTCGATATATTATACAGGCGAATCCGAGACCCGGGCAAAGAGTTATGGCGGTTTGAAAATCCGGGTTCGGTGCAAGGTCGATGTAAGTAAGAAATGTTGGCAAGAATGGACGGTTGCGATCATACCAGCACTAATGCACCGGATCCCATCAGAACTCCGAAGTTAAGCGTGCTTGGGTGAGAGTAGTACTAGGATGGGTGACCTCCTGGGAAGTCCTCGTGTTGCACCCCTCTTTTTTTCGTTTTTTTAATCGTTGGATCGAATTTTCAAGTCGTTCTTTTTTTGCTCGCGTCTATCGAATGGAATGCGTAGGCCTCGAGAAGGTCTTTGTTTCGATATATTATACGGGTGAATCCGAGACCCGGGCAAAGAGTTATAGCGATTTGAAAATCCGGGTTCGGTGAAAGGTTTATGTAAGTAAGAAATGTTGGCAAGAATGGACGGGTGCGATCATACCAGCACTAATGCACCGGATCCCATCAGAACTCCGAAGTTAAGCGTGCTTGGGCGAGAGTAGTACTAGGATGGGTGACCTCCTGGGAAGTCCTCGTGTTGCACCACTATTTTTTTCATTTTTTTAATCGTTGGATCGGATTTTCAAGTCGTTCTTTTTTTGCTCGCGTCTATCGAATGGAATGCGTAGGCCTCGCGAAGATCTTTGTTTCGATAAATTATACGGGCGAATCCGAGACCCGGGCAAAGAGTTATGGCGGTTTGAAAATCCGGGTTCGGTGAATGGTCGATGTAAGTAAGAAATGTTGGCAAGAATGGACGGGTGCGATCATACCAGCACTAATGCACCGGATCCCATCAGAACTCCGAAGTTAAGCGTGCTTGGGCGAGAGTAGTACTAGGATGGGTGACCTCCTAGGAAGTCCTCGCAACACCCCTCTTTTTTTTCGTTTTTTAATCGTTGAATCGGATTTTCAAGTCGCTCTTTTTTTGCTCGCGTCTATCGAATGGAATGCGTAGGCCTCGAGAAGATCTTTGTTTCGATATATTATACAGGCGAATCCGAGACGCGGGCAAAGAGTTATGGCGGTCTGAAAATCCGGGTTCGGTTAAAGGTCGATGTAAGTAAGAAATGTTGGCAAGAATGGACGGGTGCGATCATACCAGCACTAATGCACCGGATCCCATCAGAACTCCGAAGTTAAGCGTGCTTGGGCGAGAGTAGTACTAGGATGGGTGACCTCCTGGGAAGTCCTCGTGTTACACCCCTCTTTTTTTTTCGTTTTTTAATCGTTGGATCGGATTTTCAAGTCGCTCTTTTTTTGCTCGCGTCTATCGAACGGAATGCGTAGGCCTCGAGAAGATCTTTGTTTCGATATATTATACAGGCGAATCCGAGACCCGGGCAAAGAGTTATGGCGGTTTGAAAATCCGGGTTCGGTGCAAGGTCGATGTAAGTAAGAAATGTTGGCAAGAATGGACGGTTGCGATCATACCAGCACTAATGCACCGGATCCCATCAGAACTCCGAAGTTAAGCGTGCTTGGGTGAGAGTAGTACTAGGATGGGTGACCTCCTGGGAAGTCCTCGTGTTGCACCCCTCTTTTTTTCGTTTTTTTAATCGTTGGATCGAATTTTCAAGTCGTTCTTTTTTTGCTCGCGTCTATCGAATGGAATGCGTAGGCCTCGAGAAGGTCTTTGTTTCGATATATTATACGGGTGAATCCGAGACCCGGGCAAAGAGTTATTGCGATTTGAAAATCCGGGTTCGGTGAAAGGTTTATGTAAGTAAGAAATGTTGGCAAGAATGGACGGGTGCGATCATACCAACACTAATCCACCGGATCCCATCAGAACTCCGAAGTTAAGCGTGCTTGGGCGAGAGTATTACTAGGATGGGTGACCTCTTGGGAAGTCCTCGTGTTGCACCCCTCTTTTTTTCGTTTCTTTAATCGTAGGATCGGATTTTCAAGTCGTTCTTTTTATGCTCGCGTCTATCGAATGGAATGCGTAGGCCTCGAGTAGATCTTTGTTTCGATAAATTATACGGGCGAATCCGAGCCTCGGGCAAAGAGTTATGGCGGTTTGAAAATCCGGGTTCGGTGAAAGGTCAATGTAAGTAAGAAATGTTGGCAAGAATGGACGGATGCGATCATACCAGCACTAATGCACCGGATCCCATCAGAACTCCGAAGTTAAGCGTGCTTGGGCGAGATTAGTACTAGGATGGGTGACCTCCTGGGAAGTCCTCGTGTTGCACCCCTCTTTTTTTCGTTTCTTTAATCGTTGGATCGGATTTTCAAGTCGTTCTTTTTTTGCTCGCGTGTATCGAATGAAATGCGTAGGCCTCGAGAAGATCTTTGTCTCGATATATTATACGGGCGAATCCGAGACCCGGGCAAAGAGTTATGGCGGTTTGAAAATCCGGGTTCGGTTAAAGGTCGATGTAAGTAAGAAATGTTGGCAATAATGGACGGGTGCGATCATACCAGCACTAATGCACCGGATCCCATCAGAACTCCGAAGTTAAGCGTGCTTGGGCGAGAGTAGTACTAGGATGGGTGACCTCCTGGGAAGTCCTCGCAACACCCCTCTTTTTTTTCGTTTTTTAATCGTTGAATCGGATTTTCAAGTCGCTCTTTTTTTGCTCGCGTCTATCGAATGGAATGCGTAGGCCTCGAGAAGATCTTTGTTTCGATATATTATACAGGCGAATCCGAGACGCGGGCAAAGAGTTATGGCGGTCTGAAAATCCGGGTTCGGTGCAAGGTCGATGTAAGTAAGAAATGTTGGCAAGAATGGACGGGTGCGATCATACCAGCACTAATGCACCGGATCCCATCAGAACTCCGAAGTTAAGCGTGCTTGGGCGAGAGTAGTACTAGGATGGGTGACCTCCTGGGAAGTCCTCGTGTTACACCCCTCTTTTTTTTCGTTTTTTAATCGTTGGATCGGATTTTCAAGTCGCTCTTTTTTTGCTCGCGTCTATCGAACGGAATGCGTAGGCCTCGAGAAGATCTTTGTTTCGATATATTATACAGGCGAATCCGAGACCCGGGCAAAGAGTTATGGCGGTTTGAAAATCCGGGTTCGGTGCAAGGTCGATGTAAGTAAGAAATGTTGGCAAGAATGGACGGTTGCGATCATACCAGCACTAATGCACCGGATCCCATCAGAACTCCGAAGTTAAGCGTGCTTGGGTGAGAGTAGTACTAGGATGGGTGACCTCCTGGGAAGTCCTCGTGTTGCACCCCTCTTTTTTTCGTTTTTTTAATCGTTGGATCGAATTTTCAAGTCGTTCTTTTTTTGCTCGCGTCTATCGAATGGAATGCGTAGGCCTCGAGAAGGTCTTTGTTTCGATATATTATACGGGTGAATCCGAGACCCGGGCAAAGAGTTATAGCGATTTGAAAATCCGGGTTCGGTGAAAGGTTTATGTAAGTAAGAAATGTTGGCAAGAATGGACGGGTGCGATCATACCAACACTAATCCACCGGATCCCATCAGAACTCCGAAGTTAAGCGTGCTTGGGCGAGAGTATTACTAGGATGGGTGACCTCTTGGGAAGTCCTCGTGTTGCACCCCTCTTTTTTTCGTTTCTTTAATCGTAGGATCGGATTTTCAAGTCGTTCTTTTTATGCTCGCGTCTATCGAATGGAATGCGTAGGCCTCGAGTAGATCTTTGTTTCGATAAATTATACGGGCGAATCCGAGCCTCGGGCAAAGAGTTATGGCGGTTTGAAAATCCGGGTTCGGTGAAAGGTCAATGTAAGTAAGAAATGTTGGCAAGAATGGACGGATGCGATCATACCAGCACTAATGCACCGGATCCCATCAGAACTCCGAAGTTAAGCGTGCTTGGGCGAGATTAGTACTAGGATGGGTGACCTCCTGGGAAGTCCTCGTGTTGCACCCCTCTTTTTTTCGTTTCTTTAATCGTTGGATCGGATTTTCAAGTCGTTCTTTTTTTGCTCGCGTGTATCGAATGAAATGCGTAGGCCTCGAGAAGATCTTTGTCTCGATATATTATACGGGCGAATCCGAGACCCGGGCAAAGAGTTATGGCGGTTTGAAAATCCGGGTTCGGTTAAAGGTCGATGTAAGTAAGAAATGTTGGCAATAATGGACGGGTGCGATCATACCAGCACTAATGCACCGGATCCCATCAGAACTCCGAAGTTAAGCGTGCTTGGGCGAGAGTAGTACTAAGATGGGTGACCTCCTGGGAAGTCCTCGTGTTGCACCCCTCTTTTTTTTCGTTTTTTTAATAGTTGGATCAGATTTTCAAATCGTTCTTTTTTTGCTCGCGTTTATCGAATGGAATGCGTAGGCCTCGAGAAGAAGTTTGTTTCGATATATTATACGGGCGAATCCGAGACCCGGGCAAAGAGTTATGGCGGTTTGAAAATCCGGGTTCGGTTAAAGGTCGATGTAAGTAAGAAATGTTGGCAAGAATGGACGGGTGCGATCATACCAGCACTAATGCACCGGATCCCATCAGAACTCTGAAGTTAAGCGTGCTTGGGCGAGAGTAGTACTAGGATGGGTGACCTCCTGGGAAGTCCTCGTGTTGCACCCCTCTGTTTTTCGTTTTTTTAATCGTTGGATCAAATTTTCAAGTCGTTCTTTTTTTGCTCGCGTCTATCGAATGGAATGCGTAGGCCTAGAGAAGATCTTTGTTTCGATATATTATACGGGCGAATCCGAGACCCGAGCAAAGAGTTATGGCGATTTTAAATCCGGGTTCGGTGAAAGGTCGATGTAAGAAAGAAATGTTGGCAAGAATGGACGGGTGCGATCATACCAGCACTAATGCACTGGGTCCCATCAGAACTCCGAAGTTAAGCGTGCTTGGGTGAGAGTAGTACTAGGATGGGTGACCTCCTGGGAAGTCCTCGTGTTGCACCCCTCTTTTTTTCGTTTTTTTAATCGTTGGATCGGATTTTCAAGTCGTTCTTTTTTTGCTCGCGTGTATCGAATGAAATGCGTAGGCCTCGAGAAGATCTTTGTTTCGATATATTATACGGGCGAATCCGACACAAGGGCAAAGAGTTATGGCGGTTTGAAAATCCGGGTTCGGTGAAAGGTCGATGTAAGTAAGAAATGTTGGCAATAATGGATGGGTGCGATCATACCAGCACTAATGCACCGGATCCCATCAGAACTCCGAAGTTAAGCGTGCTTGGGCGAGAGTAGTACTAGGATGGGTGACCTTCTGGGAAGTCCTCGTGTTGCACCCCTCTTTTTATTCGTTTTTTTAATAGTTGGATCAGATTTTCAAATCGTTCTTTTTTTGCTCGCGTCTATCGAATGGAATGCGTAGTCCTCGAGAAGATCTTTGTTTCGATATATTTTACGGGCGAATCCGAGACCCGGGCAAAGAGTTATGGCGGTTTGAAAATCCGGGTTCGGTGAAAGGTCGATGTAAGTAAGAAATGTTGGCAAGAATGGACGGGTGCGATCATACCAGCACTAATGCACCGGATCCCATCAGAACTCCGAAGTTAAGCGTGCTTGGGCGAAGGTATTACTAGCATGGGTGACCTCCTAGAAAGTCCTAGTGTTGCACCCCTCTTTTTTTTGTTTTCTTAATCGTTGGATCGGATTTTGAAGTCGTTCTTTTTTTGCTCGCGTCTATCGAATGGAATGCGTAGGCCTCGAGAAGATCTTTGTTTCGATATATTATTCGGGCGAATCCGAGACCCGCGCAAAGAGTTATGGCGGTTTGAAAATCCGGGTTCGGTGAAAGGTCGATGTAAATAAGAAATGTTGGCAAGAATGGACGGGTGCGATCATACCAGCACTAATGCACCGGATCCCATCAGAACTCCGAAGTTAAGTGTGCTTGGGCGAGAGAAGTACTAGGATGGGTGACCTCCTGGGAAGTCCTCGTGTTGCACCCCTCTTTTTTTCGTTTTTTTAATCGTTGGATCGAATTTTCAAGTCGTTCTTTTTTTGCTCGCGTCTATCGAACGGAATGCGTAGGCCTCGAGAAGATCTTTGTTTCGATATATTATACGGGCGAATCCGAAACCCGGGCAAAGAGTTACGGCTGTTTGAAAATCCGGGTTCGGTGAAAGGTCGATGTAAGTAAGAAATGTTGGCAAGAATGGACGGGTGCGATCATACCAGCACTAATGCACCGGATCCCATCAGAACTCCGAAGTTAAGCGTGTTTGGGCGAGAGTAGTACTAGGATGGGTGACCTCCTGGGAAGTCCTCGTGTTGCACCCCTCTGTTTTTCGTTTTTTTAATCTTTGGATCAAATTTTCAAGTCGTTCTTTTTTTGCTCGCGTCTATCGAATGGAATGCGTAGGCCTCGAGAAGATCTTTCTTTCGATATATTATACGGGCGAATCCGAGACCCGGGCAAAGAGTTATGGCGGTTTGAAAATCCGGGTTTGGTGAAAGGTCGATGTAAGTAAGAAATGTTGGCAAGAATGGACGGGTGCGATCATACCAGCACTAATGCACCGGATCCCATCAGAACTCCGAAGTTAAGCGTGCTTGGGCGAGAGTAGTACTAGGATGGGTGACCTCCTGGGAAGTCCTCGTGTTGCACCACTATTTTTTTCATTTTTTTAATCGTTGGATCGGATTTTCAAGTCGTTCTTTTTTTGCTCGCGTCTATCGAATGGAATGCGTAGGCCTCGCGAAGATCTTTGTTTCGATAAATTATACGGGCGAATCCGAGACCCGGGCAAAGAGTTATGGCGGTTTGAAAATCCGGGTTCGGTGAATGGTCGATGTAAGTAAGAAATGTTGGCAAGAATGGACGGGTGCGATCATACCAGCACTAATGCACCGGATCCCATCAGAACTCCGAAGTTAAGCGTGCTTGGGCGAGAGTAGTACTAGGATGGGTGACCTCCTGGGAAGTCCTCGCAACACCCCTCTTTTTTTTCGTTTTTTAATCGTTGAATCGGATTTTCAAGTCGCTCTTTTTTTGCTCGCGTCTATCGAATGGAATGCGTAGGCCTCGAGAAGATCTTTGTTTCGATATATTATACAGGCGAATCCGAGACCCGGGCAAAGAGTTATGGCGGTCTGAAAATCCGGGTTCGGTGCAAGGTCGATGTAAGTAAGAAATGTTGGCAAGAATGGACGGGTGCGATCATACCAGCACTAATGCACCGGATCCCATCAGAACTCCGAAGTTAAGCGTGCTTGGGCGAGAGTAGTACTAGGATGGGTGACCTCCTGGGAAGTCCTCGTGTTACACCCCTCTTTTTTTTCGTTTTTTAATCGTTGGATCGGATTTTCAAGTCGCTCTTTTTTTGCTCGCGTCTATCGAACGGAATGCGTAGGCCTCGAGAAGATCTTTGTTTCGATATATTATACAGGCGAATCCGAGACCCGGGCAAAGAGTTATGGCGGTTTGAAAATCCGGGTTCGGTGCAAGGTCGATGTAAGTAAGAAATGTTGGCAAGAATGGACGGTTGCGATCATACCAGCACTAATGCACCGGATCCCATCAGAACTCCGAAGTTAAGCGTGCTTGGGTGAGAGTAGTACTAGGATGGGTGACCTCCTGGGAAGTCCTCGTGTTGCACCCCTCTTTTTTTCGTTTTTTTAATCGTTGGATCGAATTTTCAAGTCGTTCTTTTTTTGCTCGCGTCTATCGAATGGAATGCGTAGGCCTCGAGAAGGTCTTTGTTTCGATATATTATACGGGCGAATCCGAGACCCGGGCAAAGAGTTATAGCGATTTGAAAATCCGGGTTCGGTGAAAGGTTTATGTAAGTAAGAAATGTTGGCAAGAATGGACGGGTGCGATCATACCAACACTAATCCACCGGATCCCATCAGAACTCCGAAGTTAAGCGTGCTTGGGCGAGAGTATTACTAGGATGGGTGACCTCTTGGGAAGTCCTCGTGTTGCACCCCTCTTTTTTTCGTTTCTTTAATCGTAGGATCGGATTTTCAAGTCGTTCTTTTTATGCTCGCGTCTATCGAATGGAATGCGTAGGCCTCGAGTAGATCTTTGTTTCGATAAATTATACGGGCGAATCCGAGCCTCGGGCAAAGAGTTATGGCGGTTTGAAAATCCGGGTTCGGTGAAAGGTCAATGTAAGTAAGAAATGTTGGCAAGAATGGACGGATGCGATCATACCAGCACTAATGCACCGGATCCCATCAGAACTCCGAAGTTAAGCGTGCTTGGGCGAGATTAGTACTAGGATGGGTGACCTCCTGGGAAGTCCTCGTGTTGCACCCCTCTTTTTTTCGTTTCTTTAATCGTTGGATCGGATTTTCAAGTCGTTCTTTTTTTGCTCGCGTGTATCGAATGAAATGCGTAGGCCTCGAGAAGATCTTTGTCTCGATATATTATACGGGCGAATCCGAGACCCGGGCAAAGAGTTATGGCGGTTTGAAAATCCGGGTTCGGTTAAAGGTCGATGTAAGTAAGAAATGTTGGCAATAATGGACGGGTGCGATCATACCAGCACTAATGCACCGGATCCCATCAGAACTCCGAAGTTAAGCGTGCTTGGGCGAGAGTAGTACTAAGATGGGTGACCTCCTGGGAAGTCCTCGTGTTGCACCCCTCTTTTTTTTCGTTTTTTTAATAGTTGGATCAGATTTTCAAATCGTTCTTTTTTTGCTCGCGTTTATCGAATGGAATGCGTAGGCCTCGAGAAGATCTTTGTTTCGATATATTATACGGGCGAATCCGAGACCCGGGCAAAGAGTTATGGCGGTTTGAAAATCCGGGTTCGGTTAAAGGTCGATGTAAGTAAGAAATGTTGGCAAGAATGGACGGGTGCGATCATACCAGCACTAATGCACCGGATCCCATCAGAACTCTGAAGTTAAGCGTGCTTGGGCGAGAGTAGTACTAGGATGGGTGACCTCCTGGGAAGTCCTCGTGTTGCACCCCTCTGTTTTTCGTTTTTTTAATCGTTGGATCAAATTTTCAAGTCGTTCTTTTTTTGCTCGCGTCTATCGAATGGAATGCGTAGGCCTAGAGAAGATCTTTGTTTCGATATATTATACGGGCGAATCCGAGACCCGAGCAAAGAGTTATGGCGATTTTAAATCCGGGTTCGGTGAAAGGTCGATGTAAGAAAGAAATGTTGGCAAGAATGGACGGGTGCGATCATACCAGCACTAATGCACTGGGTCCCATCAGAACTCCGAAGTTAAGCGTGCTTGGGTGAGAGTAGTACTAGGATGGGTGACCTCCTGGGAAGTCCTCGTGTTGCACCCCTCTTTTTTTCGTTTTTTTAATCGTTGGA
The DNA here is from genome assembly GCA_964016875.1 of Fallopia convolvulus. NCBI lineage: Eukaryota > Viridiplantae > Streptophyta > Magnoliopsida > Caryophyllales > Polygonaceae > Fallopia > Fallopia convolvulus. The sequence continues at coordinate 17,142,397 of OZ024724.1, forward strand.
TCGGATTTTCAAGTCGTTCTTTATTTGCTCGCGTGTATTGAAGGAAATGCGTAGGCCTCGAGAAGATCTTTGTTTCGATATATTATACGGGCGAATCCGACACAAGGGCAAAGAGTTATGGCGGTTTGAAAATCCGGGTTCGGTTAAAGGTCGATGTAAGTAAGAAATGTTGGCAATAATGGACGGGTGCGATCATACCAGCACTAATGCACCGGATCCCATCAGAACTCCGAAGTTAAGCGTGCTTGGGCGAGAGTAGTACTAGGATGGGTGACCTTCTGGGAAGTCCTCGTGTTGCACCCCTCTTTTTTTCGTTTTTTTAATCGTTGGATCGGATTTTCAAGTCGTTCTTTTTTTGCTCGCGTCTATCGAACGGAATGCGTAGGCCTCGAGAAGATATTTGTTTCGATCTATTATACGGGCGAATCCGAGACCCGGGCAAAGAGTTATGGCGGTTTGAAAATCCGGGTTTGGTGAAAGGTCGATGTAAGTAAGAAATGTTGGCAAGAATGGACGGGTACGATCATACCAGCACTAATGCACCGGATCCCATCAGAACTCCGAAGTTAAGCGTGCTTGGGCGAGAGTATTACTAGGATGGGTGACCTCCTGGGAAGTCCTCGTGTTGCACCACTCTTTTTTTCGTTTTTTTAATCGTTGGATCGGATTTTCAAGTCGTTCTTTTTTTGCTCGCGTCTATCGAATGGAATGCGTAGGCCTCGAGAAGATCTTTGTTTCGATATATTATACGGGCGAATCCGAGACCCGAGCAAAGAGTTATGGCGATTTTAAATCCGGGTTCGGTGAAAGGTCGATGTAAGTAAGAAATGTTGGCAAGAATTGACGGGTGCGATCATACCAGCACTAATGCACCGGATCCCATCAGAACTCCGAAGTTAAGCGTGCTTGGGCGAGAGTAGTACTAGGATGGGTGTCCTCCTGGGAAGTCCTCGTGTTGCACCCCTCTGTTTTTCGTTTTTTTAATCGTTGGATCAAATTTTCAAGTCGTTCTTTTTTTGCTCGCGTCTATCGAATGGAATGCGTAGGCCTCGAGAAGATCTTTGTTTCGATATATTATACGGGCGAATCCGAGACCCGGGCAAAGAGTTATGGCAGTTTGAAAATCCGGGTTCGGTGAAAGGTCGATGTAAGTAAGAAATGTTGGCAAGAATGGATGGGTGCGATCATACCAGCACTAATGCACCGGATCCCATCAGAACTCCGAAGTTAAGCGTGCTTGGGCGAAGGTGTTACTAGGATGGGTGACCTCCTAGGAAGTCCTAGTGTTGCACCCCTCTTTTTTTTGTTTTCTTAATCGTTGGATCGGATTTTGAAGTCGTTCTTTTTTTGCTCGCGTCTATCGAATGGAATGCGTAGGCCTCGAGAAGATCTTTGTTTCGATATATTATACGGGCGAATCCGAGACCCGGGCAAAGAGTTATGGCGGTTTGAAAATCCGGGTTTGGTGAAAGGTCGATGTAAGTAAGAAATGTTGGCAAGAATGGACGGGTACGATCATACCAGCACTAATGCACCGGATCCCATCAGAACTCCGAAGTTAAGCGTGCTTGGGCGAGAGTATTACTAGGATGGGTGACTTCCTGGGAAGTCCTCGTGTTGCACCACTCTTTTTTTCGTTTTTTTAATCGTTGGATCGGATTTTCAAGTCGTTCTTTTTTTGCTCGCGTCTATCGAATGGAATGCGTAGGCCTCGAGAAGATCTTTGTTTCGATATATTATTCGGGCGAATCCGAGACCCGGGCAAAGAGTTATGGCGGTTTGAAAATCCGGGTTCGGTGAAAGGTCGATGTAAGTAAGAAATGTTGGCAAGAATGGACTGGTGCGATCATACCAGCACTAATGCACCGGATCCCATCAGAACTCCGAAGTTAAGCGTGCTTGGGCGAGAGAAGTACTAGGATGGGTGACCTCCTGGGAAGTCCTCGTGTTGCACCCCTCTTTTTTTCGTTTTTTTAATCGTTGGATCGGATTTTCAAGTCGTTCTTTCTTTGCTCGCGTCTATCGAACGGAATGCGTAGGCCTCGAGAAGATCTTTGTTTCGATATATTATACGGGCGAATCCGAGACCCGGGCAAAGAGTTATGGCGGTTTGAAAATCCGGGTTCGGTGAAAGGTCGATGTAAGTAAGAAATGTTGGCAAGAATGGACGGGTGCGATCATACCAGCACTAATGCACCGGATCCCTTCAGAACTCCGAAGTTAAGCGTGCTTGGGCGAAAGTAGTACTAGGATGGGTGACCTTCTGGGAAGTCCTCGTGTTGCACCCCTCTGTTTTTCGTTTTTTTAATCGTTGGATTAAATTTTCAAGTCGTTCTTTTTTTGCTCGCGTCTATCGAATGGAATGCGTAGGCCTCGAGAAGATCTTTGTTTAGATATATTATACGGGAGAATCTGAGACCCGGGCAAAGAGATATGGCGGTTTTAAAATCCGGGTTCGGTAAAAGGTCGATGTAAGTAAGAAATGTTGGCAAGAATGGACGGGTGCTATCATACCAGCACTAATGCACCGGATCCCATCAGAACTCCGAAGTTAAACGTGCTTGGGCGAGAGTAGTACTAGGATGGGTGACCTCCTGGGAAGTCCTCGTGTTGCACCCCTCTTTTTTTCGTTTCTTTAATCGTTGGATCGGATTTGCAATTCGTTCTTTTTTTGCTCGCGTCTAACGAATGGAATGCGTAGGACTCGCGAAGATCTTTGTTTCGATAAATTATACGGGCGAATCCGAGACCCGGGCAAAGAGTTATGGCGGTTTGAAAATCCGGGTTCGGTGAAAATCGATGTAAGTAAGAAATGTTGGCAAGAATGGACGGGTGCGATCATACCGACACTAATGCACCGGATCCCATCAGAACTCCGAAGTTAAGCGTGCTTGGGCGAGAGTAGTACTAGGATGGGTGACCTCCTTGGAAGTCCTCGTGTTACACCCCTCTTTTTTTTCGTTTTTTAATCGTTGGATCGGATTTTCAAGTCGTTCTTTTTTTGCTCGCGTCTATCGAATGGAATGAGTAGGCCTCGAGAAGATCTTTGTTTCGATATATTATACGGGCGAATCCGAGACCCGGGCAAAGAGTTATGGCGGTTTGAAAATCCGGGTTCGGTGATAGGTCGATGTAAGTAAGAAATGTTGGCAAGAATGGACGGTTGCGATCATACCAGCACTAATGCACCGGATCCCATCAGAACTCCGAAGTTAAGCGTGCTTGGGCGAGAGTAGTACTAGGATGGGTGACCTTCTGGGAAGTCCTCGTGTTGCACCCCTCTTTTTTTCGTTTTTTTAATCGTTGGATCGGATTTTCAAGTCGTTCTTTTTTTGCTCGCGTCTCTCGAACGGAATGCGTAGGCCTCGAGAAGATCTTTGTTTCGATATATTATACGGGCGAATCCGAGACCCGGGCAAAGAGTTATGGCGGTTTGAAAATCCGGGTTCGGTGAAAGGTCGATATAAGTAAGAAATGTTGGCAAGAATGGACGAGTGCGATCATACCAGCACTAATGCACCGGATCCCATCAGAACTCCGAAGTTAAGCGTGCTTGGGCGAGAGTAGTACTAGGATGGGTGACCTTCTAGGAAGTCCTCGTGTTGCACCCCTCTGTTTTTCGTTTTTTTAATCGTTGGATTAAATTTTCAAGTCGTTCTTTTTTTGCTCGCGTCTATCGAATGGAATGGGTAGGCCTCGAGAAGATCTTTGTTTAGATATATTATACGGGAGAATCTGAGACCCGGGCAAAGAGATATGGCGGTTTGAAAATCCGGGTTCGGTGAAAGGTCGATGTAAGTAAGAAATGTTGGCAAGAATGGACGGGTGCGATCATACCAGCACTAATGCACCGGATCCCATCAGAACTCCGAAGTTAAGCGTGCTTGGGCGAGAGTAGTACTAGGATGGGTGACCTCCTGGGAAGTCCTCGTGTTACACCCCTCTTTTTTTTCGTTTTTTAATCGTTGGATCGGATTTTCAAGTCGTTCTTTTTTTGCACGCGTCTATCGAACGGAATGCGTAGGCCTCGAGAAGATCTTTGTTTCGATATATTATACAGGCGAATCCGAGACCCGGGCAAAGAGTTATGGCGGTTTGAAAATCCGGGTTCGGTGCAAGGTCGATGTATGTAAGAAATGTTGGCAAGAATGGACGGTTGCGATCATACCAGCACTAATGCACCGGATCCCATCAGAACTCCGAAGTTAAGCGTGCTTGGGTGAGAGTAGTACTAGGATGGGTGACATCCTGGGAAGTCCTCGTGTTGCACCCCTCTTTTTTTCGTTTTTTTAATCGTTGGATCGGATTTTCAAGTCGTTCTTTTTTTGCTCGCGTCTATCGAATGGAATGCGTAGGCCTCGAGAAGGTCTTTGTTTCGATATATTATACGGCCGAATCCGAGACCCGGGCAAAGGGTTATAGCGATTTGAAAATCCGGGTTCGGTGAAAGGTTTATGTAAGTAAGAAATGTTGGCAAGAATGGACGGGTGCGATCATACCAACACTAATCCACCGGATCCCATCAGAACTCCGAAGTTAAGCGTGCTTGGGCGAGAGTATTACTAGGATGGGTGACCTTCTGGGAAGTCCTCGTGTTGCACCCCTCTTTTTTTCGTTTCTTTAATCGTTGGATCGGATTTTCAAGTCGTTCTTTTTTTGCTCGCGTCTATCGAATGGAATGCGTAGGCCTCGAGAAGATCTTTGTTTTGATATATTATACGTGCGAATCCGAGACCCAGGCAAAGAGTTATGGTGGTTTGAAAATCCGGGTTCGGTGATAGGTCGATGTAAGTAAGAAATGTTGGCAAGAATGGACGGTTGCGATCATACCAGCACTAATGCACCGGATCCCATCAGAACTCCGAAGTTAAGCGTGCTTGGGCGAGAGTAGTACTAGGATGGGTGACCTTCTGGGAAGTCCTCGTGTTGCACCCCTCTTTTTTTTTCGTTTTTTTAATCGTTGGATCGGATTTTCAAGTCGTTCTTTTTTTGCTCGCGTCTATCGAACGGAATGCGTAGGCCTCGAGAAGATCTTTGTTTCGATATATTATACGGGCGAATCCGAGACCCGGGCAAAGAGTTATGGCGGTTTGAAAATCCGGGTTCGGTGAAAGGTCGATGTAAGTAAGAAATGTTGGCAAGAATGGACGAGTGCGATCATACCAGCACTAATGCACCGGATCCCATCAGAACTCCGAAGTTAAGCGTGCTTGGGCGAGAGTAGTACTAGGATGGGTGACCTTCTTGGAAGTCCTCGTGTTGCACCCCTCTGTTTTTCGTTTTTTTAATCCTTGGATTAAATTTTCAAGTCGTTCTTTTTTTGCTCGCGTCTATCGAATGGAATGCGTAGGCCTCGAGAAGATCTTTGTTTAGATATATTATACGGGAGAATCTGAGACCCGGGCAAAGAGATATGGCGGTTTGAAAATCCGGGTTCGGTGAAAGGTCGATGTAAGTAAGAAATGTTGGCAAGAATGGACGGGTGCGATCATACCAGCACTAATGCACCGGATCCCATTAGAACTCCGAAGTTAAGCGTGCTTGGGCGAGAGTAGTACTAGGATGGGTGACCTCCTGGGAAGTCCTCGTGTTACACCCCTCTTTTTTTTCGTTTTTTAATCGTTGGATCGGATTTTCAAGTCGTTCTTTTTTTGCTCGCGTCTATCGAATGGAATGCGTAGGCCTCGAGAAGATCTTTGTTTCGATTTATTATACAGGTGAATCCGAGACCCGGGCAAAGAGTTATGGCGGTTTGAAAATCCGGGTTCGGTGCAAGGTCGATGTATGTAAGAAATGTTGGCAAGAATGGACGGTTGCGATCATACCAGCACTAATGCACCGGATCCCATCAAAACTCCGAAGTTAAGCGTGCTTGGGTGAGAGTAGTACTAGGATGGGTGACCTCCTGGGAAGTCCTCGTGTTGCACCCCTCTTTTTTTCGTTTTTTTAATCGTTGGATCGGATTTTCAAGTCGTTCTTTTTTTGCTCGCGTCTATCGAATGGAATGCGTAGGCCTCGAGAAGGTCTTTGTTTCGATATATTATACGGCCGAATCCGAGACCCGGGCAAAGAGTTATAGCGATTTGAAAATCCGGGTTCGGTGAAAGGTTTATGTAAGTAAGAAATGTTGGCAAGAATGGACGGGTGCGATCATACCAACACTAATCCACCGGATCCCATCAGAACTCCGAAGTTAAGCGTGCTTGGGCGAGAGTATTACTAGGATGGGTGACCTCCTGGGAAGTCCTCGTGTTGCAACCCTCTTTTTTTCGTTTCTTTAATCGTTGGATCGGATTTTCAAGTCGTTCTTTTTTTGCTCGCGTCTATCGAATGTAATGCGTAGGCCTCGAGAAGATCTTTGTTTCGATAAATTATACGGGCGAATCCGAGCCTCGGGCAAAGAGTTATGGCGGTTTGAAAATCCGGGTTCGGTGAAAGGTCAATGTAAGTAAGAAATGTTGGCAAGAATGGACGGATGCGATCATACCAGCACTAATGCACCGGATCCCATCAGAACTCCGAAGTTAAGCGTGCTTGGGCGAGATTAGTACTAGGATGGGTGACCTCCTGGGAAGTCCTCGTGTTGCACCCCTCTTTTTTTCGTTTCTTTAATCGTTGGATCAGATTTTCAAGTCGTTCTTTTTTTGCTCGCGTGTATCGAATGAAATGCGTAGGCCTCGAGAAGATCTTTGTTTCGATATATTATACGGGCGAATCCGAGACCAGGGCAAAGAGTTATGGCGGTTTGAAAATCCGGGTTCGGTTAAAGGTCGATGTAAGTAAGAAATGTTGGCAATAATGGACGGGTGCGATCATACTAGCACTAATGCTCCGGATCCCATCAGAACTCCGAAGTTAAGCGTGCTTGGGCGAGAGTAGTACTACGATGGATGACCTCCTGGGAAGTCCTCGTGTTGCACCCCTCTTTTTTTTCGTTTTTTTAATAGTTGGATCCGATTTTCAAATCGTTCTTTTTTTGCTCGCGTCTATCGAATGGAATGCGTAGGCCTCGAGAAGATCTTTGTTTCGATAAATTATACGGGCGAATCCGAGACCCGGGCAAAGAGTTATGGCGGTTTGAAAATCCGGGTTCGGTGAAAGGTCGATGTAAGTAAGAAATGTTGGCAAGAATGGACGGGTGCGATCATACCAACACTAATCCACCGGATCCCATCAGAACTCCGAAGTTAAGCGTGCTTGGGCGAGAGTATTACTAGGATGGGTGACCTCTTGGGAAGTCCTCGTGTTGCACCCCTCTTTTTTTCGTTTCTTTAATCGTTGGATCGGATTTTCAAGTCTTTCTTTTTATGCTCGCGTCTATCGAATGGAATGCGTAGGCCTCGAGTAGATCTTTGTTTCGATAAATTATACGGGCGAATCCGAGCCTCGGGCAAAGAGTTATGGCGGTTTGAAAATCCGGGTTCGGTGAAAGGTCGATGTAAGTAAGAAATGTTGGCAAGAATGGACGGTTGCGATCATACCAGCACTAATGCACCGGATCCCATCAGAACTCCGAAGTCAAGCGTGCTTGGGTGAGAGTAGTACTAGGATGGGTGACCTCCTGGGAAGTCCTCGTGTTGCACCCCTCTTTTTTTCGTTTTTTTAATCGTTGGATCGCATTTTCAAGTCGTTCTTTTTTTGCTCGCGTCTATCGAATGGAATGCGTAGGCCTCGAGAAGATCTTTGTTTCGATATATTATACAGGCGAATCCGAGACCCGGGCAAAGAGTTATAGCGATTTGAAAATCCGGGTTCGGTGAAAGGTCGATGTAAGTAAGAAATGTTGGCAAGAATGGACGGGTGCGATCATACCAACACTAATCCACCGGATCCCATCAAAACTCCGAAGTTAAGCGTGCTTGGGCGAGAGTATTACTTGGATGGGTGACCTCCAGGGAAGTCCTCGTGTTGCACCCCTCTTTTTTTCGTTTCATTAATCGTTGGATCGGATTTTCAAGTCGTTCTTTTTTTGCTCGCGTCTATCGAATGGAATGCGTAGGCCTCGAGAAGATCTTTGTTTCGATAAATTATACGGGCGAATCCGAGCCTCGGGCAAAGAGTTGTGGCGGTTTGAAAATCCGGGTTCGGTGAAAGGTCGATGTAAGTAAGAAATGTTGGCAAGAATGGACGGGTGCGATCATACCATCACTAATGCACCGGATCCCATCAGAACTCCGAAGTTAAACGTGCTTGGGCGAGAGTAGTACTAGGATGGGTGACCTCCTGGGAAGTCCTCGTGTTGCACCCCTCTTTTTTTCGTTTCTTTAATCGTTGGATCGGATTTTCAAGTCGTTATTTTTTTGCTCGTGTGTATCGAATGAAATGCGTAGGCCTCGAGAAGATCTCTGTTTCGATATATTATACAAGCGAATCCGAGACCCGGGCAAAGAGTTATGGCGGTTTGAAAATCCGGGTTCGGTTAAAGGTCGATGTAAGTAAAAAATGTTGGCAATAATGGACGGGTGCGATCATACCAGCACTAATGCACCGGATCCCATCATAACTCCGAAGTTAAGCGTGGTTGGGCGAGAGTAGTACTAGGATGGGTGACCTCCTGGGAAGTCCTCGTGTTGCACCCCTCTTTTTTTCGTTTTTTTAATCGTTGGATCGGATTTTCAAGTCGTTCTTTTTTTGCTCGCGTCTATCGAACGGAATGCGTAGGCCTCGAGAAGATCCTTGTTTCGATATATTATACGGGCGAATCCGACACCCGGGCAAAGAGTTATGGTGGTTTGAAAATCCGGGTTCGGTGAAAGGTCGATGTAAGTAAGAAATGTTGGCAAGAATGGACGGGTGCGATCATACCAGCACTAATGCACCGGATCCCATCAGAACTCCGAAGTTAAGCGTGCTTGGGCGAAGGTATTACTAGGATGGGTGACCTCCTAGGAAGTCCTAGTGTTGCACCCCTCTTTTTTTTGTTTTCTTCATCGTTGGATCGGATTTTGAAGTCGTTCTTTTTTTGCTCGCGTCTATCAAATGGAATGCGTAGGCCTCGAGAAGATCTTTGTTTCGATATATTATTCGGGCGAATCCGAGACCCGGGCAAAGAGTTATGGCGGTTTGAAAATCCGGGTTCGGTGAAAGGTCGATGTAAGTAAGAAATGTTGGCAAGAATGGACTGGTGCGATCATACCAGCACTAATGCACCGGATCCCATCAGAACTCCGAAGTTAAGCGTGCTTGGGCGAGAGAAGTACTAGGATGGGTGACCTCCTGGGAAGTCCTCGTGTTGCACCCCTCTTTTTTTCGTTTTTTTAATCGTTGGATCGGATTTTGAAGTCGTTCTTTTTTTGCTCGCGTCTATCGAACGGAATGCGTAGGCCTCGAGAAGATCCTTGTTTCGATATATTATACGGGCGAATCCGACACCCGGGCAAAGAGTTATGGTGGTTTGAAAATCCGGGTTCGGTGAAAGGTCGATGTAAGTAAGAAATGTTGGCAAGAATGGACGGGTGCGATCATACCATCACTAATGCACCGGATCCCATCAGAACTCCGAAGTTAAACGTGCTTGGGCGAGAGTAGTACTAGGATGGGTGACCTCCTGGGAAGTCCTCGTGTTGCACCCCTCTTTTTTTCGTTTCTTTAATCGTTGGATCGGATTTTCAAGTCGTTATTTTTTTGCTCGTGTGTATCGAATGAAATGCGTAGGCCTCGAGAAGATCTCTGTTTCGATATATTATACAAGCGAATCCGAGACCCGGGCAAAGAGTTATGGCGGTTTGAAAATCCGGGTTCGGTGAAAGGTCAATGTAAGTAAGAAATGTTGGCAAGAATGGACGGATGCGATCATACCAGCACTAATGCACCGGATCCCATCAGAACTCCGAAGTTAAACGTGCTTGGGCGAGAGTAGTACTAGGATGGGTGACCTCCTGGGAAGTCCTCGTGTTGCACCCCTCTTTTTTTTTCGTTTTTTTAATCGTTGGATCGGATTTTCAAGTCGTTCTTTTTTTGCTCGCGTCTATCGAACGGAATGCGTAGGCCTCGAGAAGATCTTTGTTTCGATATATTATACGGGCGAATCCGAGACCCGGGCAAAGAGTTATGGCGGTTTGAAAATCCGGGTTCGGTGAAAGGTCGATGTAAGTAAGAAATGTTGGCAAGAATGGACGAGTGCGATCATACCAGCACTAATGCACCGGATCCCATCAGAACTCCGAAGTTAAGCGTGCTTGGGCGAGAGTAGTACTAGGATGGGTGACCTTCTGGGAAGTCCTCGTGTTGCACCCCTCTGTTTTTCGTTTTTTTAATCCTTGGATTAAATTTTCAAGTCGTTCTTTTTTTGCTCGCGTCTATCGAATGGAATGCGTAGGCCTCGAGAAGATCTTTGTTTAGATATATATACGGGAGAATCTGAGACCCGGGAAAAGAGATATGGCGGTTTGAAAATCCGGGTTCGGTGAAAGGTCGATGTAAGTAAGAAATGTTGGCAAGAATGGACGAGTGCGATCATACCAGCACTAATGCACCGGATCCCATTAGAACTCCGAAGTTAAGCGTGCTTGGGCGAGAGTAGTACTAGGATGGGTGACCTTCTAGGAAGTCCTCGTGTTGCACCCCTCTGTTTTTCGTTTTTTAAATCGTTGGATTAAATTTTCAAGTCGTTCTTTTTTTGCTCGCGTCTATCGAATGGAATGGGTAGGCCTCGAGAAGATCTTTGTTTAGATATATTATACGGGAGAATCTGAGACCCGGGCAAAGAGATATGGCGGTTTGAAAATCCGGGTTCGGTGAAAGGTCGATGTAAGTAAGAAATGTTGGCAAGAATGGACGGGTGCGATCATACCAGCACTAATGCACCGGATCCCATCAGAACTCCGAAGTTAAGCGTGCTTGGGCGAGAGTAGTACTAGGATGGGTGACCTCCTGGGAAGTCCTCGTGTTACACCCCTCTTTTTTTTCGTTTTTTAATCGTTGGAACGGATTTTCAAGTCGTTCTTTTTTTGCTCGCGTCTATCGAATGGAATGCGTAGGCATCGAGAAGATCTTTGTTTCGATATATTATACAGGCGAATCCGAGACCCGGGCAGAGAGTTATGGCGGTTTGAAAATCCGGGTTCGGTGCAAGGTCGATGTATGTAAGAAATGTTGGCAAGAATGGACGGTTGCGATCATACCAGCACTAATGCACCGGATACCATCAGAACTCCGAAGTTAAGCGTGCTTGGGTGAGAGTAGTACTAGGATGGGTGACATCCTGGGAAGTCCTCGTGTTGCACCCCTCTTTTTTTCGTTTTTTTAATCGTTGGATCGGATTTTCAAGTCGTTCTTTTTTTGCTCGCGTCTATCGAATGGAATGCGTAGGCCTCGAGAAGGTCTTTGTTTCGATATATTATACGGCCGAATCCGAGACCCGGGCAAAGAGTTATAGCGATTTGAAAATCCGGGTTCGGTGAAAGGTTTATGTAAGTAAGAAATGTTGGCAAGAATGGACGGGTGCGATCATACCAACACTAATCCACCGGATCCCATCAGAACTCCGAAGTTAAGCGTGCTTGGGCGAGAGTATTACTAGGATGGGTGACCTCCTGGGAAGTCCTCGTGTTGCACCCCTCTTTTTTTCGTTTCTTTAATCGATGGATCGGATTTTCAAGTCGTTCTTTTTTTGCTCGCGTCTATCGAATGGAATGCGTAGGCCTCGAGAAGATCTTTGTTTTGATATATTATACGTGCGAATCCGAGACCCAGGCAAAGAGTTATGGTGGTTTGAAAATCCGGGTTCGGTGATAGGTCGATGTAAGTAAGAAATGTTGGCAAGAATGGACGGTTGCGATCATACCAGCACTAATGCACCGGATCCCATCAGAACTCCGAAGTTAAGCGTGCTTGGGCGAGAGTAGTACTAGGATGGGTGACCTTCTGGGAAGTCCTCGTGTTGCACCCCTCTTTTTTTTTCGTTTTTTTAATCGTTGGATCGGATTTTCAAGTCGTTCTTTTTTTGCTCGCGTCTATCGAACGGAATGCGTAGGCCTCGAGAATATCTTTGTTTCGATATATTATACGGGCGAATCCGAGACCCGGGCAAAGAGTTATGGCGGTTTGAAAATCCGGGTTCGGTGAAAGGTCCATGTAAGTAAGAAATGTTGGCAAGAATGGACGAGTGCGATCATACCAGCACTAATGCACCGGATCCCATCAGAACTCCGAAGTTAAGCGTGCTTGGGCGAGAGTAGTACTAGGATGGGTGACCTTCTGGGAAGTCCTCGTGTTGCACCCCTCTGTTTTTCGTTTTTTTAATCCTTGGATTAAATTTTCAAGTCGTTCTTTTTTTGCTCGCGTCTATCGAATGGAATGCGTAGGCCTCGAGAAGATCTTTGTTTAGATATATTATACGGGAGAATCTGAGACCAGGGCAAAGAGATATGGCGGTTTGAAAATCCGGGTTCGGTGAAAGGTCGATGTAAGTAAGAAATGTTGGCAAGAATGGACGGGTGCGATCATACCAGCACTAATGCACCGGATCCCATTAGAACTCCGAAGTTAAGCGTGCTTGGGCGAGAGTAGTACTAGGATGGGTGACCTCCTGGGAAGTCCTCGTGTTACACCCCTCTTTTTTTTCGTTTCTTTAATCGTTGGATCGGATTTTCAAGTCGTTCTTTTTTTGCTCGCGTCTATCGAATGGAATGCGTAGGCCTCGAGAAGATCTTTGTTTCGATTATTTATACGGGCGAATCCGAGCCTCGGGCAAAGAGTTATGGCGGTTTGAAAATCCGGGTTCGGTGAAAGGTCAATGTAAGTAAGAAATGTTGGCAAGAATGGACGGATGCGATCATACCAGCACTAATGCACCGGATCCCATCAGAACTCCGAAGTTAAGCGTGCTTGGGCGAGATTAGTACTAGGATGGGTGACCTCCTGGGAAGTCCTCGTGTTGCACCCCTCTTTTTTTCGTTTCTTTAATCGTTGGATCAGATTTTCAAGTCGTTCTTTTTTTGCTCGCGTGTATCGAATGAAATGCGTAGGCCTCGAGAAGATCTTTGTTTCGATATATTATACGGGCGAATCCGAGACCAGGGCAAAGAGTTATGGCGGTTTGAAAATCCGGGTTCGTTTAAAGGTCGATGTAAGTAAGAAATGTTGGCAATAATGGACGGGTGCGATCATACCAGCACTAATGCTCCGGATCCCATCAGAACTCCGAAGTTAAGCGTGCTTGGGCGAGAGTAGTACTACGATGGGTGACCTTCTGGGAAGTCCTCGTGTTGCACCCCTCTTTTTTTCGTTTTTTTAATCGTTGGATCGGATTTTCAAGTCGTTCTTTTTTTCGCGTCTCTCGAACGGAATGCGTAGGCCTCGAGAAGATCTTTGTTTCGATATATTATACGGGCGAATCCGAGACCCGGGCAAAGAGTTATGGCGGTTTGAAAATCCGGGTTCGGTGAAAGGTCGATATAAGTAAGAAATGTTGGCAAGAATGGACGAGTGCGATCATACCAGCACTAATGCACCAGATCCCATCAGAACTCCGAAGTTAAGCGTGCTTGGGCGAGAGTAGTACTAGGATGGGTGACCTTCTAGGAAGTCCTCGTGTTGCACCCCTCTGTTTTTCGTTTTTTAAATCGTTGGATTAAATTTTCAAGTCGTTCTTTTTTTGCTCGCGTCTATCGAATGGAATGGGTAGGCCTCGAGAAGATCTTTGTTTAGATATATTATACGGGAGAATCTGAGACCCGGGCAAAGAGATATGGCGGTTTGAAAATCCGGGTTCGGTGAAAGGTCGATGTAAGTAAGAAATGTTGGCAAGAATGGACGGGTGCGATCATACCAGCACTAATGCACCGGATCCCATCAGAACTCCGAAGTTAAGCGTGCTTGGGCGAGAGTAGTACTAGGATGGGTGACCTCCTGGGAAGTCCTCGTGTTACACCCCTCTTTTTTTTCGTTTTTTAATCGTTGGAACGGATTTTCAAGTCGTTCTTTTTTTGCTCGCGTCTATCGAATGGAATGCGTAGGCATCGAGAAGATCTTTGTTTCGATATATTATACAGGAGAATCCGAGACCCGGGCAGAGAGTTATGGCGGTTTGAAAATCCGGGTTCGGTGCAAGGTCGATGTATGTAAGAAATGTTGGCAAGAATGGACGGTTGCGATCATACCAGCACTAATGCACCGGATCCCATCAGAACTCCGAAGTTAAGCGTGCTTGGGTGAGAGTAGTACTAGGATGGGTGACATCCTGGGAAGTCCTCGTGTTGCACCCCTCTTTTTTTCGTTTTTTTAATCGTTGGATCGGATTTTCAAGTCGTTCTTTTTTTGCTCGCGTCTATCGAATGGAATGCGTAGGCCTCGAGAAGGTCTTTGTTTCGATATATTATACGGCCGAATCCGAGACCCGGGCAAAGAGTTATAGCGATTTGAAAATCCGGGTTCGGTGAAAGGTTTATGTAAGTAAGAAATGTTGGCAAGAATGGACGGGTGCGATCATACCAACACTAATCCACCGGATCCCATCAGAACTCCGAAGTTAAGCGTGCTTGGGCGAGAGTATTACTAGGATGGGTGACCTCCTGGGAAGTCCTCGTGTTGCACCCCTCTTTTTTTCGTTTCTTTAATCGATGGATCGGATTTTCAAGTCGTTCTTTTTTTGCTCGCGTCTATCGAATGGAATGCGTAGGCCTCGAGAAGATCTTTGTTTTGATATATTATACGTGCGAATCCGAGACCCAGGCAAAGAGTTATGGTGGTTTGAAAATCCGGGTTCGGTGATAGGTCGATGTAAGTAAGAAATGTTGGCAAGAATGGACGGTTGCGATCATACCAGCACTAATGCACCGGATCCCATCAAAACTCCGAAGTTAAGCGTGCTTGGGCGAGAGTAGTACTAGGATGGGTGACCTTCTGGGAAGTCCTCGTGTTGCACCCCTCTTTTTTTTTCGTTTTTTTAATCGTTGGATCGGATTTTCAAGTCGTTCTTTTTTTGCTCGCGTCTATCGAACGGAATGCGTAGGCCTCGAGAATATCTTTGTTTCGATATATTATACGGGCGAATCCGAGACCCGGGCAAAGAGTTATGGCGGTTTGAAAATCCGGGTTCGGTGAAAGGTCCATGTAAGTAAGAAATGTTGGCAAGAATGGACGAGTGCGATCATACCAGCACTAATGCACCGGATCCCATCAGAACTCCGAAGTTAAGCGTGCTTGGGCGAGAGTAGTACTAGGATGGGTGACCTTCTGGGAAGTCCTCGTGTTGCACCCCTCTGTTTTTCGTTTTTTTAATCCTTGGATTAAATTTTCAAGTCGTTCTTTTTTTGCTCGCGTCTATCGAATGGAATGCGTAGGCCTCGAGAAGATCTTTGTTTAGATATATTATACGGGAGAATCTGAGACCAGGGCAAAGAGATATGGCGGTTTGAAAATCCGGGTTCGGTGAAAGGTCGATGTAAGTAAGAAATGTTGGCAAGAATGGACGGGTGCGATCATACCAGCACTAATGCACCGGATCCCATCAGAACTCCGAAGTTAAGCGTGCTTGGGTGAGAGTAGTACTAGGATGGGTGACCTCCTGGGAAGTCCTCGTGTTGCACCCCTCTTTTTTTCGTTTTTTTAATCGTTGGATCGGATTTTCAAGTCGTTCTTTTTTTGCTCGCGTCTATCGAATGGAATGCGTAGGCCTCGAGAAGGTCTTTGTTTCGATATATTATACGGCCGAATCCGAGACCCGGGCAAAGAGTTATAGCGATTTGAAAATCCGGGTTCGGTGAAAGGTTTATGTAAGTAAGAAATGTTGGCAAGAATGGACGGGTGCGATCATACCAACACTAATCCACCGGATCCCATCAGAACTCCGAAGTTAAGCGTGCTTGGGCGAGAGTATTACTAGGATGGGTGACCTCCTGGGAAGTCCTCGTGTTGCAACCCTCTTTTTTTCGTTTCTTTAATCGTTGGATCGGATTTTCAAGTCGTTCTTTTTTTGCTCGCGTCTATCGAATGGAATGCGTAGGCCTCGAGAAGATCTTTGTTTCGATAAATTATACGGGCGAATCCGAGCCTCGGGCAAAGAGTTATGGCGGTTTGAAAATCCGGGTTCGGTGAAAGGTCAATGTAAGTAAGAAATGTTGGCAAGAATGGACGGATGCGATCATACCAGCACTAATGCACCGGATCCCATCAGAACTCCGAAGTTAAGCGTGCTTGGGCGAGATTAGTACTAGGATGGGTGACCTCCTGGGAAGTCCTCGTGTTGCACCCCTCTTTTTTTCGTTTCTTTAATCGTTGGATCAGATTTTCAAGTCGTTCTTTTTTTGCTCGCGTGTATCGAATGAAATGCGTAGGCCTCGAGAAGATCTTTGTTTCGATATATTATACGGGCGAATCTGAGACCAGGGCAAAGAGTTATGGCGGTTTGAAAATCCGGGTTCGGTTAAAGGTCGATGTAAGTAAGAAATGTTGGCAATAATGGACGGGTGCGATCATACCAGCACTAATGCTCCGGATCCCATCAGAACTCCGAAGTTAAGCGTGCTTGGGCGAGAGTAGTACTACGATGGATGACCTCCTGGGAAGTCCTCGTGTTGCACCCCTCTTTTTTTTCGTTTTTTTAATAGTTGGATCCGATTTTCAAATCGTTCTTTTTTTGCTCGCGTCTATCGAATGGAATGCGTAGGCCTCGAGAAGATCTTTGTTTCGATAAATTATACGGGCGAATCCGAGACCCGGGCAAAGAGTTATGGCGGTTTGAAAATCCGGGTTCGGTGAAAGGTCGATGTAAGTAAGAAATGTTGGCAAGAATGGACGGGTGCGATCATACCAACACTAATCCACCGGATCCCATCAGAACTCCGAAGTTAAGCGTGCTTGGGCGAGAGTATTACTAGGATGGGTGACCTCTTGGGAAGTCCTCGTGTTGCACCCCTCTTTTTTTCGTTTCTTTAATCGTTGGATCGGATTTTCAAGTCGTTCTTTTTATGCTCGCGTCTATCGAATGGAATGCGTAGGCCTCGAGTAGATCTTTGTTTCGATAAATTATACGGGCGAATCCGAGCCTCGGGCAAAGAGTTATGGCGGTTTGAAAATCCGGGTTCGGTGAAAGGTCGATGTAAGTAAGAAATGTTGGCAAGAATGGACGGTTGCGATCATACCAGCACTAATGCACCGGATCCCATCAGAACTCCGAAGTCAAGCGTGCTTGGGTGAGAGTAGTACTAGGATGGGTGACCTCCTGGGAAGTCCTCGTGTTGCACCCCTCTTTTTTTCGTTTTTTTAATCGTTGGATCGGATTTTCAAGTCGTTCTTTTTTTGCTCGCGTCTATCGAACGGAATGCGTAGGCCTCGAGAAGATCTTTGTTTCGATATATTATACAGGCGAATCCGAGACCCGGGCAAAGAGTTATAGCGATTTGAAAATCCGGGTTCGGTGAAAGGTCGATGTAAGTAAGAAATGTTGGCAAGAATGGACGGGTGCGATCATACCAACACTAATCCACCGGATCCCATCAGAACTCCGAAGTTAAGCGTGCTTGGGCGAGAGTATTACTTGGATGGGTGACCTCCTGGGAAGTCCTCGTGTTGCACCCCTCTTTTTTTCATTTCTTTAATCGTTGGATCGGATTTTCAAGTCGTTCTTTTTT
This sequence comes from Fallopia convolvulus, assembly GCA_964016875.1. Classification (NCBI taxonomy): domain Eukaryota; kingdom Viridiplantae; phylum Streptophyta; class Magnoliopsida; order Caryophyllales; family Polygonaceae; genus Fallopia; species Fallopia convolvulus. The sequence goes on from OZ024724.1 coordinate 17,159,970, forward strand.
TGCTCGCGTCTATCGAATGGAATGCGTAGGCCTCGAGAAGATCTTTGTTTCGATAAATTATACGGGCGAATCCGAGCCTCGGGCAAAGAGTTGTGGCGGTTTGAAAATCCGGGTTCGGTGAAAGGTCGATGTAAGTAAGAAATGTTGGCAAGAATGGACGGGTGCGATCATACCAGCACTAATGCACCGGATCCCATCAGAACTCCGAAGTTAAACGTGCTTGGGCGAGAGTAGTACTAGGATGGGTGACCTCCTGGGAAGTCCTCGTGTTGCACCCCTCTTTTTTTCGTTTCTTTAATCGTTGGATCGGATTTTCAAGTCGTTCTTTTTTTGCTCGTGTGTATCGAATGAAATGCGTAGGCCTCGAGAAGATCTCTGTTTCGATATATTATACAAGCGAATCCGAGACCCGGGCAAAGAGTTATGGCGGTTTGAAAATCCGGGTTCGGTTAAAGGTCGATGTAAGTAAAAAATGTTGGCAATAATGGACGGGTGCGATCATACCAGCACTAATGCACCGGATCCCATCATAACTACGAAGTTAAGCGTGGTTGGGCGAGAGTAGTACTAGGATGGGTGACCTCCTGGGAAGTCCTCGTGTTGCACCCCTCTTTTTTTCGTTTTTTTAATCGTTGGATCGGATTTTCAAGTCGTTCTTTTTTTGCTCGCGTCTATCGAACGGAATGCGTAGGCCTCGAGAAGATCCTTGTTTCGATATATTATACGGGCGAATCCGACACCCGGGCAAAGAGTTATGGTGGTTTGAAAATCCGGGTTCGGTGAAAGGTCGATGTAAGTAAGAAATGTTGGCAAGAATGGACGGGTGCGATCATACCAGCACTAATGCACCGGATCCCATCAGAACTCCGAAGTTAAGCGTGCTTGGGCGAAGGTATTACTAGGATGGGTGACCTCCTAGGAAGTCCTAGTGTTGCACCCCTCTTTTTTTTGTTTTCTTAATCGTTGGATCGGATTTTGAAGTCGTTCTTTTTTTGCTCGCGTCTATCAAATGGAATGCGTAGGCCTCGAGAAGATCTTTGTTTCGATATATTATTCGGGCGAATCCGAGACCCGGGCAAAGAGTTATGGCGGTTTGAAAATCCGGGTTCGGTGAAAATCGATGTAAGTAAGAAATGTTGGCAAGAATGGACGGGTGCGATCATACCGGCACTAATGCACCGGATCCCATCAGAACTCCGAAGTTAAGCGTGCTTGGGCGAGAGTAGTACTAGGATGGGTGACCTCCTTGGAAGTCCTCGTGTTACACCCCTCTTTTTTTTCGTTTTTTAATCGTTGGATCGGATTTTCAAGTCGTTCTTTTTTTGCTCGCGTCTATCGAATGGAATGCGTAGGCCTCGAGAAGATCTTTGTTTCGATAAATTATACGGGCGAATCCGAGACCCGGGCAAAGAGTTATGGCGGTTTGAAAATCCGGGTTCGGTGATAGGTCGATGTAAGTAAGAAATGTTGGCAAGAATGGACGGTTGCGATCATACCAGCACTAATGCACCGGATCCCATCAGAACTCCGAAGTTAAGCGTGCTTGGGTGAGAGTAGTACTAGGATGGGTGACCTCTTGGGAAGTCCTCGTGTTGCACCCCTCTTTTTTTCGTTTTTTTAATCGTTGGATCGGATTTTCAAGTCGTTCTTTTTTTGCTCGCGTCTATCGAATGGAATGCGTAGGCCTCGAGAAGATCTTTGTTTCAATATATTATACAGGCGAATCCGAGACCCGGGCAAAGAGTTATAGCGATTTGAAAATCCGGGTTCGGTGAAAGGTCGATGTAAGTAAGAAATGTTGGCAAGAATGGACGGGTGCGATCATACCAACACTAATCCACCGGATCCCATCAGAACTCCGAAGTTAAGCGTGCTTGGGCGAGAGTATTACTTGGATGGGTGTCCTCCTGGGAAGTCCTCGTGTTGCACCCCTCTTTTTTTCGTTTCTTTAATCGTTGGATCGGATTTTCAAGTCGTTCTTTTTTTGCTCGCGTCTATCGAATGGAATGCGTAGGCCTCGAGAAGATCTTTGTTTCGATAAATTATACGGGCGAATCCGAGCCTCGGGCAAAGAGTTGTGGCGGTTTGAAAATCCGGGTTCGGTGAAAGGTCGATGTAAGTAAGAAATGTTGGCAAGAATGGACGGGTGCGATCATACCAGCACTAATGCACCGGATCCCATCAGAACTCCGAAGTTAAACGTGCTTGGGCGAGAGTAGTACTAGGATGGGTGACCTCCTGGGAAGTCCTCGTGTTGCACCCCTCTTTTTTTCGTTTCTTTAATCGTTGGATCGGATTTACAAGTCGTTCTTTTTTTGCTCGTGTGTATCGAATGAAATGCGTAGGCCTCGAGAAGATCTCTGTTTCGATATATTATACAAGCGAATCCGAGACCCGGGCAAAGAGTTATGGCGGTTTGAAAATCCGGGTTCGGTTAAAGGTCGATGTAAGTAAAAAATGTTGGCAATAATGGACGGGTGCGATCATACCAGCACTAATGCACCGGATCCCATCAGAACTCCGAAGTTAAGCGTGCTTGGGCGAGAGTAGTACTAGGATGGGTGACCTCCTAGGAAGTCCTCATGTTGCACCCCTCTTTTTCTCGTTTCTTTAATCGTTGGATCGGATTTTCAAGTCGTTCTTTTTTTGCTCGCGTCTATCGAATGGAATGCGTAGGACTCGCGAAGATCTTTGTTTCGATATATTATACGGGCGAATCCGAGACCCGGGCAAAGAGTTATGGCGGTTTGAAAATCCGGGTTCGGTGAAAGGTCGATGTAAGTAAGAAATGTTGGCAAGAATGGACGGGTGCGATCATACCAACACTAATGCACCGGATCCCATCAGAACTCCGAAGTTAAGCGTGCTTGGGCGAGAGTAGTACTAGGATGGGTGACCTCCTGGGAAGTCCTCGTGTCGCACCCCTCTTTTTTTCGTTTCTTTAATCGTTGGATCGGATTTTCAAGTCGTTCTTTTTTTGCTCGCGTCTATCGAACGGAATGCGTAGGCCTCGAGAAGATCTTTGTTTCGATATATTATTCGGGCGAATCCGAGACCCGGGCAAATAGTTATGGCGGTTTGAAAATCCGGGTTCGGTGAAAGGTCGATGTAAGTAAGAAATGTTGGCAAGAATGGACGGTTGCGATCATACCAGCACTAATGCACCGGATCCCATCAGAACTCCGAAGTCAAGCGTGCTTGGGTGAGAGTAGTACTAGGATGGGTGACCTCCTGGGAAGTCCTCGTGTTGCACCCCTCTTTTTTTCGTTTTTTTAATCGTTGGATCGGATTTTCAAGTCGTTCTTTTTTTGCTCGCGTCTATCGAATGGAATGAGTAGGCCTCGAGAAGATCTTTGTTTCGATATATTATACGGGCGAATCCGAGCCTCGGGCAAAGAGTTATGGCGGTTTGAAAATCCGGGTTCGGTGATAGGTCGATGTAAGTAAGAAATGTTGGCAAGAATGGACGGTTGCGATCATACCAGCACTAATGCATCGGATCCCATCAGAACTCCGAAGTTAAGCGTGCTTGGGCGAGATTAGTACTAGGATGGGTGACCTCCTGGGAAGTCCTCGTGTTGCACCCCTCTTTTTTTCGTTTTTTTAATCGTTGGATCAGATTTTCAAGTCGTTCTTTTTTTGCTCGCGTGTATCGAATGGAATGCGTAGGCCTCGAGAAGATCTTTGTTTCGATATATTATACGGGCGAATCCGAGACCAGGGCAAAGAGTTATGGCGATTTGAAAATCCGGGTTCGGTTAAAGGTCGATGTAAGTAAGAAATGTTGGCAATAATGGACGGGTGCGATCATACCAGCACTAATGCTCCGGATCCCATCAGAACTCCGAAGTTAAGCGTGCTTGGGCGAGAGTAGTACTACGATGGGTGACCTTCTGGGAAGTCCTCGTGTTGCACCCCTCTTTTTTTCGTTTTTTTAATCGTTGGATCGGATTTTCAAGTCGTTCTTTTTTTGCTCGCGTCTCTCGAACGGAATGCGTAGGCCTCGAGAAGATCTTTGTTTCGATATATTATACGGGCGAATCCGAGACCCGGGCAAAGAGTTATGGCGGTTTGAAAATCCGGGTTCGGTGAAAGGTCGATATAAGTAAGAAATGTTGGCAAGAATGGACGAGTGCGATCATACCAGCACTAATGCACCGGATCCCATCAGAACTCCGAAGTTAAGCGTGCTTGGGCGAGAGTAGTACTAGGATGGGTGACCTTCTAGGAAGTCCTCGTGTTGCACCCCTCTGTTTTTCGTTTTTTTAATCGTTGGATTAAATTTTCAAGTCGTTCTTTTTTTGCTCGCGTCTATCGAATGGAATGGGTAGGCCTCGAGAAGATCTTTGTTTAGATATATTTTACGGGAGAATCTGAGACCCGGGCAAAGAGATATGGCGGTTTGAAAATCCGGGTTCGGTGAAAGGTCGATGTAAGTAAGAAATGTTGGCAAGAATGGACGGGTGCGATCATACCAGCACTAATGCACCGGATCCCATCAGAACTCCGAAGTTAAGCGTGCTTGGGCGAGAGTAGTACTAGGATGGGTGACCTCCTGGGAAGTCCTCGTGTTACACCCCTCTTTTTTTTCGTTTTTTAATCGTTGGATCGGATTTTCAAGTCGTTCTTTTTTTGCTCGCGTCTATCGAATGGAATGCGTAGGCCTCGAGAAGATCTTTGTTTCGATATATTATACAGGCGAATCCGAGACCCGGGCAGAGAGTTATGGCGGTTTGAAAATCCGGGTTCGGTGCAAGGTCGATGTATGTAAGAAATGTTGGCAAGAATGGACGGTTGCGATCATACCAGCACTAATGCACCGCATCCCATCAGAACTCCGAAGTTAAGCGTGCTTGGGTGAGAGTAGTACTAGGATGGGTGACATCCTGGGAAGTCCTCGTGTTGCACCCCTCTTTTTTTCGTTTTTTTAATCGTTGGATCGGATTTTCAATTCGTTCTTTTTTTGCTCGCGTCTATCGAATGGAATGCGTAGGACTCGCGAAGATCTTTGTTTCGATAAATTATACGGGCGAATCCGAGACCAGGGCAAAGAGTTATGGCGGTTTGAAAATCCGGGTTCGGTTAAAGGTCGATGTAAGTAAGAAATGTTGGCAATAATGGACGGGTGCGATCATACCAGCACTAATGCTCCGGATCCCATCAGAACTCCGAAGTTAAGCGTGCTTGGGCGAGAGTAGTACTACGATGGGTGACCTTCTGGGAAGTCCTCGTGTTGCACCCCTCTTTTTTTCGTTTTTTTAATCGTTGGATCGGATTTTCAAGTCGTTCTTTTTTTGCTCGCGTCTCTCGAACGGAATGCGTAGGCCTCGAGAAGATCTTTGTTTCGATATATTATACGGGCGAATCCGAGACCCGGGCAAAGAGTTATGGCGGTTTGAAAATCCGGGTTCGGTGAAAGGTCGATATAAGTAAGAAATGTTGGCAAGAATGGACGAGTGCGATCATACCAGCACTAATGCACCGGATCCCATCAGAACTCCGAAGTTAAGCGTGCTTGGGCGAGAGTAGTACTAGGATGGGTGACCTTCTAGGAAGTCCTCGTGTTGCACCCCTCTGTTTTTCGTTTTTTTAATCGTTGGATTAAATTTTCAAGTCGTTCTTTTTTTGCTCGCGTCTATCGAATGGAATGGGTAGGCCTCGAGAAGATCTTTGTTTAGATATATTATACGGGAGAATCTGAGACCCGGGCAAAGAGATATGGCGGTTTGAAAATCCGGGTTCGGTGAAAGGTCGATGTAAGTAAGAAATGTTGGCAAGAATGGACGGTTGCGATCATACCAGCACTAATGCACCGGATCCCATCAGAACTCCGAAGTTAAGCGTGCTTGGGTGAGAGTAGTACTAGGATGGGTGACATCCTGGGAAGTCCTCGTGTTGCACCCCTCTTTTTTTCGTTTTTTTAATCGTTGGATCGGATTTTCAATTCGTTCTTTTTTTGCTCGCGTCTATCGAATGGAATGCGTAGGACTCGCGAAGATCTTTGTTTCGATAAATTATACGGGCGAATCCGAGACCAGGGCAAAGAGTTATGGCGGTTTGAAAATCCGGGTTCGGTTAAAGGTCGATGTAAGTAAGAAATGTTGGCAACAATGGACGGGTGCGATCATACCAGCACTAATGCTCCGGATCCCATCAGAACTCCGAAGTTAAGCGTGCTTGGGCGAGAGTAGTACTACGATGGGTGACCTTCTGGGAAGTCCTCGTGTTGCACCCCTCTTTTTTTCGTTTTTTTAATCGTTGGATCGGATTTTCAAGTCAATCTTTTTTTGCTCGCGTCTCTCGAACGGAATGCGTAGGCCTCGAGAAGATCTTTGTTTCGATATATTATACGGGCGAATCCGAGACCCGGGCAAAGAGTTATGGCGGTTTGAAAATCCGGGTTCGGTGAAAGGTCGATATAAGTAAGAAATGTTGGCAAGAATGGATGAGTGCGATCATACCAGCACTAATGCACCGGATCCCATCAGAACTCCGAAGTTAAGCGTGCTTGGGCGAGAGTAGTACTAGGATGGGTGACCTTCTAGGAAGTCCTCGTGTTGCACCCCTCTGTTTTTCGTTTTTTTAATCGTTGGATTAAATTTTCAAGTCGTTCTTTTTTTGCTCGCGTCTATCGAATGGAATGGGTAGGCCTCGAGAAGATCTTTGTTTAGATATATTATACGGGAGAATCTGAGACCCGGGCAAAGAGATATGGCGGTTTGAAAATCCGGGTTCGGTGAAAGGTCGATGTAAGTAAGAAATGTTGGCAAGAATGGACGGGTGCGATCATACCAGCACTAATGCACCGGATCCCATCAGAACTCCGAAGTTAAGCGTGCTTGGGCGAGAGTAGTACTAGGATGGGTGACCTCCTGGGAAGTCCTCGTGTTACACCCCTCTTTTTTTTCGTTTTTTAATCGTTGGATCGGATTTTCAAGTCGTTCTTTTTTTGCTCGCGTCTATCGAATGGAATGCGTAGGCCTCGAGAAGATCTTTGTTTCGATATATTATACAGGCGAATCCGAGACCCGGGCAGAGAGTTATGGCGGTTTGAAAATCCGGGTTCGGTGCAAGGTCGATGTATGTAAGAAATGTTGGCAAGAATGGACGGTTGCGATCATACCAGCACTAATGCACCGGATCCCATCAGAACTCCGAAGTTAAGCGTGCTTGGGTGAGACTAGTACTAGGATGGGTGACATCCTGGGAAGTCCTCGTGTTGCACCCCTCTTTTTTTCGTTTTTTTAATCGTTGGATCGGATTTTCAAGTCGTTCTTTTTTTGCTCGCGTCTATCGAATGGAATGCGTAGGCCTCGAGAAGGTCTTTGTTTCGATATATTATACGGCCGAATCCGAGACCCGGGCAAAGAGTTATAGCGATTTGAAAATCCGGGTTCGGTGAAAGGTTTATGTAAGTAAGAAATGTTGGCAAAAATGGACGGGTGCGATCATACCAACACTAATCCACCGGATCCCATCAGAACTCCGAAGTTAAGCGTGCTTGGGCGAGAGTATTACTAGGATGGGTGACCTCCTGGGAAGTCCTCGTGTTGCACCCCTCTTTTTTTCGTTTCTTTAATCGTTGGATCGGATTTTCAAGTCGTTCTTTTTTTGCTCGCGTCTATCGAATGGAATGCGTAGGCCTCGAGAAGATCTTTGTTTTGATATATTATACGTGCGAATCCGAGACCCAGGCAAAGAGTTATGGTGGTTTGAAAATCCGGGTTCGGTGATAGGTCGATGTAAGTAAGAAATGTTGGCAAGAATGGACGGTTGCGATCATACCAGCACTAATGCACCGGATCCCATCAGAACTCCGAAGTTAAGCGTGCTTGGGCGAGAGTAGTACTAGGATGGGTGACCTTCTGGGAAGTCCTCGTGTTGCACCCCTCTTTTTTTTTCGTTTTTTTAATCGTTGGATCGGATTTTCAAGTCGTTCTTTTTTTGCTCGCGTCTATCGAATGGAATGCGTAGGACTCGCGAAGATCTTTGTTTCGATAAATTATACGGGCGAATCCGAGACCAGGGCAAAGAGTTATGGCGGTTTGAAAATCCGGGTTCGGTTAAAGGTCGATGTAAGTAAGAAATGTTGGCAACAATGGACGGGTGCGATCATACCAGCACTAATGCTCCGGATCCCATCAGAACTCCGAAGTTAAGCGTGCTTGGGCGAGAGTAGTACTACGATGGGTGACCTTCTGGGAAGTCCTCGTGTTGCACCCCTCTTTTTTTCGTTTTTTTAATCGTTGGATCGGATTTTCAAGTCAATCTTTTTTTGCTCGCAACTCTCGAACGGAATGCGTAGGCCTCGAGAAGATCTTTGTTTCGATATATTATACGGGCGAATCCGAGATCCGGGCAAAGAGTTATGGCGGTTTGAAAATCCGGGTTCGGTGAAAGGTCGATATAAGTAAGAAATGTTGGCAAGAATGGACGAGTGCGATCATACCAGCACTAATGCACCGGATCCCATCAGAACTCCGAAGTTAAGCGTGCTTGGGCGAGAGTAGTACTAGGATGGGTGACCTTCTAGGAAGTCCTCGTGTTGCACCCCTCTGTTTTTCGTTTTTTTAATCGTTGGATTAAATTTTCAAGTCGTTCTTTTTTTGCTCGCGTCTATCGAATGGAATGGGTAGGCCTCGAGAAGATCTTTGTTTAGATATATTATACGGGAGAATCTGAGACCCGGGCAAAGAGATATGGCGGTTTGAAAATCCGGGTTCGGTGAAAGGTCGATGTAAGTAAGAAATGTTGGCAAGAATGGACGGGTGCGATCATACCAGCACTAATGCACCGGATCCCATCAGAACTCCGAAGTTAAGCATGCTTGGGCGAGAGTAGTACTAGGATGGGTGACCTCCTGGGAAGTCCTCGTGTTACACCCCTCTTTTTTTTCATTTTTTAATCGTTGGATCGGATTTTCAAGTCGTTCTTTTTTTGCTCGCGTCTATCGAATGGAATGCGTAGGCCTCGAGAAGATCTTTGTTTCGATATATTATACAGGCGAATCCGAGACCCGGGCAGAGAGTTATGGCGGTTTGAAAATCCGGGTTCGGTGCAAGGTCGATGTATGTAAGAAATGTTGGCAAGAATGGACGGTTGCGATCATACCAGCACTAATGCACCGGATCCCATCAGAACTCCGAAGTTAAGCGTGCTTGGGCGAAGGTATTACTAGGATGGGTGACCTCCTAGGAAGTCCTAGTGTTGCACCCCTCTTTTTTTTGTTTTCTTAATCGTTGGATCGGATTTTGAAGTCGTTCTTTTTTTGCTCGCGTCTATCAAATGGAATGCGTAGGCCTCGAGAAGATCTTTGTTTCGATATATTATTCGGGCGAATCCGAGACCCGGGCAAAGAGTTATGGCGGTTTGAAAATCCGGGTTCGGTGAAAATCGATGTAAGTAAGAAATGTTGGCAAGAATGGACGGGTGCGATCATACCGGCACTAATGCACCGGATCCCATCAGAACTCCGAAGTTAAGCGTGCTTGGGCGAGAGTAGTACTAGGATGGGTGACCTCCTTGGAAGTCCTCGTGTTACACCCCTCTTTTTTTTCGTTTTTTAATCGTTGGATCGGATTTTCAAGTCGTTCTTTTTTTGCTCGCGTCTATCGAATGGAATGCGTAGGCCTCGAGAAGATCTTTGTTTCGATAAATTATACGGGCGAATCCGAGACCCGGGCAAAGAGTTATGGCGGTTTGAAAATCCGGGTTCGGTGATAGGTCGATGTAAGTAAGAAATGTTGGCAAGAATGGACGGTTGCGATCATACCAGCACTAATGCACCGGATCCCATCAGAACTCCGAAGTTAAGCGTGCTTGGGTGAGAGTAGTACTAGGATGGGTGACCTCTTGGGAAGTCCTCGTGTTGCACCCCTCTTTTTTTCGTTTTTTTAATCGTTGGATCGGATTTTCAAGTCGTTCTTTTTTTGCTCGCGTCTATCGAATGGAATGCGTAGGCCTCGAGAAGATCTTTGTTTCAATATATTATACAGGCGAATCCGAGACCCGGGCAAAGAGTTATAGCGATTTGAAAATCCGGGTTCGGTGAAAGGTCGATGTAAGTAAGAAATGTTGGCAAGAATGGACGGGTGCGATCATACCAACACTAATCCACCGGATCCCATCAGAACTCCGAAGTTAAGCGTGCTTGGGCGAGAGTATTACTTGGATGGGTGACCTCCTGGGAAGTCCTCGTGTTGCACCCCTCTTTTTTTCGTTTCTTTAATCGTTGGATCGGATTTTCAAGTCGTTCTTTTTTTGCTCGCGTCTATCGAATGGAATGCGTAGGCCTCGAGAAGATCTTTGTTTCGATAAATTATACGGGCGAATCCGAGCCTCGGGCAAAGAGTTGTGGCGGTTTGAAAATCCGGGTTCGGTGAAAGGTCGATGTAAGTAAGAAATGTTGGCAAGAATGGACGGGTGCGATCATACCAGCACTAATGCACCGGATCCCATCAGAACTCCGAAGTTAAACGTGCTTGGGCGAGAGTAGTACTAGGATGGGTGACCTCCTGGGAAGTCCTCGTGTTGCACCCCTCTTTTTTTCGTTTCTTTAATCGTTGGATCGGATTTTCAAGTCGTTCTTTTTTTGCTCGTGTGTATCGAATGAAATGCGTAGGCCTCGAGAAGATCTCTGTTTCGATATATTATACAAGCGAATCCGAGACCCGGGCAAAGAGTTATGGCGGTTTGAAAATCCGGGTTCGGTTAAAGGTCGATGTAAGTAAAAAATGTTGGCAATAATGGACGGGTGCGATCATACCAGCACTAATGCACCGGATCCCATCAGAACTCCGAAGTTAAGCGTGCTTGGGCGAGAGTAGTACTAGGATGGGTGACCTCCTAGGAAGTCCTCATGTTGCACCCCTCTTTTTCTCGTTTCTTTAATCGTTGGATCGGATTTTCAAGTCGTTCTTTTTTTGCTCGCGTCTATCGAATGGAATGCGTAGGACTCGCGAAGATCTTTGTTTCGATATATTATACGGGCGAATCCGAGACCCGGGCAAAGAGTTATGGCGGTTTGAAAATCCGGGTTCGGTGAAAGGTCGATGTAAGTAAGAAATGTTGGCAAGAATGGACGGGTGCGATCATACCAACACTAATGCACCGGATCCCATCAGAACTCCGAAGTTAAGCGTGCTTGGGCGAGAGTAGTACTAGGATGGGTGACCTCCTGGGAAGTCCTCGTGTCGCACCCCTCTTTTTTTCGTTTCTTTAATCGTTGGATCGGATTTTCAAGTCGTTCTTTTTTTGCTCGCGTCTATCGAACGGAATGCGTAGGCCTCGAGAAGATCTTTGTTTCGATATATTATTCGGGCGAATCCGAGACCCGGGCAAATAGTTATGGCGGTTTGAAAATCCGGGTTCGGTGAAAGGTCGATGTAAGTAAGAAATGTTGGCAAGAATGGACGGTTGCGATCATACCAGCACTAATGCACCGGATCCCATCAGAACTCCGAAGTCAAGCGTGCTTGGGTGAGAGTAGTACTAGGATGGGTGACCTCCTGGGAAGTCCTCGTGTTGCACCCCTCTTTTTTTCGTTTTTTTAATCGTTGGATCGGATTTTCAAGTCGTTCTTTTTTTGCTCGCGTCTATCGAATGGAATGAGTAGGCCTCGAGAAGATCTTTGTTTCGATATATTATACGGGCGAATCCGAGCCTCGGGCAAAGAGTTATGGCGGTTTGAAAATCCGGGTTCGGTGATAGGTCGATGTAAGTAAGAAATGTTGGCAAGAATGGACGGTTGCGATCATACCAGCACTAATGCATCGGATCCCATCAGAACTCCGAAGTTAAGCGTGCTTGGGCGAGATTAGTACTAGGATGGGTGACCTCCTGGGAAGTCCTCGTGTTGCACCCCTCTTTTTTTCGTTTTTTTAATCGTTGGATCAGATTTTCAAGTCGTTCTTTTTTTGCTCGCGTGTATCGAATGGAATGCGTAGGCCTCGAGAAGATCTTTGTTTCGATATATTATACGGGCGAATCCGAGACCAGGGCAAAGAGTTATGGCGATTTGAAAATCCGGGTTCGGTTAAAGGTCGATGTAAGTAAGAAATGTTGGCAATAATGGACGGGTGCGATCATACCAGCACTAATGCTCCGGATCCCATCAGAACTCCGAAGTTAAGCGTGCTTGGGCGAGAGTAGTACTACGATGGGTGACCTTCTGGGAAGTCCTCGTGTTGCACCCCTCTTTTTTTCGTTTTTTTAATCGTTGGATCGGATTTTCAAGTCGTTCTTTTTTTGCTCGCGTCTCTCGAACGGAATGCGTAGGCCTCGAGAAGATCTTTGTTTCGATATATTATACGGGCGAATCCGAGACCCGGGCAAAGAGTTATGGCGGTTTGAAAATCCGGGTTCGGTGAAAGGTCGATATAAGTAAGAAATGTTGGCAAGAATGGACGAGTGCGATCATACCAGCACTAATGCACCGGATCCCATCAGAACTCCGAAGTTAAGCGTGCTTGGGCGAGAGTAGTACTAGGATGGGTGACCTTCTAGGAAGTCCTCGTGTTGCACCCCTCTGTTTTTCGTTTTTTTAATCGTTGGATTAAATTTTCAAGTCGTTCTTTTTTTGCTCGCGTCTATCGAATGGAATGGGTAGGCCTCGAGAAGATCTTTGTTTAGATATATTTTACGGGAGAATCTGAGACCCGGGCAAAGAGATATGGCGGTTTGAAAATCCGGGTTCGGTGAAAGGTCGATGTAAGTAAGAAATGTTGGCAAGAATGGACGGGTGCGATCATACCAGCACTAATGCACCGGATCCCATCAGAACTCCGAAGTTAAGCGTGCTTGGGCGAGAGTAGTACTAGGATGGGTGACCTCCTGGGAAGTCCTCGTGTTACACCCCTCTTTTTTTTCGTTTTTTAATCGTTGGATCGGATTTTCAAGTCGTTCTTTTTTTGCTCGCGTCTATCGAATGGAATGCGTAGGCCTCGAGAAGATCTTTGTTTCGATATATTATACAGGCGAATCCGAGACCCGGGCAGAGAGTTATGGCGGTTTGAAAATCCGGGTTCGGTGCAAGGTCGATGTATGTAAGAAATGTTGGCAAGAATGGACGGTTGCGATCATACCAGCACTAATGCACCGCATCCCATCAGAACTCCGAAGTTAAGCGTGCTTGGGTGAGAGTAGTACTAGGATGGGTGACATCCTGGGAAGTCCTCGTGTTGCACCCCTCTTTTTTTCGTTTTTTTAATCGTTGGATCGGATTTTCAATTCGTTCTTTTTTTGCTCGCGTCTATCGAATGGAATGCGTAGGACTCGCGAAGATCTTTGTTTCGATAAATTATACGGGCGAATCCGAGACCAGGGCAAAGAGTTATGGCGGTTTGAAAATCCGGGTTCGGTTAAAGGTCGATGTAAGTAAGAAATGTTGGCAATAATGGACGGGTGCGATCATACCAGCACTAATGCTCCGGATCCCATCAGAACTCCGAAGTTAAGCGTGCTTGGGCGAGAGTAGTACTACGATGGGTGACCTTCTGGGAAGTCCTCGTGTTGCACCCCTCTTTTTTTCGTTTTTTTAATCGTTGGATCGGATTTTCAAGTCGTTCTTTTTTTGCTCGCGTCTCTCGAACGGAATGCGTAGGCCTCGAGAAGATCTTTGTTTCGATATATTATACGGGCGAATCCGAGACCCGGGCAAAGAGTTATGGCGGTTTGAAAATCCGGGTTCGGTGAAAGGTCGATATAAGTAAGAAATGTTGGCAAGAATGGACGAGTGCGATCATACCAGCACTAATGCACCGGATCCCATCAGAACTCCGAAGTTAAGCGTGCTTGGGCGAGAGTAGTACTAGGATGGGTGACCTTCTAGGAAGTCCTCGTGTTGCACCCCTCTGTTTTTCGTTTTTTTAATCGTTGGATTAAATTTTCAAGTCGTTCTTTTTTTGCTCGCGTCTATCGAATGGAATGGGTAGGCCTCGAGAAGATCTTTGTTTAGATATATTATACGGGAGAATCTGAGACCCGGGCAAAGAGATATGGCGGTTTGAAAATCCGGGTTCGGTGAAAGGTCGATGTAAGTAAGAAATGTTGGCAAGAATGGACGGTTGCGATCATACCAGCACTAATGCACCGGATCCCATCAGAACTCCGAAGTTAAGCGTGCTTGGGTGAGAGTAGTACTAGGATGGGTGACATCCTGGGAAGTCCTCGTGTTGCACCCCTCTTTTTTTCGTTTTTTTAATCGTTGGATCGGATTTTCAATTCGTTCTTTTTTTGCTCGCGTCTATCGAATGGAATGCGTAGGACTCGCGAAGATCTTTGTTTCGATAAATTATACGGGCGAATCCGAGACCAGGGCAAAGAGTTATGGCGGTTTGAAAATCCGGGTTCGGTTAAAGGTCGATGTAAGTAAGAAATGTTGGCAACAATGGACGGGTGCGATCATACCAGCACTAATGCTCCGGATCCCATCAGAACTCCGAAGTTAAGCGTGCTTGGGCGAGAGTAGTACTACGATGGGTGACCTTCTGGGAAGTCCTCGTGTTGCACCCCTCTTTTTTTCGTTTTTTTAATCGTTGGATCGGATTTTCAAGTCAATCTTTTTTTGCTCGCGTCTCTCGAACGGAATGCGTAGGCCTCGAGAAGATCTTTGTTTCGATATATTATACGGGCGAATCCGAGACCCGGGCAAAGAGTTATGGCGGTTTGAAAATCCGGGTTCGGTGAAAGGTCGATATAAGTAAGAAATGTTGGCAAGAATGGATGAGTGCGATCATACCAGCACTAATGCACCGGATCCCATCAGAACTCCGAAGTTAAGCGTGCTTGGGCGAGAGTAGTACTAGGATGGGTGACCTTCTAGGAAGTCCTCGTGTTGCACCCCTCTGTTTTTCGTTTTTTTAATCGTTGGATTAAATTTTCAAGTCGTTCTTTTTTTGCTCGCGTCTATCGAATGGAATGGGTAGGCCTCGAGAAGATCTTTGTTTAGATATATTATACGGGAGAATCTGAGACCCGGGCAAAGAGATATGGCGGTTTGAAAATCCGGGTTCGGTGAAAGGTCGATGTAAGTAAGAAATGTTGGCAAGAATGGACGGGTGCGATCATACCAGCACTAATGCACCGGATCCCATCAGAACTCCGAAGTTAAGCGTGCTTGGGCGAGAGTAGTACTAGGATGGGTGACCTCCTGGGAAGTCCTCGTGTTACACCCCTCTTTTTTTTCGTTTTTTAATCGTTGGATCGGATTTTCAAGTCGTTCTTTTTTTGCTCGCGTCTATCGAATGGAATGCGTAGGCCTCGAGAAGATCTTTGTTTCGATATATTATACAGGCGAATCCGAGACCCGGGCAGAGAGTTATGGCGGTTTGAAAATCCGGGTTCGGTGCAAGGTCGATGTATGTAAGAAATGTTGGCAAGAATGGACGGTTGCGATCATACCAGCACTAATGCACCGGATCCCATCAGAACTCCGAAGTTAAGCGTGCTTGGGTGAGACTAGTACTAGGATGGGTGACATCCTGGGAAGTCCTCGTGTTGCACCCCTCTTTTTTTCGTTTTTTTAATCGTTGGATCGGATTTTCAAGTCGTTCTTTTTTTGCTCGCGTCTATCGAATGGAATGCGTAGGCCTCGAGAAGGTCTTTGTTTCGATATATTATACGGCCGAATCCGAGACCCGGGCAAAGAGTTATAGCGATTTGAAAATCCGGGTTCGGTGAAAGGTTTATGTAAGTAAGAAATGTTGGCAAAAATGGACGGGTGCGATCATACCAACACTAATCCACCGGATCCCATCAGAACTCCGAAGTTAAGCGTGCTTGGGCGAGAGTATTACTAGGATGGGTGACCTCCTGGGAAGTCCTCGTGTTGCACCCCTCTTTTTTTCGTTTCTTTAATCGTTGGATCGGATTTTCAAGTCGTTCTTTTTTTGCTCGCGTCTATCGAATGGAATGCGTAGGCCTCGAGAAGATCTTTGTTTTGATATATTATACGTGCGAATCCGAGACCCAGGCAAAGAGTTATGGTGGTTTGAAAATCCGGGTTCGGTGATAGGTCGATGTAAGTAAGAAATGTTGGCAAGAATGGACGGTTGCGATCATACCAGCACTAATGCACCGGATCCCATCAGAACTCCGAAGTTAAGCGTGCTTGGGCGAGAGTAGTACTAGGATGGGTGACCTTCTGGGAAGTCCTCGTGTTGCACCCCTCTTTTTTTTTCGTTTTTTTAATCGTTGGATCGGATTTTCAAGTCGTTCTTTTTTTGCTCGCGTCTATCGAACGGAATGCGTAGGCCTCGAGAAGATCTTTGTTTCGATATATTATACGGGCGAATCCGAGACCCGGGCAAAGAGTTATGGCGGTTTGAAAATCCGGGTTCGGTTAAAGGTCGATGTAAGTAAGAAATGTTGGCAATAATGGACGGGTGCGATCATACCAGCACTAATGCTCCGGATCCCATCAGAACTCCGAAGTTAAGCGTGCTTGGGTGAGAGTAGTACTAGGATGGGTGACATCCTGGGAAGTCCTCGTGTTGCACCCCTCTTTTTTTCGTTTTTTTAATCGTTGGATCGGATTTTCAATTCGTTCTTTTTTTGCTCGCGTCTATCGAATGGAATGCGTAGGACTCGCGAAGATCTTTGTTTCGATAAATTATACGGGCGAATCCGAGACCAGGGCAAAGAGTTATGGCGGTTTGAAAATCCGGGTTCGGTTAAAGGTCGATGTAAGTAAGAAATGTTGGCAATAATGGACGGGTGCGATCATACCAGCACTAATGCTCCGGATCCCATCAGAACTCCGAAGTTAAGCGTGCTTGGGCGAGAGTAGTACTACGATGGGTGACCTTCTGGGAAGTCCTCGTGTTGCACCCCTCTTTTTTTCGTTTTTTTAATCGTTGGATCGGATTTTCAAGTCGTTCTTTTTTTGCTCGCGTCTCTCGAACGGAATGCGTAGGCCTCGAGAAGATCTTTGTTTCGATATATTATACGGGCGAATCCGAGACCCGGGCAAAGAGTTATGGCGGTTTGAAAATCCGGGTTCGGTGAAAGTTCGATATAAGTAAGAAATGTTGGCAAGAATGGACGAGTGCGATCATACCAGCACTAATGCACCGGATCCCATCAGAACTCCGAAGTTAAGCGTGCTTGGGCGAGAGTAGTACTAGGATGGGTGACCTTCTAGGAAGTCCTCGTGTTGCACCCCTCTGTTTTTCGTTTTTTTAATCGTTGGATTAAATTTTCAAGTCGTTCTTTTTTTGCTCGCGTCTATCGAATGGAATGGGTAGGCCTCGAGAAGATCTTTGTTTAGATATATTATACGGGAGAATCTGAGACCCGGGCAAAGAGATATGGCGGTTTGAAAATCCGGGTTCGGTGAAAGGTCGATGTAAGTAAGAAATGTTGGCAAGAATGGACGGGTGCGATCATACCAGCACTAATGCACCGGATCCCATCAGAACTCCCAAGTTAAGCGTGCTTGGGCGAGAGTAGTACTAGGATGGGTGACCTCCTGGGAAGTCCTCGTGTTACACCCCTCTTTTTTTTCGTTATTTAATCGTTGGATCGGATTTTCAAGTCGTTCTTTTTTTGCTCGCGTCTATCGAATGGAATGCGTAGGCCTCGAGAAGATCTTTGTTTCGATATATTATACAGGCGAATCCGAGACCCGGGCAGAGAGTTATGGCGGTTTGAAAATCCGGGTTCGGTGCAAGGTCGATGTATGTAAGAAATGTTGGCAAGAATGGACGGTTGCGATCATACCAGCACTAATGCACCGGATCCCATCAGAACTCCGAAGTTAAGCGTGCTTGGGTGAGAGTAGTACTAGGATGGGTGACATCCTGGGAAGTCCTCGTGTTGCACCCCTCTTTTTTTCGTTTTTTTAATCGTTGGATCGGATTTTCAAGTCGTTCTTTTTTTGCTCGCGTCTATCGAATGGAATGAGTAGGCCTCGAGAAGGTCTTTGTTTCGATATATTATACGGCCGAATCCGAGACCCGGGCAAAGAGTTATAGCGATTTGAAAATCCGGGTTCGGTGAAAGGTTTATGTAAGTAAGAAATGTTGGCAAGAATGGACGGGTGCGATAATACCAACACTAATCCACCGGATCCCATCAGAACTCCGAAGTTAAGCGTGCTTGGGCGAGAGTATTACTAGGATGGGTGACCTCCTGGGAAGTCCTCGTGTTGCACCCCTCTTTTTTTCGTTTCTTTAATCGTTGGATCGGATTTTCAAGTCGTTCTTTTTTTGCTCGCGTCTATCGAATGGAATGCGTAGGCCTCGAGAAGATCTTTGTTTTGATATATTATACGTGCGAATCCGAGACCCAGGCAAAGAGTTATGGTGGTTTGAAAATCCGGGTTCGGTGATAGGTCGATGTAAGTAAGAAATGTTGGCAAGAATGGACGGTTGCGATCATACCAGCACTAATGCACCGGATCCCATCAGAACTCCGAAGTTAAGCGTGCTTGGGCGAGAGTAGTACTAGGATGGGTGACCTTCTGGGAAGTCCTCGTGTTGCACCCCTCTATTTTTCGTTTTTTTAATCGTTGGATTAAATTTTCAAGTCGTTCTTTTTTTGCTCGCGTCTATCGAATGGAATGCGTAGGCCTCGAGAAGATCTTTGTTTCGATATATTATACAGGCGAATCCGAGACCCGGGCAGAGAGTTGTGGCGGTTTGAAAATCCGGGTTCGGTGCAAGGTCGATGTATGTAAGAAATGTTGGCAAGAATGGACGGTTGCGATCATACCAGCACTAATGCACCGGATCCCATCAGAACTCCGAAGTTAAGCGTGCTTGGGTGAGAGTAGTACTAGGATGGGTGACATCCTGGGAAGTCCTCGTGTTGCACCCCTCTTTTTTTCGTTTTTTTAATCGTTGGATCGGATTTTCAAGTCGTTCTTTTTTTGCTCGCGTCTATCGAATGGAATGCGTAGGCCTCGAGAAGGTCTTTGTTTCGATATATTATACGGCCGAATCCGAGACCCGGGCAAAGAGTTATAGCGATTTGAAAATCCGGGTTCGGTGAAAGGTTTATGTAAGTAAGAAATGTTGGCAAAAATGGACGGGTGCGATCATACCAACACTAATCCACCGGATCCCATCAGAACTCCGAAGTTAAGCGTGCTTGGGCGAGAGTATTACTAGGATGGGTGACCTCCTGGGAAGTCCTCGTGTTGCACCCCTCTTTTTTTCGTTTCTTTAATCGTTGGATCGGATTTTCAAGTCGTTCTTTTTTTGCTCGCGTCTATCGAATGGAATGCGTAGGCCTCGAGAAGATCTTTGTTTTGATATATTATACGTGCGAATCCGAGACCCAGGCAAAGAGTTATGGTGGTTTGAAAATCCGGGTTCGGTGATAGGTCGATGTAAGTAAGAAATGTTGGCAAGAATGGACGGTTGCGATCATACCAGCACTAATGCACCGGATCCCATCAGAACTCCGAAGTTAAGCGTGCTTGGGCGAGAGTAGTACTAGGATGGGTGACCTTCTGGGAAGTCCTCGTGTTGCACCCCTCTTTTTTTTTCGTTTTTTTAATCGTTGGATCGGATTTTCAAGTCGTTCTTTTTTTGCTCGCGTCTATCGAACGGAATGCGTAGGCCTCGAGAAGATCTTTGTTTCGATATATTATACGGGCGAATCCGAGACCCGGGCAAAGAGTTATGGCGGTTTGAAAATCCGGGTTCGGTTAAAGATCGATGTAAGTAAGAAATGTTGGCAATAATGGACGGGTGCGATCATACCAGCACTAATGCTCCGGATCCCATCAGAACTCCGAAGTTAAGCGTGCTTGGGTGAGAGTAGTACTAGGATGGGTGACATCCTGGGAAGTCCTCGTGTTGCACCCCTCTTTTTTTCGTTTTTTTAATCGTTGGATCGGATTTTCAAGTCGTTCTTTTTTTGCTCGCGTCTATCGAATGGAATGCGTAGGCCTCGAGAAGGTCTTTGTTTCGATATATTATACGGCCGAATCCGAGACCCGGGCAAAGAGTTATAGCGATTTGAAAATCCGGGTTCGGTGAAAGGTTTATGTAAGTAAGAAATGTTGGCAAGAATGGACGGGTGCGATCATACCAACACTAATCCACCGGATCCCATCAGAACTCCGAAGTTAAGCGTGCTTGGGCGAGAGTATTACTAGGATGGGTGACCTCCTAGGAAGTCCTCGTGTTGCACCCCTCTTTTTTTCGTTTCTTTAATCGTTGGATCGGATTTTCAAGTCGTTCTTTTTTTGCTCGCGTCTATCGAATGGAATGCGTAGGCCTCGAGAAGATATTTGTTTTGATATATTATACGTGCGAATCCGAGACCCAGGCAAAGAGTTATGGTGGTTTGAAAATCCGGGTTCGGTGATAGGTCGATGTAAGTAAGAAATGTTGGCAAGAATGGACGGTTGCGATCATACCAGCACTAATGCACCGGATCCCATCAGAACTCCGAAGTTAAGCGTGCTTGGGCGAGAGTATTACTAGGATGGGTGACCTCCTGGGAAGTCCTCATGTTGCACCCCTCTTTTTCTCGTTTCTTTAATCGTTGGATCGGATTTTCAAGTCGTTCTTTTTTTGCTCGCGTCTATCGAATGGAATGCGTAGGACTCGCGAAGATCTTTGTTTCGATATATTATACGGGCGAATCCGAGACCCGGGCAAAGAGTTATGGCGGTTTGAAAATCCGGGTTCGGTGAAAGGTCGATGTAAGTAAGAAATGTTGGCAAGAATGGACGGGTGCGATCATACCAACACTAATGCACCGGATCCCATCAGAACTCCGAAGTTAAGCGTGCTTGGGCGAGAGTAGTACTAGGATGGGTGACCTCCTGGGAAGTCCTCGTGTTGCACCCCTCTTTTTTTCGTTTCTTTAATCGTTGGATCGGATTTTCAAGTCGTTCTTTTTTTGCTCGCGTCTATCGAACGGAATGCGTAGGCCTCGAGAAGATCTTTGTTTCGATATATTATTCGGGCGAATCCGAGACCCGGGCAAAGAGTTATGGCGGTTTGAAAATCCGGGTTCGGTGAAAGGTCGATGTAAGTAAGAAATGTTGGCAAGAATGGACGGTTGCGATCATACCAGCACTAATGCACCGGATCCCATCAGAACTCCGAAGTCAAGCGTGCTTGGGTGAGAGTAGTACTAGGATGGGTGACCTCCTGGGAAGTCCTCGTGTTGCACCCCTCTTTTTTTCGTTTTTTTAATCGTTGGATCGGATTTTCAAGTCGTTCTTTTTTTGCTCGCGTCTATCGAACGGAATGCGTAGGCCTCGAGAAGATCTTTGTTTCGATATATTATACAGGCGAATCCGAGACCCGGGCAAAGAGTTATGGCGGTTTGAAAATCCGAGTTCGGTGAAAGGTCGATGTAAGTAAGAAATGTTGGCAAGAATGGACGGGTGCGATCATACCAACACTAATCCACCGGATCCCATCAGAACTCCGAAGTTAAGCGTGCTTGGGCGAGAGTATTACTAGGATGGGTGACCTCCTGGGAAGTCCTCGTGTTGCACCCCTCTTTTTTTCGTTTCTTTAATCCTTGGATCGGATTTTCAAGTCGTTCTTTTTTTGCTCGCGTCTATCGAATGGAATGAGTAGGCCTCGAGAAGATCTTTGTTTCGATATATTGTACGGGCGAATCCGAGACCCGGGCAAAGAGTTATGGCGGTTTGAAAATCCGGGTTCGGTGAAAGGTCGATGTAAGTAAGAAATGTTGGCAAGAATGGACGGGTGCGATCATAGCAGCACTAATGCACCGGATCCCATCAGAACTCCGAAGTTAAGCGTGCTTGGGCGAGAGTATTACTAGGATGGGTGACCTCCTGGGAAGTCCTCGTGTTGCACCCCTCTTTTTTTCGTTTTTTAATCGTTGGATCGGATTTTCAAGTCGTTCTTTTTTTGCTCGCTTCTATCGAATGGAATGCGTAGGCCTTGAGAAGATCTTTGTTTCGATATATTATACGGGCGAATCCGAGACCCGGGCAAAGAGTTATGGCGGTTTGAAAATCCGGGTTCGGTGAAAGGTCGATGTTAGTAAGAAATGTTGGCAAGGATGGACGGGTGCGATCATAGCAGCACTAATGCACCGGATCCCATCAGAACTCCGAAGTTAAGCGTGCTTGGGCGAGAGTATTGCTAGAATGGGTGACCTCCTGGAAAGTCCTCGTGTTGCACCCCTCTTTTTTTCGTTTTTTAATCGTTGGATCGGATTTTCAAGTCGTTCTTTTTTTGCTCGCTTCTATCGAATGGAATGCGTAGGCCTTGAGAAGATCTTTGTTTCGATATATTATACGGGCGAATCCGAGACCCGGGCAAAGAGTTATGGCGGTTTGAAAATCCGGGTTCGGTGAAAGGTCGATGTAAGTAAGAAATGTTGGCAAGAATGGACGGGTGCGATCATACCAGCACTAATGCACCGGATCCCATCAAAACTCCGAAGTTAAGCGTGCTTGGGCGAGAGTAGTACTAGGATGGGTGACCTCCTGGGAAGTCCTCGCGTTGCACTCCTCTTTTTTTCGTTTTTTAATCGTTGGATCGGATTTTCAAGTCGTTCTTTTTTTGCTCGCGTCTATCGAATGGAATGCGTACGCCTCGAGAAGATCTTTGTTTCGATATATTATACGGGCGAATCCGAGACCCGGGCAAAGAGTTATGGCGGTTTGAAAATCCGGGTTCGGTGAAAGGTCGATGTAAGTAAGAAATGTTGGCAAGAATTGATGGGTGCGATCATACCAGCACTAATGCACCGGATCCCATCAGAACTCCGAAGTTAAGCGTGCTTGGGCGAGAGTAGTACTAGGATGGGTGACCTCCTGGGAAGTCATCTTGTTGCACCCCTCTTTTTTTTCGTTTTTTTAATCGTTGGATCGGATTTTCAAGTCGTTCTTTTTTTGCTCGCGTCTATCGAACGAAATGCGTAGGCCTCGAGAAGATCTTTGTTTCGATATATTATACGGGCGAATCCGAGACCCGGGCAAAGAGTTATGGCGGTTTGAAAATCCGGGTTCGGTGAAAGGTCGATGTAAGTAAGAAATGTTGGCAAGAATGTACGGGTGCGATCATACCAGCACTAATGCACCGAATCCCATCAGAACTCCAAATTTAAGCGTGCTTGGGCGAGAGTAGTACGAGGATGGGTGACCTCCTGGGAAGTCCTCGTGTTGCACCTCTCTTTTTTTCGTTTTTTAATCGTTGGATCGGATTTTAAAGTCGTTCTTTTTTTGCTCGCGTCTATCGAATGGAATGGGTAGGCCTCGAGAAGATCTTTGTTTCGTTATATTATACGGGCGAATCCGAGACCCAGGCAAAGAGTTATGGCGGTTTGAAAATCCGGGTTCGGTGAAAGGTCGATGTAAGTAAGAAATGTTGGCAACAATGGACGGGTGCGATCATACCAACACTAATCCACCGGATCCCATCAGAACTCCGAAGTTAAGCGTGCTTGGGCGAGAGTATTACTAGGATGGGTGACCTCCTGGGAAGTCCTCGTGTTGCACCCCTCTTTTTTTCGTTTCTTTAATCCTTGGATCGGATTTTCATGTCGTTCTTTTTTTGCTCGCGTCTATCGAATGGAATGAGTAGGCCTCGAGAAGATCTTTGTTTCGATATATTGTACGGGTGAATCCGAGACCCGGGCAAAGAGTTATGGCGGTTTGAAAATCCGGGTTCGGTGAAAGGTCGATGTAAGTAAGAAATGTTGGCAAGAATGGACGGGTGCGATCATAGCAGCACTAATGCACCGGATCCCATCAGAACTCCGAAGTTAAGCGTGCTTGGGCGAGAGTATTACTAGGATGGGTGACCTCCTGGGAAGTCCTCGTGTTGCACCCCTCTTTTTTTCGTTTTTTAATCGTTGGATCGGATTTTCAAATCGTTCTTTTTTTGCTCGCTTCTATCGAATGGAATGCGTAGGCCTTGAGAAGATCTTTGTTTCGATATATTATACGGGCGAATCCGAGACCCGGGCAAAGAGTTATGGCGGTTTGAAAATCCGGGTTCGGTGAAAGGTCGATTTTAGTAAGAAATGTTGGCAAGGATGGACGGGTGCGATCATAGCAGCACTAATGCACCGGATCCCATCAGAACTCCGAAGTTAAGCGTGCTTGGGCGAGAGTATTGCTAGAATGGGTGACCTCCTGGGAAGTCCTCGTGTTGCACCCCTCTTTTTTTCGTTTTTTAATCGTTGGATCGGATTTTCAAGTCGTTCTTTTTTTGCTCGCTTCTATCGAATGGAATGCGTAGGCCTTGAGAAGATCTTTGTTTCGATATATTATACGGGCGAATCCGAGACCCGGGCAAAGAGTTATGGCGGTTTGAAAATCCGGGTTCGGTGAAAGGTCGATGTAAGTAAGAAATGTTGGCAAGAATGGACGGGTGCGATCATACCAGCACTAATGCACCGGATCCCATCAAAACTCCGAAGTTAAGCGTGCTTGGGCAAGAGTAGTACTAGGATGGGTGACCTCCTGGGAAGTCCTCGCGTTGCACTCCTCTTTTTTTCGTTTTTTAATCGTTGGATCGGATTTTCAAGTCGTTCTTTTTTTGCTCGCGTCTATCGAATGGAATGCGTACGCCTCGAGAAGATCTTTGCTTCGATATATTATAAGGGCGAATCCGAGACCCGGGCAAAGAGTTATGGCGGTTTGAAAATCTGGGTTCGGTGAAAGGTCGATGTAAGTAAGAAATGTTGGCAAGAATGGACGGGTGCGATCATACCAGCACTAATGCACCGGATCCCATAAGAACTCCGAAGTTAAGCGTGGAAGTCCTCGTGTTGCACCCCTCTTTTTTTCATTTTTTAATCGTTGGATCGGATTTTCAAGTCGTTCTTTTTTTGCTCGCGTTTATCGAACGGAATGCGTAGGCCTCGAGAAGATCTTTGTTTCGATATATTATACGGGCGAATCCGAGACTGTGGCAAAGAGTTATGGCGGTTTGAAAATCTGGGTTCGGTGAAAGGTCGATGTAAGTAAGAAATGTTGGCAAGATTGGTAGGGTGCGATCATTCCAGCACTAATGGACCGGATCCCATCAGAACTCCGAAGTTAAGCGTGCTTGGGCGAGAGTAGTACTAGGATGGGTGACCTCCTGGGAAGTCCTCGTGTTGCACCCCTCTTTTTTTCGTTTTTTAATCGTTGTATCGGATTTTAAAGTCGTTCTTTTTTTTGCTCGCGTCTATCAAACGGAATGCGTAGGCCTCGAGAAGATCTTTATTTCGATGTATTATACGGGCGAATTCGAGACCCGGGCAAAGAGTTATGGCGGTTTGAAAATCCAGGTTCGGTGAAAGGTCGATGTAAGTAAGAAATGTTGGCAAGAATGGACGGGTGCGATCATACCAGCACTAATGCACCGGATCCCATCAGAACTCCGAAGTTAAGCGTGCTTGGGCGAGAGTAGTACTAGGATGGGTGACCCGCTCGGAAGTCCTCGTGTTGCACCCCTCTTTTTTATCGTTTTTTTAATCGTTGGATCGGATTTTCAAGTCGTTCTTTTTTTGCTCGCGTCTATCGAACAGAATGTGTAGGCCTCGAGAAGATCTTTGTTTCGATATATTATATGGGCGAATTTGAGACCCGGGCAAAGAATTATGGCGGTTTGAAAATCCGGGTTCGGTGAAAGGTCGATGTAAGTAAGAAATGTTGGCAAGAATGGACGGGTGCGATCATACCAGCACTAATGCACCGGATCCCATCAGAACTCCGAAGTTAAGCGTGCTTGGGCGAGAGTAGTACTAGGATGGCTGACCTCCAGGGAAGTCCTCGTGTTGCACCCCTCTTTTTTTCGTTTTTTTAATCGTTGGATCGGATTTTCAAGTCGTTCTTTTTTTGCTCGCGTCTATCGAACGGAATGCGTAGGCCTCGAGAAGATCTTTGTTTCGATATATGATACGGGCGATTCCGAGACCCGGGCAAAGAGTTATGGCGGTTTGAAAATCCGGGTTCGGTGAAATGTCGATGTAAGTAAGAAATTTTGGCAAGATTGGTAGGGTGCGATCATTCCAGCACTAATGGACCGGATCCCATCAGAACTCCGAAGTTAAGCGTGCTTGGGCGAGAGTAGTACTAGGATGGGTGACCTCCTGGGAAGTCCTCGTGTTGCACCCCTCTTTTTTTCGTTTTTTTAATCGTTGTATCGGATTTTAAAGTCGTTCTTTTTTTTGCTCGCGTCTATCAAACGGAATGCGTAGGCCTCGAGAAGATCTTTATTTCGATGTATTATACGGGCGAATTCGAGACCCGGGCAAAGAGTTATGGCGGTTTGAAAATCCAGGTTCGGTGAAAGGTCGATGTAAGTAAGAAATGTTGGCAAGAATGGACGGGTGCGATCATACCAGCACTAATGCACCGGATCCCATCAGAACTCCGAAGTTAAGCGTGCTTGGGCGAGAGTAGTACTAGGATGGGTGACCCGCTCGGAAGTCCTCGTGTTGCACCCCTCTTTTTTATCGTTTTTTTAATCGTTGGATCGGATTTTCAAGTCGTTCTTTTTTTGCTCGCGTCTATCGAACAGAATGTGTAGGCCTCGAGAAGATCTTTGTTTCGATATATTATATGGGCGAATTTGAGACCCGGGCAAAGAATTATGGGGGTTTGAAAATCCGGGTTCGGTGAAAGGTCGATGTAAGTAAGAAATGTTGGCAAGAATGGACGGGTGCGATCATACCAGCACTAATGCACCGGATCCCATCAGAACTCCGAAGTTAAGCGTGCTTGGGCGAGAGTAGTACTAGGATGGCTGACCTCCAGGGAAGTCCTCGTGTTGCACCCCTCTTTTTTTCGTTTTTTTAATCGTTGGATCGGATTTTCAAGTCGTTCTTTTTTTGCTCGCGTCTATCGAACGGAATGCGTAGGCCTCGAGAAGATCTTTGTTTCGATATATGATACGGGCGATTCCGAGACCCGGGCAAAGAGTTATGGCGGTTTGAAAATCCGGGTTCGGTGAAATGTCGATGTAAGTAAGAAATTTTGGCAAGATTGGTAGGGTGCGATCATTCCAGCACTAATGGACCGGATCCCATCAGAACTCCGAAGTTAAGCGTGCTTGGGCGAGAGTAGTACTAGGATGGGTGACCTCCTGGGAAGTCCTCGTGTTGCACCCCTCTTTTTTTCGTTTTTTTAATCGTTGTATCGGATTTTAAAGTCGTTCTTTTTTTTGCTCGCGTCTATCAAACGGAATGCGTAGGCCTCGAGAAGATCTTTATTTCGATGTATTATACGGGCGAATTCGAGACCCGGGCAAAGAGTTATGGCGGTTTGAAAATCCGGGTTCGGTGAAAGGTCGATGTAAGTAAGAAATGTTGGCAAGAATGGACAGGTGCGATCATACCAGCACTAATGCACCGGATCCCATCAGAACTCCGAAGTTAAGCGTGCTTGGGCGAGAGTAGTACTAGGATGGGTGACCCGCTCGGAAGTCCTCGTGTTGCACCCCTCTTTTTTATCGTTTTTTTAATCGTTGGATCGGATTTTCAAGTCGTTCTTTTTTTGCTCGCGTCTATCGAACAGAATGTGTAGGCCTCGAGAAGATCTTTGTTTCGATATATTATATGGGCGAATTTGAGACCCGGGCAAAGAATTATGGCGGTTTGAAAATTCGGGTTCGGTGAAAGGTCGATGTAAGTAAGAAATGTTGGCAAGAATGGACGGGTGCGATCATACCAGCACTAATGCACCGGATCCCATCAGAACTCCGAAGTTAAGCGTGCTTGGGCGAGAGTAGTACTAGGATGGCTGACCTCCTGGGAAGTCCTCGTGTTGCACTACTCTTTTTTTCGTTTTTTTAATCGTTGGATCGGATTTTCAAGTCGTTCTTTTTTTGCTCGCGTCTATCGAACGGAATGCGTAGGCCTCGAGAAGATCTTTGTTTCGATATATGATACGGGCGATTCCGAGACCCGGGCAAAGAGTTATGGCGGTTCGAAAATCCGGGTTCGGTGAAATGTCGATGTAAGTAAGAAATGTTAGCAAGAATGGACGGGTGTGATCATACCAGCACTAATGCACCGAATCCCATCAGAACTCTGAAGTTAAGCGTGCTTGGGCGAGAGTAGTACTAGGATGGGTGACCTCCTGGGAAGTCCTCGTGTTGCACCCCTCTTTTTTTTCGTTTTTCTAATCGTTGGATCGGATTTTCAAGTCGTTCTTTTTTTGCTCGCGTCTATCGAACGGAATGCGTAGGCCTCGAGAAGATCTTTGTTTCGATATATTATACGGGCGATTCCGAGACCCGGGCAAAGAGTTATGGCGGTTTGAAAATCCGGGTTCGGTGAAAGGTCGATGTAAGTAAGAAATGTTGGCAAGAATGAACGGGTGCCAATCATACCAGCACTAATGGACCGGATCCCATCAGAACTCCGAAGTTAAGCGTGCTTGGGCGAGAGTAGTACTAGGATGGGTGACCTCCTGGGAAGTCCTCGTGTTGCACCCCTCTTTTTTTCGTTTTTTTAATCGTTGTATCGGATTTTCAAGTCGTTCTTTTTTTTGTTCGCGTCTATCAAACGGAATGCATAGGCCTCAAGAAGATCTTTGTTTCGATGTATTATACGGCCGAATCCGAGACCCGGGCAAAGAGTTATGGCAGTTTGAAAATCCGGGTTCGGTGAATGGTCGATGTAAGTAAGAAATGTTGGCAAGAATGGACGGGTGCGATCATACCAGCACTAATGCACCGGATCCCATCAGAACTCCGAAGTTAAGCGTGCTTGGGCAAGAGTAGTACTAGGATGGGTGACCTCCTGGGAAGTCCTCGTGTTGCACCCCTCTTTTTTTTCGTTTTTTTAATCGTTGGATCGGATTTTCAAGTCGTTCTTTTTTTGCTCGCGTCTATCGAACGGAATGCGTAGGCCTCAAAAAGATCTTTGTTTCGATATATTATACGGGCGAATCCGAGAACCGGGCAAAGAGTTATGGCGGTTTGAAAATCCGGGTTGGGTGAAAGGTCGATGTAAGTAAGAAATGTTGGCAAGAATGGACGGGTGCGATCATACCAGCACTAATGCACCGGATCCCATCAAAACTCCGAAGTTAAGCGTGCTTGGGCGAGAGTAGTACTAGGATGGGTGACCTCCTGGGAAGTCCTCGCGTTGCACCCCTCTTTTTTTCGTTTTTTTAATCGTTGGATCGGATTTTCAAGTCGTTCTTTTTTTGCTCGCGTCTATCGAACGGAATGCGTAGGCCTCGAGAAGATCTTTGTTTCGATATATTATACGGGCGAATCCGAGACCCGGGCAAAGAGTTATGGCGGTTTGAAAATCCGGATTCGGTGAAAGGTCGATGTAAGTAAGAAATGTTGGCAAGAATGGACGGGTGCGATCATAGCAGCACTAATGCACCGGATCCCATCAGAACTCCGAAGTTAAGCGTGCTTGGGCGAGAGTAGTACTAGGAAGGGTGACCTCCTGGGAAGTCCTCGTGTTGCAACCCTCTTTTTTTTCGTTTTTCTAATCGTTGGATCGGATTTTCAAGTCGTTCTTTTTTTGCTC
The DNA here is from genome assembly GCA_964016875.1 of Fallopia convolvulus. NCBI lineage: Eukaryota > Viridiplantae > Streptophyta > Magnoliopsida > Caryophyllales > Polygonaceae > Fallopia > Fallopia convolvulus. Next base: position 17,189,403 of record OZ024724.1, read on the forward strand.
GCCTCTATCGAACGGAATGCGTAGGCCTCGAGAAGATCTTTCTTTCGATATATTATACGGGCGAATCCGAGACCCGGGCAAAGAGTTATGGCGGTTTGAATATCCGGGTTCGGTGAAAGGTCGATGTAAGTAAGAAATGTTGGCAAGAATGGATGGGTGCGATCATACCAGCACTAATGCACCGGATCCCATCAGAACTCCGAAGTTAAGCGTGCTTGGGCGAGAGTAGTACTAGGATGGTTGACCTCCTGGGAAGTCCTCGTGTTGCACCCCTCTTTTTTTCGTTTTTTTAATCGTTGGATCGGATTTTCAAGTCGTTTTTTTTTTGCTCGCGTCTATCGAACGGAATGCGTAGGACTCGAGAAGATCTTTGTTTCGATATATTATACGGGTGAATCCGAGACCCGGGCAAAGATTTATGGCGGTTTGAAAATCCGGGTTCGGTGAAAGGTCGATGTAAGTAAGAAATGTTGGCAAGAATGGACGGGTGCGATCATACCAGCACTAATGCACCGGATCCCATCAGAACTCCGAAGTTAAACGTGCTTGGGCGAGAGTAGTACTAGGATGGGTGACCTCCTGGGAAGTCCTCGTGTTGCACCCCTCTTTTTTTCGTTTTTTTAATCGTTGGATCGGATTTTCAAGTCGTTCTTTTTTTGCTCGCGTCTATCGAACGGAATGCATAGGCCTCGAGAAGATCTTTGTTTCGATATATTATACGGGCGAATCCGAGACCCGGGCAAAGAGTTATGGCGGTTTGAAAATCCGGGTTCGGTGAAAGGTCGATGTAAGTAAGAAATGTTGGCAAGAATGGACGGGTGCGATCATAGCAGCACTAATGCACCGTATCCCATCAGAACTCCGAAGTTAAGCGTGCTTGGGCGAGAGTAGTACTAGGATGGGTGACCTCCTGGGAAGTCCTCGTGTTGCACCCCTCTTTTTTTCGTTTTTTTAATCGTTGGAACGGATTTTCAAGTCGTTCTTTTTTTTTGCTCGCGTCTATCGAATGTAATGCGTAGGCCTCGAGAAGATCTTTGTTTCGATATATTATACGGGCGAATCCGAGACCCGGGCAAAGAGTTATGGCGGTTTGAAAATCCGGGTTCGGTGAAAGGTCGATGTAAGTAAGAAATGTTGGCAAGAATGTCCGGGTGCGATCATACCAGCACTAATGCACCGAATCCCATCAGAACTCCAAATTTAAGCGTGCTTGGGCGAGAGTAGTACTAGGATGGGTGACCTCCTGGGAAGTCCTCTTGTTGCACCCCTCTTTTTTTTGGTTTTTTTAATCGTTGGATCGGATTTTCAAGTCGTTCTTTTTTTGCTCGCGTCTATCGAACGGAATGCGTAGGCCTCGAGAAGATCTTTGTTTCGATATATGATACGGGCGATTCCGAGACCCGGGCAAAGAGTTATGGCGGTTCGAAAATCCGGGTTCGGTGAAATGTCGATGTAAGTAAGAAATGTTAGCAAGAATGGACGGGTGTGATCATACCAGCACTAATGCACCGAATCCCATCAGAACTCTGAAGTTAAGCGTGCTTGGGCGAGAGTAGTACTAGGATGGGTGACCTCCTGGGAAGTCCTCGTGTTGCACCCCTCTTTTTTTTCGTTTTTCTAATCGTTGGATCGGATTTTCAAGTCGTTCTTTTTTTGCTCGCGTCTATCGAACGGAATGCGTAGGCCTCGAGAAGATCTTTGTTTCGATATATTATACGGGCGATTCCGAGACCCGGGCAAAGAGTTATGGCGGTTTGAAAATCCGGGTTCGGTGAAAGGTCGATGTAAGTAAGAAATGTTGGCAAGAATGAACGGGTGCCAATCATACCAGCACTAATGGACCGGATCCCATCAGAACTCCGAAGTTAAGCGTGCTTGGGCGAGAGTAGTACTAGGATGGGTGACCTCCTGGGAAGTCCTCGTGTTGCACCCCTCTTTTTTTCGTTTTTTTAATCGTTGTATCGGATTTTCAAGTCGTTCTTTTTTTTGTTCGCGTCTATCAAACGGAATGCATAGGCCTCAAGAAGATCTTTGTTTCGATGTATTATACGGCCGAATCCGAGACCCGGGCAAAGAGTTATGGCAGTTTGAAAATCCGGGTTCGGTGAATGGTCGATGTAAGTAAGAAATGTTGGCAAGAATGGACGGGTGCGATCATACCAGCACTAATGCACCGGATCCCATCAGAACTCCGAAGTTAAGCGTGCTTGGGCAAGAGTAGTACTAGGATGGGTGACCTCCTGGGAAGTCCTCGTGTTGCACCCCTCTTTTTTTTCGTTTTTTTAATCGTTGGATCGGATTTTCAAGTCGTTCTTTTTTTGCTCGCGTCTATCGAACGGAATGCGTAGGCCTCAAAAAGATCTTTGTTTCGATATATTATACGGGCGAATCCGAGAACCGGGCAAAGAGTTATGGCGGTTTGAAAATCCGGGTTGGGTGAAAGGTCGATGTAAGTAAGAAATGTTGGCAAGAATGGACGGGTGCGATCATACCAGCACTAATGCACCGGATCCCATCAAAACTCCGAAGTTAAGCGTGCTTGGGCGAGAGTAGTACTAGGATGGGTGATCTCCTGGGAAGTCCTCGCGTTGCACCCCTCTTTTTTTCGTTTTTTTAATCGTTGGATCGGATTTTCAAGTCGTTCTTTTTTTGCTCGCGTCTATCGAACGGAATGCGTAGGCCTCGAGAAGATCTTTGTTTCGATATATTATACGGGCGAATCCGAGACCCGGGCAAAGAGTTATGGCGGTTTGAAAATCCGGATTCGGTGAAAGGTCGATGTAAGTAAGAAATGTTGGCAAGAATGGACGGGTGCGATCATAGCAGCACTAATGCACCGGATCCCATCAGAACTCCGAAGTTAAGCGTGCTTGGGCGAGAGTAGTACTAGGAAGGGTGACCTCCTGGGAAGTCCTCGTGTTGCAACCCTCTTTTTTTTCGTTTTTCTAATCGTTGGATCGGATTTTCAAGTCGTTCTTTTTTTGCTCGCCTCTATCGAACGGAATGCGTAGGCCTCGAGAAGATCTTTCTTTCGATATATTATACGGGCGAATCCGAGACCCGGGCAAAGAGTTATGGCGGTTTGAATATCCGGGTTCGGTGAAAGGTCGATGTAAGTAAGAAATGTTGGCAAGAATGGATGGGTGCGATCATACCAGCACTAATGCACCGGATCCCATCAGAACTCCGAAGTTAAGCGTGCTTGGGCGAGAGTAGTACTAGGATGGTTGACCTCCTGGGAAGTCCTCGTGTTGCACCCCTCTTTTTTTCGTTTTTTTAATCGTTGGATCGGATTTTCAAGTCGTTTTTTTTTGCTCGCGTCTATCGAACGGAATGCGTAGGCCTCGAGAAGATCTTTGTTTCGATATATTATACGGGTGAATCCGAGACCCGGGCAAAGATTTATGGCGGTTTGAAAATCCGGGTTCGGTGAAAGGTCGATGTAAGTAAGAAATGTTGGCAAGAATGGACGGGTGCGATCATACCAGCACTAATGCACCGGATCCCATCAGAACTCCGAAGTTAAACGTGCTTGGGCGAGAGTAGTACTAGGATGGGTGACCTCCTGGGAAGTCCTCGTGTTGCACCCCTCTTTTTTTCGTCTTTTTAATCGTTGGATCGGATTTTCAAGTCGTTCTTTTTTTGCTCGCGTCTATCGAACGGAATGCATAGGCCTCGAGAAGATCTTTGTTTCGATATATTATACGGGCGAATCCGAGACCCGGGCAAAGAGTTATGGCGGTTTGAAAATCCGGGTTCGGTGAAAGGTCGATGTAAGTAAGAAATGTTGGCAAGAATGGACGGGTGCGATCATAGCAGCACTAATGCACCGTATCCCATCAGAACTCCGAAGTTAAGCGTGCTTGGGCGAGAGTAGTACTAGGATGGGTGACCTCCTGGGAAGTCCTCGTGTTGCACCCCTCTTTTTTTCGTTTTTTTAATCGTTGGAACGGATTTTCAAGTCGTTCTTTTTTTTTGCTCGCGTCTATCGAATGGAATGCGTAGGCCTCGAGAAGATCTTTGTTTCGATATATTATACGGGCGAATCCGAGACCCGGGCAAAGAGTTATGGCGGTTTGAAAATCCGGGTTCGGTGAAAGGTCGATGTAAGTAAGAAATGTTGGCAAGAATGTCCGGGTGCGATCATACCAGCACTAATGCACCGAATCCCATCAGAACTCCAAATTTAAGCGTGCTTGGGCGAGAGTAGTACTAGGATGGGTGACCTCCTGGGAAGTCCTCTTGTTGCACCCCTCTTTTTTTTGGTTTTTTTAATCGTTGGATCGGATTTTCAAGTCGTTCTTTTTTTGCTCGCGTCTATCGAACGGAATGCGTAGGCCTCGAGAAGATCTTTGTTTCGATATATTATATGGCCGAATCCGAGACCCGGGCAAAGAGTTATGGCGGTTTGAAAATCCGAGTTCGGTGAAAGGTCGATGTAAGTAAGAAATGTTGGCAAGAATGGACGGGTGCGATCATACCAGCACTAATGCACCGGATCCCATCAGAACTCCGAAGTTAAGCGTGCTTGGGCGAGAGTAGTACTAGGATGGGTGACCTCCTGGAAAGTCCTCGTGTTGCACCCCTCTTTTTTTTCGTTTTTTTAATCGTTGGATCAGATTTTCAAGTCGTTCTTTTTTTGCTCGCGTCTATCGAATGGAATGCGCAGGCCTCGAGAAGATCTTTGTTTTGATATATTATACGAGCGAATACGAGACCCGAGCAAAGAGTTCTGGCCGTTTGAAAATTCGGGTTTGGGAAAAGGTCGATGTAAGTTAGAAATGTTGGAAAGAATGGACGGGTGCGATCATACCAGCACTAATGCATCGGATCCCATCAGAACTCCGAAGTTATGCGTGCTTGGGCGAGAGTAGTACTAGGATGGGTGACTTCCTGGGAAGTCCTCGTGTTGCACCCCTCTTTTTTTCGTTTTTATAATCGTTGGATCGGATTTTCAAGTCGTTCTTTTTTTCCTCGCGTCTATCGAATGGAATGCGTAGGAGTGGAGAAGATCTTTCTTTTGATATATTATACGGGCGAATCCGAGACCCGAGCAATGAGTTATAGCGGTTTGAAAATCCGGGTTTGGGGAAAGGTCGATGTAAGTAAGAAATGTTGACAAGAATGGACGGGTGCGATCATACCAGCACTAATGCACCGGATCCCATCAGAACTATGAAGTTAAGCGTGCTTGGGCGAGAGTAGTAGTAGGATGGGTGACCTCATGGGAAGTCCTAATGTTGCACTCCTCTTTTTTTCATTTTTTAATCGTTGGATCGGATTTTCAAGTCATTCTTTTTTTGCTCGCGTCTATCGAATGAAATGCGCAGGCCTCGAGAAGATCTTTGTTTTGATATATTATACGAGCGAATACGAGACCTGAGCTAAGAGTTATGGCGGTTTGAAAACAGTATTCGGGTTCGGGTTTGGGGAAAGGTCGATGGAAAGTGAAACAAGGCCTAATTAATGAATAATAACGAGCGAGACAAATGTATATATATGACATGAATGGGCAAAGTCGGCTAAATTTTAAAAAAAATTCACTTTGCACCCTGAAATCTCCTTTACTACAAACTTTACCCTGATATAATTATTAATTAACTTTTAGTTATAAAATTTTTAAAATATAAAAACTTAATTAGAAAAATAAATATTATATTTAAAAACTCGCTATATATCATGTCAATATGCTATACATATGCTCTTAATCTTATATGAATGTAGAATGACGTATGCACTTTGATCGGGGATGTCATGGTGTTACAAAACTTACCTGATTTCTGTTCAAAATCAGATTCTCCAATTGCACCTTTCTATAGTTCTTCAAAAGACTTTAAATTGTGGCCATATTCTTATCAATTTCAGTCATTTCTTCCTTCTTGTAACTGAGCTGCAAAACAAACAAACCATGTTTTAAAATGCATGTTGATTGACTACCACCTACATGCTATACAAAATATTATACAAAATTTAGAAGGAGAGCACATCTATACAAAATTGGAAAAACAGTAGCCACTAATGCATTAATCTATTTAGGAACTAAAAGGGCAAAAAAAACTCAAGTAACTGATAGAAAGATGCACCATCTTTTTCAATATCATAAAATCCACATTTACAGTTGACAATTTTATGCTAAAAATTATAGTAAAGTAGACTTGGACAATAAACAATTCAGTGTATGCCGTCTCTTGAAGTATCTGCGACTTTCTGTTTCATGGCATTGTGATAGTTTACTATTGATAAATTAGTTCTCGAAAGAAAGAAAGAGCACAATGCTCGACGAAAACTCACCTTAACTACAATTTGGCTCCAGAGTATATGCATCAGCAGCAACATATGTTTGTATAAGTTACCTGAGAGTAGCCGTGCGTAGCTGAAATATAATTACAAAGACATTAAATCATTCAGACAATTAACCCAGGCGACAACTCATCAAAGCCACATCAATTGACAAATCAAATCTTTGACATAGCATTTGGTGCATCTTGGATGAGTTTTCCATCCAACATGTTTGGAACCGACATTGATGAATACCTGATGAGTTCTTTCTATTAAAAATTGGAACCAAGCTTCATTGGCTAGGATATCCTCATGCAACAAGAATATGGAACAACCAAGCTTTCTTGCAATGCTAATAATGTAGCTTGCATTCATCTTCTTATCTTCATCCACAAATTACCCAAATATTTAAATCCATCCCTTGAATAAACTTACTGAAGAAACCTTATCACAAACAAGCAATAAAGGAATCATAATTCACAGGAGAGTTTAACACTAACTTACCAGTTTCACCAATTTTGACAAGCTTCCAATCTATAACCCTTGGTTCCACAACGGTTAGTAGCTCCAGGAAGAAAATACTGTTTGAAAGGCTTTTATCCTAATAATAGATTGCATTCCAACAATCAATCAACAACACATTATTATAAATTAAACCATGCTTTTGAGAAAGAAAAATAGGGAATAATAGATGAATACCTTGAAGCTTTCCATTTTGAGGATTTTCCAGAACTCTTGATCTTCTGATTTGCCCAAGTGAGAATTGTTGCATCAGTCATCTCTTTCTCACCAGAATGAGACCGCAAGTTTCTCAAAGTTGGAGCATATTGAACCTCATTCATGATAGAATTCTGATCCTGTCTTTAAAGTCATATCTATCTTATTTATTTAATAGTCTACTTTATTATTAGTCTATCTTGTTTAGGAGTTAGTTAGCCCTAGACTATTATTTTTCTTGGTAGTTGAATCTCTCTCTAATCAAAAGGTTCTTGGTTGTTAGATCTCAAATCAAAAGATCAACCCTAATTTCAGCCTTGAAGAATCAAGTCATCTGGTATCAGAGCACATTATGAAATTTCTTCAAAAAAATTTCCTTCTTCTCCAACGATGACTGTGAAGGAACTTGAAGAAATCACAGCTCGCCATGAAGCCGCATCAACACCAACACCTCCTTGCTGGAATCTAGGAAACCCTGCAACAAATTCTTTCTAAACTTGACCTAGACGAACCACAACCTCTTCCACGAAATCTAGATCCACGCCAGCAAAACCTGCTTCCCCAACCACAACAGCAAAAAATACAAGGACAACTGCTCCGTCTTGATTTTCCCAGATTTGAAGGCACTGAACCGGAGAGTTGGCTTTTTCAAGCAAAGCAATTTTTTACACTATACCCAATTCCTGCTGAACTACGGGTCACCATGGCATCAATTCATCTTCGTGGCAGTGATAATGTGGCTTGGTATAGATGGTTAAACCACTCGATGGGAGAATTGATATGGCGTCAATTTTCGGTAGCTCTTTGTAAGAGATTTGGCTCCCGCAAGAATTTGGATCCAATGAGTGCTTTATCTAAGCTTACTCAAACGGGTACAATTTCAGCATACATTACTGAATTTGAGACTATGATCAACCTGGTTCAAGGATTACAGGATCCACACCATGTAATATCCGTGATTTTTAGGATAAATTTGAATTTTTTCTACACGACTTTCTGAGACCCACTTAGCAAAGTCGTTACCCGTTTTGACCGTAAGCTAGGAACTCAGGTTTAAGAATTTATATTTGACCAAATGTAATCATTTAAAATAATTTTCTTAGTTCACATGGATTATAAAACCGCTTGGACAATTTATAGAAATTTCCGAACAAGTTCCGAAGACCCGCTTTATAAACTCGTTACACGTACGATCGCATTAATGGAAATTATTCTTATAGAATTCAAGGTGATAGGATAAAATCATTCGGGTTGATTTTATCCACCAACATAAATTTTTTTGGATCACTTCCGTGAAAGAAGCATCTTGATCGGGTGAGATCCGCTTAATTAATTATGAACCCGTTAAGGTTATACTCTGAAACTTAAGCCTTAAAAATTAAAAGTGACAAAATAAAATCATCCGAATTGATTTTATTAGTCTACATAATTTTTAGGACTGCTTCTACAAAAAGAGTATTTTTACCTGGGCTATATCATTTTACCGCCGTAACCCAAGTCCCGATCACTGATATCGAAACGTATCCTTGCACCGTATACTCCTTGCAGCCCACGTTATTTTATTGTCCATAAATAGGCTGGGAGAAGGAGATGTTTGTACACACTATTTACAAAGCTTCTCCTCCATTAGTCAAATCACACTCAATGCCCATTTCCATTTTTTTTTTTCTATCTCCTCCGTTCCAAAATCTCTCTTTTCCTCTGTTCACAAAAATTTCCCATCCAATCACTGGCAACACCAAATTCAATTTGAATAGAAGACCAGCCTGAACCCACCACCTCTCTCGTTCCAGTTCAATTTATTTCCCCCGTTCAGTATTTCTTCAAACCGGCTTTCTTTCTCGGCCTCGTTCGTTCGAGAGGACGCCGACCGCTGGCCACCCATCCCCGCTCGTTCGCCGCCCCTGCACTGCTCAGTCACTGCCCGTTCCGCCGCCGTTCAGCCTCGCCATGCCCCTGTCGTGCTCCTCCTCTGTATTCTGTTTTCACAGTATTTTGTAAACAGGAAAAATAAAAGGGGTGAGTGTTTCTTTTTATATTCTTTTTGTTTATTTTATTTTCCCTTGTTAAAATAATATTATATAATTTAAAAATTTAGCCTTAATACTATTCTGGATTTTTTTTAAATCAGCTTTATAAAATTTAAAGACTTTTATATAATTTTAGTAGAAAATCAACATGCATGTATGATCTAACAAGAAAATATTTTTAATTCATCATGAAAGATATTCTAAATTTCTTTAGACTCATGAAAATAATTTTTTAAAGCTTGAAAGATGTTATTTTTGACAAGAATATTAAAATAGATAAATTCTTTCCTTTATTTTAAAAAGAAATAGCTTATTGTAAAGAATTAATTAATAAGGTTTTTATGAAAGAAAATTCCTTGTATGTCAACTTAGACTTAGAATAAGTTTTAGAAAATTTATTTATGACCTTGTTAATTAAAATGAACTTCTAGTGGTTATGATCTACTTAAGTAATTTAAATAAATTGTTGCATGTGCATTTTTTTAGGTTTTATGAAATGATCCATACTTGCATGTTAACTTAGAGCTAGTATAAATTGGAAATAAAATTTGTCATGATCTTCTTAATAAAAAGGGTACTTACAAGATACAAGTTATACTTAAATACATAAATAAGTGTTGCATATGGACTTAAAAGGGCTTTATTTGAATCAATCTACTCTTGCATGTCAATTTAATTTTATTATAATTTTATAAATAAATTTTATTAATCTCTAGAAATAATATCATCTATGAGAATAATATTTTAGTTAAATGAAAGGAATAAAAGTGCATGAGAGTTTTAAAAGGATTTTCTATTGGATAAAATACTTCCTTGCATGTTTCATTAAAGTAAATATTTTGAAAGATTTTCAATAACATCACCTTGAAAATAATAATAAAGGATTATTATTATTTGTTTCCTACCTAAATTATTTAACCAAATAATTTAGATTGACACCCTTTCTCCTAGATGAGGAAAATAAGAAAAAGATTATTTTAACTGAAATAAGGATTTTAATATATATCCGTTCGTTACCTTTTCGAATAAATAGGTCGAAGTGTACAAACTTCACTAAGTCACCCAAAATTCCAAGTCTTGTAAACTTACGGAAGAGATTCAAGGCAAGTGGATATTCTTCTTGTAACCTTTTCAATATCTCATTTCCGTTAAATTTCTCTCCATTGAGAACAAACTTGTTTGCTTAAACAAATAAACATAGGACATATCGATTGCTAGAAATATCAACATCTCCTTATCGTAATTATTATTCGAACGCTAGAATGGAACTTAGGACCGATGATTACGACCTTGTTTGTTTAAAATGTCTCGTTTAGAGACATCGTTTGGAAAAGTATAGTAAAAAGTGTTGGACATAAGTCCTTAAACCACTTTTTATAACATCATATTATATGTAGGTCATGACTCTACTCTTACTTCGTTGACTGAAGTCTTAAGCAATGTCGAAATAGAAAGGTTTCGTCTGAAGTCTAAAGTAATGTCATACGGAAAATAAATGTTGGCTGAAGTCTTAAAGCAATGTTGAAATAAAAAGGTTTCATCTAAAGTCTTAAGCAATGCCACGTAAAATAGAAAAGACGACTAAAGTCGCTTACTAATGTCTACACTAGGCAGACATTCAAAATTTATAATAAGGCTAAAGGTTTGCCTTGTTCAATCTATTAAATAAACTTATGCTATGTTCTAACTAAGTGTTAGAACTCTCTTCCCTTAAGTGGACTCGGCTCTTTCATAGCCTCCACACCCTTAAAAGTCATTAATGCTATGTAAAGTTTTGACACGAAATAAAGATAAGTACTAGTGCACATTAAAAGACGTTAAAACCGGGCTGGTTTTAGAAGACCAACCCGGCTCTCTGTCCAATAAGGGCACGAGAGGTTTTCTAGAAGCTTGCGTGTAATTAAAACATTCCCATCAATAATCTACTCTAAGAAGTTCTACAATCTCGTAGTTTGTTCTTTTCGGTTTAGAGTTATCTGGCTTCGAGATATACTCATTTCCGTCCTTAAGCTCCATATAAAGGTTATACATCTCAAACACATTTCGCATACCTCTTTAAAGATTAGTTAACTTACCCAAATTATCCTTGAGAATTTCCGTTCTCACTTGCTTAGTCTCCTTAGACTAATTCCGCTCTTTTCTGCATTTTTGCCTAGTATTTCTCGCCCTTCGCGACAAATGCCAGACTCTAGGAAACGTCCATCGAAGGTTTAAAGAACGAAGAATCAAGAAAGTCAAAGGAAGGAAGGTCAAGTCTTCTCAAAGATATTTCTTTCGTAGTTTGGATTCACTACGCTTTGCAAGAACAAGGTTTCATTATTTCTGCTGCTTAACTCTATCATGTTGTTTTGAAACAGTTTAAGATGTAATGAGAATATTTAAAGTCTCAAGTTTGAGCATATTTTAATGGCATGTATTACCATTTAAATTCCGCATTCTTTAAGTTTAATACCTTATAAAGCCTAGGGTGACTTTGGACGGTAAAGTCCGAGGTCACTGGCGGTAATACCCATCGTTGCAAAATAGGGGTGTTACACACCAAGTCAGTTAATTTTTCTTGGGATTGAGAGTTGATATCCAAGCAAGAGTTTGCCTTCTTACTCCTACCATTTTTTTTGGTAGAATTTTACTCCTACCAGTTTATCTCATGCTTTTGAATTGGCAATGTGTCAAGAGGAGGCGATAACTGCAACTGCATCATCCATTGCTTCTTGCAAAAATCCTACTCCCATTACAAGTCCAAGTTCTAAATCAGTTCCAAGCAATCCGACTCTACCTACAAGCATCAAACGTCTTTCTTGGGATGAGCAGCAGAAATGCAGGGAGAAAGGCCTTTCTTTTAATTGGGATGATATCTACAAACCAAGGCATCGCTATACAGCTCCGTAGTTACTACTGATGGATGCTTCGTCTTTTGTTATTGATACTAGATAACGGCTTGCAGTCAAGCCTTGTCTCCAAGGCGCGGGAATGATAGGATTTTGATCTTATCTTTAAAGTCATATCTATCTTATTTATTTAATAGTCTACTTTATTATTATTCTATCTTGTTTAAGAGTTAGTTAGCCCTAGACTATTATTTAATCCTTGTCAACCTATGTTTCCAGACTATGCAAATCAATATACGAGTTTATTTTTCTTGGTAGTTGAATCTCTAATCAAAAGGTTCTTGGTTGTTAGATCTCAAATTAAAAGATCAACCCTAATTTGAGCCTTGAAGAATCAAGTCTCGTCAATCAACAACCAAAGGAAAGCTAGAAAAACATAAAAGCAACTTAATTAATTTGGAAATGAAACAACAATTAACAAAGAATGAGTTTTTGATTTCCTTGCACAATATCTTGTCCAACCACATTTAAGAGGGAGATCGTTCAGATTCTTTCCAATACTAACAACTTGGTTGCAATTTTCAAGTTTTCTGAATGGTAGTTTAATAGGAGGCTTTGTAGCCTACTTCCATTTAACCGAACCTGGTGATACTTTATCAAGCACTTCCAACGGTACCCACCTACATATAAAAAAACGCAATTGTTAAATCAAGATTACGAAGGATCCATATCAGTATGCGGGTAGGTCATTGTTTAATTAACTTTAGATCCACTACGATATTGCGATGCCAATATTTCACTACATCAATAGTTGTTGGAAACAATTTACTTGCTTCCTTCTTGATGCGACCTTGTTTGAAGGACGCTACATATCTTTACGTGGTATGAGTATTAGGTCTCGAAACGACAGCGAAAGGCTTGAACCAACGTTGGATTGGTCAAGCAAGAACGATCGAACACGAGAACACAAAGCTTTGAGAGTAATCAATGGTGACGGCGCAACACAAGGATATGAATTAGGAGAAACCCTCAACTAAGATTCAAACCCAAAGTGTGCGTAAACTGAAAAACAAAGAGTTAGCACCTTATATAGGTGTGGCACAAGCAAACCCTAAAAGAGATAGACACGCGCCTACGGCTTGCATGCAAGTAAGGCCCATCGGCGCAAGGCCCAAAAAGGACCTTCTAATAAAACAAAACCATAAGTAGAAGTGTCTAATAATGGAAAACATACTAAAATAGGCATAAAAATGATATGTCATTGGCCATTGACATGGAAGTGTCAAGACATGGACAACGCTAGGCGCGACGCGGTGTGGCGAGGCCGTGTCACACTGTCGCGTGCGCTGGAGCGGCGAAGGCACACGACGTTGGATGAGGCTGGAGAGAACCTCATGTTGCGACGCTGGTGGGCGACGCGGGTTCGGGGTTTGGTGTGAGCGACGGGTCCGAGGTGGATGGTGCCACAGACTCCTCTTGAGGTTCTCCGATGCTAAGGACACATACGGTGGTGTGCGTCGGCGCGGAGAAGGGTGCGCCATGGCCCGCGGAGATGCGTGACACCAAGGACTGCGTAGCCATCTCGATGGCATGGGCTTGGGCACGAGTGACCGGTCCTTTGGAGCACACGGTGAATGAGTCGTCCTCTTGGATGGTGTCCAAGGACGGGGTCACCTCATTTAACTTTGTTGCATATGACGGCTCAAATGCAAAAGAATCATCAAGATTTAGAAAGGGGCATAAACATCATTTAGTTTACAAGATCAAGACATGTTAATTAACAAGATGCTCACCAGTTTGATAAGGTGTTGTACTTCCGATACTTTGAGCCCAAAACCTAAAACCACCAAAGCCTCATAGGCCATAGTTCTCTACTAATTCAACAGAAGAAAAAATCAAGAGAAGATTGTAAAAGGGATGAATGGATATATGCCTCATGTATTCTTACAATGTTTGGATGATACAAAACAAAGTGGTGAACCTAAATATCTTGCAAATCAACTCAAATTTAAGAAACAAAACCAATACAGGACATACAAATCATTGGCCTATTCTTGCTTGTAAAGGAAACCACACCAATAGTAAATTTACAATTAAGTTTGCGAAAGTGATTACTATAATATCTCGGCTGTTTCCAATCAAGTTGAATGTGCAGTTCTTGATTGATTCAAAAATCAGGTTGAATGTTAAAAATATAAAAAACATATAAATGAAGCATAAAGTAATGAAATATAATATAACCCACACTCTTGAGCAACAACCAGGAACTTATCCAACAATTTAACTTAGGCAAGTGAGACATGAGAAGTTAGTAATTTATAGCAAAACCATATAAAGTTAAGGATCAAAGATCGAATCGGGAGAAAGGCCAAACCCTAAAGCTCAAAATTGCACCCAAATTAACTCAATCTCCTAACTCTAAAATTGGAATCGCCACCCAAATCTTATAAATCTTAGCCCTAAATTGCAAACCATAAGTAGAACTAACAAATCAACTCAAGCCCCTAACCACGAAAGGCCAAATCTAAATGCAACACTCGAATGAACCCACTTATTGACATCCCAACCCTAATCACAAAAAAACCCAAGAGAGCGAAGAGAGATAAAGGCCCGAATAAACTCACCATTTTCACCGGCCACCACCAACGACGTGTATCACCATCCACAACCACCAGGCCGTCGTGACACCACCACCAGACCTTCCTCTAGCCTCATCGTCGACGATAAAACAAAGGTGGCAAAAAGCAAGGAGAGAGCGCAGGGCGAGAGGCGGTGCTCGGCTAGAACAAAAAACAACGAATAAGGAAGAGAGAGGAGGTGAGTAAGGAAGAGAGAGGGAGGAGAGAGAGAGTGATAAAGGGAATTGTAAACGCAAGGGCGTTTTACAGCCGTAGATAACTTCCCTAAAAAATGCTATCAATGACCTCAAATTCGCCCCACTAAACCAGCCGTCCGACTCTTACAGCCTGTTTGGTTAGGGGAATTGGGTTTTTTTTTACGGGCGATCGATGCGCCCATGTCAGATTTTCGGGGCGCCCAAGTCAGTCACCTCGACCGACTAAATGGGGCCTCGGAAAGTGGATTGTAGTCGGTCGAGGCGACCGACTACATGGGTTTTTTAAAAATAAAAAAAAAGTAGTCGGTCACCTCGACCGACTACAGCTAGTCGGTCGAGGCGACCGACTATCCACCCGTTTGGAATTATTTCCTAACGGGTGGATTTCGTTCTCTATATATATCCAAATACACCAAAATATTTTCCACATCCGAAAATACATTTCAATCTTCTCTAAAAAATCCACTTTCAAAATTTTATCGAAATGGCGAATTGGTTGATTACAAAATTTAATGTAAGTTAACTACATATTTTTAAGCAATTTATTAAGTTTTTTCCGTTAAATTCATACGATTCGAAATTATTCTCTAAATATTTCGTAATTTTACGTAGTCGTTGATGGTGGGAGGGTCAAAACCACCGGCCCCATTTGATTTAAACGAGGAGTATGTTGATGACGGCGATGGAGGATATGAGGTTTCAAATGAGCACAATTACGACGTCGTTTGTAATCTAAAATCAAATCAGGTATGTAAATGTAATTTTATGAAGTTTAGAAATTAAGATAAAAAATTCTAATTAGTTTTTATTATTATCATAGGTTATTCAGTTTCCAGATTTTTCTAATTATTTTGAAAATAATTGTGAGTGGGAGGAACGAGATCATATGATACAGTGGGCCCGTAAGATAGGGAGAGGGTTAAACATTGTACTCACCATCAAAAACTCTTGGCCGGCAAAGATTAGTTTGGGATGTGTATTAGGCGGTGAGTACAAAGCGGGAAAAAAAGGCATACCGCGTAAAATGGTTAAGAATTTAGGTGTTGGTGATGAGCTTAAACCTTATCAGGTTGCAGAGAGCTTGTCTCATCCTTATGGGCAGATATCTAGTCCTTATCAGGTTTAATGTATTAATGGTTTAGTGTATGAATGGTTTAGTGTATGAATGGTTTAATGTATGAATGGTTTATTTTGTATGGTTTAGTTTGTATGGTTTAGTTTTTCCCTAAACAACACAAATATAAGTAACAAAACCAACACAAATATAAATAACCATTACAAAGTAATCATTACACAACTACAACTACAACAAATTAAACTATCTATATTGTCCCACATCGCTGTGGCGTGCGGGTTGTACGGAGGGAGAGCGGCGACGACGACCACCTACACGTGGCGGGATCGGTGGTGGAGGCCTCTCTCCAAACCAGATGGCATGTAATTGGCGAGCGACTTCGACCACTTCAAGATTGCTATGACCTTCTAGTCGTTTAGTGAGCGCCTTCGTCAGTGTCATCCGCTGTCAAACCAACACAAATTTGTTATTTTAGAATTTGAAGTTTTTTTTACTAATATGAGAGAACCAATTAAGTGTCATCATACACGTACCGCATAAAAATCCACCACGGGTTGCGGATGGTTGTTTGCATATTCTACGGAGGACGTGTGCAACAAAAAAGGATGTGTTCGTCTCATATGCCATTGCACGTACTCGGCATCCATAGAGTACATATGTGGTGCAATTTCCCCCATTGGCACTAACGGGTTCCATCGATCTTCCCAGCGATCATCATTTGGTGAGTATTGCACATCATACTTCACATGCACGTTCGTCAATTTTGCTGGTCGGCATACACTGATTGGCTTGATAACGTCTAATTCAGGGATTGACTGATGCCAGCCATATTGACGAGCGAGCCTCTCGGGGTGATATGCCTCCTTGATGTGGAGACATGTCAAGGTACCCCTATACCTCGACAAACTAAGATCGCCAGTGGAAAAGTCGATAAAATCCCCCCATGGCATAAAATTGACCTACACATAAACACAAAATAGAGAATATGTTAGATTCAAATAAAATCGAACTAGCAATTTAATTAGAAAAGAATATGTTAGATTCAAATATGTTACTTACATCTTCAACTTTTATCCTGTCTAAGTAGCGACGATAGTCGAGCAATGATTTAAGATCTCTGTTTCGACCTTTATGTGCTTTGAATATCTCCCCTGGCAATCGTGTGATATCGTGATTGATTTGACCTTGGAGTGATGGAAAGTACCTCCAAATGAAGTTCTACAAAATAGAAAATATGTTAGATTGAAATAAAATCGGACTATCAATTTAAACAGAGTAGAGTATCAACACTCACGTGTAACACATATGAGCACCCTGCGATCTGCACTCCATCAGCTCGGGACGCCATTCCGAGCTGCTTGAGTAGCCATGCAAGTGTAGCGGCACACCATGAATACTCCATCACCTGATCGTGGTTCAACACGAGCGGCAACAATCTGTGGGGTACCCCGTCACCTGTCCTGTCCATTATCAAGGTGCTTCCTAACAGATCACACAATACCCTGAAGCTATCAAATCTATGTTTCCTTCATTTTCTATCATGTTAAACAGGATCTCCTTCCAACGATTGATTTTTATGCAGCCTTTGGTTACTAAATTCTTCATTTCATGTTCACTCACGCCGTATGCACCACTGATAAACTGCTTTATTTGTTCTTCGGAGTACGTCGAAACAACCTTCATCCCGTTGATCGGTAGGCCCAAAATGAAGTGGACATCAGGGAGGGTGATTGATATTTCTCCCCAAGGAAAATGAAAACTGTTCGTTTCTGGGTGCCATCTTTCCACAAAAGCCTGAACCAATGCTTCATCCGTTTGATTGAACGTCCAACGTTGTAGACGCAATAATCCGCTACGCTGAGCACGGGCGACCCACGCACCTCCATTCGTTAACTTTTCGTTCCAATCCTTAAGCTTCCCTCGCGTATGCACTCTCAAGGGTTTACCACTAGTATACTGAAACATTATTATCAAAATTATTAAGTATAATTATTTATGCGTACATATAAGGTAAATTAATTAAACGTTCTTACCGTTGGATCTTCCCATAAGCGCTTCGCTATATGCGTCTCATAACTGAGCAATAAGCTAGTATCGATTGGTCCGCCTCCAAATCCATCTTGGGTGTTGGGAGGGGCTGTTGGAGGTTGGGAATATGAAGTCCCGACATGAGACTGGGTTTGGAAATAAGGTTGGGATGGTGGAGGTTGGGAATAAGAAGTCCCCTCGGCTTGAAAATAAGGTTGGGATGGTGGAGGTTGGGAATAAGACGTCCCCGCCTGATTCTCAGCTTGGAAATAAGGACTCAAGGGAGTAAAAGAAATTGTATCTTGAATCCAAGTATCACCTTGTGGGCCAGTCCGTATGTCGGTCTGGGGAGTGAAAGCATTATCGAATTCAGTATACAAATTCCTAGTTGGGGTTAGGTTGGTGCTGTGTGGGGTGTGTTGGGAAGTGGATGACCCCCACAAATTCTGATAGTCGGGAGTTGTATATTGGGTGGACGATTGGTTAGGTGGAAACGGTGATCCAGTAAAATCGTGTGGTGGTCGGGGGTTCGTACCCCCAGACGTATACCACTCCATATATCGGGGATCGCTCGTAAGCATATCTACATAAATAATGTATGACCACTATCATATATAATGTATTAAATACTATAATTACTTATCAAATAAAATTACTATGAGATCAAATTAAAAACATTCTAATATGAATAATAAATTAAATTGAAATACTAACAAATAAAATTAAGATAATTCTAAATTATTATTATAAATAGATCCGACTAAACTTGATGATTCAAAACGTAAAATTTTAATTTACATACCTAAAAACCCTGCCCCAAGTGGCGTAGCTACTTGATTTGTGATGTCGAACTCGAACGCATTTGGAGCGGTTGGTTGAACCGGTACCTCCTCTTGCTCTACATTGACTTGTATATCCTCAGCATTCGCCCCTTCATTCAAATTTATTTGCGACGATTGGCCATGTGAAGATTTTGAACGGTTTTTGCTCTTAGATTTGCTTAACCCGAAAGACCACCCTTTTCTCATTTTTTACACTTTTTTTTTCTCTCAATTGAATTTTTTTTTTAACTCTCGGCTTGCTTATGTACCAAATGGAGGAGTTGAGGGCTATATATAACCCTCAACAATTGAGCACCAACGGCTCTTTGCTTTTGCAAAGAGCCGTTGGTTTTTTTTAAAAAAAAGCCCCAATGTAGTCGGTCACCTCGACCGACTACACTGGGCCCCACACGCTATCTGCAATTGCAGATAGCGTGTGGTGTTATTTAAAAAAAAAATATATAGTCGGTCACCTCGACCGACTACAATCTCGTCGGTCGAGGCGACCGACTTGTTCTGACATGGGCGCCCGTCATTTCTGACATGGGCGCCCCGTATTCCCCTTTTTTTAAGGGGAGTAAATAGAGGGGTGTATTTTCCCTTGTTTGGTTTGACTTTTATGGAGATAAATGGAAATAAATAAAAAGAAAAAGGGGGAAAATAATAGAGGAAGGGGAGGGTTTTTCGATCTCTCCATTTTGGTGGAATTTGGGGAGAAACACGGACGCAGCTTCGACCCGGTGGCTTTCACCTGCTTCTTCTCGCTGCTACTCAAGTCGACTTCAAGATAAAGATGTAGCGTTGAATTGATCGCCATGAATCTCGGAAAGCAAGCTCTTGAAGGGATGACAGCTCGTACCCGTAATATGCCCAAAGTACTGTTTCAACTCCACCAAGCACCAAAGCAACATAAACATGAAATTCAAAGATTAATCTCATCGGACAGCAGGGTGTCGAAGCTCTGGCTCAGTTTATCGGATGGGAAGGACGCGAGGATGGCCTACCTGAAGCTTCCACAACGAAGGGTTTGGTGCATCCGGTTGGAGTGCCGGTGATGGTGGAGGACGACTAATGACGCAACAGAAGGCTACTGAAATTCTGATTTTCAGGAGTTGAATTAGTCAAGTTACTTAGTCAATTTTGTATCCCTAGTCTTATGGAGTCAGTTCTGTTTGTTCAGCTTTGTGCCGTGTATTTTGGCACCTCAGTTAGCTCTTCTGTTACTTACTCTCTATATATATCTTGTAACTCATCTTTGTTTATTCAGTCAATACAAAAACATCAGTATTCATTTTGTATTTGATTATATGGTATCAGAGCTAATCTGATTTTTTTCTTATCCTCTTCGTTCCTTATGGCCTCCTCAAACACAACTCAACAGCTCTTGGCTCTAGCCAATGTTAACTCCTCAAACCTCAATCTCCAGATTCCTTCCATTAGCATTAAGCTCGATCGGGATAACTACTCTCTTTGGCGAACTACCATTATCTCCGCCTTAGAGACCTTCGATCTCGAGTCTTATATCTTGGATCCTAGACCACCACCAGAGACCCGCTCTATTCCTGACGCTGATGGCGTTGTTCTCACTGAACCAAATCCAGATTTCATATCTTGGAAGAAGCGAGATCGCTTTGTGTTATTATGGATAAAATCCACCTTGTCCGAGCGGGCTCTCGCTCTTGTTGCTCGGGCAACCTCTTCTCAACTGGCTTGGACTGCTATTGAGAGGACTTTTCAGGCTCAAACTAGAGACCGACGGATGGCCATGAAAGCCCAACTTCAAACTCTCTCTAAAGGAGCTCTGTCCATGATGGAATACATCGAGCGCAAACGCTCAATTGCTGATTCACTGGCAGAGAATCTTCATCCCATCTCCGACGAAGATCTCATTGGTCATATTTTGAATGGCCTTGATTCCTCTTACAGTGCCTTCACTGCAGCTTTCATGATGAAAACTGAAGATGTCTCTGTTGATGATCTTTCCGGCCTGCTGCTTCAGGAGGAAGCCCGTCTCGAGCAAGAACATGTGCGTCAGGCTGTGGTTTCAACCCCGCCTACTACCATTCCAACTTCAGCACCTAATGCTCCTTCAGCAAACACTGTCAACAGATCAGCGCCAAGGCCTGTTCAACCTACTAGTGGATCTGGCTCTTCCTCAACACCTCGCAATCCCGATCCCCGTCGCCGCAAAGTTCAATGCCAACTTTGCAGTAAGCCAGGTCATGAGGCTATTGACTGTTGGCAGCGATCCAATCAAACCGACTATCCGTCTCGTCGTCCTAATCCCCGAGATCAGTCGAAGCAGGCCAATATAACCCAATACAACAGCCCATCCACTGTTGTTGATCCATCTTGGTACTTCGACACCGGCTCCACAGATCACGTCTCTCCGGATATTCGCAAGCTTCAAATTTCGGAAAACTACACTGGTGACGACAAGCTCCAAGTTGGAAACGGTAACCATTTGTCTATTTCTCATATTGGTTCATGTTCATTGCCTAATCTTAATTTACCAAGTGTGCTTATTGTACCCAAACTTACCAAACACTTACTTAGTGTGTCGAAACTTACCCAGGATAACAATGTCTATATGGAATTTTGGCCTAATTATTGTTGTGTTAAGACTTTTCAGGGCAAACCAATCCTCCACGGGGACGTTAAACATGGTCTGTATCGACTGGCTTCCACCACAAATAAACCATCTTCCACAATGGCCCTCACCAGTATTCGCACTTCTTTAGATGGATGGCATAGACGCCTTGCTCATCCCCATGAGTCCATCTTGAGACGATTAGTTAATTCATTTCATCTTCCTATTACTTCAAATAAATTTCCAAATGTTTGTGATTCATGCCAACTTGGAAAAAGCCATCGTTTTAATCTACCTACTTCTCATATTGTTTCTAATAAACCTTTTGATTTGGTGTACTCGGATGTTTGGGGACCTTCTCCCATGTTCTCTATGAATGGCCATCGTTACTTTGTTCTATTTATTGATGATTGCACAAAGTTTGTTTGGATTTATTTCGTGTCCACCAAATCTCAGGTGTTTTCCACTTTTGTGCAATTTCGTACCATGATTAAAACCCAATTTGAATGTGATATCAAAAATCTCCAAACCGATTGGGGCGGTGAATTTCGCAATGTTTCTACCTTCCTTCAAAATTGTGGTATTAATCATCGTATATCTTGTCCTTATACTCAAGAACAAAACGGTGCGGTTGAGCGTAGAAATCGTATAATTGTTGAAAAAGGCCTCACTCTTTTAGCTCAATCTTCTCTTCCAAAAGAATTCTGGGAGCATGCCTTCCAAACGGCTACTTATCTCCACAACCGAACTATTACACCAATTCTTAATTATCAATCTCCATACTACAAACTCTACAATAAAACTCCGGATTACGGTTTTCTTAAAACATTTGGTTGCCTTTGTTATCCCTTCTTGAGGCCATATAATGCACACAAAATGGATTTTCGGTCTCTCCCTTGTGTTTTTATAGGCTATAGTGCATCTCACAAAGGCTATCTATGTTACCACAAACCTACATCTCGGATATATGTGGCTCGACATGTTGTTTTTAATGAAGAAATTTTTCCATATGCCAACAATCAGCCCATACCCACATTTACTGTCCCTCACAATGAGGCTCCGTCCCCTGCATCTTCTACTTTGCTGGAACAAGCAGCTTCCATTTCAAATTACCCACCTCTTCCACCAACAAATATTCCTAGGACCCCACCACCAGAACCAAATCCGACTCCTCTCATTTCCCCAACACCAAGTCCTAATTATGAACAACCCACTGCTAGCTCTCGAGCAAAACAGTCCGCTCGTGTCCCGTCCTACTATCGCCCTGCTGACAACACTCAACACACAATGGTCACCCGAGCCCGATCAAATTCACTTAAACCCAAAACCTTCACCACTGGTCTATCTTCCGATCCTACTGTTGAACCCCGTTCAGTCACACAAGCCCTTAAGCACCCCACTTGGCTAAATGCGATGAAAGCTGAATATGACGCCGTAATGAGGAATAACACTTGGTCTCTTGTTTCGCGTCCTGCTAATGTTAATCTTGTCGGTTGTAAGTGGATTTTCAGGATCAAAAGACATTCGGATGGCTCCATTGAGCGTTACAAGGCCCGTTTGGTCGCCAAAGGTTTTAGTCAAGAAGAGGGCGTTGATTTTTTGAGACATTTAGTCCGGTTATTAAACCAACTACCATCAGGTTGGTCATTTCTCTTGCAATCTCTAAGGGCTGGTGCATCAAACAACTGGATATTAACAACGCATTCCTCAACGGTGACTTGTCGGAGGAGGTTTTCATGGCACAACCACGAGGTTTTGAAGATCCTACTCGGCCTACACATGTGTGCCGTTTAAACAAAGCTATTTACGGTCTTAACCAAGCTCCACGAGCCTGGTTCAATAAACTGAAGCATCATTTAGTTACTCATGGTTTCCGAGCATGTCAATCCGATACATCATTATTTGTTTACACCTCCTCGTCTGTTGTCATATATATACTTGTGTATGTTGACGATTTGGTGATTACAGGAAACAACAGTGAGCTCATCCAGAGGTTTATTTCCAATCTCCATCATGTCTTTGCTCTCAAGGATCTTGGCTCTTTAAATTATTTTTTGGGCATACAAATTACACGCAGTTCCAAGGGCATCACTCTGTCTCAAAGTAGCTACATTACTGATGTGCTCACTCGTAGCAACATGGTTGACTCCAAACCAATCTCCACTCCAGCAGATCCTTCCTCTCGCCTTGTCCTTCACGGTGAACCATTCTCTGATCCAAAGCTCTATAGACAAATTGTTGGCTCGCTTCAGTACGCCACGATTACCCGTCCCGACATAGCTTATGCCGTCAATCGTGTATGCCAATATATGCACGCACCTACTCTCCTTCAGTGGCAAGCGGTGAAGCGGATACTTCGATATTTGAAGGGTACGTTACATCATAATCTGCATTTTCAGCCTACTTCAACAACGTCCCTTCTTGCATTCTCTGACGCCGGCTGGGTCTCGGACCCCGATGACAGTCTATCACAATACGGGTTTGCCATTTTTCATGGGCCTAATCTGATTAGTTGGACGTCAAAGAAACAACGGGTTGTGGCCAGATCGAGCACTGAAGCTGAGTATCGCTCTCTTGCGTACACTGCTGCTGAGCTATTATGGATCAAGCAACTTCTCCAGGACCTTCGTGTTCCCGCCGTTCAACCTCCGCTGATCCTATGTGACAATATTGGAGCAACTTTTATGAGTAAAAATCCAGTCATCAGTACTAGATCCAAACACATTACATTGGATTTCCATTTCATTCGGGAACAAATTGAATCTGGAGATCTTCAAATCAGTCATGTCTCTTCGGTCGATCAGTTAGCTGATATATTCACAAAACCTCTCGGAAAGGATCGAGTGGCTCATCTTCGTTCCAAGCTTCAAGTTCGTCCTGATCTTGATCTTGCCGGGGGGTAATGACGCAACTGAAGGCTACTGAAATGCTGATTTTCAGGAGTTGAATTAGTCAAGTTACTTAGTCAATTTTGTATCCCTAGTCTTATGGAGTCAGTTCTGTTTGTTCAGCTTTGTGCCGTGTATTTTGGCACCTCAGTTAGCTCTTCTGTTACTTACTCTCTCTCTATATCTTGTAACTCATCTTTGTTTATTCAGTCAATACAAAAACATCAGTATTCATTTTGTATTTGATTATAACGACGAAGGGGAGTTGACGGCGTTGGTGGAGCCTTCTACGCCCATAATCTCCAACCGGTGATGGTGGAGGGCGACGAAGGGGAGTTGACGGCGTTGGTGGATCCTTCTACGCCCAGAATCAGATGTGGATTTCTGTTCAAGTGGGTCAAAATGGCGTTAATTTCATGTTCTTAGCGGGCTTGGCCGTAGAGCGAGATTCACTATCCTGTTCTTATTTGTCGACTGCTTGTTTCTGTTTGGATTTAGATTTTTCTTTGTAAAATTTGCTATAGAATTGTTGGGGACATATTGATGTTGTAACTTGTAACTATGTGTATAGTCTGTAACTTCATTGTCTGGTTTGGCTGGTGTGTGTTTGAACCCGTTGATAATCTTAATTTCATAGATTAAGGGAACTTGGATTTTTTGTCACGCATTTTCAAGCAAATGTGATCATATTTCTAGTTTAGTCTTCATGCATACAAATAAACTAAGGTAATTATATATGGTTAAAATCAAACTAAACTAAATGCCATAAAAATAATAAAATGTTGCTTGAAATTTTAACATTTGCTAAAGTCAAACT
This sequence comes from Fallopia convolvulus, assembly GCA_964016875.1. NCBI lineage: Eukaryota > Viridiplantae > Streptophyta > Magnoliopsida > Caryophyllales > Polygonaceae > Fallopia > Fallopia convolvulus. Next base: position 17,214,312 of record OZ024724.1, read on the forward strand.
AAAATAAATTGCATAAAAATATTGATTCAACTTAAGTCGAAATAAATTGAATGGCATAACAATATTAACGTAGCTTTGAAAGGTTAAGAGAGAATTTTGCTCTCCTCTTCTTCTAAATTATAAATTTAACCAAACAAAGGATTAATTATTCCTCCCTTCTAACCAAACAAAATTTTATTAAAATTCTCCCCTCCCCTCCCCTCCCCCTCTCCCCTCATTTTCTTATTTTTAATTTTTTCCCCTCCCCTCCCTTTCCCTAATTTAAACCAGCAACCAAACAGGCTCTTAGAGTAAGTATGGATGTTCTCCAAATCCAATCATTATTTCTTTTAAAATTCTCCAAAAACCAAAACTAAGGTCAGATTGGATGGGATTTTGTAATTCTTCTCCACATCGCCTAGAACTTCATGCTCTGGGCAATGAGAGGATGCAGAGAGTGAAGAGAAGGAAATTAGAGTGGCGTAAAGCTAGCCGGGTAGAGTTTAGAACCGTCCATATGCGAGCTTGGATCGGATGAGCCTTTTTAATCTTTAAAATGGGATGCAACTCTAAACTACTTGACTTGACTAATGCATTGGATTATTTTGCTCAAATAAAAAAATAACTATACTAAAACATCTTGCCCAAACTTTACACAACTTAAACATCCAAAAACAACATTATGGTCCAAGTCTGTAGAAAATCACGATGCTGATTGTCAAACCCAGTTTGATTAACGAAGGTGGTGCCTGTGAGAAAATGTAGAGCAGAAACAAAAATGCATCATCAGCCTGTGATATCCACCTTTAATATAAGAGTAAAGAATAACTATAGAGTAAAATCAACCTCAGGGTTTCTTTTGTGGCCTTTCGGATCTTGCAACGAATCGTTGGAAGGCCTAGCCGCTGATGAGCCTCGTACCGATGACAGCCTGAGAAACCTACATATACGTATATAGAAGCCATTGCAACACATCATCAGTTTATGACTACCTTCATTGTTTAAGGAAACAGTATGTAATGATAAAAAAAAAGGTTCATAGTTGGGAATCAGAATCAAACCATAGTAAGCTCCATCCACCTCAAGAACATCAATCTGCAAAAAAAATAAAAATTCACACACAGAGTTTCAAATTTCAGCTTAACAAACGAATCTTTTTCGACTCTTGGTGTACATAACATAAGTAATTATGAATCTTACTGGTACTTGGAGGCCAATTTGACTAATGCTATCCATGAGTTGTTGAACCTTTTGTTGATCATTAGATCTAGTGCGCAACAAAGGCCTTCGAATCTGATCCAGCGGGATCTCCATAATCACCGGCCCCTTTGATTGGGGCGGTAAAGGACTTCCTTAACGGATCGGAACACACGAGTAAAATTTATAAACATGCAAATGTTGAATTGATAAATAAAAACAGCTTAATGTGTAATTAAGGAGGACTACCATTTGATGAAGCTGATATTGAGAAATTCCTTACAACAGAAGGGGGTCTAACGAGGTAAAAACTCGCCATCTTAAATTATTCTTCCTGTCCAAGATGGATTGGTGTGACAAGTTAATCATCATTGATTATGTGACTTCAAAATTAAAGAGGAAACGAGCAATTAGAGGCTTGATCTATGCGTGACAGCTAGGGTTTAAGATTGACATGCTTCACATATGAAATGAAATGTATGCTCCAGTATCTAGGGTTCGAAAATTCGGCCGATGAATTCATGGATTTGATTTGTTTTGTTTTAGCCTTTATTCAATCAATTCCACCAAATATGTTCAAAGTTGTTTAAAAAGCAACCAGAAAAAAAAATTGGTCAGAATAAGAAATTTGAAGAACGAGATTGATGAGAAAACAGAGGAATGGAGAGAAAGATAGGGGGTACCTGGTGGCCAAAAGGAAGAGGAGAGTGATCCGTAGTATGTGTGAATGGCTGAGGGGGTGATAATAATTAAATAATGAATTCAATTCAATCATACGGACCATCTGCCTCTATGCCACGTGTCATGCACCATGTGATTGTTGTGTCAAAAATTGAGTTTTTTATATGATTTTTTTATAGAATTTATATTCATATCAGGATATCATAAGTATCTATATAAATTATATCCATATCTAGCATTTGGTAATCCTATTATGAATATCAAGGGTATATCTTTTGATATCAGGATATCAATTTTCTCCTCATTTCACATACAAATTTTGTGGGTGGTATCACTCATATCCATTGTCTTCCATCTTCCCTCATCCTGTTCTACTGTTCTTCATCTCTCTCGTCTATCCCTACTACACAGATATTGTTACTCACATCACCGCCCAACTCCGCCTTCGAACCAACATCGACACCGCCCAGATCTAACGATGGCCCATCAATACCCATATCCGATTTCGTTTTGGCGTCTATATGTGCTTCTTCTTCCTTCTAGATCTAACCTTCGATTGACGGTGCTTCCGCCTCTTAATGGCGCTACCTTCGTGTCTCTTCACTCTCTTCAATCTCGAAGTATAAATTTCTCATCACAAAAACAGGTCCTAATGACATAATTGCAATTGTGTGCATTATTTTTTTTCTTATATAAATTGGAAACCATATCTTATCAATTAATTAGTTTGCTTATATGATATAAATTAGAAATTAAAATTCAAGAATAAATGTATAAAGTTATAAGAATAAATGTATAATGCAAAATTTTAACTTTTGTTAATAAATAAACGTAAGTGTCATTATCTAAGGACGAAACTAGAAAATGAAAAATATTAGGGCCTCATCAAAAACACATGGGAAAAGAGTGCCCTGCTTACATGAATATACCCTTGGATTACTCTTATTATCAATTGGTTTTAGGATGGTGCCAATTGGTTTTAGGATGGAACTCCACTAGGCTTGTGTGCTAGGCCCATAATCGCATGTGCGTTTGCCCCCTCCCCTCCCCCCCACCGTCAGTATTAGTTCGTGCATTTTAATATGGTATTAAGGAATGTTTCGATGTAGGTTCTGATGGTGCGCGAAATAACCGTTAAATATTAAAACGGAAATTAATAAATATAATAAAATATAGCACGTCGCGTTACATATACGTGTTTAAATGCAATATAGATAAGGGCCAATCCATGAAGGGCTTGGCTCGTGCAAACATTATCGGCCCATTAATGGTGCAAATTAATGGGCTTTGCACATATACGTATCATAACATTCATGAAATTGAATTCATTCATGAAATTGAATGGGCATGCACGTAAGCATGCAATATTGCAAGGTGCGATTTGCACAAATTCATGAAAAGCGTCCCACATCGAATATAATCAGGATAGCAAGCAGCTCACATAAATTATATATAACAAGGCTATGATACAAACTAAAAGGTCAAAAATCCTCTCTGTCTCGAGAACTATCTCGTTTGTCAAAGCTCGACGTGTTTGATCTCCGAGTGAGATCGCGCTATAAACGGTATAAAGTCTAAAGGCTTTATTCGTAAAGAGCACAATTGGTTGTATTGATTTAATTCTAGTATTGGGTTTCATCAGGTTCTTTGTTGGAGTCTTTGAGCTTTTTAGCGTCATAGGACTGTTCAAGTACTCACTCCTCAATTGGTTTTAAGATACAACTCCACTAGGCTTATAAGTTAGGCCTATAAGTAATGTGCGCTCGAACACCCTTCTATCAGTATTGGCCAATGGACTTTAATAAGTACATATGACCTGGTGTATGTGTGTGTACATGTAATAATACAGGGAGATGTTATAAGCTTCAACCAACAGATAGAGCATCATGGAACCATCGTGAAAAAACTTGGTAGCAAGGTGAACGTAAGCAAGTGCTTGTACACTATCAATATTGGCAGTAACGACTACTTCAACAACAACTTTAACGATCATTACATCACTAGCCAAATCTTTTCTCCCGTGCAATTTGCATCGTATCTAATGTCATACTATCGAGCATATATTAAGGTTAGACACATATACTCGCAATTAAACTTCCAAACCTGGAAAACAAGAGATAATTAAACCAATTATTTTTTAACTATTCATTTGCTTTTCTTTTATAGATTTTGTACGAGCTCGGGGCGAGAAAGATAGCTTTCTCCTTGTTAACAAAAATAGGGTGCGCTCTTGGAGAAATGTCTACATTTAACACCACTGAATGCGTGGAAAGTGTAAACAATGCTAGTGCGATTTTCAATAGTCAGTTGGTTCCACTCATTGCGCAACTTAATCAACAACTCCCTGGCGCCAAATTCATTTACATAAACTTGTCTGCCGTTGATACATCGTCTATGACAGGTATATCATTTAATCATTCCATCACATCAATTGAGTAATATCTGATTTATTCTTATAAGAAATTTGAAGAACGAGATTGATAAGAAAACAGAGGAACGGAGAGAAAGATAGGTGGTACCTGGTGGCCAAAAGGAAGAGGAGAGTGATCCGTAGTATGTGTGTGAATGGCTGAGGTGGGGTGATAATAATTAAATAATGAATTCAATCATACGGACCACCTGCCTCTGTGCCACGTGTCATGCACCATGTGATTGTTGTGTCAAAACTTTAGGAGTTTTTTATAGAAAGAATTAGGTAAAAGGGCAAAAAATATTAACATAATTAGGCGTTTATAATCGAAATCCATTTTTTAAGATTTTTGTTAGGTATAAAAACCCCCCTTTTATTTTTTTCTCTCACCTCAAACTGTCTCTCCCACAATTTTACGATAGACGAGTCTAGGGTTTAACGAAGAACTCCAGGGAGCGGCCATGAAATCTTCAGATCAGAGGTCAGGCAAAGCAATCCGGTTTCAATTTGAAGTTTATGGCTCTACAATCTCAAGCCCCACCGCTTCTCTCTCCTTCTCAAGCTCCGACGATGGCAGCTTCGAGTCGAATCTAATGTCGGATCTCCGGTGATAAAGTCTGATCTGATTCAGCGAAATGGCTCTATCAAATCGAGATTCGTCCGGATCTTCCAGAAATTTCGATCTCATCTTCTGGATCAAGGGGAGGTTGTCTCGTGCTGATAAATCGGCGAAGTTCGCTCTTCCCGAACAATCTCTGAGGTCTTCTGCTCCTCCCACCGGGTAATCCTTGCTTTTTTGTTTTTGTTGTGTATATACGTTGACGACATAAGAATCTTCCTAGGCTATGCTTTAATAGTAGAGTCGAGTCTACTTTCTCCTTGCTTGATTGCTTCCAAAGGACGAAAAACAATAAATTTGGCCTTTCTCCTTCAATTTTTGTTTGCTTCCTCTCTCCCGACAAGCGTAAGGTTTTTTTATTGCTCGGAAAGTAAGGAATTTGCTTTTTTGTTCTTCGTTCTTATGGTTGATCGCGGATTTAGTATATACAGTCTGATTTACTCTGAGGAGTGATGTTCTTCTGATTGCCTGACTTAAGCAGGAGTCTCTTGCTGGTATGATTACGGCTGATGTGTTGCTCCATTTTCACTTCATCAAGTGCCAATTTTACCGGTGAATATTTGGATTTTACTGGTTACTTTTCCTTGCCTTTTCCGCCTACTAGATCGCTTCACTTGAACTTGGTAACTTTTCAGATCAATGATCGTGTTATGTGTATATAAAAGGTGACATTTTTAGTTGTTTATGTAATTAATTTGTTCTTTTGTATTTCTGCATGATTGGAGCTTAATTTCTGGTGTTTGAATGGTTTATTGATTAATGTAGATGATGTTGCATCTTGAGTTGCTCCTTGTTTGTGGAATATTGTTAATGCAAATTATTTTTGTTTAGAAATATAGAATAGGTGGGGTTTTGTGCTACTGATTTATGTAAAGTAGGACAAATTTCTTCTTTTGTGAGTTCTTTTAATATTCTTTGGATAGTTGTGATTGACTATGAATGAATTTGTAGTTTAGATTAATAAAAAAATCAGTAACATCATTTTAATGGATTGATGACTGAGGGATACAAGATCCTCTAATTTGAAAGCAAGTTATCTCACTATAATGACGGGCTTAACTGAGAACAATAGCAAGTTATCTCTAGTTTTTAGGTTTTTGTTGTTTTGTTGGTTGACCATTAATGTTGTGTATTTGTCTATTTCGGGTAATTCCTATTTTCTTCTTTTCTAATGCAATTTAATTTAGAATCTATTTTTATTATAAAATGTATTTAGCCTATTAGCTCAAATGGTAGAGCATTTTTCTTAAAAAATAATGATGTGGGTTCATATCCCTTATAGGCTATTAATATTTTTTTTGATGACAAGTGATGTTATTTGATGACAACTTTATGTGTTTATTATAGTTCTTTTTTATGTGCTTGAATGTCATCAAGGCCGTTTAAAAACATGTGATGACACTTGATGATAATTTTTTTTATGACACTTGATGACACTTGTTTGTCATCAAGGCTCTTTTGATGACAAACAAATCAATCAAATCGTCATCAAGTAGTGATGACAGTTGATGACAATCGAACCGTCATCAAGTAGCGATGATAATTGACGATAATATCGAACCGTCATCAAATAGTGATGACGATTGATGACAATCGAACCGTCATTAATTAGAGATGACATTTGTGATGATAGTTGATGACAATCAAACCATCATCAAATAGTGATGACAATTTATGAGAATTGATGACAATTTATGAAAAAATCGTATAGTGATGACAATTTTTTATACCTTTTATTACACTTTTTTGTCATAAAAAAATTACCATCTAAGCATTTGATGATACTTTTTGTCATCAAAAAATTGTGATGACGGTTGTTTTTTTGTGGTTGAATTCCTTTGATGATATTTTGTGTCATCAAAAATTTGTCATCAAGACATTTTGGTGACACTTTTTTATCTTTTATTACATTTTTTATCATCAAAGAATTGTTGATGACAATCAAACCGTCATCAAGTAGTGATGACAGTGATGACACATATTTGATGACGCTTAAGTGATGATAGTTTGATGACACTTGTTTGTCATCAAGGCCATTTTGATGACAAATTAATCGAACCGTCATCAAGTAGAGATGATAGTTGATGACAATCAAACCGTCATCAAGTAACGATGACAATTGACAAGTGATGACGGTTTGAACCGTGTGATGGCGGTTGCTTTTATATGGTTGAATGCCTTTGATGATACTTTTTATTATAAAAAAAGTTGTCATCAAGACATTTTGATGACACTTTTTGCCTTTTATTACAATTTTTGTCATCAAAAATTTTTGATGACGGTAAAATAAATTGTGATGACAGTGATGACGATTGTTTTTATGTGGTTGAAGATCTTTGATGATACTTTTTGTCATAAAAAAGGTGTCATTAAGACATTTTGATGACACTTTTTACCTTTTATTACACTTTTTGTCATCAAAAAATTGTGATGACAATGAAATAAATTGTGATGACGGTGAAAATATTGTGATGACGGTTTTGAACATGATGATAGTGATAATTGTGATGATGGTCAACGACGGTCAATGACCGGTCAACGGCCGGTCAACTCGGTGGGAGTGGAGGGGTGATGGGGGTTTTGCTATTTAGCTAATTTTCACACACTCCTTAATATTTACCTAAATAACCTCTTTTTTTTTTTGCTATTTATTTAAATCATCCGTTTTTATATGATTTTTTTATAGCATTTATATTCATGTATAGATTTTTAACACTACTACTTATACTAAATAAGTACATAAGAAATTTGAAGAAGCCCGACATACATCTTTAAAAAATATGATTACATTGTAAAAATGAACTCCTTTTTAAATAATTTGAAGATTTCATCTGATTAGATATCATAGAGTGGTCTTCTATATGAGGATCACATGTTCTTTATCTACCGACTCATTGGTGATTAGACCGGCATCAATTCAAGAGTTTAAAATCTTAAAGCATAACATTAATTAAATCCCCCATAGTGTCACATTTGGGATTAGGGTTGGTCATGGATCATGTTATGGATGGGTGGAGCACTTTCACAACCCAATCCGTAAATAAAAATAGTTCATCCGACGCACCCGTCATCCGTAAAGCCTTTCACCCATATTCGACCCACCCGTTAATAGAGTTAAGAAAAGAAAAATAATTTATAAAATTATAGAGTTAAGAAAAGAAGAATTGACTTGTGTTGATACTAAAAAGGAGCGGTGTCTGAAAAGAGGAAGACTAGCAGTAAAGCAACAAAGGAGAGTTATTAATAGTAATGTTGAAAAAACGACAATAGAGATATAAAGAAGATGATCAAAAGAGTAGAAGTGGTAACGCCTATAGCAGAAACCGAAGGCTGCAAACCATAAAAAGAAAAGTATATATATATATATATATTATTAGGTTAAAAATATGCAGGTGATAAACTGGTGAGTCGGGTGGTGGGTGGGGTGAATTGGGTGTAAAATTTCACCCATATCCGATCCGTCATCCGTTTCACCCGTCACTCGACCCACCCATCACTCGTTTTTATTCAATTTTTTACCCGTATAATTAGATCGGATAAAGCAAATGAGTTGGTCAATCACAAATTAATAATGTCCCTCCCTATTTGGAATTTGAAAAGACAATTTTAATTCGTAGCCGGAACCATTTTAGATTTCCATCATACGAGGGTATATTTATGCTTCAAGCGATAACAGAACATAGCAAAGAGATCCAAGATAAAATCGTCTCATTTTCTAAAATTTAAAAAGACAGGTTGCCGACCACCGTTGGAGATGGATTATGTGAACATTATTAATTTGTATATATAACTGAGTCAGGTTCACGTGCAAATAGGTGCTCATGTGCGAAATAAGAAAGAACAAGAGCCGTTGGATCAAGAAAAATCAAAGGCGCTGATCAATTCACTTAAAAAGGGGAAAAAACGGCACGGGCGAATTATTCGCGTATTTTTGAAAAAAAAACGGAAATAGGACACGCGCCAAGATTGTTCATTAGTATTGTGTATTTGTTCATCAATAATGTGGATTTGTTCATCAAAACTGTGATTTTTTGCATAAATAAATTATTGCTTGTGCATCAAAAATCTATTGTTTGTACATAAAAAATGAACAAATGTGTATCAAAATTACATGCAATATGTTCATCAATATTGTGATTTTGTTCATAAAGAACGAAAATATTTATTCATTGGTGTTGGCATATTTGTTCATCAGTTTGTGCATATTTGTCCATTAGTAACATCAATTTGTTCACTGGTTTATACATATTTGTTCATTGTCTTTTTCATATAATTGTTCATTACTAGATGCATATTTATTCACTAGTAACCTCAATTTGTTCATTGCTATATGCATATTTGTTCATTAATAACATCAATTTGTTCATAGCTAAATAAGGCACAAGCACTCTTCTTCGATTTGTTGCTATCTCGTTCTCTTATCATACACCATATTATTGCAAAGTGAAATTCTTTATCTATTATCTTTTGCATTCAAGTTTCTACATCAAAGTTATCTTAATTTGTTACTATATTGAGCACTTCATTCGTATTGACAAGTTAGCCTTAAAGCACTTCATTCGTATTATACTTTGAATTCAAGATAGCCTTAAAGCACAAAATAAATGCAAAAATGCACAAATAGATAGTCCTAAATGTACAAGTTGATGGTATTAATAGTACTAAATGTACGAGTTGATAGCCTTGACAGATAAAACATAAGTTTATTTCAATTCACAAATAAGGGTATAATAATAAACAAATAAGGTTATATCAATGAACAAATAAGGGTATATCCATGAACAAATAGGGTATATCAATGAACAAATAATAGTATACCAATGAACAAAAAAGAAGTATACTAATGAACAAATAATGGTATACCATGGGTATATCAATGAATAAATAGGGGTATATCAATGAACAAATATGAGTATATCAATGAACAAATATGGGTATATCAAAACTAATTATATGTGCATAAAAAACTACATAATATTGTATTCCTACACATAAATAAAGTTAAAAAATAAAATTAAAGATTAAAAAAGTTCGAAATCGTTGAACAATGTTATCAAAAACTCAATGCACAATTAGTTAGTATTGGTGAACAATTGGTGAATATTGATGAACAAATCGCTATTTCTGATGAACAAATTGGGCACGTCTCATAAAAAACTATTTTTCGAAAAATTCGTGAATAATTCGGAAAAAATTCGTCCGTGTCGTATTTTATTGAAAAATACGCGAATAATACGGGAAAAATTTGCTCGTGCCGTATTTTATTTTTTTTTAATAAATGTTTAATCAGAGACGTTGATTTTTTGAAATGAACGATCAAGATTTATTCTTATTTCCCACACAGGCGACCATTCGCACGTGACTCTTTTTCATATGACTTCTACCAACAAAAATTTAATTTGTATGTATGATTTACGTTGACGGCTATATTAGGTGTACCCCCATTCCTCGTCTTTTGCATATGGTTATAACATTGAACCCAAACGCCAATTATTTATTTTTATATGTGAGAATTGGAGATGAAATTGTATTTTATACTCGTAGTTGTTTTATATGTTTATGCATATTGATATGTCACCTTAAGAACACAGCTATTGGCACACCAAAATTTTGGTTATCAAGTGAGAAGGAATAAAAAAAAGAATAAAAGAGGAGAAAGAGTATAGATATAAAAGAAAGAGAGTGTATGGTTGGTCATCAAAATAATTAAATGGAGTGTTTGGTCATTAAATGATATAGTGACTTATGTCACTTAAGAGAGAAACAAAAAGTAAATTTTTATTAATAAAAAAGAAAATAATTTTATATTATGATGACCAAACAAAGTGGGCAACCGATACTTATACTCTAACCAAATCGGACGGTAGTAACATAAGGCATTATTGCTTTCATGTAAAGACGTAAAGGGATTTTTTAGAGTCTGCGAGTGTGCGAGGTAGAGGTTTTTTAAAAGGTTTTTAGATAGGGGTAAATTTTTTATACGTATAGTTTTTTTAAATCGTATTTGGTGTTTGCTATTATAAGAATTTTAGGTATGTTTTATTTAAAACTACCAAAAAGAATATTAATTATTATAATTAATCAAAAAAGTTGTGTGGAAATTTTTTACCAACTAAGATTTCAATTTTTTACTTTCAAATCTCCTAAAAAACCTACCCAAGCCTCCATCTAGTAAAAAACCTTATTGTACCAAACGCTCATTTAATTAAGTTTTAAATAGTAGAAACCTTTAAACACCTCCACAAACTTATGTCGAACGGAGCTCATGTGTTCATAGAGCTCATGCCCTAAAAAAAGTTACTAATGATAAAAAAGAGGTTGATTCTAGTGAAAATAAGCCTTATACTGAAAACTGAAAATAATTGTGCAACATCATATTAACAAGACCAATGGTCCAAATTAAAAGTGCAACCAGTCTGAAAAATGGGGTAAAAAGTGAACACGGTGGCAATTTTGTAATTACTATCAAATACAAACCCAAAATCGCCTTTTACCTGCTTCTATTGAAAAAAAATAAATACTCTCTATGAAAACACTCTTTCTTGACTGAAAAAAATGCTCGCATTCTCTCTCCATTAACATTCAATCTCCATCACAAAAACTCAAAGGAAGCATCAAATTGAAGCTCAACATCATTGCAATGGTAGATGGTGAACAAGGATCTTTAAGAGGTTCGGAAGAAGATACCCTTTCTCGTTCAAAATTTTGGATTCCAGGGTTCATAATTGAATTGGAGATGATTTGGGAATTTGGGGGTTGGATCTAATTTTAGACTTTGGATAAATGTTTGGATGAAACATAAAGGATAGTTTCCTTGTTTTTGTTTAGTTATTGCCTTGCATACAATATATGTCGATCTCAATCAATAGTAAATAATTTGCATTTTGTGACTTTGTTGGTATATGTGTTTATAGTTAGATTTTGAGTGGACCATGATGGGTTATTGCTTGCTTACTTGCTGAATGAATGGATGATTTGGAAAGATGAGTACTATACATTTTTTATTGCACACAATTTGCCTTTTGCTCTATTGATTCTTGTTGGTTAGTTTTAATAATTTTCTTATGAGCCCTAGAATTAGACGATCTAATTTTTGCTGGTTAAGCCTAGGTTCATATATTTCACATGAGTGTTCATGTATAAACACTATTAGGTTCATGTATTTTTCATACGAGTGTTTCAGTAATGATAGTTCAACTATGGAGTATTATTAACTGCATGCTCTCCATATGGAGTATTATTAACTTTGAGTTGCCCACATGTTGATGAAAAGGGCTTTGAATGTTTAGATGATTTTGTCAATCCACGAAAGAAGACAAAAACAATGAAACTTAGCACAAAAATAAATTAGATGCATATAACTACAAATTTTGGGGTTGTGGACCAAGTGCACAAAGGTTGATAAATACATTGAATGACATTTTGTGAAGTAGAGAACTAGAAAGACATGGAATGACATTTTGTAAGCAGGTTCTAATGTTTTATGGATGAAGTTAGATACCCATTTTGGTCAAGTTCATGTTTATAATGTCAATGTTCATGTTTCTTATGTCACGGCTCATATATTTATTATGTATATATGTTCATGTTTATTCTAGTATTATTCATGCACATTAATACAATAAGTTCAACCTTATGGTTTATATTTTTGTTGGTTAACTATGCTAGTAATGACTATAACTAAATATGATACATGAAGGTTAAAAATAAACAAAATTGAATAAAAAGTGTGCATGTTCATATATAGCAGTTCTAGGTTCACATATTTAGTATTTGTGTTCACATATATAGTATATGTGTTCACATTTAATATGAGACGAAAAATTAAACCACTAACCATAATGAAAAAAATTGTGCATGTTCATATATAGTAATTTTATTAATGAATTGGATAAAAACTCTCAGCTAGTCTTTGATCGGACTTAAGAAACTGGTAATAGTTGTTAAAGGATTCAAAGAAGCTAGAAATCGGACTTGCAGTATACAAGGTATCAAAAAACAAATTAAAAAATATAGATCAAGTGATATATCCCTAACTAGTATTTGATCGATCGATCTTCTTGTTCCATGGCTTCTTCATCTTAATCTCAATGTCTTGAAGCAAACCAATGTCTAACGAAAGTCGACGAGTTACAAAACCTCCTGTTAGAAAGCGGAGCTTTGATTTTGATGGTTCCAAACTTGAAGGAAGTCGACAACATGGATTCTTCTATGAAGTCGTTGACATGTGAGAAGTCGCGAACATGTGAGCTCAAGAATTTGTTAGGTCGTCAACTTACGCAAGTGAGGTGGCCAACTTCGAAGCTGCAAAAAAACAGGTCGTCGACGTGAGTGACGTCACTTACCTGTGCAAGTCACATGGCCAACCTCGAATCTGTGATTCAGGTCGTTGACATGAGTCAGGTCGTCAACGTGATCCAGGTTGCCAACGTGGGTAGGTCGTTGACGTGAGCCAGGTCGTCAACCTGACAGGAAGGCGGACTGAAAACGCGTGAGAAGATTGCGCGAGATATCATATCAGTTTGGTTATGGAAAGAATCTTCTCAAAACAAGAAAGGACGTGGATCTTGCTTAAGCCCTAAGGAATTTGTTATTGTAATATTTATTTTATCCTTAGGAAGATTTGTAAGGATTAGATTTATATTATCTTCCTTAATTAATAAAGGAAATAATATATCTCTAAACCCTAGTGTGCTAGCCTATATAATTCGTGGTTATTTAGGTTAGAAAAATGAGTGAGCTGATATTGCATATTAAGAGAGGAAAAGCTACGAGCTTATAATCCATATTTGTGAAAGAGAAAAGATAGAGTGACTCGTTCGTGTGATTCGATCGAGTGGTGAGTTCGAGAGTTCGAAAGAGGAAGAAAGACGTAGGCTTTTGTTAGATTGAGTGCGGGTTGCGGTTACTCGGTTCACAACGAGTTCTAGAGTGCTTGGGAAGTAGGTCTAGATCCAGGGTGTTCTTGTAAACAATCCAAAAGATCAATAAAGCAAGCTACGACTTTTAATCCTTCCAAGCGAGAACTTGGAAGGGAGTGGTTTTCACACTTGATTGATAGAGTTCATCGATCAAGTGTTTCCACTATAAAATATTGGTGTGTCAAGTAAGTCTTTTCTGTTAAATTAAATTTCTGCTGCGTATACACTCAGGTTGGTGACTTTGTCTAAGTCGACAACCTTGACTAGGTTGGCGACGTTGGCTAGGTCAATGACCTAGAAGTACTAACGATCCTACACCTCCTTTCTTGATCAACATATGTAGTAGGAATGCTAGTAATACTACTAGATGTCATGACGATTTGGCCACGAAAGAGGGCAAATAAGCATTAAAATTGTAGTTGGCATCACACATTTGAAGTGGCAACTCAAAGTTTTCAGGGATTGTCGTAAAGTGGATGTTATTGGCGAGCCACCATAGACAATGAAGGGGCTTTTATCCACACTTGTAGCATGTGGCATTTCACCACTCAAATCAATAGACATTGATGGACAACCTACAGTAAAGGTCGAATGAAGAAAAAATAGAAAAAATAACACACATTTTGATGTAAGGTTCACACCAAAACATATGAAGTTCACGTAAAAATCATAGTGCGTTCACATAAAATCCATCTAAGTTAAAAAACAACTTTCATCTCTTAGGACTTTCATCGAATATATTATGTGTATCTCAAACTACAAGATCAAACAAATCGAAAAAAAAACAAAGTTTAGGACAACGGATTATGGAAAAACAACATGAAAACACTAAATACTTGAAATTTTCTACCAATTCGAACTCATATAATCAATTTTGATTTTAAACCTGAAATCAGCCCAAAGTTAAAAAAAATCGAAAAGAACAAAATACATGCCTTAAATTTGAACCCATTAAGAAGGAAAAACAAAAGAAAAATTGATGGAATGGAGAAATCAAAGATAAGAGATGACAAATACAAAGAAGAACTAGTTGAATTTGTACCCTGGAGAAGAGAAGAGAAAAATTGTACGCTGATGTGTTGTGACAATTGGAGAAGATGATAAAAATGGCCAAATGACAAATTTGCCCTTGACTCTTAAAATGAAAAAAAAACACGCGCTAATCACAACCGTACAATGTAAACAATCTAAAGGACACAAATAGTTAGTAGTTTTCACGCTAATATGCGTTTCTATCTGATTCACCTCTTAATAAAAAAATGCCTTTATTTCTTAAAAATTGCATCAATGTCCAAATAATTCAAAACAATCCTAAAATAACTATACTAATGCCGAAAATTATAAATTTCCTCTGTTTTTTAAAAAAGCTAAATTTATACTATAATTTATATTTTATTTTTAGAAAAACATATTTACTAATTTAAAAAATAAAATAAAAAGATTATTTTTGCTAAATAATTTTTTTACTATTAACTAAAAACAAATACATGAAAAAACTTATTCATACTTATCTCCATTTTCGTTCAAATCTCTGAAATTTTAGTTGGATTATTTTCTCCCAAAACCCTATCTAAATTACAAAGAACCCTAAAATGCAATACACATGAGTGAATCATCATTATCTTCCCATCTTTAAACTCGATCGTATCTCGATTCAGCCCCAGTTCTAAATTACATATCAAGTATTGTCGACAAATCAATTTTAGCAATTACTTTTCCTTTCCAGGTGCACACTTCAAATTTGGTGTTATAGTTGCGAATCCGAATCATGTTTTATTAGTTTAGTCTATCACGTCTCTTTGTGTCGATTTGTTATAAAACTATTGTCAAAGTTGAAATTTCTGGGCGGTACGATGTTGTATTTGAAGTGCCAACTTCTAAAAAAGTACCGCGATGCTCTAGTCTCTATCAAATCAGACGAGGACCTCGCTCATCTTATTGAAGAATATTGTTGGCCCCGAATTCACCAGCCCGTTCTTCGACCAGGCCCACTAGCTCAAAGCGGGATTGAGAAGCCCAATTAGCCCAGAAGCCCCCGAGGAAATGGAGACTGCCGGTTGAAGCTTGAAGACAACCGCTCAGTGGTGGGCATCCGAACGTGGAGGATGAAAAATGTGATCGTGGGATCAAGGAGACGGAGGTTAACTCTAGCTGTAGGGCATAAATGTGAAAGAACAACAAAATGTAAGAGGGAGGACAATCAGTTGTAATCTCGTACAATCAAAACACTTGAAAAATCTGAATATAATCGAATTGCTCCGTTCAATCTCGTGTTTATCGGCTAGACCATCCTCACATTCCTGAATCCTTTATTTGTGATTGTCGTTGGTCGAAATTTGACCAAAAAAATTTGGCGCCCACCGTGGGGCCCTATCCGGTTTCATTCGCTTTTTGATCGGAGTTAGAAGCGTTTCGCCCGAAAGATGACGAATCCACCACCACCGCTCCCTACCGACGGAGGAGTCGGAGAAAGCCAAGGCGTTCGCACAGAGGAAGGCGCCCCCGGAGGTGGTGCCGAAGAAGTCCCGGACTTGCGCAACGTCCTGGACGAATTCGCAGCCAAGATAGCGGCCCTTCAGCAAGACATGACCATCCAGAAGGATCGTAGCCAGACCCATATGGACCATATCACCCAGCTCACTGCGGAAAACGCCAGCCTTCGCGAGCAGCTACAAGCGGCTTCGGTGTCGCACAGTGGATCCCGTCCAGCCGGGACCGTCAGGGAGGTCACTGCCCACCTCAACCTGGGAGAAGCCTTCAATTCCCAGGCCAGGGGACCACCCTCGACAGTGAACATGGCTACCCCGACAGCCACCCTTCCAGGAGTGCCCGTAGCCCCGACGCCCGGAGACAGGACCGCGGGCACGGGGGTCTTCCACCCAATTTATGGCGAAAGAACGGAAAATCAGGTACCCCCCGCAGAACCTTTCCTAGAAGTGCTCTTTAGTAAATACATACAGGACCGACTCAAGGGATTAGAGGACAAAATTGCACAAATACCCGAGGTGCCCCCTCCCATTGAGAAGGAGGCCCCGGAAGGCTACGATGAATCTCCCTTCACGGCTCCGTTCGCCAGCGTGGACAAAGAGGTTCACCGTCCCAACAGTCCCTGCCTACGACGGGACAAGAGATCCCAACGAGCACGTCGCCATCTTTAAACAAAAGATGATGACCACCTCCATCCCGCGAGAATCAAGGGAGGCCATCATGTGCAAAGCGTTTGGCACCTCTCTGTCCGGCGCGGCCCTAACCTGGTTCATCAACCTCCCCAGGGGAGCATAGGATCCTTTGCAAGGCTGGTGGATGCTTTCAAAGTACAATTCGCCAGTAGCAGGAAGCTGATGAAGCAATCTAACGATCTGTATCCAGTGGCCCAAAGATCCAGGGAGTCCCTGCGAGCCTTCTTGAATCGGTTCAATTGAGAGAAAGTGGCGATCCCACTCTGTGATGTGCACACTTCAATAGAAGCCTTCCGGAGAGGCCTGCTCCCGAACAACGAGCTTTATTGGGAACTCACAAAGTACCCGTGTCACAGCTTCGAAAACGTCCAGGTGAAAGCTCTAGCGCACATCCGGCTAGAGGAGGACGAAATCCCCACACGGGTCGCGTCAATCTTCGATCGAGTCAAGAGAAAAGTTTCTTCTGACCAGCGAAAAGAGCATCGAGGGCAACCGTATCCAACAAACCGACCAGAAGCGCCAAGAGTGCATGTCGCTGGCGTCAAGCAATCGAGCGGGAAGAAGGATGATGCCGATCGGCCAAAAGTTCATGAATACAATCTTGGCCTAGGGAATGCGGAGATCGTGAAAGGCCTGGAGAAATTCGGGGATCGGATCAGGTGGCCCCAGAAAGCAGAAAATCCCAACCCTAAAAGAGACAAGACGAAGTGGTGCGACTTCCACGAAGATTATGGGCACAAGACGGACGAATGCTTCACCCTCCAGAAAAAACTGGCCTACCTACATTCAAGAGGCCTACTGTCCGAAATCTCCGCGAACCCAAGTATGCCCGCTAGCCAGAATTTGTCCGAGCCTATGGACATCCCATCTCCCTCCGAGTATGCCAAAGTTGTCAATGTTATCAGCGGCGGCTCAAATATCTGCGGTTTCACCTATTCGGTAGCAAAACGCCACGCATGGGGACACCCAGAGGGACCGTTGATAGCGAGTATCTGCAACCCTGACGGACATCTAGGAAGCACAATTACTTTTAGCGACTCAGTCTCGGTCGGTTTGCTAGGCTCCCACCATGACGGGTTGGTCATATCGCTGTCAGTAGGGAATGTGCTAATGAGGAGGATCCTCATCGACACCGGGAGTTCCACCAATATGATCATGCTCGACGCCCTCAATGAGATGGGATTGAAGGAAGAGAACATCCTCAGGAAGTCAGTAGCACTGGTGGGTTTTAGCGAAGAGATTGCCTACACCCTTGGAGAGATAACCCTCCCTACCTACGCCAAGGGGATCAACCTGCAAGTCCGATTCTGCGTGCTCGACTGCCCGTCCTGCTATAATATCATCATGGGCCGACCTTGGATCCACGATATGAAGGCGGTCCCCTCATCCTACCACCAGACCATAAAATTCCCCACTCCATGGGGGATCAGGGAAATCAAGGGCGACCAGCGACTGTCCAGGGAATGCTACAAGTCCGCCCTCAAGGCCACTGTTGCTCACTCCGCATAACAATTATAGGGGGGCAAGGGGCCCGTGCCCATGCGGGATCTTGAGGCCGACAGAATCGAGGAAGTTATCCTCGACAGCCAGAAACCTCAGCAGACTGTGAGAGTCGGAAAGGACCTTGCTCCCGAAAGGAAGACGAAACTGATTGGTTTCCTCAAGAAACACAACGATAGTTTTGCATGGTCACATGAAGACATGGTGGGGATCGACCCCAAAATTATAACGCACCGGTTAAACGTGGATCCCCGCCATCCACCAGTAAAACTGAAAAGAAGGAGGTTTGCTCCCGAGAGGAACCTGATCATCGACGAGGAGGTGCAGAATCTGCTCCGAACAGGGAAGATCAAGGAGGTAAAATACCCGGAGTGGTTAGCCAACGTCGTAGTCGTGAGCGAGGAAAACGGGAAATGGAGAGATTGCATTGACTTCATAGACGTCAACAAAGCCTGCCCGAAAGATTCATTTCCTCTACCACATATAGATGCCATGGTAGATGCCACCACTGGCCACGAGATGTTGACTTTCATGGATGCCTTCAGCGGCTACAATCAGATCCAGATGTATCCCGAAGATCAGGAAAAAACCTCGTTCATCACCAACCAAGGGACGTATTGTTATCGGGTGATTCCATTCAAACTCAATAATGTCGGGGCTACCTACCAGCGACTGGTCAACCGTATGTTCCAAAGACAGATAGGCAGGATTATGGACGTGTACATCGACGATATGCTCGTCAAGTCGAAGCAGGCAATCCACCATATCCAACACCTAGAGGAAGCTTTCCGGATCATGGACAGCTACCATATGAAGCTCAACCCGGCAAAATGTGCGTTTGGGGTAGCCTCCGGTCGTTTCTTGGGATTCATGGTTACTTAGCGCGGGATCGAGGCCAGTCCTGACCAGATTTGAGTCGTAGCAAGTCTGCGATCACCCAGATGTGTAAAAGATGTGCAGAAGTTGACAGAAAGGGTGGCGGCGCTAAACCGCTTCATCTCAAAATCATCCGATAGATGCCGCTTGTTCTACGATGTGCTACGGAAAAACAAAAAATTTGAGTGGGCTCCAGCCCATGAAGCGGCCTTCCAGCAACTGAAACAGTATTTGTCCAACCCGGTGCTATTGTCCAATCTCGAGGAGGGCGAGAATCTCTTCCTGTATCTGGCGGTAAATGAGGCTGCCATCAGCGGCGTACTGGTGCGCGAAGACGAGGATGACCAACTGCCAGTGTATTACATCAGCCGTACACTGCTCGCGGCTGAAACAGGATATTCACCTCTAGAGAAGCGGGTTCTCGCGCTGCCATGGCTTCTACGAAGCTGAGGCCGTATTTTGAGTCTCATATAATCACCATCCGCACAAATTACCCCATGAAGACCATACTAAGGAAACCAAAAATTAACGAGAGAATGGCCAAGTGGGCAATACACTTGAGCGGGTTTGATATCGCATATGAGCCAAAAACAGCGATCCAAGCTCAGGCACTAGCGGACTTTTGTGGCCGATTTCAGCCGTACACTAGAAGAAGAAGCCAGACAGCAAGAAGCCTTCGTGACAGAAATTGAGAATTCCGGAGTCTGAAATCTACACACCGATGGGGCTTCTAACAGTCGGGGAGGAAGGATCGGGGTAGTGCTGAAATCGTCCAAGGGGGACAATATAGCACAAGCAGTACGGTGTGCCTTTGAAGCCACCAGCAATGAATCAGAGTATGAGGCGTTGATACTGGGGCTAACGGTCACCCGAGACCTGGCCATCAAGGAGATAGAGGTGAAGTGCGACTCGCTGCTGATCGTACATTAGATCCTAGGGACCTTCGTCGCTAGAGACGCCAGAATGGCAGCGTACGTGGAAAAGGTCAAAGGACTCGTGCGCGAATTCGAGACCTTCACCATCCAGCAGGTCCCTAGAGAGGAAATCGCACAGGCTGACGCCCTAGCCAACCTAGCATCCGCCCTAGATCCTGAGGAGTTCGCATCAATTCCTTGGTACATGTGTTGTCTCCAACAATCGAGCGAGAAACTGATTCACGAAAGCAGGGAACCCAGAGTGGACCGTTACCAACCAAAGAAAAAGGAGCATACTCTCCCCAGGAGATGCTCGATAGCGAGAATCCTAGACGGTTGGAGATTCTTGATAGCAAGGATCTTGAAGAGTTGGACAGTGAGGACCTCAAAGAGGTGGGGACGTTTGACGGCGAAAACCCGATAGCTGACGCGTTAAACACTCCCCAAGAAGAAGAATGTTGGACACAACCATAACTGCGATGGCTCGATCGCGGGCAGCTACCAGTAGAGAAATCCAAGGCAAGAGCACTCCGGATGAGGGCCACCCGCTATAGCGTAAAAGACGGAGTCCTGTTCAAACAATCTGCGGTGGGGACCTCACTTCGCTGCGTAACAAAAGCAGAAGTGCCCAGGATACTCAGAGAACTTCACGAAGGAGAATGTGGGAATCACTCTGGGGGCGTAGCCTTTATAACAAAGCCCTCAACTTGGGGTATTATTGGCCTACCATGCGCCAAGACGCAATAGAATATTCTCAAAAATGTGAAGCTTGCCAAAAGAACGCTCCAACCTCTCACCAGCCGCCATAACCGTTGCACCCAACGCTGACCCCGTGGTCGTTCATGAGGTGGGGGATGGATATCGTTGGGAAATTGCTGCCATATAGTATTCTTCCTAGCGGTCACTGACTATTTCTCCAAGTGGATCGAAGGTATAAGGAGGTTAAAGAATCCCAAGTGGTGGCATTCATCAAGAAGCATATCATTTGCCGCTTCGGGATACCCTCGGAGATCGTCTACGATAACGGGTCGCAGTTTATTGGCAAGAAGACCAGAGATTACTGCTGACAATGGAACATAGACTTGGTGACCTGTGCTCCCCGCTATCCACAAGCTAATGGACAGGCAGAATCTAACAATAAGGTCATCATCAATAATCTGAAGAAACGCTTGCTCAAAGCCAAGGGACGTTGGGCTGACAAATTGCCCTGTGTCTTGTGGGATGACAGGACTACCCCAAAAGTTACCACCGGACAATCACCTTTCTCCTTGGTATACGGGTGCGAGGCGTTGATCCCTGCTGCAATCACTATGCCAACCGCATGATACGGATTACAAACACCAGACCAGAACACCGCCGAGCAGGCAGCTGACATCAACACTCTAGAAGAGCTGAGGGAGAGAGCACGGTTGCGCCTGGCGAGGCACCAGCAACAGGTGGCCCGCAGTTACAACAAGAATGTGCAGATCAAAGCCTTTGTCATCAGTGAATGGGTCAGGTGTTCCAGTCGGCCGCCGAAATAAATACAGGAAAGCTTGCCTCCGCTTGGGAAGGGCCTTACAAAATAGTCGGCATCACCGGACAAGGGGCTTACCGACTAGAGTCTAGAGATGGGAAATCCATCATGCGTAGTTGGAACGCTATGCACCTACAAAGATACCATTTCTAGAGGACACACCAAGTCGCCAGTAACGGCCAAATAAACAAAAGTAAGACTCGAGCCACGGTATGAATCCTTTCGATAATTTGCTCAAATAAATGTCTTAGCTTGAAACGTTTGTGTTACATCCTTTTCATAAAAAAGGCACTCTAAAAAAGTTATTCCCGGCAAACATCGCCAAAAAGGAAAACTTCAGCTCGCCAGATAGCGAAAAGAAAATCGAACAAAGAACAAAATGGTACGAACACTCAAAAGTCACATATACACTAAAAACGTCCCTATGATTATTTCAAACAAAGTCATTTACAAGTTATTACATGGCATAGGAAGCTATCTCCTTGACGCCAGCTATCCGGCAGAGTCGCCAGTCCTAAAGTACAAATGAAAGGTCGCTTCCCAGAAGCTCACCGGTCAGCATCGCGGATCCACCCCCCAAGTCGCCAGCTCTACCAGCAGGCGCCAGATTCTCGACGGACAGCATCAAAGGCACTGCGGGAAGTCGACAGACATCATCCTTTGGCCGCCTCCTAGGTAGGTAATCTTCTTAACTGGTAGGGGCTTGAGGATAACCCTCGAGTCACCCACAACACAGGTTAGAGTTTTCCTCACCCTTCGAGCCATAGCTATGCACCTCTTTGACGACCAACCTTCTGTAGGGGCTGCTCGGACACTAGTCGGCACGCAACAGAGAGATACCTGCAACAACGCCAGCAAAACCAAAAAATAGAAGCAATAGCCAAGCACAAGATAAGAAAGAACATAAGGCAAATAAAACCCCCGCCCCTTGACGGGGGAAAAAGATGGAACATTGTATCTGTGGCCTCGCCACCATCCAAAAACCCTCGTAGACGCCCGATAAACAACACGACCGCGAGGTACTACTTGTCCTCTAAGATTATCCAGAAAAAACCAAAAAGCTTAAAATTTTTTACAGACGGCCTGAGCTGCCAGAATCCTTGACATCCAAAGAGAGATTATGCAAGGCCCCCCGAAGTGATGTTCTCCTCCGTTTGCTCGCCACCCAGCACCCCAGCATCGTCTTCCAGATTTGCCTGCTCCTCCGGAGTCGATGGAGGGTCCATCAGAGCCGCAACACGAGCTGAGGGCACGCCACCATGGAAGGATCTCAGAAACTGCTCGTTAAACTTGTCCTCGTCCCCTACAATGAGCTTCCCCGCCTCAAATTCCCTGATAGTTTCCAACCGTGCCAGCATGCTGAAGAAGGTCCCGATGTCCTCTGCATCCGCCCTCCCTACTTGAGGCGCACCAACAGTCTTCTTCTCGAGCTCCTTGACCTTCACCTCTAGGGCAGCAGTCGTTCGCTCTAGTTCTGCAACCCGCACTTTTGCAGCTTCCTCTTGGGCGGCCAGAGCTTTGGCTCGAGCAGCAAACTGCTCTCGGGCCTTAGCTATATCCTCTCGGTATTTAGCAATCTCTTGCTTCCGCCGCTCCTGTTCGGCCAACTATTTGTCCATCTCATCAATGAACAGACCGACCTCTTGAAAGAGTTGTATTCAAACAGTCGGAAGTCAGCAAAGAAAGCCCACATGACCAGACAAAAGAAAACCTAACCAGCCGCGACAGGAGGCTAATTAACTTCCAAGCTCCAAGCCCTACCTCGGTTGCCATCGTGTGAGCAGTGGCGGAAGCATGGTGCTTCTTGAAACTGGGATCGTGGTACCGCTGGAGAAACTGCCAATTGGAAGATACATCGTCATAGAGTTCGAGAGAATCGTCGTCACTCAAAGCAGAACGCTTGCGAGAAGATCTGGGAGCATTAGATAGCTCCTTCTTGACCACCGGGGCGGCAGGAGGTTTCGAATCGCTGCAACGAGTATTCTTGAGAATCAAATTCGAAGCGGAGAAAGCAGAGCTTGACTTGCGTGCCCAAGTCTCGGGAGTTGATAAAGCCGAGTAAGTTACAAAATCATAGAGATCACCAGAGATGGACAATAACGAGAAATATTCTTACCAACGGAAGGGCCGGAATTGTTGGTTGAAGTTGGAGCCACATACATCTTGACAAGGGGGAGGTGGATTCCCTTACTATCTCCTTCCGAGCCTGATGGAGTTGCACTATCTTCACTCTCCGAAGATCCGTCCGAAGGCTCAGCCAGAGACGCCCCAAACGTCCTTTGCGCAGAAGTAAGCTTGAAGAGCTTTGACAGCGCCCTCTCCGATTTACTTGGCGGCTCGACGTTGTCCGGAATACCTGCAAAACAGGAGGAAAGGGGATGAATAGGCGTTAAGTCACTTCGTGGATCAACGCAAAAGAGGAACATAAATTCTTACTAGCAGGGTTCAAGGATGCAATCTCAACAAAGAAAAAACGGTTGGCCCAACCCTTCCTATTGACCTTGGTGTTCAGGACGAGAGGCCGGCGAGCAGTCCGGGACTGTACTATAAAGCATCCCTTCATGACCGTGGTAATACGGTAGGCCTGAAGCAGGTCCGAAACCGTAAAATCCACACCCGCAACCTCAGTCATTCGACTCACCCAAAAAAGAATCTTCCAGGTAGAGGGAAGTAGTTGTGCAGGGGAAAGCTTAAATCGGGCCAAGAATTCTCGAACTAAGGGGGGGGGGGGGGGAAGAGAAACAACAAGATATGGTGAAGGGGAACTCGAAAAAACAAACCCAGCCGGGACGAACCCAGTCTAAGTGTTCAACATCGGGACACAGAGCAACCACCCCCTCGGGAAATCCCCCTCTAAAACGATTTGGTTCACTTCCTCCAGAGTCATCGTGTTCGGAACCCTATCGCACTCCTGAAGTATACCAGAGGGCATGAAGTCGTGTTGGGAGACTGCTCTTTCTCTCGCCATTGAAAGACTGGGAAGAAACTAGAAGAACGAAGAAGAAAGGAGGAAGAAGAAAGGGTGATTATTTCGTACCTCGGGAGAGATCGATTCGGGAGCAGTGAATGATGGTTTACCACAGACGAGTGTAGTAAATATAGTGGTTGCCTGTCTCTTCGTCTGCGGCTTGAAAACGCATTGCGAGATCCTGACTCTACACGTGGAAGATCTGCAACGGCGAAGATCTCGGACGCCAACAGTCAAAAAGATCTAGTGAATTTGAAAATCCACTCGATCTTTTGGGGCTCTTGTTGGGCCCCGAATTCATCAGCCCGTTCTTCGACCAGGCCCACTAGCTCAAAGCGGGATTGAGTGTTCAACATCGGAACACAAAACAACCACCCCCTGGGAAATCTTCCCTCTAAAACGATTTGGTTCACTTCCTCCATAGTCATCGTGTTCGGAACCCTATCACACTCCTGAAGTATACTAGAGGGCATGAAGCCGTGTCGGGAGACCGCTCTTTCTCTCGCCATTGAAAGACTGGGAAGAAACTAGAAGAACGAAGAAGAAAGGAGGAAGAAGAAAGGGTAATTATTTTGTACCTCGGGAGAGATTGATTCGGGAGTAGTGAATGATGATTTACCATAGACGAGTGCAGTAAATATAGTGGTTGCCCCTCTCTTCGTCTGCGGCTTGAAAACGCGTTGCGAGATCCTGACTCTACACGTGGAAGATCTGCAACAAGATCTCGGACGCCAATAGTAAAAAAGATCTAGTGAATTTGAAAATCCACTCGATCTTTTGGGGCTATTGTTGGGCCCCGAATTCACCAGCCCGTTCTTCGACCAGGCCCACTAGCTCAAAGCGGGATTGAGAAGCCCAGTTAGCCTAGAAGCCCTCGAGGAAATGGAGACCGCCGGTTGAAACTTGAAGACAACCGCTCAGTGGTGGGCATCCGAACGTGGGGGATGAAAACTGCGATTGTGGGATCAAGGAGACGGAGGTTAACTCTAGCTGTAGGGCATAAATGTGAAAGAACAACAAAATGTAAGAGGGAGGACAATCAGTTGTAATCTCGCACAATCAAAACACTTGAAAATTCTGAATACAATCGAATTGCTCCATTTAATTTCGAGTTTATCGGCTAGAACGTCCTCACATTCCCGAATCCTTTATTTGTGATTGTCGTTGGTCGAAATTTGACCAAAACAAATATGATCTTAATTAGTTCGAATTGCATTCCAAGCTAGATCAGTAGCTAGAGAATGATCATAATGGCTTTCCATGTCCTCTTCAATGCGTACGATCTTCAGAGATGAGTGAGGTCCTCTTCAATGAGTATGATCTTCAGAGATGAGCGTCGGCCGTGGATTTAATTTCCATGTTGGAACGGCGAAGAAAGTCGCTTCATAATCATATGCTTATAATCGTAATGGAAACCCTAGCTTTGTGTACTTAGCTTCATTCCCAAGAGCAGTCAATGGCCACAACAAACACATCTTAGGTTTTTGAAGGATGGAAAATCAAAAGAAGGTGTGTATAAGATAAATCGATTCAAAATGGAAAAAAAAAATGTGAAAGGGAAGTATGTAAAGTAATGAAAAATGGAGCAGTTAAGATAAGTGTAAAACAGTGGTATAGATTTGGTTTTGAATAAATTTATTTTTATGGTAATATTTTTTTCTTTTTTATATAATTTAAAATAAAGGGTTTTTTAGTGTGTGTCCATGGGTCATGGCACTAGGGGTGTCCAAAAATAACCAAAACCGAAAAACCGAACCAAAACCGAAAAAATACCGACATTTTTTGGTTAATCGAACTGTTATTTTTTATGATTTCGGTTTGGTTAACCGAACCAATATGTTTTGCGGTTTTACAGGTCGGTTTCAAATTGGCATACTAACATTCTCAGTTAACCAATCAAAATATTTTTTTTATTTTTTAAACAAAGTATTAAATATACTTTGGCTTGAAGGAATTGCATGGTTATTTATAAAAAAAAATTGACATTATAGATGATAATACATAATATTTTTTAATATCGCTATTAATTACTTAATTATGTATACTTTTCCAATATTTTAAGTAAAAGATGGCTATATAAATAATATGCATATTGTGTGGATAATTTTAAAGCATATCAATCACGTAAAACTAGTATTTATTTTGAATTTCTAACCAAATGGTAATATTTTTATATAAAATTAATAGTTTTATTTTTATTTAAGTGTATAATTATAATTTAGAAATTACATAAACGGTTAATGGTTAACCGAGAAAACCGAACCGAAAATACGGTTAACCGATCGCCGGTTAACCAAGATTAACGGTTCGGTTACGATTAATGATTTTAACTAACCCAAATCATGGTTAACCGAGGATCGGTTAACCGAAATCACAGTTAACCGGGTTTGGACACCCCTACATGGCACACCCTAGTAGCTTTTATAAGCAAAAAAATATCCAAATGAGTCATCCTTGCCATTTAATTTAAATAAGTATATTTTTCTATACCATGTTTTTTAGGGGCATATGTGCAAATGCGCCATAATAAATTTAGCAAAATTGTCGAGAAATTCGACCCTACAGTAAGGAAGAACTCACACAAACTCACAAGAGAAGAATGGGAACAAACAAGAACAAAGGATATCAAAGCTCTATTAAAATTTATGTCCATAAATATAAAATCATAGAGATCTCATCTATTCATAGTTTCATATTTACCATAGAAAAAATTACGGTACATATATCTAACGTACTAATATAATTATATAATATTAAAGTTTCCCACGTACTAATATAGTGTGTACACATTACATATTGTTACAGAATCAAAGATCATGTACAATTATTATTTCATTATTGCAAAAACTTAAAATATGATATAATATTAAAATTTATTAATTTATGTCCATAACGATGGAATAGTAGAGATTACGTTCTAATATGACTATATAATATTAAAATTTTATTCATAAAGATAAATAGTATATGACTATATAATATATAATATTAAAATTTTGTTCATAAAGATAAATAATAGAGATATCATGTGCTAATTTAGTTTGTAAGGAATTAAAGATCACCTACTAATTAATATATTATGTGCAATTATTAATAACCTTAGCAATATCATTATATTATATATTTTTAAGGATTGTAAATATTAAAAATTATGAAGGGTAAAAGAGTAAATTGAAAAATTAAGAAGCTTATGTGGTATAGTTAAGAGATTAACAATATGATAGAGGGGTTCGAGTTTAGTAATATAGTATATAGATTAGAGATATTTTGTGTATATTTTTGGCATATTATATTGTAAACCTTACATGAGATTAGTCCAAGAAATGACTTGTATTGTAGTTAAGGACTGTCAAAATTGGACCGGCCCGAGAAACCCGTCCGATTACAAACCCGACCTGACACCCGAAAAGAATAAAAAAGTGTATACCCGCGACTTGTTTGACTCGAACTGATTTGGCCTGAATCCGAAAAAGTCCAAACCCGAGATTAACCAGAAACCGATTATACCCGAATGGACTAGCCTGATGCAACCCGATATTCGATGCTACCCGACCCAAAATCATCCAAAAATCCGAAGTTATCTGACTCGAAATCATTCGAAAGTTGAATTATATTTTAAAATATTAATAAGAGTGAATATTTGCTATAATTATTATTTTTAATTTAAATGTTACATTAAATCTTTACACCCTATTGTAATTAAACTACAAAAAACATCATTTGATATATGGTCTCAATCAAAATTCGGCTACCCGAAATCCGATTAACCTGAAATCCTTCCAAACTCGAAATCCGACTCACCCAAAATCCGACTAAACCCGAAATCTAGTTTGATCGAAAACCGAATTAACCCAACCGAAATTGAATCAAAAACCCAACTTTGCTCGATTAAATGAGCACCCGACCCAAAATGGTCCAACCCAATTTGACCCAATTATCAAAATATCTGAATTTGACCGTGATCCGAACTTATCCGAAATTGAACTAGCCCCATCCACCCGGTTAACACCCCTAATTGTAGTCATAGTATTGTAGTCTCACCGGGGGTAGTAAGAAACCATTGCACATTAGAGATATTTTGTTTATATTCTTGACATAATTTATTATACAGCTTGGGGCTCATGTTAGTTAAGAAGTCTTATATAACAGATTTAGTTCCAGTGGAGTTGGAAAAACAACTCTATAGGTGTTTTTCGGGACTCTAATGGCATCTTCATTAGTGCATTTTCCTTCACTTGTGGGATATGTTTAGCCATTACAAGCTGAACTTTGGGCACTGAAGCATGGAATCCAGCTTGCAATCAACTTGTCCATTCCCCGCTTGAGCTTACAATCTGATTCTCTGATTGCTTGCAACCTCCTTAATGGCAAGACACAGGCACATGCAAGAGACTTCTTCCTTGTCAGACAATGCAAGACGATGTTGCAGAATTATCTCGGCATGATTCAAGTTATTCACATTCGACGTCAGGCTAACTCGGTGGCCAATATGATGGCTAATTTAGCTTTCGCTTCTAATTCTCCTTTTATGACTTATGATTCTCTACCTAGTTCTATTATGAATTTACTCAGTATTGATGCTGTAAGCCCTACGAGGCAAGACTAGTCCTTTTTCTTAATAAATTCACAGGGGTCTCCCCGTTTTCTGATTAAAAAAAATTCTATAGATAGAGTTGAGAAAATCTTAACCGTTAAATAAAAATTCAACAACTGATATTGAATTTTTCTCTCTCCATATCCACTTATTAATTTCTTCTTTTTTATTTATTTCCGACGGATCTACTAATATCCTATAGGGTTTTAGTAACTTCACTCATATAGTTTTTCACAAACTCGATGGGAACAAGATCCATAATAATGTAAACCCTACATGAGATTAGTTCAAGAAATCATTTCCTAATCATTTACGCCTCTCTAAAATTTACATGCATGGTACTAGAGCCTTCCTAAACACAACCCTAATTGAAATCTTCTACAAGTGCAGCCGCCTCCGTTCTCAAATCGCCACCAAGAAGATCCTACGTTACAACACTTCCTCCATATATATCTTCCGAGGAAAAGCATACCAGTTTGGACGTCACCACACCGTACTATTTGCATCCTTCATATCACCCAGACCTCACAATTTGTCTAATGATTGTGAAGGGCGAACACGGACGACGACACCTCATCATACTAGTAACAAACCCGACCAAAGGATTGGGACACAAGCCCCCAAGGTCCGCCTATGGCTACACTCAATGTTTTGTTTTCCTTTGAATAATCATCATAATTATATAAAAATAAGGGAGATCAAAACTAGCTAAATACAGATCGACGACATTCATGCACACAACTAAAGTTAAAAATTAAAAAGTTTGAAATCCACACACAACATGCATTAAAAATAGGTGTATATTTTTACATGAATTGATGCACATCCAAAGCAAAAATCATGCACATACGTAAAGCGCACCTAGAAGCAAATTTGTTTAAAAACATACGCGAATAAATATACCTAAGCGGTTTTCCCCCTATTTAATAAAAGTCTAATTTAAAATGTTAAATCTTTTTTAGGGATACACATTTTTTTATTTTACATATAAGAGTCTCTTCTCATATGATCTTTTCCCATTACATAACCGTTTTTGTTTTTTTTTTGAAAGGTTTCCGATTACATAATTGGTTAGATGATTAATGTACAAATATATATTCATAAGCCTTGTATGACATTTCCCTCCAAACAGACCCTTCACTTTCCCTAGACTTGGCAAGGCCGGAAATGAAGCAAACTTCATTCGAGCCATATAAAACATTCTCATGAATTTTTTTTTTTTATCTTAAGAAGATTTGGATAAGTCTTCCCTAATTTTATATTCACAAAACTTTGGTCAGCCATTTGCATTATTTTACAGCATCCATCACGGAAGGTTCATGCAAATATAACTCGACAGCACGTCGACTGCATTAAGAACTCAAGAAGAACCCACACCAACTTCTAATCGACAAACCATACATGTAGACCATGTATACTCTTCGTGTGCTTCACGTACACCTCCCTACTTACGGATCGATTAATTCCAAATCCCCCACCAACTTCCTACGTGTATATATACACTATGCATGCTTAATTCATTTCCCTCCATCCAACTCAATCATATTAAGCGAAGTAATTAGCACCACTCGATTTCGACTTCTTTGAAGAAGAAAAAAAAAACATGGCAATGAAGGTGTCTCTTGTCATGAGAGTATGCGTCCTGCTCTGCATCGTAAACCTGTCACTCGGGGCCTTCAAACCAACCCCATGGAAGCTCGCCCATGCCACGTTCTATGGAGACGAGTCTGCCTCTGAAACAATGGGTACATCATTCACTCATCGAAAGAACTTGTTCAGCTCGTAAAAATGTCAAAACCATTTTAATTGCTTCATATAGCCTATTGAGTATTAATATATCCATTTGCGTTTCTGTGTCTTGTGTATGCGTATGTAGGAGGAGCTTGTGGGTACGGGAACTTGTTCGACAATGGCTACGGGACATCCACAGCAGCGCTGAGCACGGTCTTGTTCCACAACGGGTATGCGTGTGGGTCTTGCTTTGAAATGAAGTGTGCTGAGTCGCCTTGGTGTTATAGCGGTATCATTACTGTGACTGCCACCAATCTTTGCCCGCCCAATTGGTACCAAGACAGCAACAACGGTGGCTGGTGTAACCCACCCCGAGAGCACTTTGATCTCGCGAAACCTGCTTTCATGAAAATTGCGCAGTGGAAAGCTGGTATTGTTCCTGTCAGTTATAGGAGGTAATTAGCAAGGCTGCACAAACTTTAGCTTCTTATATCTACTTGAAAATTTATACACAAAGATTGTTTCTTGATATTCGAACCATTGACTTTCAACATGGAATATAAATTACGTCAAGCTTTTTGGCAGATTTTTTTAATGAAATTAAATTGTTTTTCACATTATATTCAAATTAATTGACATTACAGTCTTGGCCTTCATAGAGGACAAGGCTCAGATAGGGTCATCGGTTTTAGGATTTGGTTTGTATTTTTTTGTGTTTTTGTTGTATCCTTCATGTGTTTTCCGTGTTGTGTGTGCGCTTTTTATGGTTTTTTTCTTACAGCCCCTTTTTGTTGTATGTTTCCTTTTGATCGTCGTCCATACTTTCCAATGGGTCTATTGAAAACATCCTCTCGACTTGCTCGGGGTCAAGGAGGTGTGCATAAATTGGGTAGATGTTGTTATTGTATTTTTTGAATAGTTTACACTTTACATTGTTTTGTGTTTTTGCTACAATTTTAGGGTCGGATTTTTTTTTTGTCTAATCTTGAGCTTATTCTTTGAGTAGATGTTGATATTGTATCTTTTTTTTGAATATTTTACACTTTTCATTGTTTGTGCTTTTACTACATTTTTAGGGTCGGATTTTTTTGTGTTTTTTTGTCTAATCTCGGGCTTCTTATAACTTGGTAGGGTGCCTTGTGTGAGGAGTGGTGCCTTAGATTCTACTTCCAAGGAAACCCCTACTGGCTGTTGGTGTATGTGATGAACGTAGGAGACGGGGGCGACATCTACAAAATGTCAGTAAAAGGGAGCAGAACAGGGTGGATCAGCATGACACATAACTGGGGTGCTTCTTTCCAAGCCTTTGCCCAGCTCAGTGGCCAATCACTCTCATTCAAGATCATGTCTCTTACTACCAAAAAGGTCATTAGTGCAAACAATGTGGCTCCAGCCTACTGGACCACCGGAAAGACTTACTCGTCAAATGTCAATTTTAGTTGATCATACAAAACCACCAAATCTCGTACTGAACAATATTCTAACGTTCAGCTAAACGAGAAGAATCCCGTTTGGGATTGGTAGTGTTTTACTTTGTTCTTACTTTAGTTATTTGTCATGATTGCCTCCCTGGCTTTTTTTGTGCCAAGAGGAGAATGCAAGTGTAAGGAAGAATTGATGTTACATTGGTATTTCAGAAGAAATACCAGCATCATGTTTTCTGCTAAAATGCATTATGAGAGCTTAGGGTGTGTTTGGATTAAACAAGATATTTCATTATCCATTGCAATGATCCAAACAAATTTTTAATTGCTTCTGGAGTTGGTCCTAAATTTGGTCATTCTAGGGGTTCGGTTATAGGAATATGAGTTTGGTGTTTTCCGAAGTTACTATATTACCTTCAAACAATGCTTTCTACTCTGCAGTACATACTTCTAAAAGAAGAACACAGAAAGAAGGTGATATATAAGTCAAGCTTAATTACCAAGAGAAAGAAAACACCATCTAACTATCTAAGATGATGAAGAGGACCCACAAAAGAACAAGTAGGGAGCCAAAGAAAGAGTTGAAAAAAAAAAACGAAGACCCAAAAAAAGTGCTTGGTGTGGGGGGACAAGTCATCAACACAATGAAAGAGAATTGCAACATTAAAAAGGAGATCATTGGAATCCCACAAGCACGCTTGAAAACCATTTGCATCTACCTCTTTTTAGCTTCACAATCACTATTGTTACTTTTTTATTTTGCCATATGGAGTATCATCATCACCCTCATGCTTGAAATCATTCCTCCCTCTCTCAAAGTTAAAAGCTTCTTACCCTGGCAGTTCGGCTTTTTCAGCACCAATTCAACCTCAATTAAAAGCAAATTAATCCATGGGGATCAGACATCGAAAATCCTACATGTGAGCTTGTGCCAATTTGAAGAGCTAATACTATTACTTATACTACTACAAAAATAAGAAACCATAGCATATTTTTCAGCTTTTATTTTACTAGAAAAGATTTCCAGAGGTTATGAATTACTTACCTGAAGAAACAAGGCGACAGAGGATGAAACCCGTTTACCATGATGAATATTCATGGCAACCGAAAGATACACGCTTGTGGAATCTGCAAAAATGCAATTGTGTGAGAGATGTGATGATCTCTTGGCTTACAAGAGACTACAAAGACACAAGTGAGTGATGAGAAGTGTATTGATTTTGTGAGAGGACAGACAAACCAGCCCTTTCTCACTTCTCACATTCATAGTAAACACTTTTGACCACAAAACCAAAAGAGGAAGAAAAACAATAGCCCTCATCATACACTCATACCTTCCAACCAACGTATCATTTCTGTCCAATTTGAAAGTTTTCCCCTTTCTCATAAAGCAACATAAAAAAAGGCCATTTGCTTTACCCTTCTCTTCCTCTTTCTATTCAATTCCAACACAATCAGATCTCTTCCTCTCTAGCATTCATCAAACCTCCAATTTACACTACACTACTCTTTCTCATTTGATCTCTTTCCCAGCACCCAAATACTCAATCACAAGTTCCTCACTTCTCCTACAGAGCTAAGAAAGAACGGAGTTAAACTCCATTAACATACACCATTGATCTCAATTCACCAACTGATCCTGTTCCCATCACTCAATTCCACTTCAAACCTAAAACTACTCTGATCAGAAGAATCAGAAGATAAGCAATCCAGCCACAAAGGGTAAAAACAAGCACACAATACATACCTTAAAAAACTGAAGCAAACATTTTTAGTCTATGGGATCTCTGTTCTCTCCTCTGTTACTCCTCTTAACCCTCTTCTCATCCTCCTCATCTTCATCTTCATCCTCATCTTCATCCCAAACAACCACCTCTCCTCGAATGCTCGACCTCCTCATCAGAGACTACACCACCAATCTCTCTTCATCAGCAACAATGAACATCAAAACAGGGGTCCCCAAGAGCATCAATCTCCCAGCAAATCTCTCTGGCATCACCGTCACCACCATACGCCTCCGCTGTGGCAGCCTCCATCGGTACGGAGCTCAGATCAAGGAGTTCCGACTCCCCGGCAACGGCGCCGTCACCGTCCTCCCCTGCGTCGAGCGGATACTCCTCATCCGCCAGAGCTTGGCGCAGAACTGGTCCAAGATCTACTCCCAACACTACAACTTCCGCGGCTACAGGCTGGTCTCCCCAATC
This sequence comes from Fallopia convolvulus, assembly GCA_964016875.1. NCBI lineage: Eukaryota > Viridiplantae > Streptophyta > Magnoliopsida > Caryophyllales > Polygonaceae > Fallopia > Fallopia convolvulus. The sequence goes on from OZ024724.1 coordinate 17,249,025, forward strand.
TTGGGCCTCCTCGCCTACAACGCCGGCGACGACATCAACCGCCAGAGCAACCCGTTCGAGCTCGGGGTCTACGCGAGCGCCAAGAGCCCCATAAAGGTCGATTTCAGCGGAGTCGGCATTTCGTCGAACACCTCGCGTGCAAAGCACTATTGCGCGACCTTCGAGTCCGGGAAGATGAAGCTGCTCAACATGGTAGGCCCCCTCGTCTGCGTTTCGGAGAAGGTAGGGCACTTCGCGCTGGTGGCCGAGGCTCCGACGCGTGCGCCGCCGCGGGAGAGGAGAGCGCCAGATTCGGAGGAGGTGGGGAGGGCGAGCAGGTGGAAGGTGGCGCTGGGAAGCTCGGTTGGGGCGGCGCTGGGGGCGTTCCTTCTGGGGCTGCTGCTGATAGCGATGCTGGTGAGGGCCAAGCAAAGGACGAAGGTGGAGGAGGAGAGGGTCAGAAGGGCGTACGAGGAGGAGGCGCTCCAGGTGTCCATGGTCGGCCACGTCAGAGCGCCGGTGGCGACCGGGAGCCGAACCGCGCCTGCCATTGAGCATCATTACAGGCCACCACGCTTGTGACTTCGAATGATGTTTCAATTTTATTATTTTTTAGTGAAATATTTACCATCTATAATTTTCATTTGGCTTCTAACTTGTAGTTTCGACTGAATTTGTAATTTGTGCATTGGCTATTATCTTAACAACATACTAGTTTTACCCGTACGATTACGATTCGATATTTTATACACATTATAAATAGGATATTAATAAATTAAAATATAATATAAATTTTAATATAAGTAATTTATTACTCGTAGATAGTATACTTTTTAATCAAATATTATATTCTTTATATTTTATTATTTTTCATGTACGTAAATTTAGTGATTATCAAATATTTCAATATATCAATTAAATATTTTATTATCTATTTTTATTAATTTTAAACATTATAAATATTTATCATTAATTTTTTTATAAAATAAAATCACTATATATCTATAAATAAATTCGTCAAAAGATTTATGATAAAAGATTTATATTTATTTTGAAATATCTTATCTTTAATTTTAAATACTTGTATAAAGAAGCTTTCAAAAGATATTGTTATATTGAATACATATTTGTTTGATGTAAAGATAAATTTAAATAGTTAAAAAATAATTTAATAGAAAGAAGTTATAATAATAGAAATAAAATTAACTTTTTAAATTTGAGGTGGGGCCAGAATCGTTCTGGTGGCTCGAAAAGGGACAGCTTTAATATATAGTTATAGATAAAGTTATCCCTTGTCCTCATAAATGTTCCATCAATTTTCAACATTCTATTAATAAAATAATTTTTCTGGAATTATAGATATCCCATTAATTGAAAATGTTATACTCCCTCCGTCTAAGTCTAATTGGCTTTTGAGCAATATGTACACATATTAAGAAAAATATTATTCTTACCAAAATGCCCTAATTTATTAACTCTTTTTTTTACAACTTCCAATATAATTATTGCATGTAATACATTTTACATTTTCCAATTCATTTAGTTGGGGGTAAATTTGAAAAGTTTTGAACAAAATAGCTAAAATGTCAAATAGAATTAGACAAATATTTGAGTCTAAAAGTCCAAATAGACTTAGACGGAGGGAGTATCAAGCAATATAAGAATTTTTGTCCAATAAACATCTTTATTTAAGAGAGAAGATAAAAGAAAATTTTTATGGGAATTTTTTATGAACATTTAGTTTATTAATTTAATTTTTTATTAAAGAATATTTTTTATTAAAGAAATTGTGTTGTAAAATCTATAAATTTAAACATTTTGATTTAAAAATTATAACATTTCAATAATTGAATATCTTAATGGTAAATTTTAGTAATATATAATTCAATTGTAGATTACAAAAATGAAACAAATAAAATTCAAATTTATATTCACTCATATAGGTATGTAAATCATAATGAAATTATTCTTAAATTTAGAATTTTATCTTAATCTTCTTATCTAAATATTGATCCTAAAATTAAATATTTAATTAATAAAAGTAAATTAAATACTTATTAAAGTTATTCATTTTGGCCAAATAAATGTGTTCCCATTTTTTTTTATTAATTTACGCCAATGTTGAAATATAATATGTATGTAAAGACTTATATGAAAGAAATTAAATATTTATATATTTTTTTTGATAAGGAAAGAGATTAGGGCGGTCGTTAACAGGAAATTGACCTCCCTAGAGCATCCTGAAGGATGAGGTTCCGAAGAACCGAATCAGCTGTAAGAGGAACGGAAGAGACTCGGTGAAATGAAATAGCAATGTAGTCCGCCACTGAATTGCACTCCCGAGTGACATGGGCAATACTCCAGCACTGGAAACGGGCAAGCAAACAGTGGATATCAGCACGTAATATCTCGATCTCCCAAGTACAGCGCTAGTCACCAAGAACGATTTTGACTAGCTGAAGATTGTCGCCTTCGATATGGAGGTGGGAAATACCACGTTTGGTGGCCTCAATAAGTCCCTCTCGTAAGGCAATGGTCTCGGACATAAGCACGGATTGTTGACCAATCAGTCCTCTGTCATAGTGGATGGGGTCTCCGTTGCAATCCCTGAGAACAAACCCGAACGACGCCATCCCATCCGCATTAACTGCACCATCAAAATTAAGTTTAGTGAAGTTAGTTGTGGGCTTTTTCCATTTATCGCGATTTCGAATGTTCTTCGTGATTTGGATGTCGGGTAGTGGATCAATGACACCGTTCTTTTTAGTATTGTGCCAATCCCTTATTTGATTGTGAATAAACTCGCATAGTTTTTCATGTTGGCCTGTTTGACTAGAGTCGGTAGGTTCAAAAACAGCCTTGTTTCTAAATAACCATATACTCCACAAGGAGAAAATGAGGTTTTCCAGTTCAAAGTTGGATGATAGCGCCCTTATCTCATCTAGAATCTAAGCAGGTTTTTTCTCCTCTGGTTTGACTTGGTTGACAATACAGGCTAGTTTAGGGTTGATGGTGTTAAGGGTAGTTTTGGTACGAAAGCATTCTAACAGAATATGATTGATATACTCATTAGGTTTATCGCACGCAACACACCCCTGGACAACACTGATGTGGTTTTCGGCGAGTCGACATTTCGTGGGAAGACCGTTTCGAGCAATCTTCCAAACGAAAACTTTCATTTTTGGTGGGATATTTAGATTACATATCCAGTTTAAGTTAATTTAGGGTTCTCCCTTATTACTATGAATCCACTGCATAGTCGAATGGGTGGAGTACCAACCGTTCTTGCTTGGTTGCCAGTAAAGCCTGTCAGGGATTTTGTTCCGCGGGGTAATAATTTGGGTTACTCGTTGGACGTCGTCCGGCGACAACACTTGTTTAAGTTTGTCGAGGTTCCAGGTGTTGTCTTCTCGGAGGAATTCCTCCACGAGGATCTCGGTATTCGTGTTGTGCACTATGTTTCCTTTCGGGGCCAAACACCCGGATCCAATCCAGTTGTCTTTCCAGAACCGGATCGTTTTACCATCATCGATCTGCCAGATGAGCCCTTTGAGGAAGAGGTCTTTGAGGCTCATTAACTTAGCCCATTGCCATGATGTATTTTGTTTTTTCTTGTAGTTAAAAATTCCGTCGGATTTTAGGTATTTTTCCGTGACTATACGTACCCAAATGTTTTCTGGTTCTGCTAGGATTTTGCAAAGGAGTTTCATCTGGAGAGCTTGATTCATCTCTTCCGCCTTTACAATCCTGTTGAAAGGGTATTCTCGGCCAACAAATAAATTTGTAAGTCAAGACCCCGCTGAGTACATTGGAGTCAGGATCGTTCCACAGGAAGCAAGGTTGTTTGTCTATCAATCTAACAAAAATCAAATAAAATCAAACAAAACACTCACGATATGCCTCGTTAACGATCTTGTCAGGATCGTTACCGAACCACCGAACACAAAAATACTAACTAACGACCTAATTAAATTCCAATTAATACTCGGTACCGAAGCAAGTATTCAGCAATGAAGATTTACCAGAAATAATTCAATTAAAACAAATATCTAGGATAAGGGACACCACAACATAGCCAAGCATAAGAATTCGTAAGAAGATAAGATCATGCCTTCAAATAGATAGAGTCATCAACTTTCATTGACTTAACAAGTAAATTAATCTACTTTCATAAACTAACTCACTCAATTGCTTGTTTTGGATCTAAAGCTTGAAACCTTCGTTTTCAAACAATATCAACCTTCAAGTTACTAACTTTCTCTTTCAATCAAGTTAAAACTCAAATTACCTCAACTTCCGTTTCGGTATTAAGCACAACAAACAATCTCAATAAAGAATAAAAGGCATTCAACACACAATCTTACTCATCAAACATGCTCAACTATGTCGGGCTTAACCCCGACCCTAGAAAAATAAACTACTCACTACTCATGATTAAGAAACTAAAAACTTCAATAAAAACAAACATTGAAACAAAACTCAAACTTAAATTACCACAAAAGTATCGTCTTACAAAGACTCAGAAGAAAACTAAACAAAACATTCACCGAACCACAAAACTCGACCAACGAACCTCGGAAACCGTCGTCACCGAACCTCGTCACCGACTTCCGATCCGGTCCTCTCTCCTTCGGCCTTCCTCCAAATCTTCTCCAAAAACTAGCTCTCCAATTCGACTCCAAAATTAAGCCCCCCTTTCTATGCTAGATAGAAGGGTATTTATACTAGAAAAAACCTAAAAAACTAAAAAGGCTAAAAGATAAAAACTTTCCTAAAAAGATAGAAACAATCTCTAAAAGATAGAAATAAAATCTAGAAAGATATTAAACCCTAAAATACATATTCTAATAACCCATAAAGATTCTAAAAAGATACTCAACCGATACGGAAATAAATTCCCGCTCAGGATCGGTGAATAATAAAAATAATACTCGAAATCTTTCTCTTCGTGGCCTCGTTAACGACCCTTCACAGCCTCGTTAACGAGCCTGGGGTTTTGTTTTCTTCGACACCTCCTCTTGTACTCTTCGAGTTTTGACTTCTTAAATCTTGCACTTTCCCGTCCTTCACTGTGATGCTCCAAATTTAGCTCCATTTAGCTCCTTTCCTCGCTAAAACCTACAAAATTCACAAAATAGCGTAGATTCCACTCTTTTCGTAGATTTATGCAAAACTAACTAAAAATACTCAAAACTAAACCTAAACTAGACAAAACTAAACCTAATAAGCAAAGAAAACCTATCAAAAACTATACTAAAAATGCGAACATCAAAATATTCCATACTTAGACTTGCTTGTCCTCAAGCAATAAACAAGATACTAACCAAAACTAAAACAAATCATGCTTATTAAGACATAGCCATCTTCTAAAAAGCAACATCTACACATAAGAAAATTATAGCAAAAGACTATCCTAACACATATATGTACTTAAATAGACATAAAATAATACAATCCAACCTCTCAAGGGATATAATGTGTTTCACTCAACTCTCAAGTGTTTGGGCTTATAATTTCAATCTCTCAACTCATCCTGTATACAAAAACTCATAGAAATTGGAACTTATATCACCAATACTCTCCACCCAAGATTTGTCAAAACAAGCAAAGAATCATCAAGAGAACTTAGGCTCAATGAAAAACTTCATAGAAGCTTCCATTCGGCCGGGTTGTAATGGAGCTTGGTAATAACAATAAGGCGTGGAAAATATTTTGGCTATGTGGTGCTAATAATATCCGGGAATCAAAGACTCCTAAAAACTCACACATATCAAAAACTCTCATAAAACAACATACCAAACTCACTCTCATTATTATGCACACTTATTTTCACTCACCCCTTATCATCCTAGAAAGTCTCATAATCAAAATAAAAGAATCTCTTGATATTATCTTTAAACACAAATGCACTTCAACTTTTCTTCTCTTTCTTTTCTTTTTTTTTCTTTCTTTTCTCCTTTTTCTTTTTTTTTATTTCTTCTCGCTGCCTCGTTAACGAACCCACATCCGGGTCGTTAACGATCCACCGTATACATTTCTTTCCTTTAAAACTTTATTTTGTGCATCTTTTTATCAAGAGACCTTTCTTACATGTAATAACAAGAGACTTCCAATCTACCCTTCCCAAACACCCTTCAATTCAAGCAAATATAAACTCTTTTCTTTTCAACAAAGCACAAAACTTTACCTCTCCAATCTAAGTCCTAATTCCCGGATAGGGTCAAGCTTATCTCGGCTAGGGAATAATTTTTGTGGAGCTAAAAATAAAAGGTTTCAGGCCAGAATTGGTTATCAAAAGAAGGAATAATGTAAAGGTAGATAGGGGATAATAGGGCTCATAAAAATAAGTTCTCTATCATATGATTTTCACAAGTAATGAACTAAAAATCTTATAAGGGTCTCAAGAAATAGATAACCATCACAATTCCAAGAGATAATATGCATAAAGAGAGTAAATCACACAAAAAAGAAGAGGGATTTATAAATGTTCTCCCTATAAGGCCAAAAATTTCTCACAAGGTATATTTTGTTGGATTGCATCATCTATGCTATAAAGTATATGTGCTCAATTTCATCAAATGCTATTCTCTTCTAAAAACAATAATTTCAATTTTAAGAATCCGGCTATACTTTCAAAGACATATTTGCAAGGAATTATATGATTAAACTAGTGATTGCTATCATAGAACTTTTAAGAAGGGATATCTATCAATTCTAAACTCTTTCTGGATTTTTCAATTTTTCAATTTTTTCAATTTAAAAGAAATAACAACTACATAGAAAACACCTAAGACATAACTTTTCTACTTTTTTCCCACCCCATACTTAAAATTACAGTGTCCCCACCGTAAGAAAAATAATAAGAAGAGGGAAAAGAAACAGAAAAGAAAACAAAAAATTAAAAAGAAAAGAAAAACATAAAAACTTACAAAAGTGGAAACAAGGAAAGGAAACTTCATCTTGAGCTTGATCAACGGTTCGGTGGAGGGAAATAGTGCTCAAAGTTCCCCATGAAGTCATACATCGTCCTCCAACGCTCAGCATCCTCCGCCTCTCTCTGACGCTGCCTCTCATCTTCCCTCGACATGCGAGTGGAATAGACGGTTTCCCATCTGTCCATCCTCCGATGAATGTGATCGGTCTGGAGGTGAAGTTGCTGCATCCGTGCAGAAAGATCCTCGGCCCATGGTGGTGGTATGCTCGATCCTGCGTACTCGGGCTGAGGAGGCGGTGGGTAGTGAGGCTGGAAATGGTCTTGATACATCACCGGGTTGTAAGGCATTAAACCATATGCATGAGGGTCGACAGGAGCTGGTGGAGGGTCGACAGGAGCTTGCGGCACCTCGTTAACGAGGCAACTCGTTAACGAAGCTGGTTGCCTCGTTAACAGTGTTGGGTGGTGGCTGGAAATGGTCGTTAACGACCCTGGTTGGCTCGTCGACGAAGATGTGGCCTCCTAATTCCTCCGTCTCCATGTCTTCTTCTGTAAGGTTGAGCTCCTCAGTGCCGCCCTCGGTGTCGGCTTCCTCGGTGTCATTGCCTATCACCTCGGTATCCTCTTGCTCATCTTCTTCTTCATATTCATCCACGTCGTCTCGCTCAAACCGGGTGTGACAAGGCCTAAGCGAGAGCTCATCCTCCGGTTTTGGCTCCAATGGGAAAGGCTGGCCCGTCCACACTTCGTACCAATTCGGTACGTAGAGTAGCTCGTACATGTCGAGGGAGGGTATGACTAGTTGATCTCGAACCTTCACCTTGTAGCCTCCCTGGGCTTGCACGAGAATCCCGGCACTATACCAATAGTTCTTGTTGAGGAGTTGAGCGTGGGCCGGTGTGTAGCGGGTGAGATCCACTCCAAGATTCTTAGCCAAGAGGCTAACCAAATTACCACAGCACACCTCTTTGGACTAGGTGGACTTCTCGACATAGTAGAGCCATTCGTACCCCAAATTCAATGGGCCGGGCTCCTCGAAGAGGATGGTGCGGAAGCAAGCGACTTCCGTTCTTGTAGACCGGTTCAACTCCCTCTTTGGCCAAAATGTTGCGGAGAGGACTCTCAAGATAATCCGGAAGATGGGGTTGACGATGTTTGCCCCGGATAGCGCCGCGGTAGAGGATTGAACCTCTCCGGTGATGTAGCTCCAAGTGCGGGTCACTCGGTAGTCCTTCAAGCTATAGTCCCTTGTCGGGTTTGGGAGCTCCAAGATTGCATTGAACTCCGCCATGGTGAAGTCACGGTCCTCGTTACCGAGCCGGAACCGAATGCGTCCCGCCGAGATCTTCGACGAGAAATTGGTCTCCAAAGTGGCCAAGAACTCGGATGTGAGGGCCGGATAATGTGGCAAGCTCTCTTGCTTCAATAAGTGTGCGTCCCCAAGGATGATGAAGGCGTCCTTGACATCCGTGTAGATGCCCGTAGAGACGGCGCTAGACTTCGAGAACCATCGGGTGTAATGGTCGTTCTCCAAAAAATCCCGGTAGCACCGTACTTGGCTCTGACTGCTCAAAATCACATCGTCCACACGGGGTGGAGATGGAGACCTGTGGTTCCTCCTCTTCTTCTGGGCTCGGGTAGCAGGTCTGCTTGAACTAGCCATGGATCTACAAAAAAAATTCCAAGATAAGATCCACTCAAAAATAATAGGTACGAGACCCCATACTTGGTCTCAAAATTAACCTCGGAATTATTCATAAACTACCCAATTGGGTTGTTCACGAGTCTGGGCTCGGATCGATCATTGATGAAGTGCAGGGTCGTTAACGACCCTGGGTGGGTCGTTAACGACCTGCCGAGAGCAAAACCAGAAATTTCCGAAATTAAATCTACCTCTAATTTAGCACAAATCAAGCATGAAATCTTCTTTTATTTTCCACAAATCCCCCTAGGGTAAAAGCACCCCATACTTACTCAATTACCCATCCCGAACATGCTAAAATTTTCTCGGAATTTTGACATGCAAAGTTCGAATTTTTAGATCTAGAACAAGAAAAATTCATGCTTTCTTAACTGAAGGGTTACAATAGCTAATCTATCATGAATAATCTTTCCTAAATCATGAACGACTAAGCACAATCAAGAATTTTTTTAGAACGGATTTTAAGCATGTTCATCGATCTCCCTAAAAATCATGATTCAAGATATGAAATTTAACCCTATAGATAATCAATCATGCAATTTCAAGCAAGGGTTTAGAAATCATACCGGAGAACCGAGAATTTAAAGAACAAGGGTCGGAATCGGGGTAGTTAAAGAGCTCATCGTCGACGGTGGGTGGCTTCCGAACTCCGGTAACGATGGCGTCTCCGGTGGTCGTTAGCGTGGGAATTCCGACTCGGTGGGAGAGAAGGGAAAGGGATTGAGAGAGTTTTGGGTTTGAGAGTGAATTTTGAAGGGATTGTGGTAGAATTTTTGGAGGGGTAGAAGGGTTTATATAGGAAGGGTGAGGGTAGAAGGGGTGGCGGCTAGGGTTAAAGAATTTAACTAGGTTAGAATTACTTACCTGCCCCGTATTGTGACGAATCGGGTCGTTCGAACCGGGTCGTTAACGACCCTGGGTGGGTCGTTAACGAGCCGTCGTGGCCTTCTTGAGTGGATTTTCGACCCCTTTTTCCTGAAATCTTGTTAGCTCAAATGATCTTATTTCTATCCTAATTAAAACTAAAAAGAAAATAAAAGAAAGCTAAGAAATAATCTAAAAAGAAAAGAATAAAAAGAAAGCTAAGAAATAATCTAAAAAATAAAAAGAAAATAAAATAAACTTATTCTAAAAAGCGGGTTGCCTCCCGTAAGCGCTATGTTTAACGTCGTTAGCCCGACGAACTCTCTTGCTAGTCTCATGGTGGTTCATGTCTGGCCATGTTGGGGTCTTGAGATACCTTGCATGTAGCCTTACTGCCTCTGTGTGCTTGCATTGCTAAATTAGGACCTTCTTCTTCTATCAGCAAGCTCGATATCCCTGGGTTATTGGTGTAGTCCGAAAGCCAAGGTGGTTTGGACCTTTCTGTAACCTCTGTAGTAGGGCCTTTGTGCACGTGAGAATCAGTGATCGGTAGATGTGGCTCGGTAGGGACTGTGGTGTCGAGTTCGGGTTGAGTCAACTCTAGTTGGGCCACTCCGATTGGGTCGTTGGCTTTTTGATCTAAATTGAATTCCACCCGTTCCTCTCCTATATCAAAAGTGAGGAGTCCCTTTCGCACATCAACTCTTGCTCCTGCTGTGGCTAAGAATGGTCGCCCGAGAATTATGGGGACATGAGGGTCTTCAGGCATATCAAGGACAATAAAATCATTCGGTATAAAGAATTTCCCGACTTGAATAGGGTAATCGTCCACTACTCCTGTGGCCTTGACACTTGACCCATCTGCCTTGTACAGATTCATGTCCACTGGTTCTAGTGGTCCCATATTGGCTTTAGACCATATTGAGAGCGGAACAAGACTAGCACTGGCACCAAGATCGCATAAAGCCTTGAACTTGTGGTTGCCTATGCTGATTGTGATTGCAAACCTCCCAGGATCTCCAAGCTTTTCTGGAAGAGCTATGGATCTGACCTCGTCCTGCAGCTCTGTAATAGATCTTTTCTTGCTAAGAATATCTTTCAAGAATTTTGTGTAAGCCGACATTTCTCTTAGGGCCTCAGCGAATGGGATGGAAATATTAATGCCCTGAAGAATTTTAACGAAACGCTTGAACTTACTCTCAGTAGATTCCATAGATTTCTTAGTTGGAAATGGAAGAGTTTTCACCATTCTCGGAACCAAGTTAGGCTCGAGAGGTGAGAGTACCGGGTCGACATTGGGGTCGTTCGGTGTCCTCGGCGGGTCGTTACCGACCCTGGTGGGATCGTTAACTACCCTGGAATAGAGAGGAAGGCTTGGATTAGTAGACTTACCTGGGTTAGGGTCATCAGGAATTCTTGGAGCCTCGTCATCCTGGCTTGTAGACTCGGTACTAGCTCTCGCTGGCTCGTTAATGAGCTGGTTGGCGAGATCTTGTTCCTCCTTCTCTTCAGCTTGAACTCTCTCCGGTAGTGTCTTCCCACTTCTGAGGTGTACCGCTGCTATTTGGCCTCTAGGGTTCTCCTCGGGACGGCCCGGGAGTTGCCCTTGTGGTCTTGGAATCCGTGCAGCAAGGTCTCCTAGTTGGGAATCAACACTCCTCTTCCAAATATCGAACTCTCCCCATCTTTTATCCTGTCGGTTCAGCTTGGCTTGGACGTCATCAACCTTGTTGTTCACACTGTTGATGCTCTCTTTAATCTCCTGAACCCATGATGGCGTCTCCTGATGGCCTGGAGGTCGATATGGTGCAGGTCGTCTATCTTGTGGGGGCCCTGTGTAATTGTGATTTGTATTTTGAGTGCCCCATGGTTGATAGTTGTTTGACCTGTCATTATAATTAGGCTGGTTCCTGTAGGGTCCTCTCATGTAATTCATCTCAGCTCTTGTCTCAGCGGTTCTAACCTGCTCAATGTTAGTGCAAGCAGAAGTACTATGCGCAGAAGAACCACATTCTTGACATGATTGAGAGGATTTCAGAAAGCTTACCTGTTTCCTCAAACGGTTGACCTCATCTTGTAAGAATTGATTTTTAACATCGGGGTCAACTTCATCTCGGTTGGGCACATAGAGACGTTTTTGAGTTTGTGGAGCCTGCTGGGTTCCGTACATAGCATCGTAATTCGCCAGCTTGTCCAAACGCTCTCATGCCTCTGTCGGGTTCATCTCTATAAAACCGCACGCAGTATGCGTGTTGATGCGGTTCTTGGTCTCCGCGTTGATACCCTGGAAAAAGATTTCTTGCAATACATATAAAGGTTGCCCATGAGTAGGGCATTGTCTAAGCATCTCTTTAAATCTTTCCCATGTTTCAACAAATGTTTCATTAGGCAACTGGTGATAAGAGGTGATGCGTTTCCTTAACTCCGTTGTCTTAGCAGGAGGGAAAAACTTTGTAAGAAATTGATCATACAAAGCTTTCCAAGTCCTGATAGACTTAGAAGGTAGGCTCTCTAACCAGTTCAGGGCCTTTCCAGTAAATGACCATCTAAAAGCTTTTAACAGAACATATTCTAGCGAGACACCTTCAGCAGCTATGGTGTCACATAAATCAAGAAAATTTCTAATATGCTCCATAGGGCACTCAGCAGGTTTCCCTTCAAACTGAGCCCGTTTAATTAAGGATATAAATTGAGACTTGATCTCAAAAGGTTTCTCTATCGCAGGAAGCACAATAGGAGATTCTGGCAACCTCAGTTCCGGATGCATGTATTGCTTGGCATTCCTTGGATAGGCATTTAGCTCTTCTTGCAGTCGAGCCTTGTTTGCGTCTGCGCCGTCCTTCTCGGCTTTCAGTTCCTCCATCTAGGTCCGGAGGATCTCTAACTCTCGAGCCATCTCTTCAGCTGTGGCCATGGCTCGGTTTTCTCGGAGTCGACGGTGCAGGGAACGTTCTGGTTCTGAGTAATAACTTGTGTTGTCAAACTGAAGCCTTCTTCGTCCTACCGGCATACACTGAGAAAACAAACAAAGAAAACAAAAATTAAAAACAAAAACGGGGTCGGGCTATTTCCGATCCCAAAGATAAACTAACAACTCGTTGCTTCCCCGACAACGGCGCCAATTTGTTGAAAGGGTATTCTCGGCCAACAAATAAATTTGTAAGTCAAGACCCCGCTGAGTACAGTGGAGTCAGGATCGTTCCACAGGAAGCAATGTTGTTTGTCTATCAATCTAACAAAAATCAAATAAAATCAAACAAAACACTCACGATATGCCTCGTTAACGATCTTGTCAGGATCGTTACTGAACCACCAAACACAAAAATACTAACTAACGACCTAATTAAATTCCAATTAATACTCGGTACCGAAGCAAGTATTCAGCAACGAAGATTTACCAGAAATAATTCAATTAAAACAAATATCTAGGATAAGGGACACCACAACATAGCCAAGCATAAGAATTCGTAAGAAGATAAGATCATGCCTTCAAATAGATAGAGTCATCAACTTTCATTGACTTAACAAGTAAATTAATCTACTTTCATAAACTAACTCACTCAATTGCTTGTTTTGGATCTAAAGCTTGAAACCTTCGTTTTCAAACAATATCAACCTTCAAGTTACTAACTTTCTCTTTCAATCAAGTTAAAACTCAAATTACCTCAACTTCCGTTTCGGTATTAAGCACAACAAACAATCTCAATAAAGAATAAAAGGCATTCAACACACAATCTTACTCATCAAACATGCTCAACTATGCCGGGCTTAACCCCGACCCTAGAAAAATAAACTACTCACTACTCATGATTAAGAAACTAAAAACTTCAATAAAAACAAACATTGAAACAAAACTCAAACTTAAATTACCACAAAAATATCGTCTTACAAAGACTCAGAAGAAAACTAAACAAAACATTCACCGAACCACAAAACTCGACCAACGAACCTCGGAAATCGTCGTCACCGAACCTCGTCACCGACTTCCGATCCGGTCCTCTCTCCTTCGGCCTTCCTCCAAATCTTCTCCAAAAACTAGCTCTCCAATTCGACTCCAAAATTAAGCCCCCCTTTCTATGCTAGATAGAAGGGTATTTATACTAGAAAAAACCTAAAAAACTAAAAAGGCTAAAAGATAAAAACTTTCCTAAAAAGATAGAAACAATCTCTAAAAGATAGAAATAAAATCTAGAAAGATATTAAACCCTAAAATACATATTCTAATAACCCATAAAGATTCTAAAAAGATACTCAACCGATACGGAAATAAATTCCCGCTCAGGATCGGTGAATAATAAAAATAATACTCGAAATCTTTCTCTTCGTGGCCTCGTTAACGACCCTTCACAGCCTCGTTAACGAGCCTGGGGTTTTGTTTTCTTCGACACCTCCTCTTGTACTCTTCGAGTTTTGACTTCTTAAATCTTGCACTTTCCCGTCCTTCACTGTGATGCTCCAAATTTAGCTCCATTTAGCTCCTTTCCTCGCTAAAACCTACAAAATTCACAAAATAGCGTAGATTCCACTCTTTTCGTAGATTTATGCAAAACTAACTAAAAATACTCAAAACTAAACCTAAACTAGACAAAACTAAACCTAATAAGCAAAGAAAACCTATCAAAAACTATACTAAAAATGCGAACATCATATCCCCAGCCCACCACGAGACGGCGGCTGACAGATATAATTCCAGCTAATTAGAGGTTTATAGTTACTTTTCTTATTCTTGAAGAAATTTTTGTTTATTTGATCAAGTTCCTCAAGGGTAGTTTTTGGAAGGAGGAAAGATTGCATAAGGTAATTTGGTTGTGTTGAGAGGTTTGCCTTAATCAAGGTTTTCCGGCCCTCTTGGGAAAGGGAGTTAGCTTTCCATTTGGAGAGTTGAGATATCGTTTTGAGGGTTAATGGTTTAAACGTATTTTTAGTAACTCTGCCATTGATAATTGGGCATCCGAGATACTTATCCAATGTGACGGTATTGGTGATCTGGAGTATTTGTTTGATTTGATTACACGTGTTGCGGTTTGTGTTTTTAGTCACCTGGAACGCGGATTTATGGAAGTTAACTTTTTGGCCCGAGATTTGGCAATAATCATCAATTATGTTTTACATGCTTTTGCAAGCTTGCCTTTTGGCTTTTGCAAAGATGATGATGTCGTCAGCAAACACTAGGAATGGGATTCTCGTCCCATTAAGTTAAATTTGAATACCAATTCCACTTTTGGGGTTGGTGCTTTCCATGTGAAGTTGTCTTGCGAGAACCTCAACTGCTATAATAAACATGTATGGTGACAAAGGATCACCCTGTCTTAGTCCTCTTTGAGGAAAGAACTGGTCTGTTGTTCCATTGTTGACAAGGCCAATTGATTGTTCTTCTCATTTCAAAGACTACAAATTTTATTTTCCAGATATAAAAAAAATAAAAAAAATTGTGGATCATATAGAAAGCATATGAAAGATAAAATGTCATTGTCGATTATTCACAAATTCATATGCACGAGAACTACATTAATTTGAATCTGAAAACAAATCGTTGATAGATTAAGCAAGTAAAATTAAAATAATACTTCAACCATCAAATTAAGATGGATAAGAAATTTTTATATTCTAAATTGGTATGCAATGATTAAATGATCAAATAATTTATATAGTTACGGTTTTTAACATTTTCTTTTTTTGTTATATTATAAATATTTATGATATTTCTTGATGTAATTCAATTGACTCTAATTAAGTATGCATGATCACATGTTTTGATTTCCAAAAATCTTAATATATAAATTATATAAATGTAGAATACAGACTTTGTCCCGTCCAAAAGACGGGGTTAGAATTCTAGTTTACCATATATTCGTGACCACTAATCCAACTTTGAATGAGTTTTGAGGTTAACTAATACAATTGTTCAATATTGAGAATATATGATTTAGTTGATTTTCTTAATATATATGTTATCATCCTTTTATTTGGTCGAATATCTATGTCATCACCATTATTATTACGTTGTTGATGTATATATGTGACGACTTACAAATGTATAGATAGATAGTATTAAGTATCATAAGGTATCGAAATAGTCTACATGATAGCATAATTAATTCACATATATTGTTTATCCTTTTCAAAGAAACAAAGATATAGGATTCTCACTTATAATTTTATTTTTTAAATATTTGTTAATTAGTTTTCTAAGTGATAAAGTGACACAATAAAATCAATGCATGAAAAAACCGTAATATTCTTTGGTGGATGTCCTAGTGATTTCTCCATAATTTGATGGATCGTTCTTCATCTTAGGTGATTTAAATGATAATGTCATAGTACAAATGTAGTTCGTTAGTTTGGTCATTGGACTCTCTCCTATATGTTGCATTAGCCTCAAATAAATAAATACATTTGTGATATAATCTAGAGGCTTGTGGAGACATCCTTTCAAGAATTTATTTATCATCGTGTTCATGTATTATAATAATCAAGTATTATTTCTCATTCTTAAGCATGATTTCCATATAAATCTCATTTTGATTCACATTTAAAAATTATTAAATTTTTTGAGATTTACTCGAATACAATAGGTCATATATTACTATTTCATTTCTTTTGGGAGTAGAACAAGAATTATTTCATGTCTCCAATGAGTTTAATTAGACACTAGATTATATAATGATATTGTCTTCAAAGACTTTCAATTGTGTGAAGTCTTCCTTGCTTCTCAAAATATAGTGTGTCTCTATTTTTTTTGTTACACTCTTTAGAAGGCATTGCTTCTTTCTATCGAATTTTACCTTGAGCGGGTTTGTGTATTCAATATTTACCATGCAAGGATTGTTATTAAATGCAAAGTATTACTAAAAGTTAAAATCGTAGTACAACAAGAAATAAAAAAAAACATCACATAATATTGTACAATATGGGAGACAAGATAGATGTTTCATCTAAGCTTGTAAGGAAAATTATTCTTCTTTTCAAGGTTGAGAACATAAGAGATGCATCTCGATGGATCACATGTGTATTAACCAACTTGTATATTCAATGTAATTGGTCTTAGTAGCCTAATTCTTAATCTTTTCAGCTTAACATAGCTTCACCAATTGTGGGAATGTACAAGATACCATTGACTTTTATCTAGTCATGCCACATTTATAACATATGGATTTCAATATGTTAGAGATCGAGTCCCATTTGACCCATTTATACCTCTAGCTTTCAATACCCCTTCAGCTATTGTTGACACAATGATCTTGATGGCTTTTGTGTGTCTTGACCATGACCACGATCATTGGCACTCCATGATTGTTGTCTATATTGGTAAGACATTTCCGTATTGACACCCTTTGTCCATATCATTCACTTCTAAACGTATTGTTATCAAACCTAGTATTGAGAACTCTTTATGAGATTGGAGACTGAGACTATTCTAACAAAGACTGAAGTTCTATAATTTGATTATCCTTCTCTTGGATTTAGATAAATTAACCCTTTTTCTTGAATCTATTATGACATTTCTTCTAATTGATTTGCTTTCTCTCTCAACCATATCCAACTAAATTTTCTATAATAAGATTGGAGTGAACCCAACAATATTGTAGGTAGGCTTTTAATGTGATATTTGCTTGAATTGATGTTTGATATGTGTTTAATTCAATATTAGGTTGCTTAATACCCTATTAGCTCTTGCAAATAAGATTCTTATTTGAGTTTGAGACCAACAAGAGATAGCAATAATAGGATATTGATAGGTTAAGTACTAAAAATTGGTTCTTTCAGATCCCTAAGAATCAAACTAGAGAGTTAATTATATGTTCAACAAAAAGAAATCTCTTGTGGATTTTAAACTATAGTAGTAGTTTGAGGGTTTAAAAAGAATTCTAGTGGAAAACGACAATGAATGTTAGGTTTGTTTATACCTAATCTCTAAAAGCTTAAGGGGACTAAAATTAATTAGCTTTACCCGACATCAATTGTTAGTAGAGTTTAGGCACATAAACTTGTCATTAGAAAAGTTTAATTGACTTCTTGCTGTAGGATTACATACCTACTGTATTGGATAATTTCAGTGCAGAATTTGCAAATGTTGTTGTCAATGGAGCCACAGTTCATCTTGGCTTATGGGACACTACATGTTTTGATTTCTTCTCATGCTAATGTTATTCATCTCGGCTATAAGTTCTCCTCCTTTTGATTCTAATACCTTATTTGTTGAACAGTACAAGAGGATTACATCGACAAGTACGATCGACCTATACTTGAACGAGAATGTCGTCTCGTCCAGCGGATAAGAGCCTTGAGATATCCTATGGTAGATGTTTTCATTGTAGCTTTTTCTCTTCTTAGCAAAGCTAGTTATGAAAATGTTTCCAAGAAGGTATCTTTTGTCTATTTTCTGTCTTTTTTTATTCAGCTGAATAACGAATATTTTCTGTGATGTTTTCTTTTTTTATGCTAATTGATGGTTTAATATTTGGCTCAATTTCATTGGATTCTAGAATTGCAACATTATGCTCCTGGTGTTCCAATTGTTCTTGTTGGAACAAAGATTAGAAAGATTTTATTTTTTCGGTTCTGTTCATCTTCATTTATTATCATCATAGTCCACTTGTGTTTTGATCCTAGTGGGAAGAAATGAGCTCTTATTATATACTACTCCCTCCGTTTGAAAATATAGGATGTCTTAGCAATTTTAACCAAAATTAAGAAGCTCTATAAATTTACCGAATTACCCTTGATTAATTAATCCTATAAAAGATTCTATTTGTTATTGTCTATGCTATGATTTAGATTTGGTATAATTGGATGATGTAGATTTGGTATAATTAATTACTATTTTAAATTAAGTTGCCTAAAGAATTTGTTTCCTCCTTTACCGGAATTATTGCCACAACTCCGTATCTTAAAGACTTTTTTTCAATTGCTGAATCTTGGAATCACTTTGGAGCCAATAAAATCATGGGAAATTCTTCTTTGTTATCACACAAACACATTTAGAAATTTCAAAGTCAGGCCAAGAAGAAAAAAATTGTTCTCAATCATGTTAAAAAAAAATTCTTCATATCAAAACCTTAATTCTTTATTAAAAAAATTGTTCTCAAGTTCAGTTTAGGACATGACAGTCCACTGATTCTTTTGAATTGCATCATACCAGATCTCCTCCGCGATGACAAGCAATATTTCATAAACCATCCTGGTGCTGTTCCAATTACAGCAGCTTAGGTAAAAATCATCACTCTACTGATTTGCATTATTGCCTATTTAATTTAGCTCTAAATTTTACTTGTAAATGCATTAGCTTGTCAATTTATCATATATAGGGAGAGGAATTGAGGAAGCAAATCGGTGCAACTGCTTACATTGAGTGTAGTGCTAAAACACAGCAGGTAACTGTTACACACTTACACCTATACTTTCTAGTTGAGATGCTTTGATGTCATCATTTAGAATTTACACCCTCAGCTCACTAAAGATTGTCTTGCAAAACTGTTAAGGAATTCTAATACAATGCAATTTCTTACTAAAATTTATAAATTATAATTAATAAAGAAAATCTGCATCAAGATGGGTCAATTCGTGCATTTTTCAAATCATTACCTTAAACTCTATAATGACAAACATGCCCAAAAAAGATTCATGACTGAAAATGACAATCTCTTCTAAGCGGACATAGTCATCAACTAATTGATGTTTCTTTTCTTTTTTGAAGGGAGTTTTTGATGCTACAATTAAGGTTGTGCTCCAACTATCGAAGCACAACATGTACTTAGGCTCCGTTCGGTAATACTTATTTGGATACTTATAAGTACTCAGTTACTTATCTAGAAAAAATAAGCATCATTTTACGTGTTCGGTAAAATTTGCTTATATAAAATAAGGCTTCGTTCGACAACACTTATCTGGATACTTATAAGTACCCAGTTATTTATATGGAAAAAAAAAAGCTTCGTTTTATGTGTTCGACAAAATTTTCTTATTTGAAATAAGTTACTTATATCCGATACTTATCTGCTGAAAAAATAATCAACACCCCCAACCTTATGTCAAATAAGCTAAGTTTTCCACCAAAATGTAAGTAAGCGGGACCCACGTGATTTCCCAATTAATTTTTTTTATTATTTTAGTGTTCATTAAGACATTTTTAGTAATTTTAAATCTCTTGCTTAAAATATCAGTCATTCAGTTTACCGAACACATTCCGGATTATTTGGAAAATAAACAACACATATCAGTATCCTATATCAGCATCTACGATCAACATCAAGAACCATAAGTATCAACATCAACATCAACACCGATAAGTACCGATTTGCCGAACGGAGCCTAACTTACTTATTTCCGATACTTATCTGCTGAAAAAATAATCAGCACACCCCGCCTTATTTCAAATAAGCTAAATTTTCTACCAAATATAAGTAAGCAGGACCCACAAAAAACAATATTAAGAAATTTACACCTCTTGCTTAAAATATCAGCAATTCAGTTTACCGAACAAATCTCGGATTATTTGGAAAATAAATAACTCATATCAGTATCCCATATCAACATCCAAGATCAGCATTTGGGGTGTCCATAAAAAACCGAAACCGAAAAACCGAACCGAAAAACCGGAAAACCGACACTTTTTTTTGGTTAACCGAAAAACCGAAATTATTTGAATTTTCGGTTTGGCTAGCGCGAGACCGTTTAATAATATTTAAGGAAAATTTGCATTTGTATGAAATGTATAATTCACACACAAATAACAAATGAAGCTATCAATCGGTTATTTTAGCTACCTAGATATGTAAAATTAGTTCGTATTGAAATGTTCTAACCGAGTTGGATAATATTTTCTTAATACAAAGTTGATAATTTTATTTGCCTTTTAAGTGTATTATTATAATAAAAAGTATATAAACGATTATTGGTTAACCGAGAAAACCGAACCGAAAAATTGGTAAACCGATATTTGTGG
This sequence comes from Fallopia convolvulus, assembly GCA_964016875.1. NCBI lineage: Eukaryota > Viridiplantae > Streptophyta > Magnoliopsida > Caryophyllales > Polygonaceae > Fallopia > Fallopia convolvulus. Next base: position 17,269,449 of record OZ024724.1, read on the forward strand.
TTAGGTTACAGTTAGTGATTTTAACAAACTGAATTCATGGTTAACCAAACTTCGGTTAACTGAGTTTGGATACCCCTAATCAACATCAACAACCCTTAAGTATCAGCATCAACATCAATATCAACATCAACACCGATAAGTACCGATTTATCGAACGGAGCCTTATTGGAGCTGAGCAATGCCTTCCAAAAAGAGCGCCCAAATGCTCCAGAAACAATCTATATTTAATTTTAAGTATTACAAAAGTACAATGAAATTGTTGGTTCGATTCTTCCTTAAAACCGGAGTATTGTTTTGTTGTTCAAAACATAAATTGGTCTTGTCCGCAAGTGCTTACGACTTTGATTCCGGCGTGCGAAATATGCCGCTGCCTTATCTAGTATATAATAATATATACAAAATAATTATTTTTTTAAAATAAAAATATAGTTGAAATTGAAGTTAATTTTTATTAGACAGTACGATTTTCGATTTCGCATTTAAAATTTTTTTTATATAAAATTGTTGGAGACGGCCAGGCGGGCATAGAGTGATATTTTCCACGTTTGATTTATCATTTTCGGTAACCTTGCCGACGTGGATGCATCTTATTCGTCCGTTTCGGTTATAAATTACCCCTCCTCTTTTTTCTCCCAATCACAATCTCAGCCGCCCGCAACCCGTCTAGGCTTTTGTTGCGAGACAAATAAATGAAAGCGAGGCGGATCTGTTCGCCGCTGTCTCTGGTTAGCTTGGTGCAGTTCGGGTACCGGAACTCGCCGCCGTCAGGCTCCGGCCACTTCTGTGGCGTTGGCAAGTTTTCCGGTCGCCGGCTTGCATCAGGTTAACCGGAGCCCGTCGGCGATTCAAGGCGATTATCGGAGCTTCTCTCCTTTTCCTTCCGAATTAATTTCAGTTTCAGTCTCAGTTTCAATTTGCAATGCAACTGTTTAACCTGTTTGCAGATCGATTTGAATGAATTGTTAATTTTGTTTGGATTATCGTATTCCTATTTTGCATAGATCTTTCACATGTGCCTGTTTGTCATCTGGCAGGTAATTATCGGAGATCGATATTCTAAGGGAATGACTAGAACTTTCAGGTGCTACTTCAAGCTAAGAAACTAGGCATGTTTGTTGCTGTAAGTGGCCGGGGCCATCAAGAATTTCTGTCATTCAGAATGTGTTTTCTTGCTTTCACTTTTTTCTTCTTTTGGGAGTAGGCTATGCCAGATGTCTTGGCCTAAATTCATATCTGCTCTTGGGGGTTTTGGATGATCCTTTGAAACAAAAACATTGTTTTTCCTTTTTGCACTATTTGGAGTTAGACAGTTAGTTGAATCTTTGCATTGTGAATATTTCAAGCTCCTTTTTGCACTGTATTTGGAGTGAGTTGAATCTTTGCATTGTGAATATTTCAAGCTCATGTAGTGCTATGTATCAGTGTTAGTGTTGCTGTAACATAGATGGCTCTCATAAATCAAGGGTCGTGCCTAGCTTAGTCCTAACTTCTCTTTTCTTAAAGGATTCTATAGATTTGTTCTTATTGGGCTGATCGTAAGCATTTTAAGAAGAAAAAATTACTAAGGAGATACTATTTTTGTGGTGATGACACTTCTCTGTTCATCAGTGAGTTATAAATATCTTCCATCATTCTTTACATGATGATTATGTTGTTCAGTTCACTTATACTTAATGTCTGTGGCTAAGCAATTTTGGTGAAGCTGATGTACTTGTATTAATTGAATTTTTGCAGTTGAGCAATATTGCTTTGCCCATTGTCAGAACTGCTCTCTATTATTAGGCTGAGCATCTGTTCAGTAGTAACATGTTTAGCGTTGATGTAGATTAGATAGCTTGCATACAATATGGCAGTTTTAGAGTCATTGGAGCTTCTTTTGTCACGTAGATGTTTTGAGACATGCTCTTGTTTGACTTCTGAAAAACCTTCCAAGTAAAATTATTATTATTATTTGGTACTGTATTTATCACACCGGGATCCATCTGGTTGTTGTTGTTGTTGTTGTTGTTGTTGTTGTTGTTGTTGTTGTTGTTGTTGTTGTTGTTGTTGTTGTTGGTGTTGTTGTTGGTGTTGTTGTTGTTGTTGTTGTTGTTGTTGTTGTTGTTGTTGTTGTTGTTGTTGTTGGTGTTGTTGTTGTTGGTGGTGTTGGTGTTGGTGGTGGTGTTGGTGTTGGTGTTGGTGTTGGTGTTGGTGTTGGTGTTGTTGTTGTTGTTGTTGGTGGTGGTGGTGGTGGTGGTGGTGGTGGTGGTGGTGAATGTCACCACCGCAGGAAAGCTACCATCGTCTGTCCCATCTCAGGTAGTGAATGTCAGATTTGGGGGATTGAATATCTGCAGTCTCACTTATTTTGAAGCCAAACGTCGTGCTAAAGAGGGCACCTTTAGTAGGTCGATGCCCACTATCCATGCAAGGAAGGAAATCAACGGCGCCATGATCACTTTTGATGATTCCGATGTCGAGAGCTTGGAGGGACCTCACCACAATGATCTCGTTATCTCCCTCTCAATCGGGAACGTGCTGGCTAAAAGAGTGCTCATATATAGACAGTTCTACAAATTTGATTACCCTCGATGCACTAAAGGAGACGTGGTTGAGTGAGGCAGACGAGGACAAACATCCCACCTCCCTTGTTGGATTCAACGGTGATATGCACAATTATATTGTGTATTTAGGAGGAGTTTTAGCATAGGTTTATGGTATTTTTAGGTGTTTTATATGCTATTTTTAGCTAGGAGAAAGAAGACCCGAAGATGCATTAATTTGGAGTTTTAAAGCTGGATCGAAGAAAACTGAAGATCGCGTCTTGGTACTGGCGGCGCCCGCCGCCTTTGACAACGCGAAATCTGGAGTGTTGCCACGTGTTTTATTGTTATTGGTCCTTTCTATGTCAACTTTTAGTCCGAGTTTATGTATTTTTGGATAGACTTTTTAGACCTAGTTCTATGATATTAGGGTTTGGAGAGTTGCATCTCTCATAGACTATTATCATATTTTTCTTTCAGAGTTTTTAGCTTTTTCATGGAGAACTAAGCCCTTTTGCTTAGTCAGACAGTTTGAAGCATCGTTTGACTTTCAGTTGTGAGATTTCTACTCCTTATCTATTGCATGGAATTATTTTACTCTTTTGTTTGAATTGTTTATGTGATTGATTTCAACAATTTCTAGGGTTGTTGTTATTGAATCTCAAATGCTAGATCTAGATAAATTACTGGTTGAGTTTCTCTATTTCATAGTAGCAAACTGCATTGCACTAGTAACTGGTTGTGCTAGTCTATTGTAGAAGAGAGTTTAATTGTATTCTAGTATAAAAGCTGGTTGTTTTATGCTAGAATTGTATCCTAATTATATTTCATATTCTTAATGCTGCTTTTGAATTGAATCTTGATAGTTTCAGGGTTATTCAATTAGTTAGGATTGATAGTATCTGGTTGTGCTATTAATTATCTTTGAAAAGGAATTGGAATTCCATATGCATGAGATATTGAGTGAAATCTATGATCAACTTGTCATACGAATGTGGATCTCTGGTTGACTAAGTGTTTTTCCTAAATTGATAAAAACCCAAACTTTATTTGCTTTATTAGTTTTTGCATGCTAGATAGTTGTTTAATCCTTAAACCCCTTTTTACTTTAATTGACATAAAATTCATATAGAAAGATAAATCACCTCCCTGTGGATTCGACCCTTACTTCCCTAAGACTACAGTGTTTAGGTTTGTTAGGACTCTTTTGCATAGCCGTGATTTGCACGACCATTTCACGCCTATCAAACGGCCAGGTGAATCATATTGTCGGAGAGATAGTGTTTTCGACATACACGAAGGGAGTAAACATCCAAGTAAGATTCTCGATTATGGATTGCCCCTCGTGTTATAACGTTATTATGGGACGACCTTGGCTCCACGACATGCGAGCCTTCCCGTCAACGTATCATCAGACCGTTAAATTTTTGACTTCTTAGGATGGGGGATCACGAGATTAGAAGGGACCAGAAGTCGTCCCGAGAATGTTACAAATCAGCTCTTATGCTAATCCTCAGCCAAAAGGTTGCATAACAATTAATGACTGCCATGTAGACCTGTCAAAACTTGACCCGACCCAAGAGGTAAATGACTCTGAACTCTCTTCTCTTTTGGCTAGAAACTCTAGAGAACAGTTGGTTGCTATCATCGAAAAGTTTGGAACTCAGGTCACTGAGTTAAGAGAAAAAGTGGAAGATAATGAAGAAACAATCTCCAATCTTTTCGATGAGAACAAACTCTGGTCCTCTAAGGCTATTGAACTAGAAAAAAATTTCGTCTTCTAAGTCAATGACTTGTGAGTCCTGCTCAGACTCAAAGAACCAAGTCGCCGACTTGCAAAAACAAGTTGATGACTTGGAAAAACAAGTCACTGACCTAGAAGGTGAAAGGCTTATGCTTAGGCTCGGTCATGCTAAGCTATCCAAAGAACTTGAAGATCAAAAAATTGATGATGAGACTAAAAGAAAAAGATGGATGGATGCAGTGGCGTAGCCAGAAATCTGGCCGAGTGGGGGCTAAATATTTAAAATACGGGAATAAAAATTTTCCGTATCAATTGCCCAATGACAGACAAAGCTGATGCAAATGATTATCATAATTAAACAAAAAAAGTGCATTATAATTATAATTTATAAAAAAATCCATATCATCTTCATACCCCAAATGGGGTGAATTAGAATAAGAAACATGGAAAATAATAAACATACAAATTAATTAATCAAATACTGGGAAAAAAAATCAAACTAAAAAATGTGATTGGTGTATATATATAGATATCCTAATGGAAAAATAATATAGTAAAAAGTTGGGCTGATCACGAAAGTGTCCTTTTTTCTTCTTTTTTTTGGTCCAACGGGTTTCTTTATCAGGCCCATGTTCATTAAATTGATAAACAACCCCATGAACCAGTCAATCAGAAAGATGATTGAGAGAATCAGAATGGAACAAACACGGACTCGTTATATTTTTTTTTAAATTTCAGTGGGGGCTACAGCCCCCTCTGGGAATGCTGTAGCTCCGCCACTGGCTGGATGAGTTTGTTGCTGAAAAGGCTCAAAAGGTCAGAAATGACTATAAAAAGAAATTTGTGAAGGAGATTGATAGGTCTGGGATTGGATTTGTGCATCCAATACTCAAGGTACCAAACATGCTCCCCTTTTGTCAAAAGAAAATGCCCATATAGGTAGTAACAATGCAAGTTGTTCTACTCATGTGGTGGTCAATCAAGACAAAGGGAAGCAACAATTGTATCCTGATCACAAAAAATGGCAAAAACAAACCTAGAAATCGTCTCCCTCACAAATTGACTTTCAATCACGCATCAATAACAAACCCATCTATCCGGTCTATAGCAAGTATGTTGCCCTAAAGTCTCACAGGACATGTTGGTATTGTGGCAAGCCTGGCCATTACCCACATGATTGTCACAAAAAAGCAAAAGATGATGAAAATGCAAGGTCACAGACTCTGAATGACAATCTTGGCAGGTCCCCTGTCACTGACTGCCCTCCAAGATATGTGTGTGCTAGTTGTGATAAGTGTTGTCCTAGAAATTACTATGTTGCCAAACCTAGAGGAGTTAGACAACTCTGGGTTCGTAAGAACTAATTCTTTCAATGCAGCTTGAAGTGGTGACAAGGAGCCCTGGTTTATTGATAGTGCATGCTCAACTCATATGTTGGGAACCTTAGGGATTTCGTCACACTTCAAGAATACAAGGGAGGTAAGATTAGCTTCGGCAACAACAGTAAAGGTGGTATTTCTTGTATTGTCCGGTAAGATTTTCAAATAAGTTAACCATAGATAATGTGTAGTAGAGAATCTCAATTTTAAGCTTTTAAGTGTTTCCCAAATTTGTGCTAATGGAAAATATCAAGTTGTTTTTTTATAAGAAAGGTTGTTAGGTACAAGAAATTAACTTAGGGAAGGTTCTTCTGAAAGGGGTGTGTGAAAACAATCTTTACAAGGTGGACCCCTGTTTCAAACCTGAAGAAAAACAGTGTCTTAGAACAGTTGCTAACGTCGCCAACCTCTGGCACAAAAGGTTTGGTCATGCAAGTTTTCAACTTCTTGACAAACTTCATAGACAAGAACTGGTTAGAGGACTAACCAAGATAGATTCAATCAAGCATGAAGTTTGTGAAACATGTGTAAGAGGTAAGCAAGTGAAGTCATCCTTCAAATCCAAGAAGGAGGTAAGTACCACTAAACCCTTAGAGTTGATTTATATAGATTTATGTGGTTCCATGAGAATCCAAAGTCGTGGAGGAAATAGCTATACTTTTGTCATTGTTGATGACTTTTCACGGTATACTTGGACAAATTTTTTGTCTTCTAAAGATCAGGTCTTTTGAAGAATTTGAAGCATGGGTGAAAGCTGTTGAGAAAAAACTTGGAGTTTTTCTTGTGTCTATTAGGTCAGATCATGGAACGGAATTTGACAACTCTGAGTTTCTGGTTTTCTGCAAGAAAAATGGCATAAGTCACAACTTCTCAGTGCCAAGAACTCCTCAAAAAAATGGTGTGGTCAAGAGGAAGAATCGTGCCTTGGAGAACATGTCGCGGACTATGCTTATCTCAAGTGGTCTTCCAATGAATTTCTGGGGTGAAGCCATTAAAGCATGTTTCTATGTGATGAATCGAGCCATGCTTCGTCCACTTCTTTGAAAAACTCCTTATGAACTGCTAAGAGGAGTCAAACCATGTGTCGCCCACTTACACACCTTTGGTTGCAAGTGCTATATTCATAATAACGACAAGGATAGCTTGGGGAAATTCGATCCAAGGAGTGATGTTGGCACTTTTGTAGGTTATTCCCCTCACATTAAAGCCTACAAAGTGTTCAACAAAAGGACGAGGAAGATCGAGGAAAGTGTGCATGTTGTGTTCAATGAGAACACGATGGGAGGCTCGATGATTGAGGATCTTGATGATGGTGATCAAGGATACTATCTGGTGCAAGATGATCTACTTCCAATTGACACAACAGTAAAAGAATCAATTGTCAGTGACAATGTTGGTGTCGCTGACTCAGACAACTCAGGGGGAAGTAATCAAGGTCAATGTTTAGGTGACAATGAGTCAGAAAATGAGGAAACGCCTGAGAGAAGTTCACGCCCGGAAGATTCTGATGAAGAGTAAGGAGAGCACCACAAACTCAAGTCGGCGACTTGACAGAATTATAGATCAGGAATTATCAACATAAAAGTGCTCATCTTGTCACTAACATCCTCACTGATTTTTCAAAGGGTGTGCAAACTAGGTCTTCACTGAACAACTTCTTTGCTTTCATCTCAATGTTGGAGCCTAAAAATGTTGAACAAGCGTTGAAAGATTCGAATTGGATCAGTGCCATGCAAGAGGAGCTTCATCATTTTGAAACAAATAAGGTTTGGCATTTGGTCCCAAGGCCAAAGGGAAGATCTGTGATTGGAACACGTTGGGTGTTCAGAAATAAGCTGGATGATGAAGGAAATTTGGTCAGAAACAAAGCAAGGCTGGTAGTTAATGGCTACAATCAACAGGAGGGCATTGACTATGATGAGACGTTTGCTCCAGTAGCTCGTCTTAGGCTATTCGGTTGCTCATTGCCTATTCTACTCATCATGGGTTCAAACTACAGGAAATGGACGTCAAGACTGCATTTTTAAATGGATATCTGAAGGAAGAAGTGTATGTTGAACAAACTCCGGGTTTTGAGGATGTCACCCACCCGAATCATGTCTACAAACTAGACAAAGCTCTTTATGGATTAAAGCATGCCCCGCGTGCTTGGTATGATTGTTTGTCTCAGTTCTTGATTCAACATGGATATGTTCGAGGAGAAGTTGACAAGACTCTGTTCTTGCTAAAAGAAGGAAGTCACGCACTGGTTGTTCAGGTCTATGTCGATGACATCATCTTTGGTTTAACAAATGATAGGTTAGTAAAGAAGTTTCCCGACCTCATGTCTAGTGAGATTGAAATGAGTATGGTCGATGAGCTCAAGTTCTATTTAGGACTTCAAGTTGTGCAAAGCGAGGAAGGGACACGAGTTCATCAACAAAAGTATCTCAGAGAAGTGTTAAAAAGTTTGGTCTCGAAAATGCTAAACCTTTTGATACTCCCATGTCACCGACTACCTCACTTGGAAAAGATGACAAAGATCCAAAAGTCAATGCTACTATGTACAGGGGCATGATTGGATCATTACTCTATCTCACAGCAAGCAGACCTGATATTGTGTTTGGAATTTGCCTGTGTGCTAAATTTCAGGCTGATCCAAGAGAGTCCCATTTGTAAGTTGTCAAGAGAATCATTCCGTATCTTAAGGGGACTGACAATCTGTTCTTATGGTATCTAAGAGGATTTGACTTTGAACTTGTCGGCTACACGGATGCAGATTTTGCAGGGAATCGTGTTGATAGAAAAAGCACTTCAGGGATGGATCAATTTCTTGGGCCTTGCCTTGTATCATGGGGATCTAGAAAGCAAAATTTCGTTGCTCTATCAACAGCGGAAGCAGAGTACATTGCAGCTGCTGCGTGTTGCTCTCAACTCTTATGGATCAAGCAACAAGTTAGTGACTATGGTGTGAAGTGTGACAATACTAGTGCAACCAACATCTCAAAGAATTCGGTGCAACATTAAAAAACAAAGCATATTGAGATAAGGCACCATTTTCTTTGAGATTGTGTGGAGAAAGGCATGATTACAATGTAATTCTGTAGAACAAGTGATCAAGGAGCAAACATCTTTACAAAGGCTTTAAATCGTGAACCCTTTGAACAACTCTGCATGGAACTAGGTATGATCTCTCTTCAATAATCTATTTCCCTACATGATTGCCCTCGATGATTGGCTAGAATTGATTGCTTTGCATATGTTTTGAAGTCGATAATGCTTTTATGGTATAAGTCTTAGCATTCTTGATAAACATCATATTTAGGAAACCCCATGCATTTGACTTTTCGATGACTCTTACTACAATTAGTATGTGTGCAACCTTTTGAGCTCTTTGTTTTAGGCCAAAAGAATCAAACCCGATGATCTTAACCGTCATTACAAGCCCAAATGATGGTTGATTCTAATGCTTGTCCCTGACCTATCATGTTTTGAGAGTCTCTATGAGCCCGTTTTTGAATTTCCGTATGAAACAGAGACTTATCATCATGATCGACAAATCCTCATATATAATGCTTTATAGTTGGTTTGCTTTTGGCACTCCCTGTGCAACCCTAACGCCAAGTAAGTTCTTTAAGAGAAAGTTATGGAGTGTGCAAAAGTCATGGACATATGAGAAGAGCAGTTTCTATGATAGAAGTCGTCGACTTGATCAAGGTCAATGACTGTGTGTTTTGGCGCGAGAAAAAGATCATGGCTTAACAATATCTTTTGAAATTGGAAAGTTTTTCAATAAGAAGGAAAGAGAAAAATTTGGTGATTTGACAACTTCCTTAATGATGAAAGTTCACTTCTTTATTATGCCCAACAGTCAAAAGAAAAAGGTACTTTCTATCTCACAATCTTTTCACTCTCTCGTCACCTGCTCTCTCTCTCTCTTGAACTCAACCCTCAAACCTTCAAACCCTTCAATGGCGTCTCCTTCCAACACCTCTAACCACCCTGCCTCACCCAAAAACCAAGTCGAAAGCCCTGAATCTGCCAAGAAGAAGATCATTGCCCTCTTTGGTGATGAATTTCTTTGCACTCTTATGTTTGGACAATCGTCTTCATCAATCGTCCCTCAAAACCTCCATTGAAAACTCATCCTCTTCACAAGACCAAAATCCAAACCCCTATCCTCAAAAATCAAATCCCTCGTCTCCCATTCCTACTGAAAAATCCCAAAATCCTCCATCCCCATGAAACAAAACCGAAACCCTAACCCTCTCACTGAAATCTGGAATACTGCGCCAAACGGCGCAACCGGTGGTTATTCCAGAAACCGGTGACTCATCTACATTCGAAACCTCAGAGAGAGAAAATGTCGAGGAAGAGAAAATAAAAACTCCCAATTTGGAATCAATGGAGTTTGAGGAAACAGAAACGGTTGTCGGGTCGTTTGAGGAAAAGGAAGAAGAAAAAGCCTCAGAGGTTGGAATGGAAGACACTCATGAGCAGACTGGAACAGAGGAGAACCAACGACTATCTCCTAAATATCAAACAAAGGCTGTCAATGACTCCCCCAATTTCACTGACACAGACGCTGGTGTGGAGGTGGATGACAAGGTTTCTGACAAGGAAGTCTCTTAGAAGGAACCAGTTGAAAGTTTTGAAGAAGGTACTCGTTCTGGTCCAATCTTGGTTTCTAGAAAATCTAAGCATGCTGATTCTGTTAAGAGAAAACTAGAGAAGGATTTGTTTGGTGATGATTCTGAGTTGCTAAAAGATGATGAAACTGAGATGCCTCCTCCTTTTCGCCCTAAGACCAGATCTGCAAGTGCTAGAGCCACGGTTGTGGCTCTTAAAGCCAAAAAGGGCAAGGGGTTGGAAACCCCTAAAGCTGCCTCAAAGGGAGGTGATTCTTCTTTCTCTGAGAAGGTCACAAGGATGGAAAGGGGGAGGTCACCAAAGTCTGCTGATGGTTCTAGCAAGAGGAAGAAGTCGTGTGTTATTGTTGACATGTCTTCTAGGGAATTTACCAAGGATTTACTATGGGAGGAAAGTTTCTTAAAAGAGTTCAAACTGTCTAAGGTTATTGATTGGGTGAAAAAGCAAAAATGGGATAATTTGGTGCAAGGGGAGCATGAGTACAACCCTCAAATGGTTAAGATGTTTTATGAGTCTTTAGTGATTGAGTACACGGGAAGACGTACTCTTTCACTAGCAAGGATGTCAGTGACATCTTGGAGATACCACATGAAGGTTTTGTTGAGTACTTCAAAGGAGCTTGTCCTGAAGGTATTGATGACCGTGACATTATCAAAATTATCACTGACAGTGATGATAATGTCACCCGTCCCTACCTGGTCAACAAAATGGGAATTGAGAAAAAGGTGATGTTCAATTACCTTATCAACAACTTGCTTCCGAGAGAACTCAAGAGGAATGTTGCCTCCATTCAAGATCTACAGGTTATGGACAAGATAATCAAGGGAAAGAAGGTGAACATGCCTCGTTTGATGATGCTTCATATGAAGCATGTGCTTGAAACTGCTAAGCATGCGCTCCCTTATGGCATGTTGATTGCTTTGCTGATGGCTGAACACAAGGTATATGTGGATGGTGGTGATGTCCTCAACACTAGGGTTCTGAATAAGGAGATGATCAGGAAGTTTGGCTGGAACTGGGTTGATGGACAATGGGTGTCAAAGGGTTTTGAAGTCAGTGACAAGAATACGCAAGAAGAGGGAATGCAATCTGCTCAAGTGGCCGGTGAACTGAAAGATCTCAAGGAGCAATATATGATTCTCAAGGGGTTGATTGAGAAGCTTCAGAACATGTGTGGCAATGTGCTTACAAAGATCAGTGCAATAGGGAACCGGCTCAATGAATTTGGAGTCTGATGTTAGTGACTGCCGCACACTCATGGCCTTCTCTGCTCCTCTTCTTCTACCCTTACCACATTATCCCTCCAGTTTAAAAGACTTTTTCTTTCTAAGTTCAATATGGTTGTAATGCATTTCTGAATTGTTTGTGTTTGCATCGTACTTTTTTCTCTTGCTTTGATGGATGACTATCTATGACTGTTTTGATATTATACTTTCAGTTTCTATATTTGCCTTTAATTTCTTTACTTGTTTTAGCAATCTTTTTGATGATGCCAAAAGTGAGAATTAACCGGGGGAATAGATTTATTAGGGGGATCAAAATACTGAAATCATGTGGTTACTAAGCTTAGGGGGAACTTTTTATGCTTTTTGTACTTTGCTCTTTTTACTGGGATTGTGTTTGTATGCTGCAACGGTTCTATCAGAATAGGTTGTTTGTTACCATCAAAAGGGGGAATTTGTTAGAAGATAGAGTTTTGATGGTTCCAAAGTCAGTGACTCCGAATTGGAAAGTCGAGTCGGTGACTTGGCAAAGTCACTAACATGACCAGCTTTCGAAGTAATCTATTTAAGGAAGGAATGCACAGCGTGTGTGCGTATATTTGGAGACAGCTGGGTCATTCTATTTTAGGAGAAGATCATCATAAAAGAGTGCTAAAATCAAGATAAAGACGATTTGATTCTCCTAGAATATTTCATTGTATGCGTTAATGTATATTTGGAAAGATATGTAGAGATTGAGTGTGTGTCATTCCCCTAATCGAATGGGAGTTGATACACACGAGATCTCTCTTACCTTAGCTTAAATACCCTTGTGTTTAGGATATGTGTAAGACTTTTGAGCGTCATTTCTACATTTTGTGTAAGAGAGAAAGAGTGAACTTGTGCGTGAGATTCGCACAAGTGGTATGTCGAGTGTTCTTAGGCATAGCGTGAGATTGAGAGTGTAAGTACAAAGGTAGAGCGTGGTTCAAGGGTGTGGGATTCATTCTTGCACATGGGAGAGCTTTGTAAACACTCAAGAAATCAATAGAGCGAATCTAAGGATTCTTGAAATCCGACCAAGTGAGAAGCTTGGAAGGGAGTGGTTTTTCTCCGAGTAAACTAGTTGGTTTACAAGGAGTTTCCACTATACATCGCTTGTCATTGACTGTTGATAACGTTCATTTTATTGTCTAATTATTCCGCTGCTTTATTACTCAAAGTCGACGACTTCGGAGGAGTCGCCGACTCATTTAAGTACTAACGATCCTTCAGGGTCACTGACCCATTCCCCTTGTTAGGAACTCGGTTTAGTAAGTAACAAGCTGTCAACATGGCTTCACCCCAAAAACCATTGTTCATGTCAAAAGCAGGAATCAAATCCATTCTTAGACATTCAAGCATGCGTTTATAATGTACATGACCCAAACGAGCATGCAAAAGAGAAGAATCAAAACCCTTCAAAGGTGCTGAACCTTGTGAGGTGGCCGACCTTTGAGAGGTTCCTAACATATGCAAAATCTTAGACATGTAAACAGAATTCTGAACTTTATTAATATTGAGTTCAAACATGCCATTACTAAGATAACCACATCCAACAAAGACACCAACCTTTAACATGATGAACTTGTCGGCCTCAAAGACTAAACGAAAGCCTAACTTGTTTAGGACACTAGTAGAGACTAAATGTTATCTTAGTCCGGGTACATACAACACATCTGTCAAAATTAAAGTCTTCCCAAATGAAAACTCCAACTCTACTTGGGCCTTGCCTAAGACTAGGTTCGTTGACTCATTGCCCATGTGCAAGACTCATCCATTATCCACGAGAACGGAAGTCGCAAAAATAGATCGATCTCTACTCACGTGAGTGGTAGCCCCTGAGTCAACCCACCAAGCAACCTCATCATCTTGCACAAAAAATGCATCATATATTTAGACACAATCCAAACTTGGACATGTCACTGACTTAAAAGAGTTCCTAACCATCTGAACTTGATGAATTTCAACCCAGAGTTAGTGACCCGAGCAGGTTGTTTGGGAACAATTTCCTTCTTACCCTTTCCAACACGACAATCCCTACAAAAATGTCCAAATTTGCCACAATTCCAACAACCATCTTCTTTTGGAGTGCGATTCTTGTTAGAACCATAGTTTGCGTTGTTGTTGAAGGACCTTTTATTGCCGTTCCACATGTTCCCATGTTTGGAACCCTCTTTCACCATGTTGATAGTGGAAGAACCAGAATTCTCCTTCTCTTTTCCCTTCTCTTGCGCTCAAAGATCCTCTTCAATGCGCAAGTGGCTTCCAAGTTTCGCAAGAGAAATATCTTCCTTCTTGTGCTAAAGCATGTGTTTAAAGTCTTTCCACAATGGTGGTAACTTGTCAATAATACTTGACACCGAGATGGCTTCATCCATCTTCAAATTATGTTGGACAAACCGCCACAAGACATGAAGAAGTTCATTGAACTACTCCATCATCGACCTAGCATCAACCATCTTGTAATCAATGAAGTTACTAACAAGAAATTTCACACTTGATGTATCCTCATCCATGTATTTTAACTCAAGAGAGTCCCATAATTCTTTGGCGGACTCCACATGTTGGTAAACATCAAAGAGTGACTCAAACATACCATTAAGAATGCGACCACAACATATAATCATCATTCTCCCATTTGCACTTGTGTCTCACAACTTCTAAGGCCTCATTGTCGCCAACTCAGGTGGAGAGGACATACACCACCTTCAAGGTTGTCAACAAGAAGTGCATCTCCTTTCGTCAATCTTCGAAAGTCCAATCCCTCAAATTTTTCCATCTTTTGGAACTTCGAGGTCATCTCTCCAGTGGATTCCATTGATCTGAAAGTATCGTTTTAGATTGTTGGTTTCGTGCGCTCTTCGAGTTGGGGAACTCTGCAAGGTCGGCGACTTCAGGCAAGTCGACGACTTCTTAGGCACACCAGGGGAAACAATCAATGAACATAATGGTAACTCGATATAGGTTTGAATCACATGGAAATTTTCCTAAACTGATATTTGACCCCTTATTTAACCCAATAGAATTTGTGAAATCCGATTTGAGATAAGACAAACCCTCTTATCCTTTCCGTGGCTGGCGATCTAGGACAAAACTTTACAGTTTAGTATATGAATGATGCTTCTTGTTGAGAGTATTTTCCAGAGAGAACAATTTATCCAACCTACAACACAATAGCCCAATGAAGCCTTTAAGTAGGCATTTGGATGTCCAAGACGGTTACCGACAATTTTCTGGCGTGGGAGACCAGGACAACGGTTACTGGCGGTTACCAGCAAATACAACTCTTGTCCACTACCTTTCACGTGTTCCCCCTACCTTTATACGTCCAAAGGAGTCTCTAATCAGATTAGATAACCTCAAAACAGTTAAATAGACGTTGTTTGACTGATTCAAATGTAGTTACCAAGCGGTTACCACATAACCGTCACTCAGGCCGTAGACCTGACGACATGTAACAGACTTTGAACGTATTCAACCTTCTGGAACTTAGGTTCACTTACACAGACTGCACTCTACACATACTCTAGCCCGTATTGTAGTAAAGTCGGTTTCCATTGTGTCGACGTGAATCCCGATCACACCAAAATTAACGTCGGTGACTTCTCAATTGTCGATGACACTAAAATCACCAACAGTTGGAGCCTCACCAACTCCTCTGCTTTTTGTGGCTCGTTCGAACAAGTAAGGGAAGAAGAAAGGGAAGAGAAGCTGAGAAGGAGGAAAGATTGGGTAGAGGAGATGGGCTCACATTTGAGGATTTTTAACATGCTTAAAACCAAAGAAAAGAGAAAAGAAAGAACAACCCATCTCATTTTGTGTGCCACAAATCCTATTTTTCACTTTCATTTCAAAATAATTTTCTCTCCAAAATACTTAAAACATATATATATATATATATATATATATATATATATATTTTATTTACATTTATCAAGATGAATAAAATAACATTACAATTCCAAAGTATCATTTCAATTTACAAGTAAAGCAAACCCAAAATTAGAAGACAAGCATGGTGGAGGTGAAGTAGTACATGGTGAATTAAACATGGAGAAGAGTGAAAGACGAGACGGCGGGGACACACCGAATGGGGCCCGCATCCCGCGAAGGAGTAGGGACCACTCCCCCACTATTCTTATTTCTTAATATATGTTACCATAAAAAACGAGTCCCTCCATCTTTCAAGCATTCACCATCATCATCATCATCATCTGTTTCACATACCCAAATTCATCAACATTCGATCTGCCTCTACTCTGCACTCAAATCCGCGCGCTGAGATCGAGTTAATTTGTTCAAGATTAATAACTTAGGACTGAGGTACGTCGTACGTACTGACGTACTGTATATTTTAATTTCCAGCATCCCCCTCTACTCTCTGCTCTATAAATCAGCTTACTAATTGGTTTGTTGGCTTAATTAGCTTTTATATATATACTCCATTTGTGAGTTGAAATATGTTTATAGAAGATATACGGATTCTTATAAGAAAAGGCGTTGGAATTGATTCATAAATTAATATGCAGTAATTAAGTCGTACAACAAGCACTAATTAATTAGTGGAAGATGAGGGTGAGAAGGAGACTTGCTTGTTGCAGAAAGGATCGAGCTCAGATCAGCATTGATTTCGATCATCATCATCATCATCATCATCATCATCATCATAGTATGTTACGTCTCTCTCTTCAACTCCCTCTCGATCCCTTTTCAAATTTATACAAAGGTCGTGGATAAAATGTATTAAGAGACTTAATTACATGTGTTAAAGAATTGTTAATTCCATGCCCACCGCACGGATGAGTCGAATTGTCAATACTATGGGCTTCACAATCGAACCCCTTTCCCAAGTTAAAATTGGTAAATCTCGTAAAAAATATTTATTTATTGAACATTTCTATACAAACTATTTATCAAACTTACTACTCTCCCCTCTAAATCTATTTGGTCTTTTAAACTCATTAATCTAGTTTTATATGACCTTTTACCTATTTTGTCCAATAATTTTCAGTTTTACATTAACTAATTAGGTTGGAATGAAAAATGGAGAAAAATTAAATATACATAGTGATGATATAACTAGTTGAATTACCGTGATACTCGCGGGATAATTTTACTAAAACTTATACAATATTATGATATTAATATAAAATCTAAAATACTTGTATATAATATCGTAATAAACTTATGTAATTTATAAAAAAAAATCTTTAAGATTGAGCCCCATATTTATCAATATATATATATATATATATATATATATACTTGAAGACCGGTCATGTTAAAAGATCAAAAAAATTATTATGCATAAAATTAATATAAAAAATATTATATCAAGTTATTGTCAACCTATAGATAAAAACTTGTTATAAGATAACAAAAATATGCATAAAAATATCAACATATAGATCAAATTATTATATTATAAAAAATTGAATTTATAGAAAGAATGAAACAAATAATTATAATATTTATTATTAAAAAATGTAACATTATTTTAATCAAGAAATGTCACGTGACGTAATTATTTCAACAGACATTATTTCTACTTTATAATGTATTAGGTAGATATGAGTACTTTTGTAAAATATTTAAAGAATAAACGGTGAGAGTATTATGAATACATGCAGTAGAGAAAGTCATAAATTAATTCCCTATTATACTAAAGGTTTCACAACCGCATATTAGCGGAGAACAATCGGATCTCGTGTGTCGTCACATTGGTTTTGATGGTATGTTACGCGTCGAAGCCGAGGGTTTTGCTGGCGGAATTTGGTTGTTATGGAGAACTTTTGAGGTCAAAGTCGAGCCGATCTCTCTTCGTCCTCAACATATTACGGTTGAAATCTCAAGACTTAATGAAGATCCGTGGCTTCTTTCTGTTGTCTATGCTTCTCCGGATTCTACGACAAGAATGTCTCTATGGCGTGAACTTGAAGCTTTTGCTCAGAATCATAACCGGCCGTGGGTTTTAGCAGGTGACTTTAATGCTACCTTGCAAGCTAACGAGCGCACCACTTCTTCTGTGGCCTCAAACAACAATAGCCGTCAATTCAGGGATTTTTTTTACGAGCTCAATTTTATTGATTTGGGTTTCTCGGGTGCTCCTTATACATGGCAAACAAGGAGATCTATTCATACTCGCAAGGCAGCCCGTCTCGATTGAATTATTTGTAATGAGCTTTGGAGACTTCGGTTTCATGAGGCGTGGGTCCTCCATGGGAGAGCTCCTCACTCGGACCATTGTCCTCTTATTCTTCATATGCAAGAGCAATCCATACCATCTTTAGGCCGGCGACCGTTCCGTTTTCAAGCAGCCTGGACAACACATGAGCAATATCAGTCGTTTATTGCGTCTAATTGGGACGTGTCTCAATGTTGCATGGATACTCTATCTACTCTTTCCACAAGTCTACATCACTGGAACTTTGAGGTCTTTGGCAATTTTTTTCACAAAAAGCGAAGGTTGTGGGCGCGCTTAGCTGGAATTAAGAAAGCTCTTGCGTTCCGAAATTCTCAGAGATTAATCAATCTAAAGGCTGAGCTTACAACTGAACTTGAACAAATCATGGATCAGGAACAAATGCTTTGGTTCCAGAAATCTCGTGCTTCTTTTTTGTTAGAAGGCGATAGAAATACGAGATATTATCATCTATCCACTATTATCAGGCGTAGAGCGAATAAGATCGAACGATTGCAAAATTCTGATGGTATCTGGGTTGATGATTGCTGCACTCTCCAAGCTATGGTCACTCGGTTTTTTGCGGATCTTTATACCGAAGAACCTAGAAATTCCCCTGAGCCGCCTCTCCCTTTTGTCATTAATCATGGTTTTCCGGTTGTTACAACGGACCTTGCTACAACTTTAGCGGAGCCTTTCAAGGATTCGGAAGTCTGGATGGCACTTAAAGAAATGGGGCCGTTCAAATCTCCGGGTCCGGATGGCTTCCCGGCGATATTCTATCAAAAGAGCTGGCCGATTGTTAGTTCACATGTGATTACAACAGTCCTTGGCTTCTTGAATGAGAATCGCGTTGAACAGAACTATTGTGATGCTCTGTTATGCCTACTGCCGAAAGTTGATAGCCCTGTGAATCCGGCACAACTTAGACCGATCTCTTTGCTTAATGTCGTGTTTAAAATCAACACTAAAATGATTGTCCGACGCCTCAAACCTTTTATTGATGATCTTGTCTCACCGATGCAATCCAGTTTCATCCCGGGTCGACATATTGTTGATAACATTGTGGTGGTGCAAGAGGCCTTGCATACTTTTCATGACCGAAGCAATGCTGGTAAATGGATGATGATTAAAGTTGATCTTGTGAAAGCCTATGACCGGGTCTGTTGGCCTTTTCTTCGAGAAATTCTTTCACAAGCGGGGTTCCCGGATAAGATGGTGGATGTTATTATGTCTTGCCAAACTAACGGAAAATCTAAAGTTCTTTGGAACGGTGAAGTTGTAGGGTCGTTTAGAGCTACACGGGGAGTCCGTCAAGGCGACCCATTATCGCCATATCTCTTTGTTCTTTGCATGGAGCGACTCTCTCATGTGATTCAATCGGCTGTTGTGGCTGGCTTATGGTCCCCGCTGATGGTTGGAGGTGTTCCGCTATCTCATCTCTTCTTTGCAGATGATTTAATATTATTTGCTGAGGCATCAGTTTCACAAGCAGCTATTATTCAAACTTGTCTATATAATTTCTGTTGGCAATCAGGCAAGAAAATCAACAATGATAAAAGCTCTATTCTTTTTTCACATGCTGTGCTTCAGTCTTCGGCAACAACTATTAGCAATGTTCTAAATGTTCCAATGACTTCAGATTTAGAAGTCTATTTGGGCGTCCCAACTTTGAATGGCCGGGTGGAAAGAACCAAGTTTCATCCACTTCTTGATAAGGTCATGTCTATCCTTCAAGGTTGGCAGGCTCGCTCTTTATCTTTTGCGGGGCGATTAACCCTTGCAAATTCTGTCTTGACAAGTCTTCCGGTGTATGCAATGCAATCCACCTTAATTCCAAGGTCTATTTGCGATTTGGTAGATAAAGCTGTCCGAGGTTTTATTTGGGGCTCGACTAATGAACAACGGAAAGTACATCTCCTTTCATGGGACAAAATTACACTGCCCAAGAAGTTTGGTGGCCTTGGAATACATCCTATGAGAGCTTCCAATGTTGCTGCTCTTGCTAAATTGGGCTGGAGAGCGCTCCATGAACCTGATCATCTTTGGAGTCGGGTCATCCGAGGAAAATATTGTAATAATAGGTGCGATCCTGATATTTTCCAACGGCGCCCTCGCCAGTCTCATAATTGGAAAGGGCTGGTCCATGGAGGTCAAATCCTTTCACGGGGTATCAGTTTCTCGGTTGGCAACGGCCATCGTACTCTGTTTTGGACTCAAACCTGGCTCAAAGATAAACCGTTGGTGGACTTCGCTATGCAACAGCTTACTGATGAGCAACTGGGCATGATTGTTTCAGATTATTGGACAGGGGTTTCATGGAATTGGAATGCTCTGTCTCCTCTGTTACCCCCCATATCTGTCATGAACTTATGTCTGTTGCACTTCGTAATGAACCCATGGCAACCGACAAGATCTTTTGGAATAAATCGTCGTCAGGTTTGTTCACTTCGAGCTCAGCAAGATTATTAGCTCGGGATGCTGCTATACCTCAGTGTCATCCTGTTTGGAGGGTCGTATGGCGGTGCCCGGTTCAGCAGCGTGTGAGACAATTCCTTCACACGACCTGTCACAATGCCTTTCTTTGTAATGCTAATAGGATGCACAGAGGTTTATCTAGCTTCGATTCTTGTCCCCGTTGTTTCATACCGGAAACTTGTATGCATGTTCTCCGTGATTGCCAAGAAGTTAGGCACATATGGGAGACGTTTCTACCTCCAAATGTTGATCGCCATAATTTTTTTGATATCATGGAACCTCATGAATGGGTCTGGCTGAACATTAAAGCTGGTGACAGTAAAAGCTCTCAATTTGCTTATTTCTTGTGGTTTATTTGGAAGAAACGCAACCAGCTTGTCTTTGATGGGGTGGATGCTCTTTGTGAAGTTGCTCCAGCAGCTTTTAGGCTTGCTGCACATTACCAGGATTGTTTGAGCAAATCTTTACAGCAGTCAGCGCTTATTCAAGAGATTTCTAGTGCTCGACTGTCTTCTTGGCAGCCACCGGACATGGGTTGGTTAAAGCTCAATACTGATGGCATCTCTAAGGGAAACCCGGGATTTGCTGCTGGTGGTGGAATTTTTAGAGACCATTCGGGTGCCTTTATACGCGCCTTCTCCTTCAAATGTGGGTCAGCGCCAGCCCTTACAGCGGAATTGTGGGCGATTTACTACGGTCTCAAATAAGGTTTGGAACTTGACTGTCATAACCTTGTTGTTGAATCTGATTCTAGCATTGCTTGCAAACTTCTTCAAGGGGAAATGCCTATTACCCACCCTGACTATCACCTCATTGATCAATGTCGGGCTTTGGTTCGTGAGCATGATTGGCACGTTCGATTCAATTTCATTCCAAGACGCCTCAATAAGGTGGCGGATTGCCTTGCAAATAATGCAGTTAGTATTGATACTAACTTAGTTGTTTATGATGTTCCTCCTAGTTGTATTCAAGCCATGTTTGGCTCTGATGTTCCGAATATTGCTTCCACTTAAGTTAATAAAAGTTTAATGGGCTTTGCCCCCTTTTTACCAAAAAATACTAAAGGTTTCACACGTAGTCTGTTTTGACCAAATATTTTTGTAGGCTTTTCTAATTGCTTCATCACCTACTTAACCTAGTTTTCGGCTTATATTTGAAATTCAAATTCTACCAAGTATTAGTGTTAATGCGATATACTCCGTAACATTATTACAAAAAGTAATATTTGATAATTTGATTTGAATATTTTTTTTCTACATTTTCAAGGCAATTGTGCATTTGTTAAATTTCTTGTGAGAGTTTTGGAGACAAGCTTTTGGAGGAAAATGCGTAGAAAAGGAACAAAAACATGAAAGGAGATGAAAACGAATGATCAACGCTACTACTACTAGTGAGTGCATTGGAAATTTCACGGTCTTGTTGTTTAGCTAACAAAGTCCATCTTTGTGGGCCCATCCGACCCCCAAACAACGCAGTAGAAAGTGCAAGAATTTTGGGTTTCCTCTAAAACACGCTTTATTAAATTCAATAATTCTATACTTTGGGAGTAAGCCCAAGTATTATAACGTACTTATTGCCCACGATGATCATCATGATACCGATAATAATTCATAAATAAATACTCCTACATAGATTATTTATAATTAAAAAGTACTAATAAGCCAACCTCAAGTCAAATTCAAATAAGAATATTGTTTTGAAAACATGTATACTGTTCTTGGAATATACACATGGTACAACATGTTAGTTAATACATATGAGCATTTCCCTTCTGCGTGGTATAGTGAACATGAATTGTTTATGCTGGCTGGGTCCAAATTAGGGGCTGTTTGGTAACTGGATATTGGGAATACATTTCTAACTTGAAACACTAGCATTTCTCTCTACACTAGTATATGTCCATCAAACCACAAATGAGATATCTTCAAGCGCGCGGATATCAGGCTTCCCAAGAACAACACTTAAATTCAATCAACTAAAAAGCTACTGTAAAACATTAATTCTTATGTTCCATCCCCAGAGGCAGAAATAATGACATATGATGGGCTTGAGATCAGTTGTATTCTCAACAGCCACCCTTACCAAACACAAAGCGGCTCAATCAGCAGAGAAGAGGACGTCGTCGGCTGTGTAGAAGACGACGCCACCAGCTGCTCCTCCGCCGCGTCATGGGATTGTTCTGATCAGAGCCCACACCACTTGTACACCAGCCAAAACCCAGCCCATCTCTTTCAGTTTTCTGATGTTGATTCCATCAAGGAAAAGTTCTCGAAACTTCTTTTAGGTGAAGATATCACTGGAGGAACCGAAGGCCTTCCGCCTGCACTCGCCCTCTCCAATGCCATTACAAATCTTGCAGCCTCTGTTTTCGGCGAGCTGTGGAAGTTGGAGCCACTTCCTGACGAAGCCAAGAACAGATGGAGAAAGGAATTGGAGTGGTTGCTGTCTCCTACAAATTACATGGTTGAACTTGTTCCTGCTAAGCAACGTGGATCAGATGGTCGCGTCTTTGAGGTATACTTATGTACAAGTAATTAATAAGACATAATCCAAATTCCATACATGTTTGAGATCTACATTTAATTAATTTGCTCTTTTGGTGTCACATTGTTTGTGATTTGAGCAGATTATGACACCAAAAGTGCGTGCCGATGTACACCTGAACCTCCCGGCCCTTCAAAAGTTGGACTCAATGCTCATTGTAAGTGATCAAATTAATTTCAGCTGATCGATGTTGTTCTAGCATCATGAAATTCCGAATTTTATCTGATCTTGCACCTTTTTTACAGGAAACCTTGGATTCAATGGTGAAGACAGAATTCTGGTATGCCGAAGGAAGCAATCACAAAGAAGACAAACCAGGCTCCGTTCGACAAAGCAAGAGGTGGTGGCTTCCGTATCCTCGCGTCCCCATCCGTGGCCTCTCAGAAAATGTAAGAAAGTGTTTGATCTCTCGGGGAAACGTCGTTCACCAAGTTTTCAAGGCAGCCAAATTGATTAACCAAAGCATCTTGTCTGAGATGCCCGTCCATAGCATCGTTAAGGCTGCACTTCCGAAGGCAAGTTTTTAGTATAAGGCCAAGATCCACCTTCTAACACAAAACTAGATATAGATTCCTATGTGTACTCTTAGCATGGTTGGTTAAAAAAGTTAGTATTCTTTTGTTTATGTTATATATGCACAGTCCGGGAGAGCAAGTGTTGGTGAGGACATATACAACATGCTGGCTGAAGAACCTACTTCAGCTTCTAAGATGGCTGATTCTTTGAAGTTGAAGTCGGATTATGAGGCTCTCAACACCATCAACAAGCTAGAAGCGGCTCAACTCGTGTGGAAGGAGAGACTCGACGAAAACAAGATTAATGGTGTACGAAAGTCCTGGCCGTTCACTAAGGACCCTGCATCCGAGGCTGACAAGATAGAAACCCTAATCTTCAAGGCTGAATTACTTATGCAAGAGTTGAGATTGAGACACCCATACCTTCCTCAATCCTTCCTTGATGCTACCAAAATACAGTATGGCAAGGTAACTAGTAACTACTAGTACTACACTCTATATTTAATGTGTTCAAAGCTTTAGTATGAACTTGCTTACCAAATTAAAGTTTTGTTTCGTAGGACATTGAACGGGCGCATCCTCATGCTCATTGGCATTTTATACATTGTCTTTGAGATGGATTTAATCCCTATATCAAATTTTGGTGCATTCTAACTAAATTCAATTATTCTTCTCACATAGTTGGATTTCAGTTTTTCTTGGGTCTATCGGGCGTACCCCCTTTCCCTTGGGCAAGGGTACCCCCATCTTGAGCCCCCAAATTCCTCTATAGCGGAGCCTCACTGGGTCAATGATGATGATGACGATGATGTTTCGTAGGACATTGGACACGCAATCATGGAAGCCTACTCAAGAGCACTAGCAAATCTGGGTTACAACATACTATTGAGGATTGGAGATATCTTGCAAGAAGACCATACAAGCAACCCCACTTCACCTGTGCCAAAGGCGAGTGTACGGGGACTCCTGAGTCCCAATTGGATTCTATCGCCAGCTGGCGCTAACCAACGAGCAAGACGGTCTCTTGAGAGTAGCAGGGAAGATAGCTACTTCAGTGACTCGAATCCGAGTAGAAGAAGCTCTGATCTCGAGGTGTCATCGAGTGAGGCTAGGATGAGCTCTGTCACGACTACACCGAGTTCTAGTCGGATTTGGTGCATACGAGGAAGTGATGCTTGTGTCCATGGATCTCCTTACAAGACTCCTTAGACATGATACGGTATGATTTGATCATGTTCATGTGAAAGAAACTTCCCTTGCTACTCAAATCGTTGTATTTGGTTATATGTTCTTGGGGTTTTAGATTAGGGTTACAAGAGCTAATTGTCAAAGTTTGGTAAGATATTTTACAAGTTTAGGATCCATCTATTTGTTGAGAGGGTTTCTCGGCCAACAAATAAATTTTTAAGTCAAGACCCCGCTGAGTACAGTGGAGTCAGGATCGTTCCACAAGAAGCAAGGTTGTTTGTCTATCAATCTAACAAAAATCAAACAAAATCAAACACAACACTCACAAGATGCCTCGTTAACGATGTTGTCAGGATCGTTACCGAACCACCGAACACAAAAATATCAACTAACGACCTAATTAAATTCTAATTAATATTCGGTACCGAGGCAAGTTTTCAGCAACGAAGATTCACCAGAAATAATTCAAATAAAGCAAAAATCTAGGACAAGGGACACCACTGTAACACCCCTATTTTACAACATTGGGTATTACCGCCAGTGACCTCAGACTTTACCGTCCAAAGTCACCCAAGGCTTTTAGAATGATATAGAACGATTAAATGCGGAATAAAAACATATTACATAAATAGGAGAAACATGCTCCCGAGGGAGACTTAGTTCATTACAAAATACCCTACGTTGTCTTTAACTTAAATACTACTTGAAAACAAATACCAAATCCGTCATGTCTCGGAGATAAAGTAATATTAAAACCAAAACGAAAATAAAAGTACATCTTGAGCAATCTTGACTTCCTTCACTTCCCTTCACCTCGCCTTGCTATGGGTTCCTGAATTTGACATAATTCGCGAGGGGCGATAGAATGTCAGGCAAACATGCGGAAAGAAGAATTAGTCTAGGAGACTAAGCAAGCGGGAATAGAACTTCCCGAGGGTAATTTGGTCATTAAAACCTATCGGTGTAATGAGAGAAAAGAGGGTTGTGTTTACGATAGGCTTGATTATGTGGAGCTAAGATACGAACGATAGCGATAGCATATCCAATAGAAATAGCTTGATGAGCAAGAGAAGTACTACTAGATTGTAGTCTTCCTTAAGATTTCGATAGGATGTTGGGAACATTATTTAATTCATACAGGTGAAAACCTCTAGCGCTTTTGGGCGGACCGAGAGCCGGAACAATCATTTGAGACCGGCTCGGTTTTGATATCTTAAATGTGCATACGCACTTATCTTAATTAGTGATGAAAATATTCAATCTTGTTGATGACTTTTACAAGAGAGAGTGGTGGGACACGGATAAACCGAGCCACCCGATGGAGAACATCAATTCTCCTGCACTTAGCTAGAGTGCGCTCAATCCCTCCTTGCAATCGGAGCGGATGGAGATCATGATCCCGAAAGTCGTATGGATGTACGACTTAGTAAGATTATATAGAGGTGTCGACTAGCTCACACCCCTTTCTAGTTTATTCAAAACAAATCTCTGAACGAGATTTGCAATCAATCAAGAGTACACACACTAGCAAATATAACCCTAACAAGGAATTAATATCTACTATACTAACAAGGGTCGTTATTTCTAACAATCGATATTTCCTAGGTTCATTTTTATTAAGCATACAAGAAGTTCCCAACATCGAGAGTTATCATAAAGACGGATATAAAAGGGCACAAGGGGAAATTCCACTTGCCTTAGTGTTACTAGTTTAGTAACGAGCTTTGACGAAACTTAGGCGATTTCCTACTACGAGCGAAGATTCCGACCTAATGATAGAGAATTTACGAAAAGTTCAAAAACACGATTCCTCCACTAACGTTCGGATCGCCTCTTATAATGTTTTTATAAGAGGTTTGAATTTCTAAATTATTATAATAATAATTTAGAAAATTATTTTCTTTAAAATAATAATATTCCTTTATTATTATTTTGATTTTTCTGTAATATCCTAAATTCCGAAAATCTTCTATTAAAATAATTATTTTAATTAATCCTTTTTATTAGAAAGTTTCCTTATATAGAAATCTCTACTCCACTTTATAAGGTAACTTGCCTAAAATAACTTTTTCCCTTATTTGTTCTATTTCCAAAACTCTTTTATACTTTAAGATTCATAAAACCTCTTTGATCATAATTATATAATATGATATATTATAGTTCTTAACATAGAATCTTTTCTATTTTGATTTCTTTTCCAAGCAAGACTCTAGTAATATTTCATATTTAAGATTCATATGCTAGTAAAATATTTTATTCTATTTTTCAACATAACTAGCATCTTTTGAATATTCTCTTCATATATAATATATGTTAAGTTGATATTGAAAGATAACTTTGTACTAAATTCCTTTTTTTTATTCTACTTTATAATTTCTATATTTTATATATTATAGGCCATGCAAGACTTTTCTCTACTTGAACTTTTATTAAAATTCTTTAAAAAGATGGTATTATTTTTATTGCACAATCTTTTGATTTCTAAGGTCATAACATTATATCCTCTTTTGTATAAAATACATGCATAATGTCTCTCAACCTTTTATTTTGATCTAAGGTAAGATAATACTAAATATGGACTTTTCATACTATATTAATTTTATTTCATCTATTTATATCTTGTAATAGCATGCATGTAATAAAATCATGAATATATATACTTATATTTATCTAGCTTAAGTTACTATAGTAAAAACATATAGTTTCTAGTTTTTTTCCAACTAACAAGATCTCCCTCTCATATTTTTATTCCATAAAATCTTAAATATATTTTTAACAATTATAAAAGGCTTTTAATCAAAGCAATACATATGGATAATATAATTTTTAAGGATAGAATTTTATACTTTTGGTATTCTGTAATTACAGAACACTTGGAACAAGGCAGAGGAGGAGGAATGGCGGGCAGGGGCGGCGCGACCAAGCTTCCGGCGAGGGCAGGCGGCGGCGCGAGGTGACTCCGGCGGTCCAGCGTGGGCTGGGCGGTCCGGCTGGGCTCCGACGGTGGTCCGGCGGCTCCAAGGAGAAGAGAAGGAGGAGTTTTTGTGGTGTTTTGAATGGAGGAAATCTACTTGTAAGTTGCTGATTTTTGGTGACTTAGAGGCAATTGATAGAAAGGATGGTGTTCTTGCTAGAGAAGAGAACAAAGGCTTGAATGGATGCTTGAAAGGGGGATTTTATAGACAAATTTGTGAGGTTCTCAATCCATGGCTCAAGGCATGGACCAATGGAGGAAGAGGAGAAGCTCTCCTATAGGGCAATGGTGTGCTTCTTGTGGTGATGAGAAGATGATGTAGTAAGGGTGGTCTTGCAAGGAAAAGGAGGTGGGGGAAGAGCATGCATTGGCTCTATTCAAAAACTACGTCAATTCAATCAGACATCATTCTGATGTCTTTTTGGAAGATGAAGAAGAGTTAGTTGATATTAGATGAAAAGGTTGGGTGAATGAGTAAGCAAGTTCAATTGGTCTAGCGGAAGTTGGTGAGGGGCGTGTGAGGTTGGAGTGCAAGAGATCTCGGGTTCAAATCCCGGCTCTTGCATTCTTTTTGCAAACTTGTAATTAATTTTCTAGGCTCTTATGTAATTTATTTTCTAGAATGAATTAAATTGCCGAAGGATATTATTTTTATTAATTTTCTTGTTATTGATTTACCTCACTTTATTAAACTATACCCCTCAAGTTATTTTATTACATTTTCATCTATTTCGACTTTTGCTAATAGCCTTTTTCGAAGAAAATACGATGAATTAATTTGATATCCAAATCCTTCTTTTTAACTTAGAGAAAATAATTGAAAATATTATATTATAAATGTTTGGAATATTGCGGATATTACAATAGTACCCCCTTAAATAATTTTTCGTCCCCGAAACTTAGAGAAAATAGGGCAGTACTGGATTGTAGAGACCAAGGCAATTACAGTATGAGACTTGCAAGAATTCTAGGGGGTCTAGTACCCCCTTAAATGATTATACTAGTGGTGTTCAAGAAGACATTAACTCTGGGAAACGCCTCTGCATGTCTTGCTCGGTTTCCCAGGTTTCCCAAGTTGTACCTTCGTTGCCATCTTTGGACCAGAGTACACGGACTAAAGGTACTTCCTTGTTGCGCAATTGCTTGATTCGGCGCTCTACAATCTTGATCGGTCTCTCTTCGTATGTGCCATCCGACTGGATCTCGACATCGTCGAAATTGATCACGTGGGATTCGTCGGGCACATACTTCCTTAAGAGTGAGACATGGAAAACATTGTGCACAGGGTGAGCAGACGGTGGTAAGGCAACTCGATAGGCCAAGTTGCCGACTCTTTCTAGGACTTCGAAGGGTCCTACATAGCGAGGGTTAAGCTTGCCTCGCTTTCCGAAGCGGAATACACCCTTTGAAGGAGATACCTTGACGAAAACTTTATCTCCTACGTCAAACTCAATGTCTCGTCTTTTTAGATCTGCATAAGACTTCTATCGACTCTGTGCGGTCAACATTCTTTGACGGATTAGAGCGACTTCGGAGGCAGTTTGCTCTCTTAGGTCTGGGCCTAGGAGAATCTTGTCGGCGTTGTCGTCCCAACAGAGCAGAGAACGACATTTCCGGCCGTACAAGGCTTCAAAGGGAGCCATCTTGATGGAAGAATTCCAGCTATTGTTGTAAGTGAATTCTATGAGGTGTAAGCTGTCATCCCAACTTGTGGTGCGGTCTAGCACGCAAGCTTGCAGCATATCCTCGAGAGTTTGGATGGTCCTTTCTGATTGACCATCGGTTTGAGGATGAAATGCGGTGCTGAATTTCAGTTCTGTGCCCATGGCCTTATGTAGTCCTTTCCAGAAAGAGGCCATGAAGCGACCGTCTCGATCGGAGGTGATCGTCTTAGGGGTCCTGTGAAGGCGGACTATTTCCTTGACGAAGACTGTTGCTAGCTTTGGAGCCTTCCACTTCTTTTGAATGAGGATGAAGTGAGCGCTCTTGGTGAGTCGATCTACGATAACCCAGATAGAATCCTTCTGCTTTTGGGTCTTTGGTAGATCGGTCACAAAGTCCATTGCGATATCTTCCCATTTCCATTCAGGGACGGAAAGGGATTGCAACTTTCCTCCAGGTCTTCGATGTTCAATCTTTACTTTCTGGCAGACCAGGCATTTAGATATGTACTCTGCGACATCTTGTTTTAGGTTGGGCCACCAGAAATTCTTGCGTACATCATTGTACATTTTACTTGCTCCTGGATGTACTGAATAGGCAGATGAGTGGGCTTCTTTTAGGATGCTCTTTCTAAGCTCGTCCACTGCTGGCACACAAATCCGGTTCTGGAACCGAAGGGAACCGTCATCTTGGATGACGAACCCAGGTGCTTTGCCTTCTTGTACTTCGCCACTGATTCTGATCAGCATGATATCATCAACTTGCTTTTCTTTGATCTCTGTCAGCAAATCGGATTGGATTTCTAGAGTGTTGAGACAACCTTGTTGTCTTTCGAACCAAACTTCAATGCCTTCACTGATGAGTTCTTGCTACAACTTTAGTTGGGCGGTTAACATTGCTACAATGCCCTCTTGTTGCGTCTTTCGACTGAGAGCGTCTGCTACGATGTTAGCCTTACCCGGATGGTAGAGTAGCTCTATGTCGTAGTCTTTTAGCAATTCCAGCCATCTTCTCTGTCTCATGTTCAACTCTTTCTGCGTGAACACATACTTCAAACTCTTGTGGTCCGTGTATATCTGACACTTAACCCCGTACAAGTAGTGTCGCCAAATCTTTAACGCGAATACTACTGCTGCCAATTCGAGGTCGTGCGTCGGATAATTTACTTCATAGATTTTGAGCTGTCGAGACGCGTAAGCAATCACCTTCCCATTCTGCATGAGTACGCATCCCAACCCTTGCTTTGAGGCGTCACTGTAGACCACATAATCGTCGTGTCCATTGGGCAATGTTAGCATTGGCGCACTGGTGAGGCGCTTCTTGAGTTCTTGGAAACTCTCTTCGCACTTCTCATCCCATACGAACTTCTTATGAGTCTTTCGGAGTAACTTTTTCATGGGGAGGGCAATCTTTGAAAACCCTTCCACGAACCTTCTATAGTACCCGGCGAGTCCTAGGAAGCTGCGAATTTCCTTTACATTCTTGGGTTGCTTCCATTCTGAGACTGCCTCAATCTTCTTTGGGTCCACTAATACTCCGTCTTGATTAATGACGTGGCCTAAGAAATCCACTTCTCTAAGCCATAGGTCGCACTTGGACAGCTTGGCGTAGAGTTGGTTGTGCCTTAGGATCTGTAGCACGGTTCGGAGATGTTCTTCATGGTCTGCTTGATCTCCGGAGTATACCAAGATGTCGTCTATGAAAACAATGACAAATTTGTCGAGATATTCATGGAAGCATCGGTGCATTAGATCCATGAATATCGCAGGTGCATTGGTCAGCCCGAATGGCATCACTACAAACTCGTAGTGACCATAACGGGTACGGAAGGCGGTTTTCGGAATGTCTTCCTCGCGGATCCGAAGCTGGTGATAGCCTGACCTCAGGTCAATCTTTGAGAAGACTTTTGCACCTCTGAGTTGATCTAAGAGATCGTCTATCCTTGGAAGAGGATACTTGTTCTTGATGGTGACCTTGTTCAATTCTCTGTAGTCGATGCACAAACGGAAGGTTCCGTCCTTCTTCTTCACAAATAACACGGGCGCTCCCCAAGGCGAAGCACTTGGTCGAATGTAACCCTTCTCAAGCAGTTCTTCGAGCTGACTCTTGAGTTATTTCATCTCCAATGGGGCCATTCTGTATGGCGCCTTAGAGATTGGGCCAGTACCCGGCTCGAGGCTTATTGAAAACTCGACTTCTCGTCGAGGAGGTAACCCGGGGAGTTCGTCTGGAAAGACGTCGGGAAACTCTCTAGCCACGGGGATCTCTTGCACGTTTACAATCTTCTTCTCTGTTGGCTCAAGATAGCAAAGATATCCAACACAGCCATGCCTTAGTAGTTTACTGGCTTTCATGGCGTTGATCACCTTTCCATTTTCTTCTTCCCGTTTCCCTTTGAACTTGCAGATGTGTTTTCCTCCTGAGTTGATGGTCACCGTTCGGGTGTAGAAATCAATGATTGCTCCATGCTCAGACAGCCAATCTGTTCCGAGAATGATGTCGTAGGGATCCATCGGGATGCATATCAAATTGGAGCAGAAGTTCACTCCCTGAATGCATAAGGGAAATTTTCCTAATTGTTTGGCTCCTAAAATCTTTTCTCCATTTGGAAGGTTCACTATGAACGGCTCACACTTCTCGAGGTTATCTAAACCTAGAAGTTCTATGCATTTTTCGGATATGAATGAATGTGATGCACCGGAATCGAAGAGTATAAACACATCTTTAGAACGGATACGGAGAGTACCTTGGCAGATGGGTTCTTCTGGCTTGTCAGTGGTACGCATCTCATACAATCTCTGTCCCTGTCCTTGCGGGTTCACAGACCCTTTGCCTTTTTGGTTGGCCGTGGACTGAACTGAAGTGGTTCCCGCTGGCCTGTTTGACGCTTGAGGTCGCTGGGACACTGTGTTTGAGCGGGTCTGACCTAATGGGTTCGCTGGTTGCCTGCAGAATTGACGGAGATGTCCGTCTTTGTTGCAGTTGTAACATCTTCTTGGCGGCTTGGGACACTTCCGGTTTATATGCCCGGGCTCAGCACAGTTGTGACAGATGATTGAGGTCTTTGTGGATTCAGTTCCATGGCTTGGTCTTGCACCAACCGACGAAGCCTTATGCTTGCTTTTCTTTGACCACTGAGATCCTTGCGGCGAAGCTGGCCTCTTAAACCCACTATGACTAGAGTGGTGAGGCTTTCCTCCACCGAACTTCTTACGTTCAGGAACTTTCAGAGTCGACTCCATTTTATGCGCATGATCCACATATTCTTCCAGGGTTGTGAAGGAGCGGTTTGCCATCCAAGGTTTAATGTGATCACTCATCCATCGATGAAAGTGTTTGATCTTCTGCTTCTCTGTGGTGATCTCCTCATCAGCATACTGTAGCAGGTGGTTAAACTTCTTAGCTCTTTCTAGCACATTCAATCCATGCAGCTTTGGGGAGTGGAATTCATCCAGCTTCTCATCTCTCATTGATTCTGTGAAGAATCTGTGCATCATCTTGCTTTTGAACATTGCCCAGCTTAAGTCTGGGCGGCCGGCTAGACTAGAGCTCTCCCACCACTCGCCTGCTTCATCTTTCAATTTAAGTGCAGCCATGTGCACTTTATCCGTTTCCGAGCATGGTATGTTGCGTAAGAGTCGCTCCATATGAGAGAACTAGAATTGCACTCCTAACGGATCCCCAGTTCCGTCGTACGAATCAGGCTTCATGGCGTTGAAAGCCCTGATTCCCTCAGTGAAGCTAACCAGATTCTGTCTCACGGGAATCACCTCTGTAGTTTGTCCTACTTCTTCCAGCCCTTCATCTGGCACTACGTTTGGGACTTCGGGGTCCACAGGTTTAGGAACTCCCGCAGGAATCTCCTCTCGTATCAATTGTTGTACGAGAGTGCGCAGCGCATTCACAGTCTCTGCGTTGAATGCGATTGGCGCTACTGGTGCATGAGGTGGATTCACTCCTGGCCCTCTTCTAGTTTCGGACTCGACATCGTCATTGTCGTCTCTAGGTGCAGTGGTACTGCGATTAGTGGCTCTTGTGCTGACCATATGAAGGTTTTGGGTTTGTTTCCGTTTGTTAATTTGGTGTAATATGAAGAAAGAATAGATAGGTCAAGTGCTAATAATTAAAAGAGGAAATTTTATTAATAAGTTCATAATAGCGAGTACAAGGCTTTTATAACTTAAGCCGTTTCAACTAGAAAAGGAAATTAAGCCGCTTCGACTTTCTAAGGACAAAATGAAGTCGAAAGAAGTGGTCTAAGCTCACTTCTTGAAAGAGAAATACAACCCTAAGGAAATCTAAATACGATCGGCGTAAGTATCGAGGAATCCTTCCTCGAAGAGGGTCTCATCTATGATCCTTGTGTCGTTACCAAGGAGGATGTTGGCCTGCTCAATCCTACGATGGCGACGGTTTTCACGGGCCTGAAGCTCCGCGATGCAAATCCGAAGTTGGAGCCTCTCCGCTCGCTCCCTTTCCGTCTCCATAATCCATTCTCTTTGGTGGCTCTCAAGTAGGCCACGGTTTATCCTCCAACTTCTGGTGGGGACCACGCCGGATGGTGGGAGTGTGTTGACTAACTGTTGACGGGCCTGGCGGTTGGAAGATTCCCCCTCCATCCAAGTGGTGAATCCTTCCATCTGTATCTCCCTAGGTGCCTGCCTTGCCCGCTCAAATAGAGAGGGCGGTCCATATTGTCTCTCCCCGGAGTGATCATCATTCATGAATTGGAGCTGTTGTAAGAGCTCCTCGTCCTCGTGACACCAAAAGTGTCTCATCGGTGGCATAGGCTCTTCGGGCTCGTACGACCGTGGTGGGGAGACGACTTCCATTCTCGGCATGACCCTTGGGACCTCGATCATTGGGGGCATCGGGGCCGGAGGAACATATTCCCATTCGGGGCTCGCCTGCGGCGGTGGTGGAGGTGGTGTTTCTGGGTCGATTACCACCCCGTCTTCATCCTCTTCCTCAGGATCTTCTTCCGACTCCTCCCATGGCTGACCGATTTGGTCAATCTCCATATTGACTCCGAGGTGACCATCCTCGTCGATGTAGGGGAAGTACGGGTTCGGGGCTTGCATCCCGAAGTTGGCTCCGTCGATGTGGTCCTCAAGGTGGTTGCGGTTCGGGCTAGCCATGGTTTTTCTGAGGAAGAAATAAAAGAAAAGGCGTTATTATAGAACCTCCTTAGTTTCTATGAAAGGAAGATGTAGTGAATGAAGTCAAGACTTTGAAAATTGCTAAATCAAAAATTTCACTTTATGCTTTTCATTTTCTTGGCCCTATTATGACACTAAGGTTTTCTTCTCTTAACCAAATGACTTTATGAAGTGAGTTTTGTGATCACTAATCAAATTTTCTCGTATAAGAGTATAAGTTATTTTTTTCTAAGGTGAAAGTATAATATTCTAGTGATAAGTTTCCTAAAAGAACACTTACATTATTGATAAGAAAAGTTCATACCATTTTAAGTTTTTCAAAAGGTAGAAAAAGATCTTTGAGAAAAGTTAGTTACTTCTAGAACTAAGTATTTACTATTTAA
Organism: Fallopia convolvulus; assembly: GCA_964016875.1. Lineage (NCBI taxonomy): Eukaryota > Viridiplantae > Streptophyta > Magnoliopsida > Caryophyllales > Polygonaceae > Fallopia > Fallopia convolvulus. Next base: position 17,304,051 of record OZ024724.1, read on the forward strand.
GGTTTCTAATACTTTCGGGAAATATTTTCTTAGCTAAGAATTTGAAATTGGAAGGTTACTACTCCTAGGTTTTCTTTAAAAGAGTAAAGAAGGAAATCTTCTAAAATTGGAAGTCCTAAATAGCGGAAGTAAAGTTAAGGTTTTTAAACGTTCTCAGTTTTCGAAAAAGTTTAAAAACCTTAACTTTTACAAGAATTTGAAATTGGAAGGTTACTACTCCTAGTGATAAGTTTCCTAAAAGAACACTTACATTGTTGATGACTTTTACAAGAGAGGGTGGTGGGACACGGATAAACCGAGCCACCCGATGGAGAACATCAATTCTCCTGCGCTTAGCTAGAGTGCGCTCAATCCCTCCTTGCAATCGGAGCGGATGGAGATCATGATCCCGAAAGTCGTATGGATGTACGGCTTAGTAAGATTATATAGAGGTGTCGACTAGCTCGCACCCCTTTCTAGTTTATTCAAAACAAATCTCTAAACGAGATTTGCAATCAATCAAGAGTACACACACTAGCAAATATAACCCTAACAAGGAATTAATATCTACTATACTAACAAGGGTCGTTATTTCTAACAATCGATATTTCCTAGGTTCATTTTTATTAAGCATACAAGAAGTTCCCAACATCGAGAGTTATCATAAAGACGGATATAAAAGGGCACAAGGAGAAATTCCACTTGCCTTAGTGTTACTAGTTTAGTAACGAGCTTTGACGAAACTTAGGCGATTTCCTACTACGAGCGAGGATTCCGACCTAATGATAAAGAATTTACGAAAAGTTCAAAAACACGATTCCTCTACTAACGTTCGGATCGCCTCTTATAATTTTTTTATAAGAGGTTTGAATTTCTAAATTATTATAATAATAATTTAGAAAATTATTTTCTTTAAAATAATAATATTCCTTTATTATTATTTTGATTTTTTTGTAATATCCTAAATTCCGAAAATCTTCTATTAAAATAATTATTTTAATTAATCCTTTTTATTAGAAAGTTTCCTTATATAGAAATCTCTACTCCTCTTTATAAGGTAACTTGCCTAAAATAACTTTTTCCCTTATTTGTTCTATTTCCAAAACTCTTTTATACTTTAAGATTCATAAAACCTCTTTGATCATAATTATATAATATGATATATTATAGTTCTTAACATAGAATCTTTTCTATTTTGATTTCTTTTCCAAGCAAGACTCTAGTAATATTTCATATTTAAGATTCATATGCTAGTAAAATATTTTATTCTATTTTTCAACATAACTAGCATCTTTTGAATATTCTCTTCATATATAATATATGTTAAGTTGATATTGAAAGATAACTTTGTACTAAATTCCTTTTTTTTTATTCTACATTATAATTTCTATATTTTATATATTATAGGCCATGCAAGACTTTTCTCTACTTGAACTTTTATTAAAATTCTTTAAAAAGATGGTATTATTTTTATTGCACAATCTTTTGATTTCTAAGGTCATAACATTATATCCTCTTTTGTATAAAATACATGCATAATGTCTCTCAACCTTTTATTTTGATCTAAGGTAAGATAATACTAAATATGGACTTTTCATACTATATTAATTTTATTTCATCTATTTATATCTTGTAATAGCAATATAACATGCATGTAATAATATCATGAATATATTTACTTATATTTATCTAGCTTAAGTTACTATAGTAAAAACATATAGTTTCTAGTTTTTTTCCAACTAACAAGATCTCCCTCTCATATTTTTATTCCATAAAATCTTAAATATATTTTTAACAATTATAAAAGGCTTTTAATCAAAGCAATACATATGGATAATATAATTTTTAAGGATAGAATTTTATACTTTTGGTATTCTGTAATTACAGAACACTTGGAACAAGGCAGAGGAGGAGGAATGGCGGGCTGGGGCGGTGCGGCCAAGCTTCCGGCAAGGGCAGACGGCGGCACGAGGTGACTCCGGCGGTCCGGCGTGGGCTGGGCGGTCCGGCTGGGCTCCGACGCTGGTCCGGCGGCTCCAAGGAGAAGAGAAGGAGGAGTTTTTGTGGTGTTTTGAATGGAGGAAATCTACTTGTAAGTTGCTGATTTTTGGTGACTTAGAGGCAATTGATAGAAAGGATGGTGTTCTTGCTAGAGAAGAGAGCAAAGGCTTGAATGGATGCTTGAAAGGGGGATTTTATAGACAAATTTGTGAGGTTCTCAATCCATGGCTCAAGGCATGGACCAAAGGAGGAAGAGGAGAAGCTCTCCTATAGGGCAATGGTGTGCTTCTTGTGGTGATGAGAAGATGATGTAGTAAGGGTGGTCTTGCAAGGCAAAGGAGGTGGGGGAAGAGCATGCATTGGCTCTATTCAAAAACTACGTCAATTCAATCAGACATCATTCTGATGTCTTTTTGGAAGATGAAGAAGAGTTAGTTGATATTAGATAAAAAGGTTGGGTGAATGAGTAAGTAAGTTCAATTGGTCTAGCCGAAGTTGGTGAGGAGCGTGTGAGGTTGGAGTGCAAGAGATCTCGGATTCAAATCCCGACTCTTGCATTCTTTTGCAAACTTGTAATTAATTTTCTAGGCTCTTATGTAATTTATTTTCTAGAATGAATTAGATTGTCGAAGGATATCATTTTTATTAATTTTCTTTTTATTGATTTACCTCACTTTATTAAACTATACCCCTCAAGTTATTTTATTACATTTTCATCTATTTCGACTTTTGCTAATAGCCTTTTTCGAAGAAAATACGATGAATTAATTTGATATCCAAATCCTTCTTTTTAACTTAGAGAAAATAATTAAAAATATTATATTATAAATGTTTGGAATATTGCGGATATTACAACCACAACATAGCTAAGCATAAGAATTCGTAAGAAGATAAGATCATGCCTTTAAGCAGATAGAGTCATCAACTTTCGTTGACTTAACAAGTAAATTAATCTACTTTCATAAACTAACTAACTCAATTGCTTGTTTTGGATCTAAAGCTTGAAACTTTCGTTTTCAAACAATATCAACCTTCAAGTTACTAACTTTCTCTTTCAATCAAGTTAAAACTCAAATTACCTCAACACTCGTTTCGGTATTAAGCACAACAAACAATCTCAATAAAAGATAAAAGGCATTCACATCACAATCTTACTCATCAAACATGCTCAACTATGTCGAGCTTAACCCCGACCCTAGAAAAATAAACTACTCACAAATCATGACTAAGAAACTAAAAACTTCAATAAAATAAAACATCGAAACAAAACTCAAACTAAAATTAATAACAAAAATATCGTCTTACAGAGATTCAGAAGAAACCGAAAAAAAAACATACACCGAACCACAAACACGATCAACGAACTCGACAACCGTCGTCTACCGACTTCCGATCCGATCTCTCTCTCCTTCGGCCTCCACAAAATCTCTTCCTAAAAACTTCTCCAAAATCAAGCCCCCCTCTTTTCTATGCTAGATAGAAGGGTATTTATACTAAAAAAACCTAAAAAACTAAAAAGGCTAAAAGATAAAAACTTTCCTAAAAAGATAGAAACAATCTCTAAAAGATAGAAATAAAATCTAGAAAGATATTAAACCCTAAAATACATATTCTAACAACCCAAAAAGATTCTAAAAAGATACTCAACCGATACGGAAATAAATTCCCGCTTAGGATCGGTGAATAATAAAAATAATACTCGAAATCTTCCTCTTCGTAGCCTCGTTAACGACCCTTCACAGCCTCGTTAACGAGCCTGGGGTTTGTTTTCTTCAACACCTCCTCTTGTACTCTCGAGCTTCGTCTTCTTAAATCTTGCACTCCTCCGTCTCTTAAAGCAATGCTCCAAATTCAGCTCCATTTAGCTCCTTTCCTCGCTAAAACCTGCAAAATTCACAAAATAGCGTAGATTCCACTCTTTTCACAGAATTATGCAAAACTAACTAAAAATACTCAAAACTAAATCTAAACTAGACAAAACTAAACCTAATAAGCAAAGAAAACCTATCAAAAACTATAATAAAAATGCGAACATCACTATTAACAAAAAAAAGTTGAATCGTCACATGCCCCTTATAGAATTGAATGGAGAATTGCATACTTTATTAATGAGATGGAGATAAGTATTTATACATACAATGCTAGAGATATAAGGTAAAATATAATCCTAGAATCACATAAGATAATTCTAGAATATCATAAAAGATATTGTTAACCTAATTACAAAATACTAGCATAAAATAAAAGATCATGTGATCTCAATATCCCCCCGCAAGCTGGACGGTCTAGCAACAAGGCCGAGCTTTGTAAGAAGATCCACGAACTGCGGTCACTGAAGGGATTTCGTAAGAATATCCTCCAGTTGATCTTTTGTAGAAATATGAGCAACCCGAAGAACATTGGATTGGACTTGTTCACGTACAAAGTGATAGGCAAGCGCGATATGCTTCATACATGAATGAAAAACTGGATTTGAACTAAGAAAAGTTGCACCGACATTGTCACAATACATGACCGGCTGTTGGGGAAGTTGGACGCCCAATTCAGTCAACAGAATAGTGACCCAAAGTAACTCAGAACATGCATCATCAAGTGCTTTGTACTCAGATTTAGTTGACGAACGAGACACTGACTTTTGTTTACGAGAACTCCATGAAATAGATGTAGAACCAAAATAAATAAAATAACCTGTAGTAGAGATATAATCATCCTTGTCCCCAGCCCAATCCGCATTAGAAAAACCATGCAAAACAGGCGCCGAATTGGCAGAAATATGAATATCAAGATCAATAGTGCCATGGAGATAACGAAGGAGGCGTTTCAAAGCCTCCCAATTTGTAGTGGTGGGAGATTGCATGTATTGCGGAAGTTTGTTGACATCAAATGCAACATCAAGACGCGTAAGCCCAAGGTATTGTAAGCAACCAACCACCATAAGATAATCTGAGGGACAAGGTAATAACTCGCCCGAAAGCCGAGAGAGCACAAGGCTGTCATCAAGGGGCGTAGAGGCAGGTTTCGAATTCTCTAATCCCGTCTTTAGAAACACATATTGAATATACTTGTGTTGAGATAAAAACAATCCCGAAGAAGAACGAATAACTTCAACCCCAATAAAGTAAGAGAGCTCACCGAGATCCTTAAGAGAGAATTTAGTAGCAAGAGTAGAGAGAAGCCGATTGACAAGAGATATATCATTCCCGATGACAATAATGTCGTCAACATAGACCAATAAATAGACTGTAAAGCCACGCCGACGATATATGAAGAGTGATGCATCAGATAGAGGGGAACGAAAACCAAGCCAAAGAAGGAAGGCTTTGAGTTCATTATACCAGGCACGAGGAGCCTGTTTGAGTCCGTAAATAGCTTTGTGAAGCTTACATACATGAGATGGTGCGGATGGATCAGCAAAGCCAGGCGGTTGACACATAAAAACATTCTCATGAAGGGTACCTTGGAGGAATGCATTGTTGACGTCGAGCTGCCGAAGGGACCAGCTTTGAGAGACGGCCAAAGAGAGCACAAGACGCACTATGAGGGGCTTGACAACGGGGCTGAATGTTTCAGAATAGTCCCATCCCGGTCGTTGATGAAAACCTGTGGCAACAAGACGTGCCTTGTATTTGTCAATAGAGCCATCTGGCTTGTATTTGATACGAAACACCCATTTACAGCCCACGAGATTTTGAGAAGGATCTGAGGGCACAAGAAACCAAGTTTTGTTCGATTGTAGAGCATCAAACTCGGCTTGCATGGCAGCCTGCCAAAGAGGGTCTTTTAGAGCTTGGGTGATGGATTTTGGTTCAGTAGAATAGAGGACTTGAGTGTGGAGATTTAGTTTGGTTTGAGGCTTGAAAATGTTATTTTTGGACCTGGTAATGATGCCACGATTAGGAGAGGGGGCAGGATTAATCGGGTTTGGATTAGGGTCGAGATTAGGGTTTGGGGGCGGTAAACTAGGGTTAGGGTTTACGGGGTGATGCGACCCCGCCTATGGATGCTAGCCAAGAGATCTATGCATTCACGCTGCGCTCGGATGGGCCAGTCACCCGTGCCAGGGCCCATGCCATCGAGACCGCGACACAGTCACTAGTGTCGCGCCTCTCCGCTGGCCACGGCGCGCCTTACATCGCTACCTCGCTCGGCACCATCACTATCGTCGGCGCCGAGGAACCTCGCTATGAGCTCTCGGACTAGCCGTGCCAAGGCGCGACGTCGTCGAGCATCGGATCGCAAGTCGAGGTCGCATCCCGCCGTCACCAAGACCTCGGATCGACATTCGAGGTTCTCGTATCGGATCTCGGAATCGAGTCGCAACTTGAGGTTCTCGGAGGCATCGGCGAACCTCAAGTTCTCGAGACCTCGCTAGCACCGTCACCAGCGTCCCGCGTCATGCCAGCGACCTCGCCAGCGCCCAGTGTCGCGCCGTGACCTCGCCAGCGCCGTGTCCGGGTCTCGCCAGCGCCGCGACGGCCTTGTCGCGACACTTCGGGCACGGTCATGGACAACCTATCTATTTTTAGTAGTTTTTTGCATACTTTCCATTATAGAATATTGCTATTACTAGTTTTATGCATTTAGGAAGTTATTTATGGGCCTTGCACCGAACACTTTGGACCCGAGCCGTTGGGCCTCTAGCTTGCATGCTAGCCCTAGGCGCGCGCCGCACCTTTAGGGTTTTATTGGGTTTTGCTTGTGCCGCCTCCCTATATAAGGGAGATTAGGCTTATGTATTTAATCAGCGCACATTTAGGGTTTAATTCAAGTTGAGGTTGCTCCTTAATTTTACTCTTGTGCTTGCGCCGCCACCCATATTTGCCAACAAAGCTCTCGTGTTTTGCATTTGATTCAATCAATCAAGTCTTCCGCTACGCTAAATTGAGACCTAATACTCAAACCACCGATGGATCCGAGGCATCCCATACGAGGGACGCATCAACTGACATCAGAGCCAAGGTTTGAGTAAGTCTCGTTCAACCCTTTTCGTTCATTCTCACACGCATTCCGCCACTTGAAACCCTAGAATCCATCCTCCACTTCACAAATCCGCCATCTAGGGTCCCAATTTTTTTTTTCTTTGCTTCGAAAACTATTAAAAAAAATCATATATCAACCGTGACCTTACTCAACGATCTATTGATTTTGGTGAAGTTGTTGCTTTGTCTTGCTAGTTGCATGAACTTAGGACTTGTTTTGCCGATTTCTCTTGTGCATCCATTGTGATTGTTTGCGTGTTGATTTTCTACTTGCTTGAATCGTCTCTAGAGGAGAAAGCCTAGATTCGACTTGCTTTGTTACAAAAAAAATATTGTTTTTCTACTATTATAGCTAAAATAAGGTAACATAGTCGATCGATTATAAAAAAAAACATTCTCGTGAAGATCACAAGCCAAAATAAGGCAAGATCCTTCACTTTTTTCATCACTCTCGCATCTATCATTCCTACAATATCTTGATATTGTGATTTTAGTTTCGAACTTGCCTAGTCTTGCTTTGCTTGCATCGTAATTTTCGGATCCATATCATTGATCGAGTTTTGAGTGACCTTAGCCTAGCCCATCCCTGTTCGTGTGGTTTGAACTCAAGGGTCGACTTGACTTAAGCGAACTGTTGTTTTGTTGCTTGTGAACTTCTTACTGCTTCGATGACTGGTGTTACTATAGGTACCGTTTTGGAATCGGGTGATGGAGGCAACAACAATCCACCCGAGGTCCAAAATCAAAATCAGAATCGTGAAGCTTGGAACCCCGAAGCCGTGGCGAGGATTGAAGAACTCGAACGCCTCTTGGCAGCGAGCCAAACGCAGTCCAAGCACACCGTGCCGCCGACGCATGGCCTCGCGTCGGAGATCCACGGCGTTCCTGGCGTGTCCGCGGACGACGTCGCGCGAGCCAACGCCAAGGGCAAGAAGCATGCCCAACCATCATCACAATTCGGGACCATGCATCGCATGGAATCGATAAAGGAAAGCCGCCAACATGATAGGCACGATGGTGGTCCCCGGACCGCAGATTGCTATCAAATGGCGCGAGATTATCAGAACACACACGTGTATGACGTATATTCCGATGAGGAGTACAACTCCGAGGATTATAGACGCTGACACACGAGTGGGGATCCAAAGAAAAAGAACAAGTCGTCGGCGTATGTATACGAAACCCCAAAGCGGAAGCACGGAGCCAAGTATTACGATGCCGACGCATACAAAGTTGAGGATGACCTCGGGCATCAAAGTGCTCAGAGTCCGTTCTCGGATTTTGAGAATGATTATGAAGAGTTTTCTGATTACTCTAATGAATCGTCCTTTGAGCATCCCAATGTGCAAGATCCGGAAGAGCTCGACAGCTGGCCTTCCGATTGGATTCCACCGCTTCGCCTCGCCAAGAACCACGCCGAGTACGAACGCATCTATGGCTCGGGCCGAACGCACGATGACAAGAGGAGGCGCGACAGGGATCGCGACGCTCGGCGTCCTCGGAGGCCTAACGATGGAGACGATCCGGACGACGATGATGACGATCCGCATCGAGGTCCTCCTCGGCGTCGGCGCGACAGGCGCGCTAACTCGCCTCGGCGTCCCAGCCATCGGCGCGATCGTGATCGACACGATGCAAGGGATCCACGACAACAACGCCGAGATGTGAAGGTAAAATTCGAAACCTTTTCCGGTTCTTATGATCCTGATGCTTTTCTTGAGTGGTTACAGGGTACGGAGCACACGCTCCGACATTTAGGTTATGAGGATGACGAAAAAGTGGAAGTTGTGATGCTTCACTTTGTTGGTGCCGCTAGGACTTGGTGGAACCGATTCGAGTCCGAAAGGATTCGACAAGGAAAACCCCTAATCCGCGAGTGGCATCAACTCGTCTACATATTGAAGAAACGATATATTCCGGAAGATTACAAGGACAAGATGCACATCGAGATCATGCGCATCAAGCAAGGATCGATGACGCCGGAGGAGTATTTTGCCAAGCTCGAAGACATGTTCTTCAAAGTCGGCATGAGTGTGTCGCCCTCGGTAATGAAGACGAGATTCATATCAGGCTTGCGACAATCAATTCAAGATCGATTGGAAATTCTTCCAATTAAGGACATCAACAACTTGGTTCACACCGCCATGCAAATCCACAAGCAAGAAATGCGAACCAAGTCGGGTTGGTGGACTTCAAGGTACGTTTCTAACTCTAGTCAATCCGGTTTTTCTACTAATCGGGTTGCTCCCTCTTTGCCAAGTAATTCGACAGGTTCCAAGGTCAAGACTGATGCCACGCCCTCCAAAGTTCCAGCCGCGCCGCGGAGCGCCGAGCCAAGTGCCGACAGAACACGCGACATGGCATGCTACAAATGTGGGGGCCGTGGCCACATTCAAAGAAACTGTCCGAAAGCCAAAAAGGTGTTGTTCACAACAAATGGAGCGCCTTATGACATCCAAGATGAGGAAGAATTCGAGCCACCCATGATCGATGACGCCGAGTTGGAGTGCAACCCATCGGAGGCTCTCGGCGTTTCAAAACTACAATTGGTGACTCGGCGCGCTTTGAGCATGCGAGAGGCGCCAAAGACGGATCAACGAGAGCAACTCTTCCACACGAGATGCTTGGTCAACAATGTGTCTTTGAGCGTCATAATCGACTCCGGAAGTTGCGCCAATTTCCTCTCCAAAAAAGTTGTTGATCACTTAAAGTTGTCAACCACACCACATCCACAACCGTTTAAGCTACAATGGATATCCAATGATGGAGGAGATTGGGTCGACAAACAGGTAATCTTCAACTTTTCAATTGGTCAATACTCGGATTCCATACTTTGTGACGTAACGCCAATGGATGCCACACACCTCTTGTTGGGGCGCCCATGGCAATACGATCGCCGCGTGCTTCACGACAGGTATTTGAACACTTACATGTTCAATTACCATGGGAAGCGCGTGACCCTCTTACCTATGTCGCCTAGTGAAGCTCTACGGGATGAAGCCGAAAGGCAACGACAAAAAGCTAGCGACAGCGGCACCGCCACGCCAAACACGACGCCCGCGGCGTCCGAGGCTAAAATTGCAGAATTTCACGGCATTTCTGGTGACAATCCTCCTCAAAACTGTGATCAAGGAGATAAAGATGGAAAACGCCGACAGAAACCGGAGTTGGGCCGACAGTTTGCATCGAGAGGACTCGGCAACGCGCCGAACGCCGCTGATTTCAACAAACAAGGCCTAAAACAGATTTCTAGTGATTCCGTAGGCGTTCCAAGTTCCAAACCACTTAAAATTGATTTTCCAGTAGATCTGAAGAAAAAACGCCCAACAGAACCGAATCTAAGCAAAGGACCGCCGAGTACGCCTCCTAGCGTCGCGCAGCACGCCGTCGCTGCACGGAAACTTGGATTCCAGGAGCTACATGACGAATTTCACGGTATTTCCAGGGGCGTTCTTCCACAAAATCCAGGGGCTACAACATATCAAAAAATCGCCCCAGAATCTGATCGGACGAGCACCGACGCCGAGCCACCTTTGCTAGGCACATGCTAGGATCGCCTTCTCTTAGCCAGGCGTCGGGACATCGAGAAATCCATTCAGGGGAGTCTTTCTTGTTTCATTCTTGTTCCCTTTCTTTCTATTAATAAGTTTATAGATTCATCACTCCCTTCCCCTATTTTTTCTATTTTGAAGGAGTTCGAAGACATCATGCCGAATGAGCTTCCGACAGGCTTGCCGCCAATTCAAGGGATCGAGCACAAGATCGATCTAATTCTAGGCACTTCTCTTCCGAATCGAGAAGCCTATAGGACTTCACCAAAGGAGACTGAGGAGCTTCAGCGCCAAGTTTAAGAATTATTGGACAAAGGCTTTGTTCGAGAATCATTGAGTCCTTGCGCTGTGCCGGTCATACTCGTGCCAAAGAAGGATGGATCGTGGCGTATGTGCGTCGACTACCGCGCCATTAATCAAATCACGGTGAAGTAAAGGCATCCAATCCCGAGGCTAGATGATATGCTAGATGAACTCCACGACGCCGCCTTGTTTTCCAAGATCGATCTCCGGAGCGGATACCACCAAATCCGGATGCATGAAGGCGACGAGTGGAAGACCGCATTTAAAACCAAGCTTGGTTTGTACGAATGGCTTGTTATGCCTTTTGGCTTGACAAACGCCCCTAGTACTTTTATGCAGTTGATGAATTTTGTGTTTCGAAAATTTTTAGGACGTTTTGTTGTTGTCTATTTTGATGACATTTTGGTTTTTTCTAGAGACTTGGACTCTCACGCGAGGCACCTTAGGTTGGTGTTAGAATGCCTTCGCGAACATTCATTATTTGTAAACTTAGACAAGTGTTCGTTTTGCACGGACACGATGAATTTTATTGGGTTCGTCGTGTCCAAGGATGGGCTAAAAGTGGATGACGACAAGATCTGCGCCATCCGAGAGTGGCCCACCCCTACGACCCCAACGATGGTTTGATCCTTCTTAGGGCTCGTAGGGTTCTATCGGCGTTTCGTCAAGGACTTTAGTTCCATCGCCGGGCCACTCCACAACCTCACCAAGAAGGCAACCACAATCAAGTGGATGTCGATCCATGAGGCCGCCTTTCAGGCCTTAAAAGATGCTTTATGTAGCGCCCCGGTCTTGCAATTGCCAGACTTCACTAAGCGCTTCGAGATCGAGTGCGACGCCTCTGACTATGGCGTAGGCGGCGTCCTCCTTCAAGATCGACGCCCTATTGCATATTTTAGTGAAAAACTCAAAGGGGCTACACTAAATTACCCGACGTACGACAAGGATTTGTACGCACTTATTCGGGTTCTGAAAACATGGTAGCACTACTTTTGGCCTAGAGAGTTCATAATCCATACGGACCACGCCGCCTTAGCGTATCTCAAGAGTCAAACGACTCTCAATCGACGCCATGCTAGATGGGTGGAGTTTATGGAAACTTTTCCGTATGTCATTGCCCATAAAAAAGGTAAGGAGAACGTCGCCGCCGACGCTCTCTCCCGGAGGTCATGTCCTTTTAACTCAACTCCAGGCCAATTTGCTCGGGTTCTCCTTGATTAAGGAGTTGTATACGCATGATCATTTCTTTAAACCAATCATGGAGAACCTCGAGCAAAATCGAATCCATGAGTCCTATTTTCTGGACAATGGATACCTCTACCGAGCCGGGAAGCTTTGCATTCCGGCCTCGTCTGTGAGGCATCTATTGCTCAAAGAAGCTCATGATGGCCGAGGCCACTTTGGCATAGCCAAAACCCTAGCAGCACTTCGTGAGCATTTCTTTTGGCCACACATGGCCTCGGTTGTGCACAAGTATTGCCGGGGTTGTGTGTCGTGCCAAACTGCTAAATCAAGGTTTCAACCTCATGGCCTATACATGGCCTATACACGCCCTTGCCCATTCCGGATACCCCGTGGTAAGATCTCTCTATGGATTTTATCACGGGCCTCCCAATGACAAGACGCGGAAAAGATTCTATCTTTGTAATTGTGGACCGTTTCTCCAAAATGGCTCACTTCGTGCCATGCAAAGGGAACAGCAATGCGACTGAAATCGCAAACTTGTTCTTTGAGCATGTCGTGAAGTTACATGGCGTGCCTCGCACTATTATTAGTGATCGAGACACAAAATTCTTGTAGCCATTTTTGGAGAACGCTTTGGGGAAAGCTGGGTACGCTTTTACTATTTTCTACTGCATATCATCCCCAAACGGATGGTCAGACTGAAGTGACCAATCGGACCTTGGGCACCTTTCTCCGGACGGTGCTCAAACAAAACCCATGCCGGTGGGAGGACCTAATACCTTTCGTTGAGTTTTCTTATAACAGGTCCAAGCACTCGGCGACACGAAAGACCCCGTTTGAAGTGGTCTATGGGCTCAACCCGCATTCACCAATGGATTTGACGCCTCGACCCTTGAAGAACGGAGAACACATCGACGCGACCAACGACGCCGATGCCATCCGCCGCTTGCACGAGAGGACTCGAGTCCAATTGGATCGCCGGGCTGCGCAATATGAGGCGCAACACAACAAAGGCCGTCGACGCCTCGTCTTCAACCCCGACGACCTCGTGTGGTTGCACCTCTGAAAGGACCGTTTCCCGGATGCCCAGAAAACAAAACTTCTACAACGTGGAGACGGCCCTTTCAAGGTCTTGGAGCGCATTGGAGACGACGCCTACAAGATCGACCTTCCTGGCAAGTATTCTGTGCACTCAACTTTCAACGTTGCCGATCTCTCCCCATATACTGAGCCTGCCTATGAGGAAACGGGGACGTTTCCCATCCAAGTGGGGGAGGGTGATGCGACCCCGCCTATGGATGCTAGCCAAGAGATCGAGGCATTCACGCTGCGCTCGGATGGGCCAATCACCCGAGCCAGGGCCCGTGCCATCGAGACCGCGACATAGTCACTAGTGTCGTGCCTCTCCGCTGGCCACGGCGCGCCTTACATCGCTACCTCACTCGGCACCATCATTATCGTCGGCGCCGAGGAACCTCGCTACGAGCTCTCGGACCAGCCGTGCCAAGGCGCGACGTCGTCGAGCATCGGATCGCAAGTCGAGGTCGCATCCCGCCGTCACCAAGACCTCGGATCGTCATTCGAGGTTCTTGCATCGGATCTCGGAATCGAGTCGCAACTTGAGGTTCTCTGAGGCATCGGCGAACCTCAAGTTCTCGAGACCTCGCTAGCACCGTCACCAGCGTCCCGCGTCGTGCCTGCGACCTCGCCAGCGCCCAGCGTCGCGCCGTGACCTCGCCAGCGCCGTGTCCGGGTCTCGCCAGCGCCGCGACAGCCTTGTCGTGACACTTCGGGCACGGTCACGGACGACCTATCTATTTTTAGTAGTTTTTTGCATACTTTCCATTATAGAACATTGCTATTACTAGTTTTATGCATTTAGGAAGTTATTTATGGGCCTTGCGCCGAACACTTTGGACCCGCACCGTTGGGCCTCTAGCTTGCATGCTAGCCCTAGGCGCGCGCCGCACCTTTAGGGTTTTATTAGGTTTTGCTTGTGCCGCCTCCCTATATAAGGGGGATTAGGCTTATGTTTTTAATCATAGCACATTTAGGGTTTAATTCAAGTTGAGGTTGCTCCTTAATTGTACTATTGTGCTTGCGCCGCCACCCATATTTGCCAACAAAGCTCTCGTGTTTTGCATTTAATTCAATCAATCAAGTCTTCCGATATGCTAAATTGAGACCTAATACTCAAATCACCGATCGATCCGAGGCATCCCATATGAGGGACGCATCATGGGGGCTGGCGGCGCGCGTGTGAGCGCGTGAGGGCTCGGGTGAGACTGGTTTTCCGCCACATTTGGAGAGGGTGGGCCCAAGGGAATATTTGATGAGATATTAGGGGAAACAGAATCGGTTGAAGGGGATAAGGTGGGTGATGAAGATCTCGTATCATTAGAAGGGGAAACCGAATTATTTTCTCCAAAATTAGAGTGGGACAAAGATTGAGGAGGGGTATGTGGACGTGGTTGTGGTATAGCTGGCGGCTGCATGGGGATAAAAAAATCAGCCCATTCATCGCCAATTAGGGTTTCGAGAGAAGCTTGAGGAGTAAGTTTGGTATACGAAAATTCGGTTTCAACAAACTGAACGTGACGAGAGGTGTAAATGTGACGGGTAACCGGATCAAGACATTGATACGCACTCTGGGAAGAAGAATAACCAATGAAGACACACGGAATTGAACGAGGCTCGAGCTTATGGGAAGTATATGGTCGAAGCCATGGAAAGCAAAGGCAGCCGGAACATCGTAGTTTAGCATAGTTAGGAACGAGGCCAGTGAGCATTTGATATGGTGAGACGAGTTTGAGAGTTGGAGTCGGAAGGCAATTAATAAGGTAAACGAACACAATTAAGGCGTGAGACCAGTGATCAAGAGGAAGTCCCGAAAACGTGAGGATAGATAGGCCGGTCTCAACTATGTGACGATGACGACGTTCGGAAAACCCGTTGTGTTCGGGAGTATGTGGTGGGTGGAGTAGGTAAGATAGGGTTATAGTTAGGTGAGGGGGAAGGGTTTCGTGGTGGCCGAAAATTGAAGGTTGGATTAGGGTTATTGGCGTAGTGTGGAGGGGGCATGTGAATCCAGTTTTGTGGCAGTTAAGGGGGTGGATTGAACGGCTGCCATGGCAAGGGAGGGGTTCTCGGTTTGGAGCGGTTCTTGTGTTGTTTTTTTAGCATTGAGAGCCGTCACCGGGGCAGAATCCGAAGACTATTGCTTGAGTTCAATTTCTCTTATAAGGAGCTTTTCATGGAGTTCCTAAAAAAGATGCAAGTTTCTCGCATATTAACAACATCAATGACCAACTGAAAGTTGGAATCCAACCCTCTCAAGATGTGGTCAATGAAGTCTTCTTGAGAGAGAGGAGACTCTAATGCAGTCAGAAGATCAGCAACCGACTTTATTGCCCGCATGTAGTCGGAAACCGAGGACGAGCCTTTCTTGATGGACCAGAGCTTTTGCTTGACTTGTTTCTTATGACCACGCGAAGCGGTTCCATAGGTTTGTTTGAGAGCATCCTAGACTGCCATGCAAGTTTGAGTTTGAGTAACAAGCATGGCAACCAAGGAAGAGAGCGTTCCAATAAGAGCCCC
The DNA here is from genome assembly GCA_964016875.1 of Fallopia convolvulus. Taxonomy (NCBI): domain Eukaryota; kingdom Viridiplantae; phylum Streptophyta; class Magnoliopsida; order Caryophyllales; family Polygonaceae; genus Fallopia; species Fallopia convolvulus. The sequence goes on from OZ024724.1 coordinate 17,319,646, forward strand.
ATAAAGAAGGCGATCTTGACGCTTCCAGGTTAAGTAAGTCGGGTTTGTGATGGTAGTGTTTTCTTGAGCGATTATTTTCTCCTCAGGCATCGGATGAGAACCATCCAAAAACTTGAAAAGATCATAACCCTCTAGGGTTGCTTGAATTTGTGTCTTCCATGTAAGATAATTTGAGGGGCTGAGTTTTATGATATTGGTAAACTGGACAATAATGAAAGGTTTTGTGTGCTCATGAGGGTTTGCAAGAGAAGTAGCAGAATCATGAGCCATGGCTTGAGAATTTTCGTGTGGGGGTCGCGTAGGGAGACATGAAGAGAAGAAGAAGGAGGTTGAGAATCTTAGGAGTATGATACCATATAGAATTGAATGGAGAATTGCATACTTTATTAATGAGATGGAGATAAGTATTTATACATAAAATGCTAGAGATATAAGGTAAAATATAATCCTAGAATCACAAAAGATAATTCTAGAATATCATAAAAGATATTGTTAACCTAATTATAAAATACTAGCATAAAATAAAAGATCATGTGATCTCAATACCCCTTTGTGCAACGTTTTGGCTCGTTATTGTTTTTGTTTTATGTCATAAGTTTGGGATCCATTTTCGAACATCAAACTCAAAACGAATGTGTAAGGGCTGAACAACTTGTTTTTTTCCCGTAACCATTGTTATTTTGTCTGTAGTACACATGTATAGGATACTAGTGTTAACTTGTGTACTCTATTTATTTCAAAATCAATGAGAATGAAATCAATGCTTTTTTATAAACTCTCAAACTTTACATGGCATCAACCTAAGAAATCAATCCTCTCAATCATGTTAAACGATCCCTCTTCTCTTACTTAGATTGGGTGCGCAAAGATCATCTCATTTTGCTATGGATTCGATCTAACTCTTACCACTCCCCTATTAGGGCATATTGCTCGGGCTATCATTGTATTCGAGGCTTGGAGCACCCTGGCCCGTATACGTACAAACTAGGGCTCACCAGATGAATTATCACCAACAACTTCTAACCCTAACAAAAGGCTCTCTATGTCTATTCTTGAGTATGTTGAGAAAAATCATGCTCTATGTATGTTCTTGAGTATATTGAGAAAAAGCATGCCCTAGAAAATGAGCTTGCAGAGTGTTTGTGTGTTGTCCCGGATGATGAATTAGTTTCCCAAATCCTCTTTGGCCTTGATCGTAGTATGCCTCCTAGGTCCATATTTTTCTTCACAAAGAGTCCATTACTTCCGAGGAGCTCCTTGGTTATCTCCTCCAAGAAGAATATTGGCCCGATGAGGATACCTGTGCAGTGTCGAATTCAGTCTCACTCACGGCTGATGTCGCCTCAGCACGAGATCGTGGTTGAGGTCGCGGCCTCTCCCGGGTTGATCACTATCTTGGCGTCATATATCTCAGTGCCAATCATGTTTTTCATTCAAAGATGAAGCACATTGCTCTTTTTTTTATGGGTAAAGATTCGATTTACCGAACAAGCCCGGTATAACCGAGAGGCCGAATAAACAACAGTCGAAAGCCGACTCAAAACAACATCAAGCAAACAAAAAACATGATAAGAAGTACAAATGTCGAAAAAAAACACTAGAACGAAAGTAGTAGTGGAAGAAGTGAGGGACTAAAGAGCAACGTCTTTAGCATTTGGGTCAAAAGCGGACAAAAATATGAACTGGACTACTAACATTGCCTCCACCGGGATGAAGGATCTTCAGTAGCCTCGATAACGTCCAAGCGACCTCGTCAATCACAAACGAGGTACACCCAATTCCAGAGCCAAATCTCGAAATTATACAACATCGTACAAGGGTCAACACACTCTAACAAGCAACACGACCAAACATGCAAAACAAGAACACCAACCAAAATTCAAACTATTTCAAGCCCAAAGATTGGGCCTTGTAAAGTGCTTCAAAAAGCTTCAAGTTCAAGTGGCCCACCAACCACATCTGACACAAAGCAAAGTGAAGATCAAAGACCACGCACAGTGAAGGCGAAGCGCACTTATTTCAATCAGATACATGAGAGGCCAAAATATATCGAGATGATTGTTCGATAAATGATAGCCTGATAAAAACATCATCTATTGGTCTCAAACAAAGGTAAAGATCTCGTAGCCACAACACATCACCATGAAGACCCTGAAGACGAGGCCAAAGGTGTTCAAACAGACGCTTAAAAAGGAGAGATTTGAGGGTCGAAATTCAGTCATCTATAATCAATCGAGGGTCCATAGATTAGATTGAGTGAACATCCTCAAAGGAGAAAAACTATTGAAACAGAATTTCACTCAAAACCATCATCTCTGGATGGAGGGCAACCAAAGATGGTAGCTCGGTAAGCAGCGATCTAACTCGAAGGGGCTAATCAACCGGTTGTACTTCTAGTCTCAGATCTAAAGAAATTCAAGCTTTGGAGAGAGGAAGGAGGAGAGAGGGATGATGGTCAAGGGTACCGTCTAAGCAAGAGAACGGTAATATCAGACAAAATCTTCCAAGAGTTGTCCAATCAGAGTGTAATTTCACCGAATTTGTTCCTAGAAACAAGGGCAATTTCCTGTTCATCATAGAGGGGAAGAGAGACGGGATCAATTTTGGGAAAATCACTACAACTGAGTATAGGTTTTGTTTAATGTTCAAAGCTATAATCTTAGTAATATTCACTCCATTGATCTAAAGTATGTAGAGCAAAACTTATCGATGGAAACAATCAGCCTTCTCGACAGTGATCTACATATTTTTCTGAGTACCTTCTCGATAGTGGTATGCGTTTTTCTTAGGGTGCTTTCTCGGCAATGGCCTTCTCAGCCAAAAACTCCCAACTTCTCTCCAGAAAACTAGAGAGAATAGAGAGCTTTTCTACTTTTTATAAGACTTTGAAGCACATTGCTCTTGCTTATCACTTTGGGTAAGAATATGTCACTAATGATTGATTTCGGGTCTCATTTGTCTCTACTAGTGAACAGCTTGTTGACACCTTAACCAAACCCTTGCACAAGCCACGGTTCGAGTAAATGCTTTCCAAAATCGAACTCTCCAAATATGGCACCAATCTTGAAGGGGAAAATTATTAGAATATCTTAGTGATTATAATATTATCTTCTATGTTATTTTTGTATTAGAATAACTTTATTAGAATATTACTTGTATGATAAGTTACCTTGGATAACAAGGCATTTACCTAGTCATGAGATGTATTAAAATATCTTTACTAGAATATTATTTTTGTATCAGGTCATCTCGAATTCAAGTCAAATACATCCCATATCATTGTAGGTCATGGGTCGAGAAATTCTCAACTCTAACCCTCATTATACGATCGAGTTTAGGTTGACTCATCGAGTTTCAAGCATTATTCCTATTTTTAATTTTAGACAGTTTATTCAAATTTAAATTAAAATAATATTATAATACTAGTTAACTATTATATAAGACTATATAAATAATCTATTGGATTATATTCAAAATAGATTTTTACTCAATTTTATGAAGCCTTATATAATTATATTATAAGTCAAATATATGACAAAAATCCAATAATGTTCAAAGTTAAAATCTAAATTGTCTAATATAATAATCTACAAATTTTATATAGTTCAATCTACCTAATATTACTCCCTCCGTCCCTGAAAGTTTGTCTTCTATTCATTTTAGGGTGTCATGAAATATTTTTCCACATTTTCATCTTTTCTTTATATCAATTTGTTTTACAATATTACCCTCATCTAAAATTCTTTTGTACCCACATTATCTAAAAAAATCTACCATTTTGACATTATTTTAGTCTTTTCCTTTATATTTATCTTTCTTCCTACCTTTTCCCATCACCCTCACAGAGTCACAATCTATCCGATTTTCCAATTGGTTGCTTTTTTTTCTTGCTCTTTACATTAATTTGTGTGCAATTGATATTTCTAGAAAAACTTTTGGGATGGAGGGAGTAAATTATAAAGCGGAAACTATCTATGTTGAAAACATTGCGCTAACATAACTTTAATAAATTAAATTTAAAAAAAAATTTAATAAATTATATTATGCTTACTGAATACCCTACCATAATTATCTTATTGCATAATATTATATTATATTCATTTTATTTCTCTATGTTATCTTTTCTACCAATATTTATAAATATTTTTATATTTATAAATGTTATCATATTCCTTAGGAAGTAAAAATAACAACCCTAATGCATAACTCTAAACAATTTAAAAAAGTGTAGATATTTTAGAATCAAAATTACTTTAATAAATATTTTATATTAATATCACAATATTGTATGGTTTTTAATAAACTTAGCATGTGAGTCTAAAGAGATGTCAACTAGCTCCCACTAAAAGTATAATATTCATGCACAGAAATATACCAATTGATAGTTTTTTTTTTGGTCGAAATACCAATTGATAGTTTATTGTACCTCTCGGGCTTTTTACATACCTTGGAAAGTTATTTTTCTTTTTACCACAAGACCCTACCCAATCCAACCCAAAAATTCCAGGTATATGCAGCATATGGGTTATTTCTTAGAATTTCGGGTATAATATTTATGTCAAATTCCACTATTTACAAATCGGGTTGGGTCATGTTTTTGAGTCGGATTATATTTTAAGAGGTCTAAACATAAGTAGATCTACATATAAGTATATAACACTAGAACCTATTAGTTTTGGAGGTTTTGATTCAAAAGAACCGAAACCAAGATTTATAACTAGTTGACCAAAACCAAACAAACCCGCACTTTGAATCCGATAAAAAAACATAATTAATCGATAACTAATTTATGACGAGAACGGATCACGTGCGAATGGGTGATAGGGTGTAAAAAGAGAACGGATCTAAACCGTCGATCTAGCTTGAATTATTTTGGACGTGCAAATAATTCAAAAAAAAAAAACAATCGCGCGTGTAAAACAAACGCTACCAGAATGTACTTGTCCCCCAAGCAAACGCGAAAAAAGGCAATTTTTTATTCTCTTTCCAAATCAAAATCGAAAAAAAACTTTCTTCCTCTGCGAAAATAAAGCTTCTAAACTGGATTGAAGCTCAACGATTTACGATCTTCGAAAGGAGCTTTGTTCAGATTTACAAAATTTTGAATATCTGAATCATTACAATTAATGGAAACAGGTAATATCTGATTAAATCTAATACAACACGATTTTGAAAAAGTTTCATTGCATATATCGTCAAAAATTGTTTATGTTTAAACATTACCAAATAGGAAAAACTCCAAATTTACGGTTTTAAAGGAGCATTGCTATGATTTATTTGAGAAGACTGTACATTAGTTCACATTAGTTCAGAAGTATCTCAGATTTGTTCATTGATATGGAAAAGAGTCGTGTGCGAACCAAATTTGTTAAATCCAAAAATTGTTCATAGCTATCAAGCATTTGTTCATGAAAAACGTGAATTGGTTCATAACTATCATGAATTTGTTCATTGATATTACACATTTGTTAAATCCAAAATTTGTTCATATCTATCAAGCATTTGTTCATGGAAAACTTGAATTTGTTCATACCTATCATGCATTTGTTCAAACCTATCATGAATTTGGTCATAGCTATCAAGCATTTGTTCATGGAAAACGTGAATTTGTTCATACATATCATGCATTTGTTCATAACTATCATGAATTTGTTCATACCTATCATGAATTTGTTCATTGATATTACACATTTGTTAAATCCAAAATTTGTTTGTAGCTATCAAGCATTTGTTCATTGAAAACGTGAATTTGTTCATACCTATCATGAATTTGTTCAATAATATCAATTGTTCGTGTAGTGTATACAATTGCTTATTTACATGTTTCTTTTTGCCTATAAATGAAGGGGAAATAGAAGATAAAAAGGAATTAAAGATCGTGATCTCGCCTGGAAACACACATTACTACGTACCATTTTGTGATGAGAATTTAAGACCTAAAGAGGGGATGTTGTTTAAAACCTGGGAGCAAGGTGTAAATTTCTACAAAGCATACGCAGATGCATGTGGTTTCCAAGCACGTGTTGGTACCATTACAAAGTCTTCAGATGGAACTAACACTACAGTTTGGAAATACATGTTGTGTAATCGGGCAGGATTTAAAAACTCAACTCGAAAAGAAGAAGACAAAGAAGATAATGAAGATAATGATGAAGAGAATCATGAAGAAGAAGAAAAACAAGAAACAGTGAAAAAGAGAAAAAGAGTAACCAAAAGGTGTGGTTGCATTGCGAAAATGGCTATGAGACTTTCTGGAAGAAACGGATATGTTGTTAAGAAATTTGAAGAGCGTCACAACCATATTATGTTTGAAGATGGACAAAAACACTTTGCAAAGAGCAATAGGAAACTGACCTCCTTCCATGAAGATTTCATCATGAATTGCATACGAGCAAACATTGGTACAAGCAAGTCATACCAAGTCTACAAGGAGTTTGTTGGTTCATATGCAAGAATTGGTGCAACTATAATTGATTTCAAGAATTTTAAAAGAAATCTGAACTCCTTCATGATTGGATGTGATGCTCAAATGGTTATTGACAACTTGTTCAAGAAAAAAGAAAGATGTGACGCGTTTTTCTTTGAATATGATGTTGATGAACAACATCAATTAACCAAATTATTCTGGTGTGATCCTATTGCAAGGAAGAACTTCTCATATTTTGGAGATGTTGTCTCGGCTGATGCAACATACAAATCAAACAGGTATGAAAAAAAGGTTTAAATTTGATGAACAAATCGTATTTATTGATGAACAAATCGTATGTATTGATGAACAAATTTATCATAATTTTTGCTAGTTTCTGATGAACAAATGCTTCTTTGTGATGCACACATGCTAGTTTCTGATGAACAAATGACAGTTTTTTATGAACAATTGCTAGTTCCTGATGAACAAATACTAGTTTCTTATGCACAAATGCTAGTTTCTTATGAACAAATATTAGTTTGTGATGAACAAATGCTAGTTTGTGATGAACAATTGCTAGTTTCTTATGAACAAAGCGTACATAATGATGAACAAAATCACATATATTGATGAACGAATTTAATTCTTTGCCTTCAGGTATGAAATGGTGTTTGTACCATTCACGGGGGTTGATAACAACAAGAACAACATTACTTTTGCCTTTGGGTTGCTTCTAAAAGAAGATATCGAATCTTATGTCTAGCTATTCCAAAAATTCAAAGATGCAATGAGGGGCCATGAACCATTTGTCATTCTCACTGATCAAGATCCTGCAGTAAGAGTGGCAATTGAAAAAGTTTTTGAAAAGGTTGTGCATCGTTTCTGCATGTGGCATATCATGTTCAAGGTACCGTCAAAGGTTACAAATGATGTGTATAACAACGATCAATTCAGAAGCAAGTTCAACAAGCTTGTTTGGAGCAATGAAATTAGCCGGTCAGATTTTGAAGAGATTTGGCATTCCATTATTGCTGAATTTGGACTTGACTCAAACACTTGGTTGTCGCTGATGTTTGAGCTACGTCACTTATGGATCCTTGCGTACTTCAATGATGTAAACATGGGTGGACTTCTTAGAACAACTTCAAGGTCAGAGAGCCAGAACTTCTTCTTCCCGCATTTCATTGGATCCACATCTTCTCTAGTTATCTTCTTGATGCAGTTTGAGAGTGCAATTGATTCCCAAAGGCACAATAAGGAGAGGTTAGACTTTGAAACGTCAACAAGCTCCCCCACTCTAATGACACCGTTGTATATAGAGAAACATTGTGCATCTGTTTACACCATAAATGTATTCTATGACGTCCAGACAGAAATTGTTGCTTCTGAATTTGAATATGGTCTAAGCAATTTGTTCAAGGAAGACAACATTCACGAGTATCACATTAACGGGCAGTTTGGAAAGGCACATGTTGTGAAACATGAGCTTCAAAACGAAGAGTTCGTTTGCTCGTGCAATAAGTTCATCAATATTGGGATTCCATGTTGCCATATGTTTTTCGTATTCAAAAACATTAGGTTGAGAAAGGTGTCAGCTAAATACATCAAGAATAGATGGACGAAGACATCAAATCTGACTCCTACTTTTGAGATAGAAGGTTCAACACTTGAACAATGTGACGTGATGAATGACAAGAAGCTGTTGATTACTGATTTATTGGGCGAGGTACATTCTTGCATTAATGACATAGGGGACAACACCGAACAGCTCAAAGCGCTGATATGTTTCTTGAAGGAAAAAAAAGGAAACATATCTGAGCTTATTGGGAGGAGAATCATCTACATCAACAAGGCAGAGTTCAATCCAAACATTCTTGGGAAGCAGACCGAGTGTTATTGAGGTACACCCTCCTGAACGAGCAATGACAAAAGGCAGGAAGAAATTAGGGCGTATTATGGGAGGTAAAGAGAAGGCAATGAAGAAAGCAAACAAGGAGCAAAGGACTTGTGCAAAATGCAAGAATCTTGGACACAACAGCAGGACATGCACCTATGTTCCCAACTAGATCTCTCATTAATCATTGATTCCTGATACATAATTTTTGCTAGTTTTTTATGAACAAATGCTAGTTTGTGATGAACAAATGCTAGTTTCTTATGAACAAATGTTAGTTTCTTATGCACAAATGCTAGTTTCTGATGAACAAATGTTAGTTTCTTATGCACAAATGTTATTTTGTGATGAACAAATTATAGTTTCGTATAAACAAATGCTAGTTTGTGATTAACAAATGCTATTTTCTTATGAACAAATGCTAGTTTGTGATGAACAAATGCTAGTGTTTTGGGTCTGGTTCCTCCTTTTATAAAAAATGCTAGTTTCTTATGAACAAATATTAGTTTGTGATGAACAAATGCTAGTTTGTGATGAACAAAAAAGCTAGTTTCTGGTGAACAAATGCTAATTTGTGATGAACAAACTTATAGTTTCGTATAAACAAATGCTAGTTCCTGATGAACAAATGCTAGATTGTGATTAACAAATGCTAATTTGTGATGAACAACTTATAGTTTCGTATAAACAAATGCTAGATTCTTATGAACAAATGCTAGTTTGCGATGAACAAAAAGCTAGTTTTTGATGAACAAATGCTAGTTTCTGATGAACAAATGTTAGTTTCTGATGCACAAATGCTAGTTTCTGATGAACAAATGCTAGTTTGTGATGAACAAGTCGAATGTACGAATGAACAAATAGATGGTATCGATGAACAAATTATGATAAAAAATCATTTTTTCTAAAAAAAATGTATAACATAAAAAGAACATGTTCAATAACCATCATTCACATTGCACAACTAAAAAAAAAAAAGAAAACCAAATGTCTGCACAATTCAAGCCATAAACAACCAAAAATTGTATTCTAAACAAACCATACAAAAAATTGTTTCCCTCAAACATTCAAGCAATACATCACTTCTTGTTCTTTGCCTTCCTTTTAAGAGGAGCACGAGAAGCGACTGTCGGGTTACGTGGGACAAATTCTTGAACAAGCTTTTCAACTGTTGCATTCAATTGACTCAACAACAACTCATTGCAATACCTTATCCTCAAATCATCAAGTTGATGCCGATCGTGTTTATTGAGTCCACATTCCCAACCAGACAAGCCGCTGCCGAAGTATGTTTCCATGTGCCGCATCATAAAAATTCCACAATCAGTCTTGTTTCTAGTATCTCTCCATTTCATCTCAAGACGTTCATATGGAACCCTAACCACATCCTCAAACAGATTAGCCCTCGCATCCATCTTCAGCGTCTTCAAAAGCTCGACAAAGAGCATTCTCTACACAAAATAACAACAATAAAACAAACACACAACTCATTCAATATTAAACACACATTTCAATGATGAAAAACAAAACTATTACAAAAAAACAACATAAAACTCACCAGTTTAGCAGGTACGTGCTCATACTTTGCTTCCAAGGGCACATCCACTATTGAGTTATCAATTATGTGGAAACGTGGCACTCTCACATTCAACGCAATACAATAGTAATGCGATTTGATATAGAGGAATACAATAGTTATCAATTATGTGGAAACGTGGCACTCTCACACAGGAAACACAAACTGTAAAAAATACAGAGGGAAACAATCATGAAAAAATGTTAGTTTGTGAACCTCTAAGAAAAAACCAATGAACAAATGTCAGTTTGTGATGAACAAATGTTAGTTTGTGATGAAAAAATGTCAGTTTGTGATGAACAAATGTTAGTTTTGTGATGAACAAATGTCAGTTTGTGATGAACAAATGTTAGTTTTGTGATGAACAACTGCTAGTATCTGATGAACAAATGCTAGTTTTTGATGAACAAATGTCAATTTGTGATGAACAACATAGTGAAGAGTCAATCTTTCTAATGAACAAATAGCTAATGCATTTGAACAAATAAGTAGTATTGATGAACAAATAAAAGAATGTCAAAAAAGAACAAAAAAATGTCATACCAGGTATATCTTGTGCACATCAATCCACTTGAATTTCCCAACACTTTCAATAACAGCATTAATGAAAAACACTCTCGAATCCTGATCACTAAAATCCTTGTCCAGTGGAAAAACCTGCAAAATACATATAAGCATAAATAAAGATTGAAACTATCAAAAGATCATTAAAATATGACAATGTGAATATAAAAAAATCCTTTTTACTTACCAAATCCTCAGGATCCATAAAAAACCTCAAGGGTTTTGAGTCGCTTTTCCACTGTTCTTGTATATTGAGATAACAGCTCCAACTCCCAATTATATTCGATTCTACTAAAGATTTTACCGCAAATGAAGCAAAATCCTTTTTCATGGCAGAAGCTTTCATCATCTTGAAGATTTCAACTCTACACAAACACCAGAAACATATAAACAAAAAAGGTATAAAAATAGCAATATGTAAAAAAAAATACTACTATATGCATTGTTACTCTCTTTGATCAGGAATGTCTTCAATAAGCCAATCGAATAATTTCTTGGCCGCAGGAGATACTTTTTCTGTCAAAACAACACTCCTTCCCATGTAAGGTGATTTCACATAATCAGAAGGCTTAGATATTCTTTTATCAAGTACATCCTCACCAGTAAGTTTAACACCAACTGGAGTGTCAATCGAACTAGAACCAACCTCATGCGCCTCATTCTTCATCTACACATGTAAACACACATATTATTCATGACACAACCTACATACAACAATCAATGAACAAAATGTCCTATAACTTATGAACCCCTAAGAAAAAACCAATGAACAAACGTCAGTTTGGGATGAACAAATGTTAGTTTGTGTTGAACAAATGTCAGTTTGTGATGAACAAATGTTAGTTTTGTGATGAACAAATGCTAGTTTCTGATGAACAAATGCTAGTTTCTGATGAACAAATGTCAGTTTGTGATGAACAAATCAGAAATATCAATGAACAAACCTCATCTTGAATCCTGTTCAGCTCCCATTCAAGTTTCTTATTTGCTTCATCCTCCTTCATCTTATTTAACTCCTCTTGTTTCTTATTCAACTCCATTTCAATTCTCTTCAATTCTGCATTCCTTTCTTGTTTCATCTTCTTTTTCTCCTCTTCCTTTCTCTTCTCTTCATCAATCTTCTTTTTAGCCTCAGCAATTTCCTTCTTCCTCTTCTCTTCCTCTTCATCTTTCATCTTCTTCCTTTCCTCTTGCCTCCTCTTCTCCTCCTCTTGCTTTCTCTGTTGTTCAAACTCCTCAATCCTCTTCTTCTCTTTCTCCTCCACTTCTCTCTTCTTCTCTTCCTCTTCAATGTTCCTCTTCTTCTCTTCCTCATCTTTAAACCTCTTAACCTCTTCTAGACGTCTTTTCTCTTCCTCCTCTTCACGCTTTTTTTTTTCTTCCTCCTCAGCTGCTTTTCTCTTTTTTTCTTCCTCCTCTTCCCGCTTCTTCTTCTCCTCCTCCTCTTCTGTTTTCCTCTTCTCTTCCTCCTCTTTCTTTCTCTTCTCCTCCTCTTGTATTAAAGCATCCTCCCTCCTTATGGCTTCCAACTCTTCCTCTTCCTGCTTCCTCTTTTCTTCTTCTCTTATCCTCTTGTCCTCTTCATCCCTTTTCAACCTCTCTTCCTCTTCAATCCTTATACGGTCTTCCTCAGCATTTTTTCTATTTTGTCCATCAGTTAATCCCTTACAAACAAAGGAAATTTTCAATTCCTTCTCCCTTGTTGCATCAACCTTCCTGACCTCGTCTTCTTGCATCAAAACACTTTCCCTACCAATATCTGCAACGCCATCCCAATTATCATCCATAGTAGGTGGAAACACACCCAGTTCAAAAGAAGGTAATTCAAAACGCTTCTTTGACTTCATTGCAGCCTCAATTTCATCCAAAACTTTTGTAGCTTCCTCCCAGAATGAATTTTGGCTTGGAGATTCAACATCTTCTTGGTTTCCAGATTGGGATGATGATGAAGCAACCTTCAACCCCAGTAGCTTCTCAAAAGCTTCATTGATCTTGGTGAAAAGTCCATGGCTTGCAATTTCGGTTGGAGCTCTTTGAACATGATCAAGATATTTTTTTAAAGATGATGCAAGCTCCATAGACATCTCAAGATGTTCTTTCAGAAATGACTGCAAAAAAAAAGTAACCAATATAAGTACATAAAAGACACGAATGTTAGTTTGTGATGAACAAATGCTAATTTCTGATGAACAAATGTTAGTTTCTGATGAACAAATGCTAGTTTGTGATGAACAAATGTTAGTTTCTGATGAACAAATGATAGTTTTGTGATGAACAAATGCTAGTTTCTGATGAACAAATGCTAATTTCTTATGCACAAAATGCTAGTTTCTTATGAACAAATATTAGTTTGTGATGAACAAATGCTAGTTTCTTATGAACAAATGATATTTTCTGATGAACAAATGCTAGTTTCTGATGAACAAATGTCAGTTTGTTCATTACTATCATTATTCCAAGTTTTAATCAACAAATAAATATTGATCACCATCATGCAAAAAAAAAATATAAAAAAAAAAGCAAAAAACATGCAAAAAATCAAAAACACATACATCACCGCCGTCACCAAGATCAATTTGTTCTTCAATTTGTTCAGAAGCAGGGGCTTTCCCTTCATTCTTGCCAAGATCAACACCGGGATAAACATAATCAGACAAACCTCGAAACCAGCCTTTTCCAAAACCACCCTTCTTAACCTCGAAAGTCTCTCTCTGAATAAAGTAATCATGGTTGAAATGCTTGATAATGGGGAAGGATCTTGGGGTTTTAGGTCGATGGTAGATCAACATGCAATCACAATATACAATCTGTCATAAAACACAAATTAATGAACAAAAATTAGACTTATTAATGAACAAATATTCAAAAATAAATGAACAAAAATAATGATAGTAATGAAAAAAAGAGAACAATCATACCAGCAACAATATGATAGATCCTCTGAAAAAACCATTGTTTGTTTTCCTCCATGAATCAGCATTCTCAACCAACTTCTCCACAAGATGAGCACACCAATCGTACTCACTAATCATATCCAAGTCAACCAAATGATCCAAAAACTTTAAGTTTACACCACCACTTTGAATGCTCTCTATACAGAGCATGTAGAACAATATAATAAAATTCCTCCTAAACCAAGCACCATCATTATCAGCATCCTTGATCACTGTACTCAAATGCCCTATTTTAATCTTCTCAAACTCCATCAACTTGTTCTTACCTGTCACCTCATCAATTTCAGGCACCGAAAACTGTTCTCTAAAACTATTGTACAAGTCTGAATGCTTGACAATCTTCGATACTGAAATGGTCCTTGGACCACGAGGTAGACCAAGGTAGAATTGCACAAGTTCAGGTGTTATCCTAACACCTGGTCCCTCGCCCATCTTCAATGTACAAGATGCAGAATCGAAACAGCTATCCACATAGTAGCACAACTTACTAGGTAGATCAGTCACATCCCAATGTATAAGGTGCTCAAAACCCATCTCTTTAAGAGCAGTAAGCTTGCTTCCCCCTTCAAAACCAGCAATAATTTCACAAAGAAGCTTGGGAGAGTTCCTGTGACTCAAAGACAAATGTCCACGCTTCAACTGTCTCAATGGCACCTTCACTCTTGCCTTCTTCCCACCACCTTGACCTCTGCCGACAACGATATCAACTTTCCTCTTCTTCACGGCAACTTGTAATTCACTAACAGCAGCATCCGTTTCTCTCTCAGATGGTTCATTTATACTCACTCCCTTTCTAGGGATCATATCGATAAGCAAAACATCATCGGAGGCTTCATCAAAGACAACCTGTTTACCCTTGTCAAGGCGACGTCTCTTATTTGATGGGGAAGACTCAACAGCCGCCATTAGCCTCAATACAGGCACTTCAGTATCAATTGCTTTTGAACCCACCTTGGTAGCAATAGATTTTCTTCTGATATTCTTTTCGCCAATGGAAGAGGCATCACTTCTAGCTTTGCTCCTTATTTCTATAACAAAAAAGGGATAAAGGACAATGTTAACACATATTTAACCATCTATTCTAAAAAAGCAAAAAAAAAAACATATCAAAACACAACGATAAAACCTCTTCGAATAGCACATATTTCATCTTCTCCAATTGTCATTGTACCAAACCTTAGATGTTTTACTTGTTTATATTTTGCAGAACGTTGTTTAATAGATCCTGGATGAAGAAATGCAAGTTACTGATGAACAAGTGCAAATTACAGATGAACAAATGCATGTTTGTTATGAACAAAATACTGATGAACAAATGCAATTTACTGATGAACAAATGCAAATTTACTGATGAACAAATGCAATTTACTGATGAACAAATGCAAGTTTCTGATGAACAAATGCTAATTTATGATGAACAAATGCTATGCTAATTTCTGATCACTATACTTCACCCCTCCCCCTCGTACGTATACAAAATCATTCCATGCAACTAACAAATCCACAATCACCTATTGCAAAACTCAACATCAAAAACCTCGATAAAACACATGCAACTAACAAAATACGCACATGCACATATAATTTGTATTTTATTTTAATGGTATGACCAAAAATCGAGTAAATATAAAGTGACGATTCATGCATTTTTTTATTCAGAAAAGCACAAAAACACCAAAAACGACACTATCAACTTCAAACAACTCAAAATAATCACTAAAAACACACTCGACAAAACGAAAAACCTTGATTCTCAACCGTTTCGGAAACCTAGGGTTTCAGTAAATTTAAACGCGAGATAAAAACCTTGATTCTTTTGAGATGAACTTTGCTTCTCCATTTAGAACTGGATTGAGGTTTAAAATGTCGTTGATGGTAAGAATCAGGCTCGAAATCGCTACGAAAGAGTTTCAATTCACACTTAACCTTCTTCAAACCGCTTTAGAAACTGTAATAAACTAAAAAGTGAGTGATAGAGAAATGGCGAGAGAAGAGAAGACGAAGAAGTTTATAAAAAGCGCGTCTCCTAAACGCTCCATGTCGCGCGTTTCGTTTTTTTACAGTTTTTTAAAAAAAAAAAGAACCAATCTCAATCGTACGTGTGATACGATCGAACGGCCAGGGGAATTTCGCATTTCTCACACATGCGGGCGTTCGCACATGACTCTTTCACATATTACAATATCTATAACTATATATTAAAACTATACCTTTTCGAGTCACCAAAACGATTCTGGCCCCACCTCATATTTAAAAAAAATAATAATATCAATTTCTATTATTATAACTTTTTTCTATTAAATTTCTTTTTAACTATTTAAATTTATCTCTAACATCAAACAAATATCTATTTAGTATAACAATATCTTTTGAAAGCTTCCTTATACAAGTATTTAAAATTAAAGATAAAATATGTAAAATACTTAAAATCCTTTAAAATAAATATAAATATTTTAGCATATATCTTTTGACGAATTTATTTATAGATATATATATTGATTTTCTTTTGTAATAAAAAATAATGATAAATATGTATAACATTTAAAATTAATAAAAATAGATAATGAAATATTTAATAGATATATTGAAATATTTGATAATCTCTAAATTTATGTACATGGAAAGTAATAAAATATGAATAATAAAATATTTAATCTTATATAATCTTTACTTTATCGTGCCACAAAATGAGGTTGGTCCCATCTTAAATTAAATTGATTAAATTTTAAATATTTTATATAATTAAATTATCTTTATCTTTCATACTTTATTATATCTTATTCGTTAAGTTAACTTCTCCCTCCGCTCAAAAATACATGATGTTTTAGCTTGATTTTCTTGTTCGATAATATTTGACGTTGTACATAATTTACCATATTTTTTCCAATATTGGCCTCATTAATTAAAAAGAATAATAAAAATAAAAAATTGAAAAAGAAAGATCTTCAAAAGATTTATGGGTATTTCAGTCAAATGACATATCGTCTTAATTTTAGAGACAAATCCTAAAACATCGTGTATTTCTGAACGGAGGGGGTATTATTTTTAAAATTCTTATCTCTTCCATATTTGAATATATAAATTTTTTATTCATATTTTATCTTATTTTTTTAATTAAATATATCATTAAGGAAACAGAGAAATGTAATTATTTTATCTTAATAATATATCTTCATTCTCAACATTAAATTTAATCTTTTATATTAATTAAAAAATAATACATTCCATGAGCAATAAATTACTTGTATTATATTTTTATTTATCAATATACTATTACTAAAGTCGAATCCTTCTCTCTTATGTGTCGTCCATCTAACTATGTCACGTCGATAGATTTTAATATTCATTTACCTCTTTGTCCTTAATATTTTTTAGAATTTACACTCCCCACTTTCTATAATAATATTATCTCATTTATCATTATTACTTACCATATTCAATTAAAAAATTTCAATTAGCTATGTTATTAATAAGCATTCTATACCTATTGTAATAATAGTACGTCATTTATTACTATTACTTACCATATTTAACTAATGAGTATGAAATACTTACCATATTCAATTAATGAGTATGGAAATATTATTCAGTGTTTTTTTTAGTAATTTATTTACCTATATATTATAACTAGCTTAAGTTCCCGTGCCTTGCACGGATTTATAAAATTATTGTATTATTTGTTTGCAAATTTGATTAAATTGATATTAAAAAAATTATATGTATCTTATTAAAAAATATCATTTCTAAACATAATTATTGATATAAGTAAGGTTTTTTAAGAAATGATATGTATCTTATCGTATAAACTACCCTATCGAAAAAAGAAAACTAATATATTAAAAATAATTTAGTTGTATGTTAGTAATATGATTATATTTAAAAAAAATTATTTCATAATAAATATTATGTTTCTATCACTTGCCAAATTTTAAGATCTCTAAATATAATTGTATATTAGTAATATTGGTAATATTTAATAAAAAAATTCCATAATGAATTAGGCTCCAAAATCAATTTGCCAAAATTTAAGATATGTAAATATAATTATATATTAGTAATATAAGAATTATTATTATTATTATATAAGGATTGTAAATACTTAAATTAACAAAGGGCAAAGAGGTAAATGGAAAAATTAAAACGCCTACGTGGCATAGTTAAGACGATGACACCTAGGATAGAGAGATTTGACTTTAGTTATAGTATATTGATGCTATTATCTCATTCAAAAATTAAATCACATATCCTATTATAAATAAAGAATTTTTTTTACATTCTCTACGTATTATAATAATTTTCTCTTGAAAGTTTTATTGAGGAAATTATTCTATTTTATCAAATAAGTTTATGTAAAATTCAATCGACAAGTACGGTTCCTACATAAAAAAAATTTCAAATTATCGTCGTGCATGGAACGACCGGGTCTCGCTAGTTAATATCCTACTTATAATATTCAAAAAATATGGAATCGTTGTCATACATGATACGACATGTACAACTAGTAATATATAAAAACGGTCTCACATTCAATCACATCATTTACTTATTTAAATCAATTTAATTAATTAATTACTACATACTAACGTTGAGGTTAAAATCAATCTATGTATATATATATATATATATATATATAGTGTTAGGTTTAAGTAAGGAGAGTTCTTACGGTAAATTGTAAGGAGTTTTCTCAGCCTTTAGATTTTAAGAAATCAATGGATATAAACTTTAGGTATTAAAACAAAAAGAAAAAAATCTAATGATATTTTAATTTCTCTCTCTTCTTTCCTTATTTTTTGCAACTTTTTTCACATCTAATTTCCTCTCTTCTAATTTCAACGTTTGTATATTTAAGAGGTGATGAAAAAATATGTCTATTCTAATGCATATTGAATAACTAATTATTATAAATGAACAACTACCTAATCGCGAATGAACAACTACTTAATCGTGAATGAACAACTACAATCTCATAATTATTAATAACAAACAATGAACAACTACTTACTCGCGAATGAACAATTACTTATTCGTGAATAAACAACTACTTATTCGTGAATGAACAACTACTTATTTGGGAATGAACAACTATAATCTCACAATTATTAATAACAAACCATGAACAACTACTTAATCGTGGATGAACAACTACTTACTCGCGAATGAACAATTACTTATTCGTGAATGAACAACTACTTATTTGTGAATGAACAACTACTTATTTGGGAATGAACAACTATAATCTCACAATTATTAATAACAAACCATGATCAACTACTTAATCGTGGATGAACAACTACTTTCTCGCGGAATCGGCACTCACCGCGGGCTCGGGTCTCAACCCGCGGTCACGAGTTACTTTTGACAGCTTTCTGGTGTCAACTTCGGAGGTGATTTTGACCCACTTAGATTTGGAATTTGAACTCTCCGTAAAACATGATTTGTAGCACTTCGATTCAACTTCTCAATGATACCAAATTCAGCTTCATCCGATCACCGTAGCTTCCGAACGATGCGTCACAAGAAAATGGCGTCAAAACAACTCCAAATCAACACTTGTCTTCAAAACTCTTGCAATTCTTCAAATCGTGTCTTTGATCTTCATATTACAATTATGCTCAAAAACTAACCTAAACACACTCAAATCATACCTAAAATACAAGAGTTAACCATACTAAACTAGAGCGTATCAAATTCCCCCATACTTAAACCTTGCTCGTCCTCGAGTAAGCTCCAAATAAATCTAAAAAGATATCCTATCAAGGTATACATCGTAGTACAAGGGAAGACAAAAATCACTCACCTCACCAACCCGAACCCAAAATAGAGAAATAATGAGCAAAAACATGAAAGCTCAAACACACACCTGACTAGAATAAATATAAACTCTCAAGCTCTAAAAGAGCAACCTAGGAACTACCCGACATCTAAGATGTAATCCCCAGATCCCAAAGTAGAATGAAATCCTAAACACTCTGATTTAACCATACTAAACTAGAATACAAGAGTTAACCATACTAAACTAGAATACAAGAATTATGCTCAAAAACTAACCTAAACACACTCAAATCATACCTAAAATACAAGAGTTAACCATACTAATCTAGAGCGTATCAAATTCCCTCATACTTAAACCTTGCTCGTCCTCGAATAAGCTCAAAATAAATCTAACAAGAAATCCTATCAAGGTTTACACACTACTTACAGCTACCAAACAACTAATGTATCTCTCTTACCCTTAATTGAATCAGATCTTGTGTATGCTTATGAATGTTTGCAGCTTCTTGTGAAGAAAACTCTTGTTAATTGAGTTTTGGTTTCTTGAAAATACTAGCTTGAAGGAAAGAGAATTTGTTTGTTATCTGTTGTTATCGCTCAAATTTCTCATGAGTAGTATCTAGATTAAAAATCAGTTTTGTGTTCATTGATGTTGTGTTGAAATAAGGAATTTTTGAATTTGTAAGTTTAAACTCAATGTCAACGTCAAAATCAATATCAATGTTATCACCCAGTATAGTCTGGTCTATGTAGATTGGGGTGTTAAAATGAGAACACCCATAACTTGAATTGTAAAGACTTTCCAACAGCTTGCGATAGTTCAAAACAGTGGAAGAAATAACACAAAAGTGGGAACTTGGAAGGGAAAAGCAAGACAACTTTCTATGTCATTGTTTGAAGGAACGACAGATGGAGAGCGGCACAATATTCAGAATACCGTCTCGAGCTTACAAAGATGCTAGGGTTTCTTATTTAAAGGAGGGACAAAACCGAACTAGCTAAAGGAAATAAAGATAAGAACCGGTACAAGGAAAACCGGGTTCATAAGCTAAATATTCTACAGCCTCCCCTCAAGTTGGACCGGGCAACACGAGGCCAAGCTTGCAAGCAAGGAAGTGGTGTTGTTGAGCTCCTAGTGCTTTGGTGAAGATGTCGGCCAGTTGCAAGTTGGAACGGATGTAGAGCGGATGAATGAAATTGTCTTGCACCAACTCACGAATATAAGGGCAATCAATGCGAAGGTGTTTAGTGCGTTCATGGTACACTGGGTTGGAAGCAATTTGTTGGGCAGCCACATTGTCACAATGCAGGGGAATAGGCAAGGGAGCATGAACATTAAGATCCTGCAGTAGCCCTTCAAGCCAAACAACTTCACTGGCCGTCTGTGACATGCTTCTGTATTCACTTTCAGCAGAAGATTTGGAGATGACTTTCTGTTTCTTCGTCTTCCAGGATACAAGAGATTTGCCCATAAAGATGCAGTATCCTGTCAGAGAACGAGCTGTGAAAGAACATGCGCCCCAATCTGCGTCACAATAAGCCTTCAAAGATAAAGTGGATTGGGAAGGATAAAATAAAGATGCATTGATGGTCCCCTTCAAATATCTAAGCAGGAAAAGAGCGGCTTGAATATGTGGTTCCCTTGGAGACGAAAGGAATTGGCTTAACTGCTGAACGCTGTAAGTGATGTTTGGCCGTGACAAGGTCAAGTAAAGTAGGCGTCCAACTAACCTTCTATAAGATTCTGGCTCTGGGATTGGATCTCCAACATCAGGCCTGAGATGGAGATTGCGTTGCATAGGAAATTGAGTTTGCTTGCAATCTAGTAGTCCAGCATTAGTCAATAGGTCAATGACGTACTTGCGTTGATTGACCTGAATTCCAGAAGAGGATCGGGCAATTTCCAATCCTAGGAAGTATCGAGCGAGCCCAAGATCTTTTATCGTGAAAGCTTCGTCAAGAGACTCCTTGGTACGATGAATGGTTTCTGGACTGTTTTCGGTAATGAGCAAATCATCTATATATGCCAGAACCACTGTAATTTTGCCTTCTGTCCTCTTGACAAACATTGAATAATCCTGCTTAGACTGTGAAAACCCCAAGTGTACGAGATGCTTAGTAAGCTCTACATTCCATTGTACTGGCTTGTTTAAGTCCGTACAGGGAGCGCTTTAGCTTGCAAACTGTACCTGGTGTTGCCTTAGAGTAGCTTGGTGGAGGAGACATATAGACCTCTTCCTCAATGAAGCCATGGAGGAAGGCATTATTGATGTCAAGTTGGTATAAAGGCCAATCTAGAGATGTCGCCAAGGCAATAAGAACACGAACTGTAGCAAATTTCGCCACTGGAGAGAAAGTATGCTTATAATCCTTGTCTTTCACTTGGTTGAAACCCTTGGCCACTAGTCTAGCTTTGAAACGCTCAACTTCTCCAGTTGGTCTGAACTTAATTTTGTATACCCACCTCGATCCTATGGCTTTCTTTCCCTCTGGGAGCTCTATCAAATCCCAAGTTTGATTCTTTTCAAGAGCCTCCAGTTCAGCTTTCATGGCTTCCACCCATCTAGAGTCACTCCTAGCCTGTTCATAACTTGTTGGCTCATGGACAGAGAAAACATTGAATAAGGACCTCACATAGTTTCCTGAATAGTGTTGCAAATCATGCAATGAAACTACATGGAAGGTTTGAGAAAAGGAGTCTACTTCGCCCTCCACATTTGGCAAGTCATTTCTCCTTGGTAGATTCTTGCAAACAAAATCATTCAATCTTGCTGGTGGTCTCACGGCTCTTTCTGATCTGTGCAGCACTGGTGGAATGTCATTCCTTTCCGGTTCAACATCAGTGGGAACCTCAACAGATTGCAAGTCATTTTGCACATCTGTTGAATTGTCATGGAACTGGTCCACATGTTCTGTTGGCAACATTGGTGGTTGGTTTGACGCTTCTGGAAGCTCATCAAGCAGAAGGTTTCTTTCATTAATCTCATCCTCGGAACCAGCTGTGACAAAAGGCAGTTGTGAATCTATCCTGTTTTGGCTGCCTTCTTGTCTTTCTTTGAAAGGGAACACGTGTTCCCTAAAAATCACATGTTTTGCAACAAGAACTTGTTTGGTTGCCAAATCATATAGCTTATACTGTAACACCCCGATAATTTATAAGGGATTGAGGTGCTACCCATGTCAACAAGAGCTCTTCCTTTTCTGAGTTCGAATGAGGACAAAGAACTCAGAAGTTAAGCGTGCATGGGCGAGAGTAGTACCAGGATGGGTGACCTCCTGGGAAGTTCTCGGGTTGGCATGGGATAGCGCTTCTAAAGCCTCGGGCTTTACAAATGGTATCAGAGCCGACTCTAGGTTACGAGTTGGCTTGGTCTGGTGGGCGGTCACTCGACCTAGAGGGTGGTGCTTGGGCCTTGACGAGGACGTCAAGTGTTTAAGTGGGGGAGATTGTAACACCCCGATAATTTATAAGGGATTGAGGTGCTACCCATGTCAACAAGAGCTCTTCCTTTTCTGAGTTCGAGTGAGGACAAACAACTCAGAAGTTAAGCGTGCATGGGCGAGAGTAGTACCAGGATGGGTGACCTCCTGGGAAGTTCTCGGGTTGGCATGGGATAGCGCTTCTAAAGCCTCGGGCTTTACATATACACCTTCTGACCTGGAGGATATCCTAGAAGTATACATTTCCTAGCAGTCTCATCAAACTTATTCCTTTGCATCTTAGGAATTAAGGCAAAACACAAACAACCGACTACTCTCAAGGATGTATAGTCGGGCTTTCTTTTGTATAACACCTCAAAAGGTGTCTTCCAATTAAGAACTGAAGAAGTTATCATATTAATGAGGTGAGTAGCACTCAATATGCAGTCTCCCCAGAAAATTTGAGGCAAGTCTGCATGAATCTTGATGGCTCTGGCCATCTCAACGAGATGCCTGTGCTTGCGTTCAACCCTCCCATTTTGCTCTAGAGCATAAGGGGCTGATCGTTGGTGTATGATGCCCTGATCCTTTCACAAACTAGCAACACCAGAATTAATGAATTATGTCCCATTATCTGTTCTAAGACACTTCACCTTAGTTCCAAACTGTGTGTCCACATACTGCAAAAACTGATCCAAAATTCTCACAACCTGCTCTTTACTGTTCATGAGGAAAACCCATGTCCCTCTGGAATGATCCTCAACAATGGTTAAAAAATACCTAGCTCCCCCATAGGTGGGCGTCCTATATGGACCCCAAACATCTGCATGGATCAAATAAAAAATATTCGAAGTAGTAGACAAGCTATTCTGAAAAGGCAATTTGTGATGCTTAGACAAAACACAAATGTCACAATCATACTTTTTCAACTTTGAGCAGTCAAAGCTTGCCAAATGTTTCATCTTAGACAGAGAGATGTGCCCAAAACGAGCATGTAACAGATCAAAAAGGGGACCCTTACTACAAACTGAGTTTGTCAAACTAGGAAACAAAACATCCTTATGAACAATATTAAAACTGATTCTCTGATTCTTGTCTTCATCTTCACTCTTTCTGCTTACATGAAATTTGTACAGCCCTCCTTCCTTCTTTCCAAAAGCCAGAGTCCTCTTAGTTATAAGGTCATGTAGTTCACAACCATCATTTCCAAACACAAAATTATGAGCCCCATCAGTAACAAGTCTTGAGACAGATATAAGGTTGTGTTTGATAGATGGCATGAATAAGACATTTCTCAAAACAAGTACATCTGACAGTTGTACAGTTCCACAATGTTCAACTTGCTGCACTGATCCATCAGGTAGACCAATCTTAATTGGGCAATGCAAAAATTTAATATCATTCAACAGACTTTTATCAAATGTGACATGATCGGTGGCCCCTGAATCAACTATCCATGTACATTCATCGGGTTTAGATAATAAGTCATGAGATAATAAGGTGGCATTACCTGCAAAGTTAATTGCATGTCCTCCAAAACCTGAACTTGGGCCTTCATCAATTTTACCCTTTCCTTTCATAGCCTTCAAGACCTCCTGAACCACGGCATTAATCAAGGAAGCATCTCCTCTAGCAACTTCCTTTTCTTCGGTGTCCAATGGGGTGCCATAAGTGTTGACATCTTGCACATTGGCCATCATCTTTCCCGAACTTTCAGTTTTGGGTCCTTTCCACCATTCGGGATAGCCCACAAGCTTGAAACAAGTTTCTTTGACATGACCACTCTCTTGGCAAAAGGAACACTTTCTATCAAATTTTGCCTTCTTGAAATCCCTTGAAAAATCTCTATTGTTGTCCTTTGCATTTGAGCCACGCATATTGTCTCCAGAATTATACCCCAGATTCTGGCCACTGTTTCTGAAATTTCCACCAGAATTTCTGTTCTGTCCAGCTCTGTTGACAGCTAGTGCATCACCTGCTTGAGACATATTGCCTGTAACTTGCTTCCGTGTTTCTATTGTCATCACATTATTGTAGGCTATGTTGACATTGGGCAAAGGATCACATAAGGTTCCTAGTCCCTTCATAGGCGTCTGACAACCCCATTAAAAACTGCATAAGCTTCACGGTATTCTCCTTATCCACCACCCTTTTCATAAGAGAACAACCACACTGAGCATAGGCTCCACAGGTGCAGATTGGCGTTCCATCAATGGCTTGCAGCTCATCCCAAATGTGTTTCATCTTGCTGTAATACTCAGCCACACCCATGTTTTCTTGCTTAAGGTTACTAAGATGTCGTTGTAATTGGTAAATTAAAGGTGCACTAGCCTGAGCATATCTCTCTTGGAGCTCAGGCCACAGTTCTCGAGCAGAAGCAGCCCAAATAAAATTTTGAGACACATCACTGACCATGGAATTGATTATCCAGCTCATTACCATATTATCAACCCTCTCCCACTTATCAAAATCTTCTGAATCAGGATCGGGCTTAGCAAAAACCCCATTAATAAACCCTAATTTCATTTTAGATCCCACAGCTCGCTTCACATTTCTACTCCAGCTCTGGTAATTGCTCCCATCAAAGTGTGCTGAGACCAATTGCATCCCGGGATTGTCCGAGTTTGAAAGAAAATAAGGGTCGAAGACATTATTACCTCTCGGTCGAGCTCCAAACGGGTTCCTTCTGAAATCATCATCTCCTTTCCCTGATTCACGGTCTTCAGAAGACATCTTGTTCCTGGACGTCTGACCAAACACTCAGCACAACACCCAGTAGAAGAAGAACAACAGCTTCAGCGCCCAGCAGAAGAGAGGCGACTCGTGAGAAGGAGCGGCGACTCGCGGAATCAGCACAGATTTTGTAGCCTATGGCTCTAATACCATGTAAAGACTTTCCAACAGCTTGCGATAGTTCAAAACAGTGGAAGAAATAACACAAAAGTGGGAACTTGGAAGGGAAAAGCAAGACAACTTTCTATGTCATTGTTTGAAGGAACGACAGATGGAGAGCGGCACAATATTCAGAATACCGTCTCGAGCTTACAAAGATGCTAGGGTTTCTTATTTAAAGGAGGGACAAAACCGAACTAGCTAAAGGAAATAAAGATAAGAACCGGTACAAGGAAAACCGGGTTCATAAGCTAAATATTCTACATGAACATATCAAGAGGATGCTTTCGATAGACCCAAGAAAAATTCAAATTCAGCTGTGTGACAATAATAACTAAATTTAATTATAATGCACCAAATTTGATATAGGAGCTAAATACATCTCAAATTTAGTAAATTGTAACTGAGTTTTGCAAGTTCAAACTAAAAGATATTTTTTTAGCTCTTATTGTTTAAATGATCTTGCTTGTATACAGTAACACTCATAATTCAGGCATGAACTTTAAGATGTTCAAGATTCGAGTCCTGCTACTATAAATGAGACTTTAGTAGATTGGTTGTTTCTTTGACAAGTGTACTTATATCACAACTAACAAGAAAATATTATTCCATGATTCCGATCATTCAGAAAAGAGCCAACTAACATGAAAATTTTATTCCATAATTACGATAATTCGGAGGAGAGTCAATATTAGCAGTTTCATTGAATTCATTTATAGTTGGAAAAAATAATCAACCAAATGAAATGTTAATTTATTTGATCATGCTAGTAGATTTATTTTGATTCAAGCAAGTTTACTCTCAAAAATCAATTTTCTTCTACTCCATTAATGTGCAAAAAGTTTTTTTCCCAAATAATTGTCGGTAAATTATTTTTTTTCAAGAGGTTAATAATGTTGTAGTTTTATTTAGGTGGTTTGAAACTACAAAAATAAAAACCTTAGGATAAAAAAAAAATTGGAAGGTTTTTGGAAATTTGAGAAATTTGGGCAAACACGTTTTGTTAATGATTTCAAATTAATTCCCTTTAATAGTTATAAAGGTAAATCATACCCAAACCCTAGAAAATGTCAAACATCTAATTTAGTTTTGATAGGTTTCAAATAAGTATTGAAATATCTACCCATAAGCCTTTATTTCTCCAAATAAGGAATTCATTTCTTTTTTTCTTTTAGTAAGTGCTCTATTTGTCCACTAGGATAGCTCTTCTTTCATTTAAGACTGATCTTCCCTCTTGCATTTTCTTTTGAGTTGGGGCAATCAATCAAGACCTTTGATGCCGCACTTTCTAGTTGATTTTTGTGGGTAGTTTTCTAGCTAGATTGACTCTTTTCTAGGTCTATTGTGTTGTTTTGCATATAATTCCGACTCTCTTTAGAGAGTTGGAGTCGTTTGTTCTTGTTTGTTGTTTTTGTAGGTGTTTGAAGCGTTGAGGAGGAGATATCCCGGTTTTTCAAGCTTTCTAGGAGGTGGCGTTAGAGTTGTCTTGTGGTGATTTTGGCTAGAAGGGCGAGAGTTGTTGTCTTTAAAGATTTGATGAGTTTCAAGATGAAGTTTGCAAGATGAATATGTCTTAGAAGGATCCTAAAGAAGTTTAAGAAGACCAAGGACGTTTAAGGAAGAAACATTGAAGACAAACCAAACTTTGGGACAAGTTTTGAGCAAAGAAATGAAGAGATCAAGAGCTGACTGAGGTCGGTGACGACCCACTCTGGGTCGGTACCGAGCACCTCCGTGCCTTGCAGAAATAAAATTGCGCCTTAAGTTAGGTTTTAGTAGATGTTTTATTTATGGATTTTTTAAAGATAAGATTTAGTTTTCTTATAAGAACATTACTACTACTATATAAGGGCTTTTGGAGGTTATTTTCAAGGGAGGGCCGTTTTTTGGGGGAGAGCACGAGACGGAACGACGGACGAGTTTGCTATTTGGTTTTCTAGGGTTAAACTCTTATTCATAGCTCTTGGACAATTTTAAGAGAGCTTTGGAAGTTTGTCTTGAGATTCGTAAGTTGTTATTTCAATTGAAGTTTGCATTGTTTTGATTTATGTCTTCTCTTTTATCTTTGATTGTTGATTGCATGATAAATCGTGAGTAGTCTACTTTTCTAGGGTTGGGGTGAAAACCGACAAGTTGTGCATGGTTAAAGCATGAATCTTTGATTTAAAACCACTCTTTTAATCTCTACCCTTATCCCTATTGTTTGTGCTTGATTCCTTGATGAAAATTAAAGGCATGTTCATCTTCATGATTGAATTGAAAGATTAAAATGTGAATTTGAATAATATTTTGGTTGAAGCAAAAGTTAAAACCTTTAGATAACAAGTAGGGTTGAAAATTTATATCTTTATGAAGGTTGAGATATTTGCTTGTTTGTTTGTTGCGAAAGTCACTCATGAAATTATTGTTGGTTGATCTTTTATTCATGTTTACATGCATAAGCTTGGTTGTGGTGGATCCTTTGCTCTAGATTTCTTTTACATTGATTTTTCGAAGTTTTATTGCTACCCGGATAGGTCGTCACCGATCACCCTTGAGGTCGGTACCGAGCTCCCAGATTTTTCGGTTTCTCTCTGCATCGTTGTCCAAGTTTAGGTTGTTACCGACCCAGTTGGGGTCGGTGACGAGCACTTGTTACGTGTGTTTTGTTTTGTTTTTGTTTTATTTTGGTTAGGATTAATAGCTAGACTTAGATACTTCTAATTCCCGTGGAAGAACCTGACTTTGCTATACACAACGGGGTCTTGATTATAAATTTATTTATTGTCAAGAAACCCTACAACAAGCTTCGTAGAAGCCCAAGTCCCTTCTTTTTGGCAACCAACTCTTTTTTATTGAAAGTGAAAGGTTGTCTTTCCTTTTGAAACGGTCCAGTAATTACTGGTGGGTCCAACTATTGAGGTGGGCCCCTCTTATTTGTTCAGGATGGGCGGCATGAACTCTGATTCGATCTTGGAATTCCTCTTGATTCCTAAAACCAACCCCTCAAGTAATCATAGGAGCAAGGATTTACACTAAACAAATCTCACATCGGATTGCTATTTTTTATCCTAAGAGTGTCCTTAGTTAATTCATGTTTTCCGTTGGTCAACAACCCGAGTGGGTCGTGAGCGCGGTGGGAACGGGCTTTCTCTCGTTCTTGAATCGATTGAAATGGAACGGTGAATCTATTTCGTCGTCTCTTTGCCAATAAGGAGAAAGAATAGAATGAAGGGAAGGATTGTGCTTGATGAATTGGAATTGAAACCCTAATGATGAAATCTTATCATTAGGGTTGGGAGATCACAAACTCCTTAGAGCGTGGTGAGGAAGAGTAAGAGAGTGGTTGAACCATGTTCTCCTCTTCCCACTCTTATCTCGGCAATGTTGCATTTTTATGGGATGTAAAATAAATCAGTAGGGGAGCCTTAGAGGGAAGCAAGGAGACAGGTCGTGGTCTCAAAATGGATATTTTTCGCCTTCAACACCTATACTGGACATGCAAGTAACGAAAGAAACCAGTTACATGATCGAGAAGGTTGGAGTTGTCTTTTATTTTCTATCGGGAGTTTGGCCACCTAAGTAGAACGAAAAGGAAGAAAAAAGGGGGGTCAGAAGCTTCGGCTATAGAAAATAGAGAATCCCACCCTCTACTCTATCGGCTACTGTGCCTAATTTTGAGCTTTTTAGTGGTTCAATCTACGAATTCGAGTCACGGGAATCAGAACCTTCTTTCGTCCGGATCAAAGTTTATTAAGCAAACAAAGCAAGGGTGGTCTACGATTAGACAATTCTGTGGGAGGGGTGGGGGGATAAGGTTATAAGTAGGCTTGCTACAACCCTTTCACCACATTTGGGAATGACTCTTTCACGCAGACCTTTTGATTTGAAATGCTTGCGGAAAATTCCCCACCGCTGCCTCCCGTAGGAGTCTGGGCTGTGTCTCTATTCCGTCGGTCTGGAGTTGTTGAGCGATCATCGAGCATCATTAGTTTTTTTTTTCGATTCCCGACCTAATGTAGAGGAAAAGCCATCACATGTCTCTAGCTCTTGATATAGAAGGTATCACTGGCAGTCTATTTAGGGTCCAAACTCTTTTGTGGGTTTGGAGAATAATCAGAGCAGGTGTCTAAAAGAGGAAGTAGATAGTAAAAATAGAATTGCCTGAATGATGTCAGTCAGATCCTAATTTACTCCTACCCTTCCTTCTTCGGCGCAAAAACTGGAAAGACGTGTCTCATCAAAGCAACGCGAGCTTCCTCAACAAAAGGTCATTTTTACCTTGTAAGAATTCTTAAATTTTCTTTTTTTTTGAACATTCTAAAATTTATCTCTAAAATTAAAAAATTATTTAATTTGACTTAAAATACCCTCAATCTCGTTAAAATCTTTCACCGTCTATTGTATATTTAAGCAATTATTTTTAATTTGTAAAATAATATTAGAGAAAACTGAAAAGAGTTAAAATATGTCATAGAACAAATATTATTAAACAAAAAAATTAAACTAGAATAACAATTAAATTTGAACAAAGATTTTAAATTTTAAATATATAATGTTTTTATTTTTTTATAGTACATATTTTAAATTTATCTTAATAGTTTCTAAATTAGAATTGGGTTTTTATTTATTAAAATTAAAAAAATTATATTAGAAAATAAACGAATTTTTTTATAATCTAATAAAAAATCGTAATTTAGGACAACCGAACTACTTCAAGAGTTCAAGGTACAATCTAGAATAGCTTTTTTTTTTTCAAGTCACCGGAAAAGGTAAAAGCATCAGGCTACCAAGCACCAACCATCAAACTTGGATTACACCTTCCATTTTTCGTTTAGCTTACAAGAAAAACGATTAAATTCTCAAAAGTGCATGACCCCTTTGTGGTTCGGCTGAAAATTTGACAATCATAGTCACTGAGGTATTCTTTTTTTTTTTTTTAGAGTTGGAAAAGATTAGTCTGACTTTGGTCAGCCTACATCATCCTTTCGGATGAGGACATGAAGTCGTGATTGTGTCTGAATTTGATTTGCACTACAAGAATGACGTAGTCCAGCAATCAAATCAGCAACCTTATTACAGTCACGAGGTATATGTGTGAATCTAACTACCTCAAACGACTGTAGTAACACAAGTGTATCTGAGATTAACATTTCAATCTGCCATGAACATGATCTACTTCCCTGTAATGCTTGTATAACAATTAGACTATCTCCTTCGATCTGGATCTTGGACAAATTCTTGATACAATAGAAAGATTGTGATCCCATTCAAAACTGAAATGAAAAAATTTCTAAAAAATCATTTTTTAAGAATTACATACTCTTCGATGGAGGGTCGATCGGGAATCTCAGACAACTTCAAACTCAGCTCCAATAGGAAGGTGATCACTAGGATGCTGGTGGTTGGGCAACCCGCCGGCTACAGATGGGGATTCCGGCTCAGGAAGCTCGAGGTAACTGACTGGTTCGATGGAATCCGACGGTGAAAAGAATATGTAATCCAGAGTACCTGTGAAACCTGGTGTGCAGTTTGTGAATGCTGGTTCTCCCCTTGTGTGAGCATGCAAGCTGATCAATGGAAGTGGCAGTTCATCATCAACCAAATCGACATGGGAAGTGGAGGAGCCGGAGACCAGTTGCTGATAAACCTGAAACAACAATAATATGTTGTACTAATGAATTGCTTCTTAGTCTCGAGTACAGATTGCTCAAGGCTTTCATTAGACATGTTCTTTAAGAAATCATTCACAATGATAAGGAAATATGACTATCTGTTACTTAATGCTAGTGTAAGAAAAAAGTTACACTATTATGATAAAGTAGGCTATTCAATTTCAATATGCTGAGCTAACACCAAGTAAGATTGTGTTCTAAGGACAAAGTAGTGGCATTAGAACAAGTAGGATAGATAGTGTTAAACAAAGAAAAGGCCAACCTGGTCTCCTGGGGTTGAATTGAAGTCACCAGTCACGATGAGAGATGGTGTGCAGTTAAACTTTTCAGATACGGTCATTTTGAATCGAGCCAACCGGGAAAGTAGATACTTTGCTTGAGCCAGCTTAACGTCAGCCCATGCTGGATCCCTAGTACAGAAAACAAAATAGTAACAAACTCAACAGATAATGAGATGTTTCTTGTAAAGAATGAAATAACCATGATGATTTATAACAATGTTCTAATTGGAGATCAAATGAAAGCTCGCAGTGTACCAGTACAAATGTGTGTTTGCAACAATGACATGATGATCAGAATGACCTTTCAGCCTGAAAACACCCATTATACCCACAGAATCACGTTTAAGTCTAACACAAGGGTCATTAGGGTCACCATGATTTCCTTGGGCCTCTTCCTGCACAGAATCTGAAAACTGTTGTAATTAAAACAAACTGGAACCCCATAAAAGAGAAAACATGTATTAGCAGGAGACCTTGAAACCAAATCACTCGGGAGAATACGTCACTATTCTAAACATCCCGCCTAGGGTCTGTCTAAGCCCTGCCTAGAAGGTCCTAGCCTACCTAGCCTTCTAGCACGTCTAAGTCTGGCCCGCCTAGGCAACCATTTAGGCCACCTAGGCGCTAGGCGGCCCCTCTCTGCCCAGGGTCCACCTAGGGTTTTTTAGAACATTAAATAAAACATCACCAAAAGTGTATAACATAAACTGATTTTTAACATTGGAATAAGAATATTAGTAATAAATTGAGTTTAATCATATTTCAAATAACCAAGAATACTAGCACTATAGTCATCACATTGTATGAAGAAGACAGGTTTTCGTATCGAAAATCTAGATTTGCAAAATGATTTATTTAGTGTGCCAAATATCTTCATCAAGTATTCGATGGTAATGATTGCTTGCTGCAGCAACAAGGTAGACTTGAGCATAAATGCAAGCAAATTGTCCATTTCACCTTGATGGTCTGTCTACAGACACAGAATATGGTAATTTCATGTGAAAATTCAAACTAACATAATATATATAAACAGAAAAAAAAAAAAAAAAAAAAAAAGGAACTTCAACAGTAATGCAGAATGATTAACTGATTAAGTAGTTCTAGTTTTTCATCCTAACAAAATATAGTTTATCTTGGTTAATAGTCTTACATTGTGACCAAGCTAGGGAAGTGCCATTGTATCAAGTCTATCAAGAGGACAATCAGTAACTAAAAATAGAAAATAAGATGTCTACAAAGCAATTGAAACTTTGGATGAATGCAAATTGTGTGAGGAATCTTTTGGAATAAGGAAATTAAGCAGAGCAAAGCATTCAAAAAAATCAGTTCTCATGCAAAGCTCATAAACAAGAAAAAAAGTTAGAGATCAGTTTATAAGCAAAAATCGTTGAAAAAGGTTGCGATGCAGAAATCAACTGCAATCAAAGATAGGTTCTCTCAGTAGCACTACAGATCACGCTGGCAAAATTATACATGCATTTATAGAAACATACCATTTTCTTTTTCATAAGTTTCTGTTGCTTTGGCTGGTGAAACATTGCTGTCATCCTTACTTGCATTGGATGCACCACTGATTGAGTTTATTAGATCATTATATTCTATAGTTTCCTGTAATAACAATTCTGCACTGAAGATGCCAAAAGGAAATTTGAATCAAATGACCAATAGATGAACTTCGTTAACAATTAAAAGTTACCATGATATATAAGGCCCAAAACACGTGATTAATTCTTTCATTGGATAAAAGATAAGTAAACTACAGGTGGACTACAGGTGGCCCAGTGCATTAGATTACTTTTAAGTCAATTGGGGTCATGTCACATCATAGCTTTAAATTACATGATTGCTCCCGCGAGGTCCAGGCAAATCGAGTGCTGGGCAATGTCTGACTAGTTTTGAATAATATTGTCCATACACTTTCAAGTGTTTAATGCATTGAAGGAGTCCAATAGACTTGAGGTAGCAATCCAGTGGGTTAGGTTGGTTTTAAGACAGGCCATCTAGTCATAGTTTTACATGATTACTTGGGTGGGGTCAAGGCAAATCAAATTTTTGGGTAATGTGAGGTCGGTATTGAGTAATATTTTTACTATACTTTCAGGTGCCATCCAAGTAGGGGTTGGGAAAGTTTGGGTCGTCTTTCTTGTTTTAGATTAGGTTTTTCCGGGCTATACTAATTTAGAGAAGAGCTGGAAAAGAAATTGTGTGCAAGGCTAAGTGCTAAGATGTGTAGGAGGAATTCCATAATCTTTAGACATATTTGTAAATTGTGCACCATGCAACTCAATGTTACATTTAAGCTAAACTTTTTCCCTTGATGAATCCTTTTGGGAAAAAAAATCATTAGGATTTCGAAAGGAATTGGGAATTTATAATGGAAAATGTTTCACCATAGCTCAGTTTGATGTGCTTTCTCCCTCCCAAGTGTTACAATAATGTTATCTATAATATTGCTGGTTCTGGAATATAACTCGCAGAAAACCAGATAAAAAAACAATGAAGAGCCTAGACTCTACCCAGTACCCACTACCACCTACCTTAGAGAGAGAAGACCAAGAAATCTTCGATAATGTAAACATTGGATCTGACAGAGGTGTCAAGACGCTCCGTTAGAGTTGTTAACTGAAACCAATATTTTCATGAAACATTAACTCTGCAAAAGCTTACCGGTCACATTTGTAAAAAATACCACAACCATCTCTCTTCTTTCCAGTTCTTTTTATATAAATGCTTGAGTATCCAAGTTGTCCCATCTTTCCTTTGTAAAAATTATCGTATTCATCAACTTCCTAGCATTGCAAAAGATACAAATAAGCAATATTGAGCATTTAAAATAGATCATAGAATGTGAACTGGAAATAAAAAGCTTCAGTGGCAGGTTTAACCTGTAAGCAGAGAAAGTCAGTACCGAGGCTCTTTAAGAGAGAGAAAACTGCTTCTGAACGAACTTTCCATCTGCAGACAAGCCCATACCAGATTCTCAATAAAAAAATGGAATATGAATTTTAGAACTAACTTTATAATTTTAGTCCACAGATCTGTCATAAACATTGTTTATGAACATTGTGATATGCCTAACTCAAAAATTATAAACCTATGGAGTATCAGATAAGTACAGCTAGCCAACTCACAAGAGAAGTCTATAAACAATACACGCCATGCCTATATAGTCAATTAGTCATTTTCTTCACATTCTTCATATCTCCCTTCCAAAATTTCTGAAGTGATAAAAGTGCCCGTTTAAACATTGTTTATGAACATTGTGATATGCCTAACTCAAAAATTATAAACCTATGGAGTATCAGATAAGTACAGCTAGCCAACTCACAAGAGAAGTCTATAAACAATACACGCCATGCCTATATAGTCAATTAGTCCTTTTCTTCACATTCTTCATATCTCCCTTCCAAAATTTCTGAAGTGATAAAAGTGCCCGTTTAAACATTGTTTATGAACATTGTGATATGCCTAACTCAAAAATTAGAAACCTATGG
This sequence comes from Fallopia convolvulus, assembly GCA_964016875.1. NCBI lineage: Eukaryota > Viridiplantae > Streptophyta > Magnoliopsida > Caryophyllales > Polygonaceae > Fallopia > Fallopia convolvulus. The sequence continues at coordinate 17,354,556 of OZ024724.1, forward strand.
AGTATCACATAAGTACAGGTAGCCAACTCACAAGAGAAGTCTATAAACAATACAACCCATGCCTATATAGTCTATTAGTCATTTTCTTCACATTCTTCATATCTCCCTTCCAAAGTTTCTGAAGTGCTAAAAGTGCCCGTTTTCAGGAAAAAATGAGAAGTACATATTCAAGACAGCTACAGCCATACAAAAATGTAACCATATCAGGGAAATCTAAATATGCTGCTGCGAATCAGAAACACGCTTCAGAGAATATTTGGCAATGCAATACTGGAAATCCATGCAATTAAAATAGAAAAACTTGTGGTCATTTTCAGAGAATATTTGGCAATGCAATACTGGAAATCCATGCAATTAAAATAGAAAAACTTGTGGTCATTCCAAAGTGGCATAAAAGGAAAAATTAACCAATATCAGGCAAATCTAAATTTCAATGAACAACAACATTGACAATTCATTGAACTCTGCTTTTCAAACTTGATCTTGTACATGTAGTACAAGCCTCCATGGAGAAACTGATAAGGTAAAATATGGATAATTTTCTGATCCAATCAATTTCACTTCCTTAAGAGTTGCACGAGTTAAAAGTATTAAGAAATAGAAAAGCCACTGACAAAGCAAAACTTCTTTCTCCTCAGATTATCTTAAACAAAACAAAAACTGAGAAGACGAGGACAGACTCTTACTTTTAATGATACCTCTTTCCAATAAAATGACAGATGGAAAATTAGAAAGACTCACCTAAGGCATGATGCTGAAGAGTGAGGGAAGAAAACACTCTTTACATATACCTAGATGGAAAATCTTAAGGTTAGAAATTTTTTAATAAAAACACTCTTTACAGGTTATGTGTTCAAATAATGACTCATTAATGTTAATAATTAAAAAAACACTACGTTAAGTTCCAGTTTAGAGATGCATTAAAATAAATCAAGATAAAGTACATCTCTTGCAAATCTGAACCTAAAAATGACTACAAATTTGGTAAAGCATATATATGCATCATGCCTGGATGAGAAATTAAAAAAAAATTCACATGACAATTCTTCACACTGATAATATTTCATAGACAAGTTTTTATTTAGTTTGTTGATTAATTTAGTGAATAAACAATAAGGCTTTCCACAAAAAGAAAAACAAGAGGCACATAAAGGCACATCATAAATAGTGGATGTACATAAGTATGCAACCAGAAAAACAAGAGACACATAAAGGCACATCATAAATGTACTTTCACAAATTTTCTAATCCAAAGTTGCTACCATATTATCATGCAAATGGGGAAAAAATAATGAAAATGTAAAGCGTAAGAGTTGTGTCTAATCATCTTATAAGTAATTTACAACAGAAACAAAATTATAATGATTTTAGAAAATTATACTCATGAGATCAGACAGTGAAAGTGGACACAAGTAAAATAGATTCTATTATTGCAATAACTTCAGTACCTGGGCCAGTATGTTATATGAGACAATACTGAATCTCTGACCTGTATCATAAAAGTATAGTTCAGTTACTAGGCACAGCAAGGAACAACTCAAAAGACTCAGATTAGGCCAGCAAGATTTGTGTGTAAGTACCCTGTGCACTCCAAGAGCAAAGATGCCACTACTCTCTAACCACATACATCACATATATTCACAGAAAAGCATTTTAAATTCAATTCTTGCTAACAAACCTTCATCCACTTACTAGTTGACAAGTCTCATATTAGGAGTTTATATTGTATTCATGTGCACCTATGCATTTTAAGACCAGAAGTTAATATCTGCCAACATAATTTCAAATAAAAAACACTATCAAAGTATTCAAACAATGTCCTAAAAATATTGACAAAGTCTATGTATTAGTATAAAGGTCTTCAGATTTAGGCCTCAACTTAGTGGTTCCAATGGAGCTTCCAAGTATAATCTTAAGATTTTGAACATACCAATCCTTTCAATAAGATAATTAGATCTTCAGCCTATTAATGGATCATTTTACCAAGTCTTGTTCGAGCATAGGCCCCTTCAAGTAGTTGAAGAGAGGCCTTTAATTGCTATGATTGCCAAAGCCAGTAGAAGATGGTGAATTCAATCTAAAGTAGAATCGAACTTCGGGAAACAACAATAGTTATAAGAAACCTGCAGTTTAAGAGCCCTAGCCCCTAATGATCCGTTGAACTAAAAAAAGGCCCGGCAAGTGTTGGATCGGTACAAAAATTCTTAGAACGAAACGAAATGAATTCAGTTGAATGCTTACACTGAACCAATGCACGAACGAGAATGAAAGACGAACCTCTGGAGATGTGAAAAACAAGTAGAACCAATAGCTCCATAATAAGAGCAACACAACAGTAAAGCAGGCAAGGAAATACCTTCAGGCTTGCTTAACGATGCAATCCCAGATCTCTCCACAGGGATGAACTTAGGGCACAATGGCCCTGCTTCCATGGACATTTTGGCGAATTGAACTCTGCATAGCGAAAAAACACAATCATGTTGAAAAATCAATATTGTTTTCGATTGGCATATCAAGTGCGCGAAATTCAAATGAATGTTTGAGAAAGCAATCAAACCAAACTCCAGAGACAAACCTGGAGAAGGAAGGAGAGGGAAGAATGCGAGAAAATACAGAAACGGTTCTCAGCATTTTAACAGGAAATTCCTAATCCTCACAGGTTACTTACACACAAATGTTGCTGACCTAATTCGAGTCAACAACATTTGTGTGTAACAGAAAATTAGGTGCTCGGGCAGTAGGGTCAACCCTATAATCCGTACCTTTAACAAATGAGCTCATTTGTTTTTTAGATAATTTATTTAGAGTCTTTTATCGGAAACTACCTGTAAGTAGACCTGGGTCCGGTTCCGGGGGAACCGGCGAACCGGCGGTCCCGGAACCGGCCGGAACCGGAACCGGCGGTCCCGGTTCCGGAACCGCCGGGTCCGGTTCTCGGGACGGTTCCGGTTCCGGTTCGTCCACCCCCGGAACCGGGGAACCGGCGGTTCCGGAGCCGGGAACCGGAGGTTCCAAACCGGGTGGAACCGCCTGTTCCGCCCCAAAAAAATAAAAAAATAACCAAACCGCGACCGCGGTTTGGGTGACCGCGACCGCGGTTTGGTTAATCGCGATCGCGACCCATTGGACCGCGACCGCGGTTTTCTTCCGGAGGTCAAAATTTATTTTTTTTTAATTTTTTTTATTATTTCCGGTTCCGGTTCGGAACCGCCGGTTCCGGAACCGGACCCAGGTCTACCCGTAAGATAGCTCATATTGTATTTAACCACCCGTCTAATATCAATTTACCGTAAATCACCCTTTTAATCAATTCCGTCAAAAAATGACCACACCTTGGACATCTCCCGTTAGTCGATCGTTAAAGCGTGTGTGGCTTCAATAATTTATTAATTTCCTTTCTATTTTATTGCTAAGATGACCCCGTTGATGATGAAGGAGCTTCAGATGAATGATTTTCTTCGGATGGTGCTCGAATTCGAGATCTAGAGTCTTTCCACGCCCTCTTTTTGAGTTCGTCCGCCGGAAAAGTTCTCTCTACCAATAATCCTTCGACGATTGTCAATCCAACACCGCCTCTAACTCTGGTTGTTGCTGCGACAAGATGTACCGCCTCGCCATCTCCAACGTCCTTGAGCAATACCAGAACCGCATCGTGATCGTCTAAATTGACGATTCCACTAGCGAAATTTGAGCCGACTCCAATCTCTCCTTCTACCACATTATCCTCCCACCAAGACCATTTTCATCCCTTACAAGGAGAGCTAGAAGCCCGATCTCCTCACCACTTCCTCTGAATCTGGTCCTCTCACTTCCTCCGACAAGTATGGGACCGAGATTTGATGCTAATCGAGCAAACCCTAATTCCTTTTCCGATTTTGATTTCTCAATTTTCCCTTTAAAATCGCGATAAAGGAGCAAGATTGGAGGCCGACCGAGCAAGATTGGAGGCCGACCGAGCGAAGCTGGTGAGAAGGGGAAGCCGATGGAAGCAATTGTGCAGTGACGCAAGATCTCGCCATGGTTGCCGCCCTCTTGCAACTACTTCCCTTATGTAGGCTTATAATTAGGCTTTTATATGAAATTGAAGAGGTTAGATTTTGTTTGGTGGAGAGGTTTGAGTTGCAGAGGTTAGATTTGGGTTGAAATTTGATCGATGTGTGGAGAGTGTAGAGATAGGAAATGAAGGATTTGGGGTAAGAGATGAGATTTGGGTTGAAGATGGAGTTTTTTTTTTTAATAATTAATTTTCTTAGTACTAAGATTATAATATAATTTAAAATAAAGGGTAAATATGTAATTTTATTTTTTTAAACAGATTTGTAACGGAATTATCGAGCCGGGTGGTTAATTTATAACGGAATTCACTATAAGGGTGGTTTGCGGTAATTTGTTATTGACCGGGTGGTTATCTCTAATATGGTGTATCATACGGGTGGTTTCCGACAAAAACCTCATTTATTTATTTATCTCTATTCTACTTTCTAAATAATTTAACCTTAGTATATATTTTTCACGATAAAGATATTGTCGCCGCTCACACCCTCCCGATAAAGATATCTAACCATAATTTATGTTTATTTCCTAAATAATATAATACTTTGAATATTACTCCACTTGTTGGATTTGTTTTTGTTTATTATGTATGGATTATGGATATTTGTTTTAATTTGTGTGAAAATTTATATATAGACATAAAAATATAGCAGTTATACGTACGGGTGAACGAGTCACCCATATAATCAGCGTGTCGGGTGATTTAGGTGACGGGTAAAACCTTTCACGGGTGACAATTGAGTCAGGTAGGGCGTTTTAACTTGCGGGTCGGGTGGTGGAAGTGCTCCACCCACCCATAACCCGACAGAGTCCCGTTCTGATGTTATTAATTCTTAGGGTGAAAACTAAGAACAAATTTAGAGCGTTGGATCAGAAGTGTGTACGGTTGAGATTGGATAAAAAAAGAGGTTGATTCATTAATAAATGGCACGGAATGTAATTTAGAAAAAAAATCAGAGTGTTCCAAAAATACCCTTCCTTCTCCTTCTCCCTTTCAAACAACCCTAGGAAGCAACAAAGAGAGAATCACGATGAAGTGACGGCTGACACGTCATCTCCACCTCGTCAAAGTCTATAAATTCATCTCCAAATTTGATCAGTTTGAACTCGTCCTTCTCAATTGAATTTTGTTCTACAAATTCTTCAAATTTGATCGGTTTGAAGTTTGAACTCGTATCTTCTCTACCTCGTCAACTTCATTCAACTGATTTGTTTGTTTGTTTTAGGAAAGTTGATTCATCTAAGAATCAGGACGGAACGACGAACGGACTTGAGAGAACGAATCTGAATTTCTCACCGCCGTCATATCTTCTCTGCCTCTTCAAAGTCTACAAATTCGTCTCCAAAATTGATCGGTTTGAACTTGTCCTTCTCAATTGAATTTTGTCCTTTATGTCCTTATGTCAACCGTGGTTCTTACTTCTCAATTGAGAAAAATCCACATTTTCACTTGTTTTGTGTCGCCGACGCCTGGCTGAGAACTCCCGGTCGCTGACGTGATCCAATTCCTACAGGAGAACAATGCTCCTTTCGCTGTCAACATCTACCCTTTCCTCATCCTATATGAAACTTTTCGTTTGATATCGCCTTCTCGTTTGAGGCGAAATTTGCATACAAAGATGGTGTGATGAGAAGGGGAACACCACTTGTGAAATTTGCTTACAGCTTTGACTTTTGTTTGAATACCGATTTAGTGAATTTTCAACAAATGCTATGACTTTCATCTTTAGATACGTTGGTTAGTATTGAATTTATTTCTTCCTTTGATTTTACAAGTAGATTCTTTACTAAATAAGAGATACACATTTCAATTTCCATTGAGAAAAGCATGTTGGTATGATGTACTTTGTGGGTTAGAAGAGAAAAATCACATTGCTTACATATGATGTGGCGTTTGTGTAAAATCATTTATCACTTTAATAGCCTATTAGCTCAAATGGTAGAGCAATGTGCATGTTCTCACATGGGCTAATTCTGTAAATGCTTTATATATTTTGGTTCATTATAACTCTTCTTTCGGTTCATGATTTTGTAAGCTCCGGTTCATAATAGTTCATCTTACAGTTCATGTCTTTTTGGTTCATGACATTTGTTCTTTTGGTTCATTGTAAAATTAAATTTTGGTTCATAATAGTTCAGATTACAGTTCATGTCTTTTAAGTCATATAGACAAGTTGTAATTTTGGTTTATGACATTTGTTCTTTTAGTTCAAAGTACATTAAAGTTTAGTTCATGCGTTTTTAAGTTTACTTTTTATTTCAATTTATACTTGTAGGTTGATTGAATACTACCTATGATTTTAAATTACATTGTTATTACAATAGTTAACTAGAAGCAGTGGAAATCACTACAAGTGCTACGCAATGAAAAGGGTCCATTTTGAGAAAACAATGTAAAAGATTGATATTTGATTACTTACACGGTTCATAGAATTAATTACATGGTTCATAGTGTTCAACATGAAGGTTCATAGTGTTCAACATAAAGGTTCATAGTGTTCAACATGAAGGTTCATGAATTTGTAAAAAGGGCATTCGGCTCATTGGGTTCGACGTGAAGCCTAAAACAACCTTAAATTACATTGCTATTACAATAGTTAACTAGAAGCAGTGGAAATCACTACAAGTGCTACGCAATGAAAAGGGTCCATTTTGAGAAAACAATGTAAAAGATTGATCTTTGATTACTTACACAGTTCATAGAATTAATTACACGGTTCATAGTGTTCAACATGAAGGTTCATAGTGTTCAACATAAAGGTTCATATTGTTCAACATGAAGGTTCATGAATTTGTAAAAAGGGCATTCGGCTCATTGGGCTCGATGTGAAGCCTAAAACAACCTTAAAAGCAATTACATTGTATCAAAGTGATTTGTTCAAACACAAAGTAACATAAAAAAACAAACAATTTATTCCCCAAAACACATAACAACTACTAAAAAAACAAATAGAAAATTGTAACTTCAATGTTTAATCTTGTGAATGAAATAAGAACAATATTGTGATAAGTGAAGAATGTATGCATCACTCACTAGATTCTTCAATTTCATCCAATGGAACTCCATCAATACTAGCATTATTATCAAGATCCTTCAATTGAACTCCATCAATACTATCATCATTATCTGAATCAGACAAATTAGATTGACCGGAGCTTGATGAACAACCTATAATAAAAAAAAGGGAGAAAAAGAAGAGATCTAGTAAAAATATGAAAAATATCGTTTTTCAGTTGGTTCACAAATATTGTCATTGCAGTTCATAATATTAAGCAGAAAGGTTCACTGAAAATAACAATGTGGTTCATATAAAATAACAATACGAATTGTAAGTGAAGCGATCTAACAAAGGTCACAAGGATACTAATTGCTTATTCAAAACAATATCCTACTAGTCAATGCGGATAACTAGGCATAGACATATACACAAAAGTATCATATTCAACAAAGCATACTAAGCATCATATGCAAACATTCATTTTATTCACAAGGGGGAATTTGAACACTAAAACATCATCACAACATGAAAAGGTCTTGCAATTTGTTCATATTATCTTCATATTCACTAATTAGAACATTGAAAATAATATTCTAAGACATTTTAGCAAAACATGCTCATTGAGACATTTTATCAAACACTTTGTGGGCAATCTAATAAGCATACAAATTTTAATTCTAGTTTCTATAAAATTTTGTTTCTAATCCCAAAATCAAGAGTACAACACATTTCTCCATAATCTCAAGCAACAAAGAACCATAAACAACAACAAATTTAGGTAGAGATCGAGATCATCCACCAAACTAAACTCTTCTTAAGTATTTTTCAAAACCACTTACCTAAACTCATTGTGTGTTCAATTTGGAGTAAGAGTATGTGTCGATCAAAGGGGGGATCGAGATTGAGATCGAAAGAGGGGGTCGAGATGGAGTAAGAGTATGTTATTTATAGATGTGTGTTCACAGAACACTCATCTATAAATAACAATTCACGCATATATTATAAAACAAATTCGCATACATAATAGGAAGCCATGCATATATAAATAACAAAACACACATATATGAATAACAAGCCATGCGTGTATAAATAACAAGTCACACATATATGAATAACAAAAAACGCATATATGAATAACAAGTCACACATATACGAATAACAAAAAACGTGAATAATAAATCGTGCATATTGGAATAAAATAAATCGTTCCACGTATTTATGATATCAAAAAATGTCTATATAAATAACATGTCATGCATATATGAATAAGAAACCAAACATATATGAAACACAAGCCACGAATATGTAAATAACAAGACAATATATATAAATAAAAAGTAACATATATATGAATAACAAGTCATACATGTCTAAATAATAGGCCATGCATGTATGAATAATATGCATATACGAATAACAAGGCATGTATATTCGAATAACAAAACACGTATAAATGAATAACAAGACGTGTATATATGAAAAACAAAATCCATCGTAATTAAAGCTTGTCGAACTTGTCTACCTTAAAAGCACCCACATGTAACAAACTATAAAGCCAAATTCATCAATAAACTATGAAGAAGAAGAAGAACTGATATAATTTCATTCTAAATTCGTCAAAATTGACCGAATTTAAACCAACTATCGAACTAAAAACCTAACCTTGAATTACTGCAATATGAACAAAAAACGAAAAAACATGATCGAAAATGATAATAATACCGACTTTTAACGAAATATCAACACAAACATGAATCTTCACTTACTAATTCGTGAAAAATAGAAGAGAATTAAAGAGGACGTTTGTGTCTTGCAAATCGTCACGAGAGAGAGAGAGAGAGAGAGAGAGAGAGAGAGAGAGAGAGTATTAATTGTACTCACTGGCAGATCATTCTAGCAGGATATTTTATTATTCAATGTATTACACCTTCATACACATTTTACACCCCTTTTTGTTTTACACCACTTTTTACTATATATATATATATAGGGGAGGGTTCAAGAGAAACGGGAGTTATAGAGAAACGGGGGAAGGGATTAGGAGCGTTAGATTGGGAGTAATTAGTGATTAGGATTTAAGGACTACAATAGCTAATATTGACGTTTTTTAGAAAACACAATCCTGAAGTGATTTAATTATTAAAAAAATATAAAAAAATCAACCCATATGCAAGATTTAAGGATACGAATATGGAAAAAAATGTGAATATTGGCTGGTAGTTACCAAAAAGGAAGGACCTATTATGTAATGTTTTAAAAAAAAATCAAAATGGAAGTTCCTAAATTGAAGGCATCGTGTAAATTAAAAAAATGGAATATTCTAAATCAATTTCAAAAAATAAATAGCCAATATTTATCAAAATGGAAGTTCCTATATTTAAGGGATCATGCAAACTAAAAAAAAATTGTGAACACATTCTCGGATATTTTTCTTCTTGTATATTTGAGTTCACATTTGAATATGTCAGTTTAAATATTGAACAAAGCAACATGTGTAATCGAATATTAAGAACACATTCTCGAATATGATGTTACAGTAGTCATTTGTTTATATCTGAATATGTTAGTTCAAATATTGAACACCCAATATATGTAATTGAATATTAAAAACACATTCTCGAATGTGCTTTTGTAAGAGTCATGTATAAAATTGTTATTATATTTGAATATTAAATATATTTGAATATTAAGTCCAAAATCTCGAACAGACGCACAATATATGTGAATATTAACTTAACGGTTTTGAATTGTGTACAAAAGAACTCGACTATGTATACAATATATCTAAAATTAAATACAAAATCCTGAACATGTACACAATGCATTTGAATATTTACAATTTTGAACATGTGTACAAACTCGAATATATATACAATAGATCTGAATATTAAGTACAAAATCTCGAACATGTACACTATATATCTGAATATTAATTTCACAATTCTGAACATGTACAAAAAAACTTGAATATGTATACAATCTGAATATTGAGTACAAAATCTCGAACATATACACAATATATCTAAATATTAACTTCACAATTTTGAACGTGGAAAAAAGAACTCAAATATGTATACAATATATTGGAAAATTAAGTACAATATCTCAAACATGTACATAATATATTTGAATATTAACTTCAGAGTATTGAACATGTGTACAAAAGAAAAAGATTATGTATACAATATATCCGAATAGTAGGTACATAATCTCGAACGTGTCTACAAAATATCTGAATATTAAATTCACAATACTTAAAAAGTATGCAATATATACGATTTCGACTTCGATTTGAGAAAAATTCAGAACATATTTATCCACTCTTCAATCTCTATCTCGAACAAATTCCCATTTTGGGCAGATTTCGTGAACTCCATCGTTTATTTGGTTCCATGACACAGAGGTATGACAAATCATTATCTTTAAACTTAGCATTACATGCAACTCAATATTAGAAGCTAAAAAGAAGAGTGAGAAACCCTTAAATTACAGGCTCAACAATAATCATGGAAATCATAGTTTATGTTTGAATCGATTCTTAATGTAAATAAAGTTTGTGATTTCCGCTTCCAAATGTTGATTTATAGTAAACTAGTGTCATTCCCGTACCTTGTACGGGTTTAATATAAAAATTACTTTATAAAAAATATTTTTGACTTGTTATTAAAAAAAATTCCCGAACAAATTTTTCATGAATGAATCACACTTTTTTAATTTTGTTCATGTATATCGTACGGATTTAATAACAAAGTCATTTATGAATTATTATCGATGATTCTTATAGAAAATTACAAACACATTGTCACAAATCACACTTCTTTTAATAAAGAATTACAAAATATTAGGATTTATTTAAAAATAATTTTTATTAGATCAATTTTAAAAAATGATTTGTCTTAGTCTCTTAGATGATCAATTAAAATATTAAGATATTTTTAATCAAGTTTTTATTAAAAAAAGAAATTACATAACTTCAAATTAATTATTTATATAAAATTCTTAGAATAGTAAAATATTTTGGAATCAATTTTCATCAAAAAATAATTTGTAATTGTTTCATAGAAAGTGGGAGAGTGGGAAAGTATGTAGGTTTTTTTGTCAAATTTTTTGATGAAGTGGAGAAGTAGTTTTAGAATTTTTAGTTTTAAAATTATAAATTTTAATTGTGTATACAATTCGATTAAGCCACGTGGCTAAATATTTTCTAATGAGATGGGCTCTTCTTTACAATTGTACTATATAGATAGGAGCAACTGATGCTCCTGATGTGATTACTTGGTATACCTAAACCGTCAAGCAAAAATCTTTGAAAAGTAAGATAGAAAAAAAAAATCGAATTCACCAACTTGAAAATGTGTACGAAATGAAACATGAAAAAAATCAAGAAATTACTTACCGTAAGATGAAAAGACGATCAGAAACAACTTGATTTAGATGGAAGAATGAGTAACAATGGAGACTTAGAGAAATCGTCTTCGAAAGTGAATTAGAAAGATGAAGGATCTCATTTCTACGTTTAGGAAAATCAAATGTGGAGATATTGGAAATTGATATTAATTAGAATTGGAGAGAGAGAGAGAGATTGGAGAGAGAAATTGATATTAATTTTAATTTTCTTTTTGTGGGATATGGGGAGAGAAAAAGGATATAATCCACTGTTTTTACCAAATTTTAACCAACATGCACCTTTTTATTTTTAATCTCAGCCATTAAATTAATTAGATCCAAGGATCGCAAATATTTCTCCCGTTTCTTTATAACTAGAGGTTTCTCTAGAACCCTTTACTATCTAACCTACATGTAAATTTGTATTTTTTTTTACATTCAATGCTTTGAATTTACAATATTCAATTGTCTCCTATAGACTTAATGTTATAGATATATTACATAATCTACATTAGCCTCTTGACCTTCTACACATAATATTTACTTAATATCATACATCATACATACTTGATCTTAGGATCTTTGTTTTCCACCATAATATTATGCCTATATTTTTACATAAGAAAACCTTTTATAAAAAATAAAAATATTAATAAATTAATCATTTTATGAAATCAAAATAAATTATTAGTAGATATTGAATAGGTTTCATAATCTTAAGTAGAAAAAATGAACACTAAAAAGAATTAGTTGGAATTAAAAATAAGTGAAGAGTTCAATGGTTCAATTAGATCGTGGAATATGTCTAAAGAAGCACCAAATAAATTCATAATGTCATTGAAAATATTATAATGTCTCATTTTTGTATAGTTCATCATATTGTCTCTACGTTTTTTTAATATACCTCATTTTGATTCATAAAAAATATTTTTATGTATTATAGTACTCAATTTTTTTTATTAAAATCGCATAGTACTCTACATTTATAACAAAAATAGTAAATTAGCACATTTTATTAGGAATCTCTTTATCTTTCACAATTAATGGCATCCTTATCTTTTCGCTTTTTCTTAATTACAAAATGTCAAAATAATTTAATTAGGAATCCAAAGTGATGTCATCCCTGTATATTTTTCTTTCTTCTTAAATCAAATGAAAAACATTCAACTTCATACAAACAATAAAAAAAAGTTGAAGCTTATTTAGTTAGGAAAAGTGGCAAACTAACACATTTAGTGACTAACTAGTTGTACCCGTCCGTCGTGCCATGCACGACTATGACACAACATTTTTAGACATATTATAAATATAATATTCATAAAGAAAAATATAATATAAATTTTAAATTACAAAGTTTAAAGTTGAGAATAAAGATAGGTTATTAGATAAAATAATTTACAATTCTTTTGTTTCCTTAACAATATTTAAAAAATAGGTTTAATTTAAAAATATGAGATAAAATATGAATAAAATAAAACAAAAAACATATATACTTTTAAAATATGGAATAGATAAAATTTGAAAATTTGAAAATTATTTTAATAAATAAGATATAATTTAATATGACAGAAAAAATATAAGTTATTTATCAAAAATAGGTAGAATATAATTAATTTAAGTTATGGTGGTGCCAAAATTTTTCTAGTGGCTAAATAAACTAATTAGATATATTTAAATAATATATTATCTATATTTTTTATTACTTTTCAATTTTCATGTATGTAAACTTTGTAGTATATTAAATATTTTAATATTTCTACAACACTAAATATTATTAAATATTATATTGGTCGTTTTTTTAATGTAAAAATCAACATATATCTATAAAGAAATTGTCATTAATTTTTTTATTGTAAAATAAAATCAACATCTATCTATAAATAAATTGGTAAAAAAGTATCATGCTAAAAGATAAAATATACTTATCCTTTTTTTTTAATATTTTAAATATTTAACTTTATATTTTAAACATTTGTATAAGGAATTCTTCAAAATATATCATTTTTTTTATTTTAAATATGTTGTAATAATTTGGTGTGAATGATAGATTTAAATAGTTAAGAAGAATTTGATAGGAAAAATTGGAATAATACGAATAAATAATATTTTTTTAAATATGAGGTGGGAGCAGAATTATTCATGTGGCTTGAAAATTTTCAGCATTAATATACTATTATAGATTAATGAACTTTATTTATTTGAATTAAAAATGAAGATAAATTATTAGATTTAGTATATTAAAAAAATTTAAATACGTCATAATCTATAAGAATTAGTCAAGTTTCTTTTTTTCAAATTACACAAAATATTTCTATGAAATATAAAATTACTATTTTAGAGATGTTACAATTTTAGGATAGAACTAATAATTTAACCTTTTCTATTAGATACATAATTTTATTATAATTTTCGTAATTAAATAGCTTTAGAAAAAATGATAAATTAAATTAATAAATTTTATATTCTTATTTTAAGAAAGAAGACAAATAAAAAATATAAAAATTACGAAAAATCAATTAAAATAACACTTTTATGCTATTATCTTATAAGAATAAAAATTATATAAAAATGAAGTAAAAAATAACATATTTAATTGATCTGTGGAAGTAAAAAGATAAAAAAAACAAATATTTCCTATTATTGGCATAAATGATAAGATAAAAATATTTCCTTATCTATAATTACTTTACATACGATAAGGTAAAATTGTAGTCGTTAATTTTTAATATATTTTTATCTATATTGGTCTAGTTAGCACAAATAAAAAAAATATTTTTAATATCACTATTTTTAAAAGCTAATTTAATTAGCTATTTTAATATAAGGTAGGAAAATATTGTGGCAGATATATTTTATCTTTATTTCGAAATATTAATTATGTAAACACATAATCCATATTTCAAAGATATTATCTTTTATATAGATATTTTTATATTAAAGATATATACGTGATCACATGTACATATTTTTTCTTATCTTTTTTAATTTATCTCTTACAAATATAATAAATATTTCTTTTTTATCTATATTGATCAAATCTACTAATATTATTTTATCTTTATGTTTATTTGGAGATAAATTTTTACAAATATTATTTTATTTTTATGTTTACTTGGAGATAACTTTTTTGTATAATTAACTATTTCAAATTATTATTTTAATAAAGGGGTGATGTGGCGCAATGTGGTGGCAGAAATTGCTCCGGCTTTAGTTATTAGTAATAGATATGGTTTTTTTGAGAGGAAGTGATTGATATGGTTGAACTTGAAGACAATTTTGTCCGTAATAAGTTTGAATGTCATCTTGAAGGGTTTATTCGTTACCCTTTCAACTCACTACTTTGGATGATATTCTAAAGGCTTGAACAACATTTTTTAAGGATCGAAGAAAGTAGGATTTCTCTACTTTGTTTTATTTTCTCAACCTATTTATTCGTTCCAAAAATCCATGCAAGGGAATGCTAAAGTATTGTTTAAACCATGATAAAAGATTGTTGAAACATAATATTTGACACAACCAAAATGTAAACACATACAAACATTATAAGCAAGACTATTGACTCGTGCGAAGCACGGGCATAGCCTTCTAGTGTATATATATATATATATATAAGATGATTTGAGAAAAATGTAATAAATTAGGATTGATTTTATAAATAAATAAAAGATGTAATTAAGGACATTTGGTCCATATTTCATTATAGGTGGTTCAGTTTAACAAATTATATTATAAACAATGGTTTTGTATAAATAAAATTATAAAAGGTGGTTTGTTAAAAAATACATGTGGTTTTTAACAAATAACCTTTTTAAATCTAAAACCTAACCAGAACCCTATAATAACAAACACTCAATTAGATTTTTCGAGGTTTCAAATAAGAAAACCTTTACTTATCAAAATACCTCCACCTACCCAAAAAAACTTCACCTCCTAAAAACCTTGTTTTACCAAATAGAACCGAATTAGAATACATAATTCCTATATTTGCTACTTTCTTTCATTATATCAACTCGATCTTCTGAAACCTCCTTCAGATTGTCATGCCAGGGATTGATCTCGAGCTGTGCTGATGTAGAGTTGACAGAGCAGTTCGTGGCACCAAACCGAGTGTCCAGAAACCATGTGCATTGACATTTGACAATAAGAAACTGGCAACTCTTCTCTGATGCATCAAAAGTTATAGATCACTTCAATGATCCATGAACAAGGACACTGAAAACGCAATTTTACAAGGTAAATAAGATAAATGCAGAATATTAATATTACTTTTGAGGGGACAAAATATTTGATAACAATGTTGAGTTTTAATAATCTCACCTGTAGGACCCTTGCTTATCTCCTTCTATTGTTCAAATGATATACAAAGTCTCTACTGAAGCCCCGCGGGTTGCCTTCTCTGCAGCTCCCTTCAACAAAAGCAATAGTTGAGATAGCAAGCCGGGATTAGTTCAACACCCTTTTGGGAGGAGGGTACCCATAAGTGTTATCTCAGGATGTTTTCATCAATTCAATGATTAACTTAATAAGCTTTTCGATATGCACAATATAAAAGGCTTTTCAAAAGGATGGCGGAGAATGCACTCTTCACTTGTCGAAAAATATCACAAGAGAGAGTATTCAAGAAGTATAATACAGCTCAAAGCACATGACTAATTGTGTCCTCATACCCCTACAGGACTAACAAATTTACTCATGTCAATTTGCACCAAATTGTGACCTCAAATCACGAAGAGACTAACAAAATATACCCGCATTAATTTGAGAGCCTGCATCTAATTGGATATCTTCATGCTTTTCTATATCTTACTACACATGTTACCAAAAGATAAACCAATTCTATCACATACTTTTCAGTGCTACTTGCAAACTACCATAATTTGGAGCAAGGCTGATACTGTAAAGAATCAACAGGTTTCACATGTCCAAGTACCTTGACCAAGCCAGTCTGTCAATTCCGTAGAAGATTTATCAGGCCGATGCCACCTTCATATAAACGAGCAGTTACACTGCAGATATTAAAAAAAATTAAAATGCAGAAAGAGAAATGTCAAAAGACCAAGATTTCTCTCAACACAGACCACAATGAAAATTCAGAATAGCAAGAGAATGAGTATAAATTGCAAAAAGAGATGAGCAAACCTCAGAACTCCATGATTATTCTTGACTTGTTACTGTTATAGGCAACTGTAACCCATCAACCAGAGTAGTATAGGTAACTTCATCTAGAGCGAGTCCTTCTTTCAATATATCATCAGTCACTCGAAAAGCTTCTTCCATATTTCTTTTGCAATATCCATTTGTCAATACATTGTACGTGACAGTATCAGGAGCAATTCCATTTTTTATCATCTCCTGCAAAATCTCCTTAGCCCTTTCTGTATTGCCCAACTTACAGTAACCATCAATCATAACAGTGTAAGTAATTTTGTTAGGCTGTACGCCACATGAAGACATTTCCTTCAAAATTTCCTGCACGGTATCCATCTGACCTAACTTGCAGTAACCTCCAATAAGGGCAGTATAACAGTGTACATCTGGCCTCAAACCATCCTTTTCCGTTTCATCTAGAACCTTCCTTGCTTCTTCAACCAGACCAATATTCCCTAGTCCATCTATGATGAGAGCATACGTAGCACATGTTGGGGAAATACTTCTGCTCCTCATCTCATCACGAAGTCTGAAAGCCTCTGTTATGTTGTTTGCACGACAATACGCTCCAATAAGCTGATTATAGATCACATGGTTCAGAGGCAACTTTTGTAAAATCATCTCATTGAAGAGTCCAATTGCCTCTGAAATTTTGTTAGCTTTACAGAATCCGTGTATCAAAATCCCAAATGTATGGACATTAGGTATCAAGCCTTTGCTTTTGAACTCATCCAAAAGCCTCAATGCTTCTTCTGTTTTGCCTGCTTTACAACTTCCATGTATCAAAACATTGTAAGTAATATGATCTGGGTTGATATTGTGCTTACTCATCTCTATACTCAACCTAAACGCTTCCTCCATTTTACCCTCTTTACAACACCCAAAGATGAGTGTGTTGTATGTGATCCTGTCTAATTTCAAACCCTTACCTAGCATCTCCTTAAGAAGCCTAGCAGCCTCTTGCATATTACCGTCCCTACAAAGGCCATATATTAAAGCATTCGAGGTTATTATATTTGGTGTGATCCCATTTTCAACAAGCTTAGACCAAAGCTCTACAGCCAAAGAATGCATACCATCCTTGCAGAGTGTTTGTATTATCAGGGTGAGCAGATTCTCACTAGGACATAAATTTCTTGGTAGCATATCTTTAACAAGTGATAATGCAGAAACTATCCCACTATTTGCACTAAGGCAATGAATGACAGCATTGAATGTACCAATCCGTACAGGTAACTTCCTTAAAAAAATCATCTCTTCCAATAGAAGTTGAGCTTTCTGGGCCATATTCCTCTTACAAAACCCATAGATAAGACAATCATAAGTAGCAGAATTTGGAACAACTTCCTTCGACATCATATTATCTTTAATCTTCAACGCTTCTTCAAGCTTTCCATTTTTACAGTACCCATCAATCAAAATTTTATAGACAACCTCATTTGGAACAAGGCCTTGTTCAAACATTTCTTGCAGAAGGACAGTAGCATCGTCAAGCCTCTCCAATCTAATCAGCCCACCAATAAGAACACCGTAGCTTTCAACAGTCGGACTCAAACCACTTGCCATCATTCTCTCCTTGAACCGGAAGGCCTCATCTATGTTGCCTTTCTTGCACAGGCCATTTATAACAATGTTATAAGTCACAACACTGGGAGAAACACCCATCTTTTCCATCTTCTTAAACAACAAGATTGCATCACCGACTCTCCCTCCTTTAGAAAGGGAGTCAATTGCAATGCTGAACAAGTAAACATTGGGAACTACACCTCTACACATGAGCTCGAAGGCCTCGTAACTCCTCTCGAATGCACCGGCTTTGACAAGAAAGCTCAAAAGGAAAGTGCAAGTTCTCACAGAAGGAAACACACCCCTCTCAGCCATGAGCCGAAACACTTCAAAAGCTAAGTTAAATCCTAAACCCTTGAACTGGGAACAGTACACGTGAACAAGCATGTCAAACATCTGAACCGCAATCCTATCCCTAAACCCTAAATTCAAATCCACCATTTCATTGGCAATCTCCATGTGCCTATCACTCCAATCCATCTTAAGTGAAACGGGCATCTTCCCATCAATCAAACGAATCAGAAGCAACCTCGAAGGAGCAATCATGTCGGAAGCGACGAGCAAACGAATCAAAACACAATAAGATCGAACACCGAAACCAAACCCACATGATTCAGCTCCAATATGGAAGAATTTGAGCGCCGTTCTGGGGTTAACGGAAGATTGAATGTCGCAAAGAATCCGATCGAAAATGGGAGGGGACAAAAGGGGGAAGATTTCTCTGCAATTAGAAGAATCCACAGAAGGGTTTACGAGAGTTGCTGTTACCCATTTCACGACGCTCTGATCAAACGCCTCCGGCTGATTCGCTCGGGTATCCAGCGGCGAAAGAGGAAGCTTGGCATCGCCTTCTTGGGATTCTCGGCGTTGTTGATGGTGGTGGGTGGGGGCAGCGTAGGTGACGCAGCACCGCGGGCGGTGGGCGGAGGAGAAGAGGTAGGCGGAAGACTTTGCAGTGGAAGATGATAATCTTCGCAAGTCCATTAACGAACGCATTCACAATATACTTGAACCTGAGGGGCAGTTCTGTTTGTTATAAGTCGAATTTCTTCATTGCAAGACTTGTGAGTTTGTTTCGATTGTACTTTCAGATGCGCCCACGACGCTACTACAACAAATTCAATTCTGCGATTGCCGGCAACTGAACGAGAAGAGAGTTGAGGGTTGGAGCCTGAGAAGGGTTTGGTGGGCCTGATGAGACTTGGGGCGTGGGGATACTGAATTGAGATGGAAAATGGGCCAACAATCCAATTAACGTGGCTTTCTTCATTTCATCACTTTTTTGAGAGAGATTTATTACACATGGGAAGAGGAAGACGGAGAATACAAATATATATATTTTTAATCTTCTCATTTGGCTCAAAATCCATCAATCTAAATTTATTGCAAAATGTCATTGTCTTAAGAATGGGTGTCTTCAACATCGTCCGAAGAGGAAGACGGAGAATACGAATATGATTCGAGCGGACGATGTATGTTTTATTATAATATTATGTAGCACATTACATAGTTATCTAATACTTGAACCTAATATAGTTATTGTTAAACTTAAGTAGAATTATTTTCTTTGGTATTAATGAGATAACTTTATTATAATTGAACCTAAATAAAGTGTATTTTTAATTGTTTATAATGAAAATATTGTATTGCGCTTATTGAAATAAATTTGATATTAGGTTGATAGTTTATCTTGAATTATAATGCAAGATATTTTTGCATTATAATGCAATGTAATGCATTCCAAACATGCTATAAAAGTGCATATATGGATAATTAAAGTATATTATTTTGCACTAAAAGTGCAAGTACATGTTTAGTATGCTAAAGTGAATGATTATCATGCATGTTATAGAAGTGTACATTTAGTATGATAAAGTGCGTGATAACTTGATAAGTATACTATAGTGCATGATTAATAGTGCCTATTTATATGAAGTAAAAGCACAAGTAAATTGTACACATTACATGTTCATATAATACTACACATATTAAAGTGCATATATAGCATGTCATTTCAACTTTCGAAAAATATGTGTCGTTTTAAATTTTCCGCTATGTTTTATCTCATAGGGTTTCCTTGCATCCTTCTCCAATTTGACCATTGCTCTTTTTCTCCTCTTTGTGTATCTGCTTTGTTGGTCTTTCTTCGTCTTCCTTATTTGGATGGAGATCTTTGTTTGGTGATTATTGTTTTTTAGAACACCTCCCTTGAACTTTTTGGGGATCTCGTTTGTTTTGGGCTTGATGTGGATCTTTTTTGTTCCCTTCCTACTTGGTGCTCGAATGTCTCTAATTGCCCCTTTTCTTTGATCGTTTGTGTTTTTTTCGATCCTTTGATGGGTAGCTCCTAGATTTGATTCTTGTTGTTCCTTCTTTTGGACCTTCGATTTGGTTTGTGGGTGTAGTTTTGATTTTAGGATCCATTGTTCCGATGGTTTTTGATCTCTCATTACTTGGGATTTTGAAGATTAGGTTGATTTTTGAGATTTTACTCTTCTTCTTCGTTTGGATCTTTGTTTGTTATGGCCCCTTCTTCTTTGTTTGTTATGGCTTCTAGTGTGGATTTGTGTTGGTTCTTATCTTGGTCTTTGGATCTAGATGGTGGTTGCTTCTTTGATTTTTGGTTTTTATCTGTGACTAGTTTTCGAGTTCCCTTTATTTTGGAATTTGAAGATCTTGTTGTGCTTTTCCCTTTTCTCCTATGAGTTCTCTTGGCTCCGTGGCTTGGGTTTAGCCTCAAATCACCAGGTATGGTCTTTACTCTTCAATTTTACCGTTCTTTTGATACTAGTGTTTTTGTTTTCGGCCTTGTTTGTTTCTATACCCATTGTATAGGGAATGGGGTTAGAAATGAGTCAAACTCATACTAATTTTTGTTTTAACTAAGAGATGGGAATGAGTGGTTCTCATACCACCAAAATACATTAGAGCTCATACCTATCTCAAAATTAAGGTATGGGTGATTCCTATCCCAATCTGATACCTCATTCCAACCCGATTCCTGGTATAGAAACAAACGGGCATTAGTTGTTTGTGTAATATCCCTCATTTTCATAAGGGTAAAAATGTAAATTTACTTTATATTTTTCCTTTAAAATAATAAAATATTTGCATATTTTATTTTCATGAGATTATTACTTTATAGCATTTTAAATGTTATAAGTGATTTATAAGATTAATATCATATTTAAACGTTACAAAAAAAATATATTTTATCATATTATAAATATTAATTATGAACCATAAGAATTATGGTTGTATGATTATTATAAGGTGATAAAATGTAACCTTGAATAATAGAGTCTTATGTAGATAAATTAATTTTAAGGATTGGAATTATTGAAAAATATTAATACTATTATTTATTTTTATAAATTATTTCCTTTACAAATGAGTATTTTATTAAATTTATATATGCTTTAAAAGAAATATAGAACAATTTTTTTTAAAAAAAATTGGGGCGTTTGGCCAAAGATTCGAACCCAGGACCCTCTCTCCTCTCTATTCACAAACAAGACACTCCCAACCAATTCTGATAAGGAAGCTTTCAAGCATATAACAAAATGTTTTGGATTTAACCTTTCACATATCCAAAGTTCATCTTCAACCTCAAGCTGAAATTGAAGAACGACGATTGAATTCAGTCTTATCTCGAAAATTTATGGCACCACGTCGGAACGAGAATCAAATCGTTTAAGTTGCCAATCGTTATTTCCGTTTTGAATTTGGGAATTAAAGTAGGGTCATCAAAATGGGGAAATTGAAAGGGTTGAAATCTCCCTATAAAGTAAGGGTTGCGAGGTTGCTCAAATCCGCATCAAACTCAGTTCCAGTCTCAATTTCAATCTTTCAAGAGAGCTTTAGAGTATTCAGGGTCGGATTTGTTCGGGTTTGGCCGGAATTGTCAAAGGTCGCCGGAATCGTTCTTCCTTAAAAATCAAACCGGAAATCAATCGGTATGCTTTCAATTTGTTTCAGTTTTCGTAAGGGATTTGATTTAAATTATTAACTTGAAAATGGAGCTCTGATTGTAGGCTTAAAATATTGGGAAAGGATTAAAAAAAAAGAAAAAAAAACAGTCGAAACAAACCTGTTCGAATGAATTTGGGCGGAGAAGAAGACGGGTTCATATATGTTTAGGTTTCATAAAAACATAATCAAATCGGTTCCTAAAAGATAATGTTTTTTATGATTTTATGATGGTGTAAAATATGGTTTTTTGTAGTATATTATTTCTATAAATAATATATACCTTTCAATACAGATTAATTCGAACCGAGTTAAAAATGGATTGGAAAATTGTAAAAGGGTCCAGTTCTGAACTTCCTATAATATAAGATGTTTTATCATATAGTTTTAATAGATTTATTCATGTGTTAGATATTTTATAGAAATATACTAAGTTTTGAATCAAAGGATTAATTTTATAAAAGAATTCGGTTCATGGAAATGGTATCTTTAACCGGTTCCTAGGCTTATGTGATTGAAATATGTTTTGGGAAACTTTTCATGAATTTTGGAGTAAGATTTGATATTTTTGAGAATTTAATACGACTTAAGGTATTATAAAGACAATTAAATAAAATTAAATTATTTTGTTAATTGTTTCATATATAATAAGTATAATACATTATTTTTAGAATAATATAATTTATAGAAGTGTATTCGGGATTAAAAGTATTTTTATAATATATCGTCTTATATAGTAAAGTAAATGATTTTATGAAATAAATGTTATAACAAATAACTTAACTTATAAATTACCAACCCAAGGGTTATCATAGATGAATCATGATTCATGAATTGTTTAGAATCATGATAGTTTAAGGTTGTATATTATACTTGTGCTAATTTAAGCGTATGCTTAGGAACAAGGCGTTCAAACGTCACCCTAATCTCGATACGCAATCTACCTCGAATCATCAAACACTCAAGGCAAGTGGTTTGGGTTCGATTTCCATATAAAGTTGTTTATGCATCACTCGTTTTATCAATCATGATTACATATCTTGTTATATGTTTCATGTGCTTTAAATTGTTTTATGACTTTGTTGGGAACTCTTGTATGATATAAAATGAATCTAGGATATATATTGTTCTAGATTTAATGACGTTATTTCTAGTTGTACTTAGGTTACGCTAGATGGACTGTAGGGCCGTTGCCTTGTGATATGTGTGCCTAGATGAGTAGGCTTGTATGTGTGTACTTAATGTTATACGTGTTGATTCATTCGACTTAAATCTTGAGCCAATGCTCTACTTGTAAGACCATGGTCAATACCCGCTCGCTCGATGAGGGGTGATGGCACGTAGCTCGTGTTAGTCTGGGTTCGCCACCCAACCTTTGAGCATTTCGTGGGGCCGTAACCCACATTCTGTCTTTCTTAAAAAGTATGCTTAATTCCAAGTGGAACGATATTGTGACTCTTAAAATCCCTAGAGATTTAATAGGCACCCGTTGGCGACAATTAAAATGATAGGAAGGTTAGTACAAAATATAATGCCATCCTTACTCTCGGATTCCGTAATTCTCTGGCTCCAATCTGAATTCGCACAACACGTATGCGGTGAGGTTGGTAGAGGGAAACATGATCAACGAGGGGTTTAATCACCCACCTGACTAAATGTGTGAAACCCAATTTCCCAACATAAGTAATCCTTTCTTTCTAAACCGAGCCTCACCCTTGGGTGACGTTCTCATTCTTTATTCAAATCATAGTTTTCATAGGAGGTCCGAGGTCCAAGGATGGTACCGACTTTCATTCGGTACCCGACATCCCAACTCGTCTCTTCCTAAAAACCGAACCACCTTCCAAAAGCCCATTTGCTTAGTCTGTCACAAGACTAACTGACCGTTTAATTTCCTTGCATGGTCGGCTGCTGTCCATCGCATTTATCGTCGCGACACATCAGGAGTGGAGTTCTACGTCGAGGACCACAAGGAGCAAGCTTGAGGAGCAGTTAGAGTGAAGGTGGTTAGCTTGGAATAAGTTAGAATAATTTTAAGGGTCGAGGTTCCGACTTGTGGGACCCTTCTCATTTCAACTTTGTATCCGTTCAAGTTTATTCAACTTTTGTATACGACTTCTGCATTTGTTATAATATATCTTCCGCATTTTAAAGTTTTTGGTTAAGTTCTGTAATTACTATAAGCCTTGGGTGACTTCGAGAGATTAATCTTGGGGTCACTGACGGTAATATCCCTATATAAAAAGGGGGTGTTACAGTTTGTCTTCCTTTTGTTGTGATGTGCAAATCTCGCCGTTTTACCGTAGTGTTTTACTACTTACATCGTCCTTTCTGGACTTTGTTCTTACTTTAATATGGTTGTCCTTTGGGCTGTTTTCAGATCAATTCAAACCTTTATGATATGTTTTTTCAACTACTTTGATTTGAGTTTTCCATCTGAAACTTTTGTTCAAACTTATTTTGAGACTTTGTTATGAAACTTCTTATGATCATTGTCTTTTAAGATTTGGTTGATTGCAACAATTTCATCTTCGATTTCTTTCTTCAACTCTATTATGTACCCTTTATTTTACTTCGGTCATGCTTATACGATTCCTCCTTTTCTTGTGAAGGTTTTTTGACCTTCTTTATGTTGTGATCCTTCTCTAGATTTTTTGTTGCTATGTTGGATTTTATGACTTTGGTTTTAAGGATTTTGTGTTCAATATTTGATTGGCATGTCTTCTTGTTGCTCTTGTTATCTTAACTTCCATTAATTTTCTCAATTTGAATTTTTTCTACCTTTGGTTGACCTATCCTTTGCAATGTAAGCTTGCTTTGAATATTTGTTTTGATCCTTCTTGGTTTCTCCTTGTTCTTTTGTTGCAAGTGTTTTTCAACTTTTTTTTGAGATGTTTCTAGGTGGGTTTCTTGTGTTATGTGGCTTTTTGTGCTGGTTTTACTTTTGTCCCTATCTTGCAAGATCAAATCCATTGTGCAATTTATGGTACATTTTTTGTGACTTTTGGTTGGCAGTAAATGCTCCATCAACTTGTTTTCTTTGTACAATTTGTTGATGTTGAGGAATTGTTGCCCTATATTTAATGGTACTTTACCTATACATGAACCTTTCTCTACTTTGTTCTTCCTTGTCATTGCGAAGTTTTCAAATGATACTTTTTGTGACTCAATTTGTTAATTCACATTCAGTTGGGGTATTGCTGTTCCTTTTGACTTGGTTGACAATAAACTTTAGCGATGATCATTTAGCGACACTTGTAAATAATCTCTATGTTCTGAAAGGATGTAATTTATTAAGCTATCTCTTCTCATCTTTGAACTATTCCTAGGAATTTTTTAGTGATCCTTATCCTTTAGTATCGTTGGGATGAATCTCTTTGTTTTTTGGTTTTTTCTTATATTTTAAATGTCTTGCTCCTCCTTCTTGTGGGTTATCCTTGGGTTTTTTCCTCAACAATTTTTTTTGGGTATGATGTTAGACATGACTTATTTGAACCTTTTTTAGATCAATTCTCTTGGGCTCATTTTAGTTTTCTTTATTGAGTGTTTGCCAGATTGGTTTTTATTGAATTTTTCTAGAAAATTTTATGTTTGACGTGATAGGCTTCTGCTTCTTTTCTTCACCAGTTCTACTTTTAAGGTTGACGTATTGTGTCAAATTTACATCCCAATGGGCTTTCTTTGCCTTGTTGGTTTTGTTCATATATAATGTGCATTAACTTTTTTTTCCTACCAATCTAAGTTCTTCTCTTTTGAATCATGTTGAATGCTTCTCTCTCAACTTAAACAAGTGGCATAGACTTAATGAATTACTTTTTTTCTACATATTATTAAATGTGCCTTTATTTTTTTTGGTCAAATTAAATGTGCCTTTATTTGTGGAGGCTACATTGCTTTTTGGGAGCCCTCAAACTTATTACAACTTCTATATTACTTCTCCGAGTCCTTTTCTCTTAGTAATCATTGCCTTTCTGCAAACTGTATTTAATGATCTCTATCTTTTATTCTTTTTGCCAAACTATCCTAAGTTATATTTTCCTTCTTCTTTTCCCTTATCTCTCTCTCTCTCTGATGATTAATGTTCTTTCTCAGTTTTCCACAAAAGTTGACTTCTTAAATTTTTTAATTTCTCTTAAGTTTAAATTTTCATACAAATTTAGTGATACGTCCTCTAAATGAATCTTGAGATCTCTTTTGATTATCTATTAAAAGGAAATATCTCATTCATTTTTATTTCTTGTCCATTTCCAAAAAACTGCTCTTTCTTTTAAAGACCTATCCAATATTTGAGAAAATTATCTATGAAGATGCCCTTATTAACTTCCCTATTATGGAACATTCTTTGTTGCTCTTATTGATGGGGTGCCTCCTCTTGTCTTTGATACACTATAGTTTATACAGTGTAACTAGAACTTGTTAGCACATTTTTATGAGAGTTTTAGGATAGCTTAGAGTGGTTTATTTGAAGTTTCAAGTTTGAAGATCAAGCAATGAAAACAATAATTAAAGACAAAAAACCAAGTGAAGAGTTCATCTACAAAAAATCCATGACCGCAATGGGCAAAACTGCGTTCTTGGTTGTATTACTCAGAAGACAAAAGTTGCTAAAGTGAAGGTCGCGCCCGCGGGTGCCAAACTATGATCATGGTATAAGCCGCCTTGGAAAAGTCAAAGATAGTCAAACTACGATGTGGCGACTTGTGTTGCGACCGCGGTTATGCTGACTTCCGCGAGAGAAGACTTTCCAAGTTTATCTTATCTGCTTCCTTATTTTTATCTTTAGTATTTTTGGATTTCTTTCATGCTTTAAGTTTTATAAGACCCTTGTTTGGAGGATTTTCTTTGATTATTATGCATTCTAGTTTGAAGAACAAGAAAATCTTAGAGAGATTTGCAATTCCATTAAGAACTAAACCTCCGTTATTTCATTCACAAGTTGAATCCTTTAATTTGTAAATTGTCAGATATTTGAATTATATTGATTCTCTTTGTTCATAATTTTGAATGAATGTTGTTGATTTCTTCTAGCCTACAAAACTAGTTGAAGTTGATATCTTTCTATTTTTATGATTGAGTACTTTCTGGATGAAAGCTTAATCCAAAGTAGAAAATTCTTTAACTTATGGATTATTGAACTAAGTTATTGAGAAGAGGGTTAATTACATGTTGAATATTGGCAGGTTGTTTGATATTGCATGTATTCTAATTTAATCCATATTCCTAATGTTATTGTTGATGTGAATTGTGATTGTTAATTGATGGTAAGAATTATCAAGTTCAATTGACTTGTTAATCTATATAAGATCAGAATAAAAATAATAAAAACTAATAAAAGAATTTTAGAAGAGATTGATGATCAAGACAATAAATTAAAGGTGGATACTTGTGGGTGAAACTACTTTCCCACAATTGTTTCACAAATCACTTGCTTGTTTAACTGCTTGTTTCTTTACCTTGTTTTAGATTTAGTAAATCATTCAAAAAATCCCTTTTTCATTCCTATTTGATAGAGCTACTAGTTCATAAATACTTGATTCTCTAGGGTTTTACCCCGACTTATTTGTTATACTTAGTTAAGTAATTAGGGATTTATTTTTGATAAGACGTCAAAGATTTTCAACATGTCAGTCTCCTTAGTTGAGTCTCTCAATATTGGTTCTCCCTTACCTTGGGCTACTCAAGAGGTACTTTCTCATCCTATTGCTGACCCTCTATTGCTTAATGTACTTCCTCAAAACTTGCCTCTCCCTAATCCTATTGCTATTCCTTCCAGAAGTATCTTAATAAACTTCATTTCACTCTTCTTCATAAAATGGTTCAAGAACAAGTTTCTATTTCCCTTCTAAATGGAAGAATGAAAGATGCTTGAGAGGATTTTGCTAAGGGTGAGACTCTTTCCAAGAGTTTGGCAATTTATGGATCCTTTTTAAGTTTGCTAATAGGGAGGCTAGGGACTTGGTGTGGCAGCATCGTCCATACCATGTAGGGTAAACTTGTTGCTCTTTTTCCCTTTATCTTGATTTCAACCCTATTTATGAGGATATTTCTACAGTTGAAACTTGTGTTATAATTCCTTTTCTTTCCTAATATCTCTTTAATGCCTTTGCTCGTGAGCCTATCCTTAGAGATAATCATGTTGTTCATTTCGTTTGAGTTGATGAGGCTTCTATTGAAACCAAAAATAAATGAGTGCTAGATTCAAGGTTCAAAATTAATAATGAACATATATGCAAAAGATCTAACTCTTTATTCTGCATTTGAAAATGATTCATGTGCGCTTTAAAAGAGAGTTTTACAAAGGTTATTCACGTTTCTTCCGAATTTGCACGCTCTTTCTCTTACTCTAGATCTTCTTAGTTCTCATTGTTATTTTAATGTTTCCCATTACAAATAGTGACTTGGAATATTTTAGACTTCCCTCTCGTCAATAGTGATGCTTTTAGAAAGTTTCAACATGTCGAGTCTCTATTAACAAGGAGTTATCTTTAGCTAGAGATGTTTTTCGACCCTTGTAACCTTCACCTTCTTTAGCTATTTATCGATGTTGGGAATCGTTGGATGTTGGATTTCCTCTATATGGGAGAGACTTATTGATCTTTGAGGTGTTGGTCATTGATTGATAGTGTGTAAGGTGTGCGGCGCATTGTGCTACCATTGGTCAATTGCCATAGACATGGATTGCCAAGCTCCAAGGGTTTTCCTATTTAAAGGGCTGGATTTTTCAAGTAGAAGACACACAAAACACTCTCCTCTCTTCCTAAGCATTCTTGCAATTCATATAGTTATTTTTCAGCCATAAAAAGCCCTTAAAAATTCTGACTTTTCTCACAAAATCACAATTGGAGGCCATTCAAACCATCACCAAACCACCACCACCCCTAGGCCGGACCACCGACGGACCCCCAACAGCCCGCCGGAGCCCCGCCGAGCGCCGCCCGTGACTCCGCCGTCCCAGCTGGTGCGCCGCCCCCTTCCTGCCTTCTCCCCTGTGTGATTTTTTCATTGTTCTGTAAAACAGAATACATAGAAGGGTAAAAATCTTATCTATTTATTTTAATTAAATTAATTAAATCATGTTGTTATTTATTAAAATAGTTTGCTATTATAAGAATATCTTTTTCATATAATAGATTCTTATCAAGAACATTGTGTTAGTAGAAATAAATAAAATCATATAAGGGGTTATCATTCTAAGATAAGAAATTTTTATTGCATATTGTTTTTAAAATAAACATAAATCTCAAGACATGACTTATCAAATAAAAAGATATAAAGAATATTTTATACATGTATATATAATTTATGGGTATAAAATATGACTTTTTGTTTATTAGAAAGCAACTTATATAGAGGATTATAATAGAAATAGTAGATGATATTATATCTCCAATTATATAAATTATAAAAGAAAAATATTATAATAATATGGTCAAGGTGTAATTATTAATAAGGAAGTTAGAATAATAATATTGTCTTAGATTATTAATATTGAGATGTCTTGCATAAGATGATTTTCAAAATATAAAAAGATAATCAGCTTGATCTAAGTTATCATCAAAGCAAAGCATATGTTTTAATTATAAAATAATATTCTAAGACATGTTTACATATAATAAACTAATAATGTGTGAGGGATATTATTTAGAAATAATAAGATTATTTTTATCATCACACCATGATTATGGAAAGCACTATATAAGCTTGACTAGAATTTTCTATTTTTGAAAGGTACTAGAAAAAGACGCCTACTAATATATTTATCCCTAGTAAATATTACTTGTCTTAATTGTAGAATATAATGAGAATATTTTTTATATTAAGATCTTTTTATAAAAAGATATTATTAATGAAAAGGATACAAAGATTTAATCATAAGGGTACCTTTAGACTTACCACTCTATAAGAATAATTTATAAGAAAATAATAATTCTTATAAATATGAAAAGTATGTCTTATGATCTTTTTAAAAGATATTTTCTTACTTAGCTTTTTATATAGAATAAAGTATAAGTCAAAAAGGGAATATTCTAGTAAACCAAAAGTTATTTCTTGATTATCAAGAAAAAAATATTATAATATTAAAAGAAGGACTTTAAAAGGAATGAAAGGATATTACAAAATTAAAATAATAATAATAAAGGAAAATTATTATTTTAATCAGCCACCTAAATTATTATTATAATAATTTAGAATGAAATCCTCTTAATATAAATATTCAAGAGAATTTCAAACTTTAAATTAAAGAATTAAAGGAATTTCTTATTTAAAGATCGTCCGTAAACTCCGTGTCGATAGGTCGAGACTTCCAAGTCATGGTCAAACTTTCCATCAGCTTGATAGTTTAGACTCGTGAAAGAAAAGGCAAGTGGAAATTCCCCTTGTGACCTTATATATTTCATTTCCGTGAAATTCTCGATGTTGGGAACAACTTGTGTGCTAAGTAATAAATGAACCTAGGAAATATCGATTGTTAGATATAACGACCCCACTGTTAGCGTAGTTCGCTCTCTATTATTTGATAGGATTATTTATGCTAGTATAGTTGTGGCCTTGATTGTTTACGGTCTCGTTAAGAGATCGATGTCGAACAAACTAGTGAAGGGCACGGAAGTAGCCCGACGCCTCTATATAATTTTACTAAGTCGTATGCCTTTGCGCTTAAAGAACGACTTTCAGGATCATGATCCAGTCCGCTCTGATTGTAAGGAGGGATGAGTTGCGCTCTAGCTAAGTGCCAGAAACTGAGTTTTCCCTTGGTGGATCGGGCCATACAAGCCCCCACCCCCTTAAAAATCATTAACGAAATTGAATATTTTCGTCACTATATAAGATAAGTATCCAATGCACATTTAAAAGACATCAAAACCGGACCGATCTCAAATGATCGATCCGGCTCTCGGTCCGCTCAAGGCGCGAGAGGTTTTCTTGTATGAATTAATAACGTTCCCAACATACCTTCGATTCTAAAAGAAGTCTACAATCTAGTAGCTCTTCTCTCGATTATCGAGCTATCTCCGCTTGAGATACGCTGTCCTTCGTACCACTAAACCTCACATAAATAAAGCCATACCTTAAAACACAACCCGATAATATCTCCCTCGATATTACTCAAATTATCGAATTACCCTTGGGAAGTTCCGTTCCCACATGCTTAGTCTCTTAGACTAATTCTTCTTTTCCGCATGTTTGCCTGACATATTCTTGCCCCTCGCGAATTATGTCAGAACCTAGGAATCCAGGTAAGGCGTAGAAGGCAAAGGAAGGACAAGGATCTCCGAAGATGTACTTTTCATATCATTTTGATTTACTTCCGTTATGTTTCAAGGACAAGTTGGTTTTACGTTTCATTTCCGAACAACATTATGTTTAAAGCATTGTAAGATGTATTGTACGAACAAAGTCTCTTTCGAGAGCACCCTTTCTATGTTATGAATTATGTTATCTCCACATTTTATTATTCTATATCATTCTAAAAGCCTTGGGTGACTTTGGACGGTAAAATCCGACGTCACTGACGGTAATACCCAATGTTGTAAAATAGGGGTGTTACAATTATGGTATCAAAGCTAAACGTTTTTGTTTTCAAACTGAAAACTTTTAAAACCGAAAATTTTCGAAAATCAAGAACTTTTAAAACTTAAGTTTTCCTTCCGCTATTCGAAATTTACAATTTTTTGAAAAATTTCCTTCTATAGACTTTAATAGAAATTTAAAAATGTTAACTTTCCAACTTAGACTTCTTAGCTAATAAAAATTTCTTAAAAAAAAAGAAAAAGTTTGAAAACGTTTGAATACTAAGTAATAAGATCTAGAACTACTATCCTTATAAACTTCCTTTTTCACCTCTTCGAAACCTAAGTAGTATAAGTGTTTCAACTTTTTAACTTTAAACTATTAGTTAGAACCTTTTGATAGACTTGACTTTACATTTGCAAAGTTTAGTGGTAAAGTAAGAACTTCTCCTTAAGCAAAATAAAAATCTTAGACTCTTTAATAGGGCCAAAAAAATGAAAAGTCTTAAAATAAACGTTTTATATATGGTCTTTATAAATAATGCCTTGACTTCCTTCAATATGCCTTCACCTTATAGAAACTAAGGATGTTCTATATTAACGCCTCTTCTCTTTCCTTTCCTCAGACACCATGGTAGAGACACGTCGGACCACCCAACATAGGAACCAAATAGAAGAAGCGCTCCAAGCAATCCAAGCTCCAAACCCGTACTTCCCCTACCACAATGCACAAGATGATCCCTTTTACGAGCCCAATCCTGAGGAGGATCCACAAGAAGACTCCGAGGAGGATCCTGAGGAGGACCCCAACCTCCCCATTGAAGCACCTGAGGACTACCCAACGCCGATCGCGCCACCTCCATCACCGGTGTATGAGCCCGAAGAGTATCCCTCGGGGGACGAGGAGATGGCTCCGGTCTACGAGCCCGAGGACTACCCCGACGATGAGGACGAGGAGTTGGTACCCGAATACCAACCCGAGGAAGAAGGAGGAATTGTACCCGATCTCAACTTCGAGCTTGGGGAAGAAGAGGGTGACGACTTCGAGTTGGAATGGCAAGCTCAGGCCGAGTAGGATGCTTGGCATCAGATCGATCCAGAGTCCGAGGAGTCCGAGGAGTCCGAGGAGGATGACCCCGATGGAGAGGTCATCGACCCAGCAGCTCCACCACCTCCATTGATTCCGAGGATGGAGTTTGTTCCACCTCCACTAGCACCGCCGCCGCCCATGATCCCGAGAGTGGAGGTCGTTTCGTCTCCAAGAGCGCCCGAGCCAGAGGGGCCCATGCCGCCTATGACAGACTTCTGGTGTCACGAGGATGATGTGCTTCTGCGACGACTTCAGCCCGGATCCCTCAACCATGATCGCTCGGAGGAGAGGTTCCCTGGAACCCGTCCATGGGGACCTAACGGCCAACCAACGCTATATGAGAGGGCGAGCCAAGCGCCCATTGAGTTCCAAATGGAGGGGCTCTCCGACTGGATGTTTGGAGAATTCTCTAACAACAGGTTTCGCCAGCCGTTGATGAACGCTCCACCACTGTTGAGAGGGTTTCTCGGCCAACAAATAAATTTGTAAGTCAAGACCCCGCTGAGTACAGTGGAGTCAAGATCGTTCCACAGGAAGCAAGGTTGTTTGTCTATCAATCTAACAAAAATCAAACAAAATTAAACAAAACACTCACGAGATGCCTCGTTAACGACGTTGTCAAGATCGTTACCGAGCCACCGAACACAAAACACTAAACTAACGACCTAATAAAATTCTAATTAAAATTCGGTACCGAGGCAAGTACTCAGCAACGAAGATTCACCAGAAATA
The DNA here is from genome assembly GCA_964016875.1 of Fallopia convolvulus. NCBI lineage: Eukaryota > Viridiplantae > Streptophyta > Magnoliopsida > Caryophyllales > Polygonaceae > Fallopia > Fallopia convolvulus. Next base: position 17,388,011 of record OZ024724.1, read on the forward strand.
ATTCAAATAAAGCAAAAATCTAGGACAAGGGACACCACAACATAGCCAAGCATAAGAATTCGTAAGAAGATAAGATCATGCATTTAAACAGATAGAGTCATCAACTTTCGTTGACTTAGTAAGTAAATTAATCTACTTTCGCATCCTAATTCACTCAATTGCTTGTTTTGGATCTAAAGCTTGAAACTTTCGTTTTCAAACAATATCAACCTTCAAGTTACTAACTTTCTCTTTCAATCAAGTTAAAAACTCAAATTACCTCCACTTTCGTTTTGGTATAAAGCACAACAAACAATCTCAATAAAAGATAAAAGGCATTCAACACACAATCTTACTCATCAAACATGCTCAACTATGCCGGGCTTAACCCCGACCCTAGAAAAATAAACTACTCACTAATCATAACTAAGAAACTAAAAACTTCAATAAAAAGAAACATTGAAACAAAACTCAAAACTCAAATTAATAAGAAAAATATATTGTCTTACAGAGATTCAGAAGAAACCGAAAAACATAAAAACACCGAACCACAATCACGACCAACGAACACCCGGCAACCGTCGTCTACCGAGCCTCGTGATCCTCTTCCGATCCGATCTCTCTCTCTCCTTCGGTCGTCCTCAAAATCTCCTCCACAATTAAGCTCTCTAAAAACTTCTCTAAAAACAAGCCCCCCCTTTCTATGCTAGATAGAAGGTTATTTATACGAAAAAACTAAAAACTAAAAAGGCTAAAAGATATAAACTTTCCTAAAAAGATAGAAACAATCTCTAAAAGATAGAAATAAAATCTAAAAAGATATTAAGACCTAAAATACATATTCTAACAACCCCAAAAGATTCTAAAAAGATACTCAACCGATACGGAAATAAATTCTCGCTCAGGATCGGTGAATTATAAAAATAACACTCGAAATCTTTCTTTTCGTGGCCTCGTTAACGAGCCCTCACAGCCTCGTTAACGAGCCTGGGCTTTGTTTTCTTCAACACTTCCTCTTGTACTCTCGAGCTCCGACTTCTTCAATCTTGCACTCCTCCGTCTTTCGCTGCAATGCTCCAAATTCAACTCCATTCAGCTCCTTTCCTAGCTAAAACCTGCAAAATTCACAAAATAGAGTAGATTCCACTCTTTCCACAGAAATATGCAAAACTAACTAAAAATACTCAAAACTAAACCTAAACTAAACAAAACTAAACCTAATAAGCAAAGAAAACCTACTAAAACTATACTAAAAATGCGAACATCAACCACCCCCTGGTGTTGTGCCCTCCGGGACCCGTCAGGTGAACGTTGACTTGCTTCAAGGTCACAGGGAGGAGTGGGTCAACGAATCACTTAGGGAACAAGAGGAAAGGATCCAACACAGGATCTACATTGCTGAGCTGCAAGCCCGAGAGAACCGCCGTAGCAGGCGGATAGAGCAAGCAAACCTCCTCCTCAACATCGACTCGGGGATCATTGACGAGACTCTTTTCGAGGAAGGATTCCTCGACACCTACACCGACCGCATCTAGCTTTCCTTAGCTTGTACTTTTTCTTTTCTTTTCCAAGAAGTGAGCTTAGACCACTTCTTTCGACTTCATTTTGTCCTTAGGAAGTCGAATCGGCTTAGCTTTTCCTTTTATTTCCTTAGTTTGAAACGGCTTAAGTTATAAAGCCTTGTACTCACTCGTATGGACCAGTTATAATAAAATTTCCCTTTCGTTCCTAAAAGCTTGCGTGTTAATTCTTACATATACTATTGATTAACAAATAAAACCAATCTAAAACCTTCAGATGGTCAACACAAGAGCCACCAATCGCAGTGCCAACCCCGGCATCGCTGGGGAAGAACATGATGAGAGTCAATCTGAGGTCAGAGGCGGACCTCGAGTTAACCCGCACCCTGCACCTATAGCTCCCATAGCATTCAACGAGGAGACAGTGGCCGCCTTACGCACTCTAGTACAACAATTGGTACGAGAGGCCATTCCCGCTGCGGTGCCTAACACAGCAAACCTCGAAGCACCAGAAGTGGTGCCAAAGGAAGTACATGAGGAAGCAACCCCAGTAGTTGAGGTCATCCCCGAGAAACCAACAAAGATCAGCTTCGTTGAGGGGATCAAGACCTTCAACGCCATGAAACCCGATTCATATGATGGGACAGGTGACCCGTCGGGAATGCAATATTGGTTCTCCCATGCCGAAAGACTTCTAAGGAATGTACCCTGCTCCGAAGCCGACAAAGTGCACATGGCTGCACTAAAATTGAAAGATGAAGCTGGTGAATGGTGGGAGAGCTCCAGTCTGTCCACCCGCCCTGATTTCAGCTTGGCCATGTTTAAAGACAAGATGATGCATCAATTCTTTTCTGAGTCCATGAGAGATGAGAAACTGGATGAACTCCACTCCCCAAAGAACCATGGATTGAGTGTGCTGGAACGAGCTAAAAAGTTCAACCACCTCCTTCAATACGCTGAGGATGAGATCACTACGAAACAACAAAAGATGAAATGCTTCCACCGCTGGATGAGCGACAAAATTAACCCTGGATGACAAATCGCTCCTTCAAGACTTTGGAGGAGTACGTGGATCATGCTCATAGGATGGAGACAACTCTCAAGGTCCTCGAGCGCAGGAAGTTCGGTGGAGGAAAGCCTCACCACTCCAGTCACAGTGGGTTCAAGAGACCGACATCTTCGAAAGGATCTTAGTGGTCTAAAAAGAGCAAGAACAAGGCCTCGTCAACTGGATCAAGACCTATCCAAGGCTCAAAATCAAAGAGAAGTCCGATAGTCTTCCACAACTGTGCAGAACCAGGACACCTTAATCGGAACGATCCTAAAGCTCCCAGGAAGTGCTACAACTGTAGTAAGGAAACAATCTTCGGGAATTCTGCAAACAACCCACAAACCTAGCAGGCTAGACCCGCTCAAATACCGTGTCTCAGCGCCCTCAAGCTTCAAACAGAACAACGGGGACTGCATCGGTCCAGTCTACTGCTCATCAAAAGGGAAAGGGACCTATGCACCCTCAGAGTCAAGGACAACGGTTGTATGAGATGCGCACCACCGACAAGCTGGAGGAGCCTATTTGCCAAGGTACTCTCCATATCCGCTCTAAAGATGTTTTTATACTCTTCGATTCCGGTGCTTCACATTCTTTCATATCCGAGAAACGTGTAGAACTCTTAGAATTAGATGACCTTGAAGAGTGTGAGCCGTTTGTTGTGAACCTTCCAAATGGAGAAAGAATTATAGGAGCCAAGCAGTTAGGTAGTTTTCCTTTAAGCATTCAAGGAGGAATCTTCAACTCCAACTTGATATGCATTCCAATGGATCCCTATGACATCATTCTCAGAAGAGATTGGTTGTCTCACCAAGGGGCGATAATTGACTTCTACACCCGAACTATAACCATCAACTTTGGAGGGAAGCACATTTGCAAGTTCAAAGGAAAACGAGAAGAAGAAAATGGAAAAGTGATCAATGCCATGAAGGTCGGGAAGCTACTTCGACAAGGCTGTGTTGGGTTTCTTTGTTACCTTGAGCCGACGGAGAAAAAGATTGTGGACATTCAAGAGATTCCTGCAGCTAGGGAATTCCCCGACGTCTTCCCAGAAGAGCTCCCCGGATTACCAGCCCGACGAGAAGTTAAGTTCTCAATAAGCCTCGAGCCAAGAACCGCGCCAATCTCCAAGGCACCCTACAGGATGGCCCCGCTAGAGATCAAAGAACTCAAGAGTCAGCTCGAAGAGCTGCTTGAGAAGGGTTACATCCGACTGAGCGCTTTGCCTTGGGGAGCACCTATACTGTTTGTGAAGAAGAAGGATGGAACTTTCCGCTTATGCATCGACTACAGAGAGTTGAACAAGGTCACCATCAAGAACAAATATCCTCTTCCAAGGATAGACGACCTCTTAGATAAGATTTATGGTGCGAAAGTCTTCTCAAAGATCAACCTGAGGTCAAGATATCATCAACTTCGGATTCGAGAAGAGGACGTACCGAAGACAGCTTTCCGTCCCCTTTATGGCCACTACGCGTTTGTAGTGATGCCATTTGGTTTGACCAATGCACCTGCGGTATTCATGGACCTGATGCACCGATGCTTCCATGAATACCTCGACAAGTTCGTCATCGTTTTCATAAACGACATCCTAATCTACTCAGGAAATCAAGCTGAACATGAAGAACACCTCCGAACCGTGCTACAGATTCTAAGGCACAACCAACTGTACGCCAAGTTGTCCAAGTGTGACATATGGCTTAAAGAAGTGGATTTCTTAGGCCACGTCATCAACCAAGAAGGAGTTATCGTAGACCCGAAGAAAATTGAAGCAGTCTCAGAATGGAAGCAACCAAAGAATGTAAAAGAAATTTGCAGCTTCCTAGGACTTGCTGGGTACTACCGAAGGTTCGTCGAAGGGTTCTCAAAGATTGCCCTCCCCATGACGAAGCTACTCCGAAAGACCGATAAGAAGTTTGTGTGGGACGAGAAGTGTGAGGAAAGTTTCCAAGAACTCAAGAAGCGTCTCACAAGTGCACAAGTGCTGACACTGCTAGATGGACACGATGGTTATGTAGTCTACAATGATGCATCAAAGCAAGGCTTGGTATGGGTACTCATGCAGTATGGGAAAGTAATTGCTTATGCATCCCGACAACTCAAGGTCTATGAAGTGAACTATCCGACGCACGACCTCGAACTAGCAGCAGTGGTGTTTGCCTTAAAGATTTGGCGACATTACTTGTACGGGGTAAAGTGTCAGATCTTCACCGACCACAAGAGTTTAAAGTACGTGTTCACTTAGAAGGAACTGAATATGAGACAAAGAAGATGGCTGGAACTATTGAAATACTACGACATCGAACTGCTCTATCATCCAGGCAAAACTAAAGTCGTAGCAGACGCTCTCAGTCGCAAGACACAACAAGAGGGCTTAATCGCAATGCTAACAGTTCAGCCGAAGCTCCAACAAGAACTGATAAGAGAAGGCATTGAGGTCTGGTTTGGAAGACAACAAGGTTGTCTAAACACCTTGGAAATCCATTCCGACTTGTTAGCCGAAATCAGAGAGAAGTAAACTGATGACATCATGCTAATCAGGATCAATGGCGAAGTACAAGAAGGCAAGGCACCGGGGTTCGTCATTCAAGATGACGATTCCCTTTGGTTTCGAAACAGGATTTGTGTGCCAACAATGGACAAGCTTCGAAAGATCATCTTGAAAGAAGCCCATGCATCTGCCTATTCCGTACACCCAGGAGCAAGTAAGATGTACAAGGATGTACGAAGAAACTTCTGGTGGCCAAATATGAAACAAGATGTCGCAGAATTCATATCCAAGTGCTTAGTTTGTCAGAAAGTAAAGATCGAGCATAGAAGACCTAGAGGAAAATTGCAATCCCTTCCCGTGCCAGAATGGAAATAGGAGGATATCGCAATGGACTTTGTGACCAACCTGCCCAAGACTCAAAAGCAGAAGGATTCCATTTGGGTTATCGTGGATCGGCTCACCAACAGCGCCTACTTCATCCCCATCCAAAAGAAGTGGAAAGCTCCAAAGTTAGCAACAGTCTTCGTTAAGGAAATAGTCTGTCTCCATGGAACCCCAAAGACGATCATCTCGGATTGAGACGGACGATTCATGGCCTCCTTTTGGAAGGGTTTACATAAGGCCATGGGCATAGAATTGAAGTTTAGCACAGCCTTCCATCCTCAAACCGATGGTCAATTAGAAAGGACCATCCAAACTCTTGTAGATATGCTTTGAGCTTGTGCGCTAGACCGCACAACGAGTTGGGATGACAGCTTGAATCTTATAGAATTCACATACAACAACATCTGGCATTCCACAATCAAGTTGGCTCCCTTCGAGGCCTTGTATGGCCGGAAATGTCGTTCTTCCTCTGTTGGGACGACAATGCCGACAAGATACTTCTCGGACCGGAGCTAGTAGAAAGGACTGCCTCAGAGGTTGCTCTCATCCGTCAGAGAATGTTGACTGCACAGAGTCGACAGAAATCATATGCAGACCTGAAGAGACGAGACATCAAATTCATAGTAGGACCCTTTCGTCAAAGTATCTCCCTCAAAGGGCGTTTTCCGCTTCGAAAAGCGAGGCAAGCTTAACCCTTGTTATGCAGGACCCTTTGAGATCCTAGAAAGAGTCGGCAACCTGGCTTATCGAGTTGCCTTACCGCCTTCAGCTCACCCCGTTCATAATGTGTTCCATGTGTCACTCCTAAGGAAGTATGTGCCCGACGAATCCCACGTAATCAACTTCGACGATGTCGAAATCCAGTCAGATGGCACTTACGAGGAGAGACCGCTTAAGATAGTAGAGCACCGAGTAAAGCAACTACGCAACAAAGAAGTACCTCTAGTTCGGGTACTTTGGTCCAAAGATGGCAATGAAGGTACCACATGGGAAACCTGGGAAACCGAGCAAGATATGCAGAGACGTTTTCCCCAGTTAATGTCTTCTTAAGTACCGTTAGTACTATCTTTTTAAGGGGGTACTAGGCCCCGTAGTGTCCTCACCAGTTGTGAGTTTTGTAGATGTCCTTCTTTTCATCTCGGTACCGCTCTACTTTTCTCTAGGTTCGGGGACGAAACTAATTTAAGGGGGTACTATTGTAATATCCGCGATATTCCAAGGTTTTTGAAACCAATTATAATATAATATTTATAGTTATAATCTTTTTTTCTACATATAAAAGAGAATTTATAATAAATTGTGATAACCCTTATTTTCTCATTAAAAAGAGAATTCTTAAGTAAATTAAATTAAATAAAATACAAGAATTTTATTATAAGGGTTGTGAAGACATGAGAACATTCAAATAAAAATAATGCATTATGAATCTCTAATTTTTATTAAATAAAATGAATTACAACAAGACATTAAAAATACATTGAGGATTTAGTAAAAAGAATGCAAGAGCCGGTACTTGAACCCGAGACCTCTTGCAACCCATCTCACACACCCAACACCGTCAATCTGCTAGACCATTGCAACTTCTTACTCATTTACCCACCCTTTTTTTTAATAAACTCCTTTCTTCTTCTTCTTCTAAGCAAGACATCACACTTTGTCTGATGGATTTGACATTGATTTGAATTGGTCCAATGCATGTCAATGGAGTCTCCCTCTCTTCACTCTTGCTTGTAAGACTATCTCTATGACATCAACATATTGCATCATCTACAAACAAGCACAACTCTCCCCAATCCTCATCAATTGAACTCTTCTCCATTAGTCAATTGCCATAGACATGGATTGCCAAGCTCCAAGATTTTGCCTATTTAAAGGGCTGGATTTTTCAAGTAGAAGACACACAAAACACTCTCCTCTCTTCCTAAGCATTCTTGCAATTCATATAGTTATTTTTCAGCCATAAAAAGCCCTTAAAAATTCTGATTTTTCTCACAAAACCACCATTGGAGGCCATTTAATACATCACCAAACCACCACCACCCCTAGGCCGGACCACCGACGGACCCCCATCAGCCCGTCGGAGCCCCGCCGAGCGCCGCCCGTGCCTCCGCCGTCCCAGCTGGTGCGCCGCCCCCTTCCTGCCTTCTCCCCTGTGTGATTTCTTCATTGTTTTGTAAAACAGAATACATAGAAGGGTAAATTTTTATCTATTTATTTTAATTAAATTAATTAAATCATGTTGTTATTTATAAAAATAGTTTGCTATTATAAAAATATCTTTTTCATATAATAGATTCTTATCAAGAACATTGTGTTAGTAGAAATAAATAAAATCATATAAGGGGTTATCATTCTAAGATAAGAAATTTTTATTGCATATTGTTTTTAAAATAAGCATAAATCTCAAGACATGACTTATCAAATAAAAAGATATAAAGAATATTTTATACATGTATATATAATTTATGGGTATAAAATATGGGACTTTTTGTTTATTAGAAAGCAACTTATATAGAGGATTATAATAGAAATAGTAGATGATATTATATCTCCAATTATAGAAATTATAAAAGGAAAATATTAAAATACTATGGTCAAGGTGTAATTATTAATAAGGAAGTTAGAATAATAATATTGTTTTAGATTATTAATATCGAGATGTCTTGCATAAGAAGATTTTCAAAATATAAAAAGATAATCTAGCTTGATCTAAGTTATCATCAAAGCAAAGCATATGTTTTAATTATAAAATAATATTCTAAGACATGTTTACATATCATAAACTAATAATGTGTGAGGGATATCATTTAGAAATAATAAGATTATTTTTATCATCACACCATGATTATGGAAAGCACTATATAAGCTTGACTAGAATTTTCTATTTTTGAAAGGTACTAGAAAAAGACGCCTACTAATATATTTATCCCTAGTATATATTACTTGTCTTAATTGTAGAATATAATGAGAATATTTTTTATATTAAGATCTTTTTATAAAAAGATATTGTTAATGAAAAGGATAAAAAGATTTAATCATAAGGGTACCTTTAGACTTACCACTCTATAAGAATAATTTATATGAAAATAATAATTCTTATAAATATGAAAAGTATGTCTTATGATCTTTTTAAAAGATATTTTCTTACTTAGCTTTTTATATAGAATAAAGAATAAGTCAAAAAGGGAATATTCTAGTAAACCAAATGAAGTTATTTCTTGATTATCAAGAAAAAATATTATAATATTAAAATAAGGACTTTAAAAGGAATGAAAGGATATTACAAACTTAAAATAATAATAAAGGAAAATTATTATTTTAATTAGCCACCTAAATTATTATTATAATAATTTAGAATGAAATCCTCTTAATATAAATATTCAAGAGAATTTCAAACTTTTAAAAAAAAAGAATTAAAGGAATTTCTTATTTAAAGATCGTTCGTAAACTCCGTCGATAGGTCGAGACTTCTACGTCGTGGTCAAACTTTCCATCAGCTCGATAGTTTAGACTCGTGATAGCAAAGACAAGTGGAAATTCCCCTTGTGACCTTATATATTTCGTTTCCGTGAAATTCTCGATGTTGGGAACAACTTGTGTGCTAAGCAATAAATGAACCTAGGAAATATCGATTGTTAGATATAACGACCCCACTGTTCGCGTAGTTCGCTCTCTATTATTTGATAGGATTATTTATGCTAGTATGGTTGTGGCCTTGATTGTTTACAAGATCGATTTCGAACAAACTAGTGAGGGGCGCGGAAGTAGCCCGACGCTTCTATAATTTTACTAAGTCGTATGCCTTTGCGCTTAAAGAACGACTTTCAGGATCATGATCCAGTCCGCTCTGATTGCAAGGAGGGATGATTTGCACTCTAGCTAAGTGCCGAAAACTGAGTTTTCCCTTGGTGGATCGGGCCATACAAGCCCCCACCCCCCTTAAAAATCATTAACGAAATCGAATATTTTCGTCACTATATAAGATAAGTGCCCAATGCACATTTAAAAGACATCTAAATCGGACCGATCTCAAATGATCGATCTAGCTCTCGGTCCGCTCAGGGCGCAAGATGTTTTCAACTTGTTTGAATTAATAACGTTCCCAACATACCTTCGATTCTAAAAGAAGTCTACAATCTAGTAGCTCTTCTCTCGATTATCGAGCTATCTCCACTTGAGATACGCTCTCCACCGTACCGCTAAACCTCACATAAATAAAGCCATACCTTAAAACACAACCCGATAGTATCTCCCTCGATATTACTCAAATTACCGAATTACCCTTGGGAAGTTCCGTTCCCACATGCTTAGTCTCTTAGACTAATTCTTCTTTTCCGCATGTTTGCCTGGCATATTCTCGCCCCTCGTGAATTATGTCAGAACCTAGGAATCCAGGTAAGGCGTAGAAGGCAAAGGAAGGACAAGGATCTCCGAAGATGTACTTTTCATATCATTTTGATTTACTTCCGTTATGTTTCAAGGACAAGTTGGTTTTACGTTTCATTTCCGAACAACATTATGTTTAAAGCATTGTAAGATGTTTTGTACGAACAAAGTCTCTTTCGAGAGCACCCTTTCTATGTTATGAATTATGTTATTTCCGCATTTTATTATTCTATATCATTCTAAAAGCCTTGGGTGACTTTGGACGGTAAAATCCGAGGTCACTGGCGGTAATACCCAATGTTGTAAAAATAGGGGTGTTATAGTTTATTCTTGACTTTCATGGGAGCTTCACTTGTCCTTGGGTCATTACGTTTTTAGTTCATTCTGCATGTTGGTTGTACATTGGTGACATTGTCTTGTCCAGTTGAGCATGCTTGTGGGGGGTGAGACTTCGATATTTGTGTATTTTTTGTAGGGTGCATGTTTGCATCAACATAATCATGCCATGTAGGATATGCATGTTGTTTGTTCTTGAGTTTCATGGGAGCTTCACTTGGCCTTGGGTCTTTACGTTTTTAGTTCATTTTGCATGTTGGTTGTACATTGGTGATATTGTCTTGTCTAGTTGAGTATGCTTATGGGCGGTGAGACTTCGATATTTGTGTGTTTTTATAGGGTGCACGATTTGCATCAGCATCATCATGCCATGACTCAATTCTCGAGCATGCATGTGTCATGTCTCCTTATTTTCTCCCCTTGCGTCGATCAACTTTTTTTTCATCTACCACTTGAATCATCCGTGCTCCATCCTCTTTCCAATTCCAAAAAAAAAATGAATTTATGTTGGGTTTGTTTCAATATTGACGTTACCTCTCCTCTGGAAAGGAGTATCAAAATATTGGATCATGATCAATTTGTCTTGACTCTTAATGTTTTGTAAGAAAATTTCTCTCATGGCTGTGGGTGCTGTGGGGATTCTTCCCATTCCTCTGACCAATGTCCTCTCAATAATTAACCTCAAAAGCTTAACATTTTGGTTGATGATAATCCAACTGATGTTGCTCTTGTTCAATAGATTAGAAACAAGCTCCTTGGGACGTATGACACAAAAAATATGCCATCTAAAGTGTTGATTGGCCCTATTTTGTTCGCTTAATTGTGGCAAGTCCTTTGCATACTGGTAAATTTAAGGGAAAAGGGTTCTTTTTTAGTTTGTGACCAACTCAATTGTTGGTACTTCTACCTTGGTCCCTGCTTACAACCCCATTCAAACTCTTGATATGCTCTCTTCTCTTGATCCAACTATGCTTGTTAATCTTATTATGCTTATGCAAGCTAGAGAGCGGCTGGCCTATGCACTATTTAGTATGAATGCCCGAAATAACGAGATGATGTTGATTCCCCCTATCTTTGTGCTTCTCCCATGGCTTCTTCTGGTTTTCCTTTAGCGAATTTATTCGCCCCTATGGTAGGGTATCAACATGCTTATTTAGGACCGACATGTATGGATTATGGTTTTGAATCTGCCAATTCCCAAATGAGACACAAGATGGATGATATTGACATTAAATATATGGGTGATATTGATATTAAATCTAGGGGTGACATCACCTCTAACTCTTCTAAGAGGAAAGATTTTGATCTACAACTTCAAAATTTTGAATATGTTGTCCAAAAGAAAAAAGAGAAGACTATGGTGTACACGGTTGTAGGATTGGTCCTCCTTATTGTGTTATAAACTATTATGAAATATGTTTATCTACTTTCCTCCTTTTTTACTTCCCGTTATTGAACTTTAGTTTCTTTAGGTGTTTTGATTGGTGTGTTTGTATGTGGTTGGTGTGTTTTTTGGCTTGGGTTTGTGTTGGTTTGTTTGGTGTTGGATTGTTACTTGTTCCTCGAACTTCTTATCAGGATCTTCCTTTTGAAATATGCAATTTGACAACTATCAATGAACTTTTCTCTATTACTACTTTTGTTTGTTATTTATTTCACTCATCTACCATTTTGTAAGAGATGAACCTACATCTTTGTACACAAACACACCGCTCTCCCATTTGAGTTAATAGGCTACTTATAACAAAAGTGCATATGTAATAGACAAAAGTGCATACATCATTATCAAAAGTGCATCAATAAAAACATCATATGACTGGATATAAAATCATCTCATTTTTAATAATATTTTATATTCACACGAGTATAGTAATATCAAATGTTTAATGACACTTTACATCTAAACAAAAAGACTTCTCACTTTGGCAATGCTACACATATCAATTAACTAGCGCTTCAATAAAAAAAATGGTTATCTAAGACTACATATAGTGAACAAATTTAACAAAGCTAAAGGTAAGAATAAACAAAAGTATAAGGATGATACACTAGAAACCAAAAACTTTAAGAAAAGGCATTAGACTCTTCACTCCCAACACGAAATGCTTGAGAAAGAAAAACAATTAAATTGCATAACAAAACCCTCCAATTCAATAAAAACCAAAATTTTTCTAGATGTACAATCAAATGTCTCGCTCTCCAAAATTTCCATCCAATGCTTTTAAAAACCACAAATCAACAATCTTTTAACCTTCAATTTCTCTTTTATCATATAATCTAACTCCAATTTCACCAATTAATAGGAAAATCCCTAATTTGGGTTGAAATTGGAGAAATAAAGCCTTTGATGGAGGCAAAAGCCCAAATTGAAGGGGGAGATAGCTCGATTGACCTCCCAATGTATGAAGAAGATCATCGGAGCTCCCAATTGAAACTTGCGACGGGGACTCAAAGGAAGAAGAGGACATGTGTGGGTTGGGGCCAGAGATGCGTAGAAGTTGACAGTTGCAAGCGTTATGTAGGAGCTATGGTAGGGAAAATAAAACTGCGAGTTCTCATAGATTTAGAGGAAGGAAGGAGGAGATTGTTAATTATAGAACATACAAAGACAAAAATACCCCAATTTAAAAAATTAGGATGTAACGTGAGCCATTAGATTTGATCCATCTGACGGCTCTCCTTACTCCTCATTTTACATCCTATCTCCACTCCTTACATGATCCCAACTCTTAATATATTATTATAAATAGTAATTATTATTAAAGTGTGGATCATATGAAGAGATAGCTTATAGTGCAAAATGAGGATTAATGAGGACCATTGGATCATTCTAATCTAATGTCTCTTATTTTATTCTAAAATCATTAAACGGGGGTATTTTTTCATTCATGTATAAACTCTTATTCCTCTTTCTTTCCTCTTCATGATGAAATTCAACAATGGAGAACCCCCCTGCCCTATCTTCGATCAAGTTTGATCCCAATATCCACCAATGATTCTTATTAAACTTTCTATGTAATCATGAACAAAATAAATACAAATTTGATATTTAGTTTCATCTTCGTTCCATCTCTGATTATAAGCAATTCATGAACTCCATCAAAACTCCATTTCTATATCAAGCTAGAATGATCATGCCTTAAACTGAAGTTTGAATTTGATGTTTATTATATTATGACACTTCAGGAAAAGGTTATATGCAAGATGTAATCATGCCTATGTGTTGAAATTTGACAAAGAATCGACAATCAAAAGAGTTCCTACGATAAAGAGGTTTAGTCCAAGTTTGCCCACCAACTGTTCGACAAAATTCCTCAACCAAAATGTGTCATAGAAATCAAATTAACTTGAATATTTTGCCTATAATAATAGGTGTTAAGAAGGTGTCTATAAAATAGGGGAGCATGAGTACATCATTGAAAAAGGAGTTTAGATGATCTTCTAAGGGATATTAAGGGGCCTACTGAGAAGTTAGATACTCTTAGCCAATGGAATGACAAGGTACTACATGTGTGAATATGTAATTGTAGAATTCTACATGGGAAGGTGAAAGTGGGAAGAATATGTTGATGGAGCACGCTAAAATTTGAATGTATTAGTGTAAATCAGTTGGCGAGGGCAACAATTTACTGATTTTTATAATCTACTTTAATTAATATAGAATGCTTTTTTACAGATTTGACATGCACTCTACTTAATTTGGAATTCATTTTTACTAATAATATGAAATAAACTTTTAACTAATCTTATAATGCACACAACCCACTTTGTAAAACACTTTAACTATTTCAGTATGCACTTATACCGATTTAAAGTGCACTCTACTGTAATGCACTTTTAGTAATCACATGTTATGCACTTACTACTATTATAGTGCACTCAACCTATTTTGGAATACATTTCTACAAATTTGGAATGCATTCTACCTAATTTAGAATTCACTTTCGATAATTACACGATGCACTTATACTGATTTCAAAACGAACTCTACCTAGTCTAGATTCTAGAAGGCATCCTTTTGATTTAAATGCACTATTAAGGATGTGGAGGAGTAGGACGGGGTCATGGCAGTAAAAGAGACCGGATAAGGTTCAGTGGTAGGGGATTGAAGGCTTGTTGGTGGTCTAGGACATGAAGTGAAGGGAACAGAGTTGACAGGAGATTTTGAAAATTGTGAAGAAAGTGTGAAATTTGTGTGTGTGATTATTAGAATTGTAATTGGGAAGATTAGTTCTTCCATATATCAAGTCTGAGTTTGCAAGAAATTAGCTTGCTTTTCTTGGTTATCAGATCATTTGCAACTCCAAAATTCTTCTAATTTACTTTTGATAGATAGGGTCGTAGGGAGGAGAACTCCCATCTCTGCATTGGTTATCAGAACATCTGCAAGTCCAAACTTCTTACTTCACTCAAATAAAAGCCTATCACTAGAGCACCTTTTGTGCTTCTTCATTGCACTGGAGTTTTTGCTGGTACATTTGATTTTTCAAAGCCCAACCGATTGATTTCTTCCGTGGTCCCTCACCAATTTCTCCGCAAAAATGGCGACTTCTGGTTGTGGATGAGCGCTTGTATGGGCGGAATTGAAAAAGGAAGTTGTGGTTATTGTAGAACATAGGAAGAAGAACTCTACTAGAATCGTTTCCATTCTTTCTATTTCTGCCAAAATTTGAGTTCAATTAGCGATTTTCACAAACAGCTTGTAAATTTTCAAATTTCCTCTCTTTTGTGATGAAACCTTAAGGATTTGAAACCCTTAACATTGAAATAGGTAAGGATACTGGCTGTTTATGCATTTAGATGAAGCTAAGGCTAATTAACATTACATTTGAGGCTGGTTTTGAAAGAATCCTTCAGTAATTAGTGAATTTCCTTTTGGCGCCCTTAAGTTTTTGCCTTTTCCTTTTGGTGCCCAAGAAAAAAAACTTATTCCTCTTGGTACCCCTGAGGTTTTGGCTTTTTCCGTTAATGCCCCTCTCCGGTTCAAATTAGCCAATTTCAAGCTTACCATTATGTTCATTACCCTTAAATTAGTCGGATTTGACTCTTAAAACACTTAAATTCATAACCAAACTACATCAATTTGAATTTTTAAACAATTTTGTAAACAACCCTTTAAAATAGAAGATTGTTTAAAAATTCAAATTGATGTAGTTCGGTTATGAATTTAAGTGTTTTAAGAGTTGAATCCTACTAATTTAAGGGTGATGCACATAATGGTAAGCTTGAAATTAGCTAATTTGAACCGGAGAGGGGCATCAACGGGAAAAGCCAAAACCTTAGGGGTACCAAGAGGAATAAGTTTTTTTCTTGGGCACCAAAAGGAAAAGGCAAAATCCCAAGGACACCAAAAGGAATTTCCCTAAAAAAATGCAATCATTTTTGGATATGTTAGCCTGAAATGGTCCTTTTTAGAGTTCTTGGCATTGTATGTTGAATTTCAAATTTTAAATGAGGTTTTGTTGTGAATTATTAGGCAATTCCAAAGAAGTTTGCAGAGAATGCAAGGGCAGTTCTACCTTATGAAGTAACTCTTAGAGGCCCAAGCCTTGCTTCATGGTGTGCTGTCATGACAAAGTAGGAAGATGATATGCTCTTCACTAATGGATGAGAAGAGTTTGTGAATGCTTTCTCATTGCAAGCAAATGACATACTTATCTTCAAGTTTGATGGAGTTTCAACCTATGATATACTGATCTTTAACGGGGGAAACCTGTGTGAGAAAGAATCGATGTATTTTGTTAAGAAATCTGGGTGTGTAAATGCTGAGAAATCAAAGAAGAGAACTTTGAGTGAGGCTGATTTAGAAGAGCGTGATGATGATGATGATGGTCTTATTCATAGAGCAACTAAGCAGCTCAGAGAGGAAGTTATCATTAATGACAATGAGCCATTGATCACTGAAATGAACAGGATTTTTGTAACTGAGGCTCCTAACCCTCCAGAAACCCACGTAACCTTGTCAACCGAAACTCCTCCTCAAGACACCCCAAATGTCAATGGAGTGATTTTACCTGAAGCTACTCCTCAGAATGTTGCTAGGGCTAGAAAGATAAGTGGCGCGTCCTCAAGCAAAGAAAGCAAGAAACTGAATTCTAGCAAAGGTAAGCCTCCTTGATTCAATTGGATTGGATTCAAATTTTAATTAATAACTATTTTCCCTCATGTTCCTTTATCTTACAAAATTTTTTTTGCTCGAGAAGATACTCCACATGTCAATGGAGTGATTTTACCCGAAACTACTCAGAAAGTTGCTAGGGCTAGAAAGATAAGTGAGTTTTCCATTCATGTTTAAACTCCTATTCCTCTTTCTTTCCTCTTCATGATGAAATTCAAAAATGGAGACCCCCCTCCCCCGCCCTATCTTTGATCGAGTTTGATCCCAATATCCACCAATGATTTTTTTTATTAAACTTTCTATATAATCATGAACGAAATAAATAAAAATTTGATATTCAATTTTATCTTCTTCCCCTCTCCAATTATAATATTTTTATATCAAGCTAGAATGATCATGCCTTTAATTGAAGTTTGAATTTGATGTTTATTATATTATTGAAACTTTAGGAAAAGGTTATATGCAAGCTGTAATCATCTCTATGTGTTGAAATTTGACAAAGAATCGACAATAAAAAGAGTTCCTTCGATAAAGAGGTTCAGTTCAAGTTTGCCCACCAACTGTTCGACAAAATTCCTCAACCAAAATGTGTCATAGAAATCAGATTAACTTGAATCTTTTGCCTGTAATAATAGGTGTTAACAAGGTTTCTATAACAAATAGGGGAGCATGAGTACATCATTAAAAAAGGAGTTTAGATGATCTTCTAAGGGATACTAAGGGGCCTATTGAGAAGTTAGATATTCTTAGCCAATGGAATGACAAGGTACTACATGTGTGAATATGTAATTGTAGAATTCTACATGGGAAGGTGAAAGTGGGAAGAAGATGTTGATGGAGCACGCTAAAATTTGAATGTATTAGTGTAAATCAGTTGGTGAGGGCAACAATTTACTGATTTTTATAATCCACTTTAATTAATTTAGAATGCTCTTTTACAGATTTAACATGCACTCTACTTAATTTGTAATGCATTTTTACTAATAATATGAAATGCACTTTTAACTAATCTTATAATTCACACAATCCACTTTGTAAAACACTTTAACTATTTCAATATGCACTTATACCGATTTAAAGTGCACTCTACTATAATGCACTTTTAGTAATCACATGCTATGCAATTACTAATATTATAATGCACTCAACCTATTTTGGAATACACTTCTACAAATTTGGAATGCATTCTACCTAATTTAGAATGCACTTTTGTTAATTACATGATACACTTATACTGATTTCAAAACGAACTCTACCTAGTCTAGATTCTAGAATGCATCGTTTTGATTTTAAATGCACTATTAAGGATGTGGAGGAGTAGGACAGGGTCATGGCAATAAAAGAGTGCAGATAAGGTGCAGTGGAAGGGGGTTGAAGGCTTGTTGGTGGTCTAGGACATGAAGTGAAGGAAACGGAGTTGGTGGGATATTTTGAAACTTGTGGAAAAAGTGTGAATTTGTGTGTTTGATTATTAGAATTGTAATTGAGAAGATTAGTTCCTCTATATATCAAGTCTGATTTTGCAAGAAATTAGCTTGCTTTTCTTGTTTCCTTAATGATATTCAAGAATTTATAGCAGCATGATAAGTGTATTGCGTAAATGACTACAACAAAAAAGGACAAAGAAAGTTGAGGTCAATGTAGAGAATTGCAAGTAAAATTAGATTTTTTTGTTGAAATTACAAGCTTCTCCTTAGAATTGAAAAGTTAGTTTTCTTCTAATGTTTGATAAGAAACCATTGTCAAAATTTGGATGACCATTAAAATAATGTGAAGCACTTTACACACTACAAATTTTTTGGAAAGATAACCTTACTAACTTTTATAGATTCATAATAAGAATATCTTATTTTATGCACAATGAATAAGAGAATTTACAACATCCTGATAAAAAAATATCATCTTTTCATTTTTATAATTAGGAGACTAGATCAAGTAGTACTTTTTGTCGTGGCTTTCAGCCTAATACAATAGTTAAACTTGCACTCCTATGAAATATATAGTAAGGCAAAAGCTGAAAAAACAACAAATAATCAATCATTACTTAAAAAACGCGTTGATCAAATTAGCCCATGTGGGATTCAAACCCATATCTTTGTGCATAAGCACATCACTCTTACATTTGAGCTAATAGGCTTTTGGTATATTATACCCTTAGACATGCATTTTAGGTCCTTATACATGCACCATATGCCATTAAGCATGTACTATATGTGAGTAGAATCTCACTATATATGATTATAAATGCACTTTATGCCCTTAAATATGCATTTACATGAACTATATTTGTGAGTGGCAAACCACTATAATGCAACCGCCAAAAACTGGAAAGTTACGATTTCAAAAGCAATAAAAAAATATTATAAAATTGAGAGCCCCACAATCATAAAATTGATCCTCCATGTATGAGAATTTTTTTTTTGATTTAGGAAAGGAATTAGGGTGACCACTAACAAGCTAGTGGTCTCCCTAGAGCATCCTGGCGGATGAGGGTACGGCGGCCCAAATCAGCTGCAAGTGGGACGGAGGAGACGCTCCTAAAAGATCCAGCGATGAAGTCCGCCACAGAATTGCACTCCCGAATGACGTGAGCGATGCACCAATCCTGGAAACGAACTAACAAGCAATGGATATCCTCCATGTATGAGAAAATGTTACCATTGTTCAATATATCTAACCCTAAAGTTGAATTTAACTAAGTAATAGATTTTGTATCCTTCGTTACGGTGATTTGGACATTTCGGTCGAAAAAAACCCATGGGTAAGTTTACCCAATAGGATAGAGTAATAAGGTGGAATTCAATAAAAAAAATTCCCTTTCTTAGTAGTTTTAAAAGGATCAAATTTTATTTTTATATAGGATCAAATTTTTTGTTCTTTCTCATTAGAAAAAATAGGAAAGAATTATACCACAAGATATATATTAGTAACACCTTCATTCACCAAAAATAAAAATAAAATAAGTAACACTTTTTTTCTAGTTATGTTCTTTTTTAATTATAAAAAACTACTGAAAAAACTAAAAGTATAAATTTGAATTTAAAATGTAAATAATTTAACATATCATTAGCAAAAATCGGAAAAAAGTATATTATCAATTAGTTGTTATTCATTAGAAAAAAAAGGAAATATCACGTGTGATTATTCAGAGCAACAACTTCATTGAATGAATCAATGTTCAGATTCTGCAGAGCATAAACAGCTAAATGTAACAGGCTTTTGGCCTTTTCAAACTAAATCATATTTAAAATTTAAAAAAAAATTCATTCAGTTTATTTAATCAAACGACGTTGTTTACTTTTGATATCTCTCATCCCAAAATTTGTATCTATCCATAATTTTGTAACATTATATTTTTTGGAAGAATTTTTTTGGTCGCATTTGTAGGAGATTTTTGTTGCTTTTACCTAATTTACTTTTGATAGGTAAGGTCGGGAGGAGGAGTGACATCTCTGCATTGGTTATCAGATCATTTGCAAGTCCAAAATTCTTCTAATTTACTTTTGATAGGTAGGGTCGTAGGGAGGAGGAGTCCCATCTCTACACTGGTTATCAGAGCATCTGCAAGTCCAAAATTCTTACTTCACTCAAATAAAAGCCTATCACTAGAACACCTTTTGTGCATCTTCATTGCACTGGGGTTTTTGCTGGTAAATTTGTTTTTTCAAAGCCCAACCGATTGATTTCTTTTGTGGTCCCTCACAAATTTCTCCGCAAAATTGGCGACTTCTGGTTGTGGCATGAGCGCTTGTATGGTCGGAATTGAAAAGGGAAGTTGTGGATATTGTAGAACATAGGAAGTAGAACTCTACTGGAATCGTTTCCATTCATTCTATTTCTGCCAGAATTTGAGTTCGGTTAGCGATTTTCACCAAACAGCTTGTAAGTTTTCAAATTTCCTCTCTTTTATGATGAAACCTTGGGGATTTGAAACCCGTAACATTGAAATAGGTAAGGATCTGGATGTTTATGCATTTATATGAAGCTAAGGCTAACATTACATTTGAAGCTGGTTTTGAAAGAATCATTCAGTAATTAGTCTTCACTAATAAAAACAGTACAATTATTTTTGGATATGTTCAACAAAAATGGTCCTTTTGGAGTTATTGGCATTGTATGTTGAATTTCAAGAATTTTAATGAGGTTTTGTTGTGAATTATTTGGTAATTGCCAAGAAGTTTGCAGATAATGCAAGGGCAGTTCAACCTTATAAAGTAACTCTTAGAGGCCAAAGCCTTGCTTCTTGGTGTGCTGTCATGACAAAGTAGGAAGATGATATGCTCTTCACTGATGGATGAGAAGAGTTTGTGAATGCTTTCTCATTGCAAGCAAATGACATACTTATCTTCAAGTTTGATGGAGTTTCATCCTATGATATACTGATCTTTAATGGGGGAAACCTGTGTGAGAAAGAATCGATGTATTTTGTTAAGAAATCTGGGTGTGTAAATGCTGAGAAATCAAAGAAGAGAACTTTGAGTGAGGCTGATTTAGAAGAGCGTGATGATGATGATGATGGTCTTATTCATAGAGCAACTAAGCAGCTCAGAGAGGAAGTTATCATTAATGACAATGAGCCATTGATCACTGAAATGAACAGGATTTTTGTAACTGAGGCTCCTAACCCTCCAGAAACCCACGTAACCTTGTCAACTGAAACTCCTCCTCAAGACACCCCACATGTCAATAGAGTGATTTTACCCGATGCTACTCCTCAGAATGTTGCTAGGGCTAGAAAGATAAGTGGCTCGTCCTCAAGCAAAAAAAATAAAGAAACTGAATTCTAGCAAAGGTAAGCCTCCTTGATTCAATTGGATTGGATTCAGATTTTAATTAATAACTATTTTCCCTCATGTTCCTTTATCTTACAAATTGTTTTTTGCTCGAGAAGATACTCCACGTGTCAATGGAGTGATTTTACCTGAAACTACTCAGAAAGTTGCTAGGGCTAGAAAGATAAGTGAGTTTTCCATTCCTGTTTAA
This sequence comes from Fallopia convolvulus, assembly GCA_964016875.1. Taxonomy (NCBI): domain Eukaryota; kingdom Viridiplantae; phylum Streptophyta; class Magnoliopsida; order Caryophyllales; family Polygonaceae; genus Fallopia; species Fallopia convolvulus. The sequence continues at coordinate 17,409,256 of OZ024724.1, forward strand.
ACTCCTATTCCTCTTTCTTTCCTCTTCATGCTGAAATTCAACAATGGAGACCCCCCTCCCCCGCCCTATCTTTGATCGAGTTTGATCCCAATATCCACCAATGATTTTTTTATTAAACTTTCTATGTAATCATGAACGAAATAAATAAAAATTTGATATTCAGTTTCATCTTCTTCCCCTCTCCAATTATAATATTTTTATATCAAGCTAGAATGATCATGCCTTTAACTGAAGTTTGAATTTGATGTTTATTATATTATTGACACTTTAGGAAAAGGTTATATGCAAGCTGTAATCATCCTTATGTGGTGAAATTTGAAAAAGAATCGACAATCAAAAGAGTTCCTACGATAAAGAGGTTCAGTTCAAGTTTGCCCACCAACTGTTCGACAAAATTCCTCAACCAAAAAGTGTCATAACTTGAATATTTTGCCTATAATAATAGGTGTTAACAAGGTTTCTATAAAATAGGGGAGCATGAGTACATCATTAAAAAAGGAGTTTAGATGATCTTCTAAGGGATATTAAGGGGCCTATTGAGAAGTTAGATACTCTTAGCCAATGGAATGACAAGGTACTACATGTGTGAATATGTAATTGTAGAATTCTACATGGGAAGGTGAAAGTGGGAAGAAGATGTTGATGGAGCACGCTAAAATTTGAATGTATTAGTGTAAATCAGTTGGCGAGGGCAACAATTTACTAATTTTTATAATCCACTTTAATTAATTTAGAATGCTCTTTTACTGATTTGACATGCACTCTACTTTATTTTGAATGCACTTTTACTAAAAATATGGCATGCACTTTTAAGTTTTAACTAATCTTATAATGCACACAACCCACTTTGAAAAGCACTTAAACTATTTCAGTATGCACTTATACCGATTTAAAGTGCACTCTACTGTAATGCACTTTTACTAATCACATGTTATGCGCGTACTAATATTATAATGCACTCAACCTATTTTGGAATACACTTCTACAAATTTTGAATGAACTCTACTTAATTTAGAATGCACTTTTGTTAATTAGATGACATGCACTTATACTGATTTCAAAATGCACTCTACTTAGTCTAGAATGCATCCTTTTGACTTTAAATGCACTTTTAAGGAGGTGGAGGAGTAGGACGAGGTCATGTCAGTAAAAGAGGGAAGATAAGGTGAAGTGGAAGGGGGTTGAAGGCTTATTTGTGGTCGACGACATGAAGTGAAGGCAACGGTGTTGGTGGGAGATTTTGAAACTTGTGGAGAAAGTGTGAGGATTTGTGTGTGCGATTATTAGGATTGTAATTGAAAAGATTAGTTCCTCCATATATCAGCTCTGATTTTGCAAGAATTTGCTTCCTTTTCTTGTTTCCTTGATGATATTCAAGAATTTATAGCAATATGATAAGTGTATTGCGTAAATGACAATGACAAAAATGTTCAAAGAAAGTTGAGGTGAATGTAGAGAATTGCAAGTAAAATTGTATTTTTGTTATTGAAATTCCAAGCTTCTGTTTAGAATTGAAAAGTTAGTTTTCTTCTAATGTTTGAAAAGAAACCATTGCCAAAATTTGGATGACGATTAAAATAATGCGAAGCACTTTACATACTACACACAATATTTTTGGAAAGATAATCTTGTTAACTTTGATAGATTCAGAAATAAGAATATCTTATTTTATGCACAATAAATAAGAGAATTTACAACAACCTGATAAAAAATATCATCTTTGCATTTTTGTAATTAGGAGACTAGATCAAGGAGTAGTTTTTGTCGTGGCTTAATCCTAATACAACATTTAAACTTCTACTCCCATGAAATATATAGTAAGGCAAAAGCGGGAAAAAACAACAACTAATCAATCATTACTTAAAAAACGCGTTGATCAAATTAGCCCTTGTGGGATTCAAACCCACATCTTTATGCATAAGCACATCACTCTTCCATTTGAGCTAATAGACTTTTGGTATATTATACCCTTAGTCATGCATTTTAGGCCCTTATACATGCACCATATGCCATTAAGCAAGCACTATGTGTGAGTAGAATCGTGCTATATGTGATCATAAATGCACTTTGTGCCCTTAAATATGCACTATACATGGACTATATTTGTGAGTGGCAAACCACTATAATGCAACTGCCAAAAACTGGAAAGTTACGATTTCAAAAGCAATAAAAGCAAAATATTATAAAATTGAGAACCCCACAATCATAAAATTGATCCTCCATGTATGAGAAAATGTTACCATAGTTTAAAATATCTAACCCTAAAGTTGAATTAACTAAGTCATAGATTTTGTATCCTTCCTTACGGTGATCTGGACATTTAGGTCGAAGAAGCCCTCGTACAAGAGCCATACTTAAGCAAACTTAAATGTTAAACAATATATACTCTGGTTTCTAGCAAAAATCTGAATTTCCATCCATTCTTAACTGTGAAAAGTACATTATAAGCTTACAAAATGCACTTAAACAATATGAAATGCATTTTCTATTTGTTAGGAATGCACTTTTGGTACTCTTGAATGCACTTTTATTATTTCATAATGCACTTTAAATTGCATTTTTATTAACTTGGAATGAACTTTTATATCTACTAAGAATGCACTATATGCATTTAGGAATGAACTATATGACATCTTCAAATCTATCTTAATGTTGTCTAGCAAATTCAATAACGATCACACTGCTCCTAGAACAACATATATTATTTCCATTAGAGATAAGTAAAAGAAGAACTAATAGGCTCAACTTATGAATAAACACACAAAAATTTCTACACAAGACAAAACAAAGTCATAAAATCGTCCAGAAATACAAAATCAAGCAGAATTAAATTCTAGGGATTTGATTTCACCTTATTTCCTCTTTTCATTATTCTTAGGCACCATTCATCAAATATGAGACTGAATCAAGAAAAGTCAATCGAAATCAACGCGAATCACTCGCCAAATCGATTCAATGCTTTTCAATTTTGGAATTGGAGATGGATGGCACACGAGGTCGATGAAGTTCGACTAGGTGGGAGTTGGTTTTTGTGTGGGAGGAATCGAGAGAGATTGTACGATTTCGATCGATTTTGAAAGAAATCTCTGATTGTAGGGTTGTTGATGGAGATGATGATGCGTTTTTAAGTGAGTGAGTTTGGGGAAATTTGCACAAGTGTGGGAGGAGTCCAAGGGTAATTTTAGTTTTTATTCATGTTTAAAAATATTACGTATTTACAATAATGTCATTGTGTCTCTTATAACCCTTATTTTCTCATAAACCCACCTTCTAATCTTATACCTTCCATTTTCTCAATCTAATGGCCCAAATAACTCCTCATTTTTCACCCAATCAACTATATGCATGAGAACCTTACTCATATTATTATAATATTATAAAAAAATATTTTAAAAAAATAATATTACATGTTACGGGTCGGGTTTCTGGTTTTACAGGTCGACCCGTAACCATCCGTTACCATAATCCCAAAAATGTTGACTCGTGGCCCGACTCATAAATTACGGGTCGGGTCGAGTTGGATTATGGGTCATTGGACCCGTTGAACAACCCTAAACTTTCCAGTATTGTGTGACCTTTTGTTCTGAATTCTAGTTTGTTTTAAAGCTTTCTGTGTCGTCATAATGAGGTGGTTTCAATGGTTTGGATCTACATTGTGTTGGTTGTTGTTGCCACTTGATTTACTGCTGGTAAGTATTGGAATGACCTTTATCTCAGGGATTACTAGGATTAGATTATTTTTTTGATAAAGTTGCCTGGTTCTGTTTTGGATGGCCAAGTTGGATCCATTTGGATGTTGCTGTCCGTTCACTTGTTTTCCTACTTGCCTGCATTGTAAATGGAAAGGCTTTCCAGTTTTTGCTTTTTGTTGTCTGCTTAGACTTCCTTTAGCTTGCCCATGTAAACGCATGAGTTTACACCATAAGAGGATATTGAAATCTAAACATAATTACCTATCCATAAAGTAATTAGAGGTCACTCGATCTGGTGATCACTAATAGAATGGGAAAAAAATAATAATATTGAAGTAAGCTAAGTCCATGAGTGAAGTGTAAATAGAGATGGATTGAAGTGTTAATTCAACACAAATATTCATCTCTTATAACTAGTTTATAAGAGGTGCTGAATTGACCAAGTAGCATTTGAGTTGATACCATTATCATTAGTTTAGAAGTTTTGAATTCACAAATAAATTTGATGTTACATCCGAACGGACACAGATGTTTACAAAATTAAACATACAAAGCTCGTCATATATGAAAATATTTCATTCCCCTCTTATGGCGACTAGTCCAGGTAGTTATTGTTTTTTAGGTCAACACTTTTCCTGTTAGTACAAGCTCAATCACTTGTGTCATAACCTAATACAAATCAACCAAAGATTAGACCATATCCTTGCTTACACATCAATCCTCTTATTTGGTTAACTCGATATGTTTGACCCCAGTGCTCATAAGCTTTGTACAAAATCATGAAAGTTTTCTTGGTACAGTCTAGGTTAACTCGATCCATCTCGGAGAGCACACTTTCCATTTCCATCAGACGATTCTGTGACCCATACATGAGCATCTTGCAATGATACAGGGACCGACAAAGCCTCCAACCATGGCACTCAGCACGGGCTATGAATTCTGCGAGTTTATCCACATCGTTGCAGTTGAAGAAAACTGTGATGATTGCACGCATCACGCCTACTGCATTTACAGATGTGCGGCGTTCAAAGGCTTCGTTGATTAGGTCCTCCATCTTCTCCATAAGACCCTCCTCAGCATAGACTTTAATCAGCAAAACATTTAGCCAGGGTCTGTAATGTTCTTCTGGAATTAGCTTCCTCAGTTGCTCAATTTTACTGATTCTATTTGGGCTGGAGCTCTTACAATATGCGCATATCATGGTTCTGACCATTATAATATCCTTCGAAAAATCGGTCTGTTTTATAGAATCATGCATTTCCTCCATCTTCACCAAATTACCAGAATGGCTATAGCCTCTAAGCATAAGCAAATACGTGTTAGTATCTGGATTGACGGAGCTTGCTTTCATTGCCAAATACGTATTCTCCATGCGATCCCACATCCAAGCAGATAAGTAGCCAGCGATCAAATTGTTGTAGGTTTTTAAATTTGGGATGAGATTTAACTTGTTTATTTCTGCCAAAGTTGCTTCCATATGATCTACTAGCAGCAGACGACCAAAGACGGAAATGAGCATATTGTATGTTACGATTGTTGGACTGCAATACGCTTCTTTCTTAAAGCTCCGGAATAATGACTGGCACTTTATACTCATACCATTGGCCATATAAGCACCCATAAGTGCATTATACGTTGATGCTGTCTTAATTTGCTCCTTGGCAGCCTCTTTAAACAATTTACCAGCAAGCTCGACATTCTTAACTTTACCAGCAATAGAGATGCCTTTAGCATATTCTTCAGCTGTCATAGGGACGCTTGGGTCATCCAATTTACTTCTCCAGTTAAGTACCTGAGTGAAGAATAAAAAAAAATGAAGCAAATCAGCAGACATTATTACCAAGACAATACAGAAATGGGTAGGCAGGGTTGCTAAAAGTTGGTATGATAAGAACCCTGCCCAATGTTAAACTGATCAAAGGAAGAAGAATAAAAAAAAATATGACAAGCATGGCATCTTCATATATGAATACAAACAAGAGGCACTATGGTGCTTCGAGCAAACTATTCAAGTTTCAAAGACAACAAGAGAATTTGCCTTTTAATGTTCAAAAAGGGAAGATATGTTCAGGAGAAGCATTAGCCCTTGTTATACAGAACACAGATATCATCAGTAATAGCACATAGATCAAATTAATGTTATACAGATATGATCGGTAACAACGAGACTGTAGACACATGTACATGTTTATGTCACTGATGTGGCGTTGCTAGCTTAGTGTAGATTAGTTGGTTTAAGCTACTGACGTGGCGCTTTATCTACCACTAGTTAGTTTAGCATGCTTGTATATAAACTCTGTTTTGGTTCTGTTAGTACACACAGTAATAACACAGAAAATTCCCAAAATGTTTCTCCCGCTCTTTACTGTGCGATAGAGAGAGTTTGAGGATATTGATCAAGCTAGATCAATTTCTTCTAGATTACTTGTTTCATTCGTTTCTTAGAATCTCTATTCAACTGAATTAGAGATTTTACATGGTATCAGAGCGTTCAAGTTCGATCATGTCTGATTACTGAAGAAGACGAAGGTTGTGATCTAGGTTACGCATCATTTTCTTGAAAAAGGATTTTGTTTCTTTCTGAATCGCTGAAAGCGAATTGAGGACTGATAGCAATGGAGGATGAAGAATCTGTAACAGGAGGACGATCGCGATCGCCAAGAAGAGACCGATCGCCGAGACGTTACAGGACTCCAATGAGGAGAAATCGGTACGATCAGAGGTCGTACTCTCCGCAAAGATACCTCAAGGAGCATGGATTGTTCCCAGGAGGTAATTCAAACTCGTTTGATCCATTATTTCTGTCTAATTCAGACAATCCAGGCAACCAGCTTGTTGCGATCCGATTCAATGGTTCGAACTTTGCAAGTTGGAGTCGGAGTATTAAAATGGCATTAGGCGCTAAAATGAACTTAGGATTCATTAATGGCGCCTGTATGAGACCAGATCGAGAATCTGTTGAGTATGAACGCTGGGAGCGTTGTGACTGTATGGTGATGAGCTGGATCATCAACTCCATGATTGGAGAAGTTGCTGAAGATTTTCTTTATGTGCAATCTGCTAAAGAATTGTGGGATAATCTGGTTGAAAGATTCTCTGAATCAAACGCTCCTTTGGTTTTCAAGTTGCAAAAGGAGTTAAGCAACACGAAGCAAGAAAACTTGAGCGTTTCTGCATATTATAGCAAATTAAAGAAAATATGGGATGAATTACAGGCCATAGAAGGCGTGCCTGTGTGTTCTTGTGGAGCAATTACACAGTGTAGTTGTAACTTGATGAAGAGAATGGTTAAAAAGGAAAATATTCTGAAGACTATGCAATTCTTGATGGGCTTGTCTGATGCCTATGAGAATGTGCGAACTCATGTCCTTTCACAAGATCCTTTGCTAAATCTGAATAAGGTGTATCAGACTGTTACAACAATAGAGAGACAGAAAGAGATCACAGGAATCGCAAGTTCAGATCATGATGTTCTAGCTGTTAATGCAAAATGGATCTGGTCACAACAAAAACACGGGATACAATAATGCTTACGGAAATAAGCAAGGGAGTTCAGGACATGGCAAAGAAGGAAAAAAGAGTAAGAGTGACAGGCGATGTGGTTACTGTCAGGAAGTTGGTCATGTCAGGGAAAATTGCTTCAAACTGATTGGGTATCCAGACTGGTGGAAAGGACCGAAGTCTCAAGGTTCTGGAAAGGTTATGGCTGCTGTGCAGGGTAATGAAGAAGGAGATTATGATACTCCTATGGATGAAGAAGAGAAGAATGATAATCAGGCTGAAACTGCTTTAGTAAATGTTGTGGTTAACAGAGTTATGAAGATGATGAAAGGCAAGATGCCAATTGATGAAGGAACCAGCAATGGCTATGTGAACACCATTGGTTTTGCAGGTATAATACCACATTCTTATTGTTTATATATGCAGAATAATAAGGATCAAGTTACCTGGATTATAGATTCAGGTGCTACAGATCATGTAGCATATAATGGTGATATTTTTTGCGACATGAGGTCACTTGCTAAGCCAATTAGAATAGGGCTACCTGATGGAACTATACAGTTGGTAGATAAATGTGGTACTGTGCAGATATCCAGGGATTTGATCTTGACTAATGTTCTATACATGCCACAGTTCAAGCATAATCTGATATCAGTTTCACAACTACTTAAGCTTGAGAAGTTAGTGTTTGTATTTGATGTGAATGGCTGCATGTTACAGGACCCTATAACTGATAGAGCCATTCTCATTGGAAGAAAGGAAGGTGGTCTTTACAAGGTTGTTGAAGGAAGAGAAGAAAGTAACTGCACGAAAGCAGGATGTAGCAATAAAGAAGTTGATTTGTATCATGGCAATTCTGTTACACGTGTTACAAATACAATTTCCCTTAAGAAAACTTCTATAGATTTGTTACATGCTAGGTTAGGGCATATATCTTTGTCCAAACTCAAGCATTTGCCTGATGATGGCTGTACTCAGTTGAGTTCTTATGATTGTGATGTATGTGTGCTTGCTAAGCATCACAAACTACCTATTGTTTCCAGTTCTTCTCATGCAACAAGGTTGTTTGAATTAGTACGTATGGATGTTTGGGGGCCTTTTAGGGTTCCTACTTATTGTGGAGCAAGGTATTTTCTTACTGTGGTGGATGACTGTTCTAGAGCAACATGGGTTTTTCTACTCAATAACAAAGAACAGGTCTTTGAAAAGATTGTATAGTTTATAGAGTATGTGATTACACAGTTTCAGACCAGAATTCAGATTTTCAGAACTGATAATGGAACTGAATTCACTCAGAAACGGGAAAGAGATTTGTTGATTAAAAAAGGGATAGTACATCAGAGGTCAGCTCCGGGGGTGCCTCAACAAAATGGCAGGGTAGAACGTAAGCATAGACATTTGGTTGAGACAGCTCGAGCCATTCGATTACATGCAGGTTTGCCTCTTCGTTTTTGGGGTGATTGCATACTTTCTGCTACTCATTTGATTAATTTGATGCCTTCCTCAGTGCTTAAATGGAAGTCTCCTTTTGAAATCTTGCATCATCAACAACCAGGTTATGATGAGTTGAGAGTAGTAGGATGCTTGTGCTATGTGTTGGAACCTAAGGTTAATAGGTCCAAACTTGATCCTACAGCTCGTAGGTGTGTGTTTCTAGGCTATCCACCAGGGCAAAAGGCCTACAAAGTGCTTGATCTGTCTAGTAACCGAGTTTATGTTGCTAGACATGCTCTTTTCAAAGAAGCTCAATTTCCTTTCAAAGAGAGGAATGAGTGTGTTAAACAGCGTACAGATCAGAATTCAGGGCCTTTGCCACTTGTTAATTTTGATGATGATGGTTTATCTGTTCATAATCCAACTCCTCAAGAGCCAACTCATAATAGTTTTCTACCTGATGTGGGAGAGAGTTCAGATATTCGTCGGGATTTCGAGCATTCTGTTGTGCCAGATACTGAACAGCTTGTATCTGGTTCTGATCCAGTTGGTTCTATGCCACAGCCAGCATCACATCAGTTCCTGCTCATGAACTGGTTCCTGCAGTTCCTCTTAGAAGGTCAGAGAGATTGACCAAGGTGCCAGAAAAATATAATGATTTTGTCTGTAACTATTTTCCTACTAAGCCTGTGCCTCATCATTCAGATTCACTTTCTCAGGTGTTTCATATGTTCTCTTTAACTGATCTCAAGAGTTATTCAGATGATTATGCACATTCTTTGTTTAATGTGTTGAAAATTGAAGAGCCTACATCTTATGAGAAAGCCCGGCATCATGAAGGCTGGGTTGAAGCAATGAACAAGGAGTTAATGGCTCTTGAGAAGAATCAGACTTGGGAGCTTACAGTTTTGCCTCAAGGCAAAAAGGCTATTGGCTCTAAATGGGTTTACAAGGTTAAGTTTCGCCCAAATTGAGAAGTAGAAAGGCTTAAAGCACGACTTGTGGCTAAGGGCTTTAATCAGGTAAAAGATAAAGACTATAAGCATACTTTTTCTCCAGTAGCAAAGTTCACTACTGTTAGAGTTTTGCTTGCCTTAGCTTCTATTCATCACTGGCCTCTACATCAGCTTGACATAAATAATGCTTTTTTGCATGGTTTTTTGGATGAAGAGGTATATATGGTTCCTCCTTTAGGGTATAACAAAGCAAAACCAGGCCAAGTATGTCGATTAAGGAGATCATTATATGGGCTTAAACAAGCTAGTAGGCAATGGAATATTGAGCTGACCAAACATCTTTTGCAACTTGGTTTTACTCAATCCAGACAAGACTACTCATTGTTTGTCAGGTCTATAGATCATTCTTTTACTGTTGCCTTAGTGTATGTTGATGATATGCTTCTTTCTGGTAATGATCCTACTTTCATAGCATTCACTAAGTCATCTTTGGATAAGGCCTTTACTATAAAAGACTTAGGGCTTGCTCGATATTTTTTGGGGTTGGAAATAGCCAGATCAGAGGATGGTATTAAGCTGAATCAACGCAAATATGTGTTGGATTTGCTTAAAGATGCTGGAATGTTGGATTGCAAATCTTCTTCCTTTCCTATGCAGCGTAATTTGCAACTACAGCCTGACAGTGGTGAACTTCTATCAGAACCTGAATCTTATAGAAGGCTGGTTGGTAAACTTCTATATCTTCAATTGTCCAGACCTGATATATCCTTCACTGTGCAACAATTAAGTCAGTTTATTGCCACACCTCGTCAACCTCATATGCAAGCAGCTTTGTTTTTGCTTCGGTACTTAAAAAGGGACTATTAAGTGTACCTTATTTTACCCTCGAACATCTACACTATCTTTGGCAGCATACTGTGATGCGGATTGGGGAAGCTGTGCATTTACCTGTCGAAGTATCACTGGTTATTGTGTGTTCTTGGGTGACTCATTGGTTTCATGGAAATCAAAGAAGCAGAAAACAGAGACTAAATCTACAGCTGAAAGTGAATATCGAAGTATGTCTCATACTTCTAGTGAGCTCGTCTGGATGGAGGGATTACTTCAGGATTTTGGTGTTCATATTTCTTTACCTATCCCTCTTCATTGTGACAACAAAGCTGCTCAACATCTCGCTGCCAATCCAGTGTTCCATGAACGCACGAAGCATCTTCGGATCGATTGTCACTTCGTTCGTGACATGGTTCAAGAAGGGTTCCTTATTACGGTTCATGTGCGTTCAAGTCTGCAGTTAGCCGATATCTTTACTAAACCCCTTGGTGCTCATCAACATAACTTTCTTTCTTGCAAGCTTGGACTTGATTTTTCAGGTCCAGCTTGAGGGGGGGCTGTAGACACATGTACATGTTTATGTCACTGATGTGGCGTTGCTAGCTTAGTGTAGATTAGTTGGTTTAAGCTACTGACGTGGCGCTTTATCTACCACTAGTTAGTTTAGCATGCTTGTATATAAACTCTGTTTTGGTCCTGTTAGTACACACAGTAATAACACAGAAAATTCCCAAAATGTTTCTCCCGCTCTTTACTGTGCGATAGAGAGAGTTTGAGGATATTGATCAAGCTAGATCAATTTCTTCTAGATTACTTGTTTCATTCGTTTCTTAGAATCTCTATTCAACTGAATTAGAGATTTTACAGAGACTCAGCATACAATTAAACACCAAAAACTAACAAAAGCTTCTACAGCCAAATCAGTATTGCAAAGACAATAAATCAAAGACTAGGAACATAAAATCTACATTTTATTGTTCACGTATGTGCTAGCTCAAAAACAAAGAAACGAAAACGGGATAAATGAGCCAATGTAGTATGAGATTGATTCAGCTCCAACCTTTTGGACATCATTGGCATTAACCCGATTTCCAGTATTCAATACCTCTAACCAAACAAGCTCTATAATCCACATAGAAAACCAAAAAGAAATTGCAAAGATCAATCAGTTCATCAACAAGCATAGAAACTCCGCTACACATGAAGCTAATAATACCCAAAACAAAGGGAACTTGTACTCTGCAAACAAGATTTGTAATGAATTAGAGGGAGTTGAGAAGAAGGCACCTCAAGTGCCAAGGGCGGCCATGGACGCAACTGCTCCAAAAGCTCGACAAAAGCAGATCCATCTGGATAGCACTTCAAGAGCTTCAAACCGTCGTCATCCAATAAACTAAGAACAGCCCGATAATCAGTCTTAGAACAGCAGGCCAAAATCTGGTCCTTCAAAGCCGAAGTCTTCAGATTCAGTTCCCGAAGGCGTTTGCGGCTATCAGAATCGAATTCATTGGAATCTTCGAAGAGAGGAATGATAGATTGGAATGCGCTGTTTGGCGGATGAAAGGAAGGAGTTTGGTCAGAAAGTGAGCGAGCATTTTGGGAGTAGGGTTTTGGAAGGGTTCTTGTAGGGTTTCCCGAAGAAAGAGAAGGGGTGGTTCCATGGAAGATGCGCGCCTCGGATCTTCGAGAAGCTTCTGAGAATCTCCACACCCTTTTCATTGTTTTCAAACAGTCCCAACTCCCAAGCACAGATATTGGAGGTGGATGGAGAGGAAGAAGAAGGCTGTGAGAGTCGATCTGTGGGAAGGAGAAACGGGTGGGGGGTTTGAGAGTTCTACATGGATGATCCGATCCGATAAGAGTTTCGACATGCGAAAGAACCAACGGGCTGAACCTTGTCGACCCTTGGGCCCATTAACAAGGTCCACATTTGCAAGCTGAAGAGTGTAAAAGAATTCTACACGAATTGTACGTGTTTTGAATAGGGTTGTCAAAACTTAACCCGACCCGAGAAACCCGCCCGACTCCGAATTCGACCCGACACGAGAAAAAAATAAAAAGTTTTATACTCGAGACATGTTTGACCTGAACTGATTTGACCCAAATCAGAAAAAACCCGAACCCAAGATTAACCCAAAACCGATTATACCTGAAATGGACTAGCCTGATGCAACACGATATCCGAAGCTACTCAACCCGAATTCATCCATAATACAAAGTTATTCGACCCGAAACCATCTGAAAATCCGAAGTTACCCGACCCGAAACCATCTGAAATTACATTATGTTTTAAAATATTAATAATAGTGAATATTTATTATAACTAGGAAAACAGACCCGTGCGATGCACGGGACATTCTCTTCTACTTTACGAACACATAAAAGAAATAAATACTTATACTATCCAATCTTATAAGATTCATATGTACATACGAATATATAATTGTCTAAAGTTTGATGGGTAAGTTTACATATAAATAACTCAAATGTAGAGATGATCATCAAAATCGTTTATCAGTACAGAGTTACTAATTAGTTCATGTTAATATGTTATTTTGTCAAGAATGGAAAGCTAGCTATGTCTAGTGCATGAGAATAAGGCTTTGCCTTGGGGTACTTGAGAATTTATTATAGAACAACCCTTTGGCAATTGCTTTTGAACTGGTATCATCCTTAAATTTAAGAGTCTTTATAGATTTTTCAGATTCATATGCAAGTAGTTCACAATTTGAATGTTTAATGAAAACCTTATTATCATTGAAGTGTAGTGCATAAAACAAATTAAGGAAAATGGACATTAAGGGGAAAATGCATTTAATCAAACTGTCGAAAATAATCAATTGTTACTAAGATACATAGATTAGGGCTTTAAGCTGAATTCGGGATAATATTTACCATGGACAAACCCACTTATCATCTACTCAATCTTGATGAAGCCTTAAACAAGATCGCTGATAAATCATCTCTTCATTTGTAGTAGCAAAGTAGACAATAGAGTTAAGTTATCAATTACTTTTGATATCACACCTTGCCACCATCCTTCATTATACAAAACATCCACTGCTTGTCCAATCTTATATCTATAGATAGATTTTAAGAGTCTTAGGTGGAGAAGGCCTTAAATTTTGGTGTTGATGAAAGAACCAATAATTTTTGTAGTATACCTAACACCTTCATAGCCATCCTCATCAGTTGCTATCTGACCTCCACTTTGTTACCTACACTGAATCTTGACTCCAATGGTAATCCGCTGAATTTTATCTTAAACTTTATCTGCTTATTCTCAGTTTCTGCTTTGGATTCTCTTTCCTGCAATGGTAATTTTCGGAATCATTTTTTTAGTTGATTAAGTTAATTCATTGAATTAAATCACTCATTGTCATTAAGTACCAAATTTGTCAATTATCATTTGTCAGCCAAAACCAGAAATTAACAATAAATTTCAAGAAAACGAAAATTACCTTATCGCAAGAAGGGGAAATCCAAGAGTCGTCAATCCAATCCAAACAAGGCATCGAATCTTCATAGGCGACATTAACGGGCATCTCCATGCCGTCAATCAACACAGAGCACTTCAATTCCCCGCAAAAACCTAATAAATGACCCTTGTGCCAACACTTTTTGGCCTGAAACTAACACTTCAAGAAACTCGCCGATCTTGAAGTCGTGATTCTTCGGCGGCGGCGGGCGTGGATCGTGAAGGCTGGTTTCTAATTTCTAGCTCATCCTGCAATGGACATCATATGATCACAAATACTTACATAATTCATCATTAGAAAAAAGCAAAGGAATTACGTAATTTTAAACCTCAAATATATCATAAGGCTATGAGAAATGGATGATCTTCATCAACCAACCTTAGAGAGGCATAGCTGTTTTGGGAGTACATATACTCTCTTAACCATTAATCTTAAAGAGTTGTTAATAGCTACGTATGTAACGATTTGGGAGTTGATTAGGCATGTAACCCTAAATTTTTAATAGGTTTGTAACGGTTTGGGAGTTGATAACCATCAATAATGTAAATGTACATAAATTAACACAAAAAATAAACAAATTTGGAATGAAAAAGTAACGTTTCAAATGTTTAGAGAATTTTCATATTTTACGATGTAGAAAAGCTCAATTTCGTAAATAACTAGGTTGAATTGCCCACCATTATTATTAGTTTGAAATATATTTGAAAAATATATAATATGAAAATTGATATTATAACCTCTAATGCATTCAAGATGGATAGTAATGGGCTAATCCATAAAATTTTAAAAAGTAGCAATACATGGCTATAAATTACAAAATACCAAATTTATTCTAATATAAGATTTATTTAAAACCACATCTTTTAAAAAACGTAGTAGGCTAAAATTACAGAATTTAAAACCACATCCAAAAATACATGGTTATCAATTCTAATATTTACTACATCAATTCTAATAAATTGATAAGTTTATTCATTACCTATAAATTTATTATGAAATTGATAAATTTATTGTTTTTTCCTCTAATGCATTCAAGATGGGTAGTAATGGGTCAATCCAAAAATACAAAAGAAAAAAAGCAAAATTTAGCATAATTTGAATCAACATTACAATATTTAGCATACTAATTGAATTCATTAGAAAATTATTACTTTGGAGATTTTGAAATTCAAATAACAATATATTAAGTACATCTACCCTAATACAAATATAAAGCAAAAATCAAGTCTTTGTAAAAATTTGAGCCACATGGCAAATTTGAAATATTTTTTGATTTTTTATTTCTCATTTTTAATCCACTTCTACCTTAACCACTTCCCCACTATCTCAAAAACTATCATCCACTCTTTTCTTCTAAACAAATTAAAATAATATAATTTTTATTACTAAAGAAAATAAGATTCAATCGTGAAAATTTATTTTGAATAGATATTTAAATAATAAGTTAGAAATAAAATTATTTTAAAATATACCCGTACAAGGTACGGGAATAACACTAGTTGCTAATTACTAGGGAGCTAGAATTGGAAACATTAGTAAGTACATTGCTAAGTACTGGGGAGCTAGAATTGGAAACATTAGTAAAAAAAAGGAGACCCGATCTAAAAATAAGTAGTTTGAGACTCGAACCTTAGACCTCCAATACACATCACATGGGCTCAACCACTAAGATAAAGAGTTTTTCCTGATGTATAACACAATTAGATTAATATGAGGAATATGTATGATATGTGCAATAAATGCACTTCATACACGACTTTTTATTGTTATATATAGATTATGTTTTTAATTTAAATGTTACATTAAATATGTAGACCCTAGAGTAATTAAGCTACAAAAAATCATCATTCAATATATGGTCTGAATTAAAATCCAACTTACTCGAAATTAGATTAACCCGAAATTCGGCCGAAGTCGAAATCCGATTTACCCAAAATCCGACAAACTCGAAACCCGACTCACCCGAAATCCGAATAAATCCGAAATCTAACTAAACCCGAAACCGGACTTATTCGAAATCAAGTTGGACCGAAAACCGAATGACT
The DNA here is from genome assembly GCA_964016875.1 of Fallopia convolvulus. Lineage (NCBI taxonomy): Eukaryota > Viridiplantae > Streptophyta > Magnoliopsida > Caryophyllales > Polygonaceae > Fallopia > Fallopia convolvulus. The sequence continues at coordinate 17,425,194 of OZ024724.1, forward strand.
CGACCAAAATTGACCCGAAACCCGACTTTGTCCGATCAATTGAGCACCCAACCCGAAATAATCCAACCCAATTTGACTCGACTTTCAAAATATCCGAATTTGACCTAAATCCGATCTTACCCGAAACTGAATTGACCCGACTCAAACCTGACCCGATCCGCCCGATTGACACCTCTAGTTTTGATCAAATTGTTTTTTCACCATTCCCTTGGTGGAAGAAACAACGTTCTCTCAAGGTTTTGCAAATGAAAAATTGCTCTAAATATCTCAAATGCTTACACGGTTGCACCCTTTACGTCGACCTTTTTGAATTTCAAAAAATATCTTAAACTTTGGAGGTTGTTGCACAACTCTACCCTCACAATGTCCACAATTTGAAAAAAAATTATATATTAGCCCCTTACCTATTTATTTTGTGACAAAACTTCTCAATCCATGTGCAAACAATTTTTTTAATTATAAATATTATCATTAAAGGACTAAAACCTTAAAAAATAATCATCATAACTATATACTAAAGCGGAAGTTAAAAAAATTATTAAACGACACATATCGCTTTTAGATTGGACCACACCACCCCTTTTATTAAAAATTTAAAACCAATCTTTGGCAAAATAATTAATTTTAATATAAAGATAGTGTTGTTAGACAAAAATTGTTAAAAGAAAACAACAATGTACAAACACATCTCATATGATTTTTAAGTTCGAGCCTTATATGTACATCTTTACAATCTACTAATAATATAGACACGTTGGAGACTTTTGGATTTAATTTTTTAATTTGAGCTGCACTCGAGTTATAACGGGTTGCCTACATATCTCTTTAAATAGAATCAAGCCTTACGTAGTTCAAAGGTTTTAATTTTTGGTTGGATTTTCATGCATCAAAGAAACGAGCATAAACCCACCTTCTAGGAAGGGTTGCCTAAGCTCGGTTCAACTATCATTTGCATGGTGTGGAGAAAATTAAACCCACCTTCTAGGAAGGGTTGTCTAAATTTCCCACTTGGACTTGGGTTTGATTTTTCGGTTTATGGTTGTGATTGAACTCGACGGGCATTTGCACTATATGTCAAGTTTCCTACGTACCCTTAATGGGATCAAATCTTCGTAGTTCTTAAAGAGAATACTTTGTAGTTTGAAGTTGTGATTGAACTCGACGAGCATTTGCGCTATATGTCAAGCTTCCTACGTACCCTTAATGGGATCAAATCGCCGTATTTCCGCAAGAACACATTGAGTGTTGATTTAGGTTTGTGCTTTTTGGAATCGTGACTGAATTCGAGGCCTGTTTGGATTTAGTGTCGAATTTTCTACGTACCCGTTGAAGGGATCAAGTCTACGTAGTTCTTTAAGAGACATTTCAATTTGAGGTTGTGATTGAACTCGAAGAACGTTAGCTATATGTCGAATTTCCTACGTACTCTTAATATGATCAAATCACCGTAGTTCGACAAGAACACTTTTGAATATGGTATTTGGTCTTGATTTAATTTGTAGTTTTGATCGATTGCCTCTCGATGGCATGTACAGCATCAAGTAGCCCATTTTTGGTTTTACTCTTGACCCACCAAAGCACCTTGAACACCCATTTTTACATAAATAATTAGTGAATGGGCTGAATTTTCCATCACCATTTCTGTGAGTATATTAGTACACGTACAGTGTCTACTATATAGCCTCTTGTAATTGAACTTTTAAGCCATTTCATGCCCAATTAATTAGCTTAATTTCTTAGCTAATCTCCTCCTTGTATATTGATGAGAGGAGTTCTAACTGGGGTAAAAGTTTTTGTTGTCGTACTCGATTGGAGTTCGATTGCCACCCTTCCTCACAATAGCTAGCTAGCAACTCTTCTTTTATGTTTTTGTAGTTACAAGTTGAATGTGAACATGGAAGGTTAGAATTTCGGGCTCGATCGAAGCCAGGTCATTCATGGTAAGATGATTGCCTCCACTGCTTGCTTGTGCTTTTGTGGAGTCGACATTGTTTGATAATTTGAACGCATGATTTATGAGAATTATATACTGAGTCTTGCACTTTGAATTAAATTGGCTCCCAATCTTAACATGCATTTGTGGTCTTGAATATATGCTTTGATGCTCGAAATACATAGACCTCCAAGTAAAGTTTTGCCAAATTGATAGTGAGTTGGCACCATTTTGATGGCTTTATATGGCCATTTAGGTTTGGTTTTGTCACTTGGATTTGCACCTTGATAGTTCTTGACTCATTGCACCATAGACTCCATTTTTTTATTAAATCCTCCATAGAACTCACGAGACATTGGCTCTACTCGGACATGTGATTAGCAAGACACTCCAGTTCACGGTCATCCATGGTCTTCCAACGGTGCAAGGCAATCCATCCCGACTGATCACGAGCCATCATTGTAGGTGCATTGTAGACGCCGTAAGAGGCTCAAAACGGAATGTTTCTCCTCAAACAGATGATCTCCAATCATCTCAGTTGGGCTTTTGCGGTCTTATTTCAAGGTAGCTTGTTTACGGCGAGACGTTGATGCAAAGCAGGCTTTCGATATGATCTTGAAACGAGCCTCTAACGTGGCCTTTATATGAGCTTTCGGTATGCCCGTCAATAGATATTTGACGTTGTTGTAGCATCTTAAATCACCATCCGGATCTTGTGTCTTGTTTGTGCGCGGAAATGACAAATTACTTGAACTTTGCCCAAACAACCTTCTCATTCTTCACTTCTCTGGGAGTCCGTTTGCGGTGGATGAGCGGCGAAACGGAAGGTGTCAAGCCGGCTATTGTTGATAAATGCGGAATGATACTCCATTGCGTTTGAGCTTCAAGTTGCAATGACTTTGATGACTTTGATGTCAAGCCGGCTATTCTTATGGTTGTAACTAAACATATTGGCATCCAAATCCGATTAGACTCGGATTATGATCCAACAGTTAGCAGTCTTATAGAGAATAAGAAGGAGACTCGCATAATCAAGAGAGAATACCACATCTTGTGGTTTCTTTAAGAAGCATAAACAATTGTTGGGAACTCATAATAATCACATAACATTTTGAAAAGCCTCCATCGACTAATCAGATTGACTTAATCAAAGTTTGATTAAGAATCATTCATAACCGGAAGCAAGAATGGTTATCGAATAGAATAACCATCCGGGTACATTAATGTGCCTAACGTACTTATCTTATATTACTTAACTTTTTACAAACATGTTGGTAACTTTTAATCGATTGAAACCGCCGAGAATCCACATGTACATGGAGACGTCAAGATGAGAGGGATGAAATCCATGATCATTGACGAACACCTAGTACCAATTTGCACTTAGCTAGAGTGCATAAACACCTCCTCCAGCGTTGAGTGAGGTATGAGTCATGACCCGAATGTTGGGATATGATAGTAACGAGTTAAACCTCCCAACATAGACTGTATTATAAAGAGGTCATCGGAGACTCGGCTCCTACCCATAAAAACTAACTTACTTCACAATAATGTCTCAGCATGAGACAACATACAAGGTCACACATAACAGACCTAAATCCTGTTCTAACGCGAAACTGAATAAACAACATGGTCATTATTTCTAACAAATATAACAACCTATCATATTTTAATAAGCACACAAGTTATTCCCAACACAAATATTAAATGGGATTCAATTCCTCATTTAATAACCATAATGAAAGAGAGAACCGTCCACTTGCCTTAGAAGGCGTGCTCAACGTCCTTAGCAATTCCAACAGTAATCTTTATCATCCTTCTGACAAATATAACAAAAGGATTTCTCAGCAACGAGCTCACAGAAACACTTCTTAGTTGTATTCTCAACTCCTACAACTTCCTAATCGATAAACGATTTAATTTCCGAGTATCGATATATAATAAATCCTTAGTTATCATGCTTCAAGGAGCCATCTTGGCGAAATTATAACTAATTATCCGCTTCGCCTTTAGAACAATTTTCTAAATAAAAATTGTTCATTAGCAACAGTTCTTAAAGGTGACCAAATCTCAGATCAAACGGATTAACAACGAATCCCAAGTAATTATCCGAAGTCCTTTACCTGCCCAATTGGTATCAAAACTTGTATTCGCTATAACTGAAGATCCTGACGTCCGTTTCCCGAGCGGTTTGAACCTGTGGGACCGTATCAACGTCAAGATTATAAAAACTATAAACTTAATTAGCAAAGCGGAACTGAAAGGCCCTTACGGTGGCTCCGTAACCAACTCACTAATTAATTTCGATCGTATATACCTTCACTCGAGCCCATGCCTCGTTTGGCTCGTTAAAGGCTCGATCCCCGAGCTCGAGGGTGGTCGAGTATTGACCGGCGGCATCTCCTTGTTGTGGGTGGTGGTCGGAGAGGCTGACGGTCGCCGGCGGCGTCGCACACAAGGCCAAGAAGAGGCCGGTGGTGACGAATCCAATCCTATCACCCCGTCCGTCGTTCCGACCTGATTCCTCTCATGGTTCCAGCAGCACAACGAGCCCAAAAGGATGGAATAAGAAGAAGAGGTGGTGGATGAGATGGAGGTGGAAGGGGCGGAGAAGGTTGCCGGCGATGGAGCTGAATTCCTTCTCTCGAGACCGTCGTTCGTTCCGTCCTTACTCTCTGCCTTCCTTTCTTTTGTAAATGAGTTGATAACTTTGACAAGGCAGAGAGATATGTCGTGTTAGAATTCTATCCTCAAATTCCTTTCCTATTAAGCAAGGCAGAGAAGGCGGTTTAAAACTAAAACCTGTCTCGTTACGGGACTCGCGTTAAAGTGGTAAAATTATGTACCTCGGGTGGAAAAACTTACTAAATACAAAACGTCCCGTAAATTATGTAGACCAATAAAATCAATTTTCCATGATTTTATCATGCTACATTTAATTTTTAAGGCTTCCGTTTCGTATTTTAAATTCTTTCCGGTACATATTTAAAAAGACGGCTTATCCAATAAATATTCTTTTTCCACCGAAAAATCCTAGAATTCACACCGATCCATAAAATCATTTCTTTGTGATTTTAGGATATCACCAACAATTTTCTAGGATTTAATCTCCAACAAAAATATTGGATTAAGCGTTAAAACGGACCAAAAAGGTTAAAAGGATATCCGAGAAAAATTCAAAAATATTCTCAAAAACCGCAGTTATTACACCCAATCTTGACCTGCATTTGTGGTCTTGAATATATGCTTTGATGCTCGAAATTAGGGCTGTCAAAATTTGACCCGACCCGAGAAACCTGCCCGACTTCGAACCAGACCCGACCCGAGAAAAAGACAAAAAGTTTTATACCCGAGACATGTTTGACCCGAACATATTTGACCCGAATCCGAAAAAATCCGAACTCGAGATTAACCCAAACTCGATTATACCCGAATGGACTAAGCCTGATGCAACCCGATATTCGATGCTACCCAACCCGAAGTCCTCCGAAAATCCGAAGTTACCCGACCCGAAACCATCCGAAAATCCGAAGTTACCCAACCCGAAAGCATCCAAAAATTACATTATGTTTTAAAATATTAATGATAGTGAATATTTAGTTAATTATGTTTTTAATTTAAATGTTACATTAAATATTTAAACCCTAGAGTAGTTAAACTACGAAAAATCATTATTCAATATATGGTCTGAATCAAAATCCGCTTACTCGAAATCAGATTAACCAGAAATTCGGTCAAAGTCGAAATCCAATTCACCCAAAATCCGAAAAACCCGAAACCCGATTCACCCGAAATCGACTAAATCCGAAAATAACTAAACCCGAAACCGGACTTATCCGAAATCAAGTTGGACCGAAAACCGAATGACCCGACCGAAATTGACCCGAAACCCGACTTTGCCCGATTAATTGGGTGATCCAACCCAATTTGATCCGATTTTCAAAATATCCGAATTTGACCCGAATCCGAACTTACCTGAAATCGAATTGATCCGACCCAAACCCGACCCGACCCGCCCGATTGACACCCCTACTCGAAATACATAGACCTCCAAGTAAAGTCATTGACACCGTCTTCGATCACCGGAGCAACTCGGCATGGATGACAAAGCTTCGTTCTTTCGATTGTGGTGGTAATACACACCGTTTCGGGCCACCCAATCGATTTGTCTCGATCATGGAACGAGCCCTCGTTGTAACCGTGTTGTAGACACAATCATCCGTACGAGGCTCAAAAAGAATGTTTCTCCTCAAACGAATAAACTCTTAATCATATTCGGTGGGCTTCGAGGGTAGTCTTGAAACAAGCTCTCGGGTGTATATAGCACGAGACAACCGATCATAGGCCTTAACGATGACATTAAACCGATTGATTTCGATCCGAGAACGGGCCCTTGAATCCAACCTATGTATGATCCACAACAAAAGCACTAATTCAGCATATAAAAGAGAGTTTAAAGTGAGGATAGCCTACCATACCACTTGCTCGGATTTGGTCTTGAAGACAAACGTGAAACTCAATGTATGAGCTCTTGCTTGCCCTCTCGATCATATGCTCTCGTACTCTCTTTTTGAGTTTTGTGTGCTTTTGTGTGTCTTTCTATGTAGACGGAGAGTCCCATTTTTAATTTATATACATCTCCATGTGGCTATTTAACCTAATTCAAAGCAATTAACGGCTGATATTGATTACCCACCATTACAAATCCGTCGTTCATCATATTGGAATGTTACATATCCACGTAACGTCGCTTCTGAGGCGTTGAATAGTCTTAGCAATATATGGATGCCCTCGTTTTCATTTGTACATGCATATATTTACCTTGTTTACAGTATCAAATATGTATACATGTGCCTTGAAAGCTTCTCCCAATATAGCTTGCACGTACCTATAAACATATTGCATGGATAAATTGAGGACTTCAATTCCTTTATTGCCATGTATATATGTAACGTTGGCCTTCCATTTTCTTCCACCATCCAAATACATAATTAAGTAGCCATTTAATGCTTAATTGAGCATGACTCCAAAGTATTGGATATTTTGTGAAATTCGAAAAGGTCGGAGTAGAGGGTGCAACTGAGTGAAAGGTTATGATATTCAGAGCAATTTTTTCTATTACAAAAGACGTGTACTACCACAAGTGATGTGGCACTAGAAATGCAAATAAAAGTTAAAAATAAATAAATCAACCTAAAAACCAACATAAAGATAATCCCATTCATGTAGTAAAAAACCTAACTCAGTTCCCAAGTCATATTAGGTGAGAAAAACTCGCCCCAAATGGTCCATCAACAAGATTTGGGAAAGTCCAAAGCCGAAATCCCAGACTTGTTTTACCTTTACCCCTACAGAAATACCATTTTGCTCAAGCAATACTTAAGGAAAACATAATTGCAACTTTACAGATTTGAGAACAAGCAAAGATTTAGACAAATTTAGAAAAGCAGAGAGACCTTAATGGAAAAGGCCAAGCCATCGTTGTGCGTTGCAACTCTTATTATTGTCATCGAAATCCGTGGCCGAAAAATTTAACAAAAGACATAGGATATTTAAAGCCTCCAATTTAAGCATCGGGATCTAACTCGGTTGCTTCAAATCTCCGACTTTGATCTTCTTGTTGTTCATCCTCCGTCTCTCATTGTCCTAATTGCTATCATATCGAACTTTTCCTTCGCGGACGATGATCTTTTACACTCAATCCTATGGAGATTGTGATCTTGTCGTTTTTTATCAACGTTTAGAACTTCTCGATCTTCTCTTCCTCCGAGAGCTGAGAATCGGCGGTGACGTCTCCGTCGAGGCGACGAAGAAGTTCGATGCTTACATTGCCTCCACTGTATAATTGTGTGAAAAGATCTTGTCTTGTATTGATTGATCATAAGGTATTTATACAGAGAGACTTGTGACCCAAGAGATTTTATCTAAATTGGGGTCCAAGATAAAATAAAAGATATCTAAAAGATATTACAAAAATATGTTATAACCTAATACCTCCCACAAGCTCATGGAGGGCTACAAATATGAAGCTTGGACCGTAATTGGAGAAATCGAGCAGTCCTTAACAGCTTTGGTGAAAATATCAACAGTTTGATCATGAGCCCTGACATGACGAACAACAAGTGACCCATCTTCAACCTGCTCCCGAACAAAGTAATAATCAATCTTGATGTGTTTGGAGCGTTGATGAAAAACCGGATTAGAAGACATATATGTGGCGCTCAAATTGTCACATAAAATGATAGGAGGACGTTGCAATGGAGCTTGTAACTCGTACAGAAGCTGCTGAATCCAAATTAATTTTGTTGAAGTGAAGGCAATGGCCCTATATTCATCCTCAATGCTGGACTTAGCAACAACATGTTGTTTCTTTGAAGACCAGCTAATAATATTGCCACCATAATAAATGGAAAAACCATGCTGAGAACGAGAATCATCTCCATCAGAAGCCCAACCAACATCACAATAAGCTACTAAACGATCATCAGTGGGTGGCCGAATTATCAAACCATGCATAAGGGACCCTTTCAAATAACGTAAAATGCGCTTCACAGCTGACCAATGAGACTCAGTCGGTTCATGCATATATTGACATACTCTATTGACCGCATAAGAAATTTCAGGTCTAGTAATGATAGCGTACTGTAATGCACCAACAATACTGCGATAGAGTGAAGGATCAACTAAAGGGTCCCTGAGCGTTGTAAACGAGAGGTCGGCTCAGCTGGAGAGGAAATATGCTTTGCATCACACATCTTGTTGCGTTCCAACAAGTCTCTAATGTACTTCTGCTGAGAGTGAACAAAGCAATCACGGCAGCGAAGAACTTCAAGGCCGAGAAAGTAATACATCTCACCAAGATCATGTAAAGCAAATTGACGATTCAAGAGTTGTATAAACTAATCAATTGCAATTGAATTAGAACCAGTAATCAGAAGATCATCAACATAAACGAGAATATAGAGAACAGATCGGCCATGTCTTCGAACAAAAAGAGAAGTGCCAGAACGGCAGGACCAAAAACCATGAAGAAACTGGCGCAATTTAGTAAACCAAGCACGAGAAGCCTGTTTAAGACCATATAGAGCTTTCCGGAGCAAACAAACATGGTTAGGCCGAGTGCTGTCAACAAATCCTAGAGGTTGAGCCATATAAACCTGCTCAGAGAGATCTCCATTGAGAAATGCATTGTTAATATCAACCTGTCGGATTGGCTAGGAATGTTGTAAACAATAGATAAGACAATCCAAATAGTGGTAGGTTTAATAACAGAACTTAAGGTGTCAAAATAATCGATACCCTCTTCGTGATTATAACCTTTCGCCACCAATCTAGCTTTGTAGCGCTCAATGGATCCGTCAGCCTTTCGTTTGATCTTGTACACCCACTTATAGCCAACAATGTTAGAATTACAAGGGCGAGGGACAATTGTCCAAGTCCCATTACGTAAAAGGGCATCATATTCATTCTGCATGGCATTTTGCCATTCAGGAAACTTGGAAGCTTGGCTGAAAGTTTTGGGTTCAACATAGAGATCATCAAAAACAAGCAAAGGATGTTTAGTAGAAGAGAGAGCTTTAGGTTTCAAACTGTTTGTTTTAGACCTAGTGATCATTTGATGAGTTGTATTTTCAACATGTATAAAATAAGACGGAATGGAAGAAGTAGGATTTGGAGAAGAAATACCCTGATTTGTGGAAGTTGCTGGAACAGAAGCACTATCCAAAGTCCGTGGAGCCGAGTTTTCCACTTGATCAGGTAGAGAAGTTGACAGGTCTGGGGAGGCTGAGAGCAGCTGCATGGAGTGTATTGGAGATGTTGGAGTCAATGGAGGTGTGGTGAGAAGGGTGGGGGACGTCGTACATGGCGTGGCTGGGGAATGAGCAGGCGGTGGTGGAGACGTCGAATTGGACGTCAACCAAGGTGAGGCAGCCAGCTGCAATAAAGAGGCTGGAATTTCGAAATTTGTAGGCTGATCTTGAGCGGGATTTTGAGCATGAACTTGGTATGGAAAAGTGGTTTCATCAAAGATGACATGGCGCACAATGTAGACTCGGTTAGTTGGAACATTAAGACAAATATAACCCTTGTGTTTCGAACTATACCCAATGAAAATGCAAGGAGATGACCGAAATTCAAGCTTGATGGAAATATAAGGATGAAGAAATGGGTAACAAGGATAGCCAAAACTTTTGAGGAATTTGTAATCAGGGATTTTGTGATATAGAACCTCGAATGGAGATTTGAAATTGAGAATCGAAGTCAAGGTTCTATTATGAAGATAGACTGCAGTATGAAACGCATGTTCCCAAAACAAGATAGGCAATTTTGCATGGGAAAGAAGAGCCAAACCTTTTTCAACAATTGTACGATGCCCTCTTTTAGCAACACCGTTTTGAGATTGAGTATGGGGACATGAAACTCGATGAAGAATACCCTGAGACTGTAAATATTGAGACACATTTTGATATTCACCACCCCAATCAGACTGAAATTGTTTTATTTTGGTGTAAAATTGTGTTTCAACCATTTGTTTGAATAGTTGAAAGGTGGATAGAACCAGAGGTTTTTGAGACAAGAAATAAATCCATACAAACTTGGTGCAGTGATCAACAAAGATAAGAAAATAAGTATTGCCATTAAATGAAGAAATCGGGGCAGGACGCCAAACATCTGAATAGACCAATTCAAAAGGAGACAAACTAGAAGAATGACGACTTGGTAGAGAAAGTCGGTGACTTTTCCCTAACTGACATGACTCACAAATGTGTTTTAAATTATTCAACGAAACAGGTAATTGAAATCTAGACACTAAACGACGAAAAACTGACTCATGAAGATGACCAAAGCGCTCATGCCATATTTGAAGGGTTGTCTTTTCTCCAAGGTAGGCTCGAGGTGGGTCAGTAGGCGGCGGTCTGGGATTGATCAAGTGGTAAAGCCCGTTCTCAACGGTTCCTTTGAGGAGTGTTCGTACTTGCTTGTCCTTCACAAAACAACAAGTAGGGTAAAAAATCATGTAAGCATCATTATCTTTGGTCAATTGAGACACACTAAGAAAATTTTTCTTAATTTGAGGAACAAAAAGAATATTATGAAGTTGAACTGGTTTAGGATAAGCAGGTAATGAAGATTTGCCCAGATGCGTAATAGGAAGAGACATACCGTTGCCTACTTGTAAACTATCATTGCCAGTGTAATCAGAATGCACAGAAAGATTACTGAAATCCAACGTAACATGATTTGTGGAACCCGAGTCAAAACACCAGTTGGGATCCATAATAGCCGAAGGCTGTTGGCCAATAAAATACGTTTGACGAGGAGGGGCGGTAGGAGATTGAAATTGAGCAGGCGGTTGTTATCAATAAAAATTATGAGAATTAGCCTCATTGTACGATTGTCTTGATGAGGAACCACAACCACCGCGCCCGCCCCGATTGCCTCGCCCGCCACCACGATTACAATAATTAGGGTTTGTTGGCGGGAACTCCGACAAGTTTGATCTTTGCTTGCAATTGATGGCCGAGTGTCCAGGAATCAAGTAGATTTGACACGTTAGATGACCCGAGTTTGCAGAATCCGGGCCAGAATTGGTGCGAGAAGTCGAAGACGAGCCACGCTGTGTGCGAATGGTAGTGTTTTCCGATGGAATAATATCAGCGACTGGCTGCAAGGAGGAATTGATCTGTTCTTCCTCACGCAGCAACATGCCAAGTAGTTCATCCGGGGATATTGGATCTTTGTGCATATTGTAAGAAGCTAAGTAGGAATGCTGCATAGGAGGCGTCAAGCCCGTTGAGAATGCACTCGATGAAATCCGAGTCAGAGACGATGATGTTGCACTCGGCTGAGGCATCGGAAAAGCCTCGCTTTTTCTCTACATATTCGAGGATGCTAAGAGATCCCTTCTTGAGGTTTTGTATCTACTGCTTTATATGCATCGATCGAGCACGAGTTTGAACGAAAAACACACGCTCAAGAATCCCCCATGCCTCGGAAGTAGTTTTCGCCCTAGCAACATGGGCAAGCAATGGAGTGTAAAGCGTTGAACGCACCCACGAGAGGATGAAGCGGTCCTTCTGAGTCCAATCAATGAAGGCCGGATTGGAGATGGGCGGCGCTGTAGAGTCGGATGCCACGGGAATTGTGGCCGGCAGTGCGCTCCCTGGTTTAAGAAAATTATCGATGTTGTATGCTTCAATAGAGGACATGATTGTATGCCTCCATAGAGTATAATTATGCCTCTCAAGTTTGATATTGAGAGTTGGAAATTGAAGGGTCATGTTTGGAGACCCGACAACAGCAAGAAGAAGATTGTCGAATTTGTTAGTGTTGGACAAATCGCCGGCGACAGGAGGATAAAATTCCTTGCCGTCCGTCATGATTTTAGGGTTTGAAGCGGCGGAAGAGAAGAAGATCGGTTAAAAATCTGATACCATATAATTGTGTGAAAAGATCTTGCCTTGTATTGATTGATCATAAGGTATTTATACATAGAGACTTGTAACCCAAGAGATTTTATCTAACTTGGGCTCCAAGATAAAATAAAAGATATCTAAAAGATATTACAAAATATGTTATATCCTAATCGTGCCATTGATTCTCCTCCTCAATTGTGTGTAAATCTAGCAGCATGTTATACTAAATCACTCTTATAAATATAGCTAACTTAGTTGCAAGAGTCGCGTGACTAGCACGCTTAAGTAGATACCATGTCAACATAGTGTTACTAATGTTATAACTTATAAGAAGTTGTGTGTAGAGGAGAGATAGGATATCGAAAATCTAAATATATTTTGTTCTTCTTTCTTTCAATAAGAAAACTTCCATTGTTGGCTTTGTTTCAAGAACATGCCTCTATGGTGTGCGAATTGTTGTTTGTGTAAGAACATAAGTTTCTGCATATCTCTCTCTTTCATAGTTCATCCCTCTCAATTCCATTATAATTCTATGTTTACATTCAAAGATACAATTTTATTGTAGTAAATCACTATTGTAATTATAAGCTAAATCAGTTGCAAGAGTTACGTGATAGCACGCTCAATGATGGGACCCAATCTCGGGTCAAACCCGGTTCATGCAAACCCAAGGTGCTTGAGGTCATGGCATCCACGTTGGTTGAAGATCTGTGACCGACACCTAACTTATTTATTCTATGTTATTTACATTTATGTAATTATGTTATTCTATTTATGTCATTTGGTTTTATAATGGGAGTGTGTATGAGCTTGCATCTCCTTACTAGTCCATTTGTTAGGGTTTAAGGAGCTCCCTTGTGCTCCCTTTGTCATTTACGTTTGGTTTTAATCACATTTTGAGTTATGAGATGAGTTTCATCCTCCTTGTGATTCTAAGCGTCAACCTCTAATCCTCTGACCCCCTTACAAAGTCACCCCCCTTCATTGTCGGATCTTTGACACCCTCGGTTCACACCGAGCTTATCCCCTCTTGTGACGCCCTTATCGGTGGCGCGTGCCTATCCTTGCTCCCGCGACATTTGACATCGTTGTTCGGTGTCCAAAACTCAAGATCTCATCTGACACTTAAAAGGGGGTGAAAGGTAAGAGAAAATGTGCAGGTCTAGGTCTAGGTTTTTTCTTATTGTTTAAATAAATGTAAACCGGGTTAATTTGAGCGAACCCATAAACCGATGATAAAAAATACTTATTGTCCATCGGAGTTCACTTTATATACCCTATTATCCCAAGAGTTTTTAAAAATACCGATCTATCTCGATGGGTCAAAATATACCAAAAAGTATTGTCTTTTGAAGTCTTGATATTATATGTTTTCATCCAGCAACACGAAACTTTTGTCTTTGGCATATATCCTCGTACTTGCACTCTTCAGCAATGTTGTAGCAAACAACCTCTAATATCATAGAATTCTTGTCCATGTATGCACTATATTCCAAGTTTGACTGATTCAAGAGATAAGAGAAGGTAAATATTCCAAGTTTGGCATTTGGTTAGTAGTTAACTTGAATTTTAACTGAATTAACTACTACAACAACTTCCACGCTAACTTGGAAGGCGTACATATGAGACCGATCGAGATCGGTCTGAGTCTATACTCTTATCCCTTGGGTGCAGGAGTAAGATTGTAGCCAAGAACAAGTACACAATTGCAAGCCAAATTAATCTGCAGCACTTAAATTAGGTGTTATGTGTTTGTATCAAGCTTGGTTTTAGTAGGTCTACAGTTGGATCACCTGTAAATGCTCAACTGTCTTAAATGCCTAAAGTCGCCTTTTGCAACCAACCACCCTATTAATGAGTACTGCTCTTCTAACCTTTTAGCCGATCATTGTGTACTACTGCCCTGCCCCTCCACACAACCCACAACAATAATGTCAGCCATCACGCATGCATCAATTCCATCAAATTCTCTTCTTTTGACCAATTTCCAGTTTCCATTGCAGCTTACAGTAATTCATTATATGACCAACTCTCTAATTCAAATTGCAAAATTTAGAGATATGAATCTTTAAACTTCTCTTACACCTTAAGCCAGCCAGAGAGAGTGTAAACACTATTGCATCAATAAATAACATAGTTCATAGTTTGATGGCAGAGGAGTGTATTACAATACAAAAAATAAATGAATATGTTTCCTTTCCCTTCTTCCTACAAGTCAAAAAAATCAAAATTGCAAGATAACTAATTAATCTCACCCTATTTCTTGTGGTCTCAAACTAATCCCACCCCATTGCAATTTGCAATCGATCAAAAAATAAAATTAAAAGGAAAAGGGTCAGAAAAAACCGTGCTTAATTAATTAATAGTAATAATCATAGCGGCGGTCGGTGGCACATCCTTGGCAACACGTGAACGGCCATGGCCCGGTAGCCTGGCGGCGTCTCCACCGCCCAAACCCTCGCCGGCGCCGCCTTCACGTCCACCACTACAACCCCCTCAACCGCCGCACAAACCCTCCCCCCGGCGGCGGCGATCTGCCGGGCGCCCCGAAGCGCCGGCGACTCGACCACCTCCGTCCACTCCCCCTCCCCCCAACTCCAGCGCCGGAGGGCCCCCTTCGCCGCGTCCACCACGTAGATCTCCTCCTCCGCCATGGCCGCCGCCGGCCCCCTCCACCCGTCCAGCATCTTCTCCGGCATCTCCTCCCACTCGCCGCTCCCGGCGGCGTCATACACCGCCCCCTGCTTCGCGGTGACGTTGACCACCCACAGCTTGCCGCGGCATCCGACGGCGTCGACCGCCTCCCTGCTGAACCTCCCGTCCTTGAGCCGCCCCAGCCTCTCCCACCGCCCTCCGGCGCCGGCGTTCCACGCGTCAAACGACCGGGCGACGTCGTCGGTGAAATGGGATCCGATCCCGCCGGCGACGAACACGGAGCCGGATAGAGCCCCGGCGGCGCACCACCGGCGGGGGGCCGGGAGGGCGGGGCCGTGGGTCCAGGCCGCGCTGAGCGGGGAGAAGACGAGGGGGAGGGGCAGGGCGGGGAGGAGCCCGTCGGCGTCACGACCGCCGCCGGTCGCGGCAATGAGGACGAGTTTTCCGGCGACGGAGAGGGATTGTACGGAGAGCGTACGGGAGAGGAAGGAAGGGTGGCGGAGGAGGAGGCGGATGGGCGGCGGTGGGGGGACGGGGAGCCAGTGGCCGGAGACGGGGTCGTAGCTCATGAAGTGGATGGGAGTGAGGGATTGGTCGTCGGCGGCGGCGGGAGATAGGAGGGCGTAGAGGGAGAGAAAGGGGGGGAAGAGAGGGGAGTAAAGGAGGCGGCGCCAGGCGGAGCAGGCGGAGAAGAGGGCGGAGGGCGGGACTCGGCTGAGGCAGAGGTGGGCCACGTCATCCGGGAGGCCTGGGATCAGATCCCGGCCTCGGCGGTCGCCGTCATCTTGAAATTCCGACGCGGAGTTTCTGAGGCGCTTGTTCTTGTTGTTGTTCTTGTTCATAGGGAGGGATTGATTTGAGTGGGAAAAGGGGAAAATTGGGAGAGCTTAAAATGAAGATGTGTGTGTGTGGTGCGTTCGTATTCAAGTAATCCAACTATTCAACTTGTTGGGGTTGGACTTTAGCTGGCGTGTCTCTTTGCTTTACTCATATAAAGTAGTATTTGGAACATAATAAAATAGGAATATATGACTGATGTATACCTTTGTTGACAGAAAAGGCATGGCTTTGCACCACCACTTTCTTGGAATCGGAAGGGATCATACACTCAATCGCAGAAATTTATCATTAGTTTATACTACGTAGTACTGTAGTACTTTATAGTGTTACTACTAGTATAAATTAACAACCCAATAATGGCGTATCATGTCCTTTTAAGTAATCCAAGTTGGTTTTCGAAAATAAACAACCTAATATGGGAACATGAACTCGGTTGGAGACTTGGAGAAGTTGGCTTTTGAAAATGACTTCTTCTAGACATAAACAATTTCATGTTTATTAAATTGTCAATTACTTTTTTATTTTAAGATTTTCTTTTATTGTATAATTTATACCATGAGCATAGACTACAAAAATCGTATAATTTATTATTGTTGCGAATTTCGATTGATTTGATAAAAGTAAAACAAAGAGGACAAGAAATTTTACGAATAAGTAAATACAACCCTACGACAATTTAAATATGGTTAGTGTTTCAAATGAAACAAACTCTTATCCTAAAACGTGAAACGATTGCACTTTTTCTAGTTCGTAGTGCACTTTTCATACCAAAGTACATTGTAAATTACAAAAACTGAAATCCGAAAAAACGTACTACAAAAAGTATGAAAAGTGCAAATCCGAAAAAGTGCACTCTGAAATAAGAAAATGGCACTACGAACTAGGAAAAATACATTCGTTTCAGTATAAGAGTTCGTTTCAGGATAAGAGTTTGTTTCATTTGAACCAAACTCTCTATTTATAAGCCCAAAACCTCGATATAGATAGAATTCTATCTTTAATCCAAATACAAATAGGACTACCCAAAAATATATCTATACTGTATTGTGCGGGGCTCTAGGCCTCACACCCCTATCGCAACAAACATTGACCCAACCCTAGTCATTTTTCTCTGCATGGGCAAGCCCGTTCAACTAGGATACCTTTGCAGTACTTTCTAATTTTAGGTCATTTAGAACAAATTCTACCATGACGAAACATCTCTAACAACTACAAGACCATGTTTGCTGCCTAGGGACTCCTTGCTTCTTCTAGCATTAAGAGACATAAACTAAGTCCAAGCATTGTTTGAACTTGTCCGTGGTGACTGGCTTGGTCAACATATCAACATCATTCTCAAAAGTATGCGCCTTCTCCAATAGGATCTCACTTGAAGCTACTAGTTCTCTGATCTTATGAAATCTTACATCAATGTGCTTTGTCCGAGCATGATACAATATATTCTTAGTTAGATATATAGCACTATGACTATCACAATGTAGTTGAACTCAACCATGTTCAACACCCAACCCCGCCACAACAAGCCCTCAAAACCATAATGCTTCCTTGATTGCCTTTACTAATGCCACGTATTTTGCCTCAGTCGTAGATAATGCTAGAACAGACTAAAGCACATATCTACAACTTATAGGTGCCCTAGAAAGAGTAAATACATATCCTGTAGACCTCTTGTTATCTAGATCACCAACATAGTCTAAATCAACACCCTATAATTGAAGGACAACACTTCTATCCTCCAAACAAAAGCCCATGACCAGATGTACCCCACAAATATTTGAGAATCAACTTCACTTTGTTTGAATGATCTCTTCCCAAATTGGACATGTACTTGCTGACTTCGCTAACAACTTGGGCTAGGTCAAGTCTTGTGCATACAATATCATACATCAAACACCCAACTGCTCTAGCATATGGAACTTGTAACATATCTCTAATTTCTTCTTCAGTGTTTGGACACTAAGCTGATGAGATCGAGCTTGAAGTGATTCACCGAAGGTGTGCTAACATGTTTAGCCTTTCCATGTCAAACCTGTCTATTACCTTCTTTATGTAACTCCATTGAAACAACCATAATATCCTAAAGCTTCTTAATTTTCGAATCTCCATTCCAAGGATCTTCTTTGTAGCATCTAAATCCTTCATATCAAAATCTCTCCATAGTAGAGCCTTTAGCTCAACTATATCCTTGATATTTCTTCCAAAAATGAGCATATCATTAACATATAACAACAAGAATATAGTAGAGTGATCATCAAGGTACTTGACATAAGTACAATAGTCATACTCATACCTCTAGTATCCAATCTGTATCATATAGGAGTCAAATCATTTGTACCATTGCCTAGGAACATGCTTGATAGCAACCTGAGGGGGTCGGGTCGCGATTCGCCAAGATCTAGGCTCGAGGTTGCTATCCTTCTCTGTAGGGTAACCACGATAAGTACAAAATATCGGAAGATGGTCCGCGAGCCTCTTATAGTCTTATGCTCGTGTGAGCGAGGGAGGGACGAGGTAGAATCAAGGGAGAGGGAAGAGGGATAAAAAGGGTTGACGCTTGAGCCAAAGGGGAGGATTGATCTCGACTCAATACTTTGACTTCATTAAACTGGACGTGATTGAAAAGATTACATCGGAATGCTTTAAATAGATGAGCAAGCTAAACCTAATGGCCTAATGGGCATTATGCTAACTTAATGAGCCGACCTTTTTAGGAATAAGAAAGGCACATACCCATAATTTTAAAATAATAAGCACCATATTATAATTAAATAAATACATGATGGACATTGATAGACTCGGCTAAGCCTTGGTGGGGTTGGTTCCCATCGGTGCTTTAAACCATATAGAGAATTCTTCAATCTGCATACCAATTTCTTATTTCTATGTCGGACAAGCCCTTTAAGTTACTCCATATATCTCCTTCAAATCCTTCATGAAGAAAAGTTGCCATTAATCCATCAGTTCTAGGTTTAAATATACCAACAAGCTACTAAGGCCAACACAATTCTGATAGAAGTGTGTCGAACTACCAGAGAAAAATCTCATCATAATCAATCCCCTTCTTTTGTGAGTAACCCATTTGCTATCAATCTAGCCTTGAACTTTACCCCTTCCGTTTCTGACATTCCTTGATTCTTTTTGAACACCCACTTGCATCCTATTTCCTTCTTGCCCCTTAGTGGTGATAGAAACCCTAAATAATACGCGCTATAAACAGGATTATGTTAAACACTAACTCTCGGGATTTCGTACAACCAAACGGTTTTCGTATGTAGATTATTCCTCCTTCCCGCCCTTTAGCTGATTGTTTTCTAATCCTCATTACAAATAAAGTCTTTTGGACTTTATACCGTAAATAGCGGAATCTCACTCGGAGATCAAGCACATCGAATCTAGGTGAAGAAAAAGATTCCTAACCCGGATAGGTTTTTCGATCCCTTATTTTGTACCACCACTTTCCTATATACAAGTTCTTAAGTTGCGTGCTCTCCTTCTTAGGCTCGATGTGGGACAATTTGAAGTATTAACCATGATGCATCTTATTCATGAATATGCATGGAAATGGCAAACATTCACGTGTGAATGCATGAAATTTGTGTTTGGGATTGCCGATTCAAACTTTGGGCCAATCATGTTGATGAGCTTTTAATATATATTAAATAGGCAAGGGTAGGTATATTCATGGGCTAAGCCCATTTTGCTCATATGGACTTGACTTTTAAGAGGAACATAATAGGTTACACTTGTTTGCATGAGAATTACATGTTTAATTATGGTTTTTGCCCGTAATTACTTAGCAGTTATTTCACGCACCATCATAACCCCTTGGATTAGTGTTCTCATTCCATGAGGGCAACGAGAAAATAAACAAGTGCGCATACTTGCATACGATGCTTGCGCTTCATTCATTATATCAATGCAATGCGGTCAAAACCTTGGATCAGGTAGACAGAGCGCACTTTGCGAACCTCGTTCACTCTGAGAGTTAGCGGACCTCGTCCACTTAGAGAGTTAGGACCTCATCCTTTTGCGAGTTAGGACCTCATCCTTTTGAGAGTCAAGACCTCGTCCACTTAGAGAGTTAGGACCTCGTCCTTTTGTGAGTTAGGACCTCGTCCTTTTGAGACTTAGCGAACCTCGTTTTCTTAGAGAGTTAGCGAACCTCGTTCGCTTAGAGAGTTAGGATCTCGTCCTTTAGAGATTTAGGACCTCGTCCTTTAAAGAGTTAGGACCTCGTCCTTTTCAGAGTTAGCAGACCTCGTTCGCTTAGAGATTTAGTGAACCTCGTTCTCTTAGAGAGTTAGGATCTCGTCTTTTAGAGAGTTAGGACCTCGTCCTTTGGAGAGTTAGAACCTCGTCTTTTTGAGAGTTAGGACCTCGTCCCTTTGAGAGTTATCGCCAACCCAAGCCTTGCTCTGGTTTTGCATGCTTTTAGAGATTTGGGACCTCGTCCCCAAGAGAATTGTCGCCAACTCGAGCCTCGATTGGGTTGTGAACGCTTTTTGAGATTTGGGACCTCGTCCCTAAGAGAGTTGTTGCCAACCCGAGCCTCTCTCAGGTTGCGCACACTTTTCGAGATTTGGGACCTCGTCCCCAAGAGAGTTATTGCCAACCCCGCGACTCCACGCAACAGATATTATGGCTAACCCCGCGCATGCCAGGGGCGAACCCCGTGGAACTGCACAGAGACTGCGGCTAAGCTCGCGCATCCCAAGGCTAACCCCATGGCGCCACACAGATACTGCTTCTAAGCCCGTGCACGCCAGGCTAACCCCGTGGCACCATATAGAGAATACGGCCAAGCCCGCACACGCCAAGGCTAACCCCGTGGTGCCGCACAGAGACTGCGGCTAAGCCCGCGCATGCCAGGGGCGAACCTCGTGGCGCGCCGCGTAGAGACTGCGACCCAAGACCGTGCAGACCCCACTTTTAGGGCCCGCGCACAAAGGATGCACTAACTAAAGAGGGAAGTGAACGTATGTTGGTAGGGATTTACTTGACAACAAATAAATTTATAGTCAAGACCCCACTGAGTATAGCAAAGTCAGGATCGTTCCACGGGAAGCACGGTTGTTTGTCCATCAACTACTAAAAATAAGAAAAACAAAGCAAAATAGGCAAAGACACCTAAGACCAATCTCGTTAACGACCTTGTCAGGGTCGTTAACGAACCTGGAAACCAAGGAACACAAAATTACTAATGACCTAAAACATAGGTTCGGTACCGAGGTAAATGCACTCGATAATGATTGATTCGAAAACTAACTCAATAAAATAAAACAACCTAGGACAAGGGTTTCCACGACATAGCCATGCATATAAACTCATACGAAGATAAAGATCATGTCTTTAAAGATAAATTCATCAACTTTCGCTGATTAATAAGCAAATCAATCAATTCTCATAAATACATTCACTCAATTACTTGTTTTGAATCCAAAGCTCGAAACGTTCGTTAACGAACAATATCAACATTCAAGTTACTAACTTTCTCTTTCGATCAAGTTAAAACTCAAATTACCTCGACTATCGTCTAAGCATAAGCACAACAAGCAATCTAATAAATAAAAGGCAATTCAAAACATCAACTACTCATTCAAACATGCATAACTATGCCGGGTTTCAACCCCAACCCTAGATAAAAAGACTACTCACTACTCATAATAATAAAGCAAACAATTTTGTCAAAAGAAGACATTGAAAACAAACTAAAACTTACTTGAAATTAATAAGAAAATATCGTCTTACAAACTCCGTAGAATCAGAAACAACTAATCAAAACCCCGAGTAGAAATCCGACTAACGACCCTAGACTCTCTCTCTCGATCAAACCTAGCTCGAGATCTTCTCCCACTCAACTTCTCCTAAAGCTATGATTCCTCCTTTTTCTAGACTTAGAACAAGGGTTTTTATACTAAGAAACTATCTATTAAAAAGCCAAAAAGATAAAAACTTACCCTACTAAAAAGATAACAAGATAAAAGATATAAGATATAACAACCTTAAAGTCGGCTAACCCTCTACCGACACGGAGCCATCGTTAACGACCCCGCACAGGATCGGTAGAAATCACAAACTTCTCCCAGAAAATTCTATCTCTTAGCCTCGTTAACGATCTTCACATGATCGTTAACGAGCCTCTTTTTTTGCTTTTCTTTAATTTCTTCTTGACTTTAACTTGGACTTCAACTTCAATCTTCTCATGCAACTTCTTCCTTATCTTCATGACTTCCATCCTCCACCACAAGACCTCAGCTCAGCTCAAAAAGCGCTCATTCCTGCTCAAAAACCTACAAAAAGACACAAAACGGAGTAGCTTCCATACTTTTCACAAAATATGCAAACTCATCCAAAAACACACAAAACTAACTCTAAAACCTAATAAAACTAAACTAGACAAACTAAGAAACACACCAAAAACTAGAATAAAAACACGAAGATCAAAATTCTCCATACTTAAGCTTGCTTGTCCTCAAGCAATTCACTGTACAATAACCAAAACCAAACAATCATGCTCATCAAGCAAATAGCCATCAACTCAAAAAGCAACATCAAAAAACATAGCAGAAAATAGCAAATGACTATTAACGTCATCACACATATATAAACACTTAATAGACATAAGCAAATACAATCCAACCTCACTAAGGATATATGTGTTTCTCTCAACTCTCAAATGTTTGGGATTATAAATTCAATCTCTCAACTCATATTATATGAAAAAACTCATAGAAATTGGAACTTATATCACCAAGCTCTCCACCTAAGATTTTTCAAAACAAGCAAAAGTCATCTAGAGAACTTAGGCTCAATGAAAAACTTCAAAGAAGCTTCCATTCAGCCGGGTTGTAATGTGGCTTGGTAATGACAATAAGGC
Source organism: Fallopia convolvulus (assembly GCA_964016875.1). Classification (NCBI taxonomy): domain Eukaryota; kingdom Viridiplantae; phylum Streptophyta; class Magnoliopsida; order Caryophyllales; family Polygonaceae; genus Fallopia; species Fallopia convolvulus. Next base: position 17,447,917 of record OZ024724.1, read on the forward strand.
TTGGAAATTCTTTGGCTATGTGGTGCTAATAATATCCGGGAATCAAAGACTCCTAAAAACTCTCACAACAACCAAAACTTCATAAAAGAATAACATACCAAACTCTCTCTTCATTATGCATACTCATTTTTACTCACCCAATATATCCTAGAAAGTCTCATAAAAACTCGAAAGAATCTCCGGTTAACTTTTAAACATAAATGCACATTCACTTCTCTTTTTCACCTTTATTTTTCATTCATCTTTCTTTTTTCCAGCTCCCCTTTTTTTCGCTCTTCTCGAACAGCCTCGTTAACGAACCAACTAGGTCGTTAATGAGCTACAACATTGACTCGTTTTCTTTTTTGTAAACCTCAACCTTCTTCTACTTGTGCATCCTTTCTTACCAAAAGATCTTTCACAAAATAAACAAGAGACTTCCAATCTACCCTTTCCCAAAAACCCTTGATCTTGAACCAAACATAACATTTTCACTCAACAAAACAAACCTCTTCAATCTAAGTCCTAATCCCCGGATAGGGTCAAGCTTATCTCGGCTAGGGAACATTTTTGTGGAGCTAAAAAAAAGGCTTCAGGCTCAACTTGGTTATCAAAAGAAGGATCATGTAAGGGTGGATAAGGATTAATAAGGCTTATAAAAACAAGTTCTCTATCATTTGACTTTCACAAGTAAGGAACTAGACTTTCACAAGTAAGGAACTATAAATCTCATATAGGTCTCAAGAAATAGATAACCATCACAATTCCAAGAGATAATATACCTAAAGAGAGTAAATCACACAAGAAAAGAAGAGGGATTTTTGATGTTCTCCCTATAAGGCCAAAAATAACTCACACGGTAGAAATTGTTGTTGGATTGCAATTAAACTCATGCTAAAAAGTTATACATGCTCAGTTTCATCAAATGCTATCCCTCTATAAAAACAACTTTTTAACAAGAATCAGGCTATACTATCAAAAACATGCTTGCAAGGAATTATATGCTAGCAACTACTATCATAGAACAAAAAGAAAGGGTATTTATCCATTCTAAAAACTCTTTTTTGGATTTTTAATTTTTCAATTTTTAGTGATTTTTTCGTTTTTTTAAAGCAAAGGACAACTAAAACAGAAAGACAAGACAAAACAAACAAAAGAAAGAAGCTTTCTTCCCTTTCCCACCCCATACTTAAAACTACAATGTCCCCACTGTAAAAACTAAGCAGAGAAAAAGAAAAGAAAGAAAAAACAAAAGAAAGAAAAACTTACAAGATCTTTGAAGCAGAAAAGAAACATCCCTTTCAAGGTTGAATCAGCGCCGCAGAGGTGGAAACTGGCGCTCAAAGTTCTCCATAAACTCATTCATGGTCCTCCAACGCTCCTCATCAACCGTCACCCTTTGCTCGGATGTCAACCAACGAGCATCCGCCGGACGTTGTCTTTCATCCTCAAGAGCCATGCGCTGGGCATAAACAGTTTCCCAAGGATCCATCCTTCTCTCATGCTGAGTTTGTTGCAATTGAAGTTGTTTCATCCGGAATGACAGATCATCGGCCCAAGGAGGTGGAACACTCGATCTAGTGTAGGTGGGCTGAGGAGGTGGTTGGTGGTGATCGTGAGGTTGGAAGTAGTCTTGAAAAATCATCGGGTTATAAGGCATGAGATCATAAGATTGTGGCATAGCAGGCTACGGCGGGGGTCGTTACGGAAGTGGTGTGCCTCGTTAGTAGCCTCGAAGTAGTCGTTAACGACCATGGGTGCATCGTTAACGAAGATGTCGTTGTTGCCCAGAACTTCAATACCGAGGTCGTCATCCTCGATGTCAAGTTCTTCTGTGGCTGCCTTCGTCTCTGCCTTTGTTGCTACATCATCTTCATCCATGTCATATTCATCTCGATCAAACCTTGATATACACGGCCTCAACGACGGCTCATCTTCTGGCTTATGGTTCAACGGGAATGCATGACCCGTCCAAGACTCGTACCAATTTGGCACGTAAAGAAGCTCCATCTTTGCTAGAGTAATCAGGACATCTTGGCCAAGAATCTTGGTAGCGTGCCCTCTCTCGGTTCGCACAAAAATGTTGGAGACGAACCAATAATTCATGTCGAGCAATTGAGCGTGGTTCGGCGTGTAAAGTGAGAGATCAACATCAAGCTTGTCCACCAAAAGACTAACCAAATTCCCGCACCACACCGCTTTTGACTTGATCCCATGCTTCTCAACATATTGCAACCACTCATACCCCAAGTTCATCGGGGCGGGATCCTCAAATAGTATAGTGCGGAGGCATGCAACTTCCGTCCGTGTTGGCCTACTCAGCTCTCTCTCTCTTGGGCCAAAAGGTGGCAGCTAATACTCGGAGAATGATCCGGAAGATGAGGTTGATGATGCTTGCCCCGGAAAGTGCTGCAGCGGAAGGTTCAACTTCCCCGGAAATGTAGCTCCAAGTTTTGGTCACCTTGAAGTCCTTGATCTTGTAGTCCCGAGAATGGTGAGGGAGCTCGAGATATCCATTGAAATCATCCATTGTGCATTCGTGATTGACATTGCCGAGTCTGAATTTTATCCGTCCCTCTGAGGTCTTGGTTTTGAACTTTGTCTCTAGAGTAGCCAAGAACTTGGAAGTGAGAGCCGGGTAATGTGGTGTCGCCTCTTTCTTCAACAACTGAGACACCCCGAGTATGGCAAAGGCTTGCTTGAAATCCTCATAAAAGCCCATTTCCTTGGCACTTTTCCTTGAGAACCACCTAGTGTAGTGGTCCTTCTCTAAGATGGCATCGAAGCGGTCAGCTTGTGCTTGAGTGGCCAGAATAACATTGTCCATGCGGGGAGGGGACGAGGACAGTTGAGTCCTCTTCTTCTTCCCGGCTCTGGTTGCAGCTCTGCTAGTGCTTGCAATATGGACCTACCAATTAAACATGAATTGTCCAAGGGTTACCACGACATAGCCATGCATATAAACTCATACGAAGATAAAGATCATGTCTTTAAAGATAAATTCATCAACTTTCGCTGATTAATAAGCAAATCAATCAATTCTCATAAATACATTCACTCAATCACTTGTTTTGAATCCAAAGCTCGAAATGTTCGTTAACGAACAATATCAACATTCAAGTTACTAACTTTCTCTTTCGATCAAGTTAAAACTCAAATTACCTCGACTATCGTCTAAGCATAAGCACAACAAGCAATCTAATAAATAAAAGGCAATTCAAAACATCAACTACTCATTCAAACATGCATAACTATGTCGGTAATCAAGCCCAATCCTAGATAAAAAGACTACTCACTACTCATAATAATAAAGCAAACAATTTTATCAAAAGAAGACATTGAAAACAAACTAAAACTTATCCAAAAACACAAAACGGATTAGCTTCCATACTTTTCACAAAATATGCAAACTCATCCAAAAACACACAAAACTAACTCTAAAACCTACTAAAACTAAACTAAACAAACTAAGACACACAAAAACTAGACTAAAAACACGAACATCAATGTACTTACTAGATTATTACCCAAGAGTAGGTTGGATAGGGAGAGCCCTCTCCACGGACGACGCCAGTGATGAAACCCAAAATAATACGCGCTATAAACGGGATTATATTAAATACTAACTCTCGAGATTTCGTACAACCAAATGGTTTCATACGTAGATTATTCTTTCTTCCCGCCCTTCAGCTGATTGTTTTGTAATCCTCATTACAAATAAAGTCTTTTGGACTTTATATCGTAAATAGCGCAATCTCACTCGCAGATGAAGCAAATCGAATCTAGGTACATGAAAAGATTTCTAACCCGGAGAGGTTTTTCGATCCCTTATTTCGTACCACCACTTTCCTATATAAAAGTTCTTGAGCTGCGTGCTCTCCTTCATAGGCTCGATGTGGGACAATTTGAAGTATTAACCATGATGCATCTTATTCATGAATATGCATGGAAATGGCAAACATTCACGTGTGAATGCATGGAATTTGTGTTTGGGGTTACCGGTTCAAACTTTGGGAAATGATATTGATGGGCTTTTAATATATATTAAATGGGCATGAGTAGGTTTATTCATGGGCTAAGCCCATTTTTCTCATATGTTTTGACTTTTAAGATGAATATAGTAGGTTATGCTTGTTTACATGAGAATTACATGTTTAATTACGGTTTTTTTCCCGTAATTACTTAGCGGTTATTTCGCGTGCCATCAGGTGGGGGACAAGCTCCCACATTCAATTCTTACTTAGACACTCAGTCTCTTCTATCACGCAACCCATCCATCCTTCTTTCTCTTGACTAGAGATAATCCCTCGAAAGTTAGATGGATCATTTGTACCAAGTACAAGAGCATAGTTAACAATGTCTTTGTATCCAAATCTTATTGGTGACCTTATGATGCATCTTTCTTTGTTAGAAGCCAAGTTCTCTTCCATTTGTTATTGATCATCTCTCTGCTCCACCTTAGTAAGTTTATTATTAGCTATTGATGCTAGTCTAGTGATTATTGTCTCACTATATCTGTTGCTCCATCCGCACTGCTCTAGATCTGGTATCAGTCTCATTCTTTACAAGAACTTGTTCTGATCTTGCCTATTGCAATATATACAACTCGTCAAACACAACATCTATACTGATCACCCTCTTCTTAGCCTTAGGATCTCATAATGTGAAACTTTTCACACCTTTCTCAAATCCTCAAAAAGATGTATCTTTTGGACATAGATTTGAATTTTGATTGTTCATCACTCAGAATTACAACATATGCAAGACAACCAAATATATTCATGTTTTATAGATTGTGTCTATTACATTCCATAATTCTTCATAAACCTTTCCCTTTAGAGAACTTTGTGGTGATCTATTGATGAGATAGACCACCATGCTTACTGCATATGCCTAGAAATGCTTTGGAAGCCTTGCATTCGACCTTAGATACCTAGCTTTCTTAACAATAGAACAATTTATCCTCTCGCATATGCCATTCTATTATGGTGTCTTCCACGCTGTGAAGTACCTCTAAATACCATACTCCTCACAAAACTTCTGAAACTCTAAATTAGTATATTATGTGCCATTATGTAATCTAAAGTACTTAACCTTCCTTCATGTCTAATTTTCTACCTCTGCCTTCCAAAGTTTGAACTTGGCAAAGACTTCAGATTTATTTTTCATAAAGTAAACAAAAACCTTACTAGAATAAACATAAATAAAGGTGACAAAGTACATGGATCCTCTCAAAGATTGTTCTCTTGTTGGCCCCCACACATCATATTGCACATAGTCTAAGAAACCTTTTATGGTTTGTTGGCCAGTCTTGAAGGACACTTTGGAATGCTTTCTCATCACATAGAACTTACAAAATCCCATATTATAACTCTTCAAGCCATCCGAAAGACCTCTCTAATGCAATTCAGTCAAACCATGCTCTCCAATATGCCCCATACCCATATGCCACAAAGCTATTCTATGAGATTCAAACACTATAGTTGCAACATCTCCAACAACTACATTCCCCTTATCAAATGATAAATGTTCCTTGTAGTTATTTTACCCTTCATCATCGACATGACCCCTTATTTACCTTCACACAATCCTTATCTATTTTAAAACAAGACCCATTTGTGTGCAAGGTACCAAAAGAAATCACATTCTTTTTTAGAGTCAATATATGTCGTACATCAGTTAGTGTTCTTATGATACCATCATGCATACGAACCTTTATCTCTCTACTACCAACAACTCCACATGTATTGTTTTCACCCAACTATATAGAACTTAGGTTTCCAACTTTATACATTTCAAACCAATCCTTGTTTGGAGTCATATGAAGTGAATACCACATATCTAAAATCCATGAATGTGAAAGATTACCTGACGTCACTAAGAGCATATCTGAATCACCAATGTCCGAAGCACCATTCTGGACAACGTTTGCAAACTTTGAGGAATCTTTAGAAATTCATTCACTATTCTGTTTTTTGTTTTTGCATTCTCGTCTATAGTGCCATGTCTTTCCATAACCGAAAGAAGTAGCCTTCTTCTTTTTCTTCGACTTTGACCTAGCTTTACTCTTTTCATTTGTTTTCTTTTCCTTGTTCTTCTGCCTCCCTCTATCCTAGTTGTTTTTTGCATAAAACTTGTCACCTTGATACTTTTCACCAATATGTTGTCTTTGCTCCACGTTGTGCGAAAGCAAAACTGTACCAATCATCTATAAACTTATCATTTTTTCTATCCATAAGTGTTGTCACCATAGTCCCGTATGACATGGAAAATCATGGCTCTATCTTCATCTTCTATTTCCACATCTACATGCCCTAGATCACCTATAATCTAATTGAATGTGTTGACGTGCTACAAAAGATCCAAACTTTATGACATCTTTAGCATGTACAACCTCTACTTGAGATAAATTTGCAAGACAAAGCCTTTGATATAATTACGTGGTTCGTTACTTCATTTGCAAGGAAAATATGAATGATCGACGATGCCTTCTCCCGCATCTCCTCCCAATCTTCAACCTTGATTGCTTTTTACGCTTCTCTTTCTTCAATGCCTTCAACATCCCTCAACGTGTCAACGAATCTTTGACCCACCATTTCTAGAGACTGAAATTCCCAATTCCATTTGCAAAATCATGAACTTGAGGGAATTTGACATTGTGGTCTAGCTCTAATACCAATTTTTGTGAAAAAGTGATTTGATGAACAATAAAGCAAAGAAGAGAAGAACGAATTTGGAACAAATAACACTTTGTAGGGTTTCTTTTTACTAATTTTGTGGAGGAGTGAAGAATATTTGGATTCCACAGACAAATACATTTGTACTTTTTTTTATCTATGTTTGGGTTTTTGAATATTTTTCCAATTAATTAGGTTGATTTCAATAGCTTGATTTATGTCATTTTTATTACTATATCTCCTAGCATTTCTTCGCACATGAATTTAGAGAATTTGATGAGGTAATTTTCATTCATTTACCTAGAAAAGAATCCTAACATAACTAAACTGAGTAGAATGGTAAGTAAGGGCGATCCCACAGAAACTCGTGTATAAGTGATTACTTGAATGCCAAGTAACCAAAGGGGTGGGGGTTATGAATGATTTATCTAAACTAATATGCAAATTGAAACTAACTATGAATGCAATGTTGATTGTAAATATATGAGAGACAAGTGTTCAACTAATTCAATCCATCATAAATATGCTTATTGATCATTGATTCTCTTGATTCTCAAATTCACTTGAATAATCTACTGTGGATTATGATCCTACTAAGGAATATGACCCAAACTTCAAAAATAGTTGAAAGAACTAACAGTCTAGACAACCCTAATCATTTAACAACCTAAAACAACGTCTAGATTCAATTAAATGACAGTTTTACGAGTCAAGTTATCAATAGAAACAAACACTTAGATAAAACATACATCTAAGTTATTTGTGGATTTATTCCCTTCTATAACTGAATAGCCCGAACGAGTCCAAACAATTATAGATGCTACTTTATCAAATCAACCTCGAATGGGCATTAATCAGATTAGTTGTAAATTAACATAGAAATTCTATTAGGTGATCAAGCTACCAAAACCCTAGAATAATTCTGATTTAATTAAGCACGGAGAATAAAACCTATTCAAATTGTTGAGAATCAATCAAACCTCACAATAATACGCAATCTATGATTTCAATAACTAGTCAAACACAAAGGATTTAGCAATGCAATAATTAAATTAAAGGAAAACTTACAAGAGGTTCAAAGATGGCTTTTTTGAGAAAACTCTCTCCAAAGAAACCCTAGCCTCCAAAATTATGATCTAAGTTATTAAAGAGAAACTAAAAACAAGATTTAAATACCCAAAGGATATCCAAAGACCCAATTATCCAGAAATACAATAAAACACGTCGGTCAAGATCTAATTTAAGCCCATCTCGAAGCCCAAACACGCGGCCCAACTCTCTCGCACGAAGATAGATGGCGCGGGCTTTGTAATAGTGGGAGCGGTCGCGCAGGTGTCTCCTCAAGCCCGCGACACTTCTCAGTTCATCATTCAGGCGACACTTTAGAGGCTGTTTTGACCCCCTTCGAGTTGGAATTTGGACTCGGAGTAAAAATATTCTCTTCGTGTTAGCTTTCCAGTGATACCAAATTTAGCTTCATCCGACCACTATAGCTCCTAAACCAAGCATTGCAAGATAGAGGTGTTGAAACAAGAACTCCAATGCATAGCCCGGATTTAAGCGTTTTTTTCACACAAGGTCTTGGGCCTTGGTTCTTCTAATCTTCACTCGTATCACTCTAAGCCTCATCAAACTCCACCACAATCATCTAAGCCATCTCGTCCATGCTTGTTTACCTAAAGATCTGCAAAAGCGAACAAAACAAGCGCAAAACCCGAATTTCCTAGAAAACCTAGAAACCTAAGAACTAGACTAAACTAAGCTAAACCATGCAATAAAAACATAAATATGCATCCTAAACTATACCTAAATGCAAGCTATCAGAATCCTAAGAAGAAATGTATCTTGAAGAACTGTTCTTTAGTGATAACTTGGAATTCTACCCATGATTTTCACATGCTTTCTATCTGTTCTTCATCTATGGATGATTTTACTTCTTGGAGTTGAGCTAGTTTAGTCATTTCTCCTCTTGAATTGAAGCTTCTTTCGTGAAGTTTGCAGCGTTTGCACCTTCTCCTTGCATTATTTCATTGAGGTCCTAATAGTCTGACTCCTCGACTTCTTCTTCCTCCAATACTTCAACAACTCCTTTGTTATTACTTAGAGCTAATTCTATAGCTTCGTCCTTGGATATCTCAATGTAATCCATACTTCCTAGTGCTTATGCTAATTTATTATTATTTCTATATTTTCATTCATTAGCATAATGCTTTGTTTCTCCACATGTCCACCATTTGTAATTTCTTTTCTTTTCAGGACAATAAGAGGTTTTTTAAAAATACCTTCTTTTCTTAATGAATGCATCGACGCATCATCGACGTGTTCGATCGTCGGCGTGTGCATCGACGACTCCCTATCATCGACGCGCGACAAACCGAACATTAACACTTATGTTAAAACAAAATAAGTTTACATTCATCTTCACTTTTTTGGCTCTTTTACCTCAAACTCTATCCTAGCACTAATAATACTAGGGATGTTCAACAGGTACGGTCGGGTCGGGTCGACCCGCAACCCGCAAAAAATTATTCATGGATCGGGTCGCGGGTCGACCCGTTTGACTAAGTCAATCGGGTCAAAAATGATTTTTTACCTAAAAACATGTGTTTTTATAAAAAAAACCTGTCAGGTTTGCAGGTCGACTCGTAAATCCAACAATTTTTTATAAGAAAATAGTTTATATATTATTAAAATTATAAAAATATATATATTAAAATATTGCGGGCCGCGGGTCGACCCGCGACCCGACCCGCAACCCGTAAATTGCCGGTCTGATCAGTATGGGTCGCGAGCGACCCGGCCCGTTGAACACCCCTAAATAATACGGAATATATCATAAAGCTTTTAAGTCATTATGTGGACAATCTACAAGATAATCTTTTCATATTCGATTAAATATAAAGCCATTTTCGTGAAATGGACCTAATTGTGTAATTTCCTATTCAATAAACGATGATTTTTTTAATTATGAAGGTACAAGACAAGTGAGATTTTATTTCAACCAAAATAGCTAGTCCATTCATTTTTGCAGTGGATTGGAATGTATTGAGAAAAGATTGATAAAGATGTGGTCCAGATCCAAATGTCCAATATATCCTTAATTCCCTTTTGTTGAAGCTACTAAAACTAGTTGTACACTTGTCCACATTTTCCCGAATCTATACCAAAATTATCATGAAACATCCAAGATTAATAAGATACCCTTACCTTGATCTTTTTGTTTTGGTAGAAACCTTGATCTTTTTGTTAATTGACCCTTTGGAAAGTTAAACTATTTTCGGAAGTGTTTTTTAATAGATAAATATATTTATATTATAAAAAAAAATAACACAACCAAATGCATATATCTGATGCAACATTTTGAAAATTTTAGTTTCTAAACCTTTGACAAACAACTAAACAAGTACTAGTATTAAAATCATAAAACCATGAGTATTTATGATAAGACTTGAACCAAAGGTCAAATGAAGAGGATAAGTTAACTTTCCAAATAGGCATTGTGTGTGGAAACTTTTAATGAGTATTTTTCCCTCTTGAGGGGACGGAGAGTACCGCCTCTCCTTCTACTAAAAAAAGACTTTTAATGAGTATTTGTTATGCAAGACTAGTAAGAATACTTTTTTCGTGGTTTGCTTACGACTCTTTGAGGTAAGCCAAGTGGGCTAAGAATAAGCTTTTTGCATTCAAGAGCTTCAAAAATCATAATATTTATAACCACGTGGCATGTGCAGAGAAAGAAGGCATTCGTCAGCGGAGGAAGGCCAACCCGCTGAAAAGACAACTCCTTCTTTTTTGGTTGTGCCGTGTGATCCTCAATCACGAGTCAACTGCCCAACAAAACAACAACAAGAAAGGGAAAGAGTTCCGAAACCATGGTAGGTCTCTTTTCGTTTGCTATAAAAATTCTCTCGGGGAATCAATGTAAGAAATTGCTTAAAGTGTTGATGTCATTGAAATTCAACCTAGTTAGAATACAAATTAATATAAAAATATATTTATTCTTAAAAAGGGTAGAATTTGTGTGCAAAAGGACATTGCAATATGAAATAAGAATGAACATTGAGCATTGTATAAAGAGAAATCAATGGCGTAAATCGTTTGACTTAAAAATAAACTAAATACAGCACAGACGAATTTGTGGCGAATTTTTTGCATATTTTTCGAAACAAACATATATTGGGGCCGCATGTGGGATCTGCATTAAAACTGGCTTTTTGTACATCAATTTTTTTTTTTTTTGTTCATGAAAGTTATTTGTGCGTGTATCAAAACTGGTCAAATGTACATCAAAACTAGCATTTTAGATATGTATTTGTGCATGAAAACTAACTGTCCAATTAGCATCAAAACGAGTTTTGTGTGCATCAAAACGACTAAAAAGAGCATATTGGTTGTGTGTGTGTGATGTCTCTCTATTTGGTGGTGTTTTCATATGTGATTTCCTTTGTAAATATGTTTCTTTTTCCCCTTTTCTTGTGCGCTTTGTTCCTTTTTAGCCTAGTTCCCGCATTTCTATGAGATTCGGAGACTACGCACCTTTTATGTGTTTTGTAGGTAATTTGGCATGAATCGAGGATCAATTTGAAGGAGGGTCGAGACATGGAGCAAAGGCCGAGCTAAAGCGGGAAAGAGAGAAGCAAGCCATGAAGAAGAACAAGAGAAGCCAACTAAGAAGAAGGTGGAACGAGGTCAGGACCGAGTTGCAACAACGTCGGACCCGACTTTGAAGTTTCCAACCTCGGACCGAGTTGCACAGTACCTCGGGCCCGAGGTTCCTCCGTGTCGGTCCGAGTCGGTCACCGGACTACTTGGGCTCCAAGGCACGAATTTGTGAACTTCCACTTTTGCCCCTCATCTAATCCATAAAAGGCCCTCTTGTCTTCTAAGAAAGGGTTCCCTCCCACACACAAAAAGGGGGGTTCCAAGGGAGCCAAGAGGATACTTGGAGAGCAAGGAGGAAGGAGAAGAGGAGGAAGGGAGAGAGAATCGGCCAAGAGAGAGGAAGGCTTGATAGGTTTTGTTGATTGTTTAGCTTTGATTTGCTTTGATCTTGTGGATTTGAAAACCCTAGATTTGTATTTGTGGATTGCTTTGGATTTGAATGAACCCTTGCATTGTTTTGAGATTGATTATGATGATTGCTTTCTCTTTTGATTTGATTGCTTTCTTTGCTTGTCACATGGAGTAGGTCTCCTTGATCTTGGGTTATGGGGGAAAACCCTAGCTAGGTTTAGGCTAGAAACCCCAATTCCATAGCCTTGAGTGTTTGATCTAAGGAACCCACTCTACATCGAGCTACAATTCCTTGCGAAAGTCGGGAATCAAGGCTTGAGATTGGCAAAGTAGCGAAAGTGAACATGTGTCAATCTCAAGACCTTGCTTCGAAGGGGATTTCCCCATGGATCGAGGTGTAGATGTGGTTGGAACGAGGGCGAAAGCACTCGATCCTAGTCCGATCATCACTCATTGCCTGAATTGGGGTGGAAAAGCCTTGATCTACTAGGGAAGGAACCCAAAAGCCCAAGATCTACTTTTAAAATCTTTGAGTTCGACATCACCAGCTACCTCGGGCCCGACTTACCCAGTGTCGGTCCCGACTTCCTCTTGTCGCCAAACTCGGGCCCGACGTGACCTCAGTGTCGGTCCCGACTGTTTTCTTTGTTTTCCTTTGTTTTATGCTCTCCTTTCTAGCTTCCTAGTATCTAGGCACATCGATCGAGTAGACTTCCCGAGTGTTCGACACCCACCACGTACTACAACGGGGTCGGGTTATAAATTGTATCTCTTGACCCTCGCATCCGAGAGCGATCAAAAGATTGGCGCCGTCGCCGGGGAAGTCTAAGTGCATTGAGTGCCAATTTGGTGAGTTTCTTGTGTTTTGGTAGTGATTTGGGTGAGGGAATAGCCCAAACCCTTTGTTTGTTTTTGATTTGTTTTGGTTTGTGTTTTTGTTTCATAGGTGTATGCTAGCTCGTTCCTCCCGAGGAACACTTGAGATTGAGTTTGTGAGTGATCCGGAAAGTATTCTCAAGGAAGCCCGAAGAAGGAAAAGGATGGAGAATCAAGCTCTCCATGTTGATGAGGAGTTGGCTCAACTTAGGGCCGAAATGGCTAGATTGCAACTTGAGAGGATCAATCAAGAGGAGGTGGCAAGAAGAGAACGGGAGCAACGGATGAGAGCCGAGGCTCAACTCAACGCTCTACCCCGGAATGCACGCCAATACATGCATCCGGAGTTGAGGTTCCCCGAGCCGGCTATTGTGCTTCCCGAGGTTGCCTAGAATTTTGAGATCAAGACGCAATTCATCTCCCTCATCAAGCGTGATCAATTCGAGGGCCGTCCACATGAGTGTCCCATAGAGCACGTCAAACGTTTTGTGGACATGTGTGGGACGATCTCTACCGACGAGGAGACATTGGAGTATGTGCTTCTAAAGGCGTTCAAATGGTCACTTTGGGGCAAGGCCACACATTGGCTCGAGAGCCAAGCTCCTAGGTCAATCACAACTTGGAAGACACTCTATGATGCCTTCTTGATGAAGTTCTTCCCGCCCTCAAAGACAACCGAGTTGAGAAGGAAGATTGCAAGTTTTCAACAAGGTCCGAATGAGCCTCTCTTCGAAGCATGGGACCGTTTCAAGGAGATGTTGCGCCAATGTCCTACTCATGGCCAACAACCATATGTGCTTCAAGACATCTTTTTCCAAGGCATCAATCCGGTAACGAAGGACAAGCTCAATCTCCACACCGATTGTGGGTTCATAGACTTGACACCGGATCAAGCTTGGGAGCTACTTGACAAGCTATCCGATTATGAGGCCATGTATGGGGTGAGTCAAGCTAGCAAGGAGGTGAAAGTTCAAGGTGAAGGTGCAAGGAAGTTATATGATCCAAAGGGAGAAGACATTGATAGGGATGTGAAGCTCCAATTCCTTGAAGGTGAAGTGAGCAAGCTTAAGAGGCAAGTCCACTACTACAAGCAAAATGCTAGAGCTTGTGAGGAGTGTGGATCCTTTGCTCATGCTACACAAGTTTGTCCGAATGAGAGCCAAGTGCGCTTGGCCGAGCGAATTGAGGAGGCAAACTATGTTCGAGGAAATTTCGGTGGAAGAGGCAACTTCAACAATGGTGGCAATGGCCGGTGGAACAACGGTCAAGCTCAAAGCTACAACAACAACTTCAACCAAAACGAGCCGAGGGCGCCGCCACCACCATATAGACCACCGGGATTCAATGAGTTACAAACATTTGCTCAAGAGATGAGAGATGGGTTCAAGGAGATGAGGACCCAATTCAATGAGTTTGGTGCATGGAGGAGGCAAGTCGACAATCAATTTGCTCAAATTGCGACTCAAGCCCCGAGAGAGAATGGGAGACTTCCGGGCCGACCCGAGGAGAATCCTCGAGCTCAAAACAATCAAAATGAAGTCCGGGCAATTGGATTGAGAAGTGGCCGAAACCTACCCGAGCCACACGTGCCTAAGAAGAGTGAAGAGAGTCGGACCCACTTACCCAGCAAGTCGGGTCCGACGTTCCCCGAAGTCGACCCAGCAAGAAGATCGACTCCTTCACCACGGACCGAGGTTGAGAGCAACTCAGGACCGACGTACACAGACCTCGATCCAACCCCTCTGCCCAGGACCGAGATTCACAACATCGGGCCCGACATGGTGCCCAAGTCGGTCCATTCAGAAAATGTTGCAATTGAAGTAGGGAAGTCCAAAGAAGTTGATCCAAGCAAGATTCAAGGTGCAACAATTCTTCCATATCCCTCGAAGAAGCCAAAAGATGTTGTTGAGAACAAGTTCAAGAGGTTTCTCAAACTCTTGCAAGGCTTGAACATCTCTATCCCGTTCACCGACGCATTGAGTGAGATGCCATCTTATGCCAAGTTTTTAAAGGAGATTTTGAGCAAGAAGAGGTCCATAGTGGAAATTCAAGATGAAGTCAAGACCTTGGAGTTACCCCAAAAGCTAGGAGATCCCGGTCGTTTTGCTATAACCATTGGTGTGGGGTCTCAAAATTTCCAAGCCTTATGTGACCTTGGGGCAAGTGTTTCGGTGATGCCCGCTAGCATTTGGAGAAGAGCAAATTTGGGTGAAATGGAGCCGGCCGATATGTCCCTAACCATGGCCGACGGTTCCATCATCAAGGCCAAGGGAATATTGGACGACGTTCCGGTGAGGGTTGGAAAGTACTTTTTCCCCGATGATTTCGTGATCTTGGACATGCATGAGGATCCCTTGGTTCCAATAATCTTAGGGAGACCATTCTTAGCTACGACGGGGGCAAGGTTTGATGTCAAGAACGGGAAGGTGTCCTTTGAGATTGGGGAAGAGAAAGTCGATTTTCACTTCAACAAAGCTTTGAATGAGCCGGACGCCTTGGCCATTCTTAAACTTGAAGAGAGTGCCAAGAGAGAAAGTGAAGAAGTGGAAGTTGCTAGGGAGGATGTTGCATTAGGGGGTGATGAAAGCTTCAATGAACAAATACAAGTGAAGGAGTTGTTGGAGCAACTTAAGGATCAAGATGAGTCAAGGAACAATGCTAGCTCAAGAGGAGATGAAGAGTATCCTTACTCATATCCTTTTAATGTTGGTGAAGATCACAATTCTTCCCAAAATTTTGATTCTTACATTTGCTTGAGTGATTTGAATGATGACTTAGGAGACTCCTATATTTGCCTTAGTGATTTAAAAGGTGAATTGGTAGAATCTCCTAGGAATACTTTGGATGACTATGGTGTAGGACAAGAAAAACATGATGGAGCAAGCAAGGAGGAGAAATCTCATCCGTTGGAGGAGTATGATGAGATAGGCCCGAGATCGGAGAGCCATGCCTATGTAGACCATCGTTGGTGGTTTTATGGGTATGAAGGCAATGGGAATGGGCATAACAATGGCGAGCAATTCACCGTGTTTCACCCGCCATAAGGTTGAGGTTAGGAAGTCAAGCTAGTGACTCTAAACGAGCGCTTCTCGGGAGGCAACCCGATCTAGTAGCTTTCTTTTCGTAATTTTAGTTTGATTTTCTTGGTTTAGCTTAGCTTTTCTCTAACCAATCCCTATCTAGTGTTTTGTGGATTTATGGTGTTGTGCCTCCTTCAAAGTTGTGTAGGATTTGAGGTGAAATATTTAAATGGAAATATGGGAAAGAAGTTGCATGAGGATGGAGTAAAATTGGTAACCCGAATACTCCCACATCGAGCCCAGGTAAGTCGGGCCCGACATAGGGACGTCGGTCCATGAAGTCGGTCCAACTTGATCCGACTAGTTGGAATGCCAATTTTGCCCTTGACCTAATTTGTCCCTTTCCCACATTAAATACCACCCCCACCTACCTATCATCTTCATATCAACTACCATACCCAAAACACAACCCCTCTCCCTCAAAAACTCTCAAAGTCGGCCGCCCTACCCTCACCACACTCGATCCACATCCATCCCACTTCATCTCGTTCCAACCACAAAAAGGCCTCCCAAACCCGAATCCAAGTAGAAATCTCGAGTTCAATATAGTCCTTCGTCCCCCATCTAGATCTAGATCTAGGAAATTTGAGTTCTAAGTTGCTTATTTGTTCAAAAGTTCAAATACTCTTCGAATCCGGTATGTGTTACTCGATCTCTACTTATTTCTTTGAAAATTTTGTGCTTTCATTGCGTAGATTGAGTAATGTCATGTTTGATTGAGAGCTTGAGCTTTAGCATCAATGGTGGATTTGCATGATTTGTGAAATTGAGCTTTAAAAGTTGTTTATGCATGCTTAGATCCATTTAGAACTTCGATTAGGGATGTTTGATGGTTGAATTTGAAATTTAAGTGCATGATAGAGTGATTTGGGTTGATTTGAGGTTAGAGTCGAAGCATGAACTAGGTCGAGATCGACGTGCCCAGGAGAGTCGGGCCCGAGTTGTGGAAGTCGGTCCAACAAGTCGGACCGAGGTTGAGTATGTCGGGCCCGACATAGGCTGGAAGTCGATCCTTGTTGTTTTTGCTCTCTTCTTGTGATATCATGTGGATTCATGTGTTTAATTGTTGGCTATAGCCTAATCATGATGTAGAATGATCATTTGCTTAGCTATTGTTAGAAGATGTCCATGATGATTTATGTTGGATTGAGATGCATGTGAGTCTAGAGACTAAGTATGGGGTCCCCTTTGTGTTGAAATGTTGTTGTGTGTTGATGAGTGCTTTTGTTGGGTTGTATGGAGTTTATCTTGGATCCTTTTGTTTGGATGTGTTTAGGTACAATGGAGACAAGAGCTTCATCCTCTCATGTGGAAAGGCCAAGGAAGAAGTCCAAGAAGACGAGGAAAGAGCCGAAGTTGGATGATGTCTATTTGGAGGATGACGAGCAAGTGGAGAATTATGAAAGATATATGGCGCTTGAGCACCACACGAGGTGGCTTGATTGGGAAGCCGTGAGGAAGATGGACATGGATCAAGCCCTTCCAAGATGCTACTCCCACATCGGTCTTAATGAAATGCTAAGGTGGGACAACACTCACTACCCCGCCCTCACCTCGGAATTCATGGCCACATTCGAGTGCACTTATGATAATGTGGAGGATGAGGAAGGGGCGATCACTTTCCGATTGGGCAACGAGGACCACAATCTCACTCTTAGGGATTTGGCTACCTACTTCGGGTTCCCATGCCCGAGAGAAGAGGCCGGCGTCAACAATGAGAAGGTGAACCAAGTGTGGCGTCATGTGGCCGGGAAGAGTGAGATGGAAAAGGGCGCCTCCACAACCAAGATTGCTAGCCCTCTTTTTCGGGTCATGGTGCGAGTCTTGGGGTGTGCAATCTATGCTCGTCATGAGTTGAGCAAGCCGATGAAGGAGGAGATCATGTTGCTCCATGAGATGCTCTTCAACACCAAGAAGCCCATGAACCTTGCATGGGAGTGGGTCAAGATGGTGCGGGACTTCCAAAGTTCCTCTTGGATCTACTTCGGCGGGATGATAGCAAGGCTCGCCATGCGTCTAAGAGTTGATCTTGACAAGTATTCTCCGGCTCCGAATGGTGTTGAGTTCATGAACATGAAGTATTTCAAGAAGGCCAACATCATCAAGGAAAAGCTCTACATGATTTCCTTGGCTCCTCACTCAAACTATGAGTGCACAACCTCTATGATCTTTCTCGGTATCAAAATTGGTACCAAGTGTGGGCCGGCAAGCCACACTCATTTGGTGACCCCGAAGGTGCAAGAGAAGGGCGGCGACAACAATCTCAACACATTCGGTTTACTTCCCCTCCATCTACACCGGATTCCGACCAAGACAACTTCGTGTTTGCACCTCGTGGGGAGGACATGGATGTCGATCAAGGGCAAGGTGAAGAAGATGAGCGCCTCCAAGACTTGATGGCCGACCTCCGAGCCACGCACCAAGCTCCAACACAAGCGGACCGAGGTACACACCAAGTCGGGCCCGACTTTCCCCAACGTCGGTCCAGTTCATTCCATGGTGGTGAGGTCCCGAGGCATTATGAACGAGGAGAAGGGAGCGGTGCAAGGCGAGAGCAATTCCAAGGTGGCGGTTACGAAGGCTATGCCCAATGGTACGGTCCGGGAATGGTGTTTCCCGAGCAACAACAACCGGTGGACATGTCCTTCTTAGCCAACCAAATGGCCCACCTCCAACTTCAACAAGAAAATGCTCTCCAAGAGGTCCATCAAGTGAATCTCCAACAACAACAAATGTACCAACATCAACAACAAATGTACCAACAACAACAACAAATGCTTCAACAACAAAGTTATTTCCAAGTTACCCAACAAGAGATGAACCGATCCCTCGGCTACACTAGGCGAGAGGTGGAGGAGCTTAGAGAGGTGGAAGATCAAAGGTTGCGGGTCCAAGATAGCTACAACACGTGGATGAGCGGGAACTTCCCTTCCCGTGAGGACCAATGGACACGCCCGGAGCCTCAACTTCAACCACCACCACAAGACTTCTACCAAGAGCAAGTGTACGAGAGGGAGCGGCAAGCAAGGCTCCAAAGAGGACGTAGACGTGACAACCCCTTCGAGTGATTCTATACATGCCATTGAAGAATAAGAAATTATGAGCTTTTCATACTCTTCTCTCTTGCTTTTAAGTTTTGATTTCCTTGTTTGATGGGGACATCAAAAATTTTAAGTATGGGGTGGGGGTAAGTGTGTTCATGATTTCACTTGTTTATGTTTGTTTATTATTTTGAGGATATTTAGTTTGTGTTTCTAGTTTGTGTTTGGAATGTTTGAGTCTTTGTTTTTTGGTTTTAGAGAAATTTTTGCAAAAAAAAAAAAAAAAATCCATAAAATAAAAATTGAAAAATTGTGTTGAAAACAACAAAAAGATTTTGTGTTTTGTAGGTTTTGGACTAGAAATTCCCATCTTAGATTGCCAAAATAAAAGCTAATGATGATGTGAGCATGTAAATTCCTTTGCATATTTTTGGATAGTTTAGCCTCTAAAAATGATGTTGCTTTTGATATGATCATGATACCTTGCTTGTTTTATTGAGCATGTGAGTTCTAGGATGAGTTCTTATGCAACTAAGTATGAGTGACCCTTGTGAGATTGATTTTTGGCCATTTTAGGGATGCTTGATCATATTTGCATATCCCTCATTTTTCTTGTGTGATTAGCTCATTCATGCTTAGTAAAACTTGCTATTGCGGTGTTTATCTATTTTCCAAGACCGTCATGAGAATTGTCCTAGCATGGTCACATTGATTTTGAACTTTATTCTTCTAGTCACATAAATGTTCCATATCCTACCATGAAGTTAATCCTTTGGTTGTAGCCCCGTTCTAGCCTAAGCCTTTGTTTGAAACTCCTCAAAAATATTATTCCTAGCCTTATATGACTTGACCCTTATGGGATTGGACTTTAGAAGAGAGGTTTGGATTGTATTTGAAGAGTTGAGATTCTCTTGGGTTTAACGGCAAAAGAATGGTGTTATGAATCATGTGGGTAGTGCATCTTTGTTGTACAAAAATGAAAAAAAAAAGAAAGAAAAGAAAGAAAGAAAATGTTGGAAATGTAAAGTGGAATAAAGCAAAGAGCTTAAGTGAAGAAAATGGTCCGACCGAGTTACAAGCAACATCGGGCCCGATGTCATAAGAAAGTCGGTCCAAATGTAGATAGTGTTGAAAATCCAACAAAAAGCATAAGAGCAAAGATGAAGTGGAATGTTAAGTGAAATTTTGGGTTGAAAGGAAAATGTTAAGTCTTTTGGGTGGGTGTGAAAGTAATTGTGGGATTTGGTGAAATTGGTGAGAGTTTAGGTTGTTCAATCCCCATTATAAGCACCACAAGACCAAATAATTCCCACCTTGAAAAACACCAAAAGCCCCATTACAACCCGGCCGAATGGAACCTCTTTGAGGACCTCTATTGAGCCAAGTTCGAAATTCTTTGTGTACTTTGCATTAGGCATCTCTAGGTGGAGGAATTGGTGATATTAGCTTCAATAGTAAAGTCTTTACTTGCATGATTTTTGAGCTTGAGTGTTCATTGCTAAACCCAAACACATGATGAGTGATATACATTCACATATCCCTAAAGTGAGGCTTAGTTGCATTGACTTTATTCCTTGGAACACTTAATCACGTGTGATGATGTAATCTTGCTTGAATATCGATCACTTGTGCTTAAAATGTGTTTTCATACGAGGCTTTACTTGAAGATTATGTTTCGGTCTTGCTTACATTGTTATTGCTTGAGGACAAGCAAGTTTAAGTATGGGGTATTTTGATGTCTCTCTATTTGGTGGTGTTTTCATATGTGATTTCCTTTGTAAATATGTTTCTTTTTCCCCTTTTCTTGTGCGCTTTGTTCCTTTTTAGCCTAGTTCCCGCATTTCTATGAGATTCGGAGACTACGCACTTTTTATGTGTTTTGTAGGTAATTTGGCATGAATCGAGGATCAATTTGAAGGAGGGTCGAGACATGGAGCAAAGGCCGAGCTAAAGCGGGAAAGAGAGAAGCAAGCCATGAAGAAGAACAAGAGAAGCCAACTAAGAAGAAGGTGGAACGAGGTCAGGACCGAGTTGCAACAACGTCGGACCCGACTTTGAAGTTTCCAACCTCGGACCGAGTTGCACAGTACCTCGGGCCCGAGGTTCCTCCGTGTCGGTCCGAGTCGGTCACCGGACTACTTGGGCTCCAAGGCACGAATTTGTGAACTTCCACTTTTGCCCCTCATCTAATCCATAAAAGGCCCTCTTGTCTTCTAAGAAAGGGTTCCCTCCCACACACAAAAAGGGGGGTTCCAAGGGAGCCAAGAGGATACTTGGAGAGCAAGGAGGAAGGAGAAGAGGAGGAAGGGAGAGAGAATCGGCCAAGAGAGAGGAAGGCTTGATAGATTTTGTTGATTGTTTAGCTTTGATTTGCTTTGATCTTGTGGATTTGAAAACCCTAGATTTGTATTTGTGGATTGCTTTGGATTTGAATGAACCCTTGCTTTGTTTTGAGATTGATTATGATGATTGCTTTCTCTTTTGATTTGATTACTTTCTTTGCTTGTCACATGGAGTAGGTCTCCTTGATCTTGGGTTATGGGGGAAAACCCTAGCTAGGCTTAGGCTAGAAACCCCAATTCCATAGCCTTGAGTGTTTGATCTAAGGAACCCACTCTACATCGAGCTACAATTCCTTGTGAAAGTCAGGAATCAAGGCTTGAGATTGGCAAAGTAGCGAAAGTGAACATGTGTCAATCTCAAGACCTTGCTTCGAAGGGGATTTCCCCATGGATCGAGGTGTAGATGTGGTTGGAACGAGGGCGAAAGCACTCGATCCTAGTCCGATCATCACTCATTGCCTGAATTGGGATGGAAAAGCCTTGATCTACTAGGGAAGGAACCCAAAAGCCCAAGATCTACTTTTAAAATCTTTGAGTTCGACATCCCCAGCTACCTCGGGCCCGACTTACCCAGTGTCGGTCCCGACTTCCTCTTGTCGCCAAACTCGGGCCCGACGTGACCTCAGTGTCGGTCCCGACTGTTTTCTTTGTTTTCCTTTGTTTTATGCTCTCCTTTCTAGCTTCCTAGTATCTAGGCACATCGATCGAGTAGACTTCCCGAGTGTTCGACACCCACCACGTACTACAACGGGGTCGGGTTATAAATTGTATCTCTTGACCCTCGCATCCGAGAGCGATCAACGTGCATCAAAATGTTATTGTATGTGCATCAAAACTGAGACATCGATTTTATTTTCAGGAACAAACCAATTTTTTTTTCTTATTTTGCATTTAATTTCACACTCACACCTAAGCCTTCTCCATTCTAAAACATATCTTCAACCGTAAAAGTGTTTTTTGTGTGATTCTATGAAATTGAAAATCTAAAATTATAAAAATTGCACACGAGTGATTTTATGGAGGAAACATGACTCTAAGCCTCTAAGTATCCTAAGCTTTTATATGGTTGGAAAATCTAACCTAACTTTTTTGATTTCACAAAATATCATATACTTTGGGGTCGTATGCACTCTACCCTCGAAGTGATTTTTAAGTAAAATTATGAATTTTTTCCTAACCTTTTTTTTGTAACGAAGATGCCCTACTTGTGTACAATTAGTTTTGAAAATTATAAATCTTGTCCTTAAAGATTTAATATTGTTGTTTTACTTGTAAAGTTAATTATGATTTAATGACAAGACCAAAAAATATTATGATTTAATGATTAATTTGATTAATTATAAAGTTAGGAATTTATATTAGCTAGTAATAAAAATTATGAATTATTTTCTTATAAATGAGAAAATTAAACACATAAGGTTATGTTATTACTTTGGATCTTACACAATATATTTTTGTATAAAGAAAATTGATTTTTTAATTAACTTTTGGTAAGAATGTTTAAGAATCAAAAGAGATGTAAAATGATCATTTTTTAATATTAATCCTTTAAGGATAAGATTTCTAATTAAAAAAACAAATTGCACATAGATTGAGCATTTTTGTTACAAAATAAAAAGGCGAGAGGTCAATCTGCAATTTTAAATAAAGTGTGAACACTTTAAGTATAGACTGTGTAACGATCCTAAGAGTATCTGCATCGCTAATACTCAGGGCATCATAAAAAAAATTTAAAAGAAAATTAATTTTTAATGTTAGAATTTTGAGTGAATCAATGTAATTATTGCATACAAGTATATTGCAGTATGCAGTTGATACTTAAGCATGACCCAATAGTAATAGTCCACTTGTGTATTAATGATATAAGATCAAATAAAAAAAATTATTCATTCAATCTAAAAAAAAAAAGAAAAATTCAAATTAACAATATCTTAAAATTATCTGATTTTTCTTTTTTCTTTTTAATTTATGATACTCAAGTTTTACAATATTCTAAAAAAAATTATGTGTTTGTGCAATCTATTCTCCGATCTTTTCAAATTTTACAATATTGTAAAATTTAAAAAGGTCGGGGAATAGATTGCACAAACACATAAAAAAATAGAACATTTAGAATAATTTTCTCTTTTATGGAAGCTATACTGATTTAGTCGGTAGTTAGTGTAAAAATAGCTATGAAATGAATGTGAATAAAAGCAAATGTCTGTTATAGAATATTGTACACGGATCACCTTATGGAGTAATTTTCAAGCTTATTATAAAATAAAGATATCTTTATAAAAAAAATTGAAAAACAAATCCTGATTATAACTAGTTGACAAGTATTATATACGTTTGGGTTCCTTTGGACATTTGGTTCGGCGGTTGGGCCATTGGAACTTTGAGGTAGTATCCTGAAATCACCATGTCGAATCTACCAAAACACGTTTGGGTGACGACTTTTGACAACTTTTTACCTAAGTACAGTAGTACTTGTGACGACTTTTTACCTTATAAAAAATATATACACGTTTGGGTGATTTGAAGAAATACCAGTAGAAATTCTACCAAAAAAAACAAAAAGATATACCAGTAGAAAACAATAAAATGGGTGCAAACTTGGCTTCAAATAAAAGCAAAAAGAAAAAAACTGGATCGGAATTTAAAAGGTGGAAGAGGTTGGGCAGGTAGGTCACCCGCGAGAGGAATAGGAGAGGGGAGTGGGGCCCACAGAGGATGACTTTGCCGTGTTTGAAATTAAAAGTGATTTTATTTTATTTTATTTTATTTTTGGTACCATGAAAGTAAAGTATGATAAGATGCAGCTTTACGCATTCATTCATTCATTCGTAACTCGTAAGGTAAAGGCCGGCCCATATATATGACTCGTCTGTCTCCAAAAGGTGACCTTTGGCTTTTAGCATTAAATGTGGAGTCTAGATAATGTTGCCATCCCCAGTGGACCCACCACGATACCACATGCTTTTTCTCCACCTTGCAGAGGCTGAAAGGACAGGCCCATCTTAAGGAGCTCCAGCCTCCAGTCCTATATGCCAGTCAGTCCTCAAGGAGTACGGAGTATTACCTTTTCAAGTACAAAGTTTAAGTGTAGTGTTTGTTTAAAGTTAATGGAGTATTTGATTTTAATCAACTTATTTTAAGTTTGAACTTTGAAGCATGTTTTTTATTTAGTTGTGGATACATGAATAGAAGTCATAACACGTAAATAAACAAACTTAGGACTGTTGGGCCAGTAAATTTTGGGCCAATAACGAGTATACAAGCCCACCTCTCGTTCGAATCAGGCCAAGCGTTAACGAGGAGCGAAAGACCCGTGTGTAACGACGCAGTTCTTGACTGAGGGTGAAATTGTCGGTCGTACATTGGAAGATAGCCAACCACTTTCTTTGGCAAGGTATAAAAGGAGATTAGATAGATGAAGAGGGAAAACACATCTCCACGACAGAAAAACTATTGGGCCCCTCAAAACCAAGCCCAAAGACGGTGAACCATTAAGCTCACAACGGTCAAGAAAAGAGGGAGGACTATAAAAGCACATCGATAGACGAAGGATGGGACACAGACTCATACATTCTCACTCGGCAAATCTCATATTCTCTTTCTTAAAAACTCATTGTTCTACATTAAAACTATTGTCATTCTATAGACTCATTTGATAATCTGCCGAGACGTTGTAACAATTTGGTCAACTTTTCAATTCAAACGAGCTCCATCTTATTCTTGCACCTTACTACTTTCCTTTGCATTTTTATCTTGTTTAAAGAGTTTAACGTGTTTAGACTACTTGTTGGTTGAGTTTTCCTCATTATAGCAGGTAACGCGTTTATGTGTTGAATCTGCCCAAAACAATTGGCGCCCACCGTGGGGCCCAACCAAAGAAAGTCGTCAAAAAATAATTAACTCTACTCGCAAGATGGACGACATCCAGACAAGTTACAGACAGGTCGATGACGTCGAGAACAACGAAATTAACCACGACCTCAATGGTCAACAAACGGGAAATGGAACAGAAAGGGACGAGCAAGGAGTATCCGGAGAGAAGAGCCCAAACTTTCTGTTCGGAAGGGCCATGACGTGATGCCCATTACCTTCGATGGCATTAAGGAAGAAGAAATCCATCATGACTGCTTAATGATTTCTTTAACGATAGCAAACTTTCTTGTTAAACGAGTTTTGATTGACAATGGAAGTTCT
The DNA here is from genome assembly GCA_964016875.1 of Fallopia convolvulus. NCBI lineage: Eukaryota > Viridiplantae > Streptophyta > Magnoliopsida > Caryophyllales > Polygonaceae > Fallopia > Fallopia convolvulus. Next base: position 17,473,119 of record OZ024724.1, read on the forward strand.
ACTAACTTGCTCATGTTGGATTCCTTATACAGCTTAAATATGGGTTTGGATGATATCAATAAGAAGCCTATGATTTTGGTGGGCTTTAGCGGCGAATCGCGTAACACATTGGGAGAAATCTCATCTCCTACCATTGCGTGCAGAGTAAATTATCAGGTGAAATTTCAAGTACTTGATTGTCCATTACCCTTTAATGTTATCTTGGGCAGGCCTTGGATTCACGGAATGAAGGCCATCCCCTCGACTTATCATCAATGTGTGAAGTTCCCATCACCCTGGGGAATACAAGAAATCAAGGGGGATTAGAAGATAGCAAGAGAATGCTACTCAGTAACTATGAGGTCAACGACTTCAAAAGTTCAAAAAGTTAAAGCAGAGAAGAAGTCGTCGGCATAGCAATTAGAGGACTACAAGACTCCAACTTACTACGTGAAACCCGAAACGCCTGAGCTCGAAGAAGTCGCCCTCGATCCACTTGATCCATCCAAAAAGATCAGGATAGGAGCGGATTTGGAGCCAACCTTATGGGAGCAGTTAGTTGGGTTCTTACGGTCCTACAGTGATTGTTTTATCTGGACGAATGAAGATATGGTAGGAATCAACCTCGACGTGATCACACATGCACTCAACATTAACCCAAAAGTTCCACCAGTCAAACAGAAAAGGTGTAAGTTTGCACTCGAACGAAATCAGGTAATAAACTAGGGATGTGCAACGGGTCGGGTCGCCCGCGACCCGCACTGACCCGACCCGCAACCCGTGCGTGTCGGGTCACGGGTCGAAATTTTTTATTTTGCGGGGCGCGGGTCGACCCGCGACCCGCAATATTTTTAAAATATGTATATTTTTATAATTTTATTAATGTATAAACTATTTATTTATAAAAAATCGATGGATTTACGGGTCGACCAGCAAACTCGACGGGTTTTTAAAAAAAATACATGTTATTATGTTAAAAATTAATTTTTTAGGTAAAAAATTAGTTTTGACCCGATTGACTTAGTCAAACGGGTCAGGCGGGTCGACCCGCGACCCGACCCGTTAGACCCGCGACCCGCGGGTCGGGTCGCAAGTCAAAAAAAAAATAACTTGCGGGTCGCGGGTCGACCCGACCCGACCCGTTGCTCATCCCTATAATAAATGATGAGGTAAAATCCCTACTTGACTCTGGTAAAATTAGGGAAGTAAAATACCCCGATTGGTTGGCGAATGTGGTTGTCGTAAAAAAGAAAAATGCGAAGTAGCGCGTTTGCGTCGACTTTACCGATTTAAATAAAGTGTGTCCCAATGACTCATTCCCATTGCCTCATATTGACGCGATGGTGGATGCAACAGCAGGACATGAGCTTTTAACTTCATGGACGCGTTCAGTGGATACCATCAGATAATGATGTATCCTAACAACCAAGAAAAAACCGCATTCGTAACGAATCAAGGAACTTATTTTTACAAAGTTATGTCTTTCGGATTAAAAAACACAGGTTCTACTTATCAGAGATTGGTTAATAAGATGTTTCAGGAAAACTGGGGGATACGATGGAAGTGTACATTGACGACATGTTAGTCAAATCCTTGAAAGCGAAAAATCACATCCAACATTTGGAGGACGCATTCCAGATTCTGCGGAGCTACCAGATGAAGTTGATTCCAACCAAATGTGCCTTCGGAGTCACATCGGGTAAATTCCTTGGGTATATAGTGATGCAAAGGGGAATCGAAGCAAGTCCAGACTAGATCAAAGGAATAATGTAATTACAATCACCAAGATGTGTCAAAGACGTTCAGAAGCTGACAGGACGAGTAACAACACTCAACCGGTTCATATCCAGATCGTCGGACATGAATAAGCTATTCTACGACATTCTGAAGAAAAACAAGTCATTCGAGTGGACAAAAGCGCATGAGGAAGCTTTCAATGAATTAAAGATGTACCTATCTCGTCCACATGTACTATCCAAACCTAAACCTGGAGAAATGTTGTACATATACTTGGCAGTAACAGATGCAACAATAAGCGCCATCTTGAATCGAGAGGAGGATGGGAACCAGTTACCCATTTACCATGTAAGTAAAACTCTACTTGATGCGGAGACCAGGTATTCACCTGTCGAAAAACTCGTATTATCTCTCGTAATGGCTTCCATTAAGTTATGTCCTTATTTCGAAAGTCATTCTATTACTGTGAGGATTAACTTTCCGATGAAGACTGTTATGTCGAAGCTAGAACTATCAGGTCGGTGGTAAGGTGGTTGATTCATCTCAATGGATATGATGTCGCTTACGAGCCACGGACAACAATGAAGTCACAAGCCTTGGCAGATTTTGTGGCTGACTTCACTCCTACCCTACAAGAAGGAGAAGATCGAGAAATGTTATAGGTTGAAAGATCACTAAGCACCGACAAACGGTTGATGCACACAGACGGAGCGTCGAATCAAGTAGGCATAGGACTAGGGGTAGTCCTAAGTCGCCACAGGGGGATAGGATAGCCCAGGCTACTCGAGGCACGTTCAAAGCGACCAACAATGAAGCGGAATGTGAGGCACTCATCGTAGGATTAATCATCACCAAAGAGTTGAATGTGCAAGAATCGAGGTAAAACATAATTCGTTACTCATTGTCAATCAAGTCACGAATATTCGTATGTTGCCAAGGATTCAAAAATGAAGGCGTACTTGGAGAAAGTCCAGGAAATTATCAAGGGCTTTAAGCATTTCGAGATAAAGCAAGTGCCTCGTGATGCTAATGCGCAAGCAGACACCCTAGCAAACCTTGGATTTACAATTGATCCGAGGGAGTACTATAGTATATCGTTTCTACATCTGGATGCACCTTCTATAGAAAAAGAAACAGAAGTGTTCGAGGTTCGGGATTCTGATACAACCACTTCATGGGTAGCACCTTACCTAAAATGGTTACGAGATGGGATTCTACCGGATGATAAAGAAGAAGCTCTACGACTCAAGGTAAAAGCTTCTGCTTTCGCTATCAAGAATAACATTTATTCAGTGGATGTCTTCAGGATTATACACATGATGCATGAAAGAAGAAGAAGTACAAAAGGTGTTACAAGATATACATGACAGAGAATGTGGGAACCACACTGGGGTTGCAATTTGGCAAAGAAAGCAAGCAGGATGAGCTACTACTGGCCTACTATGACAAAGACGCAACAGAGTTCGCTCGTAGGTGTGACGCGTGCCAGCGTCATGGACCAATTCCACATCAACCACCGGAGTTGTTGCATCCCATAACATCCCCTTGGCCATTCATGAAATGGAGGATGGACATTGTGGGCAAACTTCCTCCAGCTTCGGGACAACGTGCTTGCATATTGGCCATGGCTGATTATTTCTCTAAATGGATTGAAGCCGAAGCTTTCAAAGAAGTAAAAGACACACATGTCATCTCTTTTATTAAGAGAAACATCCTACACAGATTCGGCGTACCATCAACCATTGTTTGTGACAACGACTCATAGTTTATTAGTGTAAGAACAAGGTCTTTTTTTCCAACAATATAACATTCAGCTTGTGATTTCCACTCCGCGATATCCTCAAGCCAATGGTCAATCGGAAGCAAGAAACAAGGTGATCATGAACAACTTGAATAAATGCCTCAAGGAAGCTAAGGGAACATGGGAAGACGAGTTACCCCTTATTCTCTTGTCAGATCGGACCACTCCCAAGACTGTTACTGGGCATACGCCTTTCTAGTTGGTGTATGGATGCGAAGCCGTGTTACCAGTTGAGATAACTTTGCCTAAAACCCGTTATGGTCTTACTAATGAGGAATCTAATCGAGACAACTTGTTCCACCACTTAGATACAATTGACAAGTTGCGAGACGAAGCGTATGTTCGTATGGCGGCATACGGACAAGGGGTGGCTCGAAGCTACAACAAACACATTAAAGCAAAGGTGTTCCAAGTAGGTGATTGGGTAATAAGAAAGGTCTTTCAAAATACCCAAGAGATAAACGCTGGCAAACTTGGAGCTAATTGGGTAGGACCTTATCAGATGACAAAAGTTATCGGGCAAGGAGCTTACGAGTTAATTTCCCACGACGGAAAGATAGTCCCAAGAAGTTGGAACGCGTTGAACCTGAAATTATACCACTTTTGAGAAAATTCAAGTATGTCACAACAAGGTACACATTTTTTACTCGATATTACTTATCGAACTCATTTTACATCGCTCTTACCTTACATACATGGAGCAACAACGACATTACAAAAAACTAACAAGGAAGCCTTGTGACGTTACTGGCCAAAACATGGGCCCTTGCCTTACAACCAAGCTATAATGTGCACACAACGACTAGTCACAAGGTGCAAGAGACGAGAACACGTTAATGACTCTAGAGCAAGAGGAATCTAACATGAAAGAGACATTTGTGTAATCAATTCAAGCTTTATAAATAATAAGCACAAGTACTTTACATCTCTGAGTTCTATCTCATTACATCTCTCTCTCTCTCTCTCTCTCTCTCTTAGCATCTATTACAAAGCGCTATTACAACGAATATGATCAAACAGTGTTCTGTCCAAACACGTTAATCTCTATTCAGTGACGCCTTCGTCCGGTCTCGTACAACCTGCAAAACAAACACGTAAACAAGCAAAACACTACACAAAAATGCAACATTCAGAAAAGACTCATAGATGTAACACTAAGAGGTAAAATATAGTTTGTTACAAACCATAAGGCACTAAAACAAGCGACCAAAAGATAATTGTTTAAACCCCGACACACCGGAGGTACCAATTTCTTCGTTTTTCAAACAAAAAAAGGAATTACATTATTCCTTCGACACATTCTCGGAAACCTGCAAGTTCTCTGCAACTTCCACCCGGGCTTCCACTTTGGAAACATGAGCAATCTCGTCCACCAGAGAAGACTTCTTGGCCGCAGACTGTTCTTCAGGAAACAGTCTCTCGAACTGCTCTCTCTCTCTCTCTCTCTCTCTCTCTCTCTCTCTCTTAACATCATCATAGGAAATGTGCTTTCTAGCTACAAATTCTTCCATCATCTCGACCCGAGCCCTATAAGACTAGTAATCCATAGCGTCTTTGATCTCCTTGGTTAGCGCAACTTCCTTCTCCGAGACAACTAAGAATTTATCCTCCCAATCTCTAGCATGTGTCGATGTCTCCTCAGTGATTTCTGTCAGCTCTTCCACCTTCTTCTCCAAGGATTTCTTCTCGTGGTCCAGGAGTGCGCTACACTTCTTTTCCAAAGGAAGACTCATCTGGCTTTGACAAAGCTGCTCGGGTTGGTCCTAGCTTGAAGGACTCAAAGGGGATAAGGTAAGGTCGAAACACTGAAAAAAATACATATAACTAATGCGTTAGAATATGAGCAAGAAGTAAAACGTGTTAATTGAAACACAATGAGTTATTAGAAATCGATAATTGTATCTACCATTGGGCGGCCAACATCTCTTCAAAGAACTCAGGCATGGTTGACCGACTCGTTGCATCACGGGAACAGTTCACATGGAGAGGCATTAAGGAGGCCATGCATTTCTCTACCGCCATTTCAAGGGACAACATAGTGCCAGGGAGATCAGTCAAGCTAGGGGAGGCATTCTTCTTCAAAGGAGAAGTCTTGGTAGCAGCATCAGACACCTTTGGAGGAAGGGACATCACTAAAGATGTATCTGCAACCGATGACGTTTTGGCCTTTCTTTTCTTCTGCGTCTCAACTCGTTCCATGGTGGAAAAGGAAGCGATGGAGCGAGTAGTCTTTGAACCTAGCAAGATGCATATGCACAAGGTCACACAAAATAAATACGTCGATATCTAATAAGTACGAAAGTCGTCAATACTTTCTTGACATCTCGATGTCCTCGGAGTCAACAAAGCACGCTTTAACAAGCTCTGGGCAAGATCTTTCTTCTAATGAAAGAGCTTCTATGCGAGACACGAGCTGAGCCAACACCTTGCGGGGTTGAAAAGAAGCGAGGTTCACTGCGTCAAAAACAAACATAGTCAAAGGTTAATGTTACCTAGAAGAAGTAAGTTGAGAAAATAGAAAAAACACTATCTGATGAACGCCAACAAGGTTTCAGAAAAGAAGTATCGACTCCCAAAGAAGACAACTTTACATAGAAAATTTTGTCAGCCTAGCCTCGGTCCGACTTCGATATGTTGTAAATAAGGTCTGGTTTGTTTTCTAGGGTTTTCAGAGTGAAATGACCAAGACCACCTTTGGAAAGACGCTAGTTGCAAAGGAAGTCGACAACTTTGAACGGGATGTCATGGGAAGAACATAAAAGGTCGACATCCAAGAGAAGCCTCCAAACTTGGGGAAGTATTTGCCCAGGCGATACATTAAGGGTAGCAAGGAAGTCAACTAGGAGAGGAGAGAAGGGAAAGTGGTGACCAATGCGAAAGGGGTACTCATACTAGCATACCGGTCGTTGTTGTAAGAATCGGCCCAAACACCAGGGGGTGTAGAAAAACCTCAGCGGCGGCCGGAAATCCAACAGAAAAAGCAAAGAGCTTGGCTCAACAGGGATACTGTCTTTTTGGTGATAAGAAGTAAGAACGTCGGTAGAAGTAAAACTAGGGGGATCAGTTGGTTCATAGCAACGGGAGAAAGATTTGACGGAAGAACTAGAGTACGCCATAAGGAAGCAAGGAAACTAAAGAGTCAAAAACAAGAGGAGCGTACCTGGAAACAAAGGAGTGTAGACGAGGTCGTAACAATGATGTCTTCAACAGCCTTAAATAAGGGCTGATGGGACGTCCTATTATGTGCTACAACTTCAAAGACCAAAACTCAAAAAACCCTAGAAAAGTTGGAGGGAGATTTCCCGGGTTTTTTGGGGGGTATAGTTGGGCCCCTCAAAACCAAGCCCAAAGACGGTGGATCAACAACGAAGCCTACAATAATTGGCATCCACATGCATTAAAACATAACGGCAAGATCCTGGCTCGCAAGGCAATCTCCAGAGTAACGACCATAGGAGTTATGATGTGGGCGATATTTGCAGGATTTGACGGAGTACCATTAAGCTCACAACGGTCAAGAAAAGAGGGAGGACTGTAAAAGCACATCGATATACGAAGGAAGGGACATAGACTCATACACTCTCACTCGACAAATCTCATATTCTTTTTTCTGAAAAACCCATTGTTCTTCATTAAAACTATTGTCATTCTATAGACTCATTTGATAATCTATCGAGACGTTGTAACAATTTGGTCACCTTTTCAATTCAAATGAGCTCCATCTTATTCTTGCACCTTACTACTTTCCTTTGCATTTTTATCTTGTTTAAAGAGTTTAACATGGACTGCTTGTTTGTTGAGTTTCCCTCATTATAGCAGGTAACGCGTTTACATGTTGAATCTGTCCAAAACAAAAAACCATTCGCAATTCAAGATCTTTCATTCATGATTCACTTGTTACAATCCGTGTTCAAGCTTTGAGTTGTATTTCTTTCTTCTTGTGCATCTAAATTCATCTAATTATAGTCTGATCTCATTACCACTTTCCGGAATATTTTACTTTTTTTACTTTATCTTCTTCCTATTAAGACCTTCACGTGTTTAAACTGATTTGTGACTAAGGTTCCCTCATTTTAGCGGATAAAACGTTTATGTGGTAAATCCGCCCAATCGTGGGGCACTTAGCCAAAGAAATCATTTAGGCACCGCGAACCTTGGTCTAGAAAGCATGGCCGACGAATCCAACAACCATTCTGAAGGATCAGAGAAACAAAACTCCAACTAGGAAATCCTCGACCAACAAAACCTACCTTCAGTTGATGACCACACACCCATTGAGAGAACCCAAGATCCAACTAACTCGGTCGTCGCACAAGAACGCATAACGACTGATGAGTCAGCCTTCATTGTTGAATTAAGGGCCTCTATGCTAAGCCCTCCAAAAGGATCTTGAAAAAAAGCAATGAGAAGCCCATAACCGATTGACCGAGGTTTATGAAAAACAAATTGAATCTTTAACTCACGAAAGGAATTTGCTCCAATCGCAGGTACAATCAAGCCTAAGCCAACCAAGGATTTCAAGAGCTATATATGGAAGGTGTCGCTCGATAGCTGAATCTCGACGACCCAAACATGGTTACACCAAACGAGCCAAGACACGTAACCAAATATCAGGTAAATGGTAACTCACTCCATGCTATCTGAGAGGATGCAGAGGTAACAATTCTACAAAACATCTCCTGGCCCTAGAGGACTGAATTACCCTGGCCCCAAAGGCACCTCAACCGATAGCAATCGAAAGGAGGGACGGCTACAACGAATCCCCTTTTGTACCTGCTATCGCAAGGGTGGACATTTTGCGAAAAATATCACGTACCTGATGTACCAAAGTATGAGGGGACGACTGATCCAGACCAACACATAATCGCTTTTAAACAAGCGATGAACATTAGTACGGTCCCTTTCAACATGAAGGACATTGTGATGTATCGTTGGTTTGGAAACACTTTGTCTGGTCCTAACTTGAGTTGGAACTCCCACTTACTACTTAGGCAATATTTCCTCTTTTTCTAAACTGGTTGACAAGTTTAGAATTAGGATCGCGTGCAACTGACATACTAAGAAATGCTCTAGCGATTTATACCGCCTAGTACAAAAACTTGGTGAATCATTGAAGAAGTTCCCAAATAGATAAAACGAGGAGTTGGTCATCATCGAGGGATGTGATGCAACCACCGCCATCGAAGAATTGTGAAGGGGAATCTTCTCAGGTTATTTCGAGCTCTATCGTGAATTGACTAAATATCCTTGCTCGAATTTCGATGAGGTACACGTTAAGGAGTTAGTCCATGTTCGTTTGGAGGAGGATGACCTATACGATTTCAAGGCATCCAGTTCGTCCTGATCATAATGATGGCACGGGAAGCGGGACACCAATTATAACCCATATCCTAGTTCATCTACCCTGGATCGAATTGTGAACGTGCAGTCCCACATTCCCACGAGTGGAGTGACAATTCCAGATTACCACCAAGGTTGTCCCACTATAACTTAGGGTAGATCCAACGGAAGTCGTTAGGACCTTAAGCAAAATTGGAGATGTTGTGAACTGGCCTCGAAAAAGCAACGTTCCACTTTGATCACGACCATCGGACATATGAGTGCATCATCTTAAGGAAGGAGGTGAGCGAGTTACTCCGTCAGGGGCATCTCAATGAACTCGAGTTCGGTCATTTCGAATTCGAGTCAATTAGGTTACAAGTCAAATCGAGTCATGTTATGGTAGGTTATCGTGTAGGTTCTGGTTGACCAATGGGTTAATAGCATCATTTTTTAAATATTATTTTCACTACTCCCTCCGTCCTATATTGTATAGGTTTTTAGCCAAATAAACACTTATTAAGAAAGTAGTTAATTTTGCCTTTGAAAAACAATTTATCCTTTGTTTTATGTGAAAAGTGAATTAATTATTCCTAATACCAAGAGGGGTGAATTTTCATGTTCATATTAGAGAGAAGGAAGTAAATGCTATCCGAACACCAAGAGTGACGAAGTATTGAATATGAAGTATGGAAAAACTAAAACCCCATAGATTATGGGTTAAAGAATTTGGAATAAAAACCCACACAATATGGGATGGAGGAAGTATTAAATTACCTCAAAATTATTGGTAATAATAAAAATAAGTCAAAACAAATCAAATTATTTTTAAAATTAAAAGTATTTTAATAAAGAATCACACTTTAAGTCATGTGGGTTGGGTCTTAGGTTGGTCACGTTCGTGTTGTATATTGTCGAGTTAGAAATCGAGTTTGGGCTAGAATTGGGTTTCATGTCGGGCAGGTCTGGTTTAAATGCATGCTTGTCAATTCGGTTTTTTGGATTCATTCATTTTTTTTGATAACTCTAATAAACAAGTGATATTCTTCATTTACAAGTATTTTGCCAAAAAAATCACCATATTAATATTTTATTATTTAAATTATAATATGAAACTCATATAAAATATTGGAAATCCTCTAAGGGCATGTGACATGGTAATATTTTGATAATATTTTGATTGTTTTAAAAAACATTTGTTTAGAAAAATCAAATAATTTATTAGATTTTGAAGAGAACCAAAAAAATAATTAGAGTGGAGTATCAAGAATGAAACTCATCCTAATAAATATCCTCCCATTCTTTAGCTGTTTAATATTATACTTTATAAAGAGATTGTGAATATTAATCTCATATTGAACATGGGTTGAAGATGCTTTAACTAGAATATAAACACTACTCTCAACTAGGGGTGTCAATCAGGCGGATTGGGTCGGTTTTGGGTCGGGTCAATTCAATTTCGGGTAAGTTCGGGTTCGGGTCAAATTCAGATATTTTGAAAATCGGGTCAAATTGGGTTGGATGATTTCGGGTCGGGTGCTCAATTAATCGGGCAAAGTCGGGTTTCGGGTCAATTTCGGTCGGGTCATTCGGTTTTCGGCCCAACTTGATTTCGGATAAGTTCGGTTTCGGGTTTAATTCGGTTTCGAGTTTAGTCGGGTTTCGGGCTTTTCGGAGTTTGGGTGAATCGGATTTCAACTTTGGCTGAATTTCGGGTTAATATGATTTCGAGTAAGCCGGATTTTGATTCAAACCATATATCGAATGAATATTTTTTGTAGTTTAACTACTCTAGGGTCTAAATATTTAATGTAACATTTAATTTAAACATAATTATAATAAATATTCACTATTATTAATATTTTAAAACATAATGTAATTTTCGGATGGTTTCGGGTCGTGTAACTTCGGATTTTCGGATGACTTTGGTCGGGTAGCATCGGATATCGGGTTGCATCAGGCTAGTACATTCGGGTATAATCGATTTTGGGTTAATCTCGAGTTCGGGTTTTTTCTGGATTCGGGTCAAATCAGTTCGGGTCAAATATGTCTCGGGTATAAAACTTTTTATTATTTTCTCGGGTCGGGCGGTTTTTTCGGGTCGGGTCAAGTTTTGACAGCCCTACTCTCAACTGGTGGTTTATCTCATAGGTTAGTCAATCAAGTGTAATTATTTGCTTTTCAGTCTGGTGACTACCTACTAAGGTTTAATTAAAAGGAACTACTAAATTAGACTGTCGAGGCTCAACATGTCTATCGCAAGGCGAATTGGGTAGTGGATTGCCTCACATCTCTAGATTTTAAATTCTCTGTAGGATTTCATTTATTGTCTACCCTACCTAAGGGGTTTGTTATTGGTCCTTGATAATGTTAGGAGTCAGGCTATCCCCTGTTTACTTAGCCCTTTTTTATATTTATTTTATAAAATCACGGAGAGTATCATCTCTCCTTTTACCAAAATAAAAAGAACTAGTCTTAGTTCTCGTGTCCTATAGGGGTTTTATAAAATTAGTTTATTATTTATTTGTATTTATTAAATTTGGATTAAATTGATTTAAGCAAGGATATTTAAACAACTATACATATCTTATCTAAAAAACTATAATTTCCGAAATTATTTATTAAAAAATTAATATATGCAATGATATTTTTAAGAAACTAGATGTATCTTATCTAAAAATAACTATCCTATCAAAAATAAAACTATTATATTATCGATTTTTTTAATATATAAATATAAATAATTAAAAATAATTCAATTAAATTTCAACCAATCAGATTGATTTAAAAAAGATGAAGGATGTGATTTAATATAGGATCGTTTTATATATTATTTTAACCTTCATTTTATTATATTATAATGATATAACATTACATGTGTATTAATAAGAGGTAATCTGTAGGCGGTGAGTTGCAAACCTAGCATAAATTTAACTATGGTTAAATGAAAGTACCTAGGAGCATCTCCAACAAATGCTCTAAATTCTCGGATATTGTGCATTTAGAGATTTTGAGCCTGTTTTAAGGTCTAACAATTTCTCCATCTTAATCTCTATTTTAGAGAAAGTCCCCATAAATTGATGTCTCTTCCCTATATTTAGGGAATTCCCTAAAAACATTTGGAGAATGCATAAATTGTATCTAATAAATTATGGCTTCTTCCTATTAGTCAAATTAGATTTTATAATATAATATTTGTATACATAAAATAACAATTATAATATATGTAGGATTTCCTCAAAGAGAATTTGTTGGAGTTGGAAAAAAATTTAGAGAATATAAGTTTTAGTTTTTTATTTTGGGAAAAAATATAGAGAATTTTTTATACATGCCCTAAGATTCTAAAATATTTTTTTTTCTTATAGCTAGTCAAATAAACAAATAATTTATTATTTATTAGATTAAGATTTTAGAATCCTTTTATTTTCATAAGTAAGATATTATTTAATTAATATATGTATTGTAGAATAGTGTATATGTTAAAAATAAAAACATTAAATACATTGTTCTTCAAAATAGAGAATCTGTTGGAATTAATTTTAATTTTTTTTAGAGAATATGATAGTGCCTAATGTCTCAGCCTTACAAAATACTTCATTTTAGCGTAAAAAAACACAAGGAAATTTTCAATAATTATTTGAAAAAAGCGTAGTGATTCTGGGAACAATGGTACAAAATATGGGAGAGTTTCTTTATAAAATAAATATCCAAGATATTATGAAAGGCTACAAAAACAAAAGATGGGGTGGTTATTTATGTCGAATAGACATGTGATATTTATATGTTGGGCAAGGTGGAATTTGATTCCCCCATCCAAATTCTAATAGAAAGGCATAAGTTGAATTTTGAAGTGAAGGAATAAAGAAAAGAAGTAAAACGAGAGAGAGAAAAAGTAGTGTATTTAAAAAGGAGGTTGAGAATGAGACGGACAACATAATTGAGTGGATTGCGTATCTAATGAGTCTTGTTTTGTAGGCCTCATAACCGGCAACTGCAAGAACTCACCCCCTTGCCTATGCCACTGTTGTGATTCTTAGTTCCACCTATTATATACATTTGTGCCTACCTACTTTCTAATATTGTTGGCATTTTCATATTCCAAACATTTTCATATATTTCTTTTCCTTGCTAAGGTTGTTCAACTATATCATGCTACTATTGATTCGACAGACAAGCAGTTGAAGTTGCTCAAAGCTGTTCATGAAGGTAGATAATCTGATTGGATGATTTAGACTGGCCTTGTGTTAGGAATTAGGCAGTCTTTTCTTTTTCATACACTCAAAAACAACCTATAATTTCAAAGAGCATTAACATCTTCTAAATTGAAGGCAATCATCAGTAACAACAGAACAAAAGATGATTCAACTGTTTGACAATGCAGCCACACGGAACCCAGCAAGAGCTAAACAAGATCACACTTTAATACTTTATGGGGGCAGCGGCTTAGTTGCTAAATGACCTCGACCAGATAACTACACGGCGATTAACTACACTCACTATTGAGTGCAAACCTAAGATGACGATCAGTAGAGGTTTGTTTCTCTCGATAGCATTACTTAATCTACAAGCATAGATAGATGACAATTATCCTTATAATATGACAAGCACCTGAGCATTCAGAAGGAATACCTCAACTTGTAGCCTCGGAGCCAATCTTCGCCCTTTTCATCATAGTCCATCTTACTAAAAGTTTGCCCTGAAAACTGTGAAGCAGCAGCATAATTAGACGCCCCACGCCACGCATCGTGCACAGGGTCTAACGCTTTCACAACCCGTATCGCGGTCCCACACGGTAGGATCATACGGACACCGGCTTCCAATCGTTGGCTCATCCCCGGAAAAAGACAGCTCCCACCTGTCAAGAATATTGACTCGGTCAACCTCCTCTCTGAAGTCTGGTTGTACACTGGAGAAAGTCTCCTCATGGAGACTCCCACCATCTCATCCAGCCCTGCCTGATCAATGCCAATCAGGTTGGGACGAAATAGAATTTCTGGGCATCGGAATCTTTCGACTCCGAGCAGAATCTGGAAATCCTCCTTGGTGAGCGGGCGGGATCTTGGGACATCAATGGTTTGTGATACCCTCAAGTCCGGTCTAGGGACAAATGTTGGATCTAAATCCTGCCATTGATAATGAGAATTAAGTTTAATTTGTTTTATCTGAAAACGGAAGGTTGTTTCAAGTCAAGCTTATTAAAAAAAAAAGTAATACAAGATTTAATGCAATATCACAAATTATGTGGTGTAATCCAAAAGCAACCTAAGATTACCTGTAGTTTTGCAGATACACGGGCAAGTTCAGATTCGTCTAGATCAGGACCTTCATCCTCTTCATCATTATCTCTGCTCATGAGTTTGTAGAGTTGCCAGTCTTCATCTTTAGCACCAAAAGTATCCTCACCCTTGCCTCGATCAAAGGCAGCAGTTGTTAGGAGACGCATCCTTTCTTTCTGGGCTGCGCTCAATCTCTCACCACGACCAACGCCACCAGACGTATTATTGTTTCCATTTGTGTTTCCTCCGTTTGTTTTTAGTCGTTTACGCTGCTCGACTTTTTCAGAAAGCTCAACATATCTAGTTCGTAGATTCTCCAAGTAGAGTTCTGGATTTTCTCTATTCCCAATTATTAAAAAAAGAAAAAGAAACTATAATTATTAGCTCTCTAAGTTATTTTCACAACAAAGTAAGTCCAAACAGAAGAGTGCAGTTGGAAAACAAACAGGTAAACCAAAGCTGATGTTAAGTATTAATTCTGATTCTTGATAGATATGAAGGCATGGCTATAGGCTATAGCAAATATAAACATAAGGGATCATCAAGTACAGTTTAGTATTCTACTGTGCAAAGACAAAAAAAAAAGGACATCAGTCTTCTATGAAAGTAGTAGTAACATACAAGCGCTTTTCTTCATCAAGTTGGTTTTGCTTCTCACGCTGTAATTCTTCTTCAAAGCGTTTCTGCTTAGCTCGCTGCCGACCGTCAGCTGTAGTCTTAAGAAAGATCTGCTTCTTCTTCTCCTTTAGCTATCAACAAGTGAACAATCATGAAGATTGAAAATTGAGCTTACATAGAGATCACATCTTAATTATGAATCAATTGTAGGAAAATTTTATTATCAAGCACCCCAAAAGTGTACCTGATCTGGTGTGAGCATATTGTCAGGGATATCTAGCAGTGGATATTTCTCAGCTGAAGCAGCCTCATTCTTCTCCTCACTTTCAACTTGTTCACGCTTTGCTTTTCTCAAGGTCTGCATAACCTTTGCAAGAGATGTTTCAAGTTCCTGCCTAGAAACATAACCTGTATCCGATAGAAAAGCTGGAACATCTTGCCCTTCCACTTTCTCCAACTGCTTGATAAGAAATTCCAAGCCACGTGCCTCATTTTCCAATTCAGTTATTCGAGATACTCTCTTTGCCTCGGCCATTTCTCGTAATCGTTGACCTTGCCTCTCCTTTAATGCAGCCTTCCGTGCAATGTCTTCTTCTGAAGGTTGCTCTTCAGCAGGTGGTGGGGAAAAAGGGAGTTGCCAGCACCTAATCTTTTCTTCAGCTTCCTTTGTGCCATTCTATTACAGTAGTAGGTACACTATATAAATATATTGAGCATATAGTAAAAGCAACTAAATGAAATTAAATATAATTAAAGTCCGCATTGTGACCTGAAATAAGCGGACTTCAGAAGCATAATCTGAAGCTATATAACAGTGCTCCATCTTCAGGTCTTCAACTTTCTCCCACGTAAACCTAGACCTACAATTGCCACATCATCATCAGGAAAAAAAAGGCTACAAAATACAGAATTACAGTATCCAGGAATTTACAGTTTTAATAAAAACTCACATGTGCTGGGGATATTTGAGAGAAAGAAGCTGCTTTAAGTAATCAGTGACATGGTATCCGCCAACATTAGTTCTGCAGCATGCTTCATAAGCAGGCTCTCCATCAAGAAACTAGAAAACACGAATACACAATTATAAATAGCTTCATTTGAGAACATAGAAAGCCAACAACCAACAATAATATATAAAAAGATTGGAGGACACAGGATGGGAACTACTTACTGGAATCACGTGACTAGTGTTAAATCCCGAGGAAATAGCAAGTCCATCTCTGTTGCATACTCCAAGTTTCTGGTTGTATGTATAACTAAATGCAGTGTCTACACCAAATGCTGGTATACATGAGAAGAAAAGAAAACTTATGAGCACAATCGAATTGAGAAATGCAGATAACTTGAGTTAATACTATATGTACGGGTGAGCAAAATTATTCGATCCGTAGATCCGGCCGATCCAATCTGATAAAGTCCGAATTTGAATGGATCACAAAAAAATTCTATCCATATCCGATGCGGGAATTTTTTTTCTGGATCATCGGATACGGATCGGGGTTTTGAGGTAATCGGATATCTGGTACTATATATGTTTTTGGAAAATGAACATAAATGCTCAACATCAATATCACTGCGCCGTAAAGTCCCTCTCCAGCGGGATCTGGGGGGTCAAGATGGGAGCACCCATAGCCTGAAATGTCAAGAGGATGCGCCCGAAAGATCCAAGGAAAACGCAACAAAATTGATTTATGGGTTATATCCATCTCAAGGGCACAATATAAAAGCCAAATGAGCATGAAGATGCACCCCAAAAATGCACATAAAAACTAAGTAGCATAAATGTTTTAAGGAGTTTTTTTGTAAAATTCAAACTCATCAAGAGTTCGATTCTCCCTAAACTATGTAAATTTTCTCTTACAAATCCACCAGTCCGGTATTTTAATTGGGCCTAAATGCAAAATACTCCCCCCGTTTAGTTCTATTTGTCCTTATAGCATAATGCACAAATATTAAGACATGTCCTATTCTTACCAAATTGTCCCTATTAAATTCACATTGGAAAAAGGTGAATGGTGAATGCATTTAAATGTGTCTTGCTTTTGATTGGATAAATACGAAGGGTAATATTAGAAAATTTTGGACAAAATACATAGAAGGACAAATTGAACTAAACAAAAAATTAAGTCTAGAAGGGCAAATAGAACTAAATGGAGGGAGTAGTTAAAACGTTTTTTTCAGAACGGATAGTTCGGATATTTGCTACCGGATATCTGATCCGAACAAATATTTCTTACCGATATCCGACTATTAACAGATCGGGATTTTAAGGGGAAAAAAAATTATCGATGTGATATGTGATTGCTTAATTCACACAAAAAAACATACAAAAATGATACTCCCAGTGTAATTACCCGCACATACATACCCACTGAGGGAACTCCATAAGATTCGAAGAGAAGTTCTGCCATTCTACATCGTGAAGGAGCTGGATTGCATGGGCATTCTGTGATCAAGACAGGATGATCAACCTGTGAAAAAATATAGGTTAATGTCAGTATTTGGACCAAGTTCAATTGTTCAAACAATAGTAAAATGTAAGTAATGATGACTCAAATATGAAGCCTTATAGCTAACTCTTATGGATACACAATCCATGACCAATTATATCATACAAAACAGAAAAATATCACTAACAGAAAACATTAATCCAGAGAAAATAACAATAGTGACATTCACATATACAAGCATACCTCATACCCATCCACACCCAGTCGATCAAACCCAAAGTCAAGAATCTGCAGTTGCAGCAAAAAAAAAAGTTGTGTGAATCACAAGGAAATTCAACTTGGAAAAATAATTTGCAACTAACACACTTCATAATGATTAGAAACTTCACTTCTATATTTGAATTTCATTATCAATGACCAATTTTCTATATCTAAAAAAACGACAGTGCCTTCGAGGATCTTAAATATCAATTACAAATCCAGTAAGAAATATCATATCCGGTTACTAAAATAAGTGAACCATATCCAGTAAGAAATATCAATTACAAATGGATGGGGAGATATGAATCTGAATCTTGCCAATTGATGTATATCAAGTACAGAAAATGATACCAACATGTGAACGGGAGAGTGAAATATTGTGAAAACATCAATACAGATATTCATTTTGCCCTACATTGGGGTGATATATAAAGTTGGAAGAGATTACATATTCCATAATTTCAAACTGGTAGACCACATTGCTCTCAAAGGCTGAGCGTGGTCCAGAGCGTGTGCAATCAAAGTACTTGAGCAAGCCAGAGTCATGATCACCAACAACAGTGACGGTTTCCCCTGCACAAAAGTCAATGTGTCAATATATATACACAAAACATCATAAATAATAAATGCTGGTAAAGGGCAACACCAAATTGAGAATGCAATGCAGCTCATGCCAACAATAAACATAGCTTGTGAGAAAAGAACAGAGCATACAGATTTACTCAAAAGATATGCAAGGAAAAGAAAACAATTCATACAATGCATAAGCTAAGTAGTCAATTAGGAGGTAAGTAGCCAAATATTGATTAGAGGGGCCTGCATCTTACAAAGACCCTGAAAGAGCCCATTTGATCAAAACTGAGACAAATGCACCATGCATGGTGAGATTATAAATATTAAATTACTACAAATCAAGAACATTTTACTACCCACCTCAGCAAAGGCGCATAACATCAGGATCATAGATCTCAAATCACAGCTCAGTTCAAGCTAAGAATGATTGTGCAAATTAAGCACATTAATCACATTAACAATGCTTGGCTTGCCTATCCAAGCAATATTGTGAATGGCATAAGCTATAAGGATATATTGATAAGGTGCTCAGTGAAGTCATAGTGAAATACATTAGTTATGTAAGCATCAAAACTAGAGCAAAAATAACACACTTCAATCTCAAGGAAAAATCTGAAGAAAGCCGGCATTCAGCCAAACCACCACTACCAGTTGGAGGATCAGCTCATACCCACTACAGTTCCAAAATTTATACACTTTTGAAACTGGGAATATAACACAGTAGCACCTTTCTAATCTACTCACGAAAATATGCAAAAACAGAAGTCAAGAAAATGTATAATAACTGAAAAAAAATCTACATTAGCATAATCATATACTAATAAAAAATCAAGGTAATACCAGAACAGACCATCTGGTATAGCACAAACTGGATCAAATTATTTACCAACAAAAATCATGTAACAAAAAAATTTCCTAAGAACAAAAAAATTGCACCAGGCTAATACTAATAATCAGAATAGATCAAACCTGAGGATTTATGGCGAGGCCTCTGGACAATGTTACGAAATATGACACGAGGATCAGACTCCCCAGCCCATCTGAAATTACACCAACAAATAAAAATAAGCACAAACTGTTCAGAAAAAGCTTTCAAGCCCTACCTTTTTGCAGATATCTAGAAATTACTTAAAGACAAGAGAAAATAGGATACATCTACAAAGAACAAATTACCCAATACGAAAATAGGAGCCGCCATTGTCAATGACAATGGGGCAGCTTGAAGGGAACAAACTATAGTCTGTTTGCCGTTGTATTTTGCTCACAAAAGGCATTTGTGCGTCTGTGCCTAGCAGATGATGAGAGGAAGAAAGGGTTTTTAATTCCCCCTATATGAAACTTTCACTCCAATTTGCTACTGAAACAATCAACTGGATCTTTGGTAGGGATGAGTGGGTGAATTGTCTGGTCGCCAACTAGAACCAAAATACAAGGCCTGACCTTTATGTAAGTGTGATGAAGGAATTAGTTCAACGAATGGCTTGTGCTATTGAGTACACAGCAAGCTAAGTTCAAGCATCTTTTGGGTGTCGAAACAAATGTTTTTTGCATCAGAGCATGGAAAGGACATACGAATCGATAGAGAACTGCAAATCACCATAAAAAATGGCATGAGAATGCAGAAACCTAATCGGAAAAAAAAGAGACAGTTTAGGAAGTTATTATTAAAAATGGTTTCACTCCAAACCAAAGTAGAAATAGAAGGTCACTTTAATAGAAAACTAGTCACCTGATCCACTCATGACCCATAAATCACCGGATTTTTTTTTCCATTCGGATTTAGGTCTGAGTTAGTTATAGGTGAAAATGTCATCTCTAAAGAATACAAGCAGTTCTATCACAATACAGATATGAGTTGCCTTTAAGAAGATGGCATAAGTAACAAAAAAAACCAGTCATTGGTTCAACATTTCAACCAGCATACTATTTCGCTATCATCCATCATTTCAGCCCCATTTCAACCATCATTTCTAGATCACTAAGCTCAATCAAAAATTTGTCACCTTCCAGCAAACCAACCAAACAGAGCACTAATTGCATAAAATCACTAATAAATTACAAATTGAGCCCATTATAGTGGCGGCCGGCAGTTCTCAGCCAGGCGCCAGCGGCACAAAATAAGTGAAATTTTGGATCTTTCTCAATTGAGAAATAAGAACCACGGTTGACGTAAAGGCATTAGGAAACAAAATTCAATTGAGAACGACAAGTTCAAACCGATCAATTTTGGAGATGCATTTGTAGACTTTGACGAGTCAGAGAAGATATGCCGGCGGTGAAGAATTCTTTTTCCCGAGTCCGTCGTTCCGTCCTGATTCTCTCTCTGGTTCCTTCCTAGGGCTGCTTATCAGTTGAATGAACTTGGGCCTATTTAAAGAGCAACGAAGATCCTCTAGTCCACATGCCCGGTCCATATGCTAGTTGGCCCCTTTTTTTTAATTAAACCATGTGACATTAGCTAATTAAAAAAACAAATAATTAAAATAGAACGGCTGAATATATTATTTAAGTAAATAAATCTTTACACGGAAATTCTTTCAGAAGGATTCAACTTCCTTAATGGAGGATTTTGCAACAGATTATTCTTCTTCAACTTAAATAAATCTCACAAAGACAACGGTATCAAGGATTGACATGGAATTTGAAAATGAAGATGAAGCCTATGAGATGCATAATGCTTATGCTTTTGAAACTGGTCTTTCTATTAGGAAAGTAAGGTGCACAAAGACAACGGAAAATTCTTAGATAGGGGTTTTATGTGTTCTTGTGAATATAAACTAGGTCCCGATAAGCGGGATGATGTCTACAAATCCCACCGGCCAAAGACAAGGTATGGATGTTTGGCCGTGCTAAAAATAAGTTGTCGTCAAAGTTCCAAGTTTCGGGTTGTAAAATTCATTCAAGAGCATAACAACAACTTGGCAAGTCTGAACAAAAGTCAGGTATGTAGATCGCATCGTAGGATATCAGCTTTTCAAACATTAGAAGTAGATATGGTTGAGAATTCGGGAATTGCTCCTAAGAGTGTCTTTGAGTATATGGCCAAACAAGAAGGGGCGTAAAAATCTTGGATTTGTTCATGAGGATTTGAAGAATTACTTGCGAACTAAGCATAGTTTACAAATGAGATCACTCGAGTGAAATAGTAGGTGTTTTAAAGTACTTACAGAGGATACAAATAGAAGATCCTAACTTCTATTATACTCTTCAAGTGAACGAAGATGATTTGATCACAAACATCTTTTGGGCAGATGCAAAGATGAGGGTTGATTATGATGATTTTAGTGATGTGGTTAGTTTTGATACTACATATCGGAAGCATAAGGATGCTCGACCAATTGCCTCCGTATTTGTTAGGTAAATCATCATAAGCAAACCAGTATTTTGGGAGATGCTTTATTGTTTTGTGAAACATCAAATACATTTGTATGGTTGTTGGACACTTTTTCAAGGACGATGTCTGGAAAAATACCAAAGGCAATAATTAGTGATCAACATGTCGCGATGTCTAAAGCACTTGCTTTCCAATGGCCTGAATCATATCACCGACTTTGCATATAGCATATCTTTCAAAATGCAGCGATCCATTTATTTAGTGTCTTTGGAAAGTTTACAGAATTTGCAACAGATTTTTAAGAATTGTGTCTAGGATCATGATTACGAAAAAAAAATTGGATGGTTGGAGTACGATGCTACAAAAGTATGATTTGCAGGAAAATGATTGGTTAAAGCGGTTGTTCGACATCAAAGAAAAATGGACATTCGTATATGGTGTGATACCTTTTGTGTAGACATATTGAGTACTCAACGAAGTGGGAGCATGCACAATGTGTTAAAAGGCTATATAAGTTACAAGCATAATTTGTGAGCATTCTTTGATAGTTTTCATAGGCTGGTATATGATCGCCGATATGATGAGATGTTCACAGATTTTAAAGCTAGTCAAAGTAGAATTTCATTGGCATATCATGCTAAAAAATTTGAAACATGTTGCGAGTGTGTATACACCAAAAGTATTTAAACTATTTCAAGAAGAGTCATGCAAATGTTATGATTGTCGTATTGTAAGCTGTGATGAGGTAAGAGCATCAATTATGTATTTTTATCAGACCTCATGTGATGCAACATGAGTATGTGGTCTCTTGATGTGAGTGAAGAGGAAGTTGTATCTTGCAATTATCATAAATTTGAGTTTTCTGGAATAGTATGTTGTCATATATTGAAGGTGTTCACTGAAAGAAGTATTATGAAAATTCCTGATAAGTACATTTTGAAAAGATAGACAAAAAATGCCAAGAAAGGGAGTCGTGGAGTTATCAGTGAAGGCTCAACTAATGTTAATCCAGAAGGAGTGATAGGACGACATTATATTATATAGATGTGTGTCATAAATCTACTCGTCTGACTACAAGAGCATCTAATTATGAAGAAACTTACAACATGGTGATGAATGGTCTTACAAATTTGCTAAAAAAACTTGATATAAGATGCACTGGAAATCCTTTAGAATGCAACAGTGGGAGTTCTCAAGTGATAGGAACGCAACAAGAGACCCTACAAAATCCCATTTCCATGAATGACATAGTGAAGACTGCAAAGGGCATAAAAGTAAAGATAAAAGTTGGAAATACAAGCAAAAGGCACAAAGGTGCTCTTGACTAGGCAACGAGACCCACACCAAAGAAGAAGAAAGCATTAACTAACAAGGTATACTAAAAATATATTACTTCAGTCCATACTTATTGTTGTTTTTTTATAAAAGTTAATTTATATTAAAATAAAGTATAACATTGTGATTTCTTGGACATAACCTTCATCATCTCAAGAATCAATGATACATAGCCTTCATCACCAAATAGTGTGCATTCAAGCTAGTTCAAACAATATAAATACACTTACTCAACAAAACCCTTTGCCTCCTTTGTTGCAATAGGTTTTGACATTTCTATATTGTCTTTATATTATTGCTTTAGTTCTCATAAATATTTCTTACATTAAGTTTGAATTTTGTTGATTCTAGTGTGATGACTTTGATGCCTACGCTAAATTCTTAAACTAGTGACTTATAACCACTCAAGAATGAGATGCTACCCAAGGTGTTGTTTAATTGTGGGGATTTTCCATCTAATGTGACACAATTGTAGCTCTAGTGGTTGTTGATTTGGTGCAGATGTATCATAAGGCTGATATTGGTGTTATCGTTTCTTTGCTAGATAGGCTAGGTAGACTATCTCTGGTTCTTTATCTGCCATTAACCATCAGTTTTATGAGAGAAACACTTATTGAATCTTGTTGGAGGTGTTGGTTTTTATTTTCTTGTAGCTAATAAAACTTGAATTGATTTTTTTGTTCTACAATTCTAATGTTGGTTTGACCTGGTGATTTTGTTGTTAAAACTAAAAATTTGCATGTTGTGTAACTATTGTAGTGACCAATTTCAACAAGTCTTGATGATTTTTACTTAATTTTGCATTTCTGGATGAATTGGTTAGTAATTTGACTTAAAATCATGACAAATCTACTTCACAATTCTCTACTTTTGGTGATATTTATGTTCTTTAAGGTTGCAAGCCACCTCCAACTGAAATGGAACACACTTCAAATAATATTAAAATTAGCTCTTTCATATTTCGGATATCACAATTCAGTTAATTTATTTTATTTTTAAAAAAATTCAGATTTTTAATTGCTACATATTAGCCTATGTGAGATTTGAACCCTCGTCTTTATACATTTACACAATGCTCCACCATTTGAGCTAAAAGGCTTGGTGGAAAAAAAATCAATAGTAATAGAGGACTTGCATATCTCATACCAACTACTATAATAATAGGATGAAGAACATTCATCATCATTTATGAAACTCAATTCATAATCACCATAGCAAGAGTTTGAATTGCAAAACCTAAAATGTATCTTCCCTGTCAACAAAATCAATCTATTTCCTGATTTGACTTACTCTCTTAAATAAATCCAACTATCTTGACCCACATACTATGTGCAACACAAAATCACAAAAAGAAGGCTTTCAAGTACTAGTTAATACGTGTTAAGACCTAAAACTGCATAATGATGTGATAATGAGTACGAGGGGGGGGGGGGATTACTTCCGGGTGCCTCTCTATAGCTTTTTCTTTGATCTTTGTAAGATGTATCAGTCTTCCAGTACTAATCCTCACGCTGGAAATGTTGATGATATGCACCAGGACCACCATCCCTCCATCTCTCATAGTTTTGCTTATATTTGTTCCTCTCTCTATTGAACACACTTTGCATTCGTCTTATACGCTCCTAAAACCAAAAGAACCATTTCAGTCATAGAGAGAAACAATTAGCAATATAAGAAAAGAATATCAACAAAAGAAAAGCACTAAATAGTAATAGGTTGGGAATGAAAAGACAAGAGTAAAAATTTATCAGAAGCCAACTAGTAGACAATGCATAAATCTTATGAACTCACACAAAGGGAAATAAACGTAACTAAAAACATTAAAGTCATATTTATGGAAAAATTAAGGAAATAGTAATGTAGTATACCATTGAGATCATTAGAGCATTTCGTAGCATAAATGGACACTAATTTCTTCATAATAATGATATTTAAATTAGTTTTGATCCTTGTTACAACTCCCCTATCATACAGGAATCAAAGGTAGGTAATTGTTGCCTGAACTTAGGCTTCTATATGGTACATTCATGTAGGAGTATCTGACTATCTGCTGATACATCTTTAAGATTATTTTACTAATCTTAGTGTATATAAGCACTTGTAATATCAATGAAAAACACAAGTTCATAAACCATTCTATATAACAAGTGGAAATAAAACTAAAGGATAGAGAACTAAATGAAGAAAATAATTATAAAAAAGAGAATTGAGAAACCTATTTAAAAGTTACTCGAGAAACGTAAAAAGCTAGAAAAAGGTTACGTAAATAACTTGCAATCTACTTTCTGCATAGATAATTTTATAAGACAAAAAATACAAAAGAGTTACTTTCTTTGCTCTTGAACCATTTATGCAGTTGGAAACCATGTCTTGGTTGGGCTTCAACATTTATATAGAAGAGTTATTTTTTTTTTCTTTTGTCTTCAACAATATGCCACAATCCTTAGATTTGATATCTGAATCAAGGAAGACAAAATCCAATTCAAGCTAATAAAGGGGATGTTATGTGTGCAATTTATCAAATCAGATTCAAGCTAGGGTTGAAAGGTTGGGATATCAACCTATTTTACTAGAACAACATCAAATTTCAAAAGCAATGCACAAAAAATCCCTCATCTCAAGCAAATTAGAAGGTAGAGATATCAACCTAAAAAAATATCTTCCCGCAATCGTAAAATATCGGTGGAAGAGCTGAATTGAAAGGCAAACTGGTTCCGGTTCGTGGGTGTTAGAATCTCAGATGGAAACGGAGAAGTGCTCCTGATGGAGGAGAATCTCAAAGATTAACAATGGAGAAGGAGCGAGATATTGGCGATGGAGAAGTGAGAACCGAGTGATTGATGGTAGAGAAGCAACAATGAGATTGCCGATTGGAGCCCTACTAGGAAAGAAAAGTGTCTGCGTAAATTGTCTGATATCTTTAACTTAATTTTCTCTGTTTTTTTATTTTTTTTATTAACTACGCCATGTGGACCAATTAAAAAAGAGGGGGATGCTTGTGCTTGCGCAACTTATCAATTGAATGAACTTGCTTAGTTGGTGCTAGAATCGATTGGATGAAAGAGATATGACGAGATCTTTCTACTAGAGAGAGGTTTGTGTAAGGAGAAGAAGATATGGTTGAGAAGGGAGATGCTGAGGACAATGATGATGAGGACTTCCATGCTAAGGAAGAAGTTTGCGATGATGATGATGAGAAGAATGACCAACTCACTGATGGGGCTGGTACATTTGATGGAGGCTATGCTTACTTTGAGCCCTAGTTTTCTCAAATGATGGAAAAGATGAAATTTGACAATGCTCAGAGGTACAATGCTCTCACGTCTCATATCGACACTAACTACTAGGGTTTGAGAGGCTATGTGGACGACTGGTTCAATTTGTTCCGAGCGCGTCAAGATGAGCAATTTCGGTTGCTCAATGCTAGATTGGATGGTTGGACTCCTATCGGTTATCCTCCACATAAGTACTTATCCTGAGTTTCCACCACCATCGTATCCAGACCTTCTGCCCTAGAACTTCCTGGAATAGTAGATGAGCTTGTGAGTTATTGTCTTCTCTTTCACTTTTACTTTACATTGGGGACAATGTAAAATTTAAGCATGGGGGAAGGTGGTTTCTTACTTGTTTTTGCATTCATGTAGTTGCATTATTGTAGGCATGTTTAATTTTTGTTTTGCATTGACTAAAAAAACAAGAAAAGAAGAAAAAAGATCAAAAAATTGAAAATAAAAAAAAAACTACGCATTTAGGATTCATATTTCCCCAAGGAGAAGAACCACTTGTTTCTCTAAGTTGAGTTGAGGTTCTAACCCACGACTATGCTTGAATTGTTGAAATCTTTTTGAAATGGCATGATCTTTGGCTATTACTATGATTATAGGATTGAGCATACTTATAAACTTGGAGTTGTAGAAATATTTTGAAGTTCTGGACAATATTTGCCTTGTGAGATTGATTTGAGCCTTTATAAGGATTAATTGCCATCTCTTTGTGTTGAGTGCATCACTTTGATTTGCTAGATCTAGAACTTGCATTTAAACTCCTTTTCAAGATTGCATTACATAACCATGATGCATGACAATAAAATGATTGAGGCATGTTTCCTTATGAGTCTATTATTTCCTTATCTACCTTGAATTGGTCCTATGTTTTGAAGCCCCATTTTGAGATTTAAGCCTATTTTTGTAGCTTTATAAAATAACTCTCGAGCCTATGATAGCTTGACCCATTTGAGGATTAGAATTTTAGTTCAGTTATTATTATGGTTGTTGAATAATTATGGGGGAAAATGGTATAAATTTGGTAGATAAGAGTGAAAAATAAAAGAGAAGATTAAGGTTGAAAAGGAGAACGAAAACCATGTTGGAATAATGAAAATTTTGTTTGTGGTTGAGTTTATGAGGTAATTTTCAAAAGTGCTAAAGTGCTGGAAAATAAGAGGCAAACGAAGAAAATGTTAAAACGAAAAAGTGTATGGAGTTGGTGAAGAAGAGTTGAGGTTGATAAGAGTGTAGTGTGATGTTTGGGTTTAGTTGGTTCTAGTTTCCGGATTTAGCACCACATGACCAAAAATTATCCCTTCCAATTTGTCTTGACCTAACTCCATTACAACCCTAAAAAAGACCTCATGATTTTGTTGTGTGGTCCATAAAGGTGGAGAATTAGGACGCTGATGCAAGCCTATGGTTAGTCTAGCATTTCAATGATGATTTTGAGTGAAACGCGTACCTTTAAACACTTGAGAGAGAGAGAGCAAACACATTACCTTAGTGAGATCTAGAATGTATGCAAGCTATGATGTCTTGGTCAAGTTGTAGTTAATTGTTAAATTGTTTTATGAATTATGAGATGGGTGCATGAATTGTAAGTTGTGGTGTGATTTGAATCTATTTCTTTATTGAGGACAATCAAGGTTTAAGCATGTGAGAATTTGATAGATTGCATTTAGGTAATGTTTATAGAGCATGTTTATATTTAATTTATGCGATTTTAGTTAGTTTCTCAAGCTTTGTAGTTTGGTTGGAAGATTCGGAATCTACACTCGATTTATGTGTCTTTGCAGATTTAAGGATGAGAAAGTGTAGAAGGGATTAAAATGGGAAAATGTTGGTGAAGTTGGAGTCTTCAGAGTTAAAACGTAATACAAGGAGTCAAACCCGACGTCGTGCCTAGGAGGATCATTTTAGAAGACTACATGGAAAAAAGAACGGTCAAACAAGGGTGGACTAGAGTGAGTTATGCTGGATGAGCTCGTGCTTTGCCTACAAAACGCAACCAGCACGAACACGGGCTAGGATGCTGGAGAATGCGACCAAGTAATGAAAGATCAGACTGCGTAATTCCGTGTGTCGCGGAGAAAGCTTTCCGATGTCTTTTTTTCGTGTTTGGATATTTCCTTAATATATTTTTTGATAGTTTTGGATAATATCTTTCTAGGTTTCATTTGCGATATTAAGTCTTTTTTTTTTTTTGTCTTTCATTATCATAATCCATAGAAGAGAAGTTTGTTTAGAAAGCTTTTGAAGGGAGAGCTTTGAAATCCTATTTCGTAAGTTTTCTTTAGTTATGAGTAGCTAATTTTCTCTGTTGTTTAATTAGTTAGTTAAGATATGAATTACATATTATTGTGAGGTTTGATTGATTCTTTAATATCTTGAATATGATTTTCTCTCTTTGGTTAATTAAATATAAGGTTTTTCTAGGGCTTTGTTGGTTTAAACACCTAATGAAGTTCTAGGTCAATCAATAACTAGATCTAATTAATTACTGATCGGAGTTGATTAGACTACAATAGGAACTATACTTGATTAGGACCGGTTAGCCTGATGAAGTATAGAAGAGTTAAATTCACAAATCACTTGGATGACTGGTCGCTCTAAAGTGTTTATTTCTATCGATTGTTGAGTCGTTATGTTGTTGCTAGGTAGTTTAGTAATTAGGGTTGTTAGACCAATAGTTAACAAACTCGAATTGAAGTTTGGAATAACATTTCCACGGTAGATTATTCAAGAGAAAAAAAAATCAAGAGAATCAATGATCAATTAGCATATTCATAATGGAAATTAACTAGTTAATCATATTCTTCTCATACTTGTTCATTCATAATTTTAATTACATTCATACTTTAGTTTTCATTAGCATCTTAATTAGTTCTAATTAAACATTCAAACCACAAACCCCCTCATTCTCTTACTTGTCATACAAGTAAACACATAAATACACGAGTCTTTGTGGGATCAACCCTTGCTTACCAACTTTACTAAGTGTGGTTAGTTAGATATTTGGTAGGTATTAATGTCTGTAAAAAATGCCTCATCAAACTCTTTTCCCATTCTGTAATAACCCTATTTTTCTATAAGGGTATTTATGTAATTTCTCATAATTATATTTTGTTTTAAAATAAATATATGTGGCATTACTAAAAACTATAACCGCATTATTTTATTAGCAAATAACTTATATAAGTTACTTGGATAAGTGGACCTTACACAAAAGTTCATATTTATAAATTATAAGTCTTATAAAAAAATAAAGGGATGATCATTTAATTTCGTTATAATATGATAACGAAATTAAAAAGTATTATTTTATTATATTTAGTAATTTCAATGATTTCTATATTTCAAAAGATTAAGAGAAGTAATGTTTTGTTCGATTTATAAAATTCTTATCTATTTTAATATACCATATTTTAAGGAGAGATCATTTTTTATTAATAAAACCAATTTATTTTTTTATGGGTAAAAGTATGAGTATATAAAAAATACAATCTTAAATTATAAAAAGATTGTGTATAATCTTTTCTTTGGAAAAAGATCTAGAAAATCTTTCCATTTTCAACTCTTTTTCCCTTATCCATTCAAAACGAATTTCAAATCAAACTAAGCGACGACTGTGGCCAATATCTGAAAAGAAGTTGGAGATCTTCCTTTGCTTGATCCTTACGAATCAAAAGCCCTATAAATTGATCCCCCATTTGCTCGAAATTCTCATATAAACCGAAACCCTAGAATTGCGCCTCCTTCGTTAAAACTCGAAATTCTCCCAAACCGCGAATCCAATCCTAAAATTGAAGCCATATTCGGAATCTTCATGAAAAACCCTTCGAAAACACTATACACCCATTAATTTTCTCGTCACCTAAGCCTTTCAAAATCCCGATTGAAAATCACGGATCTGCCAAGGAAAACAGAGCACAACATTGCTCGTGAGGCGCTGGTGTCCGCCTCCTTTCGCCGTCGTCGGACCACCTATGCCACCTCCATTATAAACAGTAGAGAGAGCGGGTTGCATCCTTCCAACTGTAGCCGTTCCCGTCCCGATCCGTCGCCGGAGCCGCCCTCACCGAGCCTCCAAAAATCCGATTGAAAACGTCGGATCTGTCCAATGAAAAATAGAGCATGACTCGTCTTAGTATTTCGGTGATATCTTCCTTGTTTCTTCTCTTTTTATGATCCGTTTAAACCACCATATTCTAGACTTCGAGACGGGTTTAACAATACCTTATACGCCTCAAACCGATTCATCACGAGGGAAAACGATCCACTTGAATCTCGCTTGACTGCACACATCATTATGTCCGAACTGCTTCGTTAATTGGGGTTCTTCTCTCTCCATACACAACGAAAAATTTTCCACTTTATATTGTTAGAAAGTTCTCGAAGTCATGGTTTCAACGCCTCCGGCCCCGCTCCATTTCGTCTTCTGTAGCATCCTCAACGAGCTGAAAATTGAGGTGATGTATGGTCAACCATGAACAGTAATTTGAAGACGATTTCTCCGTTTCATTTCTGTCCCGTTCGATATATTTTCGACTCAATCAATTCAATCAATTAATCATTAAAATTATTTACTAAATATAAGGATTATATTTATTGAAGTTTATAATTTTAATTATTATCGGTCCGTTAAAATAATTTGTCATTGTATTTATTAATGTTTATAATTTTAATTATTATTGGTCCGTTTAATTAATTTGTCCAATGAATTAAACTTTTCCGCATTTTTTAGTGCATCGTCCTTCGGCATTAAAGGCGATATCAAATCTTCGAGATGATGAAGTCCATAAGCAAATTTTTGAATCTTGAATGTCGTATTCAAATATAAGGCAAGTTCCCATACTTGCTCGGCTAAGTCAATTATTTGATTTGTGTGATGAGTCTAATAACCATGTTTGTGTCTTGATTGAAGTGGTTATGTGTAATATAGTCATGAATAAATATAGTAATTATGCTAGAAATATAATCATGAAAGAACTTGCATAAGCATTTAGTTATATTCTTGAATAAGAATAGAATTAAGAATAATAGTGATAATAATAATAGTTAATATCGTGTTATAGTTGACTACGACTAAGTAGGTCTTGCTCTCATCTGAACTCATACTTGGGCTTGTCAAATGCACCTGTAAAAATGGCAAGGAGGGCTTGGTGTTGTCTATTGTGTGACTATCCTCCCCTTTCCTAGAGCTCCAAGTATGTTACGGTGGGTCAAGACCGAAATCAATAACTAAAGACATAATATAGGTGCTTGACGTGGTGAAAATGATGACCTTGTTATTCTCGTTTAGATGTTATTATTGCTAGGTTGCGCTAGTTTTGATTAGGTCTCGATGACTGTGATTTTGTGTGTTTATCGTCTTGATTGGGACTTGTTTTAGATTAGCTTAGTACCCAGGGGAGTGAGCCATAGTTGCTCTGAACGCCTCTTTATAACATTCACATTAGGATGGTCCTAAACCCTAATGCTGGTCATGACCCTGCCCGTCTCATCCGAAAATGAGGGGTGTAGCACCTAACTAGTGCTCTTTAAAATTCTGGAATTGATCTTTTGGGACGTATGAGCCCACTCATCAGGACGTAAAAACCTAGATGGTTTAAAAATTGCAACCCTATGTGTGTATGTGTGGTGATTAAAAAGATAAGTGTGAGTAAGAACCATAAAGAACTTATGTATTTGTTGTTGTAGTTTAGTTTAGAAATTCATGAAGTTTGTACGCTGTCTGTTAGGGAAGATTCGACATAAGGTAAAGTGCATTAGACATTTTAAATTATATATTCACAATATTAATAATCTTGATTTAATTATTTACTTTGACCTAATAAATATTGGAGTCGACCTAGCTGACCCCGTTGAGGGCTGACCACTTGTGGTACCAGGTATTAGGAAGCAATTAGCGTCAATTCGAGAGCACTCATGGTGATGATGAATGGAGCTCATGATACTCTACAAGAAGGTTTTATAAGTAGTTTTGTTTCATTTTCATTAAAGAAGTTTGACTATCATACAATGAAATTCTAGTTAATTTCCGCTGAACTCCTCATATTGTTAAGAAAATTTTTATTTGTAAAAGAAAGTTTGAATACAAATTGAGTTTGCCTTCAAAAGTCTTCCGCTATTGTTTATTTATATAATTTAATACATGTCTTTACAAAAATTTAAACTGATAGAAAGCCTTGGGTGGTTTCGGTGATTTAAAATCTGAGGTCACTGGCGTGTGACTTTTCCGAGATAATTTGGGGGTGTTACACATTCTTTGTTACTAACGCTTTACGACCTAACATTTGGTATCATAGTAGTTTTGCTTTTGCATTATAGCAATTGACAAAGTGACTTCGAACAACAACCATTTCTTTGTTAGACTTGAGAACAATAAGCCACCATAACTCTATCTAGGAGAATTCAATCTCTAGAAGATTGAGAAAGCCCATGTACATGTCGAGTTAGAGGAGGAGGATCTTGTGGATGAATTTGGCTTAGGGACAACCCGCACAACTCTTTCCATACGCGCCCTTTACAACAAAGGAAAGTTAAGAAGTGACATGAAAAAGGCTTACGTTGCCACTATTGCATGAGAACCCGACTTTGATGAGGAGCCAAAAGCATTTGCAAATTTTTTCCCTATTTTTTCTTTGGTTGTTCATGTGTTCTCATGGAAAATTTTGTAAGCGCATAGAGATAAACGCGCAATGAGGGCTTGCACGAAACGACCTTTCGCTTAGGGGTAAAACGAGTTTTATGAAAATTACAGAGTGCGGGGTACAAGTAGCCGCGCCACGAGGGCTAGCGCGAAACGAGGTTGTGCACGCAACAAGGTCTCATGTGTGTTCAATGAAATTTTTTGAAACATATATCCGTTGGACACGCGCATCCAGGATTCGCAAGAATCCTAGAATCGCGGTACTCCAACGGTAAAAAAAAATTCAAAATTTCCCTTATAAACACCAATTTCTATTCTCATTTTTGGCATACCTTCATTCCACATCATCACATAAAAATATCGTCCGGAGAGGAAGAGACATCATCGAGCAATTATCATCTCGATGAGGAGGAAGAATCGTCATCAAACGATAGTTATATAGACAAGGATGAGGAAGATGTACTGGGAGAAGACTATGGAACCAAATCCGATGCATCAAGCGAGCCAGAAAAGGTATTTTTCATAAAGATTTTTCTAAGTATAGTTTAAAATATAAATGTAGTATCTTGAAATTATAGTATTAGGATCGTGTAATTTATAATATTCTGTTTATACATTTTCAAATCATAAGTTGTCAGAATAGACCTTTCTATTGCTATCCACTACGATGGCTCATGGAATGATCGAAGACAAATGCTTTATTGGGCTAGCCAGATTTCGTTGTCGAAGAATTTTATCCTAGTCATAAAAAATTCAAATCCAAATAGGGTCATACTCACTTGTGACGTAGTCGGTAAATAAAGATGCGGCAAGAGGGTATTGCTTGAAGTGGAAAATAGGAGCATTTATAAGCCACTTACCGATACTCCGACTAGGAAGTGTGGATGTCCATTTGAATTTAGTGGGATGCGAATAAAGGGAAAAAATGGATGGGTCTTAACAATAAAATGCGAAAAACACAATCATCGTCTCTCCACTAGTTTGGTAGCTCATCTATATGCGGGCCGATTGACAGCTGAGCAAAAGGAGTTTGTGAAAGAGAAGTTCTTATATCTATCTAGCCCTAAGATAGTTCTTCAAGAGTTGAGGGCAAGGTACCCGGGAAATGTGACCTCAATTAGACAATTAAGGTATCTACAGGTAAGGTATCCCTACAACAACAATTATGCATACATATGCCAATGAAACACATAGATCATGCTTTTATCATATAAAGTTGTTAACTTTCGTTAACCTAAGTAAGTAAATAAACTAACTTTCGTTCAATCAAATAACTTACTTTCTATCTCTTCTACTTCAACTAGGATTGATCCGCTTTCGTTTCAAAATCCTAAATTGACTATTCTGATTCAAGGTTTCCGCTTTCGCTTCAACTATGAATGAGAAATTCCAATCCACTTTTGTTTCAAGGAGTTAAGAACAAGAGAGAAGAATTATGATAAAAACAATCAAGACATGATCAAAGGCAAACATACATAACCATTGTTGGGTTTAACCCCAACCTTAGGGAGAGAGACTACTCACACCTCATAATTGAAAACAAAGCAATTGGAATTAATGAAAGGAAAAGCTTACAAACTGAATCCAAACAAAACTTGTTCTCCAAGCAATCCTCAAACTCACCTCTCTATCTGCTCTATCTCGCCCCTTCTCTCTCTTCTCTTCTCCCTAACGTGTCCCCTAAGGCAATTGATCTTTCAAAGAAGGTGCTAGACAAGAGTTTTTATAGAGAAAACTAATCTATCTAAAGCTATCTATAAAGAAATAAATCACTAAAATATATATCCCTTAAAACTATCTAAAGACATAAAAGATATAGGATAAAAGTGCATTAAATGCGTCTGCTGCTCCTATTGACATGGGACCCTCCGTATCGACCTCGTCAGGGTCGATAAAACTTCCTGAATTTCCTCACTTCTCTTCTTTTGCTGAGAGCCTCATTACCGACCCTCACAGGGTCGTTATCAACCCTGTTCAGCATTGAAAACAGGCTTGTAACTGAGAATAAAACTTCGGTTTAGGGTTCGTTACACCTTGTTTTGCCTTGATTCTTTCTCCTTAGGCTCGGTAACGGGTCTCTAAACTCCTCTCATGGCTTTAACTTGATCTTCAATGTCTCTTTTGAGTGCTATATTTACGTGCTTTCCTCCTTTCTTCAAAAACAGCTCCAAAACCTATAAAAACACCACCAAAGCTTATGTAGACTCCATATCTTAAGCAAATACGAAAACCTACACAAACAACTCAAAACAAAACACAAAACTAAGGAAAAAGACTGAAACATACAAAAATACATCCTAAAAACACGACTAGAAAGGTGGATATCATTATGTCACGTGAAGATGTCGCTAGTTATAGGTAGACCTCCCGGCTCGCCTCAACTGGAGGAGGGACCTAAAGAGCGGCTCGAGCTGGAGGGGCAGGTCCAATTGGAGAGGCAAGACCAACAGGTGGGGCAGGTCTAGCTGGTGTAGGGGGAGGGGCAGGTCCAACTAGAACAAGAGGAGGGGCGGGTCTAACATGAGTTGGAGAAGGAGCGGGTCCCGCTAGAGCGGGAGGAGAAGGAGATGGAAAAGTATATGTAATTGGAGGTGTTGAGGATACCACCATGGATGTCATACGATCGATCAAAGAAGTATCTGTATGTGGAGGACTATAAAAGACCGATGGCGGGCCATGGGTCATGGGTGGGGGGGATGCACAATAGTGATGGTGGGCTCGAATATATGGTAGTCGTCAATTGACGTATCCTCCACAATATCCACAAGAGCATCAAAGTGTATGTTTTGCTCCGTCAAAAACTGTTGTCCTCTGCGACGTCATCTGGTAAGTCATCCTGAAGTAGCTCGTCCGTAAAATCCACCTCCCTCTCAGTCAGGGGCGGACCCAAGATTCTCTAAGGGGGGGGGGGACTTTGTACATCAAACCAGTAAATAGATACATTAAGCTAGTATAAATAAAGTTGTAAACAAAAGTTAAACTAAAGATAGTTTGACATAAAATAGTACATACAAATCAAGATACATGTGATTCTTTGGTACGAGATAATTGACATCTACAGGTATCTAAACTTTAAAAACGATTCAAAATAGATTCGTTATCAATAGTAGAAAACATCTCCCTCTCGATAAATACCACTAAGTTGTCATTCAACCATTCATCCCCCATTTTGTTTCTCAAATCAGTATTCAAAAGTTTCATGCTAGAAAATGCCCTCTCAACAGACGTGGTAGCAACCGGTAAGAGTAAAGCTAATTCAACCAAGAGATAGGTCAAAGGAAAAAGTCGATATTTTGCACTTTCCTTCATCTTCTTTGCAAGACTCCCAAAATCATCAACATCAGAGAATCGCTTATCTCTTCTCAAATCACTTAGAAATGATCTGAGCTCTTGAGGCATTAATGAACAATTCACATTTGAGAAGTCATGTGGATAAAAATGAGGAAGATGAGCAAGCTTCTCCATATCAAAATTAGAAAATTCATTTTTTGGATCAAGACATGCAAACCCCTCAAGTAAACTTGTGCTTGCTTCAGAAAAGCAATAATTAAACTCTAGTAGAATTGAATCAACCACCTAACATTTTAATAAAATTTATTACATAAATTAATGTACAATTAAGAAATTTAGAGTAAAGTTATAGGGTTACCTCGGTAAAAATCTCTAACTTTTAATGGTGATGATTGGTGATGAACGATCCGTCTCTCTTCACACAAACAAACCTTGGAACTATGCCTTCCATATTAATTAATGGAATGTTATTAGCTTGACAAAACATCTCCACTTCTTTTACTAAACCATCCCATCCAGAATCTCTATACTCTTGCAACTCATCCTTCATAATTCTAATCTGATTGATAGCATTTAAAATATTTTGATCCCCTTCTTGCAAAGCCAAAGATAATGTATTCATCAAACCTACCAAATGCTTCATCAAAATCATAGGAAAGACAAACTCAAAACTCTACATCTGGCGAAGCACACCTCTGACTTGGGCACTTGATTCACGATCAATGCCATCTACAAACACATTCTCAAGAACTTCTTTAACCGAAGACCACATATCTTTGAGGCAAACTATGGTTAGATAATGTGAACCCCATCGAGTATCACCCACTCTTCCCAAAACAGTTTCTTGATTTTTCCTTGTACTCGAAATAATTTCTCCCTTTTCAAGCTATACAACCTTTCTAGCATGCTCCAACTCTCGAAGGTTGTCATCTCTCTTACAAGAAGATCCACATACATTCATAATTATTCCAAGGTAATTAAAAAAGTCACAAGTGTATCGATTCACCTTGAATACATCAACAATTACCAATTGAAGTTTATGCGCAAAACAATGCACATACCAAGCACTAGTACTTTCCTTCAAAATAAGCGCCTTCAAGCCATTAAACTCGCCTCGCATATTTGTTGCATCATCATATCCCTGTCCTCTCAATCTCGATGAAGATAAACCATGCTTGGCAAACAAAGAATCAATACCCTCCTTCAAACATTTTGCAGATGTCTCCTTAACATGAACCAAATCAAGAAATCGTTACACCACTTGACCATGCTTGTTTACATATCTGATCTAAACTGCCATTTGTTCCTTTAAAGAGACATCACATGACTCATCAATCAAAATAGAAAACAATCCATCACAAAGTTCATCTAATATTGCAAGTGTGGTCTCAACTGCACATGAATGAACCATATCTTTTTGTACAGATGGAGTTGTCATTAGATTATTCCCAAGTGCATTTTGCAACACAATATTGCCAACATCGGGATTTCGTAAGCTGTACCACTTTAACAACTCCACAAAAACACCATGTTTGAAGAAGTAAATGACTCATCATGTCCCCTCATAGGCAAACCTTGACATAAAATGACGTTAAGTGTTGCCGTCAAAAGAACACGATAAGCTTCTTCTCTAATTACTTCCTTTGCCAACATAGCTCACACTATGTTTTTGATTTTGGAAATTCTCAAAATCAACTCTTGCTTTGTTATGTGCACTACCAACTGAACCAATATGGGAATTAAATCTCACAATTGCCCTTTACAATTGGAGAACCTATCCTTTATAAATACATCTTCTCTCGCGTTGTAAATAGTGGACTTGGATAGAAAACACCAAAAGCGAAATGCAGCATCCTTCTCAACACTATATTCCAACAAAGGAAACTGATCAAACCAAGCATCCCTATAGCCTCTGTTATCCTTCCCATACATCTGTTTTGGAAAATTATGCCCTTTGGGTTGACAAGGACATTTAGCTACATATTCTCCGTATACAATCTCTAATATTAGGATCGAAACTATCAATAGGCATGCGTAACCTAGGGTCGGCAACAACTTCAACATCATCAATTTCAACATCACCATTTTCAACTTCATTCGGATTAACTACCAACTCAACATTTGCATTCAAATCTACATTGGAAGTTTGTAATGGTTGATGGACACTATTTGAATCACCCGAAGTTCTTAGCCTTTTAGCATAACACCTCTCCATTTCAGTCAACACACACCAATTTCACAGATTTCAGATTTTCAAAGCAGCCTAGTTATAGAACTGGCTTCAACACTCAGCAGACAGAGACAGGCAGACAACAGTTCAACAAATTTCAACAGTCTTATACTCTTATTGCACAAATTCAACAGAAAAATCGAAGCAATTCGAACAAAAAAGTAACAAAATTCAGCAAGAAATAGTCGGATTTGATTCAAAGAAACCGAAACAGTAAAGGCAGATTCTTAATTGCTCAATTAAGAACTTAATACACAATTTCCATAAACAAAAAAAGGGGAAATTCATTAAAATTGAAAGGCTTGTGAGTTGTGAATCATTACCGGGGAAAGCTGAAGTCGTTCGTCCATGTGGCACCCTTATACCTTATGACGTATACTCTGTAATAACTTATTTCACATATAAACATATAATTCACATATAAGCAATTATCCACATAAACACAAAGCAAAAAGTAACAGCCATATAAGGTTGCATACACACACACACATATAGGTAGTTACTTCTTATGCTAATACATCTATTACTCTTAACTTCTATTACAACCCATATGTCTAAGATGCAAAATGAGAAGGAGAAGGTTGCATTGAGCTTCAGCCGGCCGACATGTATGAACTTGACTTCTAAAAGAGACACACGTCAAAAAGTTCTAGCTGAACCTGAAAAATTGTTTTGCGATTTATGTGAGTCGCATACTCAGTGAATATAAACCATCATCAATTATTTCACACAATGGCAAGCAATTGGTCAATGTACATATTCATACATATTATATATGTCATATATGAATTTACTATGCAAATGCAAATGCTGAAGTATCCGATTTATTATTCTGTGAACTGTTCAAGCCTGAATCTGCCTCGGGTTTCCATTACCGATATTTTTCCATATACCAACTTTTCTCTTCTTCTTTTTTTTCCATATACCAACCTTTTTTCTTTTTAATTACCGACTTTTAGGCATCTTAGGCCTCATTTGCTCATATATCATCTCTTAGGCATCTTAGGCCTCATGTATGACCCGTAGGTCCTTTTAATCGAAGCAATTCGAACAAAAAAGTAACAAAATTCAGCAAGAAATAGTCGGATTTGATTCAAAGAAACCGAAACAGTAAAGGAAGATTCTTAATTGCTCAATTAAGAACTTAATACACAATTTCCATAAACAAAAAAAGGGGAAATTCATTAAAATTGAAAGGCTTGTGAGTTGTGAATCATTACCGGGGAAAGTTGAAGTCGTTCGTCCATGTGACACCCTTATACCTTATGACGTATACTTTGTAATAACTTATTTCACATATAAACATATAATTCACATCTAAACAATTATCCACATAAACACAAAGTAAAAAGTAACAACCATATAAGGTTGCATACACACACATATAGGTAGTTACTTCTTATGCTAATACATCTATTACTCTAACTTCTATTACAACCCATATGTCTAAGATGCAAAATGAGGAGGAGAAGGTTGCATTGAGCTTCAGCCGGCCGACCTGTATGAATGTGACTTTTAAAAGAGACACACGTCAAAAAGTTCTAGCTGAACCTGAAAAATTGTTTTGCGATTTATGTGAGTCGCAAACTCAGTGAATATAAACCATCATCAATTATTTCACACAATGGCAAGCAATTGGCCAATGTACATATTCATACATATTATATATGTCATATATGAATTTACTATCCAAATACAAATGCTGATGTATCCGATTTATTATTCTGTGAACTGTTCAAGCCTGAATCTGCCCCGGGTTTCCATTACTGACAATTTTCCATATACCAACTTTTCTCTTCTTCTTTTTTTTTTCCATATACCAACCTTTTTTTCTTTTCCATTATCGACTTTTAGGCATCTTAGGCCTCATTTGCTCATATACCATCTTTTAGGCATCTTAGGCCTCATGTATGACCCGCAGGTCTCTTTTGTATACAAATTCAGGGCAAGATAGTCACAGGTCCTTTTAATCTCATTGCAATATGCTATGCAATCAAGTGCATCATGTAGTCATATATCATATATCATATACCATCAGCTAACATACTTTCTGTGCAAACAACTCTGGAAATTTCAGAGTTATCACATATAACACATATATCCATATGATTCATATAACACATATATCCATATAGATCATTTAGCACATATATCCATATAGTTCATATAGCACATATATCCATATAGCACATAGGGTTGAATCTCCAGTCTATATTCACCTATTTAGGATAGATACTATATCTCTCCCCCTTATTCTTGACTACGATCTATGATTGGTGCTTCTATATGTAACCCAATGCAAATTAGGCTATTTACTTAAATCTCCTTTACTACAAACTTTACCCTGAAATAATTATTAATTAATTTTTAGTTAAAAACTTTTTAAAATATAATAAACTTAATTAGAAAGTAAATATTACTTTTAAAAATTGACTATATATCATGCCAATATGCTATGCATATGCTCTTAATATGATATGAATGCAAAATGACGTATGCACTTTGGTCGGGGATGTTACAATCCTCCCCCTCTATAAGAATTTTGTCCTCAAAATTCGCTATCTCTTCATATGATGCAGGATGATAGGGAATCAATTACCATTAAACGAATGTGGATATGACTTTCTCATCTTATCCTCAGTTTCCAAAGTCGTTTCCTCGGTACCATGATTTTTCCAAATTACTTTAACCATCAGAATCTCCCTATTCCGCAATTTTTTGATTCTGTAATCAACTATCACAACTGGTTCCTCTATGTAGCTTAGATTCTCTGCAAGCTGTATTTCTGAATCCTTTAACACATGTGATGGATCATATCGATATTGTTATAAGATACTAATATGAAAAACATTAGGAATCTGGGTCAAACATCAATGTGCCATCCCAAATGTCAAATGGCGTATCTTTACCTTGTCGAATTTGTTCAATAATTTCTGCCAACTTTTCATCTCTTACTTGTACATCTTTAATTTTCTGTCTCAGCACTGGCCGAATCTCCAAAGTAGCAAACAGTACTCCATTTGTGTCAAACTGTAGTCTAGTATTTAGACCTCACAAATCAATCAAATATGATAATGAAGTCATGCGCATGTCTGCCATCATACCACTTTACTTTCGAATCAAAGCATATGCTAGAACATTGGCCTTTCCTGGATGATACTCGATTGTACAATTATAATCTTTTAGTAGTTTCATTCAACGCCGTTGTCGCATGTTCAACTGCTTTTGGCTCATCAAATACTTCAAACTCTTATGCTCA
Organism: Fallopia convolvulus; assembly: GCA_964016875.1. Classification (NCBI taxonomy): domain Eukaryota; kingdom Viridiplantae; phylum Streptophyta; class Magnoliopsida; order Caryophyllales; family Polygonaceae; genus Fallopia; species Fallopia convolvulus. The sequence goes on from OZ024724.1 coordinate 17,514,503, forward strand.
GTAAATATTTGAAATGTTTCTCCATATAGATAATGTCGCCAAATCTTTAGGGCAAAAACTACTGCCGTTAGCTTTAAATCATGTACAGGATAAAAAACTTCATGTGGTTGTAATTGTCGTGATGCATAAGCAATTACTTTTCCATTCAACATCAAAACACAACCAAGACTCTGATATGAAGCATCAGTGTAAACAACAAACCCTCTTGCACTTGTAGGAATTGTCAGTATTGGGGCTGTAGTCAGACGGTATTTTAACTCATCAAAGCTCTGTTGGCATGCATCATTTCAATGGAATGGAGCATTCTTCCTCAATAATTTAGTGAGTGGTGCAGCTACAATAGAGAATCCTTCAACGAATCGTCTGTAGTATCCAACCATCCCAAGAAAACTACGAACTTCTGTAACTGTAGTTGGTGCTTTCCAATTTACCACTGCTTCAACCTTCTTAGGATCAACCTCTATACCTTTTCCAGATACTATATGTCCTAAAAATATCACATGATCCAACCAGAATTCACACTTACTCAATGTAGCATACAATTGTTTTTCCCTCAAGACTTGTAGCACAATACACAAATGATCATCATGCTCCTGTGTACTTCGTGAATACACCAATATATCATCAATAAAGATGATCACAAATATGTCAAGAATCCAACTTGTTAGTTAACCACTTTGTTAGTGCATGAACTAGAATTCGAAACATCTTTTTTAAAGTGGTTAACTAACAAGTTGAGACAACTTTATAGATATGTCGATAAAGGAATGACATTGTGTGTGCTAATGTGGGGAGTGGAAGATGTAAAACTCTAGGATAAAGATGCTTCTATTGGAGGAAGAGTTTGTGGACCAGTAGTGGTGCCATATTTTGAAATATCACTAGATATTGTTATTGTTATTCGAGCCATCTGGGTAGGATTTCTTTTGAATTTGAGGGGCACAGGACTTGTGCCTAATCAAAATGTTGTTGTAGAGCATCTGGGTTAGTTTGGGGAATTGCAGAGGCAATTGAGATCGAGGGTAGTTGACTGTATGTTAGAGAACTAGAGTGAAAGGAGTTAAGCTAGTAATAAGTGTGGAAAAGACTGCCAAGTTGTGCAGTGATGGATATATGGAGTACTAGTGATCTGCTTTTCAAGAGGACAAGGAAGGACTACGCATTTAGAATATACCTGATGTTTATAAGTTGCGAATGTTATTCCGGGATTAGCTTTCAAAATTACCACCTTAGAGTTGGGCAAATTTTTAGTAGTGAATTGAAATTGGGGATGAGACCAATATCAAAAGTTATGAATCGTATAGTCCCGAGGAAGGATATTTTCTTATGATGTTGTATAGATTATTGAAAGTTGAACTAAGTGATTATTATGATCAAGAACTTATTATCCTATATGTAAGGAGAAGTTAGCCTGTTAACATGAGTTGTGGTTTAATGTGAAGTGTACGTTTTAGTGAGACATGTCCTCCAAGAGTCTTGTAGTGCAGGTTTTTTCCTAGATAGCTAAGTCAAATGAGCTTTGGAATATATCTTCATGAAGAAAATTGCGGAGTAAAGAAATGTCGATGATAATGATTCAGTGGACTCAACGAGGAGTTGAGACGGCCGCTTGGGAGACTGATATGAGAATAAGATAAAAGCTATGTAGTGTTGTAGTCCATGTTCCATTCAAGAGTTGGAATTCCCAGTCAAGAGGTAAGTCGCCTAGACTTACTTAGTTATCAGTTTTGATGTGTGCTAGATGTGTAGATATGATGTGTAGAGCTATATTTTGGGATTCATTCCTATATATTTTATATGTCTATTTGAAAGTAATTCGTTATTTTTGAAAATATAATAGATGAATACTATTTTGTATTTTATTCGGATTTCTAGGCATAGGCACCTAACCGATACGGCTATGATTAGGGATAGTCGGAAAGGCGGATACATCCCTAACTTATTTGTATGTCAAGGAGGGCCCCTTTAAAATAATAATAAAATATTTTGGCGAGTGCTCCCGAGGAGGCTTGACCAGGGGTAAGAAGGTGAATGATGAGGGTGTGAGTGGTTCGGATAAACGGTGGATGCCGCCGTCCACTACCCCGCGTAAGGCTGGAGGATGCCATGCTTGTTTAATAAATTATGTCGATTGAGAAATGATGAGTTGTGATTGAACAATTATTGAGACGAAAAGTGGTTGAGGTGATACTTAAGTGAAATGATGTGCTATTATTAGTATGCATCGTATGGCTATAAGTATTATTATGTGCATCCTATGATTATAAGTAATGTTGTGCGTTTGTCTGCTATATGTGAACTATTCTAATACTATTCTTATTATGTAATTTGATAAATTGATTTTGCTATTGCATATTGTGTTTACTATTTAGTGCATGTGGGAATTGTTAGCTAACCCTTTGGGGATTTGTTTTTCAGCTCCAGGTAATGATTAGGAACAAGAGACCCATGATGGAACCTCGGCAAAATGATGGTACGAGTCGTTGGAGGCCGTGTCATTAGGATTGGGTTTGGTGGGATGAAATGGTGGTTATTTTCTTTTATATTATGTATAATGTTTGCTTTTGTTGAGGAAAGGATAGTATGAGGTCAATAAAGTGTTCACAAATAGTGTTATAGTTTATGTTAATAAGGAATTCATGCATGTTTTCCATACATTGATTTTATAAATATAGGTTGGATGTTTTCTTTTTATTTTCTCGTCATGCCCAAGTTGTAAGATCCGCGTGAACTCGTTGTTAGGTTAGCTCATGTGGACCCATGTGTGGTCTACTACCGAGTAGTGCCCCAGTGTAAAGACGGGGTGTTACAAAGAAAAGGTTGAAACACCTTGTTCATCAAAGCCATGAATGTTGCTGGTGCATTAGTCAAACCAAATGGCATTACCAGAAACTCATAATGCCCATATTGAGTCCTGAATGCTGTCTTGGTAATGTCATCTTTAGCTATATTCAATTGATGGTATCCTGATCGAAGGTCTATCTTTGAAAATATCTTTGCACCTTGAAGTTGATCAAACAAATCATCTATTCTTGGCAATGGATACTTGTTCTTCACTGTCACCTGGTTCAACTTTCTGTAATCTATACACAGCCATAAGGTACCATCTTTCTTTTCAACAAATAAAACTGGTACACCCCAAGGTGATACACTAGCCCTAATAAATCCTTTGTCTAACAAGTTTAACAAATAAAACTGCTTCTTCAGTTCCTGTAACTCTAGTGGAGCCATGTGATATGGAGGAATAGAAATCGGTGCAGTACCTGGCATTAACTCCATAGTAAACTCTATCTCCCTATCAGGTGGCAATCCTGGGAGAACCTTTGGAAACACATCTGGAAAAAAATCTTTAACAACTAGAATATCTCCAATCTCATCACATTCAACTGTACAATCTATTACATGGGCCAGTTATGCCTCACATCCCTCTCTGATCATGTGAAAAGCTGTTGTTGCGATATTAGGCAAGTGGGAACCATTTGTCTGTCACCATAGAAAATCACTCTAGATTTCCCAGACGATTCTATCACTAATTCTTTGGTATAACAATCTACTTTAGCATGATGTCTTGACAACTAGTCCATGCCCAAAATAACATCAAAGTCATACAAGAATATCAAGATTAGATCAGCCTGTAACTCTACTGTATCCACTCGTATTATACTATCTCGATATACTGTATGTACCTTTACTATTTCCCCCAAGGGAGTTTGTACTCCTAAACTGTAATCTAAGGGTTCAGGTTTCTTATGCACTTTAGATGCTATGGTAGATGATATGAATGAATGCGTGGATCCTGAATCTATTAATGCATGTATCTCAAGATCATGTAAATAAATTTAACAGTAATAACCTCGGGTGCTTTGGATGCTTCCTGTTGTGACATAGCAAAAACTCGAGCTTGACCCTGTGGTCGAGATTCCTGTGTTTGTGGTCTTCCTCTACTTCCAGTGTTATTCATGTTTTGACCTCTTCCATACCTCTACCGAAACTCCATACTGGTGCTTCTGATTGAACATTTTGTACAATTGTTTCATATGATGCTCTTCCAATATTCGATCCATCGAATCTAGCTGGACAATCTTTATAAAAGTGCCCTTGTTTTCCATAATGATAACATGCTCCTGTACGTACTCGACACTCTTCGATATGAGATCGACCACAATAAGTACACATAGGTCATGTCTGTACTATCATCCCTGGTCCTTTATCACCACCACGTACAAAAGTCGAGGTGTGTCCACCTCTTTGACTATTTGAGCCACCTCTGCCAAATGTTGGTGTTGGAGGGGAAAACTCTGACGCTTAGATGGCCTTCCACTCGACTCACCCATATGAACTGATGATTCCCTCTTTTACTTTTGGAAGAATGTTTGCCTTTCCTTTAATAGTGTCTCTGCTCTAATTGATGCAGTACGCAAATTTGTAAAAGTAAGAAGATCCCATGGCGTAATCTTACTCCGGATATTATAGGACAATCCATCCTCAAAACGCCTGCATCTTTCTCTCTCTGTTGCCACATTGGTAGGTGCATAATGCGATAGTTGGGTAAACTTAACTTCATACTCAGCCACATACATATTTCCTTGCTTAAGAGATAAAAACTCATTATGCTTTGCATCTCTATATACCTCTGGCATATACTTATCTTTGAAAACAGTGAGAAAATCTTCCCATGTAAGAACTGGACATTGTTCTCTTCCGTGCATCCCCCTGTAGAAGTGATACTGAGAAATCAAACCTTTCCTCTTCTGTGCATCTCATCATACCGAATACTCTCTCTGTTCTCTTAAGCCATGTCTCAGCCTCTGCAGGATCTGTAGTCCCATAAAAATCAATTGCTCCCAACTTACGAAGCTCTTTGAAATTCCTGCCTCTAGACCCCATGGATGGTCCTTGTACTTCTTGTTCTATCGGTGCATGTGTATGAGATGTATGCTCATGTGGTACTATATGAGATGCTCCTATAGACTGACGTGACACAGTTGAACCTTCTCTCCTTTGTGCATCATGTTCATGCATTTCCATGATCCAATTCAATTAAATGCAACTCTAATGTCAATTACATATGCTTATGAATGCAGAATGCGCCAAAAGAATCATATCCCTGCTCTGATACCAAAAACAAGGTGTGACACCCTTATACCTTATGACGTATACTTTGTAATAACTTATTTCACATATGAACATATAATTCACATCTAAACAATTATCCACATAAACACAAAGTAAAAAGTAACAACCATATAAGGTTGCATACACACACATGTAGGTAGTTACTTCTTATGCTAATACATCTATTACTCTAACTTCTATTACAACCCATATGTCTAAGATGCAAAATGAGGAGGATAAGGTTGCATTGAGCTTCATCCGGCCGACCTGTATGAATGTGACTTTTAAAAGAGACACACGTCAAAAAGTTCTAGCTGAACCTGAAAAATTGTTTTGCGATTTATGTGAGTCGCAAACTCAGTGAATATAAACCATAATCAATTATTTCACACAATGGCAAGCAATTGGTCAATGTACATATTCATACATATTATATATGTCATATATGAATTTACTATCCAAATACAAATGCTGATGTATCCGATTTGTTGTTCTGTGAACTGTTCAAGCCTGAATCTGCCCCGGGTTTCCATTACTGACAATTTTCCATATACCAACTTTTCTCTTCTTCTTTTTTATTTCCATATACCAACCTTTTTTTCTTTTCCATTATCGACTTTTAGGCATTTTAGGCCTCATTTGCTCATATACCATCTTTTAGGCGTCTTAGGCCTCATGTATGACCCGTAGGTCTCTTTTGTATACAAATTCAGGACAAGATAGTCACAGGTCCTTTTAATCTCATTGCAATATGCTATGCAATCAAGTGCATCATGTAGTCATATATTATATAACATACACCATCTGCTAACATACTTTATGTGCAAACAACTCTGGAAATTTCAGAGTTATCACATATAACACATATATCCATATGATTCATATAAAACATATTTCCATATAGTTCATATAGCACATATATCCATATAACACATAAGGTTGAATCTCTGGTCTTTACTCACATGTTCAGGATAGATACTATATCTTTCCGCCTTATTCTTGACCACGATCAATGATTGGTGCTCCTATATGTAACCTAATGCAAATTAGGCTATTTACTCTTACAAACTCTAACCCCAAATGCAATGAAATGCAAGTATGCATTATAACTTCTTGTGTATAATTCCAAATCCTTTAAAACCTGACAACAATAAACTATAGATATAGAAGAACATTTTTCTATTTCAAACCTTTCTGAAAAACTTGATCAAAGGGCTTCCTAATATCCTTACAAAATGAAACCCTAAAAATACTCTGAAATCTCTTACCGAATATAAATCCGATATCGAAAACACCCTCTCAGAACTATAAATCGACTGATTTTCGAATCAAAAGCAACTGTAGATCTAGATCTAGAAAATTCATTGAAATTCAAATAAACCATTAACTAATTAAAAACTTACCAAATCAGGCTTAATCTTCGAGAATAAAACCCGATAAACAGATCTTGTACTAGACCCACAATAAAAACAACAAAACTTTGAATTTTTTTTGTCTTCTCTTTTCTCGTCTCTTTCTCTGTATCGCCTCTCTCTTTTTTTTTTTCATTCACTGTACTTGTAAAGAGAAAGAACCGAAATCACATGTATCTAAATGAATTCAAAGTCGGCAAGATTTTTTTTAAAATACCACACTTTCCACCCTCAAATCTCCTTTACTACAAACTTTACCCTGAAATAATTATTAGTTAATTTTTAGTTAAAACTTTTTAAATTATAATAAACTTAATTAAAAAGTAAATATTACTTTTTAAAATTGACTATATATCATACCAATATGCTATGCATATGCTCTTAATATGATATGAATGCAAAATGACATATGCACTTTGGTCGGGGATGTTACAGTCCACTTCACCGAATCGAGTTGAAGTCGAATTTCCCTAAGCTGAACTGCTGAAGTCGAACTCGCACCAGTGCCCAGTAGCAACAACAAACGCGCACAACACTACAACAACAACCCGCGCCAGTGGCCAAGCTAGATGAGGCAAACTCACGCAGTCGCGACTATCGAGGTGCCAAGGCAGTGAGCCAGTGAGGGTCGTGACTCAATGAGACAAACTCGCGAGGTGCCAAGGCAGTGAGCCAGACGAGGCAGGGAGGCAGTCGTTGTAATAACCACTAATTTTGCTATGTATTTTGTAATAATTATGGAAATTTGTATTTCTCTTCCTTAAAAATAATAAATTTATTTTTCAAATTATATTCTCAAAATTATAGTCTAAAAATAAGGAAGAGAATTTTTTTTAATACATAGAAGTGCAAAAGGTCGGGTTTGAACCTAAGACCTCTCACTCTAAGCTTTCTACATTGTCCTTCCCCCAACCATTATTCCAAGCTGACTTCTCTGTCATTCAAGTCTTTTTAGTATGCTTGAACCCACTTATTTTGTCTTTTCCCCGAGGACCTTCGGTTCTTCCCCTTGCCCATTGTGAGTCCTTGTCCACATGACTCTTCTGCCGGAGCCCACTGAACCACCAGTCTTCTCAGCCATCACCCATCTTCTTTTTTATCTTCCTCATAGCATAGACCCATGGACTACTCTTAGAGGTCATTATGAAATATGATTTTTTACCCTCTCTCTTGACTACTTAAGGGTGCAATTGCAATGGAAGGAGACACATTCCCCTTTGATTCTTGTTCTAGATGAAACCCTAAAGCAAGCCTCTAAATTTTCCTTCTTCCAAATCTTTCAAGATCAACAATCTGATTTCTTTTTAAAAAAAATCCCGCCCCTTTTTTTCCTTCTTCAATTATGATGTTGCTCGCCAAAACATTTCCTGGCCGCCTCCCTTCTGCGCGCGCCGCTAAACATTGCCTCTAGCCTCGTCGTCGTCGTCCTCGCATGCCACCAAGTCGCTGCCGTTGTTGCTTTGCTCGATTTCGATCTTGGTTCCTACTGCTAATCCTTGCTCTATTGAACGCATCAGGAGAAAGAAGAAGATGAAGGAGTTGGGCTCTTTCTAACGGACTAGATAGGCTCATTTGGTGGGCCGAGCAGAAGGAAGAGAGGCCCAACTCTTTGTTCCATTATCCCATCATATTTGTTAATCTTGTGAGAAGGATAGTTTCTGCCCATTCGTTGTTTGCCCTCTCTCCCTATCCCAATTCCATTCCATCTTGTTGGTATAATCCCGACACCTAATTATTTATCTATTATTATATATATTTAAAAAAAAATATTTCCTTGATAAATAATGATTATTCTAAATTTTTGAAATGAAGATTTTTCTTAAACTCTTATAAGATATGTTTTATGAAAAATCATTCTAGCATGCCCAAATAAGATATTTATAATTTTAAATAAATTATAAATAATCTTCTAACATGATAATATTAATGGAAATAATATTATTAGGCATGTTTAGATTATATTATTCAAAAAATATTAGTGTAAGATAACTCCCTTTAATAAAAAGGAGTTGTTTAAATAATTAAGATAGAAACGGAATGACGAAGTTTAATATATTTCATTTCTATATTGTGAACCTCGGATCAGGTTTAACTATCGAGAAGCTCTTTGTTCGCGATCTTATAGTCTCGCAGGAGTTCTACCCGAATCATAAGGCAAGTGGATGGACCTCTTGCCCTTTTCTTTTATTAAGCTTGATTGAGAACAACTTGGTTGAGAACAACTTGTTTTGCAATAAATGAACTTAGGTTATTTATTGTTTAGAGATAACGACCTCCGTTTAATGTCACACGGGAAAAAAAATGTTGGTTAAAATCTTAAATCAATGTCGAAATAGGAAGTTCGTCTAAAGTCTTAAGCAATACCACATAAAATAGAAATGTCGGCTAAAGTCTTACGCTATGTCGCATTTCAACTTCTCAAATTAGGCTAAAGTCTCCTGCTATGCCGAAATTTCCGAAATCATGAATTAGGCTAGAGTTCTCGCTTTGCCTATTCAGTTCACTAGTCAAAGTATACTATTGTATACTTTTCGAAATAATAAAGTTATCAATCTGTTTGGTAGTGAACCACACTCATGTAGTACCCTACGTTCAAAAGAAATCTCGAATTTATTTTTGTCCGATAATAGTGTCAACCTACTCTTCGATAGGGTCCCATCCTTTTGTTGTCCTATCTCCAAAGAATGATCGATTCTTTTCCTCTTGGGAAAGAGTGCTAAATCTGTTCTTAGTGAAATCACATTTTCGCATCATCCTAGCTACCTTGAAATTTCATAGTCTTCCTCTTTTTTCGATGGAAGTATTAACTGTTGGATTATCGACTAATCACCATCATTGGAGATCGATACCAATATGTTTCGTTAATACCTAGCCGTCATTCACTTTCTAGTCTTTCATTAGACTAACCCATCCATTTTCTTTTCTTTTTCCCTTGCATGTTCGGATATTAGGATGCAAATGCGTGTTTCTCAAAGACCAAGGATCCAATGTTAGATGCAATAAGGAGACATATCAAGGAAGGGTTATATCTCTAAGTTGAAGAAGTCAAGAGGAGATACGCATTTAGAGGAGTAGTTTCAAGACTTGAAGATCAAGGCAAGACAATGTTGAAGGAAGGAAGAATTTTCTCGAGGAGCAACACATCCGCAAGGTGGTGCACCAGCCCTCTATTTAAGCCAAGGAACTCATCATCATATGAGTCTTCCTTGAAGCACTCTCACATTTTCAATAATTCCTTTTTAGAAAATAAGTTTTCTTTCTGCTGCTACATGTATTGTAAATAAAGTTCTATTATAATGACTACAATTCTTTTTAATGAATAAGTTTTCCATTTTTTTAAGTCAATTTCATTTAAGTTATGTGTTTTTAAAGCCTTGGGTGTTTTGGGTAGATTAATCCGGGATCACTAGCGGTAATATCCCTTAAAATAGGGGTGTTATAGTCGTTCACTCGTTCTATCGTTCTGTCGATGTCTCTTTCCGCCGAGTGTCGATTGTCGTTCAGCAAAAAATTACCCTAACGGGCCTACCCAAATTAGACTGCCCAAAAAGGGCTTACCGAAATTACAACCCAAAACTCTAATGGGCCTATTTTTTTTAACTAATTCACCACACATCAGGTCGTCTTCAACCTCTATAATTCGTTATTTTATCAATTCCTCCATTGAAGACTTCGAGGCCGACGTCAACTCAGGATCATCATCTATTTACTGCTGCTTAGTAGGTGGCACCCAGACAAGTACAACACGTGCAATCTCGACGATTGTAAGCTTGGGTGCCGTCTTTTTCCTCCACTTTTCGAGGAGGACGACACTCAAGCTAGTGTGTAAATGCTTTAGGCAAAATGTTCAAATTAAATTAGTAAGTTTTATAATAATTTCTTTTTATTTTTAACTTTTATTAGATTCAAATTACGAATTGAACCTACGACTAAGAATTCAAATAATGAATTCGTCATTGTAGTCGGAATTCAAATTTTGAAGGACCGAAGTTAATATCTCTTTACTAATTTAATTTGAATTTTAATCATGTTCATATGGCAATATTTTTAATTAATTTAATTTTGATTTTAAAATGAATTTAAATTACATAGTCATTACAAATTCAAAACATAAATACTTACTCAAAATCTAAATATGACTCTAAATAAAACAATTGAATTGAATAAAACAACTAAAAACAATTCAAATCCAAATATAACTACGAAATTGAATATTAAACAAATTACAAAATTGAATATTTAACTCAAACAACTAAATGAAATTGAATAACTAAATTACATATTCATTACGAAATTGAATATTAAACATTTATATCGAAGGAACTTACCGTAGCCGTAAATGTCGCTCAGGTGCGAATAAACCTCACGTCCTTACATCCAAAGAAAAGGAGACACCAACCATCACATCTCCAACCTCGACGAAAGAAGCGACTCGTGGTCCGCCTTGCACCGCTAGCAATCCAACGATCCTCATCATGTGGTATTAGAGCCACACAAGGTGAACCATATAATACTCTTCTTTAGATCTTAAAGTTTTACTTAATCTGTAAGTGGACGCCTCACACAAACTTTCCCAAAAACGAATGCAAAGCCGATCCAACAAAATCTTGCCAATTCATGCTTGTTTTTCGTGTTGTCTTTGAAGCCTGCCATTGAAATCGATCCTCTATATCTGAAAAATGATTTATTGATTGTCCAAAGGTTGAAGAAGCAAAAAATTTAATCATCCATTGAATGCATTAAAGATGAAAATCTGAAAATCCCCTCGTTTTGTTGCTTAAAGAGACCCTTCATTCAAGAATCTTTACTTGACTTGTTGGCTGAAAATAGAACTCTTCACCTCCAAAATTTCGGCCATCACTCATTGACATAAATCCTTAGACCACCTTTGCATTCTTAATAGAAAACCAACCTTACAATATTGTTGTGCAATCGAGTTAGGTTACGAGAAAAGTACGAAAACCAAGCTAAATTCTATGTTGTATGCTTGCATGATGATATAAGGACTTTGCATGCTAAATCTTGAAAGTTCCTAAACAATTAAGATTCGGACTCGAAGAGTAAAATTCTTGGGGCTTAGAAAAGTCATATCTGATCAAAAGGAAAAAGAAACCGGGCTTAGAAAAAAAAAGACCCCATGGGTAAAAAGAATCCGAGGTAGGCACGAAAACGTTCGTTGAAAAGTTTTTGGTACCTAGTAGCTACCTAATTCAAATTGCTCTAAACAAACTTGTTGCTTGTGATATTTTGTCATGTCAATGTGCATGTCAAACTTTTGTGACATACCTTGATTGCCATGCTAAACCTAGAACTTGCAAGTTGAGTAATATTTTGTCATGTCAATGTGCGTTTCTAGGTTGAGTTTGGTCTTGTGTGGTGACTCGGCTAAAGTCGTTGTTGCCAAGATCAAAAATAAATAATCCTATTATACTAACTAGTATAGTAAGAAAGCAAGGGGTCGAACCCAAGAGAATCGGAATTCTAAACAATAAGCAGGTAACAAGACATGGGTTTTTGGGATTTAAGCAAGCAAACAATATTTAGGGTTTAAATCAATGGAAGGAAAGCAGAGTTTATTCAACCAATTCCACCTTTTTAATCATTCGATCATTGATTCATCTACTTTTCTATTAATTCCCAGGTTAATTCCAATCCTTATAAAAGATTTCCGCTTGTCCATGGTCCAAGCGAAAGGATGATATGAACAAGAACGCTTAATTCAAATCATGCAAGGTATTAAGGATAGAAGGATATTAAATCATGCCATCAAGCTACGAGTCTCATGCATAAAATAACAATCAAACACTCTTTCTTAATTCTAGTCCACGGTCGTAGAAAAGAGTTGTTTCAAGGATAAATAAGATTGCACAGACAACAATCAAACTAATCCAAACAGTAGAATATCAATCAAATTCAACAAGTTGCGCACTAAGAGAAATCAATTGATAATCATAAAAGTAAGAACAAGAGTTTTGATATTAACCAAGGGATAGAAAAGTTACCAAAATCTCACAAATTCATAAAAAGGCTTCCTTGATCAAACAAACTCCAAAGAAAATTAGTTCTCTATAAGAGAGAAAAATACTAAAATCTGAATAATTGAAAACTAGATCTAAGAGAGAATACAAAACAAAGCTCCAAAACTAGGTCTTAATAGTCTCGAACTAAATGTACGAAATAAAATAATATCATAAGTAAATAAAGATAGATAGATAGAAAGAGCAGTCGCCGCCTCGGATTTATGCTGACGTGGAACTCTGCGGGCACGGTGAACACTCTCCGCGATCACGGTGAACACTCTCCAGCGCTGTTTTCGGAAGATGTTTTGACCACTTTAGAGTGGGAATTTTGACTCGGAGTAAAAATATGAATTGTAGCTCTTCGAGTCAGCTTTCCAATGATACCAAATTCATCTTCATACGACCACCGTAGCTCCCGAACGATGTGTCACAAGAAAATGGCGTCAAAACAACTCCAAATCAACACTTGTCTTCAAAACTCTTGCAATTCTCCAAATCGTGACTTCGGTCTTCATATGACAATTATGCTCAAAACTAACCTAAACACACTCAAATCATGCCCAAAATACAAGAGTTACCCTATACTAAACTAGAGCTTATCAAATTCCCCCATACTTAAACCTTGCTCGTGCTCGAGTAAGCTCAAAATAAATCTAACAAGAAATCTTTTTAAAGTTTACAACATAGTACAAGGGAAGACAAAAATCACTCACCTCACCAACCTGAACCCAAAATAGAGAAATAGTGAGCAAAGACATGAAAGCTCAAACACACACCTCACCAATACAAAATATAACACTCAAGCTCTAAAAAGTGTAGAGCAACCTAGGATCTACCCAACATCTAAAGTGTAATCCCCAGACCCCAAAGTAGAATATGATCCTAAAACTCTGATTTTACCACTCATTCTACTTAGGCGCCCTTTCGGGTTTTCACCTAATCACTCATTTCATTTTTCTTAGGTGTGCTCACAAATACTCACATCTCTCATAAACCTCATATTACCCAAACCTAATGCTGGTCCGGGTTACCTGCTTATTACCTGAGCCGCCCTTTCGGGTTTTCAACTCATCCTAAGATTTTTATATGCCTTTTTTATATTTTTATGGCTTTTTCTTTTTTCCTTTTTTTTTTTTAAAATTTTCTCTATACAAAACATGGAACAAAAATCCCATAAAAATAACACAAAAATAAACTGAAAAGCAACTATCTATGATAAGCGTAGTGAGTACTTCCTTCCCCATACTTAAATCCTTTATTGTCCTCAATGAAGTAAAAAGAAAGGAATTAAGCATAGAAGAGGAAAATCAGAAGACTCACATACGAAAGAAGAGAAGAATAAACTCCAGGAATTATAAGCACCAATCTCATGAACAAACTGATCTGTCAGGGAAGAAACCACGAACGTCATCTTCACAATTCAGCAACCAAATCCACACCATAGGACGTCTCCAATGAGAATGAACTGGACTCCTCAAAATAAAAACTCCGACGACGGTAGCACCCCCATACTTGTACAATTCCAAGGAACTAGACATGGAAAGATATAGAAAAATGGATTGGTGGATGATGGTAGAATATGGAAGAACACTCTTTTTTATTACTCTCTCTTCTTTTTTCTTGATTTATCTCGGAGGTTTCACCCGAAAACCTTTTATCTCAGGGGTTTCACCTGAAAGCCTTTTTTTCGGGGGTTTCACCCGAAAACCTTTTATTTTTTTTAAAAAATTGTATCTTGTCGCCGATGCACAGTACCGCGATCGCGGTGAAGGACCTCCGCGATCGCGGAGCTGTTTACTAGTACATATTCGCCTTTTTTCTGTGTATTTTGAGGAATAAATTCCCCAAAATATTTTTGTTCTTTCGAACCTAGTACCTGCATGTTAGTCCAACAAGATTGAAAGAAAAACAAAACTAAAACTAAAAACTTAAAACTTAAAAAAAATCAAGAAAAAGAAAACTTACCTCGGGTTGCCTCCCGAGCAGCGCATTTATTTAACATCGTTTGGCCCGACGTCCTTTATGCTCAGAATGGATTATCATCTATCTGAAACTGGACCTTTTTCCCTTCATGTGCCATAGATAATAGGTCCTTTGAAACATCAATTACGACGCTCGCCGTCTTCATAAATGGACGACCCAACAGCAAAACTGGGTCGTATCTTCCCTTACAGATCTCTAGGACATAAAAGTCCGTTGGAAAAATTAAGCCATCCACCTGCACTAAAACATCTTCCACAAATCCTTTCGGACTCACATTAGAGTGGTCAGCCAGCTCAATAGTAATATTAGAATCCTGTAATGGCCCTAGACCTAACCTCTCATAGACGCTAAGTGACATGACATTAATGGATGCACCTAAATCAAGCATAGAATGCTCAATTTTAGCCTCACCAATTGTAACTGGAACAGTAAACCTCCCTGGATCTCCATACTTCTTAGGCAATTGCCTTTGAAGCATGGAACATACATTTTCAATATTTTCAACAAGATTAACTTTTGTAACCTTCCCCTTCTCTTTTTGCTTCCTCTTTATAGTACATAATTCTTTCAGAAATTTAGCAAAACGAGGAATACTTTGAACAAGTTTAAATAAAGGGACATTTACCTCACACTTGGAGAAGGTTTCAAAAATTTCCTTGTCGTTGTAGTATAGTGGTAAGTATTCCCGCCTGTCACGCGGGTGACCCGGGTTCGATCCCCAGCAACGACGCCAAAATTTGACTCGGCTAAAGTCGTTGTTGTCAAGATCAAAAATAAATAACCCTATTATACTAACTAATATAGTAAGCAAGCAAGGGGTCGAACCCAAGAGAATCGGAATTCTAAACAATCAGCAGGTAACAAGACAGGGGTTTTTGGGATTTAAGCAGGCAAACAATATTTAGGGTTTAAATCAATGGAAGGAAAGCAGAGTTTATTCAACCAATTCCACCTTTTTAATCATTTGATCATTGATTCGTCTACTTTTCTATTAATTCCCAGGTTAATTCCAATCCTTATAAAAGATTTCCGCTTGTCCACTGTCCAAGCGAAAGGATGATATGAACAAGAACGCTTAATTCAAATCATGCAAGGTATTAAGGATAGAAGGATATTAAATCATGCCATCAAGCTACGAGTCTCATGCATAAAATAACAATCAAACACTCTTTCTCAATTCTAGTCCACGGTCCTAGAAAAGAGTTGTTTCAAGGATAAATAAGATTGCACAGACAACAATCAAACTAATCCAAACAGTAGAATATCAATCAAATTCAAAAAGTTGCACACCAAGAGAAATCAATTGATAATCATAAAAGTAAGAACAAGAGTTTTGATATTAACCAAGGGATAGAAAAGTTACCAGAACCTCACAAATTCATAAAAAGGCTTCCTTGATCAAACAAACTCCAAAGGAAATTAGTTCTCCATAAGAGAGAAAAATACTAAAATCTGAATAATTGAAAACTAGATCTAAGAGAGAATACAAAACAAAGCTCCAAAACTAGGTCTTAATAGTCTCGAACTAAACATACGAAATAAACTAATATCGGAAGTAAATAAAGATAGATGGATAGAAAGAGTAGTCGCCGCCTCGGATATATGCTGACGTGGAACTCCGCGGGCGCGGTGAACACTCTCCGCGATCGCGGACCTGATCATGACAAAATTCCAACGCTGTTTCGGAAGATGTTTTGACCACATTAGAGTGGGAATTTTTGACTCGGAGTAAAAATATGAATTGTAGCTCTTTGAGTCAGTTTTCCAATGATACCAAATTCATCTTCATACGACCACCGTATCTCCCGAAAGATGCGTCACAAGAAAATGGCGTCAAAACAACTCCAAATCAACACTTGTCTTCAAAACTCTTGCAATTCTCCAAATCGTGTCTTCGGTCTTCATATGACAATTATGCTCAAAACTGACCTAAACACACTCAAATCATGCCCAAAATACAAGAGTTAACCTATACTAAACTAGAGCTTATCATGTGGTTCATGTTATCCCTTGTGTCTAAGGATTTAAACTTGTTGGTATAGCTTGTGCAAGATGTCAAATCATGCAAAAATATTGATCCACAAGAGACCACTTTCGTGGAAGCCATGATCCAATCGATGCATCAAACCCTTCAATCATTTTGCACTCAGTTTGATGGGATTAAGAGATGGTTGTCTCAAGTTGATGGACGATTATCACAATTTTATGGACGACTCTCAAAAGTCTACAAGTTTATCCAAGCAAGTGGGAACAATATGTCTAGTGTCAACCATGGCATCCCTTTGGCCTCCGAAGGCACACACACCAAGCCCCTCCATGCCATGAGTCACGCCACCCATTTGGAAGAAGGCTTCACCTCCTACGTTCCACAAGTGACCCAAGGGTCCTATTCGGAGCCACCTTTTCTTTCACCATATGTGCCATCCATCGGGGTAAGACAAAACTTTGTTGCTCCAGTTGCTACTTTCCCCAATAATATTTCGTTGCCTAGATCTACTGCCGATTCAGGCAATGAGCATCATGACACCCATCCTTATGGTTATACTCCCATGCCATCGCCGGCCCCCTCAAGCACCACGATACCGGCGCAAGGCGCACCCACGCCGCTCGGCCATTGGCCACCTCAGCCCCCTTACTATGATGAGCACCAACAAGGAAAGGAGTACCACCATGGCATCAAGCTCCAAATCCAACCCTTCTCCGGGACCATCGGCGCCGATGCTTGTCTTGATTGAATAGTGATGAGGTATTTTCAGTGGTCGTTATACCTATCAAAGAAACCTAACTTAACCAACTCAGTAGAGCGGCAAGTAAGGGTCGATCCCATAGAGACTCGTGTATTAATGTTATTACTTATGTGCCAAGTAACCAAGGGGGTTTTAAGGAATGAATATCTAAACTACTATACAAATTGAAAAGTAGATATGAATGCAAAAGATGATTTAAATCAATAAGAGACAAGCGTGTTCAACTAGTTAAATCCATCATGATATTGATTTGTTGATCATTGATTCTCTTGATTCTCTTCTCACTTGAATAATCTATTGTGGATAATGATCCTACTAAGGATTAAGACCCGAACTTCATATTTAGTTGATAGAACTACCAGTCTAACAACCCTAATTAAATAACAACCTAGAAAAGCTTCTAGATTCAATTAAATAACAGCATGACGATTCAAGTTATCAATAGAAACAAACACTCAGAGCAACCAGACATCTAAGTGACTTGTGAATTTATTCCCTACTTTAATCAACTTGTCCGACCGGTACTAAATTGATTAAAGTATACTCTTGATCAAATTAACTCCAACCGGTAATTAATCAGATTCAGTTATAACTAGAAATTCTATTAGGTAACTAATCTAATAAAACCCTAATTTAGATTCAATTAAGCACATAGAATAATTTCTATTCAAGTTTTTTTAGAATCAATTAAATCTCACAACTATACACAGATCATGACTTCAATAACTAGTCAAACACAAGAGAAATTAGCAATGCATAATTAAATTAAAATCAAAATTACAAAGGTTCAAAGGTTCTTCCTTGATGGAGAAAAACCCTAGCCTCCAAAAGTATGATCAAAATTTATGATAATAATTATTCAGAGAAAACTAAAAACAAAGTTTAAATACCCCTAAGACATCTAAAGATAAAATATCCCGAAATTACAACAAACTAGTCGGAACAGACCTAATAAAGTCCAACCCGAAGCCCAAAACTCGCGGCCCAACTCTCCCGTGGCAGAATGTGAGGCGCGGTCTCATTCCAGGGTGGCGCGGCCGCGCAACTTCATGTTATGCCCGCGGCACACCTCGGTTCAACACTCGAAGCGACACTTCAGAGGCTGTTTTCACCCCCTTCGAGTTGCATTTTGGACTCGGAGTAAAAATATGAATTGTAGCTCTTCGAGTTAGCTTTCCAGTGATAGCAAATTCAGCTTCATTCGAACACTGTAGTTCCCAAACCAAGCATTGCAAGATAGAGGTGTCAAAACAAGACCTTCAATGCACAACCCGGGTTTAAGCGTTCTTTTCACAAAAGCTCTTGGGTCTTGGTTCTTCCAATCTTCACTTGTATCACTCTAAGCTTCCTCAAAATCCACCATAGTTCGCTAAATCCATCCCGTCCACGCTTGTTTACCTAATGATCTGCAAAACCGAACAAAACAAGCGCAAAACCCGAATTTTCTAGAAAAACTAAAAACCTAAGAACTACACTAAACTAAGCTAAAACCATGCAATATAAACATAAATATGCATCCTAAACACTACCTAAATGCAAGCTATCAAATTCCCCCATGCTTGTCCTCAAGCAAGACATAAATCCAAATCACACCATAGAAATGCAATCTTACATCCATCTCAAGTCAAACAAGCATTTCACATATAATTAAAAACTCAACCAAGACTTCTCAACATGCATTCTGGTAAGCAAAAAGTAAAGACCATTCATTCATTCTAGACCTCACCAAGGAAATTGTGTTTGCACTCAACTCTCAAGTGTATAAAGGACGTGTTTCACTCAAAAATCACCCTTGAAAACTAGACTACCATATGCTTGCATCAGAGTTCTAAATCTCCACCGCTGGGGATCAAATACATAACAAAAATCATTAGATCTTTGTAAGGCTTGTAATGGGGCCAAGGTAAAGAGAAATTTGGAAGGGATAACATTTGGCATGTGGTGCTAAATCCGGGATAAAGAACTAATCCTAAACCCAACTCAACACTTTCTTTTTCTTACTTCTTCCAAACTCTTCTTTCTCAACACCATACATTCACATTCAAATACTTTGCTTCTTTTTTTTTCTTTTTCTTTTTGCCTCTTTTCAACTCTTTTCTTACTTTGTTAATGAAGATTAATAACCTTTAAGCACTTTTTCTTTTGCTTATTTTGCAACAAACTTCATCTTCATTTTTTCACTTTGAAACCAAAAACTTTATTTCCTCTTTTTCCACCTTTTCATCCAACTCCCCCATACTTGTACATAACTCACACAAAACAAAAACACAACCTAAAGTCCTAAATCCCGGATCCTGGGTCAAGCTTATTAGGCTAGGAAAATTTTATGGAGCTATCAAAAATAGGCTTAAAGCTTAAAAGAAATGGGGTGTCAAGAACATGGATCTTGTAAGGTAGGAAGGGAAATAATAGGCTAATAAGAAACATTGCCTCAATCACTTTAATGTCATGCATTCAATCATATAAAGCAGCCTCGAAATAGAGTATTAACGCAAGTTCTAGAGCTAGATAATCATGGTGATACACTCAAGAATGTAAGGAACAAATATATCATGAAAGGCCAAAAATCAAATCTCACAAGGCTAATTATGGCTGGATCGATGGAGGGGATGATGGTGCAAAGAGATCGCCACGAGAATCCAAGGAATTCCGACAACAAATACCACGCAACTGACCCGTCTTCAACTGGCTGGATCTTCCTCGTCCGAACTCGGATTTGAGTGATTCCAATTCGAGAAGTTATAACTCTGAGTCTAGTTTAACCGCTCAAAATTTCAGACCTAGATGATGAGTGGATTGAAATATATGTCGATTTTACTGAGAGGGTGCAAAAACCACCAAGATGGATGATGGATCGAAATGGGGAGAACAAGGGGATATGGATGCTTGACAAATTGGATATGACTCACCAAGCTCTCAAACAAACTAAGATGCCCAAATTATCGGATATTACTCACCAACAACTTGAACAACGAGAATTGAACGAACGAAATACAAGAACAATAACTTGAATTGAAATTGCAAGGGGAAGTAAGCAACAAGAGAGTATTTTCGTCCAAATCTCTCCCAACAAAGGGTGAGGGGGCCGACCATATAACCTAGAAATAAACCTCACAAAGTTAGCCCCTTCACATAAGGAAATTACAAAAATTAACCCGAAATCCCGAAAACTTATAAAGTGTCCTTAACCGTAAAAAAAGTCACTTGTCGGAACACGAGTCAAAAGGAGACTCCAACCTTCTTCATTGTAAAACTTTGGAAACATATGATCCATGAGCTCCTCCTTGATCTTGTCAAGCATTGCCCTAGCATGTTCTCGAGTGATGCGCCAATAATAGATCGTCGTGCCTTGACTCGGCTCCTTAGCGCCTCGGACACCGGCCTTGGATATGTGTCCAAATGAAGACTCTCCCTTGTCGTGCAAATTGGACTTGTCTTTAGGGCTGGAATCTTCACTCAAATCATGGGGCCATGACTTGGTAGATGGAATCACATCCTCCTCCTCCCCTTCAAAAAGATTCGTCCTCGAATCTATCAAGCCTTGTGAGCTCAACAAAGAAGGTAGGGCTTCTAGCTCCCTTGGTGTGGCATTCTCCATGACAAAGACATCCTTCTTGGCCTCCACAAGAAAAGGAATGTAATCACCGCTTTGAGTGACTAAAACAGCCTCGTCCTCCTCAAGGAGCAAGAAGGGCAAACATGAAGGAATCATAGGAAATGCATCCATCCATGGTGTAGCCAACGAGTTCACGGAGCTAGGAGTGATGGTAGGACGATGCTTGATTTTAGGAGACAATTCCACAACTTCCTCCTCTTCTTGCAATATGTGCATCATTTCTATTGGACACTTGATGGTAATGAGTTGTTCCAATCCATGGAAAGGAGTCTCTCTTTTTGGTTGTTCTGTGTCACTCATCATTCTTTGTTGGAAGGAAGTCTCCTCCCCTTTACAAGGGGTCGTCCTCGAACCTTGATCCTCTTCTCGTGTCTCCTTGATCTTCACCTCTTGAGGCACTTGTGTCCTCTTGTCAAGCCCTAGGATTCGGCGCTCCAAGGCATCCATGCGTGTCTTCATAGCTTCCACGGATTGTTGCATGGATTGTTGAAAAGTTTGTATCATGGCAGCCACTGAACTAGTGGACGTCTCCTCAACTTGTTCCTTATTCTTGTCATCACCCAGACTTGTCATCGTAAAAACAAGGCAAAGAACAAGGTATAGAGGTCACACGAATTCATCACCAAGACTTGCCTGAGATGAAATTCCGACAAGTTGCAAGTAGAAGATGACCAACAAAATGGAACAAGAAAAACTCAAACACAACAACAAGAAAAGAAACAACCAAGCAAGATTAGCAATTCTTGGTGTCGTTCCCGTATCCTAGAGTCGATCCAATTCAACAAGCATGTAACGAACACAAAATCAAAGCTGTTTTTGGTCTCAATTCCCACGTTTTTCCACAGCAAAAAAAATCAGCAAAGGCTCTTTCAATTCATGCACTAAAGGAAGGCATTAAACAAGCAACAAAAGCAACCATTCAACTACCAACTAATGAAGGCCATTGTGCTCTATTAGGGACGTTTTTTGAGCAGCTTTTCAGCCATGGTTGAGCATCAAACTCGGCCAAGAACTTCAACAATTCAAGGACTCAAAAACGCCACAACTCAAGACAACAATTCGGAAAGGCCGGCCACAACAACAACAACAACAACAACAACGCAACCCTAAGGAGTTCGAACCTAAAACTTGCAAAAAGTGGAAATTCAAGGTCGGAACAAGATTTAGATGGCGATACCTTCGCGTGGCTCTGATACCACTTGATGGCTGGATTGATGGAGGGGATAATGGTGCAAAGAGATCGCCACGAGAATCCAAGGAATTTCGACAACAAACACCACGCAACTGACCCGCCTTCAACTGGCTGGATCTTCCTCGTCCGAACTTGGATTTGAGTGATTCCAACTCGAGAAGTTAGAACTCTGAGTCTAGTTTAACCCATCAAAAATTCAGACCTAGATGATGAGTGGATTGAAATATATCTCGATTTTACTAAGAGGGTGCAGAAACCACCGAGATGGATGATGGATGGAAATGGGGAGAACAAGGGGATATGGATGCTTGACAACTTGGATATGACTCACCAAGCTCTCAAACAAACTAAGATGCCCAAATTGTCGGATATTACTCACCAACAACTTGAACAACGAGAATTGAACGAACGAAATACAAGAACAAGAACTTGAATTGAAATTGCAAGGGAAAGTAAGCAACAATAGAGTATTTTCGTCCAAATCTCTCCCAACAAAGGGTGAGGGGGCCGACCATATAACCTAGAAATAAACCTCACAAAGTTATCCCCTTCACATAAGGAAATTACAAAAATTAACCCGAAATCCCGAAAACTTATAAAGTGTCCTTAACCGTAAAAAAAGTCACTTGTCGGAACACGAGTCAAAAGGAGACTCCAACCTTCTTCATTGTAAAACTTTGGAAACATATGACCCATGAGCTCCTCTTTGATCTTGTCAAGCATTGCCCTAGCATGTTCTCGAGTGATGCGCCAATAATAGAGCGTCGTGCCTTGACTCGGCTCCTTAGCGCCTCGGACACCGGCCTTGGATATGTGTCCAAATGAAGACTCTCCCTTGTCGTGCAAATTGGACTTGTCTTTAGGGCTGGAATCTTCACTCAAATCATGGGGCCATGACTCGGTAGATGGAATCACATCACTAATTGTTGTCTAGAACTTCAGAATGAATCAAATACTCAAGCTAAATACATGCTCCATCCTATAATCAAGTCATTTAATCAATGATCATGATAATGCTCATATCATATCCACTTTAGTAAATCATGAAAATCATGGGTTAGAATTTATACTTAACTTAGAAACACAAGAGGAATCAAACAATGGGGAAATAAGAACCTAAATGCAATATTTTTGTATTTTTCTAACTTTTCTATTTTTTTCTTCATTTTTTTCAAGTTTTTAATCTATGCATGCAAAAATTTTAAACATGACCTAAACTAATGCAACTACATGCAATGCAAAAGTAATTCCCTTCCCCCATGCTTAAAACATACTTTGTCCCCAAAGTATAATAAAAAGGTAAGGAAAGAGAAAAACTCACAAAAACTAGTTATCCGGGTAATGCAGCGGGAAATCCGACGGTGGTGATTCTTCGGGTTATCAATCTTCAAACCTGGGATATCTAAACACACACAAAAACTACCTAAAAAGCAAAAGATTATAATTGAAAAATAAAACTACTATAAGCCTTGGGTTGCCTCCCAAGAAGCGCTTGTTTAACGTCATAGCTTGACGTAAAAAGGATAAGAAGGATTTGTGTTATGGAATTCGATATCCTTCCCATCGAATCCTATCTTCAAGATGCCCTGGGGAATATCAATAATAGTGTTTGCAGTCTTTAATAACGGTCTTCCTAGCAGTATAGGCGTCTTTTCATTCCCCGGTCCCATGTCTAAAATCAGAAAATCAGTTGGAAATACCAAGGAATCCACTTTGACCAACACATCCTCAAGCTTCCCCTTTGGCCTAACAGTGGAATAATCAGCTAGCTCAATAATTTTCTGAGTTTCCTTCAAAGGTCCCATATCAAGTTTCTCATACAAGGAGTAAGGCAGGATATTGACCGATGCACCCAAATCAATCAAAGCCTCATTCACCTTGGTGCTCCCGATCATACAAGGAATGGTGAACATGCCAGGGTCGCTACACTTCTCAGGAAAACGCTTTTGAAACAAAACAGACACATGTTCTTTCTCTTTAACTTGCTTCTTGCTCCTCTCCTTTTGACCCCTCTTGATAGTACACAACTCCTTCAAAATTTTAGCATAACGGGGCACACTTTTGATCAATTTCAGCAATGGCACATTGACTCCGCATGCACTAAACGTTTCAAAGAGTTCCTTGTCATTCTTCAACTTCTGGGTCTCTTTCAAAGCCTCTGGGAATGGTGGAACAGGCGTGTAAAGCTTCGGGACGAAACTCGGAACTGACACCGTCGACGCGGTCTTTGTAACAAGGGGCGCGGGCGCGCCACACCCATGCCGTGGGCGCGCCACACCCGCCGCGGCCGCGTCACTCTCTTTCGTGCCCGCGTCGAGTTCCTCGGGCTCCCTGACGACTTTACGCGGGCTTGGCTCACTATGGCGCGGGCGCGCCACTTTATGTTGGATCCCGCGCCCTATTGGGGCTCCGTGGTTTTCATCAATGACGTGCTCAATTTTTGTCTCAGTCTTGTACAACTGGCCAACCACAGGTTTACTGTAAATGGAGATAAAACTCACATTCTGCCTTGGATTGAGCTCTGTCTGTGATGGCAATTTGTTGGACTCTCTAGCCTCCAATTTGCTCACCGCATTAGCGATTTGACTGACTTGGCTCTCCAAGTTCTTAATGCTAGACTTAGTCTCTTGTTGCAGTTGAGTTAAAGAGCCATGCATTGTAGAAACAGTCTAGGTCAGATTTATGATCATCTCTTCAGTGGACATAGCATTCTGATTCAATCCCTGAGCTTGAGGTTGGAAAGGCGGTTTGTACTGAGCTTGGCCACCTTGATGGTTGAATTGCTGATTGCTAGAATTTCCATACCTCAAGTTAGGATGATCCCTCCAACCCGGATTGTAAGTGTTGGAGAAAGGGTCATACCTAGGCCTTTGTTGACCATAATTGCCCACCATATTAGCTTCAGCTTGGGGCTCTTGGAGTGTGGGGCAGGAATCAGTAGGATGCATATTATCATAGCAAATCCCACAGGCTTTCACCTGTTGTCTTCCAGCTTGTTGTAACAGCTGCCTCATCATTGTTTTCAACTCAGTGACTTCATCTTGGATTCTTGAATTAGCCACCACCGAATTTGCAGCTCTTGAGCCAGTCTCTCTTCTGAACTGTCTTGTGCCCTCAGACAGTTGTGTGAATAGTTCAAATGCAGCAGCAGGAGTTTTGTTGAGAATATTACCTTAACAAGCTGCATTAACCATTCTTCTCTCATCATCCAAGAGGCCATTAAACAAGTATAAAATCAGATCTTGATCAGTGTAGCCATGGAACGGACAGCTGGCTATCAGCCTCTTGAATCTTTCATAGTATGCATACAAGGTCTCATTAGCTTCTTGCTCAATGATGCTAATCATCTTCTTCAGTTCATTGAACCTTGTAGCAGGGAAGTACTTCTCTAGAAAAGCTTCTTTCATCTTAGCCCATGTATCAATACTTCACGGAGCCAAGTAATAAAACCAGTCTTTAGCCTGATCCTTGAGAGAAAAAGGAAAGGTTCTCAGCGTAATCTGGTCATGAGTCACATCAGCAGGCTTCATGCTTGAGCACACAACATGAAATTCAGAAAGATGTTTGTTGGGATCTTCACCAATAAGCCCATGGAATGAAGGCAAAAGGTGAATCAACCCAAATTTCAGCTCGAACTTGACTCTCTCACCAAGAGCAGGGAATTGCACCGCCAACGGTTGTTGCTCCAGATTTGGTGTAGTCAACTGTCTCAATGTTTCATCACCCATCTCAACAGATTCAGCAGATTCAGCAAATTCAGAATCAGAGTCAGATTCTTCAAGAAAGAACGGTAAGGCCTGAAAGTGATTCCGGATTTCCTTTCTTAGCTGGAAGAGAGTCTTGTCAATATCTGGATAAAATAGCAGAAGAGATGAGTTAGTAGCACGGGTATGAACAATATAACAGGTTCACACCCAAAATAGCACAAAAGTAATAGACACAAATAGCTTTGAGTCCCCAGCAACGGCGCCAAATTTGATGAGGTATTTTCAGTGGTTGTTATACCTATCAAAGAAACCTAACTTAACCAACTCAGTAGAGCGGCAAGTAAGGGTCGATCCCACAGAGACTCGTGTATTAATGTTATTACTTATGTGCCAAGTAACCAAGGGGTTTTTAAGGAATGCATATCTAAACTACTATGCAAATTGAAAAGTAGATATGAATGCAAAAGATGATTTAAATCAATAAGAGACAAGCGTGTTCAACTAGTTAAATCCATCATGATATTGATTTGTTGATCATTGATTCTCTTGATTCTCTTCTCACTTGAATAATCTATTGTGGATAATGATTCTACTAAGGATTAAGACCCGAACTTCATATTTAGTTGATAGAACTACCAGTCTAACAACCCTAATTAAATAACAACCTAGAAGACCTTCTAGATTCAATTAAATAACAACATGACGATTCAAGTTATCAATAGAAACAAACACTCAGAGCAACCAGACATCTAAGTGACTTGTGAATTTATTCCCTACTTTAATCAACTTGTCCGACCGGTACTAAATTGATTAAAGTCTACTCTTGATCAAATTAACTCCAACCGGTAATTAATCAGATTCAGTTATAACTAGAAATTCTATTAGGTAGCTAATCTAATAAAACCCTAATTTAGATTCAATTAAGCAAAGGGAATAGTTTCTATTCAAGTTTGTTGAGAATCAATTAAATCTCACAACTATACACAGATCATGACTTCAATAACTAGTCAAACACAAGAGAAATTAGCAATGCATAATTAAATTAAAATCAAACTTACAAAGATTCAAAGGTTCTTCCTTGAGAGAGAAAAACCCTAGCCTCCAAAAGTATGATCAAAAGTTATGATAATGATTATTCAGAGAAAACTAAAAACAAAGTTTAAATACCCCTAAGACATCTAAAGAAAAAATATCCCGAAATTACATCAAACCAGTCGGAACAAACCTAATAAAGTCCAACCCGAAGCCCAAAACTCGCGGCCCAACTCTCCCGTGGCAGAATGTGAGGCGCGGTCTCATTCCAGGGTGGCGCGGCCGCGCAACTTCATGTTATGCCCGCGGCACACCTCGGTTCAGCACTCCAAACAACACTTCAGAGGCTGTTTTCACCCCCTTCGAGTTGCATTTTGCACTCGGAGTAAGAAATATGAATTGTAGTTCTTCGAGTTAGCTTTCCAGTGATAGCAAATTCAGCTTCATCCGAGCACTGTAGCTCCCAAACCAAGCATTGCAAGATAGAAGTGTCAAAACAAGACCTTCAATGCACAACCCGAGTTTAAGCGTTCTTTTCACAAAAGCTCTTGGGTCTTGGTTCTTCCAATCTTCACTTGTATCACTCTAAGCTTCCTCAAAATCCACCATAGTCCGCTAATATCCATCCCGTCCACGCTTGTTTACCTAAAGATCTGCAAAACCGAACAAAACAAGCGCAAAACCCGAATTTCCTAGAAAAACTAAAAACCTAAGAACTACACTAAACAAAGCTAAAACCATGCAATATAAACATAAATATGCATCCTAAACACTACCTAAATGCAAGCTATCAAATAGCCAAGACCGAAACCATCTTCGATTATTATGGCTATGATGATGAAAAGAGAATTGTGGTCGCCGCCGTCCACTTCATCGAGTTTACTTACCATTGGTGGCCACAATTCAAGGCATCTAGGAGGCAAGAGGGCTAGCCACCGGTCCAAACTTGACGAGAGCTTAGGCGCGTCCATGAAGAGAGCTTTGTCTTGGTCGACTACGTCGAGAGGACCCATGCTAAGTTAGAGAAACTCCGCCAAGGGAGTCGTACTCTCGATGAGTACTATCATGAGTTGTGACCCTTATCTTTCGATCGGGAGTTTGGTTTCCCGACGGGTATGTTATTTCCAAATTCATTAATGGGCTTAATTCCGAGCTAAAATATGTTGTATGTATCCTTTTCTTAGGAATAGGAAGATCGAAAGTGTGTTGCACTATGCTAACGATGTAATAGCCGCTATTTTCTATGACTAATTTTTTATTTTAATCATTAAAATTTTATTAATTAAGATAATCTCATAAAATTCTTTTTTATACAAAATCTATTTCTAAAATAAATAGATTATAATTCTTATGAAATAATTTTTTCGAATAAATAAAATTTATTAAAAATAGAATTTAATAAATTTGTATCCTAGCGGAATTCTTTTCTAAAGGCCTTTCTATATATCTTTCTGAAAAAGATGGAAACAGGCCTTAGCTCGACCCATCTAGAAAGTGCATAAAACAATTAAAAGGGGATTTATATAAATAAAAAAGAGACAAGAGGTGTGATGTAGGAATTGAATCCATAACTTCTTGCTCCTGCACTCACCCCTTACCAATTATGCTAATTTGCTTTTTTTGAAAGTATAAGACACCCATTTGTATTTAAACCCGTTCTTTCCAGTGCCATTGTAAAAACGGTATTTGTGAGCTTCAAAGATCGGATTGGGGGTATAATAATGGCGAGATTTGGGAGATTTATAAGCAGGATTTTTCCTTACACAAATCCACCACTTGATTTTGTAATCTTCCCTCCCCCAATCCCCTTCCTAGATGATATTTTGATCATCATCAAGTGATACACTTCTTCCACCATCCTAATGTCTATTTAAAGGCCTCTTAGGCACATAAAGAACTCACACCAACACACCCTTTCTCCCTCTCTTGATTTTTCACTCCCTTTCAACAAAATTCAGCCAAGGTTTTATTTTTCCATGTGCTGATTTTTTCTACACAAAAATACCCAAACCCTATTCTTGTGCCTTCCACCACCTCCGACCACCAGCCCCGGGCTGCACCACCTTCGACCGGTCGTGCGCGCCCACCGGAGCCGCCCTCCACTCGTGTCGCTTGGCCCCAGTGCTGTTGTTCGTCTTGATTACTCGTTGGTTCCTCCTTTCCTACGTAAAAGAAGAACAAAGCGCGAAAGAGGGGTAAATTTTGGGCCTTTTAATTTAGCTCTTTTTGGGATAATTCTAATATTTGTGATCTAGTCTTAAGCCCATTTAGTTAATCAGATTTTATAAAAAAATAAGATTTGGCATAAGTTAAATTTGTACGTGTTTTATTAAATAAATAGCATGCATGCAATGATTTTTAAGGAGGCTTTGTGACTACAAATTATAACGTAAACTCTAATTAATCCTAGGATTATAAAACAAAATGGATTTTGTTTTTAACTTAGAAAAAATTCTGAAATTTTATTTATTCAAAGAGCCTAGTTAACCTTTTTCTCTCTACAAATTCTTTGTTTTATAAAAGCAATTATTTGAAAATGATATAAGATAAAGGTTGCATGCATGAAACCTTCATGTATGTCATACATAAGCCTTGAAATGAATTTATATATGAATTTTAATTTATATAATTTTAATAAAAACAAGTTTGATCAATTAAATTAAAAGTATCTTTGCATGTACTTTTAAAGGGATTTTTTTTATATCCTCTTGCATGTCTTAATAAACATTAGAATAATTTTTCTATGAACTTTTGATCAAAGAAGAGTTAATAAGAACAAGATATGGTAATTAAATTAATAGTGTCTTTGCATGTATTTTTAAAGAGTTTTTTTAACTTAAACTCTTTTGCATGTCAACTTAGGCTCTAAATGAGTTTTTGATAAATAGATTGCAACCTTTCTAGATTTAAAAATGGACTTATAAGAGTTTTTACTCACCTCACTAAGTTAAATAATGATGCATGTATTTTTATAAAGTTTTAAGAACTAAATCCAACCTTGCATGGAACTTAAAACTATTGAAATTTTGAAATAAAAATTGTGAAAACCCTTCTTAATAAAAACGATTATTTTGATAAGCATAAGCTATAGTAAATAATTTAAGGTGTTGCATGTGCGAATACAAAAAAATATTTTTGTAAAGTGCTATACACATGCATGACAATCCTAGATTTTTCTATAATTTTATAATAAGTAAATAATGACTTTACAAATTTTTTATCATAAGAATAAGTTTATTAGTTGCTTTGCATAAAAAAATGGTAATTGAAAATAGGTTTTAATTGTGGTTAAAATATACTTGCATGTCAAAAATTATTTTTGTCACATAAACTTTTGGTTTAAAATAAATTTTGACTTAGAAATAATAAAATACATGCAAATCATATTTTAAGTCTATTGTAAACAATTAGTGCACGTGGTTTAAAAAGGAATTTCCTTTATGTTTATATAACGCCTTACATGTTTTCTTTGAATAAATATTGTAAAATCATAAAAGAGAAAAATAAGAGAAAGGAGTAATTATTATTATTATTTCACATCCCATATCTAAATTATTAAGCTAAATAATTTAGATTAATTTTCTTTCTCTTAGAAGAGGAAAATAAGATAAAGGAGTATGTAAAATTAAAATAAGAATTTTAGTACTTGTTCATTCATCATTCTTTCAGTTAAATAGGTCGAAGCTTATGAACGTCACTAAGACCTTCTAATTCCGAGTTTCGTAACATCCCGAAGGAAAATCAAGGCAAGTGAATATTCTACTTGAACCTTGCGATAAATTCGATTCCGTTAACTTGTTCAATGTTGGGAACACCTTGCTTGCTAAATAAATCGAACCTAGGAAATATAGATTATTAGAAATAACGACCTCTGTTAGCATTATTACTATTATTAATGTTAGTAGATATAATGCTAGGCTCGTTTTGTATTGCCTTTGTTTGTGTTAAATCTCTTTTCAAGATTCGTAATTAAATTCGTAAGTAGTGTAATAAGGGGTGTGGGCTCGGCCCGAACACCTCTGTATAACATGTTAAGTCGTATCGCGAAAGGCCTATCTTCCTATAACTTTAAGGATCATGATCTATGTCTGCTCCTACTCGGAGGAGGGGCGTGCACACCCTAGCTAGGTGTCGGGAACTCCGTTCCAGTAAGTGGACTCCGTCCCATTCATGCCCCCACACTCTTAATAAATTATTAACGTAAGTGAAGTTTTTATCACGACATAAAGATAAGTGCCCATGCATATTAAAAGACATCAAAACCGGATCGGTCTTAAAAGATCGACCCGCTCTCGGTCCGATAAGGGCGCGAGAGGTTTTTTAGAAACTTTTTTGTAATTAACGTTTCCGACATTTATTCTATTCTATGACGTCCTACAATCGCGTAGTTCGTTCTTTCGGTTTAGAGTTATCTCATTTCGTGATTTACTCATTTTCGCTCTTATTAAGCTCCACTTAAAGTATACACTTCACGAAATACATCTCGGATACCTCACTAATGATTTCGTTACCTTACCAAACTACCTTAAGAATGTCCATTCTCGCTTGCTTAGTCTCTTTAGACTAATTCCGTTCTTCCGCATTTCTGCCTGACATTTTTCGCCATTCGCGCCAAATGCAAGAATCTAGGAAACCTCCATTGAAGGCGTAAAAGACGAAGACTACACAAGTGAAGGAAGGAAGGTCGGGAATTTTCAAGAATGGTGTTTTATTTACTTTCGGGTTACTCCACATTTACTTAAACAATGTTATTTAAATTCCGCTGCCTAAACAACTCTTAAGCTTTATGTTTTGTCAAACTAAGTCCAAACTCTGTAATGGATAATTATTAAGTCTCACATGTGAGAAACACTTTGCTATGTAATAACTTTATAATTCCGCATGTTTTATTTAACTTAATACCTTATAAAGCCTAGGGTGACTTTGGATGGTAAAATCCGAGGTCACTGGCGGTAACACCTATTGTTGCAAAATAGGGGTGTTACAAACGATGTTAACAAGAATTTGCCTCAAAAATGCCAATCCAACCCAAGATCGAAGTCGTGGCAAAACACACCATCAAGTGCCACTCTGATCCAACCAAAGAAGTATGAGTATAGGCATGAAAATCCCACTCCTCCACCTATGAGAGATGCTCCACCATGGCCCAAGCAAGAAGGCAAGTCCCGCGTCGGCGACTTTAAGTGCTTCAAGTGTCTTGGGCATGGCCATTATGCTCGTGATTGCCCCATCAACATAAGGTTCTCCTTACCCCTCAAGGAGACTATGCGTTTGAGGAGCCATCTGAGCAGGAAGAGGAAAATCTTGAGGAGCAACATGAGGATGAGCTCCATATCACGGCGTAGGAAGGCGAGTGCTTCATGTTTCAATGGACTCTCTTCACCACCGAGAGCACTACCACGCCTAACCAACAAGAGGTTTTTATTCTCAAGTGAGGTTCTTATGGGGTCCCTATCTACCAAAAGTTTCACTTCTGGTTCCAGTGAACAAATAATCATTTAGTCCTCCTCTTTTCGGACACGACTCATCTGCTTTGCACCTTCCGTGAATAGACGAGACATTGAGGAATATCCAGAAAGACATTTCAGGAATTCGCCTGATTCTATCTATGTTTCTTCCATGAAAAAGGGAGAGTTCTAGGTTTCTTGTCGGATTGAATTGTGGAAATATAACACTCTCTTTGATTTGATGAATTTTAAGAATTCATTTACAAACCAACGTGGCAGATTGATCCCTTACCCGATTTCTATTTCTAGTATGAAGCTAATAATGAAGAGAACCATGTAGCATGATTATTGATGGTGGATCATGTTGCAACATCATTAATGAGGAGGTTGTTACTCGTTTCTCAATTCCTACTACACCTCATGCTATGCCTTATCCATTATGTTGTTTGAATTCTAAGTCTCATATCCAAGTGAAAGAGAGGGCCTTAGTTTCTTTTGTCGTAGGTCCTTATGCCGATGTTGTGGAGTGTTATCTGGTGCCCATGTCGGTGTGCCACCTCTTTCTTGGCTTACCATGGCAATTTGATAGGGGCATGATCCATGATGGCGTGTCAAATGAGTATTCCTTCCATCGTGATGGCAAAAAGATCACATTGCATCCAATGGCGCCTCGCCAGATTATGCTTGATCATGTAGCTAAGGAACAAAGAAAGAAGCACGCCATTCGTGAGGAGAAGAAAGGGAAGACATTGGCCATTGGAGGTAGCGTGGGCACTTCCAAAACTATCCTACTCCCAAAACCGAAGGAAGTTATTCATGCCGTTTGGGGAAGTAACACTTGTTCCCTAATTTTATCTCATGATTTGACATCTTGGCATGAGTATTCTGATACCTTGAATAGCTTTGTCATATACCATACACATAGAATTAAAAAGAAAAGTGGCATAGCTTGTGCTTGCATTTTGTCATATCATGTTGTACATGGAAAGGATGTTCTTCTCTTGACATGTTTTGTTGGTCAGCTAGGTTCGTGGATGAACCCTTTCCATGGGAGGGAGGATGATGTGACCATGCCACATCAAGTCCAAGACACCAAGGCCAATGCCGTAACTGGGCACGCCCAAGCGGGTCGCGACACACTCATGCAAGGGGCCACCACCGATTCTCCGTCACTTTCCTCGAGCTATCTTTTTGGTGATGACTTAATGGATGAAATGGTGCATGAGGCCGCTGAAAAGACTTATACATGATGTTGAACGTCGTTCACCTTATGGCACGGCCGATGCTACCACCGCGACTAGGCAAGCTCACGGCTCTCCAACCTTTTTGGGCCGAATTACTAGGGCACGGGCTCATGCCCTATAAGAGGGACTCAAAACAAGCCTCATGGTCCATGGAGCACCGAACAAATGTGAGGGTGACCTGATTTTTGTGTTGGTGGCAACCAGGTGCGCTTCTCCAAGCTAAGGTTCCTAGGTACGCCTCATAATAACTCCCACCATCAATTGTGAAGTAATGGCTCTTCTCTCAAGGGTGGGTAATAGCTTGTAAAAAAAAATTGTGTGATTAAGCTAATCTTACCATGTTAAATTATCTTAATTATTTGGTCTAAATCACCAAACCACCACTTTATGCTAACTTTGTTACACGTAAGCATGTGACAATCTTATAGAAATACATGGTTATCTCTTAGGGGCAAGATATTCTTGGTATTGCTTGTAAGACTCCTTTATATGTAAATATGTTTGATAGCTTTTTCTAGTTGACTCATTTCCCCTTTGTATAAGCTAGCTACCTCCTTCCTTTGCAAGTAACCAGCACCACCTTCTTCCTTGTAAGCGGCCAGCCATGCCCTGTTGCTGTCGCCAACTACTCACCTCCATGTTATCACCAATAATTTCCCTCTAGCCCACCTCCGTTGGATCTCGCGATTCTAGGGCCCCAACCGCCATGCCCGCCTATCATGGATGGTGGCCAAACTTTCCGTCTCGGATCACGAAAAGGTTGTCCTTTCCAATCCCCGTCTCTGCTTCCGGTGAGCTATGGTTTAGCCCATGTTCCCTTTATTTGCACAATTCTTTGTTGAAAAATTAGAAGATCAATGGTCAAGTCGGTCAATAAGCTAGATCGATTCTTTAATTAGTTTGAGTTTTCTTTTGAATTATGTAATGCTCAGGGAAGAAAATCTTAAGATGTTTACACGTGAGTGGGTGTTAAGATAGAATATTTGTGTGAATGTAATCTTGTTTATTTCAGAATACCCAAAAGGGTTTATATACAAGATAATACTTAGAGCCCAAGGATCTTATCTATCTTGAGTCTCTAAGATAAGTATAAACAAAATACAAGATAATTATGGGAAATATCTTAACAATATAATCTTTATCCTAATACTCCCCCCCCAAGCTCATGGCGGATTCTGAACATGAAGTTTGGATCGTAATTGTAAGAAGCGAGAAGTACCAATTGCGTTTGTGAAAATGTCAGCAGTTTGATCACAAGCCTTGACATGACGAACAATCAAGGATCCATCTTCAACTTGTTCACGCACAAAATAGAATTCAATCTTGATGTGTTTTGAACGTTGATGAAAGACTGGATTTGCGGACATGGATGTAGCACTTAAGTTGTCACAGAGAATAATAGGCGGACGAACAACAAGCGCTTGTAGCTCAAGAAGAAGCTGTTGAATCCAAATAAGCTCGGTGGAAGTGAAAGCAATGGCCCGATATTCAGCTTCAGTGCTAGATTTGGCAACCACATGTTGCTTCTTAGAGGCTCAACTGACTAAGTTACCACCATAATAAATGGCAAAGCCATGTTGGGATCTACAATCATCACTATCAGAAGCCCAACCAGCATCACAATAGGCAATCAAACGGTGATCAATAGAGGGGCGAAGATAAAGACCGGCTGAAATGGAGCCTTTGAGATAGCGTAAAATTCGCTTGACAGCAACCCAGTGTGTATCCGTAGGAGAATTCATGTATTGACAGACGTGGTTTACAACATAAGAAATTTCCAGTCTAGTAATCGTGACATACTGTAAGGCACCAACAATGCTCCTCTATAAAGAGGGATCAGACAGAGGATCTCCTGATCGTTGCAGTCTGGATGCCGGCTCAGCAGGTGAAGAAATAGGCTTGGCATCCTGCATTTTGCTACGGATCAAAATATCTCGAATATACTTCTGCTGAGAAAGAAGGAAATAATCTGAACCACGAGAAACTTCAAGGCCGAGAAAATAGTGCAGCGAACCCAAATCTTTAAGAGCAAATGTCTTGTTCAATAGCCGAATAAAATTATCAATCTCAACAGAAAGAGAGCATGTAATGAGCAAATCATCAACATAGGCAAGGATATAAATGACTGAAGATCCACGGCGCCGGACAAACAAAGCCGTGTCAGAGCGACAAGAGCAGAAACCATGACAGAGCAAGAATTGTCGGAGCTTTGTAAACCAAGCCCGAGGAGCCTGCTTAAGACCATATAAAGCTTTCTGTAAGAGACAGAACTGATGAGGTCGCACCTGATCAATAAATCCGGGTGGTTGATGCATGTAAACCTTTTCTGATAAGTCACCATTGAGAAAGGCATTATTAATATCCACATGTCAGATAGGCCAAGAGTGCTGTAAAGCAATAGTCATAACAATCCTGATAGTGGTAGGCTTGACAACTGGACTGAAAGTGTCAAAATAATCAACACCTTCTTCCTGATTGTAGCCTTTTGCAACCAATCGAGCCTTGTAACGCTCAATGGAACCATCTACTTTCTGTTTTATCCTGTACACCCACTTACAACCAACAACATTAGAATTACAAGGACGAGGAACAAGTGTCCAAATCCCATTACGCAAAAGGGCATCAAATTCAGATTGCATAGCATATTGCCATTCAGGCGATTTGGAGGCTTGTAAGAAGGTTTTTGGTTCATTGAAAGAATCAGAAGAGACAGGTAGAGGATGTTTAGTGGTGAAAGCTTTGGGTTTTAGGTTGTTCGTTTTAGAACGAGTAACCATTTAGTGAGTGGAAGTATCAACACGGCGGAAATAGGATGGAACTAACGAAGAAGAATTAGAAGGAGAGGACGAAGAATGCATACCTGTGTTTGGCGAGGCAACATCGACTAAGTCTCCAGAAATGAAATGCGACACTGAGCTATTATCTCGGTTGGGAGAGGATGGTTGTGGGTTCGGTGAGGTTGGGTTAGGGATCGGGGGAGCAATAGTGTGTTCTGGTGAAGCGCGGGTAGGAGGTTGCAGAGCGCGACCACGCTCTGAGGTGACTTCCCGCGTTTCAGCCGCAGAAAAGTGATCGTGTGAAGCGCGGGTGGGAGGAAAAGGAGCACGACCGCGCGGTGAGGTCGCTTCCCGCGTTTCGGCCGCAGAAGCGCGATCCTGCATTTGGTTATTTGGTGGAAAAAGGTTCATAGCGGGGGGTAAGGGCGATGAAGCCAATTGAAGGAGGGAAGGTAACGGTGAAAAATCTGAAAAGGGCGACATTGGATTGGTTGGAGAGGCATGTGTTTGAGGATGTAAGGGATAAGGGAAAGTGGTCTCATCAAAAATGACATGGCGTGCTATATAGACTCGACGCGTGGGAACATGAAGACACATATAACCCTTGTGTTTGGATCTGTACCCAATAAAAACACATGGAGACGATCTAAACTCAAGTTTATTGGCCATATATGGTCTTAAGAAAGGGTAACAAAGACAACAAAAACACTTTAAGAAAGAATAATCGGGAATTTTTCCATAGAGAACTTCAAAAGGAGATTTGTAATCTAGGATGGGAGAAATGGTTCTATTATGTAGATAAACAGATGTATGAAAGGCATGCTCCCAAAATAAAGATGGTAATTTAGAGTGAGATAGGAGCGCCAAACCCTTTTCAACAATGGTGCGATGACGACGCTCAGCTGCCCCATTCTGAGACTGTGTATGAGGACAAGACACACGATGGAGAATACCCTGTGTTTGTAGATAATTCGAGACAGCACGATACTCTCCCCCCCAATCCGATTGGAATTGCTTGATTTTTGTAGAGAATTGAGTTTCAACCATCTTTTGATATAGTTGAAAATGAGGCAATACTTGGGATTTCTGGGAGAGAAAATAAATCCATACAAACTTACTATAATCATCCACAAAAATGAGAAAATATGAATTACCATTAAAGGAAGAAACCGGGGAAGGCCCCAAAACATCAGAGTATACTAAATCAAAAGGTGAAGAACTAGAGACATGAGTACTCGGGAGTGAAAGGCGATGACTCTTCCCAAGTTGACAAGACTCACACACAAAATTCAAATTGTTCAACGACACAGGTAACATAAATTTAGAAACTAAACGACGAAAAATAGACTCATGGGGATGACCAAGACGCTCATGCCAAATTTGAAGAGTGGTTCGTTCGCCAAGGAAGGCTTTAGGTGACGGGTGATTCGGCTGAGAGGGTGCCAAGTGATAAAGCCCGTTGTCAACGGTTCCTTTGTGGAGTGTTCGCCCCTGTTTGTCCTTCACAAAACAACAAGTAGGATAGAAGTGTTCGGTTCTAGTGATGTAAACGCAGCGGAAAAGACAAAAACTTTCATCCCAAACTTTCATGGATCAGTATGATAACGTAGGACAAATAATTGGATTAGAAGATTACCTCAAATTCGAATCGAATAGAAAGTTCAAACCTTCCTTTTGATCACCAAAGAGCCCCAAGTGTTTCTCCTCTAGCGGTATCCACACACACGAACGGGGACAATTTTCTGTACCAGAACTTACCTGTTAGAGCGCTTAACCGATATATACACGAGAGAGCTGAATTTTCTTGGAGAAATCAATTCAGCGTACCACGTCCACCGATATGCACGTCCATATATATTATGCCGTGCAAATCTTTCAACTAAATGAATATCTCAATCTTTAACAAATATATTGTTATTTTAATAATTTGTTAAGACTTCAACTTATCCACTTGCCACAAGAGATAAACTCTATCTATTATCTCTTTATTTAATTTTCTAAAATCATAATTAATTAGATTACTTTATAATTAATTATGATTGTCTAAGAAAAATAAATATACGCTCTCCATAATTATTATATAGGTCTAATTATAACTAAGACCCATTAAACCCGGTTCGATAAATCTAGACGCGTTGGCTTGGTTATTGTGCATATACTATCAATCCCACACTTGCACTATTACCAAACTCAAGTCATTATCTTATTAACCTTAGGTTCAAAGTCAACTCTCATATTCAAGATTCCTTTCGAAATAGTTTACTTAATTCCGAAACTATGTCGATTCATTTCTAGTAACTTTAGAAATTTCCAATCAACAACTTTTATAATTTCCCATCTATCGTTCTTATGCGTGCGACCCTCTAGGTTTCTGTCTTGAAGGTAGTATCCAACACAAGTCAAGGTAACCGTGTAGCAACAGTAGTTAACCACCCAACAAAACAGAAATGGTTGGTGAACCATATACCACTATGAACTGATTACTGTGTAGTTAGATCTCTTCATCACCAATATAAAGATTAAATTAGTGCACAATGCGTCACCACTAAGTTCAATCATTTACTTGGTTTTGCAAAGATAACTTAGATTCAAAATTCTCTACCATGGCCATGGATTTTAGAGTCACTTATATCTCAACCAAGTGGCTAGTGGTATTTACTCTCTAGTCCAAGAGAGGGATGAATCCTTTATTGACTCAATCACTATCCTCTCTACACTTTGCCTCAAACCTAATAATCGTATTGGTTGCAACTCATAAAAGCTACGTTTAACGGCATCAAAGTTAAT
Source organism: Fallopia convolvulus (assembly GCA_964016875.1). NCBI lineage: Eukaryota > Viridiplantae > Streptophyta > Magnoliopsida > Caryophyllales > Polygonaceae > Fallopia > Fallopia convolvulus. The sequence continues at coordinate 17,553,582 of OZ024724.1, forward strand.
TCTCCATGCATAGGACTATGTGACAATCTCAAGTCATGTGATCACTAACACTCATTCATTTAGAGGAGGAACCAATGACGCTTTAATATATATGTGGTATCCTCTAATTCGGGCCGGTCCAGTAGCTCTACTTATCCTTGAGCACCCATGCAATGACTTGGAAGAACTATCCCTCGGTTCAGTAAGATGAACCTATAGTCTATTCACATGTTGGTCTATAGTTTCGATATCCCTTCTCGATACTAATATGACCAAGGACGTTTTAAGAATATAACCTTGTTTGTAAAATTCTCACTGATGACAAATAACTATATCATCAATTTACACAAGACATCATATTCTAAGGATTTTATCAATATTACATGTTAGCAGAAAAACAAAATAAACATGATAAACACTGCCTTTTAAATAAAATGTATCAATGTCATATAAGTAAAATTAGTTCGACAAACTTGCATACTATAATAATATCTTGCATACATCAATGCAAAACTCTATGTCCTACTCCCCTCACATGAGCATCATGTTTCTGCTGAGGTAAGGCCTTAGTTAATGGATCAACAATGTTTTCATCACTTGAAACTCTACTTAGTGCAACGTCTCCTCTTTGAATTATTTCTCTGATGATGTGGTACTTCCAAAGTACATGCCTGGATCGCTGGTGAGATCTCGGTTCCTTAGCCTGTGCAACAGCCGCATTATTGTCACAGTACAATCTAATTGGACCTTCAATGCTAGGAACCACTCCAAGTTCTGCAATAAAGTTCTTGATCCAAACTGCTTCCTTAGCTGCTTCTGAAGCTGCTATATACTCGGATTCTGCCGTAGAGTCAGCAACTGTATCTTGTTTGGAACTCTTCCAACAAACAGCTCCACCATTTAGGCAAAACACATAACCCATTTGCAACTTTAGATCATCTTGATCTGTTTGAAAACTAGCATCAGTATAACCTCTGACCACCAGCTCCTCTTTTCCCCCATAGACTAAAACTTGATCTTTGGTTCTTCTCAAATATTTGAGAGTAGTCTTAACAGCACTCCAGTGACCTTCACCTGGATCAAACTGATATCTACCCGTCATACTTATTGCATACGAGACATTAGGCCGTGTACATGTCATAGTCTACATAATAGACCCAACCGCAGAAGCGTAAGGTACATTACTCATTCTATCTCTCTCTTGTTGTGTCCTTGGACACATCTTCTTAGAGAGACGTACACCATGTGACAAGAGCAAAAGTCCTCTCTTGGAATCTTGCATCTTATATCTATTCAAGATCTTGTCAATGTACGTGCCTTGACTTAGACCAAGAAGCCTTTTAGACCTATCTCGGTGTATCTTAATTCCTAAGATATAGGCTGCCTCACCTAGGTCCTTCATGGAGAAGCACTTGCACAACCATGCCTTGGTAGATTCCAAGAACGGCTTGCCATTCCCGATGAGGAAAATATCACCCACATACAAAGCTAGAAACACTAATGTGCTCCCACTAACCTTTTTATAAACGCAAGGTTCTTCTGAATTTCTAATGAAGCCAAATTCCTTGACTGCATCATCAAATCTTAGATTCCAACTCCGAGACGCTTGCTTTAATCCATAAATGGATCTCTTCAACTTACAAACCTTATTTGTACTCGTAGACGTTTCAAACCCTGGAGGTTGTTCCATGTAAACTTCCTCTACTAACTTCCCATTTAGGAAAGCGGTTTTCACATCCATTTGCCAAATCTCAAAGTCATAGTAAGCTGCTATTGCAAGCAAAATCCTGATAGACTTTTGTATGGCTACCGGTGAAAAGGTCTCATCATAGTCAATTCCATAACGATGAGTAAAACCTTTTGCAACCAACCTAGCTATATAGGTACTAATATTACCATCCATGTCTGTGTTCTTTTTAAAAATCCACTTGCACCCAACAGGTTTAACCCCAATCGGTGCATCTACCAACTCCCATACTTCGTTGGTGTACATGGAGTCCATTTCAAAATTCATGGCATTTAGCCATTTCTCGGAATCTGGTGAAGCTAAATCTTCCTTGTAGGTTGAAGGTTCATCATCATTCTCGATGAGCAAAACTTCACCATGCTCAGTGACGATAAGGCTCATTCTCTTTGGTTCCCTTCGCACTCTTGACGACCTACGTAACTCTTGCATTTCTACAATCTCAGGTTCTGGCTGGGATGGCCTAACCAGTTGTTCTTGTTCCAACTCATTTGTTGAATCTTGAATTTCCTCAAGACTTACCTTACTCCCACTACTATATTTAGAGATGAACTCTCTTTCCAAGAAAGTAGCTGATGTTCGTGTTTTTGGTATAGTTTTTGATAGGTTTTCTTAGGTTGTTAGGACTAGTTTGGATAAGTTTAGGGTTAGTTTTATGTGTTTTTGGATGGTTTTGCATATTTTGTGAAAAGTATAGAAGCTACTCCGTTTTACGTATTTTTGTAGGTTTTAGCAAGGAAAAGGTGCTATTTGGAGTTGAATTTGGAGTGCTATGATGAAGGACGGAGGAATACAAGATGAAGAAGTCAAGGTCTAAGTTTTTGAAGAAGAAGTGTTGAAGAAGCCAAGCCCAGACTCGTTAACGAGGCCGTTAGGGCTCGTTAACGAGGCTACGAGATAGAGTTTTCGAGCGGTTGATTTTGTTACTTATCGATCCTGTGCGGGAATTTATTTTCGTGTCGGTAGAGTGTCTTTTTATGATTTTAGGGTTATTATATTATGTATTTTAGGTCTTGTTATCTTTCTAGATTTTATTTCTATCTTTTAGGATTTTATTTCTATCTTTTTAGGAAAGTTTTTATCTTTTAGCCTTTTTTATTTTCTAGCCTTATTAGTATAAATAGCCCTCTTATTAGCCTAGAAAGAGGGATGGATCATAAACAAGTAGAGAGAAGAGGAAGAGCTGAGAGAGGAGCGAGACGGATCGGAGTCGAGATCGAGAGCTCGGTGGACGAGAGTTGCCGGGGTTGTTAGTCGTGGATTTAATTCGGTGCTTGTATTTTTTCGGTTTCTTCTGAATCTCTGTAAGACGATATTTATTATTAATTTGAGTAGTGTTTTGTTTTCAATGATTTCTTTTGTTGAATTTATTAGTTTCTTAGTTATGAGTAGTGAGTAGTCTTCTTTTCTAGGGTCGAGGTTTAACCTGGCATAGTTATGCATGTTTGATGAGTGAGATTATGTGTTGAATGCCTTTTATCTATTTTTGAGATTGTTTGTTGTGCTTAGACCTAGATGAAAGTCAAGGTGATGTGAGTTTTTAACTTGATTGAAAGAGAAAGTTATAGACTTGAAGGTTGATATTGTTTGAATACGAAAGTTTCAAGCTTTAGATCCAATGCAAGCAATTGAGTGAATTGGTTTATGAAAGTAGATTAATTTACTTGCTAGTCAATGAAAGATGACGAATTTATCTATTTTAAGGCATAATCTTATCTTCTCACAAGTTTGTATGCATGCCTATGTTGTGGTATCCCTTATCCTAGATCTTTGTTTTTATTTGAATTCTCTTAAGTAATATTCGTTACTGAGTTCATAACCTCGGTACCGAGACTGTTTAGGTCTTTATTTTTAGTTAGTTATTTGCGGTGGTTCGTTAACGACCCAGACAACGTCGTTAACGAGGCTGCTTGTGAGTGTTTTGCTAGTTTTTGTTTGGTTTTCATTATTAGTAGTCGATAAACAAACAACCTTGCTTCTCATGGAACGATCCTGACTCCCCTATACTCAGCAGGGTCTTGAATTATAAATTTATTTGTTGTCCTGAGTGAAGGCCCGTCAACAAATTGGCGCCATTGCTGGGGAAGCAACGAGTTTGTTTGTTTATCTGTGGGTCTGGGAATAGCCCGACCCCGTTTTTGTATTTAATTTTTGTTTTCTTTGTCTGTTTTATCAGCGTATGCTGGTAGGACGTCGAAGGCTTGAATTTGACAACGCTGGTTACTATTTAGAACCTGAAAGTTCCATGCACCGTAGACGTCGAGAGAATCGAGCCATGGACACACCTGAAGAGATGGCTCGTCAGTTGGAAGTCCTCCGAAACCAGATGGAGGCGTTGAAAACCGAGAAGGAAGGCACTGCCACTGAAGCTGAGGGTCAATGAGCTAACAATGCTCGTCTACAGGAAGAGCTGAATGCCTATCCGAGGAACGCCAAACAATACATGCATCCAGAACTGAGGGTGCCAGAATCACCAATCGTGCTTCCGGAAATAGAGAAACCATTTGAGATCAAGTCTCAGTTTATATCCTTGATAAAATGGGCTCAGTTTGAAGGGAAACCTACTGAGTACCCTATGAAACATATTAGAAATTTTCTTGATTTATGTGACACTATAGCTGCTGAAGATGTCTCACTTGAATATGTTCTTTTAAAAACTTTTAGGTGGTCTCTTATTGGAAAGGCCCTAAGCTGGTTAGAGAGCTTACCTCTTAAGTCTATCAGGACTTGGAAGGCTTTGTATGATCAATTTCTTACAAAGTTTTTCCCTCCTGCCAAGACAACGGAGTTGAGGAAACGCATCACCTCCTATCACCAGCTGCCTAACGAGACCTTTGTAGAGACATGGGAAAGGTTTAAAGAGATGCTTAGAAAGTGCCCTACTCATGGGCAACCTTTATATGTACTCCAAGAAATCTTTTTCCAAGGTATTAATGCAGAAACGAAGAACCACATCAACACGCATACTGCGTGCGGTTTTATAGAGATGGATCCCACAGTTGCATGGGAATTGCTAGACAAGCTTTCTAACTATGATGCCATGTATGGTACCCAACAATCACCCCAGCCCCAGAGGCGTCTCTACGTGCCTAACAATGAAGATGTTGATCCCGATGTCAAAAATCAATTTCTGCAAAACGATTTCAACCGTCTGAAAAAACAGGTAAGTTTTCTGAAATCCTCTCAATCTTGTCAGGAATGTGGCTCTTCTGCCCATAGTACTTCTGCTTGCACTAACATCGAGCAGGTAAGAGCCGCTGAGAGATATGCTGAAGTGAATTATATGAGAGGCCCATACAGGAACCAACCTAGTAATTTTGACAGGTCAAACAATTATCCAATGTGGGGTAATCAAAATCAGAATTCAAACTATGCAGCGCCTCCACCAGATAGACGACATGCGCCATATCGACCTCCAGGCTACCAACATCCACCATCATGGGTACAAGGGTTATAGGAAGGCATTAACGGAGTCCATAACAAAGTTAACGAAGTTCAAGCCAACCTTAACAACCAAATAAAAAGATGGGGAGAGTTCGATGTGTGAAAGAATAGTGTCGACTCCCAACTAGGGAGTCAACACTCAGTTTATATCCTTGATAAAACGGGCTCAAATTTGAAGGGAAACCTACTGAGTGCCCTATGGAACATATTAGAAATTTTCTTGATTTATGTGATACCATAGGTGCTGAAGGTGTCTCACTTGAATATGTTATGTTAAAAGCTTTCAGGTGGTCTCTTGCTGGAAAGGCCCTGAGCTGGTTGGAGAGCTTACCTCCTAAGTCTATCAAGACTTGGAAGAACTTGTATGATCAATTTCTTACAAAATTCTTCCCGCCTGCCAAGACAACGGAGTTGAGAAAACGCATCACCTCCTATCACCACTGCCTAATGAGACTTTTGTTGAAACATGGGAAAGATTTAAAGAGATGCTTAGACAGTGCCCCGCTCATGGGCAACCTTTATATGTTCTTCTAGAAATCTTTTTCCAGGGTATCAACGCAGAGACCAAGAACCGCATCAACACGCATACAGCGTGCGGTTTTATAGAGATGGACCCTACAACTGCATGGGAATTGTTGGATAAGCTGTCCAATTATGATGCCATGTATGGAACCCAGCAAGCTCCACAGCCCCAGAAACGTCTCTACGTGCCTAACCGAGAAGAAGTTGACCCGGATGTTAAAAATCAATTTCTACAAGACGAGGTCAACCGCTTGACGAAGCAGGTAAGTTTTCTGAAATCCTCTCAATCTTGTCAAGAGTGTGGTTCTTCTGCCCATAGTACATCTGCTTGCACTAACATAGAGCATGTAAGAGCCGCTGAGACAATTGCTGAGATGAATTACATGAGAGGCCCATACAAGAACCAACCTAGTAATTTTGACAGGTCGAACAACTATCAGACGTGGGACAATCAAAATCCAACTCCAAACTATGCAACGCCTCCACCGGATAGACGACCTGCGCCTTATCGACCTCCAGGCCATCAGGAGCCACCATCTTGGGTACAAGGGTTACATGAAAGCATTAATGGAGTCCACAACAAGGTTAATGAAGTTCAAGCTAACCTTAACCACCAAAATAAAAGATGAGGAGAGTTCGACGTATGGAATAAGAATGTTGATTCCCGACTAGGGAACCTTGCTGCACAGATTCTGAGGCCACAAGGGCAACTTCCAGGCCATCCCGAAGAGAACCCTAAAGGACAGATAGCAGCGGTGCACCTTAGGAGCGGAAAGACATTACCGGAGCGGGTCCAAGCTGAGGAAAAGACGGAAGAGGACGCCACGGTTCAACTCGGTAACGAGCCAGCGAGGGTAATTACCGAACCAGCGTACCATGGTGACGAGGCTCCGAGGGTACCTAATGACCCTAACCCAGGTATGCTTTCTAATCCGAGCCTTCCTCTCAATCCTAGGGTAGTTAACGACCCCATCAAGGTCGGTAACGACCCGCCGAGGGTACCTAACGACCCTAGTGTCGACCCGGTAACTTCACCTCTCAAGCCTAACTTGGTTCCGAGGATGGTGAAATCTCTTCCATTTCCCACTAAGAAATGTATGGATTCTACTGAGAGTAAGTTCAAGCGTTTCGTAAAGATTCTTCAGGGCATTAATATTTCCATCCCATTCGCTAAGGCTCTAAGCGAAATGCCGACTTACATAAAAATTTTGAAAGATATTCTTAGCAGGAAAAGATCCATTACAGAGTTGCAGGATGAAGTCCGATCTATAGCTCTACCAGAAAAGCTTGGGGCCAGGGAGATTTCCAATAACGATTGGCATAGGCGACCACAAGTTCAAAGCTTTATGTGATCTGGGAGCCAGTGCTAGTTTACTCCCTCTCTCAATCTGGTCTAAAGCCAATATGAAACCACTAGAGCCAGTAGATATGAACCTCTACATGGCAGATGGATCATGTGTCAAGGCCACAAGAGTCGTGGACGACTATCTTATTCAAGTCGAGAAATTCTTTATACCGAATGATTTCATCGTCCTCGATATGCCTGAAGACCCTCATGTCCCCATAATTCTCGGTTGACCATTTTTAGCAATAGCAGGTGCATGAGTGGATGTGCAGAAATGACTTCTTACTTTTGATATTGGAGAGGAACGTGTGGAATTCAGCTTGGATCAAAATGCCAATGACCCAACTACGGTCGCACAAATCGAGTTGACCCAGCCAGAACTCGACATAGCTTATCCTACCGAGCCTCCCTCAAACACCAAAACGGAAGAGAATTTCATACAAATCCCTACCGAACTTCATTGCCCCACCAGCGAGTCCCACATGCAACAGTATAATCAAGGTAAGTACTCTAACTACGAATTCGCTAATGCTGGTCATGACTATTCTTTATCCTTTGTTCCTACACCATGCCCTATTATATGTACTACAGAGGAGTCCAAACCACCTTGGTTTTCGGATTTCACTAACCATCACGTAGGAATACTGGGCATACTGATAGAAGAAAAGGGACCTATTTTAGTGACTCCAGCGAATAATGCCTACAAAGCCAAGTATGGGGTACCTCAAGACCCCAACATAGCTGCAAAAGGTCCACCTTGAACAAGGTAAGTAGGTCGGGCTGACGACGTTAAAAATAGTGCTTACGGGAGGCAACCCGCTTTTAGTATAGACTAAATTTTCTTTTCTTTTTAGATTCTTTTTTTTAAGCTTTCTTTTGAGTTCTTTTTAGTAGTTTTTAGGATAGAAAATTAGGATAAGTTTTGAGCTAACAAGATGCAGGAAAAGGGGCTCGAAAATCACTCAAGGAGGCTACGGTGGCTCGTTAACGACCGACCCAGGGTCGTTAACGATCCGGTCTAGCGGAACCGACTCGGGAAGGTAAGTATTATTTCTACCCTAGTATATCTTCTATATTTTACCCTGATTCTTACCCTCCCCAGCCGCCGGTACCCCCCCCCCCCCCCCCCCCTCCTATTTAACCCTTCTACACTCTCAAAAATTCTACCCCCAAATCTCAAACTCCAAAATCCTCAAAACTCTACCGAAGCACTTCACCACCGATCAGAATCTACCACCCCAACGACCGTAGGAAACACCCTCGTTACCGAAGCTCGGAACCCCGGATTCCCACCGAAGAGATCCACGCTCATTAACCATCCCAATCCGATCCTTTGTTCTTCAATTTTTCGATCTTCCGGTATGATTTCTAAACCCTAACTCTTCATAGCATGATTCATGTTTTGAGGGTAGAATTCTCATATTTGGATGGTGTTTATAGAGGGGACCGAATTGCATGTTTGGATTTTGCTCATAAATATTGGTTGTGCTTAGTTGGTTCTTGATCTAGGGAAGATTATTCATGTTAGATTCTCCATTGCAAAAATTTGATTAGTAAAGCATGAATTTTTCTTGTTCTAGTATTAAGTTCAATCTTTGTCATGTTAATTTTGGGTAAATTTAGCATGTTCGGGATGGGTAATCGAGCAAGTATGGGGTACATAAACCCGATTGTGAGTCTAGTGAAGGATTTTAGAGGATGCATGCTTGATTCATGGCTTGATTTTTGAGTTAATAACATTCGGATCCTGTGTACTGGCTCTCGGCAGCTCGTTAACGACCCTGCGAAACCTAAAAGTTTATAAACCAGTCCAGATTCGTTAACAACCCAATTGGGTAGTTAACGAATAATTCCGAGGGTTATTTTAAGACCAAGTATGAGGTCTTTTGTCTATCTATTTTGAGTGGATCTTATCTTGGAAAAATCATGATTGTTTTGTAGATCACATGGCAAGTTCAAGCAGACCCGCTACCCGAGCCCAAAAGAAGAGGAGGAACCAACGGTCCCCATCTCCACCTCGCATGGATAATGTGATCTTGCGCACTCAAGGGCAAGTGGATCGATACAATGCCATCCTAGACAAGTACCACAACACTCGGTGCTTTTCAAGGACGAGTGCCAAGCAAATGGGGATTTATACGGATGTCAAGGAGGCTTTTGCTATTCTCGGTGTGCCTCATTTGCTGAAGAAGGAGACTCTACCGCATTTTCCGGCCCTCACATCCGAGTTTTTGGCCACTCTGGAGACAAACTTTCCGTCGAAGACTTCGGCGGGACGCATCCGGTTTAGGCTCGGTAATATGAGCCGAGAGTACACTTTGGCAGAGTTCAACGCTATTCTGGAGCTCCCAAACCCTTCTAGAGAGTACAGTTTGAAAGACTACAAGGTGACAAGGACTTGGAGCTACATCACCGGGGAGTTCGAGCCTTCCACAACGGCATTATCTGGGGCAAACATCATCAACCCCATTTTCAGGATCATCCTTCGAGTACTCGCCGCCACATTCTGGCCAAAGAGAGAGTTGAACAGCCCAACAAGGACGGAAGTTGCTTGTCTCTGCACTATCCTTTTTGAGGAGCCCGACCCTTTGAATTTGGGTATGAGTGGCTCTACTATATAGAGAAATCAACCAAGTCCAAGGAAGTATGGTGCGGTAACTTGGTTAGTCTTCTGGCAACAAACCTTGGAGTCGATCTTACTCGCTACACGCCGACTTATGCTCAACTTCTCAACAAGAATTATTGGTATAGCTCCGGTATTTCCATTCAAGCCGAGGGAGGGTTCAAGACAAAAGTTCAAAACCGCATTGTTGTATCCACCCTTGACAAGTTGGAGCTACTCTATGTACCAAATTGGTACGAGGCATGGACGGGTCATGCATTCTCGTTAGAGCCCAAGCCGGAGGATGAGCTATCACTTAGGCCGTGTGAGACAAGATTCGAGCGAGAAGGAGAAGGGATGGATGAAGATGAAGAAGAGGATAACGAGGTAGCTGGAGAAGACGCTGAAGAGGCTGACACAGAGGGAGGCACAGAGGAGCTTAACTTCGAGGATGAAGACCTCGACACAGAAGTTTTGGGCACCAACGTCCTCATTGACGAGCCCACCAGGCTCGTTAACGACCATTTCCGGACTTCTACATATGCTCCTAACGAGGCACCCAGCTTCGTTAACGACCCCCCGAGGACAGCTACCAACCCTCCGCAAGCTCCTACCGATCCTCATTCCTATGGACTCATACCCTACAACCCGGTGCTTTACCAAGACCACTTCCAGCCGCATTACCCACCACCACCTTAGCCCGAGTACACTGGATCGAGTATGCCGCCACCATGGGCCGAGGATCTTTCTACTCAGATGCAACAGCTTCACCTCTAGCAGGACCACATTCATAGGAGGATGGATAGATGGGAGACTGTCTACTCAGTTCGGATGACGATGGAGGACGAGAGGCATCGTCAGAGAGAGGTGGAAGATGCAGAGCACTGGAGGACGATGTACGACTTTATGGGGAACTTTGAGCACTACTTTCCTCCTCCGAACCGTTGATTCAGCTTGAAGGAGTTTCCAAGTTTTCTGCTTTTAAGACTTTGTAAGTTTTTTTTTTGTTTTCCCTTTTTCTTGTTTTCTTTTGTTGTCTTTTCTATTTCTTTCCTTCTTCTTATTTTTCTTACAGTGGGGACGCTGTAATTTTAAGTATGGGGTGGGAGAAAGTAGAGAAACTTGTTTGTTTTGTGTCTTGTTTGACTTATGTGTTTTGTAAGTAGAAAAACTTGTTTGTTTTGTGTCTCGTTTGACTTATGTTTTGTAAGTAGTTCTTTGTTCATGATAAAAAAAAATCAAAAAAAAAATTTGAAAAATTAAAAAAAAAGAGTTTTAAATCGATAGATATCTCTTTCTTAGGTTTTATGATAGTAGTTTCTAGCATGATCATATAATTCCTTGCAAGCATGTCTTTGATAGTATAGCCGGATTCTTAATTATGAAATTGTTTTTAGGAAGGAATAGCATTTGATGAAATTGAGCACATATACTTTATAGCATAAGTTATGCAATCCAACAAAAATTAGCCTTGTGAGGAATTTTTGGCCTTATAGGGAGAACATCAATAAATCCCTCTTCTTTTCTTGTGTGATTTTACTCTCTATATGCATATAATATCTTGGAATTGTGATGGTTATCTATTACTTGAGACCTGTATAAGATTTATAGTTCATTACTTTTGAGAATCATATGATAGAGAACTTATTTATTAGCCCTATTATTCCCTATCCATCTTTACATGATCCTTCTTTTGACAGCCAGTTTGAGCCTGAAGCCTTTTATTTTTAGATCCACAAAATTGTTCCCTAGCCGAGATAAGTTTGACCCTATCCGGGGATTAGGACTTAGATTGGAGAGGTATTTTTTGTTGAGTGTAAAAAAAAAGATTGAAATGTTATGTTTGGTTTAATTGAAGGATTATTGGGAAGGGTAGATTGGAAGTCTCTTGAGTTAATTGTGTAAAAGAAAGATCTCTTGGTACAAAAGATGCACGAAAGGAAGTTGTTAAGAAAGAGGAGTACACGAGGAAGCTCGTTAACGACCCTGAAGTGGTTCGTTAACGAGGCAGCAAAAGAAGAAAGAGAAGAAGAAAAAAAATGTGCTGAAAAATGAAGTGAAAAAGAAATTAAAGGAAGAAGTTTGAAGTGCATTTGAGTTTAATAGATATATCAGAGATTCTTTTGAGTTATTTTGTGAGACTTTCTAGGATATCATGGGTGAGTAAATAAGTTTGTGCGTAATGTTTGAGTGAGTTTGGTATATTGTTGTAATGAGTGTTTTGGAAGTGTGAGTTTTAGGAGTCTTTGATTCCCGGATATAATTAGCACCACATAGCCAAAATATTTCCACGCCTTATTGTTTTTACCAAGCCCCATTATACCCCGGCCGAATGGAAGGTTCTATGAAGTTTTTCATTGAGCCCCCTGAGTTCTCTTGATGATTTTTGCTTGTTTTGACAAATCTTGGGTGGAGAGTTTGGTGATATAAGTTCCAATTTCTATGAGTTTTTGTATATAAGATGAGTTGAGAGATGTATTTATAAGCCTAAACACTTGAGAGTTGAGAGAAACACATTATTATCCCTTGTGAGGTTAGATTGTATTTGCTTATGTCTATTTAGGACATATATGTGTGATGACATTAATAATCTTTTGTTATTGTTCTTCTATGTGTTGATGTTGCTTTTTAGATGATGGCTATAGTTTGACGAGTATGTTTGTTTGGTTTTGATTTTTGTTTAGTGATTGCTTGAGGACAAGCAAGTCTAAGTATGGAGTATTTTGATGTTCGTGTTTTTGGTATAGTTTTTGATAGGTTTTCTTAGGTTGTTAGGACTAGTTTTGATACGTTTAGGGTTAGTTTTATGTGTTTTTGGATGGTTTTGCATATTTTGTCAAAAGTAAGGAAGCTACTCCGTTTTATGTATTTTTGTAGATTTTAGCAAGGAAAAGGTGCTATTTGGAGCTGAATTTGGAGTGCTATGATGAAGGACGGAGGAACACAAGATGAAGAAGCCGAGGTCTAAGTTTTTGAAGAAGAAGTGTTGAAGAAGCCAAGCCCAGGCTCGTTAACGAGGTTGTTAGGGCTCGTTAACGAGGCTACGAGATAGAGTTTTCGAGCAGTTTATTTTGTTACTTACCGATCCTGTGCGGGAATTTATTTCCGTGTCGGTAGAGTGTCTTTTTATGATTTTAGGGTTATTATATTATGTATTTTAGATCTTGTTATCTTTCTAGATTTTATTTCTATCTTTTAGGATTTTATTTCTATCTTTTTAGGAAAGTTTTTATCTTTTAGCCTTTTTTATTTTCTAGCCTTATTAGTATAAATAGCCCTCTTATTAGCCTAGAAAGGGGGATGGATCATAAACAAGTAGAGAGAAGAGGAAGAGCCGAGAGAGGAGAGAGACGGATCGGAGTCGAGATCGAGAGCTCGGTGGACGAGAGTTGTCGGGGTTGTTAGTCGTGGATTTGATTCGATGCTTGTATTTTTTCGGTTTCTTCTGAATCTCTGTAAGACAATATTTATTATTAATTTGAGTAGTGTTTTGTTTTCAATGATTTCTTTTGTTGAATTTATTAGTTTCTTAGTTATGAGTAGTGAGTAGTCTTCTTTTCTAGGGTTGGGGTTTAACCCGGCATAGTTATGCATGTTTGATGAGTGAGATTATGTGTTGAATGTCTTTTATCTATTTTTAAGATTGTTTGTTGTGCTTAGACCTTGATGAAAGTCAAGGTGAGTTGAGTTTTAAACTTGATTGAAAGAGAAAGTTATATACTTGAAGGTTGATATTGTTTGAATACGAAAGTTTCAAGCTTTAGATCCAAAGCAAGCAATTGAGTGAATTGGTTTATGAAAGTAGATTAATTTACTTGCTAATCAATGAAAGTTGATGAATTTATCTATTTTAAGGCATAATCTTATCTTCTCACAAGTTTGTATGCATGACTATGTTGTGGTATCCCTTATCCTAGATCTTTGTTTTTATTTGAAATCTCTTAAGTAATATTCGTTACTGAGTTCATAGCCTCGGTACCGAGCCTATTTAGGTCGTTAGTTTTAGTTAGTTATTTGCGGTGGTTCATTAACGACCCTGACAACGTCGTTAACGAGGCTGCTTGTGAGTGTTTTGCTAGTTTTTGTTTGGTTTTCATTATTAGTAGTTGATAAACAAACAACCTTGCTTCTCGTGGAACGACCCTGACTCCCCTATACTCAGCGGGGTCTTGACTTATAAATTTATTTGTTGTCCTGAGTGAAGGCCCGTCAACAGTAGCATACCTAGCAACAATAACCTTGTGATCATTAGGAATGTAAAAGTAATATTCTTTAGTTTCCTTAGGATATCCAACAAAATTACATTTAACAGACCTGGCTGCAAGCTTATCTGAGTATGTGCTCTTCACATAAGCTTCACAACCCCATACTTTGAGATAAGACATATTAGGCTTGTGACCTCGCCAAATCTCATATGGTGTCTTATCTACTCCCTTGGTTGGAACACGGTTAAGTGTGTGGATTGCTGTTTCCAAAGCGTAACCCCAAAATGTCAATGGAAGACTTTCATGACTCATCATTGACCTTACCATATGTAAAAGAGTGCGATTCCTCCTTTTTGAAACTCCATTCCATTCCGGTGTTCCAGGAGGAGTTAGTTGTGAAACTATTCCACACTCCTTAAGGTAATCAATAAACGCTTGGCTTAAATATTCACCACTTCGATCCGATCGAAGAGCCTTTATTTTCTTGCCAAGTTGATTCTCTGCCTCTTTCTTGAACTCTTTGAATTTATCAAAGGTATCAGACTTGTTCCTTATTAAATAAACATATCCATATCTACTTAAATCATCTGTGAACATCATGAAGTAAGAATAGCCACCTCTGGCTTGAGTTGATAAAGGTCCATACACATCACTGTGTATGAGCTCTAACAACTCTCCAACTCTCTTACCTTTCTTGGTAAAAGGTGCCTTGGCCATTTTCCCTTGTAAACACGCTTCACATCTATCTATGGATTCAAATTCAAAAGAATCCAAATAGCCTTCAGAATGAAGTTTAGCGATGCGTTTCTCGTTTACATGACCAAGTCTACAGTGCCATAAATAGGTAGCATTTGAGTCATCCTTTTTCTGTTTCTTTTCAGTGATGCATGATACTGGCTTTTCTAAGTTCAAAAGATATAAACCATTATATAATATTACATTACCATAGAACAAACCATTCAAGTAAAACGAAAAAGTTCGATTTCCATACTCAAATGTAAAAACCTTCAATATCCAAAACTGGAAATGAAATAATATTCTTGGTAGAACTAGGAACATAATAACAATTGTTCAAATTTAAAACTAATCCACTTGGCAAAGTGATAGAATAAGTCCTGATGGCTAAAGCAGCAATCCTTGCTCCATTAACCCCTCGTATATCCACCTCGCCTTTGGAAAGCCTTTTGCACCTACTTAGTCCCTGCAAATTCACACAAATGTGAGAAAAACAGGCGGTATCCAATACCCATGAAGTAGAAACAGACATACTGCACTCAACTAAGATACTTGAAGGACCAGTATCCTTGTTTTTCTTCTCTAAGAAGATTGTGCAATTTCTCTTCCAGTGACCATTCTTGCCACAATGGAAACATGTAGCTTCTTTCTCCTCAGCTACAGGTTTCTGCACCCCTTTCTTTGGCTTGTTTTCTATCTTCACAATCTTGTCCTTGGGATTCTCTTTTCCCTTGCCCTTTCTCTTGTTCTTGTTTACATTGAGAACTAGTGAAGATTGCTTTACTGGTTTTGACGTTTTAATGTCCTTTTCAGTAGTTCTTAGCATAGCCAAAATATCTGGTAGAGTTTTCTTCATGTTATTCATATTGAAATTCATGATAAGCTGAGAAAAACTCTCCGGAAATGATGACAAGACAAGATCCATTGTTAAATCTTGATCCATAGCTACACCCAAGTTTCCGAGTCGCTCTATGTACCTGATCATTTTCATGACATGAGTCTCCACTGGGCTACCTTCTTGCATCTTGCAATTAAATAGGGCTCTAGAGGTATTATAACGCTCAACCCTTGCATTCTCTTGGAACAGATCACGTAGATGAGCATCAATTTCCCTGGCACTCATGCCATCATGTTGCATTTGCAATTCAGGAACCATTGCAGACATCATGATGCATTCTACATCTATCTAATCCTCCATGAATTTCTCATAGGCCTTTACTTCGGCCTCTGGGGCGTCATCTGCCGGTGCAACCGACTCTTCTTCTTCTAGGACATACAACTTTCTTTCATGTCTCAAAACAATTTTCAGTTTTCTGAGCCATTCAAGATAGTTTGGTCCACTAAGCAAATTTTCCTTATCCAGGATGTGTCGCAATGTTAAGGTTCCATAGTTGTTACTTGCCATGATATCTACATCAATAATTCACAGAAGATAAATAAGCATAACAAATACTTTAAATAAAAGGACTTTTATAATAATTTGAAACTCCCACTATTTATTCAAAATCAATAGCCCTCACTGATGATCTCAAAGAATTTTGTTGCTTAAATTCTCTAGCGGGACTGAAACCCCAACTCGTCTAGTTTGCACACAACTTTGGCTGTACCTACAAACTAGATTCATTAGGTAGGCCTTTACTTTGCCAATTGCAACTCCATGCAATTTCCAGTATCTTTCGGATGGCTCTCTCGCCTATAAATCAAATCCATGAAATATATATCCAACACTTGCTCCTTGAACTACTTAACCTTAGCTTTGGCTAACAAGTTAAAAATTCAAGTTAAGTCGACCCATTAACTTAATCAAGAAAAACTATAGACATTCAAATATGGGCCCACTACTGAGTTGTACCGACCCAAATAAAAACTCTACCTATTTTCTTAACTAATTAATGGAGAGCATAAATATACTTGACTTAATATTTTAACGAGGGATTTTTAATTGCACACATTCTTATCTCACCAAACATATGTATACACTATATCATTCACATGGATATATAAATATTACCGAACATGAATTATATATATACATATTTAACCATAATAATATAATAGCATACACACGTACACTAATAAGATCACGTACAACATGTATAATACGAAATTAAATCTATATCAATCAGTGCACTGATATCCGATTTTTAGGTAGGTTTTTAGTATCTAGATAGATTAGGTTTAGTTAGTTTTTGTGCTTGAGTTTTATGCTTTTGAGTCTTTTTTGCTTTAGTTTTCGTATTTCCTTGAGATTCAGAAACTACGCACCTTTTGTGTCATTTTGTAGGAGTTTTGGAGCTTAGAAGAAGAGTTTGGAGCATTACAAGAGAAGATGGAGATGAAGCACTCAAGTAAAGTCATTGAAGATCAAGTTTGAGCTTGGAAAGAGATAAAGAAATTTGTTACAAGAACATAGGAAAAAGAATCGAGTCAAACGGAGTTGTGACGAATCCTCTACGCAAGTTTTACTCAAGGTTGTTCGAACAAGCTCTCAGGGCCGACCCTAGGGGGGTCGTGAACGACCCTATTAGGGTCGTGCTAGACCCACCCAAAATTGTAAGCCTCAGGACCGACCCCAGGGGGTCGAGAACGACCCTATGTGGGTCGATCGGGGCGCCGACTCTCCCTTATTCCGAGATCTTTATGGATATATTCTATCTTTTATTTTAGGAAGTAGTTTTATCTTGTTTCCTAGTGTAATTAGGGCTCCTTTTTCTCTATAAAAGGAGGGTTGGCCTTCTAGTTGAAGGAGATCTTTTGCTAGCTTTGTTTGGAGGTTATTTGGAGATTAAGAGGAAGACTTGGAGGAAGTTGGAGAAATTTGTAAGACCTCTTTATTTTTATGATCATGTCTTCTTCTTTCTTTTCAATGTGTGAGTAGTCTTCTTAGATTCTAGGGTTGGGTGAAAACCCAACACAATCATGCATGTCTAAACTTGAATTCATGACTTGAATGCTTGAAGATCATATCTATCTATCTTGTGCTTAATACCTTTGCGAAAGTTGAGGCAATATCTTGCAATTAACCTAAAAGCGAAAGTGTAAAGTTGATTGCTTGATTAGATCTAAATAGGATTATTTGCGAAAGTTGATATTCCTAGGTTGAAGGATAGATAGAAAGTTGTTTAATTTGCGACAGTTGATTGAATAACTTGAATTGTTTGCGACAGTTGACTTTTCTATGATCATAATTGCATGATAGTTGTGAATTCTTGTTGAAAGCATGTATGGTTGATGTTGTGGTAGCCCTAGCCCTAGGATTGCCTTTTTATATATTTGATTTAAAACTTGTGATTTTGCTTCGATCTCGGCCCCCAAAGTCGTGCTCGAGCCCTTGTTGAACCCTTGCTTTGTTTGTGTTTTCTTGCTTTTCTTAGTTTATCAACTAATCTTTGGCCCTAATCTCATTCCCGTGAACGAACCTGACTCCGCTATACTCAGCGGGGTCTTGAATATAAATTTATTTGTTCAAGAAACCCTTCAACAAATTGGCGCCGTTGCCGGGGAATGAGCAATAGTGCCTAGTTTAGTTGATATTTGGGGTTTGGGACTAGCCCTTACCCCTTTGTTTTTATTTAATTTGTTGTCTTTGTTTTTGTTCGCAGTATATGCCATCTCGTTCTTCTCGGAGAACTCTTGAGATTGACTACTACAGCGAAACCTGAGAGGTCCTTCCATAGACGTTTGAGAGAACAATGAGCAATGGGCGACGCTGAGACTCTTGATCAACAAATGGAGGAACTCCGTGCTGAGATGCAGCGCATACGAATGGACCGAGATGCTCAGGCTGCAAATGCGCGGCTGGCTCAGGCACAATTGGACGCTATCCCGACGAATGCCAAGCAATATATGCACCCAGAACTTAGGGTGCCCGAATCGGCGATAGTACTCCCGGAGATTAACCGCACTTTTGAGATTAAATCTCACTTCATATCCTTAATAAAGCGTTCTCAATTTGAGGGGAAACCCATTGAATGCCTAATGGAGCATATGAAGAACTTTACTGATTTATGTGACACTTATTGTTGCTGACAGTGTCTCATTTGAATATGTTCTCTTAAAGGGATTTAAGTGGTCTCTTGCAGGAAAAGCTTTGAGTTGGTTGGAGAGTTTGCCACCAAGGTCAATTACAACGTGGAAGGCTTTGCATGATTTATTCATGACCAAGTTCTTTCCACCGGCAAAAACAACGGAGCTTAGGAAGCGCATCACCTCCTACCATCAACTTCCAAACGAGACGCTTGTGGAGACATGGGAACGATTCCAAGAGCTTCTACGCCAATGCCCTACTCATGGGCAACCTCCCTATGTTCTCCAAGAGATCTTCTTTCAAGGCATTAATGCGGCTACCAAGGATCGCATTAACCTTCACACCGATTGTGGGTTCATTAAGATGACTCCAGAAGAAGCGTGGGCATTATTGAACAAGCGAACCAATTATGATGCCATGTACGGAACCCAACAAGCTAAGCCAACGGAGAGGAAGTTGTATGAGCCACAATCTGATGTGGTAGACCGGGATGTGAAGTTCCAATTCATGCAAGATGAGATCAACCATTTGAAAAAGCAAGTAAGTTACTTTAAATCTTCTCAATCTTGTCAAGAATGCGGGTCTTCTTCCCATACTACTTCCAATTGACTAACTTACAGCAAGTACGAGCCGCTGAGGCTTATGAGGAGGCAAACTACATGAGAGGTTCCTATAGGAACCAAAACAATTATGCAGGGAGGAGCAATGCTCAACCATCTTGGGGAAATTCCAATTATGACCAATACAAGCAACCCCAACAAGAGCAACGTCCCCCTCCCTACCGTCCTCCGGGCTATCAAGAGCCACCCTCATGGGTTAAAGGGCTGCAAGAAGGAATCAATGGCGTCCGAATTGAGATCAACGGAGTTCATAACAAGATCAATGATGTCCAAGTCGATCTTACCACTCAAATGAAAGGTGTTCATGCGAGGTTTGGAGAATTTGACTCATGGAGAAAGAACATCGATTCCCAACTTGGACAACTGGCTACTCAGATCCAGAGACCTCATGGACAACTCCCGGGCCGTCCCCAAGAGAATCCTAGAGGCCAAGCAAACAATGGTGAAGTCCGAGCCATGAATTTAAGGAGTGGCAAAGCTTTGCCCGAGCCAACCAAGCAAAAAGAGAAGGAGCAAGCCTCAGGACCGACCCCCTTAGGGTCGTGCAAGACCCCCTTAGGGTCGTGCAAGACCCCCTCAAGGGTCGTTCCTAAGGAGGCTATTAACGAGGAAGAAGAGGCGATCGACCCTCCAAGGGTCGAGCTCGACCACCCTTCGCCAGGTAAGTCTTCTAACCCTTCTCTTTCCATTCCATCTTCATCTAAGGTACTTCCTTTCCCTTCTAAGAAGCCCAAGGACCCGACGGAAGGTAAGTTTAAGCGCTTTGTTAAGTTGCTTCAAGGTTTAAACCTTTTCATTCCTTTCGCTGATGCTTTGAATGAAATGCCTGCTTATACTAAATTCTTGAAGGAGATTTTATCTAGGAAGTGATCAATCTCAGAGCTGCATAATGAGGTCCATTCCATAAAGCTCCCTGAAAAGCTAGGCGATCCCGGTAAGTTTGCTATTACTATTGATATTGGAGCTTACCGTTTCAAAGCTTTGTGTGATCTAGGTGCTAGTGCAAGCTTGCTTCCACTTTCAGTTTGGTCCAAGACCAACATGGGACCACTGGAGCCTATTGATATGAATCTCTACATGGCTGACGGATCTCGTGTAAAAGCAACTGGAGTCGTGGACGATATCCCTATCCAAGTTGGAAAATTCTTTGTCCCAAACGACTTCATTGTGCTAGATATGCCAGAAGACCCTGTGGTGCCAATCATTCTTGGAAGACCATTCTTAGCCACCGCAGGAGCAAGAGTTGATGTTAGAAAGGGACTCCTCACATTTGACATTGGGGAGGAGAGGGTTGAGTTTCGCTTCAATCCCATTGTGAACGAAGTTGCTAGTTGCCGTATTGAGGAGCCTACCGACCCACCATGGGTCGGTGACGACCCTTATTTGAAGGAAAACAAGGTGGGAAGTGGATCCAAGCACAACATCGAGCCACTTCCAAATTCAGCAGGGTCGTTAACAACCCACTTACCCTCGGTAACGAGCCACTTCCCGAATGACCCTGGTGAGTTTTCTTGTTCTTATCCACTCAATTCTGGTCATAATCCTTTTTCTTGTCCTTGTCTTATACTAGATCCTACTGTTAGTACTATGAAGGAGTCAAAACCTCCTTGGTTTTTGGATTATACTAACCCTATTGTAGGAGTACCAAGCATACTTGTGGATGATAGAGGACCGAATGTCCTAGAGAGAAGCTTTGAAGCTTTTCCATCTAAGTATGGGGTTTCCCATGATCCCGACAACGCTGGATGGAAGCCGCCCTGATGAGCTAAGGTAAGTCGTCAATCTAATGACGTTAAACAAGCGCTTACGGGAGGCAACCCGGTCTTTAGACTAGATTTTTCTTTTGTTTTTGCTTTTTGGATTAGGTTCTTTTTCTAACCTTCCTTATATTAGGATAGAATATATATTTTTGGAAAGGAATTTTGTGGGATTTTTGCAGGGTCGTAAGCTTCAACCACTCCACCTTCACCATGATGAGCTCCACCTCCTTCTAAGCTTCCAAGAGTGCTTTGTGAGTTTCTTCTTCTTATCTCTTTACTTTTTCACATCATTTTTTCATGCATGGGGACATTGCATGATTTAAGTATGGGGTAGGGGAAGAAGAAAGCTCACATGTTATGTTTGCTTGAGTCTTTATATTAGTTGTTTGCTTGTTTGTTGGTTGGTTTGTTTTAAAATAAAAAAAATAAAAAAAATAAAAATTCAAAATAAAATTGAAAAATGTCGAAAAATCCAAAAAAATATTTCTTTGTTTGTTTTAGGATAGAAGAATGCTTCATCTTAGACGTCCTATAATGAGATCTAATTTTCATGCTTATCATATAATTCCTTTGGCATATTTGGATAGTATAGCCTAAGTCTTGAGAAATTGCTTTTGATTGTGAAAATTGACTTGTGATGAAATTGAGCATATGTGTCTTGAATAGAAGTAGTTGCAATCCAACAAAATTCTTACCTAGTGAGGAATTTTAGCCTTAAAGGGAGAACATAAAAAATCCCTCTTCTTTTTCTTGTGTGAATTGCTCTCTTTATGCATAAATCTCTTGTCATTGATATGGTTATTTATTTCTTGAAGCCGCTATGAGATCGTTCATGCATGTTAATTATGATTAAGAACTTATATTTCATAAGCCACTTTTATCCTCTCTTTTACCTACCTTTACATTATCCTCTTTTTGAAGCCAAGTTGAGCCTTAAGCCTTTTATTTTTAGCTCCACAAAATTATTCCATAGCCAAGATAAGCTTGACCCTATCCGGGGATTAGGACTTAGTGTTGGTTTGTGATAGTTTTGTTGAGTGAGATTGCTTGGTTCAAGTGTGGGGTAATTATGGGTTGGGAAAAGTAATAAAAAATCTTGCAGTTTATCATGTAAAAGGAGTTTGGTTCCCTGAATGCACTTGCAAAGAAAGAAAGAAAGAAAAAAAAAAGATGGTACCAACCTCCCATAAAAAAAATGAAAATCAAATGGGAGAAAAATAAAGCAAAGAGTTGAATAGTGAATAATGTGCATGAGCCAAATTTCCTTAATAATTAGAAACAAGATTAAGTTGGGATATTCAAAGGAGTTGAAAAAAGAAGTGAGTTTGAGCATAATGTTGAGAGAGTTTGGTATAATCTTTTATGAGAGTTTTAGTAATGTGTGAGTTTTTAGGAGTCTTTGATTCCCGGATATTATTAGCACCACATGGGCAAAATATTTTCCACGCCTATTTGTCTTTACCAAGCCCCATTACAACTCGGCCGAATGGAGTCTTCTATGAAGATTTCATTGAGCCTAAGTTCTTATGATGATTGATGTGTTTTGACTTCTCTAGGTAGAGAGATTGGTGATATAAGTCTCAATGATAAAGTTGATGTTGCATAAAGTTTGAGTCGAGAGTTGATGTTAATAGCCTAAACACATGAGAGATAAGTGAAACACATTAAAATCTCTTGTGAGGTTGGATTGTGATTGCTTAAGCTTGAGACTCATACATATGTGATGACGTTAAAATTACTCGTCTACTTTTTCACTTGTGTTTAAAATATTTTGACAAAGGCTATGCTTGAAGATTGTGTTATTGGTCTTGATTTTGCATGATTATTGCTTGAGGACAAGCAAGTCTAAGTATGGGGTAATTTGATATCCGCTTTTTAGGTAGGTTTTTAGTATCTAGATAGATTAGGTTAAGTTAGTTTTTGTGCTTGAGTTTTATGCTTTTGAGTCTTTTTGCTTTAGTTTTCGTATTTCCTTGAGATTCGGAAGTTACGCACCTTTTGTGTCATTTTGTAGGAGTTTTGGAGCTTAGAAGAAGAGTTTGGAGCATTACAAGAGAAGATGGAGATGAAGCGCTCAAGTAAAGTCATTGAAGATCAAGTTTGAGCTTGGAAAGAGATAAAGAAATTCGTTACAAGAACATAGGAAAAAGTATCGAGTCAAACGGAGTTGTAACGAATCCTCTACGCAAGTTTTACTCAAGGTTGTTCGAACAAGCTCTCAGGACCGACCCTAGGGGGGTCGTGAACGACCCTATTAGGGTCGTGCTAGACCCACCCAAAATTGTAAGCCTCAGGACCGACCCCAGGGGGGTCGAGAACGACCCTATGTGGGTCGATCGGGGCGCCGACTCTCCCTTATTCCAAGATCTTTATGGATATATTCTATCTTTTATTTTAGGAAGTAGTTTTATCTTGTTTTCTAGTGTAATTAGGGCTCCTTTTTCTCTATAAAAGGGAGGCTAGACCTTCTAGTTGAAGGAGATCTTTTGCTAGCTTTGTTTGGAGGTTATTTGGAGATTAAGAGGAAGACTTGGAGGAAGTTGGAGAAATTTGTAAGACCTCTTTATTTTTATGATCATGTCTTCTTCTTTCTTTTCAATGTGTGAGTAGTCTTCTTAGATTCTAGGGTTGGGTGAAAACCCAACACAATCATGCATGTCTAAACTTGAATTCATGACTTGAATGCTTGAAGATCATATCTATCTATCTTGTGCTTAATACCTTTGCGAAAGTTGAGGCAATATCTTGCAATTAACCTAAAAGCGAAAGTGTAAAGTTGATTGCTTGATTAGATCTAAATAGGATTATTTGCGAAAGTTGATATTCCTAGGTTGAAGGATAGATAGAAAGTTGTTTAATTTGCGACAGTTGATTGAATAACTTGAATTGTTTGCGACAGTTGACTTTTCTATGATCATAATTGCATGATAGTTGTGAATTCTTGTTGAAAGCATGTATGGTTGATGTTGTGGTAGCCCTAGCCCTAGGATTGCCTTTTTATATATTTGATTTAAAACTTGTGATTTTGCTTCGATCTCGGCCCCCAAAGTCGTGCTCGAGCCCTTGTTGAACCCTTGCTTTGTTTGTGTTTTCTTGCTTTTCTTAGTTTATCAACTAATCTTTGGCCCTAATCTCATTCCCGTGAACGAACCTGACTCCGCTATACTCAGCGGGGTCTTGAATATAAATTTATTTGTTCAAGAAACCCTTCAACATGCACATCTTCAAATATTCACGACAACTTGCACTATAATAAAAAAAAAATTAATGCACATGCATGAATTTAATCAATACTCCGTAGTATAAATACTGATAGACTCAATTGACTTAAGGAGACTAATCATATATAAATCAATATATATATATACCGATCGCATGTACACAACTTTCATATTATTAATGCACACAACTTTTATCTAAATACGATCGCATGTACACACGAAAAACTTAAAGCATACATAAACATGTATAACATAAATGATTTGTGTCTTTTAGGATCCAATCCAAAGACGATCAAATTTTTTTTATAATTAAACATGCTCTTCTATGCATACAATCATACGAAGCTCTGATACCACTGTTGGGTTCTAGAGATGTAAACGCAGCGGAAAAGACAAAATTTCATCCCAAACTTTCATGGATCAGTATAATAACGTATGAAAAATAATTGGATTAGAAGATTACCTCAAATTCGAATCCAAATAGCAATTTCAAACCTTTCTTTTGATCACCAAAGAGCCCTAAGTGTTGCTCCTCTAGCGGTATCCACACACACGAACGGGGACAATTTTATATACCGGAACTCGCTTACTAGAGCGCTTAACCGATATATACACGAGAGAGATGAATTTTCTTGGAGAAATCAATTTAGCGTACCACGTCCGCCGATATGCACGTCCATATATATTATGCAGTGCAAATCTTTCAACTAAATGAATATCTCAATCTTTAACAAATATATTGTTATTTTAATAATCTGTTAAGATTTTAACTTATCCACTTGCCACAAGAGATAAACTCTATCTATATCTCTTTATTTAATTTTCTAAAATCATAATTAATTAAATTACTTTATAATTAATTATGATTGTCTAAGAAAAATAAATATACGCTCTCCATAATCATTATATAGGTCTAATTATAACTAAGACCCATTAAACCCGGTTCGATAAATCTAGACCCGTTGGCTTGGTTATTGTGCATATACTATCAAGAAGACCATGTAAGCATCATTATCCTTGGTTAATTGAGAAACACTGATAAGATTTTTCTTTATTTGAGGAACAAAAAGTATGTTATGTAATTGAACAAAAAGTATGTTATGTAATTGGACAAAGTTGACAAATAGGATGACTTGAAGAAGAGTCGGTGTCGGAACTCGGGTCAGATCGTGACTGATTGTTGCGAGAACGAGGTCCGCGATTGGCTACATTAGCCGAGAGATGAGTCCGAAGAAGCAATCTGATTTGTTGTGTTAAGACGCTCTTCCTCTTGTAATAAGAGACCAAATAGTTCATCACAAGAAATAGGGTTCCTTTGCATATTATACACAGTTAGAAATGCGGAGTATGACGAATCTAACCCATTCAGAATATATTCAATAAAGTCATGATCATGAACAGTATAACTACATTCAGCAAGAGCATCAGAAAAGCTCCGGTTTTTCTCGACATAATCAAGAATAGATAAATTGCCTTTCGCCAGATTTTGCAGCTGATGCTTTAGAAACATAGAGCGGGCCCTAGTTTGGGCAAAAAACATGCGCTCGAGAATAGCCTAGGCCTCATGAGTGGTCTTACCGTCAGACATGGTCGAAGACGAGGGTTTTGGAAAAACAATTGGATCGTATTATGCTCTGAATACCATGTTAAGATAGAATATTTCTGTGAATGTAATCTTGTTTATTTCAGAATACCCAAAAGGGTTTATATACAAGATAATACTTAGAGCCCAAGAGATCTTATCTATCTTGAGTCTCTAAGATAAATATAAACAAAATACAAGATAATTATGGGAAATATCTTAACAATATAATATTTATCCCAATAGTGGGAATTATGTAAACATGGATTATATATGGTAGAAATATGGGGTTTAATGTTATATATATAAGCATATGTGTAATTTTAAAGTTC